>OY720420.1:9709052-10959742 GCA_963082815.1 Melanotus villosus
ACATAAGTAGAATAGGGGCAGCTGATACCGCCATTTTGTTTTTAATTAGGTCAATCAATTTAATCGATTGCGTAATAATTAGATCAATTCGCGGAATTTTAGGTCAATTCGTGGAATTTTAGGCCAATTTAATTGGATTAGCGGTTTAATTAGATCAATCCGCGGTTTTTTAGGTCGATTTAATGGGATTAGCGGTTTAATTAGATCAATTCGCGGTTTAATTAGGTCAATTAAAAGTTCGATTAAAATCTCGATTAAAAACGGCGGCCATCTTGGATTTAATCAAATTAATCAATCAAATTTAATTAGATCGATTAAAAACTTCGATTAAAAGCGGCGGCCATCTTGGAATTAAATCAAGACTAGACCAATCAGGTTAGCGGTTATCAATCTATCTCTCTCTCACACTGTACAAATGGGGCGTGGTCAGGAGCCGGCGGGTGCATAATTAATTAATCAGAGTGACATATTGAATTATTCTTTAATCAAAGTTATCAATTTAATCAGGTGTACGGCGGATTCGGTATCAATCCGCTGATTAAATAAATATGCATAATGCATCACGAAAAGCACGGTTTAATTAGATCAATCAGCGGTTTATCCCAAAAACTAAAAAAGAAACGCAGGTCTTGACTTGTCTGTTTACACCTGTCAATCAAAGCTTAAAATTTCGTAAATGACGTCAGGGATTATTGCGAACAATAGGTACCTTTCATCGTCCTACGAAATGTTTTTAATTCGGGCTGAAAAGTTTAAAAGGATATATCATTTGTAAACACAAAAGAAATACAGCTATAAAATTATTCATTTTATTTGCAAAATCGCGCTCACTCCAAAATGGCAGAGGATTGACAATTTATGAAGTTAAATATTAATCAGAATATAATTAAAATGTTGATTAATATGATAACAATGCTTTTTTAAGTAATAAACGTGTTTTCATAATAAAATAAAAATAAGTCATAAGTGTGGCAGAGTTCCATATCCAGTAGGAAGTGTAATGTGGTCCACCTGGAGCCGCATCATATCTCGTGCAAAGAAATTTTCGTTACTTTGAAGTTTGAGCGCCGACATCCCGACTCGACCCTGAGGCATGGCGACGGTTTTAACATATTGAATGTTAGTGCATTCTGTAAAGTAAAGGTAATTTTTTAACATATACATATAATTAAGAAGAAACATATTTTTAAGAACTTTACGATATTTCCTATAAATTAAATACAGTAAGTCATCAGCATTTTGGTAACGTGTTTATTATCAATAGTTTTTTTCCCACGCTAAAATGATAAAACAGAATTTCGAATAAAAGAACGCTTAGGGAAATTCGATTTTTAAAATAAAAATTTAAAACATGATTTTAGATAATTTTTTTGAATAAAAGTATACGGTATTCCGTGAGGGCTTAATATCAATTGTTTCTTAATTTTTCTTTGTGGAGATTAATATCAAGAATTTGCCGTTATTAAAAATATTAGAAGTATGAGAAGGGGAATTAAATAGACTAAATCGAGATTAGCGATAAAATCTACGGCACTTCTCGTATATTCGATATTATTTTCGGTTTATTCCTGGTAAACCTTCAATTTATACCTAATATTTGTTATTATAAAAAATATAAATTAATTTCTGAATATAAAATTGAAGATATGGACCAAATCTAAGTTATTATTATTTCTTTCACTTATTTAATATTTAATTATGTATTTTCATTTTTAGATATATTTTATTCCCACTGACGAAGAACTTTAACGTTCGAAACGTTTGAAAAATATAAAATTTTTTCAAAAGAAATAAAACCTTTTTTATTTCTGAATAATTGGACTACAATGATCTCTTCCACTTTTGTATAAATTAATTTCATTATAAACTTACTCTTTTTTAATGTAGATTCCCCTAAAGTAATTGGAAGATGTAGCCCTCGCTCTACGAGATATGTTCATATAAAGTGCGAACTTCCGGTTTATCGTTGGTAACGTCTTCTAATAACATCTTAAGACAAACTGTGTAATCAGCCTTAAGAATATCTACTAGCGTTAAGAAACCCATATTTGAACAAATTTAGTACGCCAGAAATTGATAGATTCGTAAAGTCCACCTTGAATGTTTTAACACTAAAACCACTAAAAAGTATGCCAAGCGAAGGCAACACAGGGACGTTTTCTGACTAGCTAGTTCGACATCCCAACTATATACGCACGGGTGTTTTGTTAAGAATGAGTCAAACCCATTGTCATTACTATTATCTTTCCCATTGTCTTGTTTCGGTAAGTTTCAACTTGTAGCTTTCCTGTATTTTACAAAAAAAAATGCAATAAACATCTGCAAACCTCAGCTAAAACCTTTCACACGGTACAAGTTTGACCTTCAGAATTCAAATTTAAGTACAACTTATTTTACAAATTTAAAACAAAAAGCCATTATTATCTTTTAGCATTAAAAATAAAACTGTTTTTCTAAAAATCTTGCGACCAAGAGAAAGCATACATTTAAAAATTTAAATCTGTTATTGTCGACGTAAAAATATTTTATAAAACAAAAACTGTGAGTACGTTATTTTAATAAATTTTGAATAAAAGAACGTTTTGTAAATTTTAAATTAATCGTGCTGTTAAACCCGACTATCATTTTCTGCTGGTAATGTTTGTCTCAAAAAATATCATTTGTAAACACAAAATAATTAATTAATGATTTTCTTCCACGTAAATTAATTTGCCTTTTAAGGAATTCAGATATTCAAGAAAAATAACTGCCTAACATATTTAGCTTTTAAAAATTCCACGTTATTGTAAAGAGTCCGTTTAAAAATTCAACGTTGTGAAGACAGAAAAACATATTCGACGCAATACTAATTTGGAAGTGTTATTCTTTTAATAACTATGAAAAATATTATCTGTAAACGCAAAAGAAATACATCTATAAAATTATTCATTTATCGACAAAATAATAAATAAATTAGTACTTTTACTGACATGGAGGTATCGCTAATTATTATAACATCGGACTGTAAAAAATTAATAACCAGAAAAACCTTGTAGAGATAATCCCAAAATAGCTAACACTGAAATTTAGGACTTCTTTCACGCTAATAAAGTAAAGGACGTCTTTTACTCTAATAAAGTTAAAAACTCTAATAGCTTTCTCTTCTGCTAAAAACTCTAATAGCTGCTTTCTCATCTGCATCGTCTAAAACGGAACGTTCATGGTTTTGTTTCAAAGACAATTGTCAAATAATCTTGAGAAAATATGATGCTATAACATTTTGAATTCTACACTACTTTGCAGACGGTAAAATCTGTTCTCGTTTGTGAAAATGGAGCACGGATTTTATCTAACTCTCTTAAGCAACAGTTCAATGAAATATTTACCCAAAAACACTTCATCCTGTTCTACCTCTTAGAATACACTGTAAATTGTTTTCAAGCAAATAATCAGGTAAGTTGTGTTTTTATAAACGTACACTAAAAGTTATTGTAGGCTAAATTTTACCGATGACTAATTATCATTTAAAATTTTTAAATATGAAATACTTTGAAGCTGCCAGTCAACACGATCATATTACCTGCTATGTCTTTAATAATTCTTGAAGTTTAAATTTACTCTTTTGCAGGACTAGGGTCTGTTTTATTATTCCCTGATAAAGTTAAATTCCATATATCTACAATTGAACCAGCAAAAGGTACGAAGATACAAATGTTCCTAAAACCACATTCCGTTAATTAAACAAGCAAGAACGACCGGCCAGGCGAACTTGCTAACAAGTTTTTCAAAATTTAGTAGTAAATATTTTATGGAATGACTTTTAAAGAAAGTATTTAGCTTGTGTTCACTTATAACCTGTAAAATAAGTGATTTCATTCTTCAGAAATTTTTAAAATTATAAATTAATTCACCTAAAATGTATTCGTTTTTTATAATCTGATATATAAATATCTACAATCACAGCGGAAATAAAAAATCGTTAAACACGTGCAACCATCTTATTTTAGTATTCATAATAGCATTGGATTTATTTTCAGTCGAAAAGACTTCACACACTTTAAAAAAAAATAATCGCATGATTCACAGAAACCTTGAAGAACTAATCGCAAAAAATAATAAATGTTTAGCTTTAAGCTAAATATATACCAAAACAAAATGCCTGTACTAATAACATTGAACAATAGGTACAACATGACTCATTGTTCTTGAGTCCCTTACTACAAAATAGTTTAAATCTAGATCGGATGGTGGTACAATCGTACACTTGATGATGCCCTCTACAGAATTAAGATCAATCTGTTCACATTTATCCCGACCCACATGAATTTTAGGATGCCCTATGGGGTATTTCCCATACTTATTAAAATTTAAAAGAAAAAACTAAATTCTATCTGATTCATAATTATTTTAAAATAAATTTTGGCTTTAATGTAATTCTTTGCTTCAAATCAACTTCGAGCGTTGGATAAAAAATTAAAAAGAAATAAACTAAATTGCATCTGCTTCATAATTATTTTAAATAAATTTTGAGCTTTAATGTAATTCCTTGCTTCAAATCAACTTCGAATGTTTGAAGACTTTTAAAATGAAGATCAATAAAAAATATTGAATAAAACATATTTTTGAAAACCTTAAACAAGATTAAGTTTGAAATAAACAAAAGAATATTTTTAAAATATTGAAAACGTAATAAAATTAAATTAAAAAAATATTAAAAGAAAAAAACAAAATGAATTAAATTATAAAATAACTTTTTTAATAATTAATGTAAACCATTATCTTTAACTTTGTCACCTCTGCTAACATTTTTGAATTCCTGTATTACAAAGTGCAATTAAAATGTAAGATATTACGAAGACCTTTTCGTATTTTAGAAAAAAAAGACAGTTTACGCTTATTTAAGAAAATCAAATATTTAAGAAAAAATAATCTTGAAAAGCTTGAATGAAGTTAAATTTGAAATAAAGAAAAACATTTCAAGAAATTGAAAAACTTTTAAAATGAAAATCAATAACAAATATTTAATAAAACATGTTTCTGAAAACCGTAAACAAAATTAAATGTGAAATAAATAAGAGTATTTTAAAAATATTGAAAAGTTTGAATGAAAATAAATTTGAGATAAAGAACAAACATTTTAAGAATTTGAAAACTCTTAAAATGAAAATCAGTAAAACATATTTCTGTAAAATTTTTAGTATACATTTTATAATATCTACCTATCTATTATAGATATGTTGTTCAGGTCCTTGAACGGAGGTGAGCAGCTCATGCCTCGATGCATCCAGCGACTGTTGGGAAACCCCTGGTAGGTCTACCCCAAACGCGAAAGACTGAAAATATTTTAAAAAAATTTTAATTCGATATACAGACAAACTGAATTGAAACTTCAATTTCTTAAACTGGAGATATACGTAAAAGCTGAGTATGAAAAAGTTACTTACACCCAAGTACTCGCTGTACTCCCAGCAGTTCTGTAATATGCCGGTGAAGTTTTGCGAAAAACTGCGAATCAGATGCATCTAAAACAGCACCCTCGTGCATTAGTTTGGTTTCACACTGCTCTTCACCAATTATAGTAATTCGCGTGCGGTCGACACTGCTCACACTTGTGAATGCGTACTGTAGCACGTCGAAGAAGACAACGGTCGATATGGTGAACCCGACAAGCACTTTGGAGACTTTAAAAAACATTAGTCATTACCCTGGTCACTCAAAACAGTTAATCATCGTAAATACTTCCGGACGTTTTGCATACTGTAAATTCTTAACAGCTGCAGTCATCAAAAAGGACGCCAAAGTCTTGTTAGTCCTGAAATTTGTAAGGACTTAAATTTGAAAAATAAAAGAATATTTAAATTATAAAATAACTTTTTTAGATGATATTTAATATAAAATAATTCTGAAACGCTTAAATGGAAACCATTCACGTGCTGTAGTCTCGACATATATCTTCTTCTCGTCTATAATTAATGAAAATCATTATCTTTAACTTTGGCAGCTCTGCTAACATTTCTGAATTCCTGTGTTACAAAGTTTTCTAAATTTGTTAATGCTGGCAAATTTTAAATTAATATTCTATTTTAGTATAAACTCTCGAATGTTTTACAAAAATTTAAAAAGAAAAAACTAAATTGTATTTTACTTCATAATTATATTAAGTACTAATTTTGAAATAAAAAAGTAATAAACTTGTTTAACATTCTGGTATGAGCAAAGATGTAGCGAGTTCAGATTACAATTTATTATTTACAGGTAAGTTGAGCAATATGGTTTTTAGGGATTATTGAAATTTCTATCTTATTTATTTAATATGCTACAAAAGGTGAATTATTTTGCTGAAAAAGAAATCAATACCAAAGCTAGATGATTATCAATTTGAACTTGTCAGATTCTAATATTGAAAAATTGTTTGGAATACCAGACGATGCAATTTATTATAAAACCAAATCAGGAATTAATATTCAAAATAAGTAAATTGATAGACACAAGTGATTTGTGTGTGCCTATATTCAAATTTTGTAAAAGGACCAATATTTAGATTTGTAGTAAATTCGTTGCCTAGGGTACTTACATAAAATCAGCTAGTGTTATCCTTTTTATAGATACATAATATTGAACTGTTTGATAAATTAACTCTTACCTTTGAAGGAGCAGTACGTAGGTGAAAATGTAAATAACGTTAGCGTTTTGATTGATTTCAATAAATTTGATGATCTGAGTCACGTATTGGGATATATGGTTTCAGGGCAGCCGAATTCATTGACACAAGCGGTTTCGGCAAAAAATCGCCTTAATCACAAGTTATTGTGCTGGTACATTGTCTCACGCACCATAGGGATTTCAATGTAAAATGGATTTGAAAGACTTTGAATTCAAAGAAAGGGTAAAGAATCTACAAGAATTTAAAATTGAAATTAAAGAGTAAATCAAATGATCGTATTATAGTTTATTATGATAAAGCTGGACGATTATCAATAATAAATTGAGAAATTAAACAACACTTTCAAAACTTACCTCAAAGCGTACTCGGGCAAATACCAAACTACAGCGGCCCCCGTCAAGACTTTAACTAAACTCAGTCTAGGATTCTTCTTTTATTTTCAAGTTATTTGTTAATCAGCTGTTCAGATTTTAATACCCGATTCCAATCAAATCAATTTAATTAGTCCAGTCAATTTAATTAGTCCAGTCATTTTAATCTAGGGTAGGCTAGCTTAACATGTTACGTAAATAAACTATTAAAATAGGTAAATTCAAATCTTGACCATTTGTTACAGGTATGAAGACATTTCAGGTTAGGCTAGGTTAGGTTAGCTTATTTCAAGTTAGACTAGGTTAGCTCATTTCAATCTAAGTTAGGTTAGGTTAGGTTAGCTTATTTCAAGTTAGGTTAGGTTAGTGCATTTCAATCAAAGTTAGGTTAGGTTAGGTTAGCTTATTTCAAGCTAGGTTAGGTTAGATCATTTTAATCTAGGGTAGGTTAGTTTAAATAGTTAAAAACTAACCTACCCTAGATTAAAATGATCTAACCTAACCTAGCTTGAAATAAGCTAACCTAACCTAACCTAACTTTGATTGAAATGCACTAACCTAACCTAACTTGAAATAAGCTAACCTAACCTAACCTAACTTAGATTGAAATGAGCTAACCTAGTCTAACTTGAAATAAGCTAACCTAACCTAGCCTAACCTGAAATGTCTTCATACCTGTAACAAATGGTCAAGATTTGAATTTACCTATTTTAATAGTTTATTTACGTAACATGTTAAGCTAGCCTACCCTAGATTAAAATGACTGGACTAATTAAATTGACTGGACTAATTAAATTGATTTGATTGGAATCGGGTATTAAAATCTGAACAGCTGATTAACAAATAACTTGAAAATAAAAGAAGAATCCTAGACTGAGTTTAGTTAAAGTCTTGACGGGGGCCGCTGTAGTTTGGTATTTGCCCGAGTACGCTTTGAGGTAAGTTTTGAAAGTGTTGTTTAATTTCTCAATTTATTATTGATAATCGTCCAGCTTTATCATAATAAACTATAATACGATCATTTGATTTACTCTTTAATTTCAATTTTAAATTCTTGTAGATTCTTTACCCTTTCTTTGAATTCAAAGTCTTTCAAATCCATTTTACATTGAAATCCCTATGGTGCGTGAGACAATGTACCAGCACAATAACTTGTGATTAAGGCGATTTTTTGCCGAAACCGCTTGTGTCAATGAATTCGGCTGCCCTGAAACCATATATCCCAATACGTGACTCAGATCATCAAATTTATTGAAATCAATCAAAACGCTAACGTTATTTACATTTTCACCTACGTACTGCTCCTTCAAAGGTAAGAGTTAATTTATCAAACAGTTCAATATTATGTATCTATAAAAAGGATAACACTAGCTGATTTTATGTAAGTACCCTAGGCAACGAATTTACTACAAATCTAAATATTGGTCCTTTTACAAAATTTGAATATAGGCACACACAAATCACTTGTGTCTATCAATTTACTTATTTTGAATATTAATTCCTGATTTGGTTTTATAATAAATTGCATCGTCTGGTATTCCAAACAATTTTTCAATATTAGAATCTGACAAGTTCAAATTGATAATCATCTAGCTTTGGTATTGATTTCTTTTTCAGCAAAATAATTCACCTTTTGTAGCATATTAAATAAATAAGATAGAAATTTCAATAATCCCTAAAAACCATATTGCTCAACTTACCTGTAAATAATAAATTGTAATCTGAACTCGCTACATCTTTGCTCATACCAGAATGTTAAACAAGTTTATTACTTTTTTATTTCAAAATTAGTACTTAATATAATTATGAAGTAAAATACAATTTAGTTTTTTCTTTTTAAATTTTTGTAAAACATTCGAGAGTTTATACTAAAATAGAATATTAATTTAAAATTTGCCAGCATTAACAAATTTAGAAAACTTTGTAACACAGGAATTCAGAAATGTTAGCAGAGCTGCCAAAGTTAAAGATAATGATTTTCATTAATTATAGACGAGAAGAAGATATATGTCGAGACTACAGCACGTGAATGGTTTCCATTTAAGCGTTTCAGAATTATTTTATATTAAATATCATCTAAAAAAGTTATTTTATAATTTAAATATTCTTTTATTTTTCAAATTTAAGTCCTTACAAATTTCAGGACTAACAAGACTTTGGCGTCCTTTTTGATGACTGCAGCTGTTAAGAATTTACAGTATGCAAAACGTCCGGAAGTATTTACGATGATTAACTGTTTTGAGTGACCAGGGTAATGACTAATGTTTTTTAAAGTCTCCAAAGTGCTTGTCGGGTTCACCATATCGACCGTTGTCTTCTTCGACGTGCTACAGTACGCATTCACAAGTGTGAGCAGTGTCGACCGCACGCGAATTACTATAATTGGTGAAGAGCAGTGTGAAACCAAACTAATGCACGAGGGTGCTGTTTTAGATGCATCTGATTCGCAGTTTTTCGCAAAACTTCACCGGCATATTACAGAACTGCTGGGAGTACAGCGAGTACTTGGGTGTAAGTAACTTTTTCATACTCAGCTTTTACGTATATCTCCAGTTTAAGAAATTGAAGTTTCAATTCAGTTTGTCTGTATATCGAATTAAAATTTTTTTAAAATATTTTCAGTCTTTCGCGTTTGGGGTAGACCTACCAGGGGTTTCCCAACAGTCGCTGGATGCATCGAGGCATGAGCTGCTCACCTCCGTTCAAGGACCTGAACAACATATCTATAATAGATAGGTAGATATTATAAAATGTATACTAAAAATTTTACAGAAATATGTTTTACTGATTTTCATTTTAAGAGTTTTCAAATTCTTAAAATGTTTGTTCTTTATCTCAAATTTATTTTCATTCAAACTTTTCAATATTTTTAAAATACTCTTATTTATTTCACATTTAATTTTGTTTACGGTTTTCAGAAACATGTTTTATTAAATATTTGTTATTGATTTTCATTTTAAAAGTTTTTCAATTTCTTGAAATGTTTTTCTTTATTTCAAATTTAACTTCATTCAAGCTTTTCAAGATTATTTTTTCTTAAATATTTGATTTTCTTAAATAAGCGTAAACTGTCTTTTTTTTCTAAAATACGAAAAGGTCTTCGTAATATCTTACATTTTAATTGCACTTTGTAATACAGGAATTCAAAAATGTTAGCAGAGGTGACAAAGTTAAAGATAATGGTTTACATTAATTATTAAAAAAGTTATTTTATAATTTAATTCATTTTGTTTTTTTCTTTTAATATTTTTTTAATTTAATTTTATTACGTTTTCAATATTTTAAAAATATTCTTTTGTTTATTTCAAACTTAATCTTGTTTAAGGTTTTCAAAAATATGTTTTATTCAATATTTTTTATTGATCTTCATTTTAAAAGTCTTCAAACATTCGAAGTTGATTTGAAGCAAGGAATTACATTAAAGCTCAAAATTTATTTAAAATAATTATGAAGCAGATGCAATTTAGTTTATTTCTTTTTAATTTTTTATCCAACGCTCGAAGTTGATTTGAAGCAAAGAATTACATTAAAGCCAAAATTTATTTTAAAATAATTATGAATCAGATAGAATTTAGTTTTTTCTTTTAAATTTTAATAAGTATGGGAAATACCCCATAGGGCATCCTAAAATTCATGTGGGTCGGGATAAATGTGAACAGATTGATCTTAATTCTGTAGAGGGCATCATCAAGTGTACGATTGTACCACCATCCGATCTAGATTTAAACTATTTTGTAGTAAGGGACTCAAGAACAATGAGTCATGTTGTACCTATTGTTCAATGTTATTAGTACAGGCATTTTGTTTTGGTATATATTTAGCTTAAAGCTAAACATTTATTATTTTTTGCGATTAGTTCTTCAAGGTTTCTGTGAATCATGCGATTATTTTTTTTTAAAGTGTGTGAAGTCTTTTCGACTGAAAATAAATCCAATGCTATTATGAATACTAAAATAAGATGGTTGCACGTGTTTAACGATTTTTTATTTCCGCTGTGATTGTAGATATTTATATATCAGATTATAAAAAACGAATACATTTTAGGTGAATTAATTTATAATTTTAAAAATTTCTGAAGAATGAAATCACTTATTTTACAGGTTATAAGTGAACACAAGCTAAATACTTTCTTTAAAAGTCATTCCATAAAATATTTACTACTAAATTTTGAAAAACTTGTTAGCAAGTTCGCCTGGCCGGTCGTTCTTGCTTGTTTAATTAACGGAATGTGGTTTTAGGAACATTTGTATCTTCGTACCTTTTGCTGGTTCAATTGTAGATATATGGAATTTAACTTTATCAGGGAATAATAAAACAGACCCTAGTCCTGCAAAAGAGTAAATTTAAACTTCAAGAATTATTAAAGACATAGCAGGTAATATGATCGTGTTGACTGGCAGCTTCAAAGTATTTCATATTTAAAAATTTTAAATGATAATTAGTCATCGGTAAAATTTAGCCTACAATAACTTTTAGTGTACGTTTATAAAAACACAACTTACCTGATTATTTGCTTGAAAACAATTTACAGTGTATTCTAAGAGGTAGAACAGGATGAAGTGTTTTTGGGTAAATATTTCATTGAACTGTTGCTTAAGAGAGTTAGATAAAATCCGTGCTCCATTTTCACAAACGAGAACAGATTTTACCGTCTGCAAAGTAGTGTAGAATTCAAAATGTTATAGCATCATATTTTCTCAAGATTATTTGACAATTGTCTTTGAAACAAAACCATGAACGTTCCGTTTTAGACGATGCAGATGAGAAAGCAGCTATTAGAGTTTTTAGCAGAAGAGAAAGCTATTAGAGTTTTTAACTTTATTAGAGTAAAAGACGTCCTTTACTTTATTAGCGTGAAAGAAGTCCTAAATTTCAGTGTTAGCTATTTTGGGATTATCTCTACAAGGTTTTTCTGGTTATTAATTTTTTACAGTCCGATGTTATAATAATTAGCGATACCTCCATGTCAGTAAAAGTACTAATTTATTTATTATTTTGTCGATAAATGAATAATTTTATAGATGTATTTCTTTTGCGTTTACAGATAATATTTTTCATAGTTATTAAAAGAATAACACTTCCAAATTAGTATTGCGTCGAATATGTTTTTCTGTCTTCACAACGTTGAATTTTTAAACGGACTCTTTACAATAACGTGGAATTTTTAAAAGCTAAATATGTTAGGCAGTTATTTTTCTTGAATATCTGAATTCCTTAAAAGGCAAATTAATTTACGTGGAAGAAAATCATTAATTAATTATTTTGTGTTTACAAATGATATTTTTTGAGACAAACATTACCAGCAGAAAATGATAGTCGGGTTTAACAGCACGATTAATTTAAAATTTACAAAACGTTCTTTTATTCAAAATTTATTAAAATAACGTACTCACAGTTTTTGTTTTATAAAATATTTTTACGTCGACAATAACAGATTTAAATTTTTAAATGTATGCTTTCTCTTGGTCGCAAGATTTTTAGAAAAACAGTTTTATTTTTAATGCTAAAAGATAATAATGGCTTTTTGTTTTAAATTTGTAAAATAAGTTGTACTTAAATTTGAATTCTGAAGGTCAAACTTGTACCGTGTGAAAGGTTTTAGCTGAGGTTTGCAGATGTTTATTGCATTTTTTTTTGTAAAATACAGGAAAGCTACAAGTTGAAACTTACCGAAACAAGACAATGGGAAAGATAATAGTAATGACAATGGGTTTGACTCATTCTTAACAAAACACCCGTGCGTATATAGTTGGGATGTCGAACTAGCTAGTCAGAAAACGTCCCTGTGTTGCCTTCGCTTGGCATACTTTTTAGTGGTTTTAGTGTTAAAACATTCAAGGTGGACTTTACGAATCTATCAATTTCTGGCGTACTAAATTTGTTCAAATATGGGTTTCTTAACGCTAGTAGATATTCTTAAGGCTGATTACACAGTTTGTCTTAAGATGTTATTAGAAGACGTTACCAGCGATAAACCGGAAGTTCGCACTTTATATGAACATATCTCGTAGAGCGAGGGCTACATCTTCCAATTACTTTAGGGGAATCTACATTAAAAAAGAGTAAGTTTATAATGAAATTAATTTATACAAAAGTGGAAGAGATCATTGTAGTCCAATTATTCAGAAATAAAAAAGGTTTTATTTCTTTTGAAAAAATTTTATATTTTTCAAACGTTTCGAACGTTAAAGTTCTTCGTCAGTGGGAATAAAATATATCTAAAAATGAAAATACATAATTAAATATTAAATAAGTGAAAGAAATAATAATAACTTAGATTTGGTCCATATCTTCAATTTTATATTCAGAAATTAATTTATATTTTTTATAATAACAAATATTAGGTATAAATTGAAGGTTTACCAGGAATAAACCGAAAATAATATCGAATATACGAGAAGTGCCGTAGATTTTATCGCTAATCTCGATTTAGTCTATTTAATTCCCCTTCTCATACTTCTAATATTTTTAATAACGGCAAATTCTTGATATTAATCTCCACAAAGAAAAATTAAGAAACAATTGATATTAAGCCCTCACGGAATACCGTATACTTTTATTCAAAAAAATTATCTAAAATCATGTTTTAAATTTTTATTTTAAAAATCGAATTTCCCTAAGCGTTCTTTTATTCGAAATTCTGTTTTATCATTTTAGCGTGGGAAAAAAACTATTGATAATAAACACGTTACCAAAATGCTGATGACTTACTGTATTTAATTTATAGGAAATATCGTAAAGTTCTTAAAAATATGTTTCTTCTTAATTATATGTATATGTTAAAAAATTACCTTTACTTTACAGAATGCACTAACATTCAATATGTTAAAACCGTCGCCATGCCTCAGGGTCGAGTCGGGATGTCGGCGCTCAAACTTCAAAGTAACGAAAATTTCTTTGCACGAGATATGATGCGGTTCCAGGTGGACCACATTACACTTCCTACTGGATATGGAACTCTGCCACACTTATGACTTATTTTTATTTTATTATGAAAACACGTTTATTACT
Source organism: Melanotus villosus (assembly GCA_963082815.1). Lineage (NCBI taxonomy): Eukaryota > Metazoa > Arthropoda > Insecta > Coleoptera > Elateridae > Melanotus > Melanotus villosus. The sequence goes on from OY720420.1 coordinate 9,723,078, forward strand.
TAAAAAAGCATTGTTATCATATTAATCAACATTTTAATTATATTCTGATTAATATTTAACTTCATAAATTGTCAATCCTCTGCCATTTTGGAGTGAGCGCGATTTTGCAAATAAAATGAATAATTTTATAGCTGTATTTCTTTTGTGTTTACAAATGATATATCCTTTTAAACTTTTCAGCCCGAATTAAAAACATTTCGTAGGACGATGAAAGGTACCTATTGTTCGCAATAATCCCTGACGTCATTTACGAAATTTTAAGCTTTGATTGACAGGTGTAAACAGACAAGTCAAGACCTGCGTTTCTTTTTTAGTTTTTGGGATAAACCGCTGATTGATCTAATTAAACCGTGCTTTTCGTGATGCATTATGCATATTTATTTAATCAGCGGATTGATACCGAATCCGCCGTACACCTGATTAAATTGATAACTTTGATTAAAGAATAATTCAATATGTCACTCTGATTAATTAATTATGCACCCGCCGGCTCCTGACCACGCCCCATTTGTACAGTGTGAGAGAGAGATAGATTGATAACCGCTAACCTGATTGGTCTAGTCTTGATTTAATTCCAAGATGGCCGCCGCTTTTAATCGAAGTTTTTAATCGATCTAATTAAATTTGATTGATTAATTTGATTAAATCCAAGATGGCCGCCGTTTTTAATCGAGATTTTAATCGAACTTTTAATTGACCTAATTAAACCGCGAATTGATCTAATTAAACCGCTAATCCCATTAAATCGACCTAAAAAAACCGCGGATTGATCTAATTAAACCGCTAATCCAATTAAATTGGCCTAAAATTCCACGAATTGACCTAAAATTCCGCGAATTGATCTAATTATTACGCAATCGATTAAATTGATTGACCTAATTAAAAACAAAATGGCGGTATCAAGTGGGTGTCTTCTACTCTGATTTAAAAATTCTTTATTTACAACTAAAATTTGTAAAAGAGGAAAATTGGTTTCAAAATTATTTTATCCTATAAAAAATTTAAATTTTTGGGTTAGAAATTTGAGGAAATGAAATCAGAATTTCATATAAAATTCCCTACACAAAGAAAATCTGGTACCAGGGCCTTTTATTACTATTAAAGATCACAATTTTCTGACTAAAAATTGAGTAAGAAAAAGGTCCCAAATTCGGTAAATTTGTAGAAGAAGGAAACTGATTACAAAGGTTTAATGTAAATTAAAATTTTCTGGCTCAAAATTAATGAAAAGTTCAACATTTAACCTAAAATTTGCTTGAACAGCAAATCAACTTCAAATAAGTATCTTTTTTTGCTGTAAAAATCAAAATTTCAGATAAAGTTCCAAAATTCCTCGTAAAATTATTAAAAAAGGAAAATCGATCTCAAAAATTTTTTATTACTTCAAAAGTCATATTTTGTATTCAAAAGGGTCCACAATTTCTAAGAGAGGAAAGCTGATATCAAAGTTCTTTTAACATCGTAAAAGAACAGAATTTTCTGGCCTAAAATTGTAAGAAAAGAAGCCTAAAATTCTTAACAGAAAAATTTCAAATTTTTTTGTTACTTCAGAATATTTAGTTTTTTTTTTGTTAAAAATTTAGGAAAAAACCCAACATTGAAACATAGAATTTGTAAGAGCCGAAAACTGATTTCCAAGTTTACACAGTGCTTAAGGCATTCGACTACAGCCCGGACGGTCTCGGGATCAAACCTGAGTCGGATGATCGGCAGGTAACCTAAATACAGTAGTGGAGTAGGAAAGGTAGGCGGTTCTCGAAGGCGTGGTGCTTACCATATCACTCCGTACACAAAAGCGTGCTAGATAACCGGTTAACCATGTCTTCGCGGAGTGTAAGTGCCATTACCTTACCTTACTGTAAATTACAATTTTTTTGTACTAAAATTTATTGAAATATGCCCACAATTTCAACTAAAATCTCTAAGAATTGCAGAAGTTTCTGAGTAGAAGAAATCGGATTTTAATACCTATTCTTTTCTTACTGTAAAAAATTAAAATGACGTGATCCAAAATTTAAGGAAAAAGCCCAAAATTCTTAAAACTTATAATTAGTTAAATTAAATTCTGGATGCATTAAAACTCTTCCTACAATTTCCTTTTTCGTGTTGGAGTTTTAGTAATTTTTAATTTTTATTATTAGGTAATAGCGTTGATTGAGGGCTCAATCAACGGTAATAGGTAACCAATTCTTTCAAACATTTTAAACGAACTGAAGAGTTTCGATGGGTTCAACATTTAAAAGGTTCAGCCAAAACAACAGTTTTCAATATTATTTTTGAAACCAAAACAACCAATTGAAATTTTAGCAGAACAAAGAATTTCAGGAACTCTTCAGTCTTGAAATATGTATCTAAACTGAAACGTTGTTTGTTTTGTTTCCACAAGAATAGTTCGAGTATTGTCAGGAAGTTTTTAAAGAATTTAGTTGTTGTTTAATTGATTTTAATTTTGAAAGAATCTGAAGACTCCAGCTTTTACGTAACTGTTTTTATTCTGCCACACGATACGGGTGTTGCAGATTTGGAGCATAGTTCTGTTCTGCCCCCGCAATATTTCTCCAACTTTTTTAATATATTTATGTGTTTGCTGTTGTATCACTTTAACACCACTTAAGCGAACAGAAATAAATACAAAACGATACCATCAAGTGATCTTCTGATCACCTGTAACCAATTAAACTTTTTGCTCTCTTTACGTAAGAATCAGCGCTGCAAAGCGTAATTTATTTCAAGCATAAAATTAGCGATAAACACCATCAATTACACGTCCGAAGACCGTCGATTATCGAATATTTTTAAACACGAAAATCTCGACAATTTTGAACGAGTCACGATGCACAATACAGAAGTGCTTAATAGGCATTTACACCCTTTACACAAAGCATCTCTATCAAATTTGACGCTGAGTCATGGCGTATGTCAACTAGGAATGCGGCCCAATCAAGCATACCTTGCTAGGAATGCAAAAAAATCATTCTTTCGGGGGTGTAAAAACTCTCTCACGAATTTTACTCCGATGTATCGGTCGCGGTGATTGACGACCTTCGAAAAAAAAAGAATTAGCCAAGACGTTCTTATTTTGCGTGTTAAGAAATTCCCAATAATTAAGATCGGTTGAGCCCCCGCAATGCTTTCTGTAATCTTAGTTAGAAAAAAAGGAACAAAAATGGGTCTGGTTTTCCATCGGGACGAATAAGGTCGTCGAATATATAGGTACAAAAATAAAATTGCGGCAAGGTAAGAGAGGCATACGGACAAAACCCGTGTGAACCTCGCCACCGGAAACCGCCCCTCAGGTGAAAACCGCCCCCTTCCCCTGTGGGAAGCTCGAGAGTACCCTTCGGTGTAGTTCAGGGATTATTAGTCGAGCTTGAATTTCACACAACAAAATATAAGCAGAGTGATTATGGTGAGTGTTTGGATGCTGGACCTTCGTCGTTCGATAAAATGCCTCATGAGAATTCTAACCCCTGAGGGTTCTCTGATGATTAATTTTTCATGCATAACTTTTTCTTTCAGATTGCGGTTCGAGTATATCGTGGTTTAATCATTTACTTTCTTATTTGCTTCTTGTTGCTTAGACTGAAATTTTGTACATTTATTAGATCTAAAAGTTTCAAACTACAAAAATTCGAAAGCATGACGCGGAAAATCATATAATAATTACAAAGCTAATTATGCACCTGTTGATTACACAGGAAAAAAATTGCATCCGTTACCCACTGAAATCATGTAATTTAAATCTGGCAATTTACATCGTCCTTGCTGCTATTTTTTCCACAGGATGAAAATCAAGCGACGTTAGAATAAATGCAAAAGCAATCATAAAAATTACTTTTTCAGCAATCAAATTCGAAGCTAATCACAACTATTTGCATTTTCTGAAAATGGTATTTGCTTCGAACAATCATACAATTCAAACTTAGCTCAAATGTCATCATTGGCGTCGAGTATTAAATCTCAAACTACTTAATTTGAAATAAGAAAAAACCACTCACCAAAAATAAATCCAGTAATTAACAACGAATCGGGCAACCTGCAAAAAAAGTCAAATTTAAAATTAGAACCACGTCAAAATCGTGATATTACTAAGATAATTAATAACCTCATTAGTAACCCTTAAAAAAAAATGCGGATACGAACCAAGACGTAAAATACCAACCGAATAAGTGGCCGAGTTTAATTTTTACAAGTATTAATTGTCGAGTACAAGACAGGCAGATATGAAATGAAGACATATATAGCGAATACTAATTAAGTTGTAGCCTCTGTTTGGAAGAAAACGATCAGGAAGTGAATAATTGACCGTCGATATAACTAAAAATTAATAAAAACACGTTTCACCGGATCGAAAGTTGAAGGACGTAGTTATTTAGAAGGTGCAAGAAATACGAGGACGTTAATACCCGCATTTAAATGAGTTAGATGGATTTATTTTGTATCCTAAATGTGGCAGTCTCATCAAAGCCCATTCAGAGTTAATAACTCACGTGTATTAATGTCGAATGTCTGCGTGTATTTTACTAATGATATATTTTTTTTAATGTAGACGTAATGATTTCGAGTTCCGCTGGTCATTTTCACACCACCACCACCGTTGGTGGCCCTCGTCAAAACTTGCTCGTACTACAAAACAAGCCATTTAATCATTTTCACATAATCAGTCCGATGTTTTTGTGTATATAATTGAACGCTGATGAATGTTAGGGTTTAGTGACATTTTAAATTATTAGTTTAGCCTGATAACATTATTAAAATATCATGGCTAGTTTGTTAATTAAAGTGATATAAAAGAAACAAGTTTTTTATAATTTTTTTGAGTTTTAGCGAATGATAAAGGACCAACATTAGGTTAACGATTAGATAAATCCTAATTCTGGTTGATATTCGTCCTATTTGTTGTTTTAGAAATCGACTACCGAAGAAACTTAACTAACAAGATTCAAAATTCGGTTGCTTAGAATTTTTATAAAAATCCGACCACAGCTGGGGTTCGAACCAACAGGTTACAAAGTAGACGCCTAACCACCAGGCCACCAAGAAGTCAATTTTATTTAAAAAAAATTAATAAAGCAGTTTTTAGTACATGCTCAATTATTTGTTTATTCGCTTTACTCATTTTACGCTCTGAAAATATGGCAAAAATTATTTAAAATTTAAAAAAGAAATGTAAATTTCGTTTGAATGTAAGATGTGAGTTATTAATTCTAGATGAATCCTGAAACGTTTCTTTGTTATCTATGTGAATCTCCGGCGCCTCCACCGTAATCCATACTTTACAAAGGGTTAGTCACAGAAAAATAAAATTATAAAGCGTTCCTTAGTTATTCGAGGTTATTCTTAAATAAGTAAATAACCACTCAAGGCAGTATGTAAAAAGATTAACGAATAAAATTACACTGAAGGAGGCCGTAAACGCCTCGAAACGTGCTGAATGGAATTTTTGATTTGATTGGGTTTAAATTCAAATCTCACACGGAAACAACTATCAGGTTTAAAGGTCACCAAAACCAGTACAAAGGAACCATTAGCTTGTTTCTAATTTTGAAATTTGAAATATCTACGTATTTTAATTCATCTATTTTTGAATTTTTACATTGGTTTTCCCAGGTAATTCGACGATCAAATACGAAATTTATTTTAAGAATCGTATTTTTAAAATGAATGTAATTTAATTACAAATAAATAAAATGCCAAGCACACAGTAAACTGAAAACAACAGAATTTTCCTTATTTAACAAAGATTGTTTAAATAATTTGAAAATAGCAAATTAAAAACCAACCTTTAAGTTTGTTGTTTTAAAATGTCATATGTCAACTTAGTTACCAAGTCATATTTGGTGTTTAAATAGCGCTGGAGTTACTTTTAAGTTTGTTTTCTTGCAATGAATCATTTTACAAGCTCAACTTTAGGTTTGATTTGTGCCTAAAGCTTTTCACTGAGTTACGTAAAATGATAATATTACCATTGTTTTGTTAATTTTGTTAATTACTTCTGATTAGACTTTCTTTGTATTCGCTATAGCTTCTTACTTATTTTTGGTTTATTTGATATCTTTCGGAGATTTTGTAGTTAACTATTTAATTTTGTTGTCGATATTGCTAGTCATCTTCACTGATTTGATTCAAAAATAATTCCAAAATGCGTTGTATTTTTGTACTTCAAACGATTATACACGAAACCTGAAAGATAGAAAAAACGCATTCTCATTTAAATAAAATCCACTAAACCTAACATGTGATCAATAAAATTTCACTTCTAACAAGTCTGCGTTACTGAATGCAACTATCAAAAGGTTATGTCATTGTGAATACCCCACATGCAACTGTTCAGACATTTTAGGGTTATGTTTGAGTTTGTTTATTAATTAGGGCTTGATCGAGGCAATTATTTACGAACACTCGTTAGTTTACTGATTAATAGTGTGTATTTCAGCACAAGCTTAATTTAAATCTGCTTAAACTGTAATTTAAGGTGACCAAAGTTGCATTCTGGGCCAGTTTAAATTAAACTTTTGTTTAAATCTATTTAACTTAATCTAAATAAACCTCGCAGGCTGAAAACAACAGAATGTAACTTTTTTAAACAATTACAAAAAAACAACAACAATTGCTCTACATGTTTAAGTTGCTGAATGCAACCATCAAAATGTTATGTCATTGTGAATACCCCACATGCCCAGACATTTTAGGATTATGCTTGAGTTTATTTAGGGTTTAGGGCTTAATGGTGGCAATTTTTATGTAGCACTCTTTAGTTTTTGATTTATGCCGTATATTTCTATAAAGAATTGAGTTAAAATGTGATTAAACTGTAACTTAAGGCGATCCGAGAAGCCAAACTATAAACAACAAAAATTTCTCAATTAAACAAAGGTTTTTATAAATAATTTAAAAAAAGAAAATGTGAAAACTGACCTTTAAGTTTGTTGTCTTGCTTCAAAAATAATTCCAAAATTTGTTGTATTTTTAAACGTTTATATAAGAAAACTAAAAGTAGAAAGGCATAATTGTGCATTCTGATTTAAAAAAATCTACTAAACACTAAACCTAACATGTGATCAATAAAATTGTACTTCTAACCAACGAATCCGCATGCGTTGCTTAATGCAGCCATCAAAACGTTAATTCCCCACATGCTACTGACATTTAAACTGTATTTGTTTATAAATTAGAGCTTGATGGTTTACGAACACTCATTAGTTTTTACCTCGAGGTTTACTGATTAACAGTGTGTATTTCTGTACAAGCTTAGTTTAAAGCGGCTTAAACTGTAATTTAATGCTACCAAAGCTACACTGCTGCATTCAGGGCGAGTTTAAATTAAACTTTTGTTTAAACCCCGACTAAATTAGTTAATAAAAAATCTATTTAAGGTAATCTATTCATAGATAAATTTACCGCGAATACTAACAACAACAGAATGCAACTTATTAAACAAATGTTTTTTAACAATTACAAAAAAAAAATAAAAATAATTGTTCTACTGTTTAAGTTTGTCCTTTTCCTTCTGAAATACTCCCAAAATGTGTATTTTTTGTACTTCAAACGTATATTTATAGAACCAAAACAAAAGACAAAAAATTTTGATTTAAATAAAATTTAATACAGGGAGATCGAGAATGATTGTCCAGAAAAATCTACCTTCCCAGGAGTTATCAATATTTCACCCCGGCGTGATATTAGCCACATACCGCAATTCCTTTGACAATTAATATTTGTTGGTTAGGTGGTGGATGTTTGTGTTTACGTTGAAGTTTTCTGTTTGTATACGCTGTTATTGTTATTCAAAAGAGTCTTTTTAATTAAATTTCGGATTTAGCTTATTTGAACCATTCTGAACAACTTTCATTAACAAGATTTTTTAATAAACAAATCCCTAATACGACTTCTTCAATTTTGCTGTTTATTTTAGATCGTAGTAGACTAGCATTTTACCATGAAGGGAAAGTAACATTCCCCAAAGGTACAATTTAGTGAGGGGTATAATCAGAAAAAAGAATTTTTTAAATCGATAATATATAAAAAAATACTGGGGTGGTGCCGTCTAAAGTGAGACACACTGTATGTGACCGCTGATTATTCTTGAAAACGATAGAAACCTTCAAGGTGTTCTGGGCTTTCGCTTCCCGATGACAAGTCCCAAGTTACAATATATTATTTCGCTAGCTAACTGTACTTTGTTAAATTTCTCTGGAAGTTCTGATTTAGAAATGTTCAGGATGAGTAAACGCTTTATTTTCGCAATGCAAAGGAAACATTATTGTTTTTTTTATCTTGAGAAGAGTTTTTTCAAAAATTTCAAATTTATTACAGTCTAATCAATCATCTTGCTTTACCATCCCATTGCAGAAAATAATTTGATTATTATTTTAAAACAAATGTTTAAGAAGCAGAATTTTCAGAGGAAGATTGTAGGTCCAAGCTTAGCCACCTCGTTTACCTGATCTGAACATCCTTAATTCTTATGAATAAAATCGCCTACCTGAAATGTCGCCTACTTTATACCAAATTGATAAACGCAATCATTTGAAAAAAGTCAGAGTTATCAAATTTCTATAGAAAAACTTCACACCAACAACCCTACTCGCCCGATAAACAAACAAACGTTCGCTTTTATTTTTATATGGTTCTTGAGTTATAACAATATGATAGAAAAGACCCGTGATAATGCTAATCCGCCCCTGCTCTCAGCTCAATAAAATCAATGGTTTTGGAAAAAATGCAACTGTCCTCTACAGAAACCACCGTGATTTACAATCGGAACGTCATCCTGATGCGTTTATAACCTCCGAGTTTATGAGGGTAGCATTTCTGGGGGCTTATAAGATGCAATTTTACAGTCGAGACTATAACCGCTGCTAAATATTTTACGGGGCAATTCGGTGGCTAATAAAATAAGGAACCTGTGAATGTACGGGCCTCATATATCACCAGAATTTCCAACGTTAATCAATCACTTATAGTGCAAGCTGTAGAAGTTTAAAGTTGGTATTAAAAAGCGAGGTTTATTTATGTGTGGTCAATCGACCGGCAGTTATGGATAACTTCACGTTTTCGAATGACGAAACGAAAGATGTTGCAACCTTAATGTTGTACGTTAAGTTGAAATTAAATTTTATAACAAGGAAGCGCGGTGCATAATCGACATATAAAGGCTTAGAATGTGATCCCTCCTTACCTGCACTTTCTACGATATTAAATAGACCTTATAATACTTAGCGCCTGCCTGTACTAATTGTCTAATTAATCGTTCTTATGCCGGGGGCGCGAGTTTATATGCAAAATAGCGCCGTGAATATTTCATAATTTCCTCACTTAAGGTAATTGCCGCGTGCCTTAAGCTAGTTATGTGTGCTAGAATACGTTCGGAATAGCTTTGTCATGAAGCCAATACTGGGAATTATGTGCTGCAAGCTTTCTTATATTTTTGTTTGAATTTCTTGAGTTTCTTGCTTGTTAGTGGAATTTCTTCGGACGTTTTCAAGATAGGAGGTTTTACTACATGCACTTAAAATTCGTAAGATTAACATGTCCTCAAGAGAGACAGGAAAAATTATAGATTAAATCCCACATCATCAGAATGTATTCTTGGTTGACAATGCGGAGCAATGAGCGCAGAATTCAATTATCTTACGATGCCGTCCACCCACTACACCGGCTACAGTTGTCATCACTCTTTTCAGATAGCGTCATTGTCTCACCCTTGCGTCATTTAGCGCATCAAACTGTCGTTTGTTACTATCGTGCAGCCCTTTGTTGCAGACCCATAGTCGTTAACCGAGTTTGGATTTTGATATAATTTATTTTACTCTCTGACAAGTGTTATCTCTGATTTTTTTGCTGTGTTCAAACACCATGGGTGCCATAGTTACATGTTAACGATTGGCGCCACTATAGGTATGCAAATTGTTCCATAAATGGGTTTCTGTTTGCTTTTATAACTGTGTGTGCCAACCCATAAGTAAGTATACGTTCCCCGACCCAGAAAAATTATTTACAAACAAAGAAATTTAGAACCGTAAAGAAGTGAAAACTCTGCTTGGGAAACAATACACTAAAGGTGAAAAATGGCATTTGCGACTATCAACCAATTTATCCTATTTGATATTTTATAGTACATAGGGTTTTCAACGCCCATTAAACATGATTCATGGTTACCTGCCCGATAGAATGCACAATACAAGATATAAAATTAGCACACGAATCATCTAATATGGAAGGGTACCGCAGGAATCCGTAGTTGGGCCCTTTCTGTTTACAATATTTATTTATTTATTTATTGTTGCATGTGATTTTCGTAAAATTACTCAATTACAGAACAAAAGCAAATATTAATAAATAAAAATTAATGCATATCTACAAGGAAATAATAAAGAATAATAAAAAGCTGAAAATCTAAAAATGTAGTGACTACTGTAATTGCAACAATGCAAAAAAAACGAAACTTATTTTCGGTTATGTTCTGGCCCTTACGAAAATTTAAAATGGTTGATCAATTCTGATTTAAGTGATAAGTGACATTTAAAGGATATCCAGATCACGTTCCATTTCATTAAAAGTGCAGTAGGTACATAGAAACAATTTATTTGATATTTTGAAGAATACTGGTTTTCCAACTAGCACGGTAACCAAGATCCGTAGTTACCTAACTGATAAAATGCAAAGTGTAAGATTAGTACGCAAATCATCTACGTATAGGTTGATATATGGCTGGGTGCCTCAGGAATTCATATTATGATCATCATCATCAATTGCCATGGAGCAGATCCCCGTGGATCAATCCTGGATTACGCCAGGCCCACCCCATGCCAATAGGGTGTGGAGGGATTTATTATGAAAAGTGGGGATTGGGAGCACTGTCTAACGTTAACATGCCTGTGGCGCCAGCCGCAAGACGCCGCTTCTACAGTGCAGGATAGTTAGTAAGTCACATATTATTCAGTGGGAGTTGCATATACGACTGAGATGGTTAAACAGGTTTTATTATCTTATACTAATAGTATTTCTAGTATTACCGCTAATTTCCTAGGTCTATGATATGAAACTCCTTCACACAGACATGCCTGCCCTGTTACATGTTACTTTATGCTCGCTGAGTCTAACCATTACTATTGTCATTATTAAAATTCTTATTTTCAATTGTACTTCACAGATATACGTATTCCTTATTTCCTTATTTTTATTGTTACTATTATTATGATATTTGTTCCTTCGCCGTTCTTCTGCATTATTCTTCGATATTTATATTCTTCCTCTACTTCCATTTCCTCGTGCCACTTGCAGAAGGAAACACACTATTTTTGTATGCTTCAGCCAATTGAATATTACTGCACTACTGTCGACCAAAGATTATAGAAAAATTTGGGAAACGCTTCATATGTGATTTTCAAAAGAGAAAAAAAAAATTAAGTGATTTAACTGTACAAAATTTAGGAATAAAGAATGCCTAGTGAATTACGGAAAGAAATCTTTTAGATTACATTTTTGTAATAACTTTACCGCCATTTTAGCGTCGTAAATATCAAAGTTGCATTCCGTTTAATTTCGAACCATTTCGAGTATTAGTAGTAGTATCTCGGACAGCTTTGCCAAACTGATAATCAGTTTCATGAATTCTTTGGGGCCAATGATTCGAGAGTATTGAAGAAAACCATATAAAAAAAACTTATAATGTAAAATTCCTAGCTTCTGAAGAGAGACCTAGTAAATATGGAGGGGAACTGTCCCAATTACAATTGCATATTATTAGGTTATCAGGGGTCAGCCGAAAAAGAAAATCTTTTATGTTTAACTCTAGAAACATTATATATTAACTACAAAGAAAGTATTATAACTATTAAAGGAATCTAATTGTGTCATTTACATAATCATTCACATACACAAAAGACTAAAAAATGCCTGTGCATCTACAAGTGAAAGAAGAAAGAAAAGGAAGAATTTTAGGGCGCCCTTAATGAAAGCTTCAGAGGAACTAAAACTCATTGCACCCTCCTAATAGAAATTTTTAATGCTAAATTAAGGCATACATTACAAGAACTAGAAAAAAATAGGGAATTTTGGAAACGGCCAACGAAATAAGGTAGGCGAGACACACTGATGGAATTCCTATAAAAATAACGTTTTTACACTACAAACACCTTTTTCAACAAAAAGACGGAAAGGAAGCAGACATGGGCTAGTCATGATTGGGTAACGTAAAATCAGAATCTTACATCCTAGCTTCAAATAAGAAAACAATTAAAGAATCTAACGTTATTACCACATTTACAACACCAAATACTTATGATGATTAATAAGAGCCAGACTAAGCATAAATAAGAGATTAGAGTGAGCAAAAACATTTAAGAAAAGTGTTATAACGCAAAGGAAAGTAATATCCTAAAGTAATTACACCAAAACATAGAAAACAAAAACGTGGAAGAAACTAATGACGTGCTAACTACCGTCATTAAGGAAGCAAGTGTCAAAGTGACCAAAAACACGAAAACGGCAAGGGCAGTGTTAAGCGAAAATTTAAAAGAAATTATGAAGAAATGCAGATCGCTACTAACAACAAGACAAAGAAACAATACAGAATTCTCAGAGATAAATAAATTAATCTGTAGAATGGGCAGAGAAGACATAAAAAGAATAAAAGAAGAAAATATAGAGAAAGTAATTGAAGAAAACAAAGACAGGTCATTAGCCTAAAGAATTAGGCAAATATAGAGATTAGAAATAGAAACGAGATACTACAAGTGACAGAGGACTTTTATAATAAATTATACAGTTCCAGTTAAGCACCGCAGCCTTATGTTCTTCTTCTTGAAGTGCTGTGCCCTTTTTACAGGCCGTGTTCTCTCCATAATGTCTGTAAGTGTGCTTATCAAGTAGAGTACAGACTTAGGTGGGTCTCAGACAGAATTCCTACTTCGACCGGCCTCGACCGACAATTTTTTTTTATATCAGTATATTTAAAGGCACCCCTTCATACTGCAACGACCGGCAGCGACCGTCTTGTTCGAAATTTTGGTCGGTGGTCGATGAACAGTCAATGAGTTTTCCGTTATTTATAAAACACGGCGTACACGTTAACCGGGTTCTAGAAGTGTACTATTATTCCATGGAGGAGTAGACAGCCGAAGAACTAGACGAATTAATTTGTTTATTTAGAGACGATTAGTCATACATATATGCGGTTTATTTCCTTCTTCACCATAATTTTGTTTCTTGATCATTCTTCCCAAGTTTGTTGTAGTATACCCGATCGCTCTATATCTTGCTCCAGTACTGTCCCCCCCCCCCCCCCCGCAGAATTCTTCCGTTACCAAATCTTCTATATAGGCGTCGATTTACAAGACGGGTTCGAAGCTGTGATCCAGCTGATCGTATTTGAGGCTAAGTCTTTGCTATTTTTTTCCCGCTGCACTTCTTCTTGGTTTTCCGTCACAGAATTTGCAATTTTCCGTCTTAAGTCCAGGGCTGCTTTCTTGAGTTCTTCTTTGTTTCTTCTACCGTCTATTAATTGATCCGTTATTGCTGTAAATAGGCAATTTTCGTCACCTGCCATCTCCTTTACTTGAATTTTATAGTGCATGGTGTACGACTTCTTGCTGCTCCTAGTATAGTTTACGTTGGCTTTTCTTGTATTTATGCTTACTTACTAACTACAGCTTGAGAATTTTTAAGTTGCAGATGAATAACGGGCCTACATTAGCCATATGAGACAGCAATGAGTCACAGTGCTTTTGTAAATGCAAATTGAGTGAGTTTACTTGTACAGTCCCAAAAACTACAGTAATTGCAACAGCACAAGAAAAACAAAGCTTATTTTCGGTTACATACTGATTTCCAACTAGCATAATAAACATGGTCTGTGGTAATCTAACTGATAAAATAGGAAGTGTAAAATTAGCCCATAAATCATCTATATATACCGGGTGATTCACGTAAGACCCGCCCCTTAGCAACTGGAATAGGCAACCCAACGTACAATATCATAAATAACCTTGATCTATGTTAATCCTCGTATGGTGGGTTGCATTTGAAGCTTTTAAGGGGCGCGTCTTACGTGAATCACCTGGTATATTGAGATCTAGAGAGGTACTGCAGGGATCTATGGTTGGTCTCTTTCTGTTTGCTCTATACACTTATCTTATTTGATATTTTAAAGTAAATAGGTTTTCCAACGAGTACGGAAGACATGGGTTGTAGTTACCTGATTGCTAGAATGCTTCGTATAGGTTGATATCTAGAGAGGTGCCGCAGGGATCTATGGTTGATTCCTTGCTAGTTACCATATATATTTATGGTTTTTATAAAGTAGTAAAAACATCCACGGTATACGTGTACATTGATGATATGCAATTTATTATATTACTTCATTCGAAACTCATGGCTTAAATGATATCCAAATTGATTTAAATGCTCAGAATATCGTTGTCCTCACACCACAATTTAATACTTAATCTTACTAAATCAGTAGTAGAGATTTTTGGCGTTACGAAAAAATTAAGAGTTTTAAAATATGAATGGCCAAAAGTGCCAGTTCATAAGAAATCAAATAATTTTCTAATAATTATTAATAATAGTTTTAAGTAGGATGCATTGGTTACTCGATTACTAAACGTATTATTCACTGTTTCTTGCGTTTTGCATGTTATGTTAGTATTATTTTTATCAGGAATTTGATTGAAGACCAAAAACTTCTTACAGAAACTGACTCAAATCTTTGTAGTTTTATGTTAGAAAATAGTTAGATATACAGTAGGCATGTGAAAATAAAAATATTATTAATATTATTATAGCCAGGCTGAAGAGAATCAGCCCGTTAGACTTACCTGATAGATTTATTAATCAAACATAAAATTGTAGTCACGTGTTAAGAATTGTAACTATCTAATAAGTATAACATACTAGTTAATTATTGTATAATCTGGAGCTTTGTCACTGGACAAAGCCCAATACATGTCACATTTATCATCACAACAATTACTTAATATTCCAATAGGAATAGATTGTAATTTTACCTTTAAATAAAAAAAAAAAAAAAAAAAAATATTATTATTATTCATAAATTTTTAGTACGTCAATCCTTTATCTTTCCAATTAATGAAAGCTGGACTGCATATTAGTTGTTTTGGTCGAAGGGGAATCTTAATGTTAAGTAAAATCGATGGCTATCCAAACAAATGTTAATTAATTACCAAGTTCCTGAAAGACCCTCACGGTTTTAGCATTAACAGTACATATTTATTAGCGAGGCTATAGCTATTAGTCCTTTGTAAAGGTAATTTAAATTAGTTCTACTAGACTAGTATATAGTCGGTGGGTTTTCACCGAAGATTTAATAAGATAATTGAGATTGTCTTGAAGAACACTTAGTTCGTGTCGGCGAATTTCATTAAATTTAATAGAATTTTTAATTGAATTGCGGCCCAACTTGGTGGATAATATTCCGTTGTTTCAGATCGGTCCTGTAAATTTCCTTTTCACCTTAGGTTACCTCGGGCTGAAAATTAAATTTTACTGAAAACAGTTGCGGTTGAGAGCGTGCGTGGCTGTGTATGTGTTTCTCTGTATTTCGGCTGCTATCAGATTCGCAACCAACAACGTTGCGATATCAAATTTCAGCGTTTATCGTGACATCGAAGCCATTAACATCATCGGACGGTTCAACAATCGCACCGGAAATAAAACGTCTTGCATACAGCAACCGTCAGACTAACCCATATCTGGTTCCTTCCCGGGTGCAATCGCGCCTCAATCAGGCTCATTGTTCTATTCCTGTCATACACACGCATGACATATGACGTAATCAGGGGGGCGGTCCGGCAATCAACTGTCTGATTTAATATTCACCTCGCTCGACACCAGGCGTTCCCGACTGCTGTTGACAAGCTCTTGTTATACGCGCTGCCTATAGATTATGTATGTGTTAACTGCTCTAACCACACTTTAAATATATATTATTTGGTTCTTCGGTGATACTGAAGCCTACTATAATCTCTTTTACGCTACCGACTTTTACTTTGTACTAAATGGTCATCGTTTCAGGTCAATGGGTTAACATTTTCATGATTCTCGATTATCCGCTTCTTCATCAACACGTTCTTTTTTTTCTTATTAATCTTCTTTTACATTAGAGTTCAACCATACTTTTGTTGAATATTCTACGCTTCTTGATAGCATTTTTACTATCATCAAATATCTTCTTTTTCTTCATCTGCAGCTTCCTCATCATTAAAGTTTAAAGATACTTTTGTTGGATATTCTGTGCTTGTTGATAGTATCTTCGTTCTTTTCTTCTACAGCTACCTCAGCATCAAAGTGCAAATGTACTTTTGCTGAATATACCACGTTTCTTGATAACTGTAACTCGTGTTTTTTGCTATCATCAAATACCTTCTTATATTTCTTCTGCACCTTTCTCGGACAAAGTTTAAAGGTACTTTTGTTGGATATTCTACGCTTGTTGATAGCACTACCCCTTGTTTTTTACTATTCTTAAGTATCTTCTTTTTCTTTCTTCTGCAGCTTCCTCAGCATTAAAGTTCAAAGAAACTTTTGTTTCTTGATAGCACTACCGCTTATTCTTTACTCTCATTAAATTCTTCTTTTTCTTCATCTGCGGCATTCTCATCGTCAAAGTTTAAAGATATTTTTGTGTGGATGTTCTGTGCTTGTTGATAGCAATACCCCTTGTTTTTTTTACTATCACCAAATATTTTCTTTTTCTTCTGCAGCTTCCTCAGCATTAAAGTTTAAAGATACTTTAGTTTCTTGATAGCACTACCGCGTATTCTTTACTATCAATAAATTCTTCTTTTTCTTTATCTGCAGCATCCTCATCATCAAAGTTTAAATATATTTTTGTCGGATATCCTGTGCTTGTCGATAGCATTCCCCTTGTTTCGTTACTATCATCAAATATCTTCTTTTTCTTCTGCAGCTTCCTCAGCATCAAAGTTTAAAGATATTTTCGTTAGATGTTCTAACGTTTCTTAAGAGCAATTCTGCTTGGTTTTCATTATCAACAAATTATATCTTCTTCTGCTTGTTCTTTATCTCCTACATCAAAGTTCAACAATATTTTCATTGGATGTTCTGCATTTCTTAGCAGTACTTCTGTTTGTTTCTCATTACAATCAATTTGTTTCGCCTTCTGCTTTTTCTTCTTTTGAATTTCCTTCAACACCAAAGTTTAAAGATACTTTCGTTGGATGTTCTGCATTTCTTGACAGTAATTCTGCTTGTTTTTCATTATCATTAAATATTTTCCTGTTGTTCTTCTTCGCTTTGTCCCACATCAAGGTTCAAAGATACTTTCACTGGATGTTCTACATCTCTTGACAGCAATTCTGCTTGCTTTCCATTATTAACAAATATTTACCTCTTCTTCTCTTTTCTCCTATGTCTGTATATTCTGTGTTTTTTGGCAGTAATTCTTCTTGTTTTTCATTATCATCAAGTATTTTCGTCTTCTGCTTTTTCTTCTTCTACATTTTCTTTAAGGTTTAGAGGTTTAAAAATACTTTCCTTGAATATTCTGCATTTCTTGGCAGCAATTCTGCTACCTTTCTATTATCATCAAATATTTTCTTGGTTTTCTATTTCTCTTCTGCTTGTTTTTCATTATCATGAAGTATTTTCAGCTTCTTCTCAACTTTCTTCGACGTCAAAATTCAAAGATACGTTCGTCGAATATTCTGCATTTCTTGGTAGCAATTCTGCTAGGTTTCTATTATTATTAAATATGTTCTTGGCTTTCTTCTACATCAAAGTTTAAAGCTACTTTCACTGAATGTTCTCCATTTCTTGACCGCAATTCTGCTTGCTTATTATCAATATTTTTGCTTGTCTTCTTCATTTTCTCCTACATCAAAGTTCAAAGATACTTTTACTGGATGTTCTGCATTTCTTGGCAGTAATTCTGCTTGTTTTTCATTACTATCAACTTTTTCGGCTTTTGATTTTTCTTCTTCTGTATTTTCTTCAGCTTCAAAGTTCTAAGATACTTTTACTGGATGTTCTGCATTTCTTGACAACGATTCTGCTTGCTTTCCATTTATCAACAAATATTTTCTTGTTTTTCTTCTTCTTCTTGTAAGTACTCCTATATTAATGTTCAAAGATACATTCACTGGATGTTCTGCTTGTTTTTTGTTTTCTTCTTTTGTATTTTCTTCAACATCAAAATTCATTCTGCTTATTTTTCATTACCATGAAATATTTTCTTCTTCTTCTTCTTCGTTTGTTTTTTCTACATTTTCTTCAGCATCAAATTTGAAAGACAGTTAGATATTCTGCACTTCTAGGTAATACTACTGCTTGTCATCCATTAACATTAAATTTCTTAACCTTTCAGAAGAGCTCCTAACCAACAGCTTTATATAGTTTGCTTGTTTATTTACTAGGCTTGTGATGTAATAACTTCTAACATTTTATTCTTTGTCAATTTTAAGGTAATTGAACGAATAATTACAAAAGGCATGTTTTTCCAGAACCCATTCAGAAAAGCAGTAGTCAGGCTCGGTACCGCAAAATATTAAATTAAACGTTCTGAAATGGGTTTAATAGCTGTTTGGTGCAAAAAAATCCACATTTTTGACAGAATAAAGGTAATGGGTAATGGAATAAAATTCACGTTCTTTCCTGACAAAAATTTGAATTAATACATTTGATTTAGGATTTAGGCGAACCCAAAAAAGGCTTAAATGATAGAAGTTTGAAAAGGCTTCGCAGAAACCTTTTGATAGTTACATAAATCATTGAATATCTAACGGTTGATGGTATTAAATAAGATGGGTTTCCTAGATCAGCACTCAAGTAACTTCTATTTCAAGACTTTAAAAAAATAAAAAAACCTGTCTTTATTTGATGTTTCAACTGAACGTCAAGTTTAAGTTTCATTAAAGGAAATCTGAGGCTGTTACCCTACAATATATGTGGAAGTGTTATCAGCGGCTAGAAACAAGGACAATTTGGTGAAGAAACGATCGTCTCGACGGAGTGTCGCTAAAGTGTTTCCGGTAGCAGCTGCGAGTTCCCAGGCGGACAAAAGACGCTCGACCCCAAATCAAATTATCTAATTCTCTATATTGGCCACTGCGACCGCGAGATTTGTTTAATCGGCTATAGTGGTCGCAGATGACACCACCACTTTCAACTCGACTTTAACCATTCGGCTCTTTAAACAATTTCGCGGTTTATAAATGGAACTTAAAAAATTCCGTTGTTTTTTTTTAACAAAGGGCGACAAATATTTGAAAGAATTAGGACAAGTGGTAACCTGAACCTTATGTGCCGGTCATGGTTGCAGATGGAGCGTATCACAGGGCACTAAAATGTTGTAGGGTCACTTAACACCCCTAACGACACCCATACACGCGTTCCTTGGTTTTAGGTTACTTTGTCAACACGAGACATTTGTCTTACCACCTATTAGTGGTTGACAGGTTTCCTTGTTTGCTCGGTGTAAATGTCTGCAAATAACAAGTCAAGTGTTTGTGTGAGAAAACCAATCTTATGTTACATATTTTGATGATGGAAGTATCCTATTTCTAAATGGGGAGAAAGAACACATCTCGAGAAATTTTTTAAGGCGAGAATACGGAATTTTCTATGTATAAGATAAACGAGAAGTGGACAGAAGTAAATTCTCTTTATCCCTCTAATAGCACAAGGCTGACCGATTCTAAATCCCAGTTGGTCTAATGTGTTTCTGATTGCCAAACCGTAGGGTGCTCTCTTTACATTTCTACACAATTCATGTATTTCTTCCGATCTACTATTAAAATTGTTTATATATTCAGATTGTTTCCTATTAAACTTAGTTTTGTAGCTGCAAGATATTTTATTTGTTTATTTATTAAGGGAGATCCAGGCTTGTGGATGCCAAGTATCTAACTACTAACTACTCAACTAGAATTTCACCGAACTCGAGGAGTTCCACCCTTGGTAGTTTACTTTATTTATAGGATATTAAAAATTATTTCAGTAAATGAGATAGGTATTGATACTTGAATCTCATTCAAGGCACTGAAAATCCTAATATTTTCACTAGCCTTCTAGTATTCAGCCTTATCCGGCGATGAACACTGTGTTGCAACTGTTTTTTAAATTAAAATTTAATTAACAATATCTAGCTCTATGAAAATTTAAGTTTTTCTGTTTAGATCTACTGACTATAACCCTTTAAAAAAGGCGTTATATCATAAATCGTAAACAAATTACATCGCTTGAGGTGTCATCGGGATAAAGGGTTAACAAAGCAAATTTATGAACAAATCCAAAACGTAGGTCCTCTAATCGAACAGTGTATTTTGAGTGTTAGATAACTCTTAACAGGCATGCGAACCACGAACATTATGTCCACACACAATTTCGTTAATGGCAACTAATCACCATCATTACAGACAAATATGACAAACCGATGATAATATATCATAAGGACGATGCAGTGCCAATGAAGAGAGAAGCGAGAGCGAACAGCGCCCCGGGGAGCAGAAGTACACAGTAGGCCGCGGCGAGGGTGATGTTTAATTACTGCGCAGCATAGGAATTCCAATATCAAGGCCTTTTCCACCAGCAGCCAAATCTAAGGGCATCACTTCCACCTGCAACTCCATTGTTAGGAGTTTTTGAATGGATCATCGACCACAGAAGAAAAAAAATTAAGACAAAACTCTTCCCTTTTTATTATTATCACCAACTGTTATTCAGAAAACGGAGACAATCATGTCACTCTTTACTTACTGAACTGTTTTGTAAAGTAGAACAAGCACAGTTTAAAAGTGAAAATTCCTTATTCACGATTGTTTCTGGAACTCCTTTAAAGAAAATTCTGAATGACATCAAGGTCTTCGGTTGAATTATTTAAAATCCTGCTCTTGGAAAATACGAACGAATGGGAACGAGAATTAACTATCGAAAACTGAAACACTGTGAAAACGTTATCGACAAATGCTAAAATAAATTAGGACAAAAATAACAATAACGGTAACTCAAATCATAAATCATAAAAAAAGGAAAATTGAAATAACCAGGGTAGAAGGAAAAAACAACAAGAAGAAGAACGATGAAAGTGACGAAAATGATTATGCAGGAGGAGGAGGATGATGATAATGAAGAAACGACAACGACGGCAAAGACGACAACGATTCGTTCATTCATTATATTTATGAATGAATGAGGAAGACGAAGAAGAAGGAAATTACTTTATTAAACATTAATAAAGGGGCCATAAAAAGGCCAGCAAAGCTTAACAACGTAAGATATCAAAGTGGCACTTGATAGAAGATTATATCATCAGCTACTCGCCGAGGAAAGAAGAAACTTCCATTCTGATACATTAAAGTCTGAGAGTAAATTCATATGCTATCGCATAATTCTACAACTGAATATATTACCATCTCATTGATCTATTAATTTTGCTGAATATCGGAAATTATTCAGTTTCTTTGGGTATGTAAGGTTAATAACCCGCAAACAGGAATCAATCCAAGAACTATTGCTGAACCATAATCAACAAAAATTTATTTTCATAAATCTGCTTTGATTCCTGTAATCCCACAACTCATAAAGACAAAAGGGTTAGACATGTCCTTCTATATTGATAACAACTCAACGGAGATGTTGCAAATTCAACCGTGCCCGAAAGTTCTTTGATGATATTCATAGCATTCATGAGGTAAGAGAATTTTAGGACATCGATTTGCGAATTCCGTTGTGGTATATCGTCCTTCCAGTTCTGGCTGCAATATACGTCATGCTGACGAACAGCATGCCCGAGTAATTAATTATTAGGTTTCAATCCGCCGCCATGACTGGACAGTTTGTGCGTTGCCGTGGAAACCGTGACAGCGGCTACACCTACCGGGTTACCTGCCGTACCAGCTCTGACACCTACACAGACTGAAAATTAATGTGTCGCATTCTTAGACTGACACATTGACGAATGGACATCGCGATTGGCATTGCGACCTTCACGCTCTAAGGCAATTAACGGCGATCATTAAGATTAGATTGCTGTGCCAGATTAACATATTCTTCAGACCTTTTCAATAGAACTGTTATTACCATAAGTTTCTCCTTTTGTTGATGAATCCTAACAGAAATAAAACCAGAAAAACTCGACCAAGTTTCAAACTTATAAATGGTAGTTTGTTGCTGGAAAATTGGAAGGATCGGTAATGTTTCTGATGGCCTCAAGACACACCACAAGTAACAAGGCTGTTATAAACTACAAACGATATAAATAACTTAGTTTCCTTATTTGGAAAGAAAGGAGCGCCAGCTTTTATTTGAAATGAAGTACTCCAATGCAAATCTTTGTGAGGACTTAGTTATGACTTTTTTGCTTCTGGGGGAGCATTTTCATTGAAAAACTTTATTTAATTACGGACTGAAGGTGAGAGTCAATTGAAGTTATTGTTGAAAATTGAAAGTAAAAATCGCTTGGATTTGCAGAGGAAGAACAACACCAAAGGATTCTTTAAACAATAATTATAACAATGGTGTTGGTGACAATGATAACTAAGGCGGTTTAAGATTTTTGAGAACGTTCTCGACAAAAGAATTTAAAGATAATTATGATTCAAGGTAACAATTGGGCTTTCAATACGGCGAACAGTAAACAGAAGAAATATGGAAGAATAATAAGATAAGAAAAATTGAAGAATAAAAAGACTAAGAAGAAGAAAGGAATTGCAAAAAAGAAGAACAACGAAGGGACAAAAGACGAATAGAAAAAAGAGAAGGAGTTCAAGGAGGAGAAGAATAAGAGGCAGCAACAGCAGCAACAAAACAGAGGTGAAGACGATAGAAAAGACAACAATGAAGGAAAAGAGAAGGAGAACGAGAAAATAAAAAACAAAGAAACAAGGTAAAACGAAGAAGATCATAATAATGACGATGGCGATGATGATGAAAAAGAGGATGAAAATAAAACTGCATTATAACTCCATAAAAGCACCAAAGAAAACATAAAACACACAAAAACAACTAAAGCAAGCTTTGAAAAACACACAAAAAAGAAACGAAATAAAGAAAAATCGACAATCGACGTCAGAATTGCCGAAAAAAAAATACAAAACCCATCAAATTCGCTCTAAATATACTCTTCATATTAATAAATTCCCCAATAAAACTCTCGAAATTCGGAAGTTTTCTACAGGTGAATAATCTCGTAAGGAATACATAATGACACACGTGATTGAATCTCACTGACAACGATCAACGGGAGGATCCAATATTACTGGATATTAACAGAGCAGAACCCCCGGTGCGACAAATATTAAACACCGGCAGCACGAGGTGTTGAGCTCGAGGATTTATTAAATAGATACACCAGATTAATTGCAAATAGATAGGCGCATACCTTATGCACTACCATCGCATGCAATTAATGTGCCTTAAAAGGCCGAAGTAGGGGAGCGAAATTTGTTACAATGTTGCTATGCCTTTCGAGGCGTTTATCCTCGTTTTGACTGCAAAATAATTTGTTTAAGTTCGCATTTTCAGTTTGAATTTAATTATGTTTAATTATAAATGCAAATTCGTGCGTCTCTTTTCCACACATTAAAATCACATAAGACTATACTTTTTTTTGTTTATTTTAATTACGATTTTTGTCGGAGACAACTTTAAATATGTTTTTACACCATAAAAGGTAACCAAGTTGAAAGAACTAAGGCAGAATACACAAAGCGCTGTTAAAAACAGCCATAAAAGTGTTACTATTCATACAATTTTTTTAATTTATTTCGAGGAGTAGTCGATCTTAACACCACCATGCTGTCAGAAAGATAAGAACGGAGCATTTAAAATGGAAGCTTAAACCATCAGGTTTCGTATACATATAATAAACATAATCTCGCGTAATATCAATTTCCGGTGATTGTGTAAGAGGGTGTAGACGTGGCAGCGAGATTCTCACATCAGTATAGTAATAGTGAGCAGGAAAGATGAGACCGAGTCTCCAGGGAGATGTAGTGAGATAACAGAGTGATGGGCCCGAGTGAACACCCTCGCTAATCTCACATTGATTACATACGCAATATTAGATAACACTTCCCTACACCTCGAGTCACCCTTCCAGCCCCATAGTTTGGCGGATTTTACACCTACCTCTGCCCGTGTGCAATTACGCATACGCGGATGAATATTCGCGCTTCCAAAATATTCGCCCCCAATCCCCGTGATGCTGTTTACTACCAGTTGTTAGTGATAACTGTCCCTTGGGGACGCTCCATATTCGTAACTGCCCGTTTGTTTCATATTTACCTTGTATCGTACCATTAAATTGCTTATTTAGTTTCTAATGCTTTATACACCTCCCCTCTTTAGTTTCCCTTATTTTTTAATCATCTATCTTTATTTAAATAAAAATGTTTTGGACCTAGCAATATTACCTAGATTACAAAAAATACTTTATGTAAAAAAAAATCGAGGTATCAAAAAGGAACCATCAGGGAGGGCCCCCAAAAATAATAATAAGAATTATTTAAAAATTCATTAAACCGTCCCTTGAGCTCCAGATAAACGAATTCTAAATAGATCATGGGCATATGCTATTTAATACAATTCAATTCGGGATGATGCGTAGGGTGGCAAATTCGATAACGGGATTAGTGTCAAATCAAATCGCATTAAGCACTGCAATCGGGTTGCACTGCCATGACGCAAACTAAACATTCTATTAATATAAATATTGGGAGGTTACATAATTCAGCTTTTGTTATCGTAAACTGTCAAACATTAACGAATTGGAAAATTGTTTAATTATTTCAAAAGAAACAATGATGGTATAGATAATATTTATATTAATTAAATTGTTCCCATTTAATAGAAACTTCGACAGGCAGATTTTAACAAATTCTAAAAATCCCAACTGGACGAAACTATACCAAAAACAGAGCTATTTAGAGATTTTAAAAGTGGATAATAATAAAACAAGCTTGGGAAAATGCTAACTATTTCTTAATGAATGTTCTTTTTTTCGACTTTCATAAACAACAGAATTTCCTGTAGATATAATATTCGCACGATAAAGATTACTTCCAGGAGTAGAGAACTCTTGGGTTCCGCAAAATTCTAGTCGGGTAGTGTTAGTAACCGTAATAGTTAATGCACGTTGAAATGCTTGGTACATAAAGCTACAAACAACAGATTTATAATTATAAATTTATTACGATCTTCTTTAGGAATTTTCAAGCAGATGATACATTGAACAATACAAGAACAAATGCACCCCTGTTAACAACAATGTTAAAGCAATTGAAATTTTTAAAACGTTAACTTAGACTTCAATCATAACTGCATAACTCATCAGTAAAACGTAGAACAAGCCAGATGGGTTTAAATTATATTCAAAGAAAATTTGCAATTTAAATCTTCAATATGCCCTAAAACAAAATGACAAAATTTAGAAAAAGAAGAAGGGAACTAGCTCCCAACCTCTATAGTACGTCCATGTAACTTTCCCTTCGTAATAACAAAAATATGTAATTCAAATTTTTTTAAACAAAGTTAAGATTCAAAATAATGCGCAAATCAAACTTGCAACTTATCGTGCACTAAAATAAATAACCAAATTTATAGTGAAACAACTATAGCCCCCTTTGGTACATCCATTCACTTTACAATAACAAAAAAATTTTAAAAATTTTAAACTGAGCTAAAGGCCATTAACCAAAAGAAGAAACCAAAGCCAGTTGACTTCACATTCACCAAAAATTAGTTGGCCATGACCAGAGTAAGTCTCATTAACGGTGTACCTACTCGCCGACAGAGACGCTGCTTCGCGATGCATATTTCTGCCTTAATATTTAGAAATTTGCAGCAGCGACTTCATATTGTTTCAAAAGCACACATATTGGTAATTTCTAGAACAAAGAACATTCAAGCTGTTAAGGTTTTAAACCCTCCTTTTTATTTTTCTATTGTAATGGCGAATGCAGCCGAAAGGGTACGAAACCTTAAGATGCTGCCTATTTAAGCAAGATTCGCTTGCATTCTCAACCCCTTCTCTTCTCTACTAGTCTCTACATTTACCATTTTGACTAGTTAAATAAGGTGAATCTGCACCTAAACACGAGGGTTTTACTCAATATCTTGTTCATTTCGTTATACTTACAATTAATCTTTAATTACCAATAAATCAAAAATAACCAATATTACAATAACAATTTTATGCAGTCCATTAAGTTGAAGAAAACTGTTAATACGCAAGCTCCTTAATTAAATACTCAAATCTATTTGACAGTTAATACGAATGCGCCACCTAGCGGACAAGTTATCGTTAATATGGCTAGCATGATTGTTTCGATGTAAATCAACCGAATTTAAAAAAAAATCCGTTTGAAACATGCTTGAAATTGCCTAAACTTTGTGTTTTAGTTATACTCCATTTACGTTGTTTTTGCACTATTATCTTTAAAAATGTAACAGTATTCGCCTCACATTGGTATAACAGAACCTTCTAACTTTGCATATAATTCAAGTTATAAATCAGGAACAACTTCTGCTTCATAACCAAGGATTACAGGTATTCGTTACAAAATTGGGCCAAATTAATAAACATAATCAATTCAGTTAAATTTATGTAGCCAAACCGAGGTACAAACACGCGTTAGAATTTAGAATTACACATAATTGTTATAAAGTTGTGTCAAATTAGTTAAGACGACAAATTCTGTCAAATTTCCGTAGCCAAACCGAGGCACAAACATGGTGAATGGAGTATAGATAAGTATAAGGCTAATTGCTAACATTCTCACGTTCATGTATAATTCAAGCTTTATTTATGGCTTAATTAAAATAAACCGTCACGCTCGATAACACAGAATTACATGTAATGGTCATGAAGCTGTGTCAAATTAATTGAGGCGACGAATTCTTACAAATTTCCATTGCCAAACCGAGGCAAAAACCAAGTGAATGGAATATAGGTATGTATAATGCATTTATAACCTCCTCAACGTATTTCAAGCCATAAATAGTTTGCTTTCTAATCAACAATTGTTACACCTATTTGTCATAAAGCTCCGCCAAACCAATAAACACAACGAATTCTGTCAAATTTCCGTAGGCAAACCGAGTCACAAACATGGTGAATGAAGTATAGATATGTATAAGGCATTGATAACCTTTTCACATTCATCCGTAATTCAAGCCATAAATCAGGGGACAAACTGTCACGTCTTATAACTTAGAATTGCTTGTAATTGTCATAAAGCTGTGTCAAACTAATTACGACGGAATCTTTCAAATTCATAACGGCAGCTCTTATCATAAAAAAGGAAAATTGAAATAATTAGGGTAGAACAAAAAAGGAAAAAACAACAAGAAGATGAAGGAAAAAAAGCAGAAGAACAACGACGAAGATGACGAAAGCGAGGAAAAAAAGAAGGACAAGAAACAAAAGCAGAAGAAGAAGATAATGACGATAATGATTATAATGATGACGATGATGATAATGATGATGCTGATGATGAAGAAGAAGCAGACAACGACAATGACAACGACAACGACGACGACAATAACGATGACGAAGTACCTATTCATGAATAAATGAAGAAGAAGAAGAACGAGATGGTAATTTGCTAACAAAATGACATTCAATCGCCAGCTACTCAACGAGGAAAGAAGAAATTTTTAAAATTTAGTTTTGATATACTTATTAAAGGCTAAGGGGTAAATTCAGATGCCACTCCATAATAAATTCTACAACTGAATATGTTACCATCTCAATGATCTACTGATTCTGCTGAATATTAGAAATTATTCAGTTTTTTGGTGTACGGTTAATAACCCCCAAATAGGAATCAACCCAGCCACCTCATCACAAATCCAAGAACGATTGCTGAACCATCAGCAAAAATCTATTTTCATAAATCTGCTTCGCTCTCCGTAATCGTACCAAATTTCTGTAGGAAAACCGGGGCAAAACCCAAGTGAATGGAATAAAGTTATGTATAAAGCATTTACAAACTCTTGTACATAATAGAAGCCATAAATCAGGACCAACTGTTTTGTTTTCTAATCACCAATTGCACCTATTTGTCATACAGTTCCGCCAAATAAATTCTGTCAAATTTTCACTGCCAAACCAGGGAAGGAGCGGATAGCCTCGTGTAAAAGACCTCGGCCTCCGACGCAGGTATCTCAAATTCGATTCCTGAGACCGGTGAAGCCGGAATATATTTCGTACGTTCCTCCGTGCTTCGGAGGGCACGTAAAGCCGGCGGTCCCGGTTGTCATACTAATACCTTTGACAATCGTTAACCCCGCACCACTATGGGTCGATCTTCTTCTCCTTATTCGATGGGTAAGGTTAGCCTCCTGCCCAGCATACGTGCTAAAAGGGCTCACAGAACTCGTTATTACGGGTGACTAACAGGCCATTGGCCTATGCTTCGGCCATAAGAAGAAGAAGAAGAGAAGAAGAAACCAGGAAAAAAACATCACGAATAACGTATATCTATTTATAATACATTCGCGAGCTCTTACGTTAAAGTAGGCAATGCCAAAGAGATAGACAGTTTCGTTGTTAAAAATATTCTCGTATTACAAATCTGTTATCATTTTTAGTTTTATGTTGGTATTTTGCAAGTATTTGTTGAAAATTAACTATAATAAAATATCAAAAGTAAAATTCTCAATGTTTTAGCTTAAGGTTACGCCTCATAACAGTATTGACTGTCAGTTATTCAAACTTATGTAACTCCAACTATAGGCGGGTTCTATGCTATTTGGACCAAGTTGGCCTTGGATTTTTATTACAATTCACATTTAAAGGATTCTAGGTTAGAAATTGATAGCATAAAACAATGAAGGCGAAGTAACTTTATAATTCCAAAACGTTGTTGGATAATCCATTATGAATATTTGGGAATAGTTGGCAACATGCAACTTAACTTAAAATTATGTTCTTTAACAATAAATTTCACATGATAAAATTTACCTTGTGAGATCAATATGTTTTCCATGGCCAACCAAGGTCCAAATAAACATTACAGTTTGTAATGCTCATAACTTTAATGTAACATTATTTTGAAAATTATTTCTTTTTA
Source organism: Melanotus villosus (assembly GCA_963082815.1). Taxonomy (NCBI): domain Eukaryota; kingdom Metazoa; phylum Arthropoda; class Insecta; order Coleoptera; family Elateridae; genus Melanotus; species Melanotus villosus. The sequence continues at coordinate 9,752,135 of OY720420.1, forward strand.
TACACCATTTAGCACGCAGGAGGTTTTAGAATAAAACGATACAAAGGAGGTTTTGCCCGTCTAGCGACGATATCCTCTACATAACCTAGCAATCACCTGGCAAGATGTTCAATTTTAAAACAAATTCGATACCAACACAATAAATTAAAATTATAGCCTGCGGTGGTACAAAAATGTAGTGAATACATTATATACTACATAATAATTTCCGTTTCCAACAAAACATGATCGGGAGTTGATGAAATTCCTTGCTCTCTTTTAAAAGAAGTATCCCAATACATTGGTATTTCTTTTAAATATATCCTTTACGAGTGGAATATTTCCTAAGGAATTGAAATCTGCAGCCGTAGTTTATAAGAAGGGTGATTATTCGAGAATGGAAAATTATCGACCTATTGCTCTTTTGTCAGGTTTGTCAATAACATACGAAAAGTCATTTAGGTGTAGATTATTGTCCTTTCTCAGTAAGTATGATATTTTAACAGACAGACAGTATGGTTTTAGTGAAAACAGAAATACTAAAGACGCTCTCCTTTCTTTTTATAATAAAGGCTTAAGTAGCCTCGACAATAAATTGAAATCTGTTGGTATCTTCTTTGATCTCAGTCGTGCTTTCGATATCTACCATAAACCATAATTCATTACTGATGATGATGAAATTACAAATTTATGGAGTTCGCGGCCTTTCTCTAATGTGGTTAAAATCATACCTGGACGGTCGTACTTATCTTTCTGATTCACTTATTATAAAAACTGGCGTACCTCAGGGTAGTATACTTGGCCTTAACCTTTTCTTAATTTTTACCAACTTTAAGTGTGCTCAGCAAAAAGTCATCTTCATGCCTCTACGATATGTCTCAGTTTTGTCTCCAAAATGGCCTTGTTTTAAATGAACGGAAAACCGAGTTACTTCTTTTTGACAATTCTTCGGGTCAATACAACTTACTAGTTAAAGGAAAAGGTCATTCTTTAGTCCACAGTAAGTATGAAACATTTCTAGAACTTACTATCGACTTCAAATTATCCTGGGAAGCTCATATAAGCGAAATCTGTAAAAAGCTTGCTTCTAAAAACTTTACCTTACTTCTGTTACGAAATAGTGTTGGTGTAGACTCTCTTAAAACCTTTTACTATGCATTTATTAATTCCATACTATGTTATGGTTTGCTTTGTAGCTCAAAGAAAATTATTAGGACAATGTTTCGTCTGCGCCTTAGTGGTTCCTGTGTTTATTATTTTATACATCATGCGGAAAAAATCCTTCAGAGAAATTCAACCGCCAGAGTCAAGAATCCGGGAAACATACAAATACGTCAAGAAACAGAGGAGAGCTGCAATCGCATCTAGAAGAGAATACCATAACAAACTTGGGAAGAATGGGCAAGAAACAAAATTATGATGAAGCGGGAAATACACCGCATATATGACTCAAGAAAGGAACAAGACAACGAGGAAGTAGAAGTAGAGGAAGAAGAATATCGAAGAATAATGCAGAACAGCGAAGGAACAAATATCATAATAATAATAACAATAAAAATAAGAAAACAAGGAATACGAATGAAAATAATAATAGGTATTAGTAATGATAATAATAATGATTAGACTAAGCTGACATAAAGTAACATGTAACAGGACAGGCATGTCTGTGCTAAGGCGTTTCATATCATAGACATAGGAAATTAGCGGATATACTAGGTAGTAGTATATGATGACAAAACATGTTTAACCATCTCGGTCATAGTGTATATCCAACTTCCATTGGATATATGACTTACTGACTACCCTGCACTGTAGAAGCGATGTCTAGACTGGCGTCACAGGCATGTTAACGCTATGCAGTGCTCCCAATCCCCACCTATCATAATAAATCCCTGCACACCCTATTGGCACGGGGTGGGCCTGGCTTATCTAGGATTGATCCACGGGGATTTGCTCCATGTTAATTGATGATGATGAAGATGGTATTCTGACTGTTTACTTATTACTTATTACTTATTTTAAATTCAGCATATGTGCGGAAACATTTGAATCTATTCGCAACCTGTGGTCAAATTAACAATTACGTTACTCGGTCCGCAATCATCTGCCATTAAAATGTAAGAGTATGCTGAGCTTAAAAGGGGTTGATTGTATGTAGGTATAACCTTATATATAACCTGCAAATATAACCTTAAATGTCATTCTTGATTTTGTTAATATGCTCCTGCAGTTAATATTAACAATTTCGTCCTGTATTTTAACATATTCATTTTTTATCTACAGGGCTAGGTATTAAATACCTAAAAACGCCTCAATAATAATAAAATATCAAAGTTTAAACTCAGTTTTTATCGTTATTACTTACAATTATGATCCCAAAAAAGCTTAATACCTAGAAAATTATTTGGAGATTCGTAATTTCTAAACAAAGTAATTATATTTTTAATATAAAATCTTTAATGATACTAACAAAATAAACAAAATTTTATACATATTGATACTGGTGATTTAAAGGCCCCCCTTAAATCGATTTAAAGTAGAACAAAAGTCATTTTTTCATCGATAAATGTTACTAGATACAATTTAGCTGATTTCTTTAACGAAAAGTTTTGATTGGTAGCAGTATGTAGCTACTAGTTATTGTTATAATCATATTTTATTATTTTCCTGTGACAATTTTCAACATTTGTTAAGCAAATCTTAGTGGAAATAAAAATTATTATTACTTATTAATTTAAACAAAATAATAATTTTGATTAAAAATTATTTATATCCAAAATGAGTGAGTCGAAACAATCGCTACCACACATTTTTAGTAAATAATCTGTAAAATTATTATTGCACTGAACGATTAGGTATTACAAATCAATAAACAAAAAGCAATTTTTAAGAAAAAAATTGTAGTAATAATAATCATCAAATGCAAAAATAAAGCAAGCAAAAAACTGTTTGTCTGGATTATTTTGCATGCATCAGTAACAGAACAGAAACGGTTTTCTCTCCGGCGTATAATATACTGTATGAACCGGTGGTCGTTTGTAATACCCTCACTAAATAATCAGGATAATGAATTGGATGAATTTGAGCAATGATAAACTGGCGAATATACGGTCTCATATCTCATCACCTAAACGAGCTTCACGTGCTTTCTCTCATATTAATCGAAACGCTATCAAACGCAGACACTTTGCGTGAGGCTCTATTCGATTTGATTTGATACAGGGCCGGATTTGGTATTATTTCTCACTCAGTATTCGTAATATATTTACTTATAAAATTTTAGTTTTAACGATTGAATTTTTAAGAATTCACTGTTCTGTGTGTGGAATACAATCACCTCTACAGGGATTTGAATTAGTGTTCTTCAGGTTTCCTAGAGTCAATCCTTAATTTCCAAAATATGAGTATTTTTCTGTTTGTAGTGTTTTTAAAATTTATTTAGTGTAGTACATTAAATGTCAATGACGAGAGTAGGTGAGATGTGATGAGAAAACAAGATTTTTAAACTTGGTGGATTTTTCACTTTTTTATAGTAAAACTGAATCTTTGTATACAATAATCATTAAAGCCCTTACGAAACCAACATCTGTTGAAATTCTAGTATTAATAAGAACAAAAAAATTTCCCCACTCATGAATTGCTACGTTTTGCGGTCGTAATCGTTTTCAACCCCTAAAAAAAAGGACAAAAATGTATTTTTAAGTCCATCGAAAGATTAATATTATCCAGAAACGCAAGTAGATTAACGCAAACGTGTAGAGTTTCGCAGTATAACTGCAATAACCCATGAGCATGTCAGTGTCCGGTAGGTGGATGGCTGCCGATGTAATTTATCATAGCGCTTCTTTTCACATCAGCGAGAGTAGCACGGCCAGCGAACCTCCATCATTTGTCTTCTCACCTGTCAGCTCAGCCAGCGCTTTGTATCGGTTATATTTTTGGTGGTTTTGGAAAGTAATGCTTATGATTTATTATAATTTTTAACCCTTTAGTTATTTCGTTAACCGAAAATGTTCCTGTATTACGGACGAGGTGAATTTTTAAATTTGATCCTGTTACAGGATGAACGATGGATATTTTCTCTAAGCCATCTGGTTTTACTAATACGCAATTGCTTCTTCGCCTTATAAAAAGCTGGACGTGTCTTAAAAGTGAATTTCTTAACCTTAAAATACGACGCCTTTCGTCTCATTTCATCTCATCTCCTCTTATAATACTCCTGATTCTTGGGGTTAGTTGTAAGTTTAGTATCAGAAACTTCTCTTTTATGGCATTTCTAACGCTTGTCTTGACATAATACCAAAAAGTTTCATCTAATCGCATCAGTTGAAACGCAGAAGATTATTAATTTATCCAAAAAAATGCCAAAATATACCCACAGAATTCGTGACTTTGCTTTCGTAGCCCAATTAAGAAAAATTTTAACAAACGAATTTAATTTGTCGTGATCACAAGAAAAAACGATTACAGGTTTACCTTTCAATAATTCTTTTATTGTGTATGTTTTAACTGTAAAGATTTGTTATACTTAACGTTTGATTACCGTTTATTTTTTGTTATACAAACACCATACGAACTTTTTAATATTTTATACGTGACCACGGATGTATAAATTTAAAATAATGACACGTAAATTTTACGAAAAAAAAAAGAAACTTAATAACAGTATCGGATTTTGGACCGTAAATAAAAGTTAAAGAGGTTCATTTCATGAGCATTCCAGAGACAACGACCTCCGAAAATTTTATTTGCTTTAGAGATAAGGAGATTAGAGGTGATAATATCGTGCCTAAAGATTTCTCCGCGCTTCGTGACTTGATGTGTCTAGCTAATTAGGTAAACGCTATTTTCCCACCTTCCTGGAGGCTTTGAAGAAGCGCCGCTCGTACTTCGTAAATTACACTGCTATATTTGTAGTCGGCTTGCCACGTGCAACGCTCGAGGTAATTTGAACTAAGTTTTTTTTTGTAAGACTTTTTTTAGTAACAGTGTAGCATTAGGTAAGCCGGCCATGTTGTGTCAGGTGCTGGACACTGATTGATGGAGGGCAAATGACGAGCTGAATGCCCACCAGAGGCGCTGCTGCCGTGCCAGGCGTTCGCAAACACCTTCACAGCTAACATTCTGAGGTAGCCATCCAAATTCCATTAGCTTTATTGCTATATGATGACATGTCGTTTAGTGTTTAATTTTCTTCTGTAGTACTGAAATGCCTACCCAACTAAAAATGACAGCTTTTCCTGGAAACCTTGAAAATTTACCCTCACTTTTTTTCAATAAATTTTAATCACTATTTTCGCTTTTTGATTAAAAATCTTAAGGATAAGTTTGTTGAATACAATAAAGCAAAGGTAAACAAATGGATATTTAATTGTGGGATAACTAATGAATTCAACATGATACTGTTTAATCAACGGTCGATCTACCCTTTATTTCCAGGAAAGTACCCACTTATGGTACGAACAATGGTCAAACAATCATAGCAAGAGGAATCTCTATGTTCTTAAGACTCTTAAGAGTTTCAACTTTTAATATTAACTGCATAATTAGATAAGTTCCCCCTAAGTAAGTAGCATGGTCCAAGGCTTACCATCCGTCACAAGAAACAATTAATATTAGGAAATCCAAATGTTAAAAGTTTAACAACAAAGTGTAAACAATGAAACAGAATGCTTATTTGTTTAATGGGATGCTGAATAATTAAAAGTGGTGGTAAAGTGGCCTCAAATCGAGAAGGACATCAGCAATCTGCGCGGCGGGAAAATTCCAGTGGGGGGCGAACAAGACAAATACAACAAATACTACGAACGCTAATGCAAACAACAAAGAGTCTCCACTTCGGTAACAATTTGTACTCGCTCGAACGCTTTCTGGTCTACGGCGCATGATGACGTACATGTCCTTCTCGTTTTAATTCCAGTCTACCATAATCAACGGTAGAACTAGACTTTGTTTTTGGGACAGTGTGAATAATACAAACAATGGTCAAACAGTCGCAGCAAGAGGAGTCTTTGTGTTCTTAAAATTTTCAAATCTTAATATTAACCTCAGAATTAGGTAAGTTCGACGTAAATTTAGGGCATTTAGCATTTTCTGGAACGTCTGGAAAACTCAAGAAGAGGTCATCATGTGTTGCAATAATCAATAGAAAGAAACTCAAACATTAGAGATTTAACAACGACAAAGTATAAACAAGAAAGCAGAAAGTGACGGTAGTTTCATCAACAGTTAAGCACATTCTTTCATCGTAGGTGTGAATGGTTTAAAAAATATGGTAGGAGGAACCCTTTTATGTTCTTATAGTTTTCAACTTTTAAATTAACTGAAGAATTAGAGTAGTTTCAGGAGCATCTGTCGAACCAGTCCTCTTCCAGAAATACATACCATCTTTGGAAACATTCTGGAGAGTTCAGGTAGACTTCATCATATATCTAAAAGGTGGTGAGGAGCGGGGAAAACCTAAATGTGAAGCATTTTACAGTAACAAATTGAAAACCAGAAGTACGGAGCTCATACATTTTAAAGGGGCAATGAATAATTAAAAATGAGAATTCAAGCAACGGCCACAAAATATGATAAGAAGAACTCTTTTATGTCCTTATACATTCCAACTTCAAAATTAACCAAATAATTAGAGCAGTTTCAGCGTTTATCCCACTATCCCTCTTCCAAAAATACTTCAAAACATTCTGGAGAGTTCAGGTAATACGTCATCAAGTCTAAAGCGGCCCCTAGACGCTGAATATTATTGTACAATTTTTCATATTGACCGTCTGTACTTCATATTGAAAGATTGTACAATATGTTGAACAAATCAAAATTGGTTTGATTTTTATTGTGCAATATAGAAAAGATTGTACCGTCTGACGGCAATATTGTACAATATGACACACTTTAGTAGTGTTCCAGAAGTGAAGGTTCCTATGCAACAAGATACCTAGCCATAAAAAAAACAAGAAAAAGTTTTCGTTGGAATTTATAGAAGTGTATCGATCACTGCCAGTATTATGGAATACAAAACGTAGAGAGTACAGCAACAGAACAAAAATTCTTAAATCTTTTAATAAATTCTGGTGAGTATACTCATTGCGCATTTTAAACCAATCTTTCATCCACTTTCGCTTATGCTTCTTCTTTTTCTTCTCATTTAATTTCACAAATAGTGCTATGACTACGCTTAACCAACCAGCTTCATCACACATGTTGCTTCAATAAAAATCAGACATGAACTAAATTATTGCAAAATATATTGTGCATCGTCTACAGTCAAACAATGTACAATAATATTGAGCAACTAGGGGCCGCTTAACAGGGTGTGGATAGGGAGAAGAAACCCAAATGATTTAATGGTATTGAACAGTAACAAACTAAAGGGACGAAATGAGTTTATATATTTAATTGGGGCACTGAAGAATTAAAACTTGTCGATGGTAAATCTGGAGTTTGCTTCTAGCAAGGAAAAGATTACGTATATGGTTCAAACCGCAGTAGCAACAACAATTGTTGCACTTTTCAATTTGCCATATTACATACAAGTATAAGTTTTGCCTAAGCTGAAGGACATTTATACCGTTGGTGCCTACCACAAAATATTAAAAAACTTCCGTAACGTTGTGGAAAGCTTACTATGGCGTCACCGTGTATCACTAGAAGTGATCATTAGGAAAACTCAAATGTAAAATAAGTGGAAAATAAGGAAGTATAGATGATATCTATACTTAATTTGGACATCGAACAATTGAAAGTGATCATACCTTCAGCAACGGTAGATCTGGACTTTCTTTTGAAAAAAGATCGAATGCTCAATGAACATAGTTCTTCAAACCGTGGCAACAAAAAGAGACGTGTGTTACAATGTTCACCCATTAATATTTACCAGTTTACACCGTTTCCCCATGAAATTTAAGCTTAACTTAAACTGTAGGTTACCATTGATACAAAATGGTATCCCAGGAAAATTTGTAGTTAAGCAGACATTAAATTTTAAGCCAAAGCAGTACAAATACTTACTACAAAATCTTCTGAAACGTTCTAAAAAGTACACAATGGCAACACCATAGCTACACCATAGAAAGTCAGTAGTACGACCAACCCCAACTGAAACTTTAATAAGAACCTGACTAAAATCAACGAAGACGATTCTTGTTCTCCTGAAATGTTCTAATTTTTGTTGGAAATACCCTGCAATTTTCATCCTGACGTTCATCCATGGGTCTTCCAAGTTTAATTACAATATGTTAACATGTAACTCGAGAAGAAGTCTGTATTAGATACAAAATAAAAGTCACTGAAGTAACTAAATTAGACTATTTTCTACGATAACCTTTGTTGATACAATGATTTATACGGAGATGGCTTATTAACAAGGTCGCTATAGGACGTGAAAAGACATGCCCTCATAAAACAAGTCCATAGTTGGCAATGCTGGTTTTGAATTTCTTCTTCTTAGGTATATTCATAATCCATATTCATTGCCTCATTCTTCAACCATTTCGCCGTAGCGTGGTCTATGAGCAAGAATTTGTTTTACGGTGAGTAGGTTGCTAGCTCGGCTCACCAACTACTTATGTATAACCTTAAAATTAGTTCAATGGGATTTTTATTGAAAGCAGTTTTCTAATTGAAAAAGCGTGACTTACATCCACGAAATCATCTTAACATGGCCCATTTCTTTATATGTTGGATTAAAAACAAAAGCAGTTGAATTATATTTCCTTACTAACATCACAACATAAACTGGATGATAGTTTCTAAAAGCCAAGAAAGAATTTTTGATGTTAAATTTGACAAATTGTACATCATATTAAAATTAGGTACTTAAAAAAAAAATTCCCTCGTATATGGTCAAAAAGAATTAATTTATGGCTGACGTTTCAACTGTTTTTGTGTTTTATCATAAAGTAGCAGAATAAAATAGACAGAGATCAGAATAGCAAGAGATTTTAAACTGGAAGCAAAGAGAAACCCCGGCAGACCACAGAAAAGATGGATAGAGAGCTGGGCATCTAGCTCTATAGAAACACCGTAACACCGTAACACGTGTAGAAAAACAGGATTTAGCCTACATAAAAGAAGAAAAAGAAGAAGAAGATCATAAAGTACAAATAAATTACAAACAAATTTATTGAAGCATAAAGTGAGAATTTATTGAGTAATTCTTCATAGTCAAAATTTTCTTCGTTGTGGCCCCTTTTTGCAGACTACTTGAAAAATTTTTAATGGGTTATTCACCATTTTTTAGACCAAAGTGGCCAAAGTGGGCCATGAAAATCCGTGAACCTTTTATTTCGTTAGATGTTCAGTACTCTGCAATTGTTCAGGGAATACAATATCTTCTTGCCAAATATAACTTGTTAGAATGATAAGACCAGTCTTTGCGCCTCCTTATAAATTTTTCATGGCAATATTTTTTATTCAATTGTTTTTCTGAAGTTTAGGAGATCGAAAAATTATCTCTGGAATAATGGAATAGAATCCACAGTTGGCAATGCTGGATGCTGGTTGTGAAACATAACCAATTCAGTGGGGTTTTGTAGGTACCGGAAAACAGATGCATTACTGAAAAAGCCTGATTTACATACATGAAATTGTCACCTAACATAGCCCACTGTTGACCTAAAAGATCATGAATAAAGTACCTATACGTTGTGTGAAAATTTTTAAAAGCTCATTCTTTATTTTCTTAAAACTGGCTACTTTTATTGTTAACATTTAATTCAAGTTTTAATACAAGTCGTTCTTATTACAAGCAATCAAGCAATGCAATTTACTTAACAATGAATGAGAACGAGTGGTATCCCCACAAAGGATGTTTTAATTCTAGAATCGTAGATTTCAACTTAACAATGCCCAAGAGCACTGTAAGAATAACAACAACCAGATGAGCTGTTTATGAAGACTTTTCAAAGCGATGATTAGCTCATATTTACAAGCACGTGTCCAACTGATTTTCATTTCTGACACCCCACGGTGCTACCACGCACTCACTTTGTGTACGATTTTTCTCTCGTATATTATTTTACCACTACAAAGTTGATCCACATGTCACCTGTAGATTCAAATAATAAATTCCAAGTTAAATAGAAATTGTAATATTGTCTCCTTTGTCCGTAAGCTCGTATTCGTGTTAGGGTTCGAATCTAAACTCGCCGCTTTTTCTCGCGGCCCTCTCCACACATGCATTATAAACGCGTATGGAGTTCGAAGCTGCATGTGCAAGAGAATTTTAAAAAATCCGAGCACGTTCGCCTCCATCATCTTAAAGAAGGCGGGAACCGTAGCGAATGAGAAGCTGGCTGTCCGACACTCCCAAGACAAAGGCGGCTACTTCCGCTCAGAAACGCGTAATTCAATAATCCCCTCATCAATCACACACGCTTGCTACTCCTTCCTTTTGCTTCTGCTAAAGATAGGCATGCTCGTCGAAAATCTTGAGTGACATTCCTTTGGGATTAATATTTTTATTTCAAAATTGAGACCAAAATTAATCTGGCTCAAGGGAGTTGTTTTTAAATTTGAAAGACCCATAAGGTCAGGATGAAAATTCCGTGATATATTTAATTTAATTCAATTTTATTTTAAATACATCCATAGGCTACACATAGAATCCGAATTGTCAATGTTATTATAAAATAACAAAGATACAAGATACAAAAACTTACTACTTCTACAACATAGGTACCTACTCCTATAGGTACATCGTTGCATTCATAGAATTCTAGCAAGAAATAAAAACATTTGTTTATTAAAACTTTCTTTATGGCCGTTTTATAAGTTTCAATCTCTCTGGCAAATGATTGTACATTTTAGTGGCTGTTGCTACAGGTCCTCTGTCAGTCTGCTCGAGCCTATTATAAGGTCTATAGTCTATAGATGTTGTTGACTTGTCTGGTTGTGTAATGACTTATCTCATAGCACTTAGTAAAACTTAAAATATTCTTTTTAACGTAACAGGGACACTGATAAATGTATAAACTGTGTAACGTGAATAGTTCGTATTTTTTAAAATAATAGCGACATGATTCGTTATATTTTAGTCGGAACATCGATCTAATTATTCTTTTTTGTGTTATAAATATTTTATTCACCTGAGTACAATTTCCCCAGCACAGAAGACCATACGATAATATTGAATTTATGCAACCCCAGTAATAGGTACATTAATAGGCTTTTTATCGAAACTGAAGATCTTAACTGTAAAACTACGTAATTCCTACTAGAAAGAGCTTTGACTATGTAATTTACTTGCTCTTCCCAAGTTAAATTTTCATTTAAAAATAACCCTAAAAATTTGATGTTAGTTTGACGATGTAAACTCAAACAACCATTGGCCGTATCAGGCTTCGGTCTGGCAAAATGCTTTTTGGAGAAAATTGCAAAAACTTGGTTTTGTTAGAGTTAAGGACGAGGCGATTAATTTATATTTTGTTAATGTAACATTGTTTTGTAAAGTATATTGTTGAAATTTGTTATAAATTCTTGGAGCATAATATGAAAAGGTGTGTTGTCCAAATGTTTTATTTTGTTTAGATAATTGTGCCATTACTTGTTTATTACTTCTGGTACCATATGTATGACTAATAATAAATGAATAAAATAAATAGATCAATAAAAAAATAAAACCCCGACATCAAAATATTAGGCACATTCGTCACAAACATAAACTTTGTTTGGTGTTGTCCCCGAACAGAATTCATGAACCCATCTCCTACATTTCAAACACTGGACCATACCTTCAAGTAGGTTCTCTTCGCAGTTAAATCAATACCAGTTTTCCAAATTTACTTCAATTACTGGTTGCTGAGGGTGATCAGTAACCTTACGTTTAACTTGCTTTACTTTAGTGTTTTTTTCTGTTATCTTTTTTTCCTTTCAATTCGTCTTTATAAGGAGTGGTAGTCAAAATAACAGCCTTTTGAGCAGGTCGATCTCTCATCCTTGGGTTAGAAACCGTAGAAGGTATTGGAGATGACATTTCTGGCCTGAACTATTGATCTTCAATTGTGTTGTCATTTTTTATTTTCATTATTAGTAGGCGACATATTTCTGATTAAAGATTGGTTTCCTGTAACAAGTTCAGCTCCTTCTTCGCAATTAATGCCGTGTATTTTAGATGGCAGGAAATCCACATCATTTATGCGTCAAATTCCTGCTCCTCTAAATGATCCCATAGCATTAGATAGTGTTGCAGCCTGACTATATGCTGCGCACAATAACTCTGCAACTTTAAATTGTGTTATTGCCTGGGATGGATGACTTTTAAGCCACGTTTCGGTAAAAAAAAAGCCCACATCCAAGGGCCGTAAGTAATCTGTGCGTTGTTTGGCCCAGTAACTGTAACATAAGCACTCCATTTTCTCTAGTTAGCTCTATGGCTTCAATGTTTTTCGAATGAGTGGTGTGGTTATTCAATAGTAGTAAAACTTTCCTGTTTGGTGTTGGATGAACATCACTGATAAAGTGTATAAGAACTTTCACAAACAGCTCCGAATTTATACATATAGCCACTTTCGGAGACCTCAACTCGACTGACAGGTGGATCTTCTTATTTTAGGGCACCATGCATTTTCATTCGTTTAAAGATTAACATTGGTGGAACAAATAAACCCGAAGAACTGGCACAGCAAACTATGGTGGTATTTGTTCCTCGTTCTCTACTTCTGGTACCACCAATTTGGCGTTTTCCTTTTCAGCCTACTATTTTTTGAACGGTCGAAAATCCCAACTCATCTGCATTAAAAATGCAGGTTTCATCCAGATTACTTTCTTGGACAATTTTCTCGAAAAGATCAAAAAATTCTTTGACATTTCTTCGATTAAACCCTTTAACTCTAGCCAAACATGTAGCTTCCGGCTGTCGTAATGCCAAGTTGGAATGGCGTCTTAGGAAGTTATTATACCATTTTTTGCCAGCAATTTTTTTATCTTTATTGAAACTACAATAATAATTATTAATTTTATTTTCGCCACTATTTGAAATGTCAGCTTTCTAACGTCTTCTTCTGCCTGGAGTGGCATGCCCTTTACAGAGCGTTGTCGATCTTCTCTCCATATGCCTGTGGTGTGCAGGAGATCTACAGCTCTAAGTGGGCTCCAAAACACGGAAGTGCTTGGCACTTCTACTCCGGAGAGGATTTACTAGGCAGAATATACCTCGGTGGTTTGCCATTACCTTCCGAGGGAAGCGGTCGGGTGTTTTCGACGTTTGTGTGGCCCTGGGAATCGAACCCGGGCCATCTCAGTGGTAAGACGCAGGCTGAACTAACTGAGCTACGCCTTCTAACATCAATAATCGTTAAACCAAATATGTACCTATATGATTTTCTAAATGTAATATATGTTGAACAAGATTTTCTTCACGTCCCTTTTAACTATTTTGCTACCTTTAGCATGTTTATTAGTATTGTTTAAATGTCTTTTAAGAGTCGGTTTACTTATTCCGAATTGACGACTATATTCATTTAGCCCTATACGCCCTTCCTTATATGCAGTAACGGCATTTCTAAGTTACTCTTGAGACCATTTGTAATATTTAATTTTTTTCTTATCTTCGTTGTTCATTCAAAACAATAAAAGGCTGTCGAACAGTCGATAAATCAAACAAAAACTGAATATTTATGGAGCACTTTTCCACCGCTCTTCTTCAGATTGTACAGGGTGTAAACTAAAATGGGTGCCCTTCTGTTTTGAAATTGGAAAGTGAAACTTATAAATTTTGGTACTTAAGGAGAATAATTTTTGAGTTAAGATTTGTCAATTTATAAACGGAACACCCGGTATATTTCTACAATTGACGTGAGGACGAGAATGTTTACGTTCAATACACAATCAGAGCAAACGATTGCTTATTTTCGATTAGGATACCTATAACCTTTCTGTCAAATTCAAAAACCAAAAAATACTTTGTGGCTTTGTAAATCGGTCATTTTAACATGGAAATAAATCACAAAAAAAAAACATTCTCGAAAAATATATAGACGAGTCTACCTGTCCGGTACAAAAGCGATATTGGAAAAAAATTATCCCTTTCCTAAATGGTCAAGTTTGTCACGATAGGGCTGGGTTTGCTCGATTTATATTCATGGATCATAACACGAGAACATACATCATACGAGCTGTCGTATCGAGTTCATTTATTATACCCGGAGCGGTCTAAACGTTTTATTAATCAACCGTTGATTAAACTGCACAAGTTTTAAAACTGTGAATAATGGTAAAACTTGCGTTGTCAACAACAGAAGTTACTTTCGCACGTCGAATACGCTGCTACGAACTTTTTAAACTTGTTTTAATTTGTTAATTTAGAGAAAATTAAAGAACCCTTACCAATACCTATAAAAAGGCCAAAAATCTCGAAAGGACCCCCTAAGTTCGGTTGATTTTGTCACAATTTTGGGTCATCTTGATGAACATCTAATGTTTCGATCATTTTAACCCAAAACAAACGAAAATTAGAACCAAACCGAGATCAACCGAAAAACGACCGGCCTAACCAAACAAACGTTGGAAACAAACGAAAATAAATATTAGTCCAGGATAGGAAAGGTCACCGTGTATGTAAACGCGTGTAGCCTTAATTAGTCATTAGATGTAGGGGAGCAAAGGGGGGGTTTGTGATTGATGATTCTGCCGCTGCGGCGAGCTTTTTATGGTACGCGGGAACGAAGGCCTGCGATGAGACGCGGAATTAACACCGCGGGTTTGCTGCTGTCCTCCTGTTCTGCTCGCATGACATACTCCATTCGACATGGCAAATGCCTGTTAAACCGTGACTAGTTGCTCGGCAGTTCTCAATATTTTTTCCTTCATTAAAATAAGATTTACTATATTTAAAAATCCGGCGCTATAAATAAAGCGGCCTGCTTTTACCTTCGCCTTTACGTAATAAGCTGATATGAAATCGGACGTGTGAATGTGAACTACATCACTAGTTATGATTAATAACTTTATTATGGAAAGCTCAAACTAATTGCCTAGAATTTTTCGTTTTCTTTTTTGGTAGACCTAGTTGATCGGATAAATCCTTCGGGTATCATCAGGGATTGGGTATTTAAATACTTCTAGTATTTGGTTAGTTGATTGCTCTTCTCCTTTAATTGTTCAGTCGATTTAGGCGAAGCACATCGGTATGAATTCCGTACTTGCTTACAACTATCTTCTACAATTCGATTTCTTTTCCCCAATTTTCCTCTTTAAAAACCTAGACCAAATCAATGAAATAGAAGTCCCCCTCCTCTTTCTTTTAGCGCGTTACAAATTTCACAATTTAGGAAACTATTACGTAGGTGAACATGAACCACGATCCATACTAATTAAAACAGAATAATGTAAAGTTGATTAAATGAATATTTACACTCGCATCCAATTCCGACATAAGTCATCTAGAAATGACAGGCATATCGAGGTCCCCCGCAATCCTCTCTTCCACGCGGATGGCGTCCCCATCACACATGACATCACATCCGGAAGTCAGCGTATGTATATGCATGAGTGCTGCACTGGCAGTGTTACAGTCGATCGGGCTCCCGCATTTACACCGGAAGTCCGTCTAATGCATCCGCCAGTCTGTCAAGAAGTTCACTGCTAACTTTTAGTTTGCAATTGGGATAATTTTTCTGATTTTCACTTGACCATTTGTATGGTTGAAACAAAAGAAAGCTTAAATATTTCTAGGTTACTTTTAGGAATATTTCTGTTTAATACAATATGCGAAGATATTTCCGTACATTCGTCCTTTAGTCTCTGATAAAATTTAATGAAAAAATCAGGGTTTCCATGGTTCTATACTATCAATGGTATACCTGATGGTGGTTGAAGTTGCAATGTATAAGCTGATCTTAAGCCACCATAAAAAACACGAAGAAATATGTTGACAACAATAACGGTTGGTATTTCAACATACATAATTTTAAGTTGAAGCTTAGGTTAAATAGCCTTAAAGTAGAACTAACGGGTGTTCATAAACAGTCGTCATCCCAGTAGGTTTTGACTTCAGAAACGTATGTCTATTAAAATTGAGCAAAAATGCAAACATCATTATTTACAACAGCAAGTTTTATTAACTGTCAAACAATGTGTCAAAAGTAAACCAAACTGAACTGAGATTACAATAACTGTTGGAAATGGTGACCATTTTCTTGAATACACAAATTAACTCTTCGCTTCATGCTTTCAAATACATTTATTAGCATATCTGGTGTTATTTGGTCGCACTGGTGTTGAATGCTGTTTTTCAAATCCCCCAATGTGTGTACTGGGTTTCTAAACACATTATTTTTAATGTACGGAAACACGAAATAATCCAAAGGCGTAAGGTCGCAAGAACGTGGTGGGTAAAGGTCTTTACTTATTAAACGGTCATCGAAAAATTCTCGTAAATAATTTAAAGTAACATGTGCAACGTGCGGACGCGCAGAATCCTGTTGAAAATATCCGGTTTGCAACTCGTCATCGTGGAGTTGATTTATAAACGGTTCCAGCATTATGTTCCGGTAGTTTTCAGCATTTATAGTCTCTTCAAAAAATATTGGGCCTATTATTCTTCTACGACTTACTGCTAACCACAACCCTATTTTAACAGGATGCATCGTTGCTTCTCTAAAGTAATGAGGGTTTTCGGTTCCCCACATACGCATATTTTGTGCATTAATGTAACCATTCAAGTGCACCCAGGCCTCGTCTGAAAAAAATGTCTTATCGAGTACATCATTGTTGTTCAAATTTTCATTAAACCGCTGGCAGTACTGAACTCTTTTCACATAATCTGGACCTAACAGCTCCTGGTACATTTGTAATTTGTATGGATGCGAGTGAATATCCTTTTTTAAAACATTGTACAAAGTTGTTGTACGAATGTCTAGTTCTTGGGAAAGCCTTCGAACTGAAGATGTAGGTCGCTCTTCGATCGCGTTTCTAACCATATTGACAACATGTTCCGTGCGAAGTCTAGGTCTTCCACCTCCCCGTTGTTTATCAGTTGAAGCAGTTTCCCGAAAATTTGCAAGTGATCTGCTCAACTGCTTCCTAAACTGACTGTGGTTAAACACTACATTTGGAAACCTCAATCTGAATTCATTTTTAGAAGCTTCGATCGAGTATTGCCATTCTCCATTTTCCAGTACTCCATTGCGAAAATAACTTTCGAGCATAAATGCTTTCTGTTGCGGCGTAAACATGATTTCAAAACTGAACAAACCTAAACGCGCTATGACAGTACTCAATGACGTTTCATAAAACTAGTTGACGTTTTCCAAGCTTCATTGTGTTGCACGAATTAATCAAAGATATAAAATTTTGTTTTTAAAGGCAACTGGGATGACGACTGTTTGTGAACACACGTTATTTATACTTATTATTATTTATTGTATGGCATTTGTAACCAGGAGATCACGTAGTGACGGGTTGGCTGCCTGTTGAGGGGATCAAAGCTACATTTTTAAATGACTTGGCGTCGTGAACTTTGTTATATCCCCTTTTATGCTAGGGAAATGTGTTCTCTGCAGTCTGCAGTAGCTTCCCGTTGCCTTCTGCAGAGTTTGTGACCATGTGTCTAGTGTATGTGTCTTATTACTACCTGCAGTTGACCACCACTCTGCAGACACAATCATTAATTGTAACCAGACGATTAAATGGTTTCACACGCTCAAGTACCGACCTCGAACAGTGGGGAATTCTTTAAAAAAATGCTTACCACTACGTGAGATTTGAACTCACGACTCCTGGCTAGGAGACCAGCGCTCAAATAGAACTTAGCCATTGCTACACTTAAGTTTCTTTAACGTAAGCCCGCACTGAAATATCTACCTTAAAACAATCTCTGCAACAACCTTTGAAAAATGTTAAAACCTGTCTGTAAAATATTAGTTGGCTATGTTCTAGCAGCAATAAACTGCAAAACCAAGGTGGTTTGCTACCGACTGAAGCTATTCAAAAGATTTGCAAAAATACTGATAATTTTTAAATGCTGGGCATTCTAAACGTTGTTGTATCCTCTTGTTCTAAAGAAATTATCTCTGTTCTCTAAAAAGAATCTAAATATTACTCCGAACACTTTTGAGAAATGGAATTTTTAGCATAGGTATATTCATTAGCCTCTACCGCTTTCCCAAGTATTAAGTTTTATGTAAATATAAGCTTTTTTTACGATTGAGAAAACGTAATTGCAGCTGAAATTTTTCAGAAAAAAAAATCAAAACTCTTGAAACACACTTTTGACATTAGTCCTTAAAAGATTTTCTTTTTATTATTGAATTTCAGGGTAAATGTTTGCCTTACAACTAAATTTCAGGGATTTTCAAATTTTCCTCTTCAATGTCGTTTAAATGTCTCAAGATTAAAATAAAACTTGGAGTTACTAGTTCACCATAGATTATTTCAAATAAAAAAACAGAGACGGAAAATAGGAAGATGGCAGGTTGTTTCTTTTGTTGGTAAATTTCAGCGAAAATGCTTTAACTTTCATTTTTCAGTATTGTTAAAAAGCTTAAGATTAAAACTTGATTTTACAGAGTACTTCAGTATAGATTTCTTGAATTACAAGAAAATTGGTGAACAAAAATCAGAAGTTTACAGTTTAAAAAGCTTTTGTTTTTGTTGGTAAATTTCAGGACAAATGTTTATCTTAACTAAATTTCAAAGTATTTCAAATCAGAAGCTTTCATGTTTGTCTTCTCAATGCTGTTAAAAAGCTCAGAATTAAAACTTCAGTTTTTAAGAGTTAAGTTCGCCATAGATTATTTCAAACAAAGACTGTAGTTTAAAAAACCTTCTTTATTAATAAATTTCAAGCGAAATAAATGTTTACCTATAAACAAAATTTCAGGTATCAACTATCTATTAAATTTTCACATTTAATTTCTCGGTATCCTTAAAAAGTTTCGGATTAAAACTTGAATTATTAAAAGTTGCTAGTTCAGTATCGATTATTTCAATTATAAAAAAGAATCAGAAGCTTACAACTTGAAAAGCTTTTTTATTAATAGGTTTCAGGGGAATACATGCCTTACAACCAAATTTCAATCTGTTAGTACCTACCAAATATTAAGCTTTTAATTTTAATTTTTCAGTGCTGTTAACAATGTTAAGATTAATTAAAACCTGATTTTTTTGGAGAGTACTTCAGTGTAGATTATTTTGATTGCAAAGAAATTCGAGAAAGAAAGTACAAAGTTTGCAATTCAAAAAGCTTTTGTATTTGTTGGCATATTTCAGGACAAATGTTTATTTTAAAACTAAATCTCAGAACGTTTCGAATATTAAGCTTTCGTGTTTGCCTTCTCAATGTCGTTAACTTCAGTCTTTAAGAGTTACTGGTTACTCATGGATTATTTCAAATTAAAAAAAAAAATAGCGAAGAAAAATCGGAAGTTTGCGGTTTGAAAGGCTTCATATTGGTGAATTTCAGTGGACATAAAGGTTTATCTTAAAACCAAATTTCAGGGAATTAGTACCAAATTAAGCTTTCACTTTTAATTTTTTAGTATTTTTAAATAGCCCAGGATTTATACATCAGTCGTTAAGAGTCGCCCTTTTAATATAAATTATTTCAGTTACATACAAAAAAATTAGAGAAAGAAAATTAACAGTTTACAATTTAAAAAGCTTTAGTTTTTGTTTGCGTATTTCAGGACAAATGCTTACCTTAAAACTAAATTTCAGAGGGTTTCGAAGCTATCGTGTTTGCTTTTTCATTGTCATTAAAAAGTTGTTAGTTCGACATAGATTCAAAAATTTATAAATTGCTTTTGTAAGTACATTTCAGGAGCAATATTTACCTTCCGATACCGTCGTTTCAAGTTTGAAGCCTTTACATTTAATTTTTTGTGGCTAAAACATCCAATCATTATTTTAGCGTAGGTTTAAGCAGAAGCTTAGTTTAAGTTTGTTTACATTACGACTTAAACTAGCTTTATCCGAGGATACAACTTAAGCCGACTTAAATTACAGTTTAAGCTAACTTAAACGTGACTTAAGATATAACTGAAGTCAGCTTAAAGTAAAAGATTTCGCCCTGATTTAAACCAAGACTTTAAACTATGACTTAAGTTGACTTGACAAAAAGCTCACAAACTGAAACTGACTTTACTTAAAAGTAGAATAGAGGCAGCTGGGCGGCCATTTTGTTTTTAATTAGGTCAATCAATTTAATCGATTGCGCAATCAAGGTCGAATTAATGGGATTAGCGGTTCAATTCGCGGAATTTTAGATCGATTTAATTGGATTAACGGTTTAATTAGATCATTTCGCGGAATTTTAGGTCGATTTAATGGGATTAGCGGTTTAATTAGATCAATTCGCGGTTTTAATTAGGTCAATTAAAAGTTCGATTAAAATCTCGATTAAAATCGGCGGTTTAATTAGGTCAATTAAAAGTTCGATTAAAAACGGCGGCCATCTTGGATTTAATCAAATTAATCAATCAAATTTAATTAGATCGAATAAAAGTTGGATTAAAATTTCGATTAAAAGCGGCGGCCATCTTGGAATTAAATCAAGACTAGACCAATCAGGTTAGCGGTTATCAATCTATCTCACTCTCACACTGTACAAATGGGGCGTGGCCAGGAACCGGCGGGTGCATAATTAATCAGAGCAATAAGGGTCATATTGAATTAATCTTTAATCAAAGTTATCAATTTAATCAGGTGTACGGGGGATTCGGTATCAATCCGCGGATTAAATAAATATGCATAATGTATCACGAAAAAGCACGGTAGATCAATCAGCGGTTTATCCCAAAAACTAAAAAAAAAGAAACGCAGGTCTTGACTTGTCTGTTTACACCTGTCAATCAAAGCTTAAAATTTCGTAAATGACGTCAGGGAATATTGCGAACAATAGGTACCTTTCATCGTCCTACGAAATGTTTTTAATTCGGGCTGAAAAGTTTAAAAGGATATATCATTTGTAAACACAAAAGAAATACAGCTATAAAATTATTCATTTTATTTGCAAAATCGCGCTCACTCCAAAAAGGCAGAGGAATCACAATTTATGAAATTAAAAATCAGAATATAATTAAAAATGTTGATTAATATGATAACAATGCTTTTTTAAGTAATAAACGTGTTTTCATAATTAAATAAAAATAAGCCTTAAGTGTGGCAGAGTTCCATATCCAGTAGGAAGTGTGATGTGGGCCACCTGGAACCGCATCATATCTCGTGCAAAGAAATTTTCGTTACTTTGAAGTTTGAGCGCTGACATCCCCATTCGAACCGAAGGCACATATTGAATGATACTGCATTCTGTAAAGCAAAGGTAATTTTTTAACATATACATATAATTAAGAAGAAACGTATTTTTAAGAACTTTACGATATTTCCTATAAATTAACTACAGTTAGTCATCAGCATCTTGGTAACGTGTTTATTATCAATAGGCTTTTTCCCACGCTAAAATGATAAAACAGAATTTCGAATAAAAGAACGCTTAGGGAAATTCGATTTTTAAAATAAAAATTTAAAACTTAAGACTAATTTGAACAAATTTAGTATGCCAGAAATTGATAGATTCGTAAAGTCCACCTTGAATGTTTTAACAATATTGAGAACACCACTAAAACTTATGCCAAGCGAAGGCAGCACAGGGACGTTTCTGACTAGTTTCGAATAAAAGAACGCTTAGGGAAATTCGATTTTTAAAATAAAAAATTTAAAACTTAAGACTAATTTGAACAAATTTAGTATGCCAGAAATTGATGGATTCGTAAAGTCCACCTTGAATGTTTTAAACTATTGAACATCACTAAACTTATGCCAAGCGAAGGCAACACAATACGCACGGGTATTTTGTTAAAAATGAGTCAATCCATAACCCATTGTCATTACTATTATCTTTCCTATTGTTTTGTTTCGGCAAGTTTCAACTTGTATCTTTCCTGTATTTGACAAAAAAAAATGCAATAAACATCTGCAAACCTCAGCGAAAGCCTTTCACACGGTACAAGTTTGAGCTTCAGAATTCAAATTTAAGTACAGCTTATTTCATAAATTTAAAACAAAAAGCCATTATTATCTTTTAGCATTAAAAATAAAACTGTTTTTCTAAAAATCTTGGGAACAAGAGAAAACCTACATTTGAAAATTTAAATATATTATTGTCGACGTAAAAATATTTATAAAACAAAACTGCGAGTACGTTTTTTAATAAGCAAATTTAATTTTAAATTAATCGTGCTGTTAAATCCGACTATCCTCTTCTGTTGGTAATGTTTGTCTCAAAAAAAAATATCATCTGTAATCACGAAATAAATTAATGATTTTCTTACACGTAAATTAATTTGCCTTTTAAGGAATTCAGATATTCAAGAAAAATAACTGCCTAACATATTTAGCTTTTAAAAATTCCACGTTATTGTAAAGAGTCCGTTTAAAAATTCAACGTTGTGAAGACAGAAAAACATATTCGACGCAATACTAATCTGGAAGTGTTATTCTTTTAATAACTATGAAAAATATTATCTGGTCCAGTTTACTCTATCCCAAAATTAAAAAATAGAATTAACCCAACCGTGCAAACTGAACCGCTCCTTTGGTAATCAGTTTTCTACTCTATGTTTTAATTCAATATTGTTAATAACTTCCTTGCCAATTTTTATGAACCTTAATTTTGAAATTATTTACAAAAGTTACCGCCTTTTAAACATGAGGAATTCTTTAATCTTTTTTCTAACACAGATTATCACAGCTTCCAGTTAACAGAAGGCCAGTTTAATTGTTATAACTGAATTTTTAATTAAATGAAAATAGAAACCAGAGATAATATAAAGACAGAAAGACTCAAAATTAATTAAAACAAAAAAAAAAACAAATACAGTAAAAAATTAATAACCAAAAAAAAATACCTTCAATAAAAAACTGACTTGAATAATATTTCATCATTCACTTTACAGTTTACGAGTATACTTCATCAGATAATAATAATAAATTGGAAAATTAAACAGCACTTGCGGAACTTACCCCGATTCGTTTTACGGCAACTACCAAAATGACTTTAACTACATAAACGTAGTCAACCCCCACCTTGAATATTTCTTTTAAAAGTTCTAGAACGTTTCAAATCTAAATCTGCGTTTACAGATATTCGTCATCATTTTAAAAACCAACAATTAAAGCAGCTTATTTTTAAAATTATTGTTCTATTGTCAAGGTTTATCTTGGTTACATTGACACTCAAAGAACTTAAAACTTTGAAAGCAGTTTTTACCTATTCAAGCGGCTAGAGAAAATTTCAGTAAATGTATTTTTCGTAGCAATTGATAATCATGCTGAACCGATGTTAGGGATTGAATTCTACACTACTCTTCAGACGAGGAAAGCTGCTTTGCACGTTCAGAACAGAATTATTTTAAAGCTGAGGAATATGATCTTTAAGGGTTATTGAAATCTCTATCCTATTTATGTCCATTTAATACGGTTCAGGTAAGTTGTGTTTTTATAAACGTGCACTAAAAGTTATTGTAGGTTAAATTTTACCGATGACTAATTACCATTTAAAATTTTTAAATATGAAATATTTTGAAGCTATCAGTCAGCACAATCATATTGCCGGTTATGTCTTTAATAATTCTTGAAGTTTAAATTTACTCTTTTGCAGGGCTAGGGCCTGTTTTTATTGTTCCCTGATAAAGTTAAATTCCATATATCTACAATTGAATCACTAAAAGGTACGAAGATACAAATGTTCCTAAAACCATTCCGTTAATTAAACAAGCAAGAACGACCGGCCAGGCGAACTTGCTAACAAGTTTTTCAAAATTTAGTAGTAAATATTTTATGGAATGACTTTTAAAGAAAGTATTTAGCTTGTGTTCACTTATAACCTGTAAAATAAGTGATTTCATTCTTCAGAAATTTTTAAAATTATAAATTAATTCACCTAAAATGTATTCGTTTTTTATAATCTGATATATAAATATCTACAATCACAGCGGAAATAAAAAATCGTTAAACACGTGCAACCATCTTATTCTAGTATTCATAATAGCATTGGATTTATTTTCAGTCGAAAAGACTTCACACACTTTAAAAAAAAAATAATCGCATGATTCACAGAAACCTTGAAGAACTAATCGCAAAAAAATAATAAATGTTTAGCTTTAAGCTAAATATATACCAAAACAAAATGCCTGTACTAATAACATTGAACAATAGGTACAACATGACTCATTGTTCTTGAGTCCCTTACTACAAAATAGTTTAAATCTAGATCGGATGGTGGTACAATCGTACACTTGATGATGCCCTCTACAGAATTAAGATCAATCTGTTCACATTTATCCCGACCCACATGAATTTTAGGATGCCCTATGGGGTATTTCCCATACTTATTAAAATTTAAAAGAAAAAACTAAATTCTATCTGATTCATAATTATTTTAAAATAAATTTTGGCTTTAATGTAATTCTTTGCTTCAAATCAACTTCGAACGTTTGATAAAAAATTAAAAAGAAATAAACTAAATTGCATCTGCTTCATAATTATTTTAAATAAATTTTGAGCTTTAATGTAATTCCTTGCTTCAAATCAACTTCGAATGTTTGAAGACTTTTAAAATGAAGATCAATAAAAAATATTGAATAAAACATATTTTTGAAAACCTTAAACAAGATTAAGTTTGAAATAAACAAAAGAATATTTTTAAAATATTGAAAACGTAATAAAATTAAATTAAAAAAATATTAAAAGAAAAAAACAAAATGAATTAAATTATAAAATAACTTTTTTAATAATTAATGTAAACCATTATCTTTAACTTTGTCACCTCTGCTAACATTTTTGAATTCCTGTATTACAAAGTGCAATTAAAATGTAAGATATTACGAAGACCTTTTCGTATTTTAGAAAAAAACAGTTTACGAAGACCTTTTCGTATTTTAGAAAAAAACAGTTTACGCTTATTTAAGAAAATCAAATATTTAAGAAAAAATAATCTTGAAAAGCTTGAATGAAGTTAAATTTGAAATAAAGAAAAACATTTCAAGAAATTGAAAAACTTTTAAAATGAAAATCAATAACAAATATTTAATAAAACATGTTTCTGAAAACCGTAAACAAAATTAAATGTGAAATAAATAAGAGTATTTTAAAAATATTGAAAAGTTTGAATGAAAATAAATTTGAGATAAAGAACAAACATTTTAAGAATTTGAAAACTCTTAAAATCAAAATCAGTAAAACATATTTCTGTAAAATTTTTAGTATACATTTTATAATATCTACCTATCTATTATAGATATGTTGTTCAGGTCCTTGAACGGAGGTGAGCAGCTCATGCCTCGATGCATCCAGCGACTGTTGGGAAACCCCTGGTAGGTCTACCCCAAACGCGAAAGACTGAAAATATTTTAAAAAAATTTTAATTCGATATACAGACAAACTGAATTGAAACTTCAATTTCTTAAACTGGAGATATACGTAAAAGCTGAGTATGAAAAAGTTACTTACACCCAAGTACTCGCTGTACTCCCAGCAGTTCTGTAATATGCCGGTGAAGTTTTGCGAAAAACTGCGAATCAGATGCATCTAAAACAGCACCCTCGTGCATTAGTTTGGTTTCACACTGCTCTTCACCAATTATAGTAATTCGCGTGCGGTCGACACTGCTCACACTTGTGAATGCGTACTGTAGCACGTCGAAGAAGACAACGGTCGATATGGTGAACCCGACAAGCACTTTGGAGACTTTAAAAAACATTAGTCATTACCCTGGTCACTCAAAACAGTTAATCATCGTAAATACTTCCGGACGTTTTGCATACTGTAAATTCTTAACAGCTGCAGTCATCAAAAAGGACGCCAAAGTCTTGTTAGTCCTGAAATTTGTAAGGACTTAAATTTGAAAAATAAAAGAATATTTAAATTATAAAATAACTTTTTTAGATGATATTTAATATAAAATAATTCTGAAACGCTTAAATGGAAACCATTCACGTGCTGTAGTCTCGACATATATCTTCTTCTCGTCTATAATTAATGAAAATCATTATCTTTAACTTTGGCAGCTCTGCTAACATTTCTGAATTCCTGTGTTACAAAGTTTTCTAAATTTGTTAATGCTGGCAAATTTTAAATTAATATTCTATTTTAGTATAAACTCTCGAATGTTTTACAAAAATTTAAAAAGAAAAAACTAAATTGTATTTTACTTCATAATTATATTAAGTACTAATTTTGAAATAAAAAAGTAATAAACTTGTTTAACATTCTGGTATGAGCAAAGATGTAGCGAGTTCAGATTACAATTTATTATTTACAGGTAAGTTGAGCAATATGGTTTTTAGGGATTATTGAAATTTCTATCTTATTTATTTAATATGCTACAAAAGGTGAATTATTTTGCTGAAAAAGAAATCAATACCAAAGCTAGATGATTATCAATTTGAACTTGTCAGTTTCTAATATTGAAAAATTGTTTGGAATACCAGACGATGCAATTTATTATAAAACCAAATCAGGAATTAATATTCAAAATAAGTAAATTGATAGACACAAGTGATTTGTGTGTGCCTATATTCAAATTTTGTAAAAGGATCAATATTTAGATTTGTAGTAAATTCGTTGCCTAGGGTACTTACATAAAATCAGCTAGTGTTATCCTTTTTATAGATACATAATATTGAACTGTTTGATAAATTAACTCTTACCTTTGAAGGAGCAGTACGTAGGTGAAAATGTAAATAACGTTAGCGTTTTGATTGATTTCAATAAATTTGATGATCTGAGTCACGTATTGGGATATATGGTTTCAGGGCAGCCGAATTCATTGACACAAGCGGTTTCGGCAAAAAATCGCCTTAATCACAAGTTATTGTGCTGGTACATTGTCTCACGCACCATAGGGATTTCAATGTAAAATGGATTTGAAAGACTTTGAATTCAAAGAAAGGGTAAAGAATCTACAAGAATTTAAAATTGAAATTAAAGAGTAAATCAAATGATCGTATTATAGTTTATTATGATAAAGCTGGACGATTATCAATAATAAATTGAGAAATTAAACAACACTTTCAAAACTTACCTCAAAGCGTACTCGGGCAAATACCAAACTACAGCGGCCCCCGTCAAGACTTTAACTAAACTCAGTCTAGGATTTCATCCCCACCTTGAAAATTCAACTTCTTTTATTTTCAAGTTATTTGTTAATCAGCTGTTCAGATTTTAATACCCGATTCCAATCAAATCAATTTAATTAGTCCAGTCAATTTAATTAGTCCAGTCATTTTAATCTAGGGTAGGCTAGCTTAACATGTTACGTAAATAAACTATTAAAATAGGTAAATTCAAATCTTGACCATTTGTTACAGGTATGAAGACATTTCAGGTTAGGCTAGGTTAGGTTAGCTTATTTCAAGTTAGACTAGGTTAGCTCATTTCAATCTAAGTTAGGTTAGGTTAGGTTAGCTTATTTCAAGTTAGGTTAGGTTAGTGCATTTCAATCAAAGTTAGGTTAGGTTAGGTTAGCTTATTTCAAGCTAGGTTAGGTTAGATAATTTTAATCTAGGTTAGGTTAGTTTAAATAAGTTAAAAGCTAACCTAACCTAGATTAAAATTATCTAACCTAACCTAGCTTGAAATAAGCTAACCTAACCTAACCTAACTTTGATTGAAATGCACTAACCTAACCTAACTTGAAATAAGCTAACCTAACCTAACCTAACTTAGATTGAAATGAGCTAACCTAGTCTAACTTGAAATAAGCTAACCTAACCTAGCCTAACCTGAAATGTCTTCATACCTGTAACAAATGGTCAAGATTTGAATTTACCTATTTTAATAGTTTATTTACGTAACATGTTAAGCTAGCCTACCCTAGATTAAAATGACTGGACTAATTAAATTGACTGGACTAATTAAATTGATTTGATTGGAATCGGGTATTAAAATCTGAACAGCTGATTAACAAATAACTTGAAAATAAAAGAAGTTGAATTTTCAAGGTGGGGATGAAATCCTAGACTGAGTTTAGTTAAAGTCTTGACGGGGGCCGCTGTAGTTTGGTATTTGCCCGAGTACGCTTTGAGGTAAGTTTTGAAAGTGTTGTTTAATTTCTCAATTTATTATTGATAATCGTCCAGCTTTATCATAATAAACTATAATACGATCATTTGATTTACTCTTTAATTTCAATTTTAAATTCTTGTAGATTCTTTACCCTTTCTTTGAATTCAAAGTCTTTCAAATCCATTTTACATTGAAATCCCTATGGTGCGTGAGACAATGTACCAGCACAATAACTTGTGATTAAGGCGATTTTTTGCCGAAACCGCTTGTGTCAATGAATTCGGCTGCCCTGAAACCATATATCCCAATACGTGACTCAGATCATCAAATTTATTGAAATCAATCAAAACGCTAACGTTATTTACATTTTCACCTACGTACTGCTCCTTCAAAGGTAAGAGTTAATTTATCAAACAGTTCAATATTATGTATCTATAAAAAGGATAACACTAGCTGATTTTATGTAAGTACCCTAGGCAACGAATTTACTACAAATCTAAATATTGATCCTTTTACAAAATTTGAATATAGGCACACACAAATCACTTGTGTCTATCAATTTACTTATTTTGAATATTAATTCCTGATTTGGTTTTATAATAAATTGCATCGTCTGGTATTCCAAACAATTTTTCAATATTAGAAACTGACAAGTTCAAATTGATAATCATCTAGCTTTGGTATTGATTTCTTTTTCAGCAAAATAATTCACCTTTTGTAGCATATTAAATAAATAAGATAGAAATTTCAATAATCCCTAAAAACCATATTGCTCAACTTACCTGTAAATAATAAATTGTAATCTGAACTCGCTACATCTTTGCTCATACCAGAATGTTAAACAAGTTTATTACTTTTTTATTTCAAAATTAGTACTTAATATAATTATGAAGTAAAATACAATTTAGTTTTTTCTTTTTAAATTTTTGTAAAACATTCGAGAGTTTATACTAAAATAGAATATTAATTTAAAATTTGCCAGCATTAACAAATTTAGAAAACTTTGTAACACAGGAATTCAGAAATGTTAGCAGAGCTGCCAAAGTTAAAGATAATGATTTTCATTAATTATAGACGAGAAGAAGATATATGTCGAGACTACAGCACGTGAATGGTTTCCATTTAAGCGTTTCAGAATTATTTTATATTAAATATCATCTAAAAAAGTTATTTTATAATTTAAATATTCTTTTATTTTTCAAATTTAAGTCCTTACAAATTTCAGGACTAACAAGACTTTGGCGTCCTTTTTGATGACTGCAGCTGTTAAGAATTTACAGTATGCAAAACGTCCGGAAGTATTTACGATGATTAACTGTTTTGAGTGACCAGGGTAATGACTAATGTTTTTTAAAGTCTCCAAAGTGCTTGTCGGGTTCACCATATCGACCGTTGTCTTCTTCGACGTGCTACAGTACGCATTCACAAGTGTGAGCAGTGTCGACCGCACGCGAATTACTATAATTGGTGAAGAGCAGTGTGAAACCAAACTAATGCACGAGGGTGCTGTTTTAGATGCATCTGATTCGCAGTTTTTCGCAAAACTTCACCGGCATATTACAGAACTGCTGGGAGTACAGCGAGTACTTGGGTGTAAGTAACTTTTTCATACTCAGCTTTTACGTATATCTCCAGTTTAAGAAATTGAAGTTTCAATTCAGTTTGTCTGTATATCGAATTAAAATTTTTTTAAAATATTTTCAGTCTTTCGCGTTTGGGGTAGACCTACCAGGGGTTTCCCAACAGTCGCTGGATGCATCGAGGCATGAGCTGCTCACCTCCGTTCAAGGACCTGAACAACATATCTATAATAGATAGGTAGATATTATAAAATGTATACTAAAAATTTTACAGAAATATGTTTTACTGATTTTGATTTTAAGAGTTTTCAAATTCTTAAAATGTTTGTTCTTTATCTCAAATTTATTTTCATTCAAACTTTTCAATATTTTTAAAATACTCTTAATAATTTCACATTTAATTTTGTTTACGGTTTTCAGAAACATGTTTTATTAAATATTTGTTATTGATTTTCATTTTAAAAGTTTTTCAATTTCTTGAAATGTTTTTCTTTATTTCAAATTTAACTTCATTCAAGCTTTTCAAGATTATTTTTTCTTAAATATTTGATTTTCTTAAATAAGCGTAAACTGTTTTTTTCTAAAATACGAAAAGGTCTTCGTAAACTGTTTTTTTCTAAAATACGAAAAGGTCTTCGTAATATCTTACATTTTAATTGCACTTTGTAATACAGGAATTCAAAAATGTTAGCAGAGGTGACAAAGTTAAAGATAATGGTTTACATTAATTATTAAAAAAGTTATTTTATAATTTAATTCATTTTGTTTTTTTCTTTTAATATTTTTTTAATTTAATTTTATTACGTTTTCAATATTTTAAAAATATTCTTTTGTTTATTTCAAACTTAATCTTGTTTAAGGTTTTCAAAAATATGTTTTATTCAATATTTTTTATTGATCTTCATTTTAAAAGTCTTCAAACATTCGAAGTTGATTTGAAGCAAGGAATTACATTAAAGCTCAAAATTTATTTAAAATAATTATGAAGCAGATGCAATTTAGTTTATTTCTTTTTAATTTTTTATCAAACGTTCGAAGTTGATTTGAAGCAAAGAATTACATTAAAGCCAAAATTTATTTTAAAATAATTATGAATCAGATAGAATTTAGTTTTTTCTTTTAAATTTTAATAAGTATGGGAAATACCCCATAGGGCATCCTAAAATTCATGTGGGTCGGGATAAATGTGAACAGATTGATCTTAATTCTGTAGAGGGCATCATCAAGTGTACGATTGTACCACCATCCGATCTAGATTTAAACTATTTTGTAGTAAGGGACTCAAGAACAATGAGTCATGTTGTACCTATTGTTCAATGTTATTAGTACAGGCATTTTGTTTTGGTATATATTTAGCTTAAAGCTAAACATTTATTATTTTTTTGCGATTAGTTCTTCAAGGTTTCTGTGAATCATGCGATTATTTTTTTTTTAAAGTGTGTGAAGTCTTTTCGACTGAAAATAAATCCAATGCTATTATGAATACTAGAATAAGATGGTTGCACGTGTTTAACGATTTTTTATTTCCGCTGTGATTGTAGATATTTATATATCAGATTATAAAAAACGAATACATTTTAGGTGAATTAATTTATAATTTTAAAAATTTCTGAAGAATGAAATCACTTATTTTACAGGTTATAAGTGAACACAAGCTAAATACTTTCTTTAAAAGTCATTCCATAAAATATTTACTACTAAATTTTGAAAAACTTGTTAGCAAGTTCGCCTGGCCGGTCGTTCTTGCTTGTTTAATTAACGGAATGGTTTTAGGAACATTTGTATCTTCGTACCTTTTAGTGATTCAATTGTAGATATATGGAATTTAACTTTATCAGGGAACAATAAAAACAGGCCCTAGCCCTGCAAAAGAGTAAATTTAAACTTCAAGAATTATTAAAGACATAACCGGCAATATGATTGTGCTGACTGATAGCTTCAAAATATTTCATATTTAAAAATTTTAAATGGTAATTAGTCATCGGTAAAATTTAACCTACAATAACTTTTAGTGCACGTTTATAAAAACACAACTTACCTGAACCGTATTAAATGGACATAAATAGGATAGAGATTTCAATAACCCTTAAAGATCATATTCCTCAGCTTTAAAATAATTCTGTTCTGAACGTGCAAAGCAGCTTTCCTCGTCTGAAGAGTAGTGTAGAATTCAATCCCTAACATCGGTTCAGCATGATTATCAATTGCTACGAAAAATACATTTACTGAAATTTTCTCTAGCCGCTTGAATAGGTAAAAACTGCTTTCAAAGTTTTAAGTTCTTTGAGTGTCAATGTAACCAAGATAAACCTTGACAATAGAACAATAATTTTAAAAATAAGCTGCTTTAATTGTTGGTTTTTAAAATGATGACGAATATCTGTAAACGCAGATTTAGATTTGAAACGTTCTAGAACTTTTAAAAGAAATATTCAAGGTGGGGGTTGACTACGTTTATGTAGTTAAAGTCATTTTGGTAGTTGCCGTAAAACGAATCGGGGTAAGTTCCGCAAGTGCTGTTTAATTTTCCAATTTATTATTATTATCTGATGAAGTATACTCGTAAACTGTAAAGTGAATGATGAAATATTATTCAAGTCAGTTTTTTATTGAAGGTATTTTTTTTTGGTTATTAATTTTTTACTGTATTTGTTTTTTTTTTTGTTTTAATTAATTTTGAGTCTTTCTGTCTTTATATTATCTCTGGTTTCTATTTTCATTTAATTAAAAATTCAGTTATAACAATTAAACTGGCCTTCTGTTAACTGGAAGCTGTGATAATCTGTGTTAGAAAAAAGATTAAAGAATTCCTCATGTTTAAAAGGCGGTAACTTTTGTAAATAATTTCAAAATTAAGGTTCATAAAAATTGGCAAGGAAGTTATTAACAATATTGAATTAAAACATAGAGTAGAAAACTGATTACCAAAGGAGCGGTTCAGTTTGCACGGTTGGGTTAATTCTATTTTTTAATTTTGGGATAGAGTAAACTGGACCAGATAATATTTTTCATAGTTATTAAAAGAATAACACTTCCAGATTAGTATTGCGTCGAATATGTTTTTCTGTCTTCACAACGTTGAATTTTTAAACGGACTCTTTACAATAACGTGGAATTTTTAAAAGCTAAATATGTTAGGCAGTTATTTTTCTTGAATATCTGAATTCCTTAAAAGGCAAATTAATTTACGTGTAAGAAAATCATTAATTTATTTCGTGATTACAGATGATATTTTTTTTTGAGACAAACATTACCAACAGAAGAGGATAGTCGGATTTAACAGCACGATTAATTTAAAATTAAATTTGCTTATTAAAAAACGTACTCGCAGTTTTGTTTTATAAATATTTTTACGTCGACAATAATATATTTAAATTTTCAAATGTAGGTTTTCTCTTGTTCCCAAGATTTTTAGAAAAACAGTTTTATTTTTAATGCTAAAAGATAATAATGGCTTTTTGTTTTAAATTTATGAAATAAGCTGTACTTAAATTTGAATTCTGAAGCTCAAACTTGTACCGTGTGAAAGGCTTTCGCTGAGGTTTGCAGATGTTTATTGCATTTTTTTTTGTCAAATACAGGAAAGATACAAGTTGAAACTTGCCGAAACAAAACAATAGGAAAGATAATAGTAATGACAATGGGTTATGGATTGACTCATTTTTAACAAAATACCCGTGCGTATTGTGTTGCCTTCGCTTGGCATAAGTTTAGTGATGTTCAATAGTTTAAAACATTCAAGGTGGACTTTACGAATCCATCAATTTCTGGCATACTAAATTTGTTCAAATTAGTCTTAAGTTTTAAATTTTTTATTTTAAAAATCGAATTTCCCTAAGCGTTCTTTTATTCGAAACTAGTCAGAAACGTCCCTGTGCTGCCTTCGCTTGGCATAAGTTTTAGTGGTGTTCTCAATATTGTTAAAACATTCAAGGTGGACTTTACGAATCTATCAATTTCTGGCATACTAAATTTGTTCAAATTAGTCTTAAGTTTTAAATTTTTATTTTAAAAATCGAATTTCCCTAAGCGTTCTTTTATTCGAAATTCTGTTTTATCATTTTAGCGTGGGAAAAAGCCTATTGATAATAAACACGTTACCAAGATGCTGATGACTAACTGTAGTTAATTTATAGGAAATATCGTAAAGTTCTTAAAAATACGTTTCTTCTTAATTATATGTATATGTTAAAAAATTACCTTTGCTTTACAGAATGCAGTATCATTCAATATGTGCCTTCGGTTCGAATGGGGATGTCAGCGCTCAAACTTCAAAGTAACGAAAATTTCTTTGCACGAGATATGATGCGGTTCCAGGTGGCCCACATCACACTTCCTACTGGATATGGAACTCTGCCACACTTAAGGCTTATTTTTATTTAATTATGAAAACACGTTTATTACTTAAAAAAGCATTGTTATCATATTAATCAACATTTTTAATTATATTCTGATTTTTAATTTCATAAATTGTGATTCCTCTGCCTTTTTGGAGTGAGCGCGATTTTGCAAATAAAATGAATAATTTTATAGCTGTATTTCTTTTGTGTTTACAAATGATATATCCTTTTAAACTTTTCAGCCCGAATTAAAAACATTTCGTAGGACGATGAAAGGTACCTATTGTTCGCAATATTCCCTGACGTCATTTACGAAATTTTAAGCTTTGATTGACAGGTGTAAACAGACAAGTCAAGACCTGCGTTTCTTTTTTTTTAGTTTTTGGGATAAACCGCTGATTGATCTACCGTGCTTTTTCGTGATACATTATGCATATTTATTTAATCCGCGGATTGATACCGAATCCCCCGTACACCTGATTAAATTGATAACTTTGATTAAAGATTAATTCAATATGACCCTTATTGCTCTGATTAATTATGCACCCGCCGGTTCCTGGCCACGCCCCATTTGTACAGTGTGAGAGTGAGATAGATTGATAACCGCTAACCTGATTGGTCTAGTCTTGATTTAATTCCAAGATGGCCGCCGCTTTTAATCGAAATTTTAATCCAACTTTTATTCGATCTAATTAAATTTGATTGATTAATTTGATTAAATCCAAGATGGCCGCCGTTTTTAATCGAACTTTTAATTGACCTAATTAAACCGCCGATTTTAATCGAGATTTTAATCGAACTTTTAATTGACCTAATTAAAACCGCGAATTGATCTAATTAAACCGCTAATCCCATTAAATCGACCTAAAATTCCGCGAAATGATCTAATTAAACCGTTAATCCAATTAAATCGATCTAAAATTCCGCGAATTGAACCGCTAATCCCATTAATTCGACCTTGATTGCGCAATCGATTAAATTGATTGACCTAATTAAAAACAAAATGGCCGCCCAGCTGCCTCTATTCTACTCTTAAACTTATTTTATTTTATTTTTAATTTAGGGTGCCTTAACCTTCGAAGCTAGCATTTAAGCCGACTAATAAAATAATATTAATGTTAAATCCCATTCCAAGTGAGATACTTACATAAAAAGAAATTATATTTAAATTGCGCTTTGTAGTATTCAGAGACGCCTTAATTTAATAACGTAAAGAGGTTTATTTAAGCGGTCAATATTTTTCCAAGTCATCAGCTCATAATTTGGAATTTTGAGCCTTTAGCTTTGGAGTTTTGGTTCAATAAGCTGCAATTTGGATTCTGCAGAAGCCTGTCTTTAGATTTAATAAATAAAATTCGAAATTTCCAGACATTAATACTTAGGTATAATGTTTACTGACCATTGAAAAAAATTACTGATCCTACGAAAATAACGATATTTAAAACTAAAATAAAATTTTTGAATTATAACCATTTCGATTCTAGGGCAGTTTAAATATCTAAAATATCTTTTCAGCATTATAAATAAACATCATTAATAAAGAATTCGAAGACTTCTACGGTCAGTGTCAGTATTAACAAAACGTCTTCCGGATTGAGACCGTGTCATTGTTGAGACAGAAGAACTCAACGTTTCGCCCATTTTTTTAAGGAGCTTCATCAAGAGAAAAATGGGGGCACTAAAAGAGCAAGGTAACTCAACGTGTCAACCACGTCAGACGCAAAACTCTTTTAGTAAGAAGGATACGGTAACTCGACTTGTCAACCAAGCCAGGGGTTTCGCAAATTCGAATTCCACCAGCCATAAGTGGAATAACAAATAATTACTTAGAGATTAAATTCTTCAGAAGAATACAGTGCAAAATAAAAACGTATTGCTAAAGCAACCTCGGTTATTTATATCCTCTACTTCGACAAGCGCACATCTTTATTTTTCTATGTTATGCGCAGTATTTTGGAATAAATATACTTAGTTGAATATCTGCAAATTGTTATGGAATTCAAATTTTCAGTAGTAGTAGTCATCATGTTTTAAAACATTGTTGGTTAAACTAGCATTAAATCTAAACAAATCTGTCGAATTGTGATCAGGGGAACGCGCTGCATACGTATTGGGCCTGTTTATGATACGATTACCAAACTTATATTTATAATAATATAATAATGAATCAGACTAATTGAAACTGGATAAAGTCAGAACAATTAAAAATAAGTAATTGATGGGCGATTAAAAATTTAAATAAGCCACAAATTGTCTTTAAAGTTTATCAAAACACTTACTTAATCACAGCAATTAAAACTGTTAAAATTTGATTGGCGAACTGCTCCATCAATAAACATAAATGTTGCTTTTACTTAACCTTTGATATTTTAAGCAGAAATTTCAAAAATATACCTGATCGATTTTTCAAAAAACTGTTTGATAATATTTTCTAATATAAAACATTCTCAAGCTTATTTTTCATTCTTTCAACGGAATTAAATAGTTGGATTTCAATTCAATTCAATTTCAAAATCATAACATTTATGAAATTAAAAATAAATCTTAAGCTTTTTAGGAGAATTTTAAGATTTTTTGTTGTTTCAATCTAACCTTATTTTAACCCAAAGTATTTTTAACAGCAACTTTTTATTAAAGAGAAGTTTTTATGAAAAAGAAATTGAGCAAGGAAAATTGAAAAATCTAGAATTTAAAAAATTTGAGCAACGTGAAACTCTAAACAAGTTTTTCATTTTGGCTCCCAATAATGAAAATTGCAAAATGTGAAACTTGGTTTTCGGGGCAAAAAATTGAGTTTTCAATTCACTGAACTTGCAACCTACCTACTCGTAATAAATCGAAGGTGGAAACTTTCTTTTCTAGATTTTCACAATTTCACTGACATTTTGAACAGAATCATTACAAGCTCATTCAATAGATTAATGAAGTTTTTGTTGACAGCCAAATTGATGGAGCAAAAACAATTTATTTAAAAAACGAAGGACTAAAACAAAAACCTTAAAACCTAAAATGGTTAATGTTTTTAATTTTGCATAATTAAAGCTTTTAGAATTGCAGCCTCGTAATATTAAAAAAAAGTATAGATTTATTGAATTTTCTTGGGCATTCAAAGTAGCTTTACGATTTTTCAAATTAATAATAGAAAAAGTGCTTGTGGTTTCGATTTTTAGTGTTGAATGACCGAAGCGAAGCGGACTTTTCAATTCCAACCTTAAAGTGCAAAAACAAAAATTGTTTCAGCTGCAGATGGGTGTAATCATTAATTCACTTTTTTAATCAGGAAAATAGGGAACATTTGGAAAATCTTATTAAAATAAAAAAATTTCTTTACAACTTTGACTAGTACTTAGGAGAAGATTGTATTTCTGTAATTTAGTTTTTCCATTTCAGAAGGAGTTAATTTAATTTAATTTTAATTTTAATTATAACAAGATACAAACGGTTATTTGCCACTTACATGAATCTGTGGGTACCTAACTTAATGACTAATTTTTACAAATTTCCGAACGATTTTCAGATATGTAGAAGTCAAAAATGTATTAATAATAAATTAAATCTACATTAAATAAATAAAACTTATAGATCAGCCTTTCTTTCTATTAATCAGATTTGCAATTGCCTTTTTAGTACAAAACTGGAGTTTTCAAATAACTAAATTTTCAATCTAACCTAACAAACCAAAGTCATAATTTTTTTTTGGTTTATTTTTCCATAATTTTAACCAAACATATTGTTCTAAACGAGAAAAATTTTAATTGGAAACAAATTCTTGCGGCTTTAATTCTGACTGAAAAGCTTTTTAAATCTCCAACCTAACTAGGTAGTGGAAAACATATTTCATCCAATTTCCAATCCAATAAAAGACTAATAAATAAACACAATAATTAATGGCACTAATTTACTCGCCTTAAGTTGCGAAAAACCTAAATAAAAAATTTCGTCGGAAATTAGCAAATATAAAATTTGAAAACCTTATGCTATTATTATTATTAAATCGACTTTAAACCGTTTTGCGACATTGTAATTACGAAGATAAAGCTTGCAGCTTGAAATAGGACCCTCAGCATATGTTCAAATTTTTTTAATTTTGGCTTCCGCCACCGCCATAAGCGTTATGTAATGAAAAGTTCATTAACTGCCGATTAGTTTCTTTAGTAATGACTTTTGATAAAATTTAGGAAAACAACTTAAGATGAAAATTT
This sequence comes from Melanotus villosus, assembly GCA_963082815.1. Taxonomy (NCBI): domain Eukaryota; kingdom Metazoa; phylum Arthropoda; class Insecta; order Coleoptera; family Elateridae; genus Melanotus; species Melanotus villosus. The sequence goes on from OY720420.1 coordinate 9,790,238, forward strand.
CCAAAAGTTGGAAAGACTGCCCCTTCTAATTAATTATCGACAGATAATCAGACATCCAATCTAAAACTTGTTACAGGCAGCTTTTTACATTTTGCAAGCAGCCCGATCACCTTTTAACATAATTTCTAAACTACATTTTGAAACTGAAAGCTTTAAGTTTCCCCCTGGCATAAAACTGAAAATAGAAAGGAAAAAGCGTGTGTCCTGAAAAAACCTAGTCAATAATAACGAATTCGCACACGTTCGATGCATATTATTTTTGTCGCGAGTTCCACATTTCCTCGTAAAAATTCAGTAGAATACAGGCATGAAATAAAATCGTTCCAATATTCCCAAATGTATTCGACCGTGAGGAGAAGCCAAATCACTTCAATCACTTCGCGCTCAGCCCTCCCCTGCATATGTATGATTGCCTGCGTGTATTTTTTATGCGCGTGCCTTATCTGGCACTGTCTTAATTAAAGCCTTTGTGAGACTCGGGCTGTCATTACTTGATTCCGGGACCCCGGAGTCTCCCCGACCTCTCTGTTGCTCCATCCGATTACTCGCCTCTGATTTCGCCTCGAATCATTCATCACAAACATGTAATTATGCGAACGTTTTAATAATTTTAATCAGCCGTTCCCGTTAGATTAGGATTATGGTTCGAAGCCTTTTTTATTATTTATTTACTTTTCCAATTGGCTTCGCGAATGATTAAGCACTTGGGACGAGAGGAGTACGTAGAAAAATAGAACGAACGCGGAGATACTGCGAAATGGTATTCAATGTGAGTAATGGCCAACATTACGACAACCGGAACTTGAATTACACGACCACTGGCCGCTGCAGTTTTCATGGTAGCGTTTTTTATTGCCACGGGGATTCTATACTTCCTTATGGCCTTAAGGATACGTATAGTTTGCAGTTAAGAAATATCGAAAATTCTATCCAGAAGAAGGGTTGAAAAATTGTCAATATAAACGTTTACTTCATATATAAATTCAACCGACAAATCTTTAGGGACGAAGGCCCTGGCCGGTAACCTAAAAATAACGACGTCAGAGGCATTAAACGAAGTCCCTGGAAAAGCCAGAAAGTTGGTTTTCATCGTTGTTTGAATGGTAGAAAACATCAGAATTCTGCTAAAGTTGGGAAACATAATGAATAATTTTGATGAAGGAGATGTTTAGGGAATGCCTGGATTAAAAATTTCAAAGGGAGTATCAGAGCTATTTGTCTTCTTTGTCGAAAATAAGGTAAGAACGTTCGGAATAAAATTTATTGCGGGTTTCGACATTGCCTTTTTTTGTAATTCCAGAAAACGTCTCTGATCGACTGAGGAAAATTGAACTCGTACTTCACGTGAGATGCCACCGATAATCGAAACAGAGAAAAAGAAAAGCGCACTTAAGGAAGCGAGAGCCAACTGCAAAATCTCAATAAGACTCTCGTGGAAAATAACCTACATTAGTGAAGAAGGAGTATAACAAACAGCGCTTCTTAGCACGCCTGAAATATTCCGGAGTAAGTTGACTTGCAAGTCACACATTCGAGCGGTGGCTGTTGTCACGGCAACGGGAGAGGCGCGTTGCCATGCGACCGGGCAGGCGAGACTAGAGTAATAATCCCGCGAATGCTGCGAGTTTGAGAGAAATTAGTTGATGACTTGGTCTGAAAGAAAGGAGCCAAGTTGCAAATGAGTTGCTTGATTCATTACCGTTCCTGAATACCTCTGCTCCGCTTCGGCTATGATGGAGCAGCGACACTGCAACTTAGCTGGATCAGGTTATTTTATATCGTTTAATTTCTTACGTAAATGCGCTTCCTAGCTTCAGAATATCAGAATCGCATTTAAACCTACAACTCCGAAGCGTTTTCATCTTACACCATAAATGCATATACGCGACAGAAGTCATTCGTCCTACTTACTCGCTCGACGACTAAGCCGAGATCAAAATGTACCTTCAAAGGTATCTCCTAGTTTAGTGTTGCTAACACGGAGAATGCACTTTGTGATGTTTACCTTTTCCAGTTAACTCTACATGCGAATTTCTAAGTCTTCTTTGTATTGGAAACAAGTCGGTCCGTGACAGAGGTGGACTCATCCTTTTAAATTCGATCGATTCAGTTTCTGTAGAAACTTACATACTTATCAGTAACCCCTTAGCCTTAGACTTACTAAGCAAACCTTTCAACATCCGGACAGTCAACTTAGTTAGTTTTGACAAAGATCATGGCCAAAACCATCATGTCTGAGGAACGTTGAGACCTGATATCTCAACAAAAATTATCTCTTACAAGAAAGTTCATTAAAATTGGCATTTAGAACGCAAAACCACAAAGGAACTGCAAATGAAACTTAGAATTAATCAAGCAGCTATGTTAGAATGCTGTAGTAATGGGATACCCTTCCGATTATTTCAATTAAATTGTCGTAAAAATGACATTAAATAACAACAGAAAGAAAATATAAACAACAATAACAAGGAGAAGCAATAAAAGTTTTCGAACCACTAAAGATTGCCAAAAAAAGAAAATAATTTAAAGCCACTTCATCAGATTGGAAAAAGGTCCAGCACGCACTTAAAACTTTCAATTTTAAATATAACTTGGGGTCCGTGCACTAGGAGTTGACATGTGGACAATGAGCTAGATGTAGTAGACGCATATGGGGAGATCTCTGATAGCACGAAGTGAGGTCGAAGGGAGATCCCCTGCAGATTACACCGTTTGCTATTCGGATTTACAGCCCATATCGGTCGATTCTTATGGATTTGTCAGCTTTACATGTTTGTATATAGAATTATTTTTTGCATATTCCACCACCTCACTGTACATTATCATTTTATAACGAACAGATTCGTATAGTCTATATTTCTGAGCAAAAGCTTTGTTTAAATATCATTAAAAAATTGTTAAGTAAAGAATGCGAATTTTCAGGCAATAAAAAGGTCGCCAATCAGGCCTATTATCTGTATTTTATGAATACATCATGCGATCAACAAATTTAAGCAGTAGTGGGCCATGCGTTCAAAAACATGTCAATTGCCATCGCTGAATGCAACTGTCAGAATGACATTTTAGCTTTTGGGGTTAGGTTGTCGAATTTTCACGGATTGACATCAAATTTCAGCAAATCTTGCTAAACCTTGCAATGAATGCAAAAAATAAACCAACATCCGGGATAACTGATAACTCGATAACACAGCCTCAAAATGTTATTATGACAGTTGGTTGCATTCAATGAGGCGAAAGGATTGACAACTGACATACGTTTTCAAAAGTGCGGCCTACTTACTATACTGTTTGTTTACCTAGGTTTTTGGATGCCAAGGATCTGTAAGTATCATATCTAAATTAACATATGTTCCAGATAAAAAAATGATTGTATGCCGCTTAAAATAATATTAGTAAGAGAGAGTATAAAAGATTTTTAGCAAATTCTATTAAGAGTGAAAGATCCCCTCTATACATATAAAACCGTGAGTGAATTTGTGGACCGCAATGAGTCAAACACACGTGCAGGGGCGGACACGTGGCAGAGTGGGTGGCCAATATTGAAAATTGCATAATTTAGATCATCAAGCACCCATTTTCAGTGCCTCTAGTGGGGGATTAGCGATTCATTAGGAACTTCTACTGGGGTGCACATCGGGCCATCCGAGCAGTATTGTTTCAGTTTACTTATAACCATTAATTTATAGGTTTCGTTTAATTTTAGGGGGGCCTTAATCTTCCTATCTTTGATATAACTCGATTATTAAGATTTAATACCGGTAATTATTTATCTAACCTTGGCAAATTATATTTTTGTTGTGTTGTTTCTGCCTAACAAGGGTTGTTTTGGGAAATTTACGGCTGTGCTCTTTTAAACAAAACTGATTTACAAAGATATTTAAAAACAACTTACATTCTAATAACAAGAACGCTGCATCAGTGCCCCCACTAACCTGAAATAGAAAAACTTCATGAATACAAAGATTGCTTTTAAATAAATATCTTAAACATATAATAAAACGTATATTACACATCAATCACATCAACTTCAACGTCTTGCCAGTTCAGAATTTCGCAAATAAATTGAGAATACAGAAGAAGCGCATATAAATATTTTGCAATGCCGTAATATTATTGTTGACTAGCGAATGCAATGGCGGATGCAATCATGGCAAAAGCCAGAACCAACGTTCAATCCAGAACATGGCCCATTAGTTGATGACGACCTGCCTACAAAATAATCCTTAACACAATCGCGAAGGTACGGCATAACTTCAATTCGACCTCTCCTGAAAAAAATCCGCATAGAGTTAGAAGAAACTGCGAACTTTAACCGACCTAAGTGTGCCATTTGAACAAACAACAAAAGGAAAATGGGAAAAATAGAGGAATGCGCGATGGGGGTGTTTGTCCGCCTTTTATAGCTAACAACCCTTACTAAACAGCTAATAGAAAAGCTTGTATACGACATATACTACCCTAACAAGCATTGTATGTGCATTACTCTTCTACAAGCAGCTATTTGTAGTTATTGCTGTCGCGATTGAAGCTCTCTAGAATCATCATGTGGTATCACAGGCAAATCTCTTTGAAAACTACACTTTACTACTTTGATCTTTTTAGTAGATACGCTCATCCATTAACAAAACCAAGAAACAAATGGGGAAAAGAGATATTCTTAATGATAGACTTGGCATTTTGCGTAATTGCATTTTTAAATTACATGTTTTTATTATTTCAGTGAAATCATTCGGCACGAAGCGCCCATGCAGCTTAAGATAGCTACTATAAAAAAATATCACTTCAATTTATTCCTACAAGATATAAGCCGTTCACTCAGTTAAGTAAGAAACTTCACAGTTTTTCAAGAATTATTATAAGATTTTCAAAAAAGCTTTAAAATAATGTTGCAATATAAATATAAATAAACCACAAATTAAGCACTAAAAATCAAAAATTAAAAATGTTGAAAGCCGCATTTTTTGACTTACCAGACTTGATAGATAACCTAACCCCACAGCCTATACAGAAAAGACCGTAAAAAGGTTTACTGATCATTAAAAAAAAAATTAGAAAATAAAGGTGCTTTTTGCCTATTATTGTTTTTAAGAAGTTTTCCTGATTAGAATGGAAACCAAAATCTACGGAAAATTAAAAAACGTTTAACAGTAAAAGCAACTAAGTACGTTTTTTAATTTGTCAAACTTCACTTTCTGGAGCTTTGAAAGTCTACTGTAGATAGTAACATTTACGGAAAGGACAATCATTAAGAAAATAACAAACAAAATGCGTTTCTCAATTATTAGTTTCCTAAAAAAAACTTCCAACCGGCAGTAGGTACGGCAGAGTGGGAGTGCACGTAATACTGTCATTTAGAAAGTTAAGCAGCGGCATGCTTGGCCTGAACGAGAATGGGTGGACCACTCGGTGTGCCCGGCCCCCGATTTAAAAGTCCAATTGCCCAATGAAAAAAGATCAAACATTAAAGAATTAATAAATAAAAAACGTTTCTCACTTATTAGTTTTTCAGAAAACAAATTCCTGAAAAAATGACAAGGATGGAACCCTAACTTTCGGAAAAATGAAAAATGTGTAACACTAAAAGCAAAAATTGCTGTATTTTCTTACTTGTCAAGATTAACAGATAACTACAAAAAAGTCGACTATTAAAAATTTAACAAACGAGAAGTGCTTCTCACTAATTAGTTTTGTAAAAAAGGGTGATTAAGATGTAAACCAAAACTTCCGAAAAGATTAAAAATGTTGGAACGACGACGGGGATGACGGACGTCAACCGGCGTGCCTCGTAGGAATTGGTATTCAGGCCTCAACCTGCCTACTCCTGAATACCACCACGAGTCTGGATGCGTAGATATGGGAATCTAAACTATATTCAACCTCGAGCTGCAGTGCGAGTAAACAATAATTTCTACGTGATACCTGCAGTATTACTTTTTTATTAGTCAAGGGGCGTGATCTATGCATACGTCTGTTTTGATCCACTGTAGCTCGAAGTTGAATTTAGATAGTTCCAGTTCCAGGTCCAACGGTGAAAGCAAAAATTACTACATTTTTTGGCTTGTCACGCTTAACAGATAAGCTAACCTCACTTTCGTAAGCTTTAAAAGTTCAATTTACACAGTGAAAACTATGAAGAGGTCGACCATTGAAAACATCGATCCAAAAACGTTTCTCACTCATTGGTTCTATAAAAAGGTTTTCCTGAAACCTACGACGAATTAACGAAGGCAGACAACGAGACCGATAGACATTTCGGACTTAGCCAAGAAGAAAGTCCAAGTAAGGATAACTCCACTGAACAAAAACCTGCAGGTGATGATGGTAGAAAGAAAAGGACGGTAATTAAAACGCTTAAGGGGGGCTGTGCAATTCTGAAGAACAAAGAGGTGGTAGTAAAACGTCCTCTGAAGAAACAGGAGATGGTAGAATGTCCACAGAAGAAAGTTCAATGGGAAGAACTTACGGTGATCAACCATGAGCACAAAATCCCTCTGGAGATGGGCGCAAGAGACTTTCTAGTTTTCTCACAACAGAAGCTCATAAAGAAATATCGAGTGAAAATGTAACAGGCGAGGTTGAAACACCCACAGAAGGATACCCCATGGCCGAAATGCACAACGAATATTGAAGAAACGTCCAGCACTTTTGAAGAAGAGGCCAAGGGACTTTCTGGTTCTTCCATAACCAAACACCATGAAGAAGTGCCAAGTAAAGAAGAAACAGGCAATGGTAAGACGCCCACAGGAGAAAACCCCATAACCGAAAGGCACAATGATCAACCACAAGTACAAACTCCCTTCGAAGATATGTTCAGTGCATCTGAAAAAGAAGCCAAGGGACCGTCTGGTGCTCCCACAGTCAAACACCATGAAGAAGTCTCAAGTGAAACACCCACAATAGCAAATCCCATGGCCGAAACGCACAATGATCAGCCACAAGTACAAAATCCCATTGAAGAAATGTTCAGCACTTCTGAGGAAGCCGCTAAGAAACCTTTTGATTCTCCTAAAGCCTACAACCATACGAAGCTTCCCCCACCTTTGAAAGATCGGAGTACCATGAAAGTACAAGCGGTGAAGTAAAGAAAGGCCTGTCTGAATTAGACGTGCAGGTTCATACCATCGACGACCAAATGGTTCAATTATCTTCAAACATATAACATTTAAAAAATTGGAGCCCGTTTGCTGGTTTACCCATTTATAAAAACTTACTCAAGCTTCACTCCTTGAAAATGGGAATAATCTAATAACTCAAGAATTGAAAACCACAATTTTACACCAAGTTGCCTTTCGTTTAGGCAAACTTCTTCACAGTGAAACTGGTCAGAATTCTCATACCTCCCCAGAGGTCCTATTGCTTGCTCAAAAAGCTCAAAGGTTGATCGAGGGACAACTCGAATTAGACACGGAGAACAACGATCTTACAAGTGTGGTAATCGAAAGTACCAGAAAAATTAAAATTATTTAACGGTGAAGGCAAAAATTGCTGTATTTTCTGACTTGTCAAGATTGACAGATAACCCAACCTCGCTTAATGTTTTAAAACCCCAATTTACGCCGTAAAAATTATGAAAGCAAAAAATCTTTATCATCAATTATTACTAATTTTATTAAAAAGATGTAAGTCAAAATTCTGAAATAATCAAATATTTAACGTGGAAAACAAGAATTGTTGCATTTTCTGACTTGTTAAGTTTGACTGATAATCTACTTAATTTTTTCAAGCACAAAACCCAATTTACGCAGTAAAAACCATGAAAAGTTTGACACCGAAAAAATTAACAAAAGAAAAATGTTTTTGACTTATCAGCTTTACGCAAAAGTTTCTTTGAAAAGGTGTTAAATGTGGAAACTGAAATTTCCAGAATAATTAAATATTTAACTTGGTAAGCAAAAATTGCTGCATTTTCTAACTTGTCAAATTTGTTACATAATCTAACCTCGCTTTAAAGCCGAATTTACACTGGAAAAACTGTGAAATGCCCAACCATTAAAAATTTAACAAACGAAAAATGTTACTCACTTATTAGTTTAGTAAAAAACGTTTTTCTGAAAAGGTGATACGGATGGAAACGGAAATTTCCGGAAATCTATCGTCACGTTCGGTTAGAATTTCGAAATTATTCAGAAACACAGGCGTAGCACAATGAGTGCTACAAATTCATGGACCAAGAAACGGAAAGTCAATAGTAATAACGTAGTTATCAGATAAACCCAGAACGAGAGCGGGAAGCAATTATTAACACTCATCCGGTATCCCAGTAAATCACGTAGATAACCCAGAATTCCGGATTTATCATTTATTTTGACAAATTGTTATTAATTTAGCCGCAATTTGCCTCGGTATATTTATCATAATTTTCTTTTAGGTCGACGCCCACCTAACGAATTCCTTTTAAAAAGGTTGAAAAGCTTGATCTAATCGAAGAGCCGAATTTAATAAGCTGTAAACAATAACGAAAAAAAGAACAATAAGTGAAAGATTTCTCTCTTTTTTTCGACTTTATCCCAGAAACAAAAATATAATTGTAGGAAATCAAGCACGGACAGCAAAGAACAACAAAGACATTATTCGCTTTGTCCTTCCCTAACTTTTCGAATCGTATCAATTAAAATCGAATACCGTCGAGAAGTCGTTTCCTGTTTACGATTTATTATGTTTTAATTGTGACTGATACGAACGACAATGCCGACTTTAGGTGCCGAACAAAAGAATCGAAAAAAATCTTTTCATATTAGATTTTGTATCGTTGATTAACGATGTCAGAAGTACGGCGAGTGCCCTCGTAAATCGCGTACGAATCCCGCATTGCTTGTTTTTCTCACAAAAACTCTCATCCGGGTATGCAGTGCTCAATAGTCCGTGATTTTACACCATTATTTCAACTTTTTTTCTAGGGTAAACGTTACTGATATATTACGTTTCCACGCTTACTACTGGAATTATTCTAACGCTAACAGAGGGGTTGAATTTCAGATTTTTGAGTTAGAAATGATTGAGTAAGGAAACATTTTTGATATGTAAAGGATTGTTATAAGGTTTAACTGAAATTTTAAATTAAGTATGAGATTATTAGAATTTGTTACAGCGGCCCTTTCAAATTTTCAAAAACCATGGCGGCATAACATTTGAAGCTTACAGAAGTTATAGAATTACAAAATCAACCCAAAAATGTTTCGTAAAAAAATTCTAAACGTTAAATTCAAAATTCCTAATTTTTGAATAAGTTTTCATGCATTTGTAAAACCATACCGAAGTGAAATTTGAAACGAAACTAAGGATTCTGAAAGCATTTTAACCCCTTTTCTGAATCATGAAGAATTTAAAAAAAAATGCATTTTCAAACCGGCAAATAAATTTCCTAAATGAAAACCGAAAGTAGAAAAGTTTTCGTCTAAAGATAGTTAATTTTAAAAGTTTTCTAAATTCTGTTAAAGATTAAAATATAACAATTTAGGAGTTTAAAAACAAATATCCAAAGCATTCTAAAAGTAAAATTATTGGAGAAAACAATAATTTTAAATAATATTAACGCCCCTTCGGAACCCTAAGTAGTCTCAAACAATTAAAATTCAATGAATTCGAAGACTTCCATGGTCAGTGTTAGTATCCACATTTTCCTCCTGATGAAGCCCCTTAAAAATGTTGGCGAAACGTTGAATTCTTCTGCCTCAACTATAACACGGTCCCAACCCGAAAGACAATTAAAATTCAAAATAAGCTTTAGAAATGGCAACAAAATTAAAAATAACAATAAAAACGTAAATCAAAATCAGCAACGTTCAAATAAAGGTTTAAACACAAAATTGCAAGTTTTTAGGATTAATTGTGAATCCTTTGAAAGCTATTTTTTAATTCTAAAACTGTTTTACATGCTGCCTACTGCGAAACAAAAAAATAATAATTTGGGTTTAAAAACAAAATTTCCAAAACCAAATTCAAAACCGAAATATTATATGAGACTTCTTTTAAAAATTTAAACTGATTTTGAGTTATAAAATTAAACTTTTCAAAATAATTAACTTAAAGCTAAGGTTTGAAAATAAAAAACTGTAAAAATCCTTAATTTATACTCGTAAATTGTATTGAATTTTGATTCTGTGGAATACTAAGACTAATATCATTTATGTAGATGTTCGAAGGTTTCTCAAATAAAAATTATACAATAAAATTGAGCATTAAAGGTGTTAATTGGGCTTTTCGCACACTCTGTTGCATTGATGGAATGCGACGTTTCGGGGACTAGATCTGTCCCCGTCTTCAAGTATGGATCACCCTGAGAAGGGTGGATTGGTCTTGGGAAAGACTTCTTGCCGGCACTCGGATTCGAACCTTGGTCAGTAATCGCTTTTTGGATTGCTAAGCACGTTTGTTAACCACTGAGCTACGGAGTTGTTCGAATATTATTGTTATTAACTTATATTTAAGTTACTCTTTTTCGGTAGCGCATGTGCGGTAGTCACTTGCGCAGCTGGTGGTTTGTCGCATCAATATGGGTGTGGAGTAACGAGCATAGGATCTAGTGGGAAGATGCACGGGCAGTCACGGAAGAAGATAACCGAACCCGTATGAAGCTCAAAGAAGCTACGTACATTGCTCTGGCAGAACAACCGATATGGCCAGCATGGAGAGCAAACCCATATGGATGCCGTTACTGTGCGAAGAACTGTGACGCAACGGACCACCAGCTGCGCAAACATCTACAACGCAGCCTGCGCAAACGTCTACAGCGCAGCCTGCGCAGGTGACTACCGCGAAAACTGCGCAACTTAAATATAAGTTAACAATAATAATATTCGGACAACTCCGTAGCTCAGTGGTTAACAAACGTGCTTAGCAATCCAAAAAGCGATTACGCCAAGGTTCGAATTCGAGTGCCGGCAAGAAGTCTACAACCGGGAAAAATATATGTCTTTTCCACAAGACCAATCCGCCTTTCTCAGGGCGATCTATGCCTGAAGACGAGGGCAGATCCAGTCCCCGAAACGTCGCATTTCATCAATGCAACAGAGTGTGCGAAAAGCACAATTAACGCCTCTAATAGAAATCCACACTCACAAACATTTAGAGAATATGTACTTAAAATTGAGCATCTTAACTTTAAACTCAGAATTTAAAGTTTCTAGGTCTAAATTAAGTAAACAAAACTTTCTTTACGCAAACGGCAGTTCATTCTAGCAAAAGGCAAACAGTATCTATTAAAAATGAAATTGGCAATTTTAAAATAAAATTCCAAAGGCCAAGCCAATACTAACAAATTTTTAGTTTTCAGATTTTTTTAATTTGAATACAAAACAACAATTTATATCCTAAAGCTGTTGAAGTTCAAATAAAGTAAATCCCAACATCACCGATTTAAATTTAAAAATTGTGTTAAACTCGAATCAAGTAAAAAACAAGTCAATTACATAAAAATTAGATAAAAAATACTTGATTTGATGACTTCATCCCGTAATTATCAAGGAAAACAGAATAATCCATTCGCAATTAAATCAATTATTTATATTTACAGAACCATAAATCATTCTGTCATTGGAATAATCAAAGACGTAAATTATTTATGTTTTTATAACATTCAATCCTAAGTCTGTGATTAATTATAATTATAATATTAATCGAAGTTTGTAATAATCAAAGTAGTAATTATTTCTAATTAAAACATCAAAATAATTTAATTTAATGTTAAATAATCTGCCCAAAAAGTCTTTTGTTTAAATTTCCTAGAATTTCGAACTGTGAAACTTGTAAATATTGTTTTACAAATCTGAAAACAAAAATTAAAGTAGTGCTAATAACAATAAAACCCTAAAATACTGTAGAAACCAAAACTGGGCTCAGATAAATTTCAAATAAAGTAAACCATAGAATTACATGGTTTAATGAGACCGTCAACTCAAGATATTTCTAATTAATCAGTATTTTGTTTCAATATTGTCAAAATTTCTAAGATATTGTTAATTAAACGCAGAGCCTACTTTAGTTTGAGTTCTGCGAATACAAATTTTGTAATGAATATTCATAAATTACGAGCATTTTTCGAAATAATAAAACCGAAATTAAAAAAAAAATTAAAAGCTCGACGATAAAATTTTTACCTTTGAAAATAATAAAATTTCATTTGTTTAACATTTCCAGTACTTTTCTTTCCAAGTCACTTATGCGACTCGTTCTGCAAATCTTTTGCAGTTGTTAGTTTTTTAAAAAATTCTTGGTCCAATAAAAAGAAAGCCTTTTGCTTAGATGTCTTGGAAATTGTAACGGTTTCAAACTGTGGAACTTCTGAACATCTAAAAACTAAAATTAAGGCAATAATAATAAAACCCTTGCATGTTCTACAAACAAAAAACAAGCACAAATAAACTTCAAACAAAGAAAGCCATGGAACTTGAAGGTGGTTTTAATCTGTATTTTGTTTCAAGATCATCAACTTTTCTAAACTTATGAAAATTGGACGCAGAGCCTACTTTAATATGAGTTCTTTGATTACAAATCTTATAATAAGTATTTATAAATTGCGGGTAAGTTTCAAAATAATGAAACAGAAATTCCTTAAAAAATGTAAAGCCTTGATGAAACTCTCATAATGAAGGTGTTTACTTCTGAAAATATTAAAATTTAATTCATTTAGCATTCCCCGCTTTGCTTTTGGAAATCATATTAAGTCATATCCGCAGTGCCTTCTGCAAATTTTCCTCATCTTTTTTGTTTGCTTCAAACGTCCCATAAGGTTTATATCAAAGAATTCCCTAAGCTCAGATAAATTTGAAATAAAGTAAACCTTACAGAGACTAAGCCTACTTTAATTTAAGTTCTTTAATTGCAAATTTATTACATTTAACATACGAGCAGAGCACTTTTCAAAACAACGAAGCCACGTCATTTCTTTAAAATAAAAATAAACATTCGATCACGAACTTCACAATGTCGCTTTCTCTTTTGAAAACAATAAAGTCTCATTTGTTTAACATTTTCCCTACTTTCCTTTCCAAAACAAACTCTTTCTACAAAATTTTCACAACCTTTTTTATTTTAGAAATACCTAGACGTTTAATAATAGACGAACATTAACAAAGCCTTTTACTTCAATTTCTTGAAAATTCTAGCAAATTTTAACTCTGAAATGAACATATGAAAACTACAATTAAGGCAATAACAATAAAACCCTGATATGTTGTACAAACCAAATCAAGCATAAATAAATATCAAACAAAGTAAGCCATTAAACTTAAGATATTTTCGATTAATCTCTATTTTATTTCAAGATCGTCGACATTTTTACCAAAATTTTGTTAATTAGCACAGGACCTACATACTTTAATTTGAGTTCTCTGATTACACATTTTGTAAGAAATATTTATAATTTATAATTTTGGTCACGAGTTGCGGTAGCTAGGTAACCGCCCCCCCCCCCCCATTCCCTTACGATCAGGAGAGTTAAGCATCGTTGTCTCCAGTCGGTACTTGAATGGTTGGCCCGATTACTCCGATAACGCTGCACCTTTCTCTCTCACGAAGACCGGTGACTATGGGAGAGTAAACCAAAAGATATGAAAAAATTACAAAAGAATGAGAGAAAGAGGGAGACCCTTGCTCTGTACAGCGATGTGTGGGCTAATAATAATAATGGTAACTTATAATTTACTGCAAAACGAAGACAAACTTCACAATAAAATATGTATTACCTACGATTTTCACCAATTTTACTTGAAAAACATTAATCGAAACTGGCAGAGTTTGACAAAGAAAAACGTTTCTGAAATCAAATTAAAACGCTCAAAATTTACAAATAATTTTGAATCATAATTTGAAGGTAATTTTCGAAAATGTCAGTACTGAAATATTAAGTTTTATGCATAAATATCCGAATTCTTGGAGAGTTAGCCTAAATTAAAATTAAAGACTTTCTGAAATAAAACCTACAAGTATAAAATCCTGAAAACCAGCAAGAACCACAGAGGTTTTTATCTCTCTAATCAAATCCAAACACAATCTTCAGCACTGAAAAATTTGTGGATTGTTTACCGAAAGCAATAATTTATAATTATGAAGTGGAAAACGGAACGTTTCAAAATATTTCTAAATGCACTGAAAATCCTATAACCAAGAAAGCTGCGAAAATTAGTCTGAAACTCTATCGAAGCTTTTAAATTTCGATTATTTGCATATCAAAAATTAGGCGAATTAGATACTTTCAACGAAATGTACGCTGAAAAAGAGTAACTGAAATTAGTAAAAATGCTGACTTAAGAAAATGAACATTACCAAACACTCCTGAAAAATACCGGAAGCTCCGAAAGTCGGACTGAACCGAGTCTTTTTAATTTTTAGCGGTCTTCTTGACTACCGATAATTGTTGTATTTTCGTCGTTTCAGGAAGGCAATAACTGTCCTGAACATCATTTCTTCAAAACAATTTCAGCATTTTTTTCTTATTTAGGTAATTTTAAAATTTAATTTCCCAATTAAACAATCAATCAACGTCATAAATAAAAGCTGAAACAGATAAGTTAAAAGAATTTAGTTTTCGGTAACTTTCGGGAAATTTTGAAAATATACAAACAATTTTAACAAATTTAACAATTAGTTCCACAGTAAAATATAAACTAAAAGCTTGCCTGATAACGAAGAAAATATGTTTTAAAATAGTTTTCAGGACTAACGTCTCTCCATGATTTTCAGGACATAAAACAGGCTGAATATGGAATTTAAAACTTACAAATCAGTGCTGTACATCCAAAAAAATATATTTCAGGAGAAATTTCTTTTCCTTTGATGATAATTTTTTTCAGAACATAAACATTGTGACTTTTTTTGAAAATAATAACATTCCATTTTCAGTACTTTGCTTTCCAACGCCAATAGGGCACCTCTGCGACTCGTTCTGTAAATTTCTCTCCATTTTTTAACGTTGTTGATTTTAGAAATTCCTGGTCGAATAGAAAGAAAGCTTTTGCTTAGATTTCTTGGAAATTATAACGATTTCGAACTGTTGAATTTCTAACTAAAATTAAGGCAATAACAATAAAACCCTGATATGTTTTACAAACAAAACACACGCAATTAAATTCAAACAAAGTTATCCATCGAACTTGGAAGATGCCAATTAATCTGTGTTTTGTTTGAAGATCGTCAACTTTTCTAAAATTTTGTTAATCAGACGCAGAGCCTACTTTAATCTGAGTTCTATGATTATAAAGTTCGTAGGAAATATTAGTAAATTGCGAATATTATTCGAAATAATGAAACCGTTTCATCAAAATCTCTTTTAAAAAGAAATAAAATAAAAGCTCGATGTCATCCTTTCACTTCATTGAAAATAATAAAATTTAATTGATTTAAAACTTTCTGTCTTTTACTCTTGGAAAACAAATAAGTCATATCTGCAGCTCGTTCTGCAAATTTGCAGTTGTTTACTTCAAACATTCCTCAAGGTTTATATCGAGGAATCCCCTGTTCAAAGTCTTAATAAAGGAACTAATCGAGATTCCAGATTTGGATGCTTCACATTTAGTAGCTATCCAAAATAGCAACTGTTAAAACTATTAGCTAGAGTTTCTGGTAAGTGGTTGCAAGTGCAGTGAATAACGCAATACAAAGTGCTACTCGTGTCAATGGTTTCAATGGAGCAAAGTTTGTAGGAATCATAGGACTTGGTAGTAGAAGTCTACTGGCTGGCTGTTGGTTGGTTTGGGGACGTGAACATTTTGAATGATCTCATTGTCGACCACTTAGTGGTTCAAAAGATGCGTTACAAATAATATCAACCGTCCAATTGTGCATTCGTCAAAAGGGCATAATATCGTACCTATTGTGTTCTTCTTAAATTCTATTGTACAACAGCGACAGCCTAATTATAGAAAATACGCTATAAATAACCTTTAATGGTGTTCGTCCGTTGACGGATCATCTTTTTTTTTAAATGCGCCTCGCGGAATAAACAGTTACTTTCCCTCTTGTAGTCAATTTTTCTTAAAGTGGCAAGTGAGAAAAAAATATCTAAAATCGAGTTATCAATTCCGGTAAAAGTAATGAATCGTAAAATTACCGTTTAGCCGAACGGAGTGTAGCGGAACGCGTAAATAATATAAAAGTCACGACACTGCGTCATTATCGGAAACTGCTTTGCATAAAGATCCACGATAGCAGCCGACAAAATAGCGACTGCACCGAAATTGGGTACTTTGAATTTAGTTTATTTTCAGCAAAATTAGTATTGATTTATGGAGCTTTTGTGAGTGTATCTGCAACCAGTTGAGTTCCCAGCCTTTGTTTGAATTATTAGTTTTGCAGTTGAAGTGTGCCGTAGTTTCCTTTATTTTATTTCGCTCTATCTCCGTTCCAAGCACCGTAACAAATGGAGCCAGGTTTTTGTTACGATATGAGAGAGGCAGAAGCTACAAAATATTGCAAACCCAGAAGATACACCGTCCCTATCAAAACGTTTTATTAGCTACACTCTAAAAATACAAAAAAATGTTCTTCCCCTTTTGTACACAGATAAAAGACAACGTGAAATCTCTTGTTCTCTACTGCAAACGAGACGTAATTTAATTAACACCAAGTATTACACTCGTTTCACAGACTGTCCCAGATTATTGAAGTACTTTGAAAGAAACATATTTACTAAACGATTGGCTAAATAGAACGTGTGATTATAGCCAAGCAATGGTTTGTTTAGAATGTTTAGATCGTCCTTAGAAAAGGTATAAATCCAATTATTAATTATTGATTACTATCGATTTCATACCCAGTTTAAATATGAGATCAGAATACCGACCATT
Source organism: Melanotus villosus (assembly GCA_963082815.1). Taxonomy (NCBI): domain Eukaryota; kingdom Metazoa; phylum Arthropoda; class Insecta; order Coleoptera; family Elateridae; genus Melanotus; species Melanotus villosus. Next base: position 9,807,019 of record OY720420.1, read on the forward strand.
ATAGTTAAAATAAATAAATGGCACTTCATCAATTGTCTCACAAAACAAAAGTTTTACTTTGGCTTAGTTGCGAGGTAAACGGCACTCCTCCGTGGATATATATTTCAACAAAATGAGGGTCAAACCTCAAGAATAGTTTACAATAATAAAGGTTGGGTTAAAATTCGAAAGAATAAACTTTTCAAAAGTTTACCGGAAATATCGAGAGATTTCCCATAAATTCAAAATGAACAAGAAAAGGCTAAGATACATCAGTTTCCTGAACAAATTATTACAATTTTAAAAGAGTTCTCAAGCCCACGCTCTTTGCAAAAAAAAACAAAGCGCGCCGCGGTATTTGTACATTTCACAAAACATTTTTCATAATAATTGGCAAACCTCACAACTTTGATAAATTTAGCAAAATTTTTAATAACGATTGCAGCTTTCGAACTCAATGCCCTAAAACTTTGGTCCCATACAGTAGGTACCTATAACAAAAAAAAAGAATAAACTAAATTTAAAAAGGCACCCAGGAAAACCCTCAGCATTTCCCAAAAATTCAAAATTAGTAGATTTTCGAATTACTTCTGTTATTCGAACAAAAAAACAAAAAAGGACTAAATGTAAACCAAGACTCACGTGAAAGCTTCGGCATAGTTCAACTCAAAAATAAAAGAAGAATAAATACATCAACAAATTCGAAGCACACATTCACTTTGCAAACATTCAAGAATTTCGCTAAATTGAAATTAATCATTTCGAAACTGCAATTTTCCTAAATGATAGCTTCAATAGAAACCTTCCCCTTGTTTCATTCAAACATTTAAAGGTATCAGCACTAAATTAACAAACGCAATCGTTTTCAAAAGCAAACTCAAAAATTCCAGAATTTGGCACAAATTCAAAATTAATCGGAATTCACTTTATTGCAGTTTTCTGCGCGCATAAAAATAGAAATAGAATAGAAACTTCGGCCTTGCCCGGCCCAAAGCTGAAAGAAATGAAACACTAATTCGGAAAGGAAAATTTTAAAAACTTTCAATTTCACTATAAATTTAAAATCAATAAAACTTCTGGAGTTTGCCGGACCAACAAAAAGCAAAAATCAAATTAACATAAACCACCCTTATCAAGTTTAAAAATAAAAAGCATAAACTCCTAAATCCAAAAAAACACACTGGTTTTCAAAAAACAAATCCAAAATTCTCAGAATTTTGCATAAATTCAGGTCTAAAAGATTGCGAAACAAAAAACAGAAACTTGGACATTTTCCTGCAAAAAGGTAAAACGAATAAAGCACTAATTCAGAAAGAAAAATTTTAAAAGCTCCCAATATTCCTCTTAAATTTGAAATTAACAAAACTTCTAAAGTTTTTAGAATGAAAGCAAATTGACGAAAGCTGCTAGACTTATCAAGCTCAAGCATAAAGAGCATAATCTATTAACTGCAAACAAGATTTTCAAAAAAAACCCTTAATTCCCAGAATTTTGCATAAATTCAGATCTAAAAAAAATCTAAACAAAGAATCAGATAGCAATTTTAATAAAAACCTCATCCTTATTCAGTCCAAAGCTAAAATCATATATCCTTGAGTTTTCTGAACCAAAAATCACACTTCGTGGTTTAGGTTTCACTCAGCTCAAAAAAATAAAGCAATAAATTTAGAAACAAACATCCAAAAACAAATCCCCAAAATAGGTACCAGAATTTTACTTAAAATCATAATAATAGTTTCTTCAGTTTTCAATTCAATTTAAATAGTTCTCTCTCTGTATCTGTAACCTCTTTTACCTTTCGGTGTCGATGCTGGTGCGTTAGCTTATGTGGTCTTTATGGGTGCAATGCACAATCCGGCCTAACTCTGTTGGTTATGTGATTAGCGCACCATTTAATACCTGCATACTGCACCATGTGTGTAGGTGTAGGACCTTGTTACTCTGCCCTTATTCGGGGCATAGCGTCGTTAATGTGTGCCCAATGAATGGTCACCAGGACCCAATACCTACAAAGATTGCAGGAAAATCCTGCCCATCGGGAACCAAGGACTAACGTAATGCTAGCCTGACGCTCTACCACTGCGCCACCCGGGCACCCCCAATTTAAATATAAAAAGAATAAAAAACAATTCCAAATTACTAGATAGGTACAGTTTCATTAAATTTCCGAACAAAGTACTAACTATAAGCTTCAAATAATAAACCAATAAATTCTAAAAAAGAACAAAAAGAAACACAGGTAAATATGTACTGAAGATTTTCACCTGAAATCCAAATTAGTAGTTTCTTCTTTTTTTAATAAATAAAAATAATCAGTAACTCTAGGGAGTCGAAGTAAAACCTTAGTGTTATTCAATTAAGGTATAGAAAAAATAGTAAATCCAGAAAAGAATTTGAAGCTTACTGGATGTCACCATTAATGCAAAATTGATAGAATTTTTTAAGTTTTAGAAGCACAAACCCTTGCTTCCATTCAGATCAAGGGTAAAAATAATGAAGCAATAAAAAATGGACTAAAATATCCTAAAAACATCAGATTCTACCATAAATGCAAAATTACTTTAAGAAAATACCATCAAATCATACCGATTTTTTGTGGAAATTTAACGGAAGTTTGGATTTCATTCGGGTGAAAGGTAAAAAAGAGCAAAGCAGTAAATTCAGAAAACGAACTGAAAAGTCCCTAAAAATTTTCCCACGAATTCATAAATCAATAGATTCTTTGATTTTCTGAACAAATGACAGCAACTTCAATGGAAACTTTTGGTTGTGTTAAGGTTAAAGGCAAAAAAACAATGAAAAGATTTAAAAAATTCCCTTACAACAGGAATTTCCTCAAAATTTAAAAATGAAACCCCTCAATTTTCTGATAAAACGTAACTTTAATTGAAGGCTTGTTATTCTAATTACTTTTATTTTAGAGGTAGACAAGGATGGAGAATAAAACTAGAAATAAAAATAAAAAATAAAACTAGAAAATAAAATGGGATAAATAAAAAAAGAAAAGAAAACAAGAGAGACGAAAAACAATACAAAATAAAATAAAATGTAGAAGAGAAAGGTCTAGATTTCGCAGAAAAATCACTTAGCTGATAAGTATAGAATTAAAACAGTATTGAAAAAAGGTTTGAAACAAGTTAAAGCAATTAAAACCCTCGAAAAATCTTAAACTTTTCAGACCCATAGTAACTAAGGATATTAAACAAATTTTAAATTAAATCAAAGCCTTACTTCTAAAGCAATATTGAAACTTCGATCATTTCGAAAAGGTGGCAAGAAAAAATGGCGCCGAATAGCTAGAGACAGCCAAATATAAAAGATCAAAGGGACAGAAATGGCTGAATAAGGAAAAAATAAGACTGAAACTAAAACTTTCTATTCATTTAAAATAGTTATTTTTTATTTTCATAACAAGTGCGGGAAGAGCGATTCCGAAACTCATGCAGGTATGAACAACGTTTTTCCTACAAACGTTTAGGAATCGTCCTAAACTATCATTTTGTAAGTTTTCAAGTTGTCAGATTTGACATTTCCTTTTAAAGTAATAATCTAGTAAGGATGGTTGCTATGCGATTTTCTGATTTTTCACTTTCCCGCACGCAAAATGAGCGCATTTTTAAACGTTTGTCGGAAATAGTATATTGTAATAGGTACAAGTGTTGAAAGCTTATGTTTGCCACACGAATGTGAAGTTTGCAGCACGAACGATAGTGAGTGCTGCAGTCACATTAGTGTGGCAAAAACAAGCTTTCAACACATGTATTACACGCTATTTTTTCTACAACCACATTTCCATAAAAAAATTTAAATATTTCTGCAAAATCTGACATTTTTATTTGCAAATTTCACTTGTTCGGCAAACACTTATTTTCAATACTCGTATCTATGGAGACGAAGTCTGAAAAGCCCACTTTCCATGGTGGGAGTAGAAAAACGTTATTTTCGAGTTATTTTTCCGAAATTTTTCAGTTTTTTTCATTTCATTAAGTAAGACATGCAAGTTTTCTATTGAAAATTTTCAGGGGCAATTTTTTCGTGATTTTGTGAAAACCAAAAAGAGAAAACAAAAACGAAAACCATCTCGTAAAATAACAGTGTAGAGTTCTTTAGGTATGCGGGCAATGCCAGCAAGGAATGTCGGTTTCATTTTCAGCCCTATAAATCAGGACCGAATCGCTTTAATAAAACATCTCCACCTTACCACTGTAGATTTGTCGCTGAAACACCAGCTATTTCCAGGCTCAAATATTTTTATGCGTGCACTTTGTCTAAAGGGATGCGCTCATATTATTCATTACTTTTTTTTGTGAGGGGTAAAAAATACAAGTCAGCTTACGTCATAAAATATCCCGACATGTATAAATATATAAAGCCTTTTGCCCGAGCTTTAGAGCTTTTCCTTAACTACGGACTAGAATTTCCACTAAAACATTTTTTGATGATGTAGCACGGATGAACGATGAGATTTTGATAGCGAAAAAAGGATCGAAATAATCGGCAATAACCTACTTTTTCTTCTTTATATTAATCGGTCAACAAAGCACTCTTTGTTTATTTTAAAGAAAATATTAAAATTGATAAGGTGAAAACGGACATTGACATTGCATACATCAATCCCCAAGAAGGGTGTTGCCCAATATCCAAACATAATTTAATTAAGCAAATTTCATCCTAAGTAAACTGAAGGATTACTGATTAGTGATTAAACAACATATCTCCCTCGTTCAAATTTAACAATTTTATGAAAAGAAATATGGCGTATTTTGTCGTACAAATCATCTTTTATGACAAAATTAATGTTAGAAACCCTTTTTTATGGATTCAACAGTTCAGATGTTTCCAGGCAAAGGGCCTTAACTGTATACTAAAATTTCAGACCAAAATTTTGAAGAAAACACATAGAAATAGTGCACAGTAAATTTAATAATCAAACACTTGGGCTAATTGTGGAAGCCGGGATTAATCACAAAATTATGATGATTTTTACAGAAGATGGGGCATCCTGAAATAAAGATTTTGCCTTGCCAAAGAAACGAAAATTCCCAACTAAACTTAAAAAAATAACAAAGTCGATGGCAATAAATTTGAAAACACAATAAATTCAATGTATGTAAATAGGAATATAATAAGGAAAGAGAGTATCAAGGGATAAGGAAAATCACTTTCGACAAACAAACTTTTTCCTCTTCGTTAGTCGTTACGCCACGAAAACTCAAGTTACACAACTTATAACTTTGTGAAGTTTATAACTTTAACTCCCTCTACAAACGTTGGCCAAGTTGTTGGCTCAGTTCCCAAGTTTGGTGAACTTTTGCCTCGGAGTGTATTCTTTTGTTCTAACCAGTGATTGGTCGGTGGGTTTAGGTCGCGGGGTTGGTCTGGGGAACCGCGTCGGAGCCTGGCTCTAGTCTCGCAGCCCTGCCTCTCGATGGGGGCCCCCACAAATTCACCCGATCACGTGCTTCTGCTGCTGCTGCTGCTGCCTCCGATGGAAAACTTGTCTTAAACTCCCGGCATGATTTACAAACTCGATTCCCTCTTTCGCTCCGTTATTCTGTTTTCATTTGAATTTAATGTTAAAGAAAATTAATAAGTTTGGTAATTACTGACTCCAACGACGTTTTTCAAACGCGAAATTAGAAAACCGATCGAGAATACATTTTCTTAACAGCCGAATTTAAATACTAATTATTCGTTCTCGGCGACTTTTAAGGATTAACCGGATATTTAATTAAAGTGGTAACTAATCTTAAACTTTTTGCAGAGTATGCGCTGAAGGCAAACGAATAAACCTACGTAAACATGAACATCAAATACAGTGTTTATTTTACGATAACATTGGTGGAATTATAAAAACAAAACGTAAGAACATAAGAACAGCCTTTATTCTCCTTGTAAATTTAACCATCAGCTTTCCTGTAGAAACAGTTGTATTGGCGAAGATTACAAAAAAAAAAAAAAATTGGAAGCTAAATATATCCAAAGTCCTAAAGGGCTTAACACAAACAACTTGAAGACGAAGGGGCGAATCGTCACTAATTTAAGCTTAGTACCATCGCATTGTAAGAGTTGAACGACACACGTATGGTTTTATATTTCAACAAAATGGGGGTCATACGCGGAGACAATTTTAAAACCCCTAAAATATATAAGTACAATAATAAAGGTTTGGTTAAAGCCAGAAAGGATAAATATTGTTCAGAATATAGTTTTCGGAAACATCGAAATTTTCCACAAATTCAGAATTAGCACTGACTGACTTAAAATTATTTCATTTTTCTCACAACTCTAAATGAATTCCCAAACTCCCTCACTTACAAAGAACATAAGGCGCTGAAATTTGTATTTACACTTGAAAAAGATCCAAAATTAAATGACAAGCCGCATAACTTCCATAAATCTAAATTAGAATAATTTCGAATCTAAAACTTAGAAACCTTGGTCCCATACCTACAGGCTAAAAGTAAAAGGAATGAACTATTGCATTTAACATGGGAATCAATTAGAAATAAATAAATAAGAACCTCTGCACTAAAGAAATCATTAAATTCGAAGCACTACCCACCCAAAAATTGAAAACGATAAATTCTTCTTTATCTTCTTCATCCTTTCCCTTTTGCCTTTACAGCGCCGGGTAAATTCAAATTAATAATTTCGCAATACTGCAGTTCGTTGAACCAGGAAAACTGATAACATTAATAGAAACCTTATTCCATTTAAGTGTTAAACTTCTAAATTTGCAAGTGTATTTATTTTCAAAAAAATTTAATAGGAATTCAAATTTAAGATTATTACGATTTCTTGAGTTTCTTTAACAGAAAAACTACCTAATTATAGTCTTAGATTCCGGCTAAAGAAATAAACAGAAATTTAGATGCAAAAATCCAAAAACAGATCCCGGAAACACAAGACAGTTAAAGTTAACTAATGCCTTAGTGTCATTCAATTCAAAAATAAAGGGAACTAAACTCAACAAATCGTCAAAAAGTTACAAAAAAATATTTGTGATGAAAGTTCAAAAACAAATCCAAAAAACACCATGTTTTCTCATAAACTTGAAATTAATACCTATTTTCTTTTAGTTTTCTTAAAATGGAGAGCAACTTTAATTGAATTTTAGTGCTACTCAATTCAAAAATAAAAAAATGAATTACTAAACTCAACAAATAATTCTAAAATAATATTGTTTGCAAAGAGAAATGCATTGACAGCTTAATACTATTAAGTAGTACATAATCCAAAAAATATCATGTTTTTAATTTTGTCAGCCAAAAAACAATTTCTATGAAATTAGTTGCATTCAGGCCAAACAGAAAAAATAAAGGACTAAATTTAAATGCCGAGATCTAAAACACATCCCAAAAACACCATGTTTTTCCATAAACCACAGAAAAGCAACTTTTAGTGCTATTGGGTTCAAAAATAATAAATAATAAAGCACTAAACTCAACAAATAATCCAAAAACAAATCCGAAAAACATCAGATTTTCCCATAAACTCGAAATTAATATTTTTTTCAGTTTTCCTAATAAGAAAAGCAAGTTGACGCCTTGGTGATATTCAATTCAAAAATGAATAAATAAAGTCCTAAATTATAATGTGCTGCAAAGTGTAATTTTAGAAGCAAGAATCTGAAAAACAAATCCCAAAAACACCAGGCTTTCCCATTATTTAATTGACGCCTTAGTGTTATTCAATTCAAAAATAGGTACAAAGAAAAAACCACTAAACTCAACAAATAATGCAAAAAATTATAAAAATTCTTTAATTTTGCTAACAAAAAATGTATTTTACTTAATGTTAACGAAAACCTTAGTTCTATTCCAAAGATAAAGCCAAAGATAAAAATAATAAACCAGTAAATTTAGAAGCAAAAATCCAGAAACCAGTCCTAAAGATGGATACCTGTTTCCCCATAAACAAAAATTGATGTTTTTGTTTACGGAAACAAAAAGCAACTTTAATTAACACCTTGCTGTTATTTAATTCAAAAATAAAAAGAATAAAGCGCTAAATAATCCAAAAAATTTCAAAATTCTCTAATAAAAAACGAATTGTAATGAAATCTTAATTTCATTCAGGTCGAAGAGAAGAAATGAAGCAGTAAAGCAAACATCTAAAACAAATCGCTAAAACAGCAAATTTTCCCACAAACTCAAAATTAATATTTTTTCTAAAGAAAATCAACTCTAATTGTCACTTTAGTCCTATTCAATTTAAAAATAAAAAGAATTAAGCACTAAACTCGACAAATTATTCAAAAAAATTTCAAATTCCTTAATTTTGCTAACAAATAAAGTAGTAAATTTAGAAACGAACATCCAATAACCAATTGCTAAAACAATAGATTTTACCATAAACTTAAAATTATTATTTTCAGTTTTCTCAAAAAGAAAAGCTTTGAAACTTTCAAACACTAAGCTCAACAAACGGTCTAAAAAGTTTTTTAATTTTGCAATAACAAACAAATTATAATGCAATATTAGCTACATTCAGGTCAAAGAGCAAAAAATAAAGCACATTGGTGCAAAATCCAAAAAGCAAATCCAAAAGCACCAGATTTTTTTATAAACTCAAATATATTTTTTTGTTGCAGTATTCCCAAAAATAAAAGCAATTTTAATTGGGGCCATAGTGTTACTTAATTTAAAAATAAAAAATTAAACCAATAAACTCAAAAAATAATCCAATAAAAGCTAAAAGCTAATTGCAAAAAATATTAATTCCGCTCATGTCAAACAGCAAAAATAAAATAGTAAATTTAGAAGCAAAAATCCAAAACGCAAATCCCAAAACCCCAGATTTTCTCATAAAATATGCAATTCAAAAATAAAGAATAAAGCACACTACACTCAACAAACATTTTTTAAATTTTGTTAACATCAAACAAATTGTACTGAAAATCTTAGCTTCATTCTGGTCAAAGAGAACAAAGTAGAGCACCAAAAGTCGAAAAACAGATCTCAAAAACACCAAATTTTCCCATAAACTGAAAATTAATATTTTTTTCACTTTGCCGAAACAAAAAGCAACTTTAACTAACACTTTAGTGATATTCAATTCACAAATAAAAAGAATAAAGCATTCAACTCAACAAATAACCCAAAAATTTTCCAAATTCTCTAATAAAGAACGAATTGTGATGAAAATCTTATCCAGGTCAAATACAAGAAATAAAGCAATAAATTTAGAAGCAAACACCCAAAAATAAATCGCTAAAACAGCAGGTCTTTCCGTACACTTAAAACTAATATTATTCTTAGTTTTTCCAAAAAGACAACCAACTTTAATTAGTTCTATTAAACTCAAAAATGAAAAGAATAAAGCACTAAACTCAACAAATGGCCTAAAAAGTTCTTTAATGTTGCTAATAACAAACAAATTGTAATGAAAACTTAGCTCCATTCAGGTCAAAGAGAACGAAATAGAGCACTAAATTGCGAAGCAAACGTCGAAACAATAAATCTCAAAAACACCCGATTTTCACATAAGCTCAAAATTACTTTCCCGGTTTTTTCAAAAAGAGAATCAGCTTTAATTCACACTTTAGCACAAAAGGACAAAAGGACAAAACAAATTATTCAAAAAATTTTCAAAAATTCCTTAATTTTGCTAACCAATTATAACGAAAATCTTAGTTCCATTAAGGTCTACAAGAAAAAACTAAGCAGTAAATTTAGAGGCAAAAATCCATAATTCCATAAACAAATCTCAAAAACCGATTTCCCCATACCTAAACTGAAAATTAATATATATTTATTTCAGTTTCTCAAAAAGAAATGCAATTTTCATTGACACCTCAGACCTATTGAATTCAAAAATAAAAAGATCAAAGTACTAAACTCAATAAATAATGATCATAAAGGAATCAAAACTCTTTAATTTTGCTAACAAAAGCACTAATTGTAATTAAAGTCTTAGTTCTATTCGGTTCAAAAAAGAAAAATCAAGCAATAAATTTGGAAGCAAAAATCGAAAAACAAATCCGAAAAACACCGATTTTCTCAGAAACTCAAAATTAAGAGGGTTTTCAGTTTTCCAAAAACGAAAAGCAACATTAACTGGCACCTTGGTGTTATTCAATTTAAAAATAAAAATAATTAAGCATTTAACTCAACAAATAATTCAACCAATTTCAAAAAGTCAACAAAAAACTTATTGTAATGAAAGTCTTAGTTATACTCAAGTCAAAGAGAAAAAATCAAGCAACAAATTTAGAAGCAGAAATCCAACAACAAATTCTCCCATAAACTCAAGATTAATTTTTTTAACAGCAACATTAATTGACACCTTAACCCCCCCACCCCACTAAACTCGACAAACAAATAAGTCAACAGTTCCAAAAACACCAGATTTTTTTATAAACTCAAATTTAATATTTTTTTGTAGTCTTCTCAAAGACTTTAATTGACACCTTAGGGCTGCTTAATTCAAAAATAACAAGAATAAAGCACCAAACTCAAGAAATATCTAATACAAAAAATTTCAAAAATTCTGAAAAGAAAAAAACAATTGCAAATGCAATGATAATTTTAGTTTCTTTCAGGTTAAAGAGAAAAATCAAGCAGTAAATTCGGAAGGAGCAATCGAAAAACAAGTCCCAAAAACCCCAGATTTTCTCATAAACTCAAAATTAATATTTTTTCAGTTTTCCCAATGAGAGAAGCAGCTTTAATTGGCACCTTAATGCTAGTCAATTCAATAATAGCACTGACTTTCTAACAAAGAATATATTGTATTGAAAATATTAGTTCCAATTAATTAATTTTTTTCAGCTTTCCCAAAAAGAGAGGCAATTTTAATTGACACCCTAGAGCCATTCAATTCAAAAATAAAAAGAATAACACACTAAACTCAACAAACAAGTCAAAAAACTTCAAAAATTCTTTAATTTTCCTAATAACAATCAAATTGAAATGAAAACCTTAGCTCCATTCAAGCCAAAGTAAAAAAATAAAGCAGCAAATTTAGAAGCCAAAATCTAAAATACAAATCCCAAAAACACCGATTTTCTCATATACTCAAAGTTAATATTCGTAAATTGTTTCAGTTTTCCAAAAAGAAAAACTTTAATTAGCACCTTAATGCCAGTCAAATTCAAAAATAAAGAAAATAACGCTTTAAACTCAACAAATAAGTAATACGAACAATTTCAAAAAGTCTTTAATGCAAAAAGATTTAACTTTCCCTTCAAAGCCAAAATAATAGTTTGTACAGTTTTCAGGATAAATAAAAAAATGGCAACTCTAGGCAAAATCTTAGCGCTTATCATTGTTTATTATTTCGTAATATTTGTGGCCATAAAATAAATTTGTTGGGCACAAAACCTTTAACACAACTTTGGTTTTAACCAGACCAGAAACTTCGGCCTGATGCAGATGAAAGGTAAGAAGCACTGAACTCAGAAAGAGTGCAAAAAAATTCGAAAACTCCCAGAAACCCTACATATTTTCACTTAAACTAGAAACTAAATCTATGGAGACCCCCCCCCCCTTTCAAAAAGCTAAACAAAAATAACCTAAAGAACTGTTACAGAAACAAAAAAACTTGTCGAAATTTGGAAGTTAAATAAACGATTTTTAAAAAACAAAACATCATCGTAAACACCTAATTATAATTATCAAAAATTAAATAAATTGTCTCGCCCTCATACTCGATTTGAAACCGCAACACCCTCAAAAGTCACTTGAAAATAGTTCAATGAGTCACATACATGAGCGTACAACTTTTAATAACCTTAACCTAGGGTGGTCAAATGAGTTAATTAATCCATCCTCGTTGTAGTCGTCATGGTCGCACAACAATTCCGGCTAACCCTTTTAAATAAAACGTGACGCATTTTCATTACCACCCCGTGAAACCGTGAAATTGATTCGTCTTCGATACGACCGTTTCCTGTGTTAAAAAATTCATAACCTTATTTGTTTATATTTCCTTATTTTTCTGACAAAATCAATTGGGCGAATTAATTGCCATTGTTAGTATCTTAAACGATTATTTGTTTTAATTTTTAACAACTTGTGAGTGGTTGATGGGGTGAAATACCTGTAATAAAAAGTTTAAAAATGTCAGCATTACTTAATCACTTCAGCAATCATTACAAAATGGAAAATTCAGTAAATACAGAGAAAATGGAGAAAACCAAAAAAAAACTAAAAAAAAAAAGAAATTCAATCTGGGTACGTTTTTTAAAAAACACTCGATAAGTGTTTTAGTGTAAGGAAGCCATCTAGAACAGAAAGCGATTCAGGGCTTCTTCAGAAGTGTCATTTCCCGAGAACAAAACGGAGTGGAGTTGCAATCAGAGAAGGCAACCCCAAGTGGCTGCGCTAAGAGCCGAATCGGCCCGTCAGACGCACTCACCAACAGCTATTTATACAAACCACATACAGCGACCCTCTAACGTTATTAGTACTACCAAGAACCAACTGAAAATCGTTTTTCTTAGTTTGCTTCCCACACGCGGTTAGGAACGAAAATCATTTTCTGGTTAAATTAAGGTTAAATCTTAATTGGAAAACGAAACAGGAGCGGGGATATTTAGAGGAAATTTATGTAGGTACATTAAGAGGAAAAATTATTATTGTTGCTTGAAAGACAGCAATTTCAAAACATGAAGATTCCAGAAGAACAGGAAAAAATTATAATTTTTCTTTAATTTTCAAGCATCTACAAAAATTTCAAGATTTTCTTTGTTAGATTTTATCACTAATTTTAGACATTAAAAGGTCCTGGAAACTTAACTTAAACATCGCAGCTCCACCTCAAAGATCTGAAAGAAGAACTTGTGAATATTTTTGTAGAACCTTAGGTGGGCATGCTTGTATGATTTGAGCAGAAAGAACAAATTTGGTGGAGGTGCCTAGCTGTTTTAAATTCTGCACCAAGGATAACCTAGTGGAATTCATTCAAAATGCAACAAAAGGGGAAAGGACTGTCAAAAATAAGCCCTAAGATGTAAATAGATATGCAAAGATAACAAGAAGGCAAAGTTAAGTTTAAAGTAATACTTAATTTAATAATTTATTGGCCACGTTGATACATACAGTACATGTGGGCAGTCAATAATTAACTTAAAAAATAAACAAATTAAAATATTAACAATAGACGCTTATAAATTGAGTTCTAAATAATCTCTGACATTATAGAAAGCATTAGTTACTAGAAACTGCCTCATTTTACATTTAAACATCTTATAACTAGCAATTTGTTTAATTTCCTTTGGAATTTTGTTGTATATACTAATAAAGCAATAATCAGGTGAACATTCAAACAAAGAGTGTGTGCAGGGATAACTAATTGATTATTATTTCTAACTTGATGTGTATGTAGATCACCTAATTAATTAGTAAGCGGATTATACGTTTCTGACAAATCAATATTCTATTTACTTCTCTACTCTTACCCCATGTAACTATATTAAAGGATATATATGAATAAGCTAAACAGTAGTAAACACTAATTAAAGATGATAAATTTAAGTAAGATTTTAGGTGCATTATAGCAAAATATGTACTTTAATTTAGAGCAAACAAAATCTATTTGACTTGACCAGGATAAATTGTCATTAAGCATTGTACCTAAAAACTTCACTTTAGAAATCAAATGTATATTGTGCATTTCACCAAAATTCGGCGGTAGTTGTCTCCTGTTATGAAAATTAATATAAACAGTTTTATTATCATTAACCATTAGCCTATTCCGCTGACACCATGTAACATATTGTTCCCAAATATCTATCACTTTTTTTAGTAGCTCCTCAGGGGTTCGAGCTGATATACAGAAATAGTCGTATCGTCCGCGTACTACATTGTGATCTTACCAAGTGTTATGAATTGAGGCAAATCGTTAACAAACAGATTAAACAAAAGTGGACCTATAACGGACCCCTGAGGAACACCTAATTCGACAGTTTTCAGATCTGACATATGACTATTAATTTTTACAGTTAATTTCCTATTGGTAACGTATCCATTTTAAAATGCTACCCCTAATTCCCATGGCATATAATATTTTTGATAAGAAATCTACATTTACTACACCAAAAGCATTGGAAAGGTCGAACATTAACGATATAACATAAAATCCCTTATCCAACTCGGAATATACATATTCTAATAAATGATAGGATGCAGTTTCAATGGATTTATTTTCCCTGAATCCGGGTTAATATTTTTTTCTTTATTTGTTACGATAGGTGGGGATTGAGAGAACTGTATAACGTTAACATGCCTGTGATGTCAGTCGCTAGACACCGCTTCTACAGCGTAAGGTAGTAAGTAGATCACATATTCAATGAGAGTTGGATATATGTAGGACAGAAATGGTTAAACATGTTTTATCTATCATCTTACACTAATAGTGTTTCTAGTATTACCGCTAATTTCCTAGGTCTATTATATGAAACACCTTCACACAGACGTGTCTGCTCTGTTACATGTTGCCTAATGCTAGTTTAGTCTTATCATTATTATTATCATTATTAATATTCTTATTTTCATTATACTTCATAGATATACGTATTCATTGTTTCCTTATTTTTATTGTTATTATTATTATGATATTTGTTCCTTCGCCGTTCTTCTGCATTATTTTTCGATATTTGTATCTTCTTCCTCTACTTCCATTTGCTCGTTGTCTGGTTCTTCTCTTGAATCATATATGCGGCTTATTTCCTTCTTCATCATAATTTTGTTTCTTGCCCTTTCTTCCCAAGTTTGTTGTAAGATATTGGACAGGATGAGGTTACAAAAATTAGGAAAGATGGTCGCACTGACTGGCATTATTCGAAACAATCTTCAGTCAAATAGGAAAAACATGCCTCATAATGAAAGTTACATTTAACAAATTAACAAGTTCACATTAACAAAAAATACGAAAAGAAAAATTAACAAAAGGTCTGAGCAATAATCATCAAGAAATGTAGGTTGCTTTTTATAATTAAAAAGAAGTCAGGGAATGTGGTGTAGGTGCCTAGCTGAACTGCTGAATTTCCAGAAAAAGCACCAAGAATAAAAGTTATCTAGCTTTATTTAAAATTTCTGAAAAAAGGTAAGAATCCAAAAATTAGGAAAAGTGATCGTACATTATTTAAACAAACTACACTCAAATAGGAAAACATACACCTTCTTGCAATATGAATTAAACTTAACATACTTAATACGAATACCATTAATCAAATTTAAATAAATAAAAAAGTTAATAAAAATTAAGAAAAATTACGGAAGTTGCAATAAAAAAATTAATGAAGGTGGCCCAACATGGTGAAAGTCGAATTTACTTTATTTTTATGTAATTTTCAGCGGAAGCTACACAGTTTTGTATGTTAACCAGTGGAAGCCAGGCCATAAATAATAAAACAACTGCCCAGCAATACTTTTGCAATTTCGTATTTGTTAACGTGGCATACTCAAGACTGAAGTTTATTTTTTCGTTTATTTCATGTTGGGCGAGATCTAGGCTTGCCAGGCTTCTGAATAACTAAAAGTACGATATTTAATCGTTTTCAAAATCATCCACTAATCAATTTTGCCCCAACTTGTGAGCTTATTAAATTCTGATATAATGAAGGCAGGTGCGTTCTTTGCAGAAATGAATTTTTAAGTTCACCTGCCGTGAACTGTTTTAAAATTCAACAAAACGGTGTTTTTAAGAACTGCACAGGAGTTGCTTAAAAATACAAAAATCGTGAAAATATCGAAGCTCTCTACAACTGGCTAAGCTTAAACTCGGAACTGAATGTATTAATGTTAATAAACAGAGAAAGCTTAATTAATTCCGGTGAAATTACGTCCGGGACACGTCAATTTCAAACGCAATTACAAACATGTAAATTTCACGTGCAGTTAACGCCGTAATAAAAACGTCCAAGTACGTAATAGCAATGTCTATTTGTTTTACGTAATGTGTGTAAACGACAGGGCTTGTTCTTGATCAAATTTGCGTTTCAAATTATTCGCAAGATTACCCTCCCAAATATTAGTATTAATTCAATCAATACCAATAATATTCGAATGCCTAGATGGTATCCCGATTCCCCAGCGGTCGCTCGGGTAAATGCAAAGCATATTGCTACGCTCATCAACTGGCAAGTTATAAATATTCAATGCGATTGTAAACAGCGTCCCGTATTACCCTAGTCTCTCCCTTTTCCAACGAACCGAAGCTTCGGGGATCCTGGGGAACGCACCCTCGCTTAACTCCGCGTTTGAGGTCACTACTGTCGAATCTCATCAGCAAGTCACATTTTCGCTTTAAATTCAATTTACAACACATGGGCTATGGTTTTCACTATGCCCATCAAAACTTAAAAAAGATTTATATAAGGGGGCGAGTTACCCCTTTGGGACGTTTTCACAACTATAAATAAACTGATATTTCTTTCTTCGAGGAGGATTTATTCTAACTCATGATACTTAATTTCAAAGAAATTTAAAAACAAATCATAAGAAAAACCACGAATTTATTGCAAATAAATTTGTTTCATTATGCAATCTCAAGAAAATTCAACTAAAGTACTACTTAAGGTGGAACTTCCCTCTTCAACAAACTCTGTTTTTGAATGTTATAAATATTTAGTTTGCACTACTACTTAAAAGACGATATTGGTAAGTGCTGACAATTTTGTAGTTTTTGTTTAAAAACTGCTAAATGCTCCTAAATTTATAGGGCAATTAACAATTTTAAAAATGCGTGGAAATCCAAAACATTTTTCAAATTTCAGACAAAATTCTCAGAAGTCAGATTTCTGAATGTAGGGTAGAGTTTGGGTTGTCTTTAATTACGTAAAACAAAGGTTTGTTTACGTATTATTTAGGGCAATTAATAATACCATAAAACCCGCAAAAGGTTCTTAAAACAGCAAAAATCAAATTAATTGAACTCTCCGACTATTTCCATATTTCTTAAAAGTTTTAATTACAGAACGACACCGGTACTCGCAAGTACCAAAGTAATAATAAATCGTCACTAATCATAATAAAACTACTGAAATAAATGAACGCAAAGTGTTGTGTGTTACTGCAAGTATGGAGAAGAAAACTCGAAGAAAAACGAAATCAACGGTAACGCACGGATAAAAATACCCAATCACATTCACGATGAGGAGGAAATTCGAATGTTGATTCCACCTGTATGTATTTAATTCACTGCAAGAACATAGGTGGAATCAAACCGTACAGCTGAGTCGTAGTTTAAGTAATATCTAGGTTATTTAGATTAGTGTAGATTGAACTGGATGGAATAATAACAATTGTGCATCTTATATTTGCATTCAAGTCACGTAGGTATATGAATTAATTATAACGCAAATTAGATACATAAACGCAACCGGTATACATAAGTAGCATCACCATTAGGGTTCATTTTCGCTTGACTAGCGTCACTAGCTCTTCAGCAGGTAGTTTTTGGCCACCGAAGGAACCAGAGGACAAAGACTTCAAGCCTAGGAAACCTAGAACTTTCTTTTTAAAAAGAGGGTCGACTCAGCCCCAAAGATAATAAATTTATTTAAGAGTAGGTTGGCACAAATAAGGGAAATAAACGACATCTAATGAATTAATATTATATTAATCACATTTATATACAGGGTGTTTACTAAACACTAGGAAAAAATTAAGGGGGTTATTGCTTGGGCTATTTTAAGATTTTTTTGTCCTTGAATGATTTTCAGAAGGACGCTTTGTTGCGGAGATACAGGGCGATAAACGTTTGGATATTTTAAAAAATTTAATGTAGCCTAAGTAAAACGATGGTGTACTGCACTGGGCCTATCGAGTACAAGAAATGTCCAGAAATCGGTATTTATCGTTTTAACAACATTCCGATTACTAAAAACGATATTATTTGCAGTCACACGAGGCTAGTGCAGATAGCGAAAACACTATTAGTTTTACCGTAGATTTCATACGTTGTTGATTACTTTTCCATTTTTGCTTGTCATTTTCTCTCTTTGAAAGTTGTCAAAATTGATTGCGTCTCGTAGGTTTGTCTGATAATTAAACATTTGTTAGTGAAGCTCTCTAATATGAATCGCTATACGAACGCCCAGATGACTGATATGCATTTTATGTATGAACTTGCCAATGGGAATTCATTAGAGGCTATCTGGTTGTACAGTGAACGATTTCCCAATCGTCATGTTCCTGATAGAAAAATCTTCCAAAGTATTCATCAGCGTCTTCATGAAACAGGCACATTTAAACGAAATTGAGGACTAGGAAGGCCAAATACAGTAACAACGGTAAAATTGGAAGAAAATGTGCTGAACATGGTAGGGGAAGATCCAGGTACTTCTACCAGAAAAATGGCAAATATATTCAATATCGGTAATAGGACTGTGTGGAAAATTTGGAAGCAGCAGTGCTTGTATCCATACCATATTCAGCGCGTTCGTGCACTTATTCCTGCTGATTTTCCTCCACGTATTGCATCAATGGCTTCTGCATATATTGGTTCAAATCCCTACTGACGTTGATTCTTTTTACCGATGAAGCAAAATTTCTCCAGAAATGCAATTAGGAACTTCCACAATAACCATGTGTGGGCTGATAAAAACCCACATGCGGTACTTGAAGTTCGTTTCCAACGTCAATTTTCATTAAACATTTGGGTTGGAATTGTAGATGACTGGCTAATTGGACCGGTATTTCTACCGGGAAGACTTACCGGCGAGATGTATCGAAATTTTTTGGAAGAATCACTACCTGGGTTTCTAGAGTATGTACCATTGGCAACGAGAAATGTAATGTGGTTTATGCACGATGGTGCACCATCACATTTTAGTGTGGTTGCTCGTGAGTTTTTAACGCAAAATATGAAGATCGCTGGATTGGCCGAGGTGGACCTGACTTATGGCCTGCTCGATCCACAGACTTAAATCCCTTGGATTGTTTCCTATGGAACCATTTCAAGACATTAGTGTACACTACTCCAGTGGAAAATGAAAAAGATTTGAGAAATATGATAATTGATGGGTGTAATGCAATAAGAAACACCCCTGGTGTTTTTGAACGAGTTCGGCAGTCAATAAAGAGAAGAAGCTGGTGGTAGTCATTTTCAACAGTTTTTGTAATTAAGAATCTTGAACGACATAAAGTACTGTTTCTTTTCGAAAAGCTTTTATCGCCCTGTATCTTCGCAACAAAGCGTCTTCCCGAAAATCATCCAAGGACACAAAAATCTTAAAATAGCCCAAGGCATAACCCCCTTAATTTTTGCCGCGTGTTTAGTTAACCCCCTGTATAATTAAGAAGTAATTAATAATTGCAATACTAATAATGGTAATAATATTAGAATAAAAGCAATGAGCGCATACGATTTTTAGATTTAGGTATAAATGTATATGTATAAGTTAATAAGTATAGATATAAGAACCATAAACGTAAGTCACACAGAAAGTAGGAAGACAACAAGGAACCATAAATAATAAATTGGTACGAGGATCGCTGTCATAATATGCAAGTAAGGAAAATCCCATTAGTCAGAAGCCTATTTGCAGCAATAATGGATCAATTAACAGAAGGCAAAAGAAACAAAGATGAACTTAGGAAAGAAACCCTGACCCTAGGAAGGAAAATCGCAAATCATGCGAGGGAAAATAAAGAAGAAACACAGCTTAAGTTAGAAGACTAATTACAAGAAGTATTAGGTAACGAAATACGATCGCTTAAATCAGAGCTTCCGCTTAGCTACAAAAAACAATGCACAGAAGATTTAGGAAGAAGATGAAAGGATGAAAACCAAGAAAGTGAACGATGGTGTGGATTTTCTTAAGTAATCGACACAGTTTTACAAACAGCTTCTATTAGAAACATTTAAGGAGAGCGGAACACCATGTCACCTAATAAATACGATAATCAAAGCAGCACTAGGAAAAAACGCTGTGATGCACCAGTTTAGACAAACAACAATACTACCTACACTACCAAAAATAGAAAGGAATAAAGTTCATACTCTTTACCATAACACTACGAGAATTGTGCTAAAACAAGATAATTGAGCTCCTAACCAAAATGAGCGCATATGTAGACAACCTACTTATTTTAGACGAAGTAGAAAACAACGCGAACGACTACAAGAACAAAAAAAATATGAAGAAAATATACAACGTGGGATCAGAAATAAACGTCAACAAATGCGAAGCCACTATAATACAATCTAGTCTACGTGGCTGAGTATTGGAGGAAGGGTGAAGTAATTACGAGTACATATAACTAAAACGTTGGAAAGGGTAAATAAAAGAATTATAGGGATAAATCTGTTTAACCTGCTACCAACACCACAATAATTGAAACACAGCATTTCGAAGAATGTAGAACAAAAGCCTAGAACTTTTTAGAGTAAGGTTGAACGCAGATGAACAGACAACTTCACAGGAAGTTCTGGAAAGGAAAAGAATAACCAATCAATTAATAGTGGAAGACTTCTATTCTAACGATAGATAGAAAAATAATGTTGGAAGATCTTGCTGCACATGTATAACTACAAAGGAATCAAAATAGATCAGCCCGTGTATACCACAAGAAACTTGGGGAGAATGGGCAAGAAAAAAATAAATAATCAATCGCTCAATCGCATATATTACTCAACAGAAAGACTGCACAATGAAGTATTAGACGAACAGGAAGAAGAAATAAATAGCAAAGAATAATGTACAAGAACAGCGAATCAGGTGATAATGATATTAATAATATTAAATTAGAATAAAGTAATAAGTAACAGACATAATCATGTCTGTTACAAGGTCAAATTTAGCAAATCTAGGAAATTAGCTGTGGTAGGTACTAGAAATATTTCATAAGGGCATAAGATGCTAAAACATGTTTACCATCTCAGTCATATATCCAACCATGGATAATTATATGACTTACTAACTACCTTGCATTGTAGAAGCGGTGTGTAGCGGCTGGCGTCACATGCTTGTTAACGTTATGCAGTGCTCTCAATCGCCACCTATCATAAAAGATCCCTTCACACCTTATTGGCATGGGGTGGACCTGGCGTCATCCAGGATGGGTCCATGAGGATCAGCTCCATCTCAGTCGATGATGATGATGATAATAACTTCAAAGTAAATTTTTTTAATAAAACATTTTCTTTTGGAACAGATTTTGAAGTTAGAAAGGCTTTTCGTTTTCAAAGAATTTTTTCTTTTAGGAACAATTTTAAATATTTGGGAATTTTTTAATAAATAAAAATATTTTTCGGAAATATAATTTCAACGAGAAAATTATATCAAACGAAACATAAATTTCTGTTTGGATGTTCAATAAATTGCCGAACACTATCGAAAAAAAAATACAAGGAAAAGATGAAGAAAACAAATAAAAATGAACGAGGTCATAGGAGAAAAGGAAAGTTACAAAAATTGGGCACGAAGGTTTATTTTATAACATACACAAAAACAAAATTCCAGAAAATCAGAAGCACGGAAAACAGCTGACGAAAAAGAAATTAAGAAGATATCAAAAAATAAGAAAGAATACATAAAAAAGAGCAAAATGAATAACAAAAACACTAATCAAATGGAGCAGGATAATCGCCGAAAATTCAAAAATTCAAATAATAAGCAGATACGTACTACAACCAAAAACCAATTAAGATAATGAATAAAAAACAGAAAATGAGGAAAAACGGAGGATCAATTAAAGAAAAAAATATGAAAAAAGGAACAAAGGAGGAGATGACGGTAGTATGAATTGCAAAGGATTTTAAATAACAAAAGAAATAGGCAGAGGAAAGTTAACACAGCACAAACTCCAATAACTAGTCCAGAAAATAAATGAAAAAAAGAAAATAGGAAAATAAAAAAAAACTGAGTTCCAAGGAAAAAAAGGGCGCAAATGCTGCACCTAAACTTAACTTTGCTTTATGATAAATCTGAGACTAAATTGAAAATTAAATAAAAGAAAAGAACGTAAAGTATCAAAGAAAAGAGTTATTCAAATGGGGAGATAAAACAAGAAAGCCAACTAACCAGATACCGAAAGCAGAAAGCAGGTAAAATAATGAGAAAAGAAATGCAAAAAATACAAACAACTTAAGTCGAACTGAAGAATGAGAAGAGAACTACTAGCAAAAGCAAAAGATGAAGGTTGGGTATGTGCTCGTTTTTAGACGTACTTTAACTTTGCCGAAGGGAAGAGCAAAAAGAAAGAAAGAAATTGAACAATTTCAATGACCGATTGAGAAGAAAAAACAAATGAAATAAGCTAAAAAATAGAACAGTAAAATTGATAAAGCATCTCTAAAAATCATAAACTGTGCTTTTACGCTTATGATGCTTTTGACTTAATCACAAGTTGACCTCAAGAGCCAGCTTTGTGATTAGACGGGAAAAAATTAATAAAACTAAAGGAAAACCTTGGAAAAGGGGCAAGAAAACGCCAGGAAGCACAAAAAAACAAAATAAAGCAAAAAAGAGCAAGAAGTATAGGAAGGAAGATTTAGAAAAGTAGACAGAAGACAAAATAAAAAATGAGAAAAACAAGGTCAGGTTAAAAATGGAAATAAGCGCGAGAATTGTAGAAACATCAAGGAAAATGAGAAAAGAAGAAATGAAGAAGATACAAGAACAAAGAGAAAATAGCGTACAACACGGAATGGAAGAAATCGGTTTAAATTCTAGTTATGCGCATACTTACAGAGGTTTTAAAGGATTAAAGGATACTCTGACGTCTTTGCTGTAAAGAACACTGTTTTGTGGCCTTCTTCAAAGGCTAAAATCTCATTTTATCTCACCAACTGTCATACAGTTAATCCTGTGGGTCATTTCTCGATTAAATTATTATTAAACTGGCCTCGGATGAGGATCAAGAAATATAACCTAAATTTAGGACATACATTAAATATTTTTCAGGCCTTTTTACTAATTATTGTTTATATTATTACACTTTGCTTAAGCTAAATCCAAGAATTTATTTTAGATATGACTTTAGAGCGTGTTAATTAAGCAATTTTAAGCATGGATAAACGATTAAGGCCAATGAGCTTTGAAAAACCATCGAACGTACAACAAAAAATAGCAAAAAAGGGGGCAATCCTTGATGCTGACTCTGAAAAGATTAAAATCCGCTTTAAGAAAACTCCTTACAAAATTTCCAGTTTAAAACGATAGTTTGAGCATAACGCTCCGCTGGAGTACCGGCGACTTTGGCATTAGAGAGAGCACCGATGCAGTTGTATAAAAAGCAATTAACTTTACGTCCGTAAAAAACTAAAATCAATCAGTGAAATCTGCAATTCGCGACTAATACCATTGGCTGCGTGAACCGAGGCCTGTCTAATGCCCTAGCAGCGCGCTAGAAACAAGCGCCCGGCCTGGCCTAATCCCTCTTATCCCGAAAGTAATTTTGAGTCTTTTGAAATGGTCCCCCAGCTTTCAGCAAAATCCACCGCGGAGTCGTATCTCGCGCGAGCAGGAGCCCTATAAACCTTTCCACTATTCCTACCGAGTGGAAACTAAGAAGAAAATCGGGGAACGTTTCTAGATATCCTAACCAAGAATCTCTACTTAGATGTCTTCGAATGAAATTTTCGAAAATTTAACATTCGGAGAACATTAAAAAAACGTTAAAGGCTTGATGATTTGTGTATGCTCCTCGTTACAAAAGTTTTGAATAACAAAAATAAAAAGTAAATGACAAAAGGGAAGGATGAAGGATATAAGCGTTTATCGATAATGACCGAGGTAATCGTTGCAAAGCTCTTGTAGATGTAAACACACTCGACGAGATTGGAAGTGAATGTACGACCCTTAAAATAAACAGCACATTGTCAATTAGCGACAGACATATTCTCAAACAACTTGGTCGCCTCGGGCTTCCGTCAATCTACTCTTGTCTTTATTTATTATTGATGCTGATACCATCGATAACGATGCTACTAAAACTAGCTGTATTCCTTTTTAACAAAACGGAATATTTTGGCAGTTTAATACTAACTCGTAAAAAAAAATAAGTTCGGAGCTTTGGATCTCTGGACTCGTTGGTGTATATGAGTTTATAGTGCATATTTTTGTTTTCCAATTTTTTACTTTAAAAATAGGTTAAAAAGCAATTTGAAAATCACATTATTTAGGCTGTCAGTTCTTTTCTTAACGTTTTATAAAGGCAAGTTTGTGTTCAATTAGTTTTAACCGCCTGTTTAATGTTAAGGGGCTATAGTAGTACTGAGAATTTTAAGGTTTAAGTACCGGGCGATCCAGAAAAAAAGGAATTAGAGCAGGCCCTGATTACGCTGTTAAGGTTGGTAACATTTCTTCTCATTTTTTTAAATTTCATATCAATGGTAATCTGATTTATTACTTGAAAAATAAATTTGACATTTTATAACCTAAAATAAAAGTATTAGTGGGCGTAATTACATTTATGGTTATTAAATATAGTAAAATTATTTATTTATTTATTTAGACTGCCTACAAACAGGTAATTACTTACTATTATTTAAAAACGGACAATAATATTGTTGCATGATTTTGACAGTTAACGTAACCTCTTCAATGGTCAATAGTGTCTCTGTTTACGCTCATGGTAGGCGAATCACGGGATACCAACTTTGGTAACTAGTCACGGCCTGCTCTAATTCGTTTTTTTCTGGATCACCCGGTAGTATTAAACTGCACAAATGTTCTTAGTTGATCAGTTAATTTTTGGTCGTTGTACGGTATCATTGTTTATTGCGTTCGTCATCATCATTATTATTATCCTTATGCTCACGAGTATTCAGTACACGCTGTGTTTCTAAGACTCAACCAGAGTCCTTAGGAGTTCCTTCAATTTAGGCATTTGCGTAGAATATGTGCGGTTCCTAGTAAGCCGAATTTCTGCAATTCAAAGGCATTGGATTGCCTGGAACTTGTTATTATTATTCCCTTATTAAATTTCGTAGCGGAAGCTGTTTGAACAGGCATCGTTCATGAGCGAGCTCTAACTATTTTACTATTTTCAGAGAGTTTATTTTTTTTTTAAACGCGAGTTTTAGTTACAGGAGTCACACCGATACTCGCAATTACCAAATCAATAATAAATTGGCGCTAATTATAATAAAACTAGTTAAATCAGTGAATAAATGAACTAACAGTGTACTACTGCATGTAAGAAGCAGAAAGCTGGAAGAAAAAGCGAAATCTAAGGTAACGCAAGCAGGAAAAGGCCGAATCACATTTATAATGAGGAGGAAATGACGACACCTGGTACACCTGTAATTCGCTTCCAAAACATAGATGGAACCAAAACATACACCTAACGCACAGCTAAGTCGTAATTAAGTAATACTCTAGGTTTTTTAGAATAGCGTAGATTTTTTTAGTCTACTAGTCTGAAAGTAACAGCCAGGAAAACTTACATGAAATAGCAATTATGCTAAATAAAGAAACCAAGAAATCAGTTATAAACTTAATTCTCTCCTCAGAACCAATATTGCTACTACAACTTGAAACTAAACAAGGCAAATTAAACATAATACAAATATACACCCCCAACAGCGGGCAAAGGCGAGGAAGAAACAGAAGAATGTTATGAGGTTATGACCAAATAGATAGAAACGAAGAATAGACATATAAATATAATAATGGGAGATTTGAATGCCAAAATCGGTAAAGGTAAAATTAAAAATCTAGTTGGTCGGTTTGGCTTAGGACCCAAAATCGAAAAAAGTGAACGCCCAATACGGTTCTCACAAGAAAAGAACTCCCAAAAAGACGTCTACATATCTGAAGATCTCCATAGGACTAAAGGAACTAAATTATAAGAAATGAGGTAGACTACATATTGATTACCGAAAGATATAGAAACAGTATAAAATCGGCAAAGCCATATCCAAATGCAGACGTATCATCTGACCACAATCCATTATTAAATAGTATCTCATGTAAAAATCACGTTGAAAAAATTCTTAGGAAAATTTAAATACAACTAAGACAATAAATACATTAATAAAAATCTAAAACAATTTAAACAGAATTACAAAAACATTAATGAACAGTGGGAAGCTATCAAATCAACACTTTCGAAATATAGCAAACAACTCCGAAAGAATAACAAAATACAAGAATGGATGACAAACGGCATATTGGAGTAATGGCCAAACGAAGAATGTGTAAGAACATAAATAGCGAAAAATATAAATATAATGAACTTCATTCTACTATCCGCCATAGATACGCCTTGCCAAAGAAAAATATAGAAGCCTTCAAGAACAGCATAATATATTTATTATGCATAAGAAAATTAGAGAATTGGTTGATATAAACAAAAAAAAAACATGTAAACGTTCTTATAGGTGAAGACGGAGCTATAGTTTTTGAAATAGAAGAAAAACTTAGGATATGGAAAAAATACAACTTTTTGAGGACAATCAGCGGATAAACATTAAAGAAGTTACGATTCTTGATGATAATAATAATACACACATAACAGAGAACAAAATAACGTATGCCATTAAAAATATGAAGACCGGAAAGGTCATGGCCCCGACAATCTACCTATCGAGATTCTAAAATACCAAACGATTGGTTATTCACTGTATTTGTTACAATAGGTACCAAAAAAGTAAATTCAAGACAGTGTAATGAATGATTAACTTAATGAGCCATGCATTGAAGCTGTTCCTTAAAGTCATTAATAATAGAATATACGTAAAGCTTGAAGAAAATCTTAGATATGGTTTTGGGACAAGAACGGTTCTTTTTACGTACAACATTTTAATATAACGCTGTATGGATGTTAATCACAATGATATACATGCTGTATAGATAAGGTCAGACATCAGCATTATCAGCAATTAATTAAGAGACCCTAAAGACATAAGAATAACTTATACTACTATCAGAAAGCTTCCCGTACGTGTGAAAAATAGTACAGCAATAGAACTCAGACAAAGGGTAAGATGTGGCTGCATTATCGCCAATACTTTTTAATATCTATTCGAAAACGCTATGGGAAAAAACTGCAGACATAAAAGTGAATGGATTACCAAATAATAATGTGTGATATGTGGATGACACTATACTTCTCTCGGAAAATATAGAACGACTGGAACTTGGTGTAACATTAAATACTAAAAAGACGAACTTCATGGTAATTACTAAGAAAGACAAT
This sequence comes from Melanotus villosus, assembly GCA_963082815.1. Taxonomy (NCBI): domain Eukaryota; kingdom Metazoa; phylum Arthropoda; class Insecta; order Coleoptera; family Elateridae; genus Melanotus; species Melanotus villosus. Next base: position 9,834,096 of record OY720420.1, read on the forward strand.
GCAAACGACCGCCTGTATGTTCGATAGTAGGCAATAGAAAAAATCGAAAAATATCAATAAATAGGAACAGTTGTGACTAACAACAATGACTATAATGAAAAGATCAGAATCGGGACAGAAAAGACAAGGAGTGTTTTGTAAAGATGAAAACAATATTCAGCAGCAGCGAACCTGAACTTACAGATGCGAATAGCAATATGTAACAACGTCTCTGTTCTCTTGTACGGCATAGAAACTTGGACTATCAACAAACACAACTTAAAAAAACTAGAAGCCTTCGAAATGTAGGTCTACAGAAGACTTTTGAAGATATCTGTGGTAGTCAAAATAACAAATGAGGAATTGATGAGAAAGATGAAAAAAGACAAAGAACTTATTATGAATATCAATAATTATCAAACTAAAAAAATTGAGATATCTTCCACAGAAATATCAACTTTTACAATTCATAATACAGGGAAAGTTCCAGGCATAGGATCCGACTCCGCGGGAGCACCAGGGCCCATGCCCCCCATAATGAAGTGTTTATGGGGGCAGTGCCCCCATATAGCGAATAACAAGATTTGATAACGAAGCAGAAACTTTTGTATTATTAGCATGCCTGTTTTACTTGACTAACAATATTTCAATCCATAAAAAAGAAATGTTATACAGCTGTGTCCTCATATGGATCTTGAAAACTCGGAACCTATGGTTCCAGGAAGAATGATTAGTAGGAAAACGACGAATGCCGTAGCTATGTAATCTAATACTAAGAACATGGTTCAAATGCAACACCAACCAACTGCTCAACAATTTCAAAAATACGAATTGCTATATTGATTGCACACTTCCGGAATGAAAATGGCACCCAAAGAAGAAGAAAAAATATTTATGTATAAAATTTACTTATTTATTCATTGGACGAAGAGAAAGCGTGCAGGTGCCAAAGATCTTAACAAGTATCAACTGCTGTGTTACTAACGTTACTTCCCTAAAATGTTTCCCGGTTCTCGGTTGCGTTTGTACTAACAATCTTTAATTCACACGGCAAGTATGCTAACTTTGACGACATGGGTTGGCATTTACAAAAATAAAAGTTTCTTTGTATGTGTTGGATTATTAATTAGTTATTTTTTTGTGTTTGCTATTATTTTTTCCTTTGTTGCTATGGTATTTAATTAATCCACTGGTTGACCCAACAACGCTTATATATGTATTTAATTTTCTATTAATTACTCAGGGGTTGCCTTGAACTCCGTATTTTTATTTTTATTAAATTTTGTTTCTGTTTCCGGGGCAAAAATAATTATTAATGTGTAAAATTTTGAAAACACATCGCTTTAAAAACGCAATCGCATTTAACTTCAATTAAAACCCTATTTTTGTATCAGTTAAACAGAACGCTTCGCCACGGGTGTGTATGCCAATAAAAATAAACTAAAAAACGCAAGAGAACGCTGGTTCAATATTAATTGGACAACCCGAAGTACACGATCCGGAGAACATTCGAAGACTCTAGCTACTTCAATATTTTAGGGTAAGTCAAGGCAACCTAATTTTTTTAATTCATTTGGTACGCGAACATGTAGTATTCTTAAATTATGCCATTAAATATTTTAGCTTAACAAAAATGTCGAAGTACATGCATAAATAGAAGTAGTGATTTTTTAAATCAATTTCTTCTTCTACCGCAATGCAGTGTCAAGGCTCATTCACACTTGCTGGTGTGCAGTGGAGGTGATGGGTCCATTTTGGACTTGCATCACGCTGCAACCAGCTTTCAGCCACAACACATTCATACACCTTAAACCTAAACCTTAACTAACGAATTCAACCCAAATCGGCTCAATAAGGCGGGTGTCAGACAGCCCTTCGACCGTCAGCGATCGACCAATATCTATCGTCCACGATCGGCAAGTTTTTAAAGCTGTTGTCACATAGAATGTGCCGACCACAGTTGGCCATAGTTTACACTAAGGCTTAATGTTCTGTGGTTTACACTTATTTACAAGAAACTGGTCATTTTCTGTAATTCAAATACCCTAACTTTTTGAGAAGTACAAAAAGTCATCTTCATTGAATATGCCGGCAATGTTTGATCATATAACGACCGATTGTCTGTAACTAAACAAATTAATTTGTCTATTTCTTCGGCTGTCCATCGCACCATGGAATAATACTAGATAATAAACATAACTTGGACCCTAAATAACAAAGTACAAGAGAGGTTAAGGGCATGGGAAAGGAAAATACTGAGGAAAGTACTAGGAGGAAAAAAAGAAGGGGATTTATACAGAAGAAGAATGAATGAGGAAGTGTACCAATTATATAAGAGTCGACGACTGTAGTGGTTAGGGCATCTGGGACGAATGCCAGAAGACTGAATAGTGAAAAAAATTGCATGGAGGGAACCAGGATTAAAGAAGAAAAGGGACAGACCGCGAAGAAGGTGGAGAGAGGCCGTATTACAAGATTTAAGTGAGAAGAAAGTAAGAAACTGGAAAATCAAAGCTAAGGACAGAAAGGAATGGAAGAAGATAATCAAGCTATGGGCCTAAAAGGCCTGAAAACAGCTACATATATAATAAAGATAAATAATAATAGAATCAACTATTTCACTGCTAGAACCCAATGAATGTGTACACCGTGTTTTATAAATAACGGAAAACTCATTGACTATTCATCGATCACCGAGCAAAATTTCGAACAAGCCCTAAAGTTCGAACCGGTCGGCCGTAGACGGTCGCTGCCGGTCGTTGACGGTCGTTGCAGTATGACGGGATGCATTTAAATATACCGGTTTAAAAAGTTGGTCGGTCGAAGACGGTCGAAGTAAGAACTCTGTTTGACACCCGCCTTATAAAGGGTTTTGCATTTTTAATTTGGAATAAAACAAAGACTATGATAGATGTCAAGTTCATTTCTATTTTGAATGTAAGTATATTACATGCCATTATTTGTGGAACACAACATCGTTCAATTGTCCTCCACGAAAGCGTCTGCATCAATTAATCCGTTGAACCCAATTTTCCATGACTTTTAGACACAAATCGGCCCGAATATCAGCAATTACGCGTTCAATGTTTATCCTCAAAGCATCTAATGTTGCTGGTTTGTTACTGTAAACGAGCGACTTAACATAGACCCACAAGAAAGAATCTAGGGATGTTAAGTTGCATGAGCGAGGTGGCCAACTGACAATTTCAAGTTGCTGCAATGCCCAGTCACTGAATCTCTGACGCAAAAGATGCTCGTTTGGCTTAAATTCTTGTGTCAAAGCAATCTTGTAAGGACGTAGACCAAGATCTTTTCGCAAAATTCGCCATAAAGTCAATTTCGAGAGGCCCAATTGTTGAGCACGACGAGGAATCGATACATTTTTGTCTGCCCTAACGTTCTCTCGTACAGCAGCAATATTTTCTTCGCTCCGTGCATTTCTTCGTCTAATTGGCGTAGGGACATTACGGAGACTTGATGTTGACTCGAATTTCTGCACCGAAAATTTCTGTTAGCGCACGTAAAGTGTGTGCCGCGACTGAACGAAACTTTTCATAATAAATCTGAACAATCTGCAATCGTTGTGGAAGCGTGTACTGCTCCATGATTAAATGGTAGACTTTGACAAACACAAATATCAGTGGAATCAAAACAAACCACTACACACATATCAACAACCTCGATTTCAAAATGCTCATAATGAAAAACCCTTTACTATGGCCACCGCTAGAATCGAACCCGTGTCAGCCGGCTAGCTAGCAGGCACTTACCTGACTGAGCTACCCAGGCTGCCAGTGGTAATATTATTTAAAATAGTTTCTTTCTACAAATAAAACATTGTCCTCTCCCCAATTTAACATGAGTACGTATAGACAGTTATGCATCCATAATTAATTAACATTTTTGCAAAAGGCTAAATAAGTATTTTATAAATAGGGCTCGGAATATTTTGCGAAATATCGATACATCGAGTTAATTATTGGCGACATATGAAGTATTTAATGAATCAATACATAAACATATCTCACGTATTGGATCATTAGACGAACGGATTTATGAGATATGGCGATTTCATCGATATATGGATAGAATTGATATTCTTTGTAATATCACGCAAGCCTATTCATAAATAATAAATTCTCAATACTTTTCTGTTTCTGTTATTTACGGAAAATGCTAAATAAATAGGCGACTTGTTTGTTGTTTGTTGTTTTGAGGAATAATTTTGTAAAATCTTCGAAGACTATCTTAAGAGTGACTTCAAAGTTTACAAAATACGAATGCTGCTAGAAAGGGAACCCGCTTAACTAAAAAAAATCAAAATCAAGGAAGGATCCTAATCTAAACGTAAAAAAGATCATTTTATGCAAGGAAATTCTACTAAAAACCACAACAAACAATCCTTAAAAATAAATAAAAGGATTAAAATCACTTAAGAACATCAGATATGCGCCATTGAAAATCAAATATAATTTTAGGTATCGTAGGAGGGTGTTTTAATGTCGCATCATTCTTCAACACCGACACATCATTAGTTACACCGAGTGGTCGGTAAAGAAACTGCCCTCAAGCAATGTCACCGTGTTTCTCTCTTTACTGCCTTAATGATTGATACATTGCTTTTTTCGTATGGGATTAAAGTTAAGACCGTATGCATACTCGCCCGTTTCTTTCACAAAAGAAGAAGGTCCTTATATTCCTTAACACCCAAACCGTTTTCGGCGCTTGGTACAGCTTCGACAAAATCTAAATTGACCCATAAACCACCACCCTAACACGCACAGATTTTCTTGAATTTTATTTTACTATTTCCGACCATTTTCTCCCAGCTTCCTTACGGTTATTTTATTATAATCACGTTTAATTAAATCAAACCGGTATTTTAAGGACCACCAATTTGTTAGGGTATCATTAGTACGAAATTATGATAATCTAAAGGAAACCGCCCCGCCGTTCCTGAAATATAAAACTGAAAACCGCAGGGTGAAATAATATATAATTTTAAGACCCATTTTTACCTACATGTAAACCTATACGTTTATTGTTGTTTCAGAAAATGGAACATTAAGTGCTGGGTTGAATCGACAATACACAGCAGCCGGAGCCCTATAGATTGTGCTTGTGCTGCTGAAACTCGACGAATTCATTACAAAAATTTACCTACGTTATAAATCCACTTGTTACTTATCTGACCAACTGTAAGGCCCAAGGATATTTTTTAAATATTCCCCCGTACTCACACATGTAATTCTAAAACACGCTTTTCTCGCTTAATTAAATAAGGGCATTTATTTGCCTTTTTATAATTCAAAATTTTGTTTTTTTTTTTTTAAGATTCTTAAATTAAATTACTTGGTGAAAGGATGTAGAATTACTCGGAGATGAACATAAACACGTAAGGAAGTTTTTAAGTTACAAAAAGTTGTGGTACAAGGACTCTTTGTTAGAAAAACAATCAATAGAAATACTCATCTGTGCTATAAAATATGTCTTCAAAAATACTTAGTAGATAAATAATAATTAGTTTAAGTTCGTGGAAATTTTCATAACAGATGCTTTAGCGAATATGGACCAACAAGAGATACCAAAAACGAAACCAAATCGAAATAAAAAAAATAATCAAAGGGTACCTCAACGAAAGAATTGGAAGAAAGAGAAATGGCAATATTATAGAATGTTTTGGGAAACATTATTAATACAAATGGAGGAACACTCATCGAGTTATGTGATTTAAAAAACTTCAAAATTCTGAACGATTGCAACAGCCGTCGGAGTATCCACAAGTACACATAGATATAAGAAAACAGAGAACTCAGATCAATAATAGACAAAATGCCAGCCCAAAATGTAACAAACAAAGTAAAAGATAAAGAGAAAAAGAGTTAAAAGAGAAGCAGAAATTGGGACAGACAACAGATTGCTAATAACAAAAATGGAATTCGCAGGGCATGGAAGGAAACGTATCTTCCGCAGGAAGTCTGTGAGATACATGGTTTAAAAGAAGGCTGGGTTTGAAGTTAAAGTTAAAAAAATGAATGAACAAATGAAACATAAAAGAAGCAATCAGGAAGGTATTAGGAATGAAGAAAGAAAAATTAAGTAAATACAACACAGAACTGGCCTCGCAGCTACAATAGAAAACAAAAATGAAAAAAAATTGTACCATAAATGATTAAATACAGATGCAGACCAGAAGAAACAAATGGAAAACAAAAAGAAAATTTTGTCATATGCTAAATCCGAGGCTAAACTGGTAAAACAAGCTAAATAAATAAATACCGAAAATTAAATAAAAAAGAACAGAAGTAATAAGAAAAAAGGTCAGAAGATAATGCAAGAAAGTCAAATAAGCAGATACCTAAAGCAAAACGTAAGTAAAACAATGGGAAAAAAATGTAAAAAATAACAAACTGAAAAGGAACTGAAGAACGAGAATAAACTACTAACAAAAGGTTAGGCAAATGATCGTTTTTGGATGAAAAGGCAAAGGTTGCACAACAAATATCCAATAAAAAAAAAGGAATAAATAGAAACGAAGCGGAAAAATAGAATAATATGGAAGTAAAAAGGCACAAATACTGGGGAAAAAACAAAACTGGAAAAGAGAATGAGCCCCAAAGAGTGAAAAAGGCAAATACACAAGAAGAAAGAACATATAACCAATAAAAAAAAATAAATAAATAGAAACGAAGCGGAAAATAGAATAATATGGAAGTAAAAAGGCACAAATACTGGGGAAAAAACAAAAGCTGGAAAAGAGAATGAGCCCCAAAGAGTGAAAAAGGCAAATACACAAGAAGAAAGAACATACAACTATACAACAGAAGAAGTAGAAGATATGATAAAAATTCGGAACACAAAATTTGGGGTTAGAAGAAGCTAAAAATGCAATAAACTGACAAAAAATAATAGGCTCGGAGGACCACGAGGGACGAAGCAAGACGAAGTAAAAATCCTAAAAATCGAAACATAAAAGCAACAAGTTAATTTAAGATTTAGGAGTTTTTATATCAACAAACGCTTCAACGAAAGAAGATAAATTCAAATGGTTCTCAAAAGTTTAGAAAATCGAAAAATCCTTGAGATTTAAAGCACATTCATATTCCTCAAGCAGATTTAAAAAAATGAATACAGAAGCTCGATTTACATTTTAAAAATATTTACGAAATGATGAAAGCGTTAAAAATTCTTTTGATTCTTTTTATTGATGTGCTTGGTACCCGCAAGCCGAGATCTCGTTCTATAAATAAACAAACAAATTCTTTGTTTATTTCTGTGTTTGTATATTGATTAACAAGATTCTTTTCAGGCGCACTGAAATAGTGAGGTTAGCTTCAACTTTAAAAAGCTAACTGCAGCTCCAGGTTACCTAACCTCACTTCTGCTGGTTGTGAGACTTAACTTCACTTTTATATTGATTGTTTTCTAATTAAGCTTATCGGCGTCGATTACTACGATCATTGCCATTCTTAACTTAATCCTACTTAACCTACACAGGTTCGAACGTCAATCACGCTTTAGACCGAAATCTGATCATGGTTGGGTCCGAACCAGGGACTTCTCGATAGTGAGGCATACACTCCTCGTCAACTACACCACCGAAAGGCCCTATATTAATTTAAAAGTGCCTTTTTATAACTAAATATTTAAATGATTCTGAAGTTACTTGGTTAAAGGACGTAGAATTACTTGGAGGTGAAAATAAACACTTAAGGAATTTTTTACAAATAGTTGTAGTTCAAGGACGTTTAGACTCTTTATTACGAAAAAATCAGAAACAGTCGCCAGGTATTATAAAACATGTAAATAACGATTAGTTTTGGTTTAAGTAATATGGAAACATGTTACAGATTTCATGCTTATTTCGAGAATAGTTTCTGATGAATATGGACCAGCAGAAGGTAATAAAAACGAAAGCTTTTTAGAAACCTTAAAAAACAAGCCTAAGAATAATAATGAGGGAGTTCAGCGAAAGAATAGGAAGAAAGGAAAATATTAATACAGTGGAAAAGAACACAAAATTTGTGATACTAGAATGAGCTAAAAATGCAGGTCCCAGAAGAACGAAGGAAGAAGAAGTAATAAACCTAAAAATGAATGAAAATCGAAACAGAAAAGCAAAGACAAGATTCGGGACTTTTTATATCAAAAAACGCTTTAATAGAAGGCAAAATAAAGAGTAAACTAGAACAAATAAAAACATGAATAAGACAGTTAAATTCATTACTCTTGGGCAGATACCTACATCACTAAAAGCATAAAGAAAAGACTATGTAGGTACTTATGTAATTTCATGATTTAAAATGGAGTTGAAAACTGGGTAACAACCAAAAAGGATAAAGAGAAAATAAAAGCAGCGGAACTGCAGTATTAGATGAAATAAATTTTTATGTTCCGAGAATATTGTTGGGGATAATGAAGCCGACACAATAAAAACACGTCACCCAAAAACGAACTGACATTTATTAGTTAACTAAAACAATTACAATTATTTGAACGTACTCGATTTATTGTAATACTAACAAACGTACTTGATTCAAATTGTAAATACTAACACCCTCCCTCAATTTTTAATCTTAGATGTCGCTAATAGGGAGGAGGCCCAACGCTTCTCTGCAAAAATCGTGTTTCGGTGAAGGTAGCGCTTTCGTCAAAACGTCTGCTGCCATCTTCTCCGTCGGAATATAATCCAGTTTTAAAGGCTTGGTCGATAAAACTTCTCGAATGTAATGACATCTAATGTCGATGTGTTTGGTGCGTGAATGACGCACGGGATTGGCTGCGAGCTGTCCTGCACCTTGATTGTCGTTGAACAGTACTGCTCTGGCTAGATCCTTGTAACCCAGTTCCTTCAGGAGCTGCATGAGATGAACTGCTTCTTTCGTTGCGTCCGTGATCCCCAGATATTCTGCTTCCGTTGAAGATAATGCAACGGTGCGTTGCTTCCTTGAACACCATGAAACTGCAGCGCCCGATAGAAGGAAAGCTTGACCTGTGTAGGATCTCCTGTCGATGACACAGTTACCCCAGTCTGCGTCTACGTAACCGACTAAATGTCCGCCTTGCTTGGTGTAGACTAGGCCGAGGTCTGCTGTTCCCTTCAAGTACCTAAGTACCCGTTTTGCAGCCGCCCAATGACTGTCGTTGTAACAATCATTAAACTGACAAAGTGCGCTGACCACATGTGCGATGTCGGGTCGGGTGCCGACCGCCAGATACATCAAGGCTCCGGTGAGTTCCCGATAAGGGTAATCACCCACCTTGTCCGATTCATCGCCCTTTGTCATCTTCGTTCCAGTGGCGAGCGGTGTCCGTACTGGTTTGCACTCCACCATGTTGAACTTCGATAGGATTTCGTGGATGTACCCTCTTTGGGATAGTGTGATTTTGTCCTGTTCGTGATGTGCCTCGATCCCCAGGCAGTACTTCAACCGGCCGAGGTCCTTGACCTCAAAGTTTCGAGATAATTCTGCTTTAATTTCATTGAGTCTTCCTGGATCGTTCGAGGCAATGACTATGTCGTCCACGTAAATAAGAGCGATTGTCTTCGAGTCATGTTTAAGAGTGTCGAGGAAAACGCACGGATCGGATTTTGTTGGCGTCAGGTTCATTCCGCGCATAACTCGGGATAACTCATTATACCACTGACGTCCAGCTTGCTTGAGCCCGTAGAGTGCCTTTTTGAGTTTGCACACTCTGTTGTTACCTTTGAGATCTTTAAGCATCTTTGTTGCTTTGCTCTCAAGTTCGGAATTCGGCTCTTCGCAAATAATCCTCCGAAGCATTTCTTCCAAAAATACGGGCTTGGACACGTAGATTGTAGTGTCAATGTCGCTGTTCAGGTACGCGGATTTTATGTCCAATTGTATGATTTCCAAGTTGAATTCTACGGAAAGGGCAACCAGGATCCTGAAAGAAGTCAATCGAGCTACCGGTGCGAACGTGTCGTGATAGTCGATGTCCGGGCGTTGTGAAAACCCTCTGGCGACAAGTCTAGCTTTACGTCGTTCCAGACTCCCGTCAGGTCCCTGTTTGTTGCGCAAGACCATCCTTGACCCGACAATCCTTGCATCTACTGGCTTTTCTACAATTTCCCAGGTGTCCTTTCCCACAAGGTTCTTCATCTCTTCGTAGATCGCATCTTTCCACTCTTCACGGTCGTCCCCGTTGATGGCTTCCTCGAGTGTTATCTCGGCAGTGCACATCCCGGACATGGCGCCGAACCATTCTTCGTCGTTCTCATCCTCCTGCGTGATTATCGAATGATCCTCAGGAACGTCTTCATTCGTCTCACATGTCTCCTTGTCGGTAACCATATGATACTGTTTCGCTGGTCGTCCTCGCTTACCGGTTCGAATCAGCTTTGGCCTCCCAGGGGCCCTCCTAGGTACGGATGCATCTTGGATAGGCATTCCAGGTTCCGCGGCGTCATCTTCTTCGGGTGCAGCCTGATCCTCCTTCTCAGTAGGACGATTCCAGCCAATTCCGACTTTGATCACTCTAGACTTGGCGGTGAGATCGTTGTCCAAAATTTTGAACCTGCCATTTTCGGTATTGTTTGACACGATGTCCTGATACTCGTTCTTCGTGTCAAACTCGTCAACGAATTTCACGTCCCTGCTGACGTAAATTTTTCTATCGTTTGGGACCCATACGCGATACGCCTTCGATTCCGTGGAGTAACCCACGAAGATTCCCTCTTTAGCCTTGGGTTCGAATTTCCCTTTGTTTGGGCTTTTATCTAAAACAAAAGCTTTACGGCCAAAAGTACGGAAATGAGTAACATTAGGCTTTCTTCCTGTTAATTTCTCGAAGGGCGTGCCGCTGTCCAGGCTCTTCGTTACACATCTGTTACGGATGTGATTCGCCGTCGCGATGGCCTCTGCCCAAAATGACGGTGAAAGACCTGAATCTATGAGCATGCATCTGGCTGCTTCAACAAGTGTTCGATTCTTGCGTTCGGCTATCCCATTTTGTTGAGGTGTGTATACCGTAGTGAGCCTGCGTCGAATTCCTTCCCTTTTGAAGAAGGAGTCCAACTTCTCGTTACAATATTCGGTCCCATTGTCGGACTGAACCGCTTGTACCTTGAATCCTGTCTGCTTCTCGGCGAAGTTGACATATTCGATGAATTTTGTCGCGGCATCGCTTTTGTTCTTCAAAAAATAGACGTCCGTGTAACGAGTGAAATCGTCTGTAATCGTCATGAAGTATCGTGCGCCACCAATTGATTCAGATCTCATCGGGCCGCACAAGTCCGTATGTACGATCTCTAGGGGCTTCGATGACCTAACGCCTCCTTTGGGGAATGGATGGCTGGATAACTTACCGGCGATACAAGTTTTGCATTTGCGTAGACTTCCGATTTTTTCCAGTTGCAGACCGGTCACGTGGTTTCGCATTGCTTCCAGATCTGCATAATTGAGGTGTCCGAATCGGCCATGCCAAACCTCTGCCGAGGACTGATCGGTGCTTGTTGCGATTTGCGTTTCGTCGAATCCTTTGCGTACGTAGAAAAGGTCACCGTTGCGGTCAGCGATCATCTTCACGTTGCCTTTGTAATCTTGAATAACGGCTTCGTGTTTTCTGAATATGACCTCGTGATCCTTGTCCACAATTTTCGCCACTGACATGAGGTTAGTTCTCAGCTCCGGAACGAACAAAGTATTCTCGAGTCTAATCTTCTTGTTATCTGCACCGTTGCTGACAGTCATAGTCACATTTCCTCGTGCCTTCACACTTGCAGTTGCGGAACTAGCGAGTTTAATCTTGCTATTTGTAACCTTTGAGTCCTGAAAATAAGTTTTGTCGTTGCATAGATGGGAGGTGCAGCCGCTATCCAAACACCACTTTTGACTCTTGGATGATTGAGCCGCGCCTTCATCGTTTTTAACGTAAAAGGTTTCGCCGACTAGGTTGATTTTTTCCTCTTTTTCCTTGTCTTTTTGCTTCTTCTTGGAAAAACAGTCGGCTTCTTTGTGACCAACCTTTTTGCAATAACCGCATTTATATCTTTTGCTTTGTGAATTGAATTTTGACTGCGATTTTTGCACGTTTTTGCTAGAACCCTTTTGTCGGTTGACGAACATTGCTCCGGAGTCGGAATCGTCGACTTTCCTTTTCCTGGCATCGCTTTCTTCCGTTATTTTGATCTTCAGAGATTCGGCGTCTGGTAGCGTGTCCCTCGTCTCAATCGCACATCTGAAATTCTCGAAGCTATTCGGTAAACTATAGAGAAGCATGATCGTGAGTAGATCGCCGTTGATTTCGACGTCCATGGCGTTCAATTTATCAACGGTGTCAAAATATTTCGACAAATGCTCTCTTACGTCACCTTCATCTGTCATTCTGTGCTGAATTAATTGTTTTAATAAAGTTGCCTTACGTGCGGGACCTTTCGACGCGTAGGTTTGCTCGAGTTTTACCCATATTTGGTGTGACGTTTCGCATCCTCGGATTTGCTTCAATTCCGGCGGGCTGATGGCAAGAACGAGATCTGCTTTGGCTTTTCGGTCTTGAGATATCCAGGTGTTATGTTCCACTTGTAGTCTGTCGCGTTCCTCGCCTTCGCCTACGACTTCGGGTTTAACCCTTATTCCGGAAACATAATCCCACATGTCCGTTCTCACGAGTAATGCTTCGACCTGAATTCGCCAAGTATCGTAATTGTCTCTTGTCAACGTTTCGATTCGGCTGGAGTTAAAAATGTTTCCTTGCGCCATCCCGATATCGTATCGCGTTCTCGACCAAAAGTAAGGTTACGTTCGTACTTCGTATGCGCGACTCGAATTGACACTTCATTCGTCGCGACACTCGATTTTTGTAATACGCCACGTTTCGACTTGTACGCGAGATGACTTTTTATTGTTTTTGTGTCTTCGTTATTTCTGAGTCCATAACCTGTTGGGGATAATGAAGCCGACACAATAAAAACACGTCACCCAAAAACGAACTGACATTTATTAGTTAACTAAAACAATTACAATTATTTGAACGTACTCGATTTATTGTAATACTAACAAACGTACTTGATTCAAATTGTAAATACTAACAAATATTCAAATAACTAATGAAAAATGATAAAAATCAAACACCTATACAGGGTGTCAATGAAACCTGGGGGCACTGTTCCACCACAGTATATTAAAAATGAGTATTTTTCAAGGATCTAATTGATACCAATAATGTAGCATTATCTGAAAATTTAATTTGGAATAGCGCTAAACAGCATTTTGGATATTTAAATCTAGACGCTGAATTTCAGTAGTTCAGAAGTTCTAAACGTATTTGTTTTTCTGTAAAAAGTGACTTTGTCCTCAAAATGTTCCAAATTTGATACTAGCATAGGTAATATTAAATGGAGATTCCAAATATGTACCTATAGATATACAAGGTGCTCTTGTGTTCTGCGTCAAATAATGTAGTTTTAAGAGTATATCACAAATATCAAATTTCATTTTGATATCTTAAAATATAATTTTAAAAATGGGGTTGACCCAGCCTAGAAGATTGCTGGGAAATGAAGGAATAGAAAACAGAGGACTGGAAGATATCGTGGAGAGGTGGTCAGACCTATTAGTTTGATTAAATAAAATGCTAAAACCCCTTAAAAAACATAAAAAGTATCAAAAATCCAAATACATATTTCAACAAGTAGGAAAGCTTGCTCTGAGGATACCTTCAGGAAATTTGTCCCAACCAACTTTAGTTGGAGAAAATATGTTCCAAGGCCATTTTGTTAAAGAAGCCTTCAATTGCGGCTGATAACTTAGGTGCCTAAATACGTACTTAATTAATAAATTTCGTTGTAATTGTTCAGATTTCCCATCCAGAGTTGGATCCAAACCACAAGTCTAAAAAATTTTAAACCACAACATTGATTTCAAAGACTTTCACGTCTGTGTTAGTGTTAAAAGAATGTCTTCCGGGTTGGGACCATGTGATTTTTGAGACAGAAGCACTCAACGTTTCGCCCGCTTTTTTAAGGGACTTCTTCAGGGAGAAAACAGGGCACTAAAGGAGCACGGTAACTCAACGTATTCTCCTGAAGATGTCCCCTAAAAAAGGGGGTGAAACGTTGAGTTCTTTTGTCTCAACAATGACACGGTCTCAACCCGGGAGACATTCTTTTAACAACCACAACATTGTTTACAAAAACCAAACTAAATTATCGTCTCCAGTAGATGAATTATTCTTCTTCAAATTGCAGGAACTAAAATATTAATCCAGAATTCACTGATATGGTTGAATTACGTATTTGTTTACTTTGTTTATTTACTGGGTGAAATGTCAGCCTGCGGGTACTAAAATTTGTTACAAAATAACACCCAGGTTGCTGCAATCGGCCCTTAGAATTGCCCCTCACAACGCTTGCTTTAGTTTAAATTATTTTGACAAATTAAGCCAAAGCACATATTCAACAAAACAAATTAAAAAGCAAACATAAACCTACAAGTTAATTAATTATATCGACGTCATCGAAAGCAAAAACGACGTTTAATTTTGAACACCCGAAAAGTAAGTACCAAGCTAATGCCTAATTACGAGTCCCTACAAAGTCAATTTGCCTTGTTGCTAATTAAAGTCACTAAAATAGGTGCACAATTCAACCAATATGGGACTAGAGAACCAACAAAAAAAAACTCATACATATGGCGAACTCCGAATAACTGGCTCCTATTAATTTCTAAAAACATATTTTTAAAAACTTGGAAATCAAATTCAACGCGAATAATTCGAAAAAATTGCAAAAACTTACCCCAAATACGTCAAGATCAAAAGAGGTCATTGACCTCAAGAGAACCATCGATAATTTTCGTCCATTAATCACTCACACTTTGAATTAAAAGTCAAAAAACACTTAAATCAAGTCTTAACTCCTTTAAAGTGCGAGTTTAAAACGATTTAGAAACGAATATTTTGGATCTAAACTCTAAAGCTAACCCTAATTCCAAAGAAGGCACCACTCAGCATTACATGTAAGAAACCGATAAACAACACATAAAAATCGAGCTAAATACAGTTAATTAATTAGTCACATCGATTTAAATCAATCACTACCGATATTTACATTCTTATTATAAGATTTTAATGCAAAAATTGCAGAGCTAACACGCACAAACACGATTTTGGGTCGATAATACAGATCGTCACGGTTTAGTCAATTGTTTTAAGCGGTGGTAACTGGGATCAATGTATACATCGTTTCAAATCGTTAATAAGAGGTTGTGTCGCATTTTTAATTATTGCAAACATGCATTAAAATTAAAACTAATAAGTAAGAGAAATAAATCTGTGCTTCAAAGTGCTTTTGACATTTTAACCTGGATTCAAGTCTTAGATTAATCAGTTGTTTAAAGGTTTCTTTTGTTTTAATAAGGGCAAGTTTATGTGAATTGGCGCGATTTTTAAATTAAAATCTAGATTTTCTCTTATTTTTTTTTGTTACTATATTGTGAAAACATCGAAAATTATCAAAAATTTAATTATTAATTTAGCTTTAAATTTACCAATTTGGGGAAATATTTTTAATCGATTGAAGGACAGTGGTTCAAATCTTTGCGGGGGTAATTTTTTTTATGTCCAAAAATTTCATTTAATTAATAATACTAAATTCCAAAAAATAAAAAAGCACACGACATAAGGAAATAACAATTAATAAATAATTAATCAGTTATTAAACAGGTGATCGAATTTTAATTTCGCGAATAAACAAGTAAATATTCAAAACCGTTAGTGATCGGAGTTAAAAATACCAAAAGAAAATTAAATTTAGTTCTGCCACATCGCATTAGTCAATTATCGATTATTAATAAAAAAGTTATGCAAGCGTATGCCGAGTGCTGATTCTTATAATAATCAGATCCTTCTCATCTGTCGAAAACCTGGTGGTGTTCTAAGATTCTTTTAAAACGATATGGCCCTTGTATTCACTTGGTTTGCCACGAATGCGATTAGCGCACTCGAGAATTACAGGAAAATAAACTACCATTGCGGTCATATCAAGTGATGTTTGATCCCGATTCGGATTTCTCACGGTTTTCTTTCTCTTTATTATTATTATTATTATAATACAAGTGGATTTACTCCTCCTGTTTTTATTTCATCTTGGTAGTTTTTTTTATTCTTTTTCAGAAGGAGAAAGTTTCCCTTTGTATTCTGCTTATTGTTCGTGAAATACGAGTATTCTTGTGTTGTTTACGTAGTACCTGGAAGTCTCACATTCATCGCTACATTTATTTTTAGGATTATTTTATTTTTTGTTTGTTTTTTAATTGGTTAAGTGGTGCGTTTTATCTTGTTTTCTGGTACGAATTTTGACTCGCCGTAAACACCAGGCTGACGATTTAACGAGTTCTTGGAGTTAAATTACATAATTGGGCGGAATACTTAGAAAATAAATTACTTCTCATTGCAAAGGCCCAATTAGAATGATTAGTTTTTTACTTATTTCTTCGGTGGTTATTGTTATTTTCGTTTTTAATTGACAGCAGTAATATTTTCAAATTTAAATTTCTGCAAAACTAATATCACGGTTTTGCCCCAGTAGGCCGTGATTTTGAAAACGTCATTGGACACGCTCCTGCATTGCTGAATGCAACCATCGCAGTGACGTTTTGTGGGTTAAGTTTTAAATGTTTGGCGGGAGTTGGTTTATTTTTTACAGTCACCTGGCAGTTTGGTACTAAATACACTTAATGATTAAAGCACCGTCCACAAAAACTCGATAACCCAACTTCAAACTGTCATTGTAATAGTCGCATTCAACTATGCTGGTGAATTTACAATGACTTAATTTTGTTAAAACAGAACATGAGAAATTTATATGAGGTCTATGTATCGATTATTTGAATAAAGCTAATTTTAAATCCCTCTTTGTTAGATTCGTTATTTGAACAACAAAAAATTCATTCTAAATTTTACTAAGACTAAGGTAGGAAAAACTAACGAAGGAAATTTAAATATATGCAGAACATCAAAAGAAAAATAAAATAAAATGCCAAGCATCAACCAATTAACTATCAGCAAACAGCAAATTACCTCGGAATAAATAAGGTAAAAGGAAAGATATAACGTATAATATAATCGGTTGAAGGTTGGTAGAACGCAGATGTTTAATATTTCGGCGTCGTAAAGCTGGAAACACAAGTACGCTGGAGGTCCTAAGAACGTGAAAGCGGTAGATTGGAAACGCGCTCACGTCCTTGCGCCAATATCCAGGCCGCGTCGTGTTTTATATGGCTTAGACTGTGTTTGGAGATTTTATGAGATTTTTTTCGTAGACAGATGTCCCGGTTATTGGTTCGCTATGCAGAATACGAGATTGGGTTTATAACACTGTTTTTCAAAAAATGAAAAGTTCTGCTTGATACTTTTTTTTCTTCTGGGAAGATTAGCTTGCGTTGCCATTATCCTAGCTTGTCATATTAACAAGAATCGATTGAATTCAAATCGACGCATTAATTGACCCACACTGTATAAACGTTTGTTTAACCATGTGAAAATCTTCGCAACAGTTTGCAATCAAATAAATTTACTTTAAACAACACTAATTGAGCGATTTGTTTGCCGAAATATCGCAAGCAATGCAAAATTCAAAAAATGACAATGCTCCTTCGTAATAAATATCTAAACATTCTGTTTTTTGTTTAATACGTTACTTTTTGCATATCTTTTATGTTAATTAATTTATTTTTTTGACCGCTGTTCTACCATTACCTTCTTACGATTATCATCGGAAATATTCGGTTATTGCCGATTTATTTTCTTTCGGCTACCTTCGGGAATGTTCCATTATTGCCTGGTTATCTTAAATTATATAGTCGATTCTCTCACTTGCGTCAATGATTATGAGATTTAAATACAACTATCATAAATCATTTTAACTAGGCCGGACTTGAAAATTTATATAGCTATACCTGAACAAATTGACGCAAGTGAATGAATGCTCTATACTTATTACTGCACCGTAGCAAACTGATATATGGCTTTGGTTTGTTGATTGTTGACAAATGTAAAGTTTGATAAAGAAAACGCCTAGAGAGGGGTATATCTCGCCATCTCCGTCTACTTGAAGCAATCGTAACATGGATTTCTTACAGTTTTATTGTGCTGTGTCAACAAATGTGTTTTTATGGAAGTAAAAGTAGAAAAATCACCTTCGCAGGGAGTTAAACCATTTTCTTCATGATAACCAAAATCGATTTTAAATTAGCTACATTTGTCAAACGAAAAACTGTTATAATTGTTTTTAAAAACGTAAATGAAAACGGAGCTTCTCCAAGCTTGCATGGCCTACTTCAAAATTAATCCCGCAATTTCTAGAAAATCTGATAAACGTGCTGGTTTGGTATACAAGTGTTTGATCTAAAAATAGCTTTAAGGAAAAACTTCTAGCACCGAAACGGAAATACATAAACATAGAGAACGGTCACTTCTAATACGTTAATATAAGGGATGACAATACACAAGCCACAAAACCATGTCATTATCTAACCGAGTCAAAAACTCGGTCGTTAGTAAGTAACGATCAATCATTATTAAGCAATCAACATTTAATTTTTAGGTGTGAACTCGTATATATATTCCTAGAAACCGGTCAGAAGCGTTTTTGGTTATCCGTCTACCTCATGTCATGTATAGTTTGATTGGTCGAATGCAGATATAATTGCATGGCCGAGGTTTAGTTCGGCCGTTATAATGATTGTGATGATCATTTGATGACTTGCGTTTCTGATCAACCTTTCAAATATAGCAATAAGAGAAATTCAGGGGAATTCTTTCGATTCTGTGTCGGGATCGTATGTCCGAGGAATGTGTTGTTTGTTTGAGTAACACAAGGAATATCAGTTATTTTTTCCTCTTTATTTATGTAGAAATGACACCTTGTGTAACGTAAAGTAAAGTAAAGCAAATAAAAGCAAACAATTGCTTGTAATAACTGCGGCAGATGATATACATATTAATTTATATAAAAATCTATGCTTTATCTGAGTATAAAGATCGATTCTTGTATGAAATATGAAGGACATTTCAATAAAATATCTTCTAAGAAATAACAGGTGTATCAGCTATGAAGTAAAGCTATTTTTATAATGTTTCAGTTTTTTAAAAGACATAAAAAGTACCAAAAGCAGCAAGTTGTTAGAGTTTTGGCTTGTTTCGTTGATTGTAATCAAGTTTGTGCTAAAAAATTATTAAAATACTCTAATTTCAACAATTAAACAAACAGCTTACTAACCTTTCTATCGTTTATTTATGATAAGACAAGTCTCAGACTAGATATTTACAGTTTGGAGATTGCCGTCTACAAAGAAGGTAGTTAAACTATGCGGGTTCTTGCACAAATCTTAGACACATATTTAATCTAACAGTTGTTAACCGTTCCTTCAAGTACCTTATTACCCGACTAATGAAACATGCTAAACTTAAAAGTTTAAAAGTAACGAGGTTAATCGTTAATGATAAGCCTCATTAAAAAGTTCTCAAGCTAAATTCTAGATCAATATCATTATTTTTTTTAAATAAATCATGATTCTTTTGAAATTTAGTTTGATCGTGATGAAATAAATAAATAATTTGAAGAAATACAAGAATCTTTGAAAAAGTGTTCGTCTACCATTTTGTAGATTTCTTGGAGTTTTGCCATTATTTTGTTCTGATTTTGTTATAACCATTTTATAATAAAACGAAGATAAATAAAAACATTATTTAAACAAATACAAAAAATCTACGATGTATTCTTATCCTTTTGCACAATCAGCGAACTGTGACTTTTGTTTTTATATTAGGTTATATTTGAATATATTAGGTTAGATTAGGTTTTTAGCGGTGTAAATCTACCAATATGTTAGTGCACCGAATGAAGATCGTTTATAGGAGTACATTTAAAAACACAGAAAATTATTATCAAATTCAGAACATCAATTTTTTCAATAATATAACTTTGGGGCCGAGTTTACGGTATGCTTGGCTAAGCTTCAACTACGCCTTAAAAGTTTCAATATTGAGAATTTATAATACGTACATCAGGTTTTTGACATACTTGTCACCCACAAACCTAGTTCTTGTCTTATAAATAAATTTTAAAACGCCAGCTACAGCTAGGTAGGTTAGAATATTATAAGTTTTTTCCACAGAATGGTAGAAAGATGGAAGACGAACAAGAAGAAGAATAATAAGGAAAGAAAAGCAAAAGCAAACGAAGAAGAAAAAAGGAAAGATAAGAAAAGGAAAAAAGGAATGCAACAAGAAGAAGCCGCAGTCAGAGAAGCAATAGAGAGGGGGGGGGGGATAAACAAGAACGGTTTATCAAGAAGCAAAGGCACTGGGCGAAATTGGCAAAGGCAGCCCGAACCCAAACAAACAAGCAGCAGAAGCAATTTAAATTCAAAAACTGCCTTTTTAAATTCCAGTACTTAAAGAAGCAAAATGTGAAAACGTATTAAAATAATTAAGTTCGTTTTCATGCAAAGCTCTGAAGATAAACTTCAGATTTATGGAGTTAATAACGTAAAGTCTTTCTATATCTAACGATGCCGCAATAACTCCGAAACCATGGGCGTATGCTGCCGACAAATATTGTTAAATACGAGCTAAGATTTGCTGTACATTTTCTGACTTTCTTTCATCTGCCTTTATTCTCTTTATTTTTGTATGCACCTTTCGTTCGATTACACCAAACCATGACGGATTTAATCCTGAATTTTTTTTGTATATGTAATCTTTATTAGCAATCAGTATGTATACAAACTATGAGCTAATGTGATAACTTGTACAATACATATATGCACACGCATGGCGTGAAGAGGTAAACATCCAGCGATGTCACCTCAGTTTTGTAGATCGAGTGGCCATTGTCTCTTGAGTCTTCTGGTTACTGTAGGTTATAGCAGTGGTGGCATAAGTGGATTGGGATGATTACCATGTTTGGTATGTGTTTAATGCTGCGCTCCTGGATGACATCACTCACGTGTGGAATTTTTAAGTCCGTATGAATGGTATAGGTAGTTAGAGACGTAGCATGGTGCGTCCACAATATTTCGGGCAATCTTGAATTGAGCTCGTTGTTTGATCGCTGTATTGAATTTACTAGCTCAACCCCGTAGCTCTATCCAGTAAGTTCAGATTGGTCTTAGTACCTACTGCTTTATATCATAGATTATTAATTTATTTTCGGTTTATAGGTTTACACTTAGATAGCAAACTAAACTGGAAGCAACATAAATATCAAAAAAAAAACGTAGACAATTAGACCTAAAAACAAGAGAACTTAACTGGCTCGTACATCTAAATTATACTGAATTTTTGGTAAAAATATCTGAATTTAAGAGGCACAATTTCAGGATAATAGAATTAAAATATCAGGGCCCTAAGCTGGGATTGTTCATCCTAAGTTCAAATATTAATTCAGGATACTGTTACCATCTGAAGTGCGAAATTGCACAAATTAAATAAAATATAATTTTTTCCAAGTTTTCATGCCTAAATTTTTTCGTATTACATCATTATCAATTATAATCAACTAACATGAAGCAGATCCCCGTGGATCAAACAAAATTTCGAGGATCTAACGCTTAATATGTAAAACTTTCTGAATTTTAAGTAAATTATACCAATTTATAGAACAACGAATTGTTTACTTAATTTAAAAGTTCTGCTATTCAGTAGCAAAACCAGTAAACCTTCGAAATTAAGCCTCAATAGTAGCATAAAGCATAAGCAATACAATTCGTTCATATTTCGTTAGGCAAATCAAACTGCATAAACGTTTGAACATTTTTTGATAGTCATGTTCCGCCCCTGCTTTTTAGATAAGCTTTTTATAATAAAATTAAAATAAACAAATACAACAAAATCTACAAAGTATTCCCATTGTCTCGCACAATCTGTAGGCCACGGTTTTTGTTTTTATGTTAGGTTGAGGTTAGATAGTTTAGAGGTTAGAAGCCAGGTATTTCAGTTGTAAGAGGGCTAGGCTTGTAGGCTTGCATGTTGCAAGTCCGGGGTTCGAATCTCTACGTTGGTGGAGATTTTTTCTCAGGCCTCTGGGATCGGTAGTAGGCCTGGTGAGACCATTCACAGTTGGGCTTAATTAATTGTGCTCTACTCGGAAGACTGGTCCACGAGATAAAGTAACAAGACCACTACACAAGTAGTAACACACACACGACACAGCCGTCTGACTTGTAGTAATGCCTAAAGGCGGTTCCGAGCAGATTGGCTATATATGCATACAAGACACACAGAAAAAGAAAGAGTACGAGTTTAGAGGTTAGGTTAGGTTAGGTTAGATTTTTAGCAGCGTAAATTTTCCTACTAGTCAGTGTCACCGAGTCAAGGCAATTTTAAAGTTCCCGAATAGAAGTATCTAGGAAAATAAGCTAAAGTTTGTTTTTTCCATTATTATTCCTTTTACAGAACAATCAACAAAAAAGCCTTAAGAAATTAATTTAGAAGACTTCATTACACAGGCAATGCTGCTAAACTGCCTCAGTCTACTTGATGCTAGGTAAAGGTATTGGCCCCAACGCCCCCTGAGGGTTAAGTCGCTTTTCATACCTCGGTTGTCTGGCACGATATGCGTACGGGGTGATGTGGAAAGCACCGCGCCTTTGACAACCGCCTACCTTCCCTACTCCACTACTGTGTTTCGATTCCCAATTATTTTCAGTGTCTGGGTAGGCCGCCCGTCAAGCATCTGACTCGGGTTTGAACCCGAGACCCTCCGTGATGTAGTCGAGTGCCTTATGCTAAAAACTATAAATACATTGAGTAATCAAGTTTGTAATGTGGGCCAAAACCTGAAACACATTTGTAAAAATGAAAAGGGAGCCAAACCCAACCAATAAATAACAAAAATACCATTTACACTGGCAAATCTGCTAAATTACTATTTGCTGTTCCAAAAATTATAGTTTTGTTACTACCTTACTTTCTTACTATTTTACTCCTTAATGCTAAAAACTTTATAAATACGTTGCGTAATCAATCTTGAAAAGTTGGCAAAAACCACAAGCTGAAAAATTTCTAAAAATGACCCAAACTGAGATATCCATAAAAATAATTAAAGTTAATTTTTCCATTGTGCCTTTTAACAACATAACCTCAACTATTTATTAACCAAGCCCCATTTACACACTCAAATCTTCTAAAATAGCCTAGCCTACGCCTACTTGATGCTAAAAACATTGAATAAATTAAACAACGTTTGCCCAACAACGTCATAAACTGAAACATATTTGTAAAAATTGAAAAAAAAACAAACTCAACTGAACAATTAGGTACATAAAACCCCATTTACACAGGCAAATCTGCTGAACTTCATTAGTTACTTGATGGTAAAAACTATATAAACTCTTTGAATAATAAAGCTTGTAATGTTGTGTTAGAAATGACCAAAACCTAATAAACATTTGTAAAAATCGAAAAGAAAACAAACTCAACTCAATCCCAATTAAACAACCAAATTAGCTAAATTATACTGGCCTACTTGATGCTAAAACATTGTAAATCCTTTATGAATCAAGGAATTATCAGCCTGCAACACTGGCTCAAAACAAAGTGTGAAACGTGAAAATCCATTGTAAAAACAACATTATGGCCTACTTGGAGGTAAATAAAGCCTAAACGGATTATAATTAAGTCGCAAAATGCATCAGCTCGTACGTATGAGCGAAGCAAACCTCGATCAAACAAATCGAAAAGTGATAAAGTAAAACCTCATACAGATCCAGCAATTCACCTTTTCTGATTTTCTAAGGAAAAGTCAGTTAAAACTAGTTAATGGTAAGCCTCATTAAAGAGTTTTCAAGCTAAATTCGACAATATCATTCTTTTTACGGAATGGATCTTGATTGTTATGAATTTTAAATATAAACCAATTTATACGAAGAAATTTCTTGACAGAAACACAAATACTGCACTTTCCTCGCTCTTTGTTGCCCCATCTTTCTACAAAAAGTGGTAAACGCTACGCTATATTTGTCAGAAGTCAGAACTGCAATCTACAAGATAGCAGCCCGTTTTGACTGAAGGGCCTAAAGACGTCCTTGTTAAATGGGTAGACGTAGACATAAACAAGGATTTTTTCACACGCAGGTGTTACTTTAAATTCGTGGTAATTAATCAGTATTTATAAAACAAGAGCGTTCATTAAAGAAAAACACACATCAGTCGTCCAAATGACGGCTCCTTTAACGAAACAAAAATCGCCATTAAAATTCCATCGTGATTCGGACGTATTTCCAGTTCATTTCTTCATATCCTGGGCCCGGGTTTCTATTTAGGAATATTAATTTATCTTTTACAACTACCGAAATTAATTTCCAGAACCACATCCATTACGAGTTGACATCAATACAGAGCTAATAAATTATGCAACCCGGAGTCGAGACCGTGCCTGGACAGGATCAATCATCACTGCTTACGAAAGCTTCAACAACTATAAAAACTCCTCAGTCCCATGCTTCAACGTCACAGACGCGAGAAGAGATCAACTAAATGAATTATGTCTTTCATTTTTATTCGAACAAGAATTTACAGAAAAACCTGATAAGAAAAATCGTTGCTATTTCGTGGTTTTTTACGACGATTTAATTTTCTTCTTAAAAACGTATTACAAGATATTCATCACACATTTAAGGCACTAGTTAAAAGTTTGTATCAAGAATATTTTTAATGTTTTTCCTTCCGTATGGTGTAAATCGCCGTTTTTTACTTTTGAATTACCTCAAGTAATTTTTAATGGTTTTTTGGTAACTTTAAATGTTGAAAATCTCAAACTACTTTAATAAATCAGCCCTTACAACTTCGTTTTTTGGCTTTTAGCAGCTTCATGCAATAGTTTAATTTGTTAAATTTGATAAATGCATAATTGGCTTAATAAATCAACACGTAAACCAAAGATATCGGGTTCGGTTCCGACCAAGTTCAGGCGAGATTTTTTTCGGAAACAATCTTCAACTTTTCTTGAGTTCGTATAAATATGAGATAAAACCATAGGCTGCATCTTATTAAGAAGTTTGACACGGTGAAAACCCTTCCAAGGGTGGAACTCGCTTAGATTTTCGATCTTCTGCTCAGAAATATACAAAGGAGAAAATCAGAAAAATTGTTTACCAAACAAGGAGATACTTAGTAAAATTCGGCTTCAAACTTCATGCTATTTTAATGAATAATTATCTAAGTTAGTAAAGCACCAGCAAAGTTACCTTTTAAACCAAAGGTCTGGGGTTCGAGCCTGACCAAGGACAGGTGAGATCTTTAATTTAAAAAATCCTAAATACAAGGTAAAATCGTAGTTTCCATCTCAATGGGAATAAAAATCCCTTCCAGGAGTGGAAGTGCCTTGGATGTTCAAACTTTTGTTTAATTTAATTTAAAAAATGTACAAATTTTGTAAAGACGAAAGGAAAAATCATCAAAATTTATTAATAAACAAGGTGATAGTAAAATTAGCCTTCACTAATTTACTAATTAGTAATTACTAATTTAAGCTTAGCTTAAAATTTTGGATGTAATTTGCGATTTAGGTTAATGAGACTTGTAATATCGAATAAATCTGTAACCGTATTTGGACCGTATTCTGATCTTATGTTTAAAGTTGTCTCTAACTAAAGTCGTGTTTAGCGTAAACATAAAACGATATAGCTTTATATAATTTTATATCTGTATAACGGAGATACGCGATGTTGCCATGGTAATTAATCATGACGTTAAATTTAAATATGAGATCAGAATACCGACCATTGTCTTTTAAATACGAAATAAAAGGGGAGATCCCTACCAAGGGTGGAAATCTTCTATATCCCACAAAAGATTAGGGGTTTCTGCTAAATAAGCTGGATAATCGAGCTGTGCCTAATCTAACCTAATAATATTTTGAATCAAACATCCAAAAAGTTATAACTTAAACAATCTTTTGTTTTTTCCTTTTGAATTTTCTTAAAGGCATTGTCAACTTATGCAACGTATTTAGTAAATATCAAAATACGTTAGTTAAAATACTCGTAAAAGTACCGGCATTGGTAGAATTTCAATATCTTTGATAATAACCACAATAAAACCAAAATAAAATTCAGATCCTACGTACATGACGTCACGAGTGTCGACAACATAACCTAAATTTAGCGTTGTACTTGTAGCTATGCTAGAGCTCTTACCGGCGACCGACGTAGTTGACGTCATAGCTTAAACTTTTAGCTCCCATAACACGGTAACGAATTAAAATTCGGCCAAAAAATTTTGCAAAGGTGCAATACTCAGTTTACTCAATCAAATTACAAAATAAAAAAAAATCTACTTTTCATAAGTTGACAATGCCTTTAAGTAATTTTTAGTACTTTTTCAATAACCTTTGAATTCTTTAATAAATCAACTTAGGCTTTTTGAGGCTTCATTTTTTAAATCGCTATTGATAAAGGCAAAATTAGTTGGCTTAGTAAAGCAGTTGAAAGGTTGTCTTGTTAGTTGACGTCATAGCTTAAACTTTTAGCTCCCACAACACGGTAACGAATTAAAATTCGGCCAAAAAATTTTGCAAAGGTGCAATACTCAGTTTACTCAATCAAATTACAAAATTAAAAAAATCTACTTTTCATAAGTTGACAATGCCTTTAAGTAATTTTTAGTACTTTTTCAATAACCTTTGAATTCTTTAATAAATCAACTTAGGCTTTTTGAGGCTTCATTTTTTAAATCGCTATTGATAAAGGCAAAATTAGTTGGCTTAGTAAAGCAGTTGAAAGGTTGTCTTGTAAACCAAAGGTCCGCAGTTCGAACCTAATCAAGGTCAGATGAAATTTTTAATTCAGAAAAATCCGAAACTAGCTTCTTTCAGAAACAGGGTAAAATGCAATTTCCATCTCAATAGGACATGGCAAGATTTTCGACCTTTTGTTTCGTTTTATCTAAAAATGTGCAAACTTTGAAAAATGTGAGATATATGGGAAAATAATCAAAGATTATTTATTAAACAAGGTAATAGTAAAATTCAATTTTAAAATTCATTGCAAGTTAAGGCAGAAATTAAAAAGAACAAAAAGCAATCAACTGGTGGACTGAATTCTGGGCTCGATTGAAGGTTAACTCAAAATTTTGGGTGTTAATGAGTAATATCAGAAAAATCTATAATAGTGCTGCCTTTTGATTACGAGCTAAAAGGGGGATTCAGTTCAAATACGATATGTGGCACGATAAAGATCCTTACCAAGAGTTAAAGTCTTCTAAATTCTGCAAAATTTTAGGAGTTTTTGTTAAATGACATTGACAATAGAGCTGCCCTTAGTCTAACCAATCAGTGCCTTAAATCAAACGACAAAAAAAAATACAACTACGTCGCAAATGTTTAAAATATTTTGCTTTTTGCTTTTGAATTTTTTCAAGTATTTTTTAATGATATTTCAGTAACCTTCAATGTTACAAATTTCAAATTAAATACTTTAAAATCAGCCCTTGCAAATTCTTTTTTGGCTTTTTGAAGCATCGGTATTTAAATCCTTAATTTAATTTAATAAGTGGGTAATTAGCTGAGTTAGTAAAATAATAATAAGGTGTCACTGTAAATCAAAGGTTTTCGGGTTCGATTCCGACCAAGCCTAGGTGAAATTTTTAATGCTGAACAAATCTTTAAATTTTGTCCTTTTTGGGATGCGAAGTAAAACAGTGAATTTCATCTCAATAAGATGTGTAATACGAAAAGGTAAAAGACCCTTGATTTCTCTTGCTTAATTTAATCTCAAAATGTGCAAATTTTGTTAAGGACGAAAGGACAAAAATCATCAAAAATTATTACAAAAACAAGGCGATGGGAACTTAAAAAATGGGGAGAAAAAAATCATGTGATACACAAATTTCGAACTGGTGCCTTGAGTTCTGGGCTCTATGATTCAGGTTAATCAGTCTAATATCAGGATTTGTCTTTCGATTACGAGATAATTGGGGGATTCAGTTCAAATGACACGTGTGGCACCATAAAGATACCTACCAAGGGTGGAACCCTTCTGAGTTTCGCAAGCTGTCCTTAATCTAATGAATTAGTGCCTTAAATCAAACGTCAAAAAAATTACTACGTGGAAAACGCTTAGAATCGTTTGTTTTCTGCTTCTAAATTTTCTCTAGTAAGGTTTTTTCAGTAACTTTAAACGTTAGAAATTTCAAACTAAATACTTTAATAAGTCAACCCTTTCTTTGCCTTTTTAAACATTGTTTAGATCGTTAATTTAACTTAATAAATGCGTAGTAAAGCAATAATAAGGTTGTCTTTTAAACCAAGTCTCGAGTTCAGTTTCAACCAAAAGTCAAGTAAAATTTTAATATAGAACAGACAAATAATATTAAAATTTTGCTCTTTCTGGGATGCGAAGTAAAACCATACGTTCCATCTCAATAGCATGTTTTGGTAGGAAAAAGTCCCTTCTTGGTTTCTGGAATTTTTGTTTAACTTCATCTCAAAAATGTGCAAATTTTGTTAAGGAAAAAATCATCAAAAATTATAAATAAACAAGGTGATAGTAAAATTCGTACTAATTTAAGGCCAAACTTAAGATGTAGACAGAACAATCATGTGATAAATAAATTTTGAACCAGAATTCCGGGATGTATAGGGAATTAAATCAAAATTTGTAATATCGAGAAAATTTTGTAGTCGAATATAAAATAAAAGGACGGTCAAATTCAAACGTCATACTTGGCACGATAAAGATCCCTACCAAGGGTGAAAACCTTCTAAATCCCACAAAATTTTATGGGTTTTTGCTGAATGAGCAGGACAGTCGAACTCCACCTAATTTAATCAATTTCTGTCTTTAAAAATCCGTTAGTAAATAAATGTGTAATTAGCTGACCTAGTAAAATATCAGCAAAGGTGGTTTGTAAACCAAAGGTCTCGAGGTCGATCCTGGTCGAAGTGAAACGAGCTTTTGAATATGGAAGAAATCTGAAACTGAAAGATTTCCATCTTCCACTCCAGTTAAAACCGTAGGTTGTTGCGTTTTATCAAGGTGTTTGGCACAATAAAAATCTCTTTCGGGGGTGGAAGTTATTTGGATTTTCGAACTTTCGTTCCTTTTCATTTCAGGAATGTGCAAATTTTGACAAAAAATGGAAGATGAATGGAAAATTCATCATATATTGTTTATTAAAAGGTAAAAGGTGGTAGTAAAATTCGGATTGAATAAAAAGTTATTAACTACGTCGAAAACGTTTAAAATCTTTTGTTTTTTGCGTTCGCTTTTTTCAAGTAATTTTTAATGCCTTTTCGGTAATTCGAAGCAAAGCTTTAAATTTTTTGGAATGCAAAGTAAAACCGTAAACTTCCTTGAATTTTGGAATTTTTGTTTCATTTCAAGTCAAAAAAGTGGAAATTTTGAAAAAGAAGTGAAACGGAATGAAAAAATCATCAAAGATTAAATAAAGGCGATAACATGATTCGACCTCAGAATGCGTAGTACTTAATTTAAGATAAATAAATAAATTTTGAATTGGTGGCCTGAGCTTAAATTAAAATTTCAGGTTAGTAAAACTTATTAGTCAAAAAAAGTTTGTAACCAGATCGTCTTTCGAATATAAAGTAAAAAAGGGCGATCCCATTTAAAAACCATACTTGCCACGATAAAGATCCCTACCAACGGCGGAAACGTTCTAAACTCAACGATATTTTAGGGGTTTTTGCTTAACGAGCAAGCAGTATAATTAAACTATATCTAATCCTACCAATATGTGCCGTTACAAATCAGTTTAATTTGTTGATTTAATTGAATAAATGCGTAATTAGTTGGCCTAGTAAAAAAAAATAGCAAGGATGGCTTGTAAACCAAAGGTTCCGAGTTCAATCCCGGCCGAGGTCAGACGAGAATTTTAATGTAGAAAAAGTCGGAAACTGAATGTTTTCCTTTTTACATACGAGCTAAAACCGTAGGTTGCGTTTTATAAGGTGTTTGACACGATGGAAATCCCTTTCAAAGGTGGAAATTCCTTGGATTTTCGAACTCTCGTTTTGTTTCAGAAATGTGCAAATTTTAAAAATGGTGCGAGATGAATGGAAAATTCATCAAATATTATCTATTTATTAAAAGCTGATAGTAAAATTTGGTTTAAAATTTTTTTAAATACGAAGTAAACGGGCAATTTAGTTCAAGCACCATATGTTCCAGAATAAGAGTGAAAACTTTCTTAATCCTATCAATATTTCAGGTTTTTTTTTCTAAATGACCATGATGACAGGGTAACACCTAATTTAACCAAGCTGTAGATCTGAGATGTATTTTAGTAACATCTTAAGCAATACATTTAATCGACTCTTAATGATCTTTCGACTACCGATTTTATAGTATTAATGGTTGTATCAACAGTTTTGTAATATCAATTTAAGTAAGTGCAAACAAGGAACATACAGGGGTTGCAATTTATTTACACCGATGTTATCGAAGAAGGTCCGAAAGCCCGTAACGTGTCCCCCAAAATACAGAGAGTAAGTAACAACAGCAATAAACAGCCGGAATCTCGACCGCTAATATTTTTATGGGTGATCGGAGATACCGATGGGTCAGTCCGATGCCATTCTGGCTAATCGTTTCCGGGCATGTATCACCCGGAGTCTCCAGACCCGGAGCCGCATAACTCCGAGTCTCGACGGAACTGGACCGGATTACCGGAAGCCACGTGTTTTATTAATATGGGTATTTAGAAAGATTTATTATATTGGATAGTTCGGACTTTTCCTTTTTCGGGTCGCCCCGACTCCGGGGAGATATATCGAGGCAATATAAACGTTTTTCGCCTGACAGATTGCGTGACGGAAATAAATTTGTGTAGAATAATGCTCTTCTTAGTATTTATTACGTTTCGCGAGGTACAAATTCTTTAAACGCAATTTAATTTATCGGTTTGTATCCGGCGTTGGCTCTTCACAAAGCACTTGATACGACGTTATTGAAATCGTTACTGTATCGCGACGATGATTTAAAATGGTTTCTTTCGGCCATTTCTGCTAATATAAAACCTTCGGAACGTTCGGAGCTCGAAACGAAATTTAAATAATAAAAAAAAGAACACGGGGGTATCAAAAATCGGCAGCCAACTCGGGAAAGTTGGCTCCTTTTTTTGTTATTCGATTTCTCGTAAAGCTCTTCCGTTCTTACCTAGAAGTAAACACAGTTTATCTTCGACAAAAAGTTCACAAACTTGCGTAAAAGATTCGGAAGAAAGTACGGAGCGCCGTGTTAGAAGAGGGGCACGTAAAATGGAAAAGAGTAAGTCGAACCCCACTTCCGAAAATAGAATACTTCTTTGTGCAATTGAATTGACATGAATCGCATTGTTAAGCTCAATACGTCACCAAAATAACCCTTACGACTGGCGTTTTACAGTACAACCCTGACTTTTTCTGTTATGGTAAATACAAGAATGACAATATTATTATGGTAATTCTATTAAGGATTGTCAACAATAGTACAACCTGTTGGCTTGAATTGAGAACATTTCACGGACAACAAAATTATTTGATAACAAATGTCGACACGACAACAAAAGATGCCGGCAAATGTGTCGGATGCAGCTTTTTGTTTTCAGAGACCTGCGGTTTCAGCTTTGTTTATGTGCTTTCTCATTGTGCCAATGTATTTTTAATGTGGCAAATTGTGAATGAACTTCTTTTCATCGTTTTTGGCATTCAAAACGACGGGATAATTGTGCATTTTATTTACACCAAATTCGCTCTACTTATTTCGTTGTTATTTAATTACTTCCAATTTTACGCTAATTCTTCCCTTTTTAAACGCTTTTTATATTTAAAAAAAAACACCTAAACAATGATAGGTATCAAGTGAACTTTTTGTTAAATAACAAAAGATTTACACCAGTTAATTTAAAAACAAACAAACGGAAATAACTTCAAATTCAAAAAAAATTCTTATAGAAAAAACTGAAAAAGACCAGATTTTGTAAGATACATGGCAGCATCAATCCTAGATCTCGCTCAATAAACAAACAAATGACTCTGATTTTAAAAATCTACCAAAGAAATTTAAAAAAAATCTAGTATTTAGGCAAATCAAGCTTGCGAAAAAGACAACAAAAATTCAAATTCTGAAAATAAACTTTAGGTTGGTGAAACCAAAAGCATTCTTGATGATATAGTAACCCCGAAACCATGATAGAATCTTGTCAATTGATAATGTTCGGCAATTTAATTTAAGAAAAAATTGTGAATTTAAGTGGCTAAGTTACAGTATAGATTTACAGGAGAATAAAAACAAACAAAATTATTATCTATCAAATTCAGAACACCAATTTTTTCTACAATTAACTTTTAGGGCCGATAGTTCAGTGTAAGTTTAAGTTAAAGCTTAACTTAAGTAGACTTAAATCTGGATTGAAGTCAAACCCTGCTACACTTACGTTTAATATTGAGAATTTAAAATGCACAAATTTAGATTTTTGACATGTTTGCTACCCACAAACCTAGCTCTTGTCTAATAAACAAACCAATGGCTCAAATTTTAAAATCAAAATTTGGATTTAAAAAACGCCTTTCTAAAATCTAATATTCAAGAAGCAAACTTTGAAAAGCAATTAAAATAATTAGGTTAGTTTTCAGGTCAAGTTCTGAAGAAGTGACAAAAAGAAGAGGCAAAATAACAAGAAAGGTTTATCAAGAAGCAAGGACATTGGACGAAATTCGTAAAGGAAAACCAAGAAAAAGATGGAATAAACAAGCGACAGAGTAAACCTTTAAATTCAAAAACTGCCTTTTTAAATTTCAGTATTTATATAAGCAAGCAAAATCTGAAAACGTATAAAAATAAAGTTAGTTTTCAGGCCAAGTTCTGAAGATAAACTTCAGATTTAGAATGATGAAGACCCAATATCTCCGAAACTATACGCATATATGCTGCCGACTGATATTCTTAAATATATTCAGCTTCAATAGGCCATTAAGGCCAATAGGTTGTCGAGGAGGACACACCGAGCCGTAGCAAACTGAGCCTGGTTCAAACAACCCGTCCACGTTCTAACCATGGGCACCGATGCGCCAGACCAATACTCACTACCGTACCGCCTCCCCTATATTCTTAAATAGTTTAACAAAAACCATGTCGGGTTTAACCCAGAATTTTTGGGGGGAATATCTGAATATAAAAAGCAAAATTTCAGGAAACTGTCAGATTTTAAAAATCCACCATCTGAAGTGCAAAATTTCACAAATTAAATCAAAAATGATTTTTTCCAAGTTTATGCTACTTAATAGTATATTATAGACCAAGGTAGAGAAGACATTTTTCTCAGCCGAGCAGTATTATTTCCCGACATGCGAAGCATGGAGGGAAATAAGTTGTGAGGCTGAGAAAAGTCTTCTCTACCGTGGTTTATATACTATTTTTTTCACTACTAGCACCTTTATTCCTTTTAATTAATCATTTTTACATAAATAAAAAATAAAATGACAGATGCGTATATTTATTTCTAAATATCCACAAAAATCAAATAGCCTTGCTTGAAAACAAGGGGAGAGGTTAATTTCAATTGACATTTGGGTAAAACATATTTAAAATAGGCACCTGAATGCATAGCAATTGTTTTTATTATTAACCAGTAGTCAATAATAAAAAATTATTGACCACTAGGAGAGAAATTCATCTTCTGGGCTCAAAAATAAGGTCAATAATGACATCTTCTAATACTAGTAGTGAAAAAAATTCTTTGTCATGGCTAATTATTTTTTTAAAATTTACGAACAGAATTTCGGGAATCTAACACTTAATAAGTAAAAGTTTCTGAATTTTAAGAAGAAATTCTTTACTTAATTTCAAAAGTTTTGATATTAATAAACACAACCAGCAAACCTTCCAAATTAAATCTCAATAGCAATAACACAATCAATTATATTGTTGTATTTTATTATGCCAAACACAGTGCATAACTGCTTGAAATGTTTTAGTATGTAAATCGAGCTTTTAAACCGTCAGAAATTGAGGTTATGTGCTTTGTCACCTGTCACATATTTGACAGACAACAAACCTCTATGAATGCCACTTCGTGGGTTTTTGGTTTTTTTGTTGGATAGTAACTTGCTTGTTTTGCTCCTGATTTTTCATAAATGAATTAAAGAAATACAACAAGCTCTACGAAAGGGTTACATTGTTTTATAGATCAAGAGGCCATTGTTCCTGTGCAGCTTTTCTTACCTTCTTCTTCTTCTCGGAGATACGGCATGTCCTTTAAACGAGCGTCGGAGAGCTTTCTTACCTAAAAACAAAAGTTAAAAGTTAGTTAATAAGCCACCATTTTTGAATTTAAGTAGATTATATACTTATGTTAGAAAGCCAAACAGTCTTTAATTCATTTAAAAAATTCGGATGTTCACCACACAAGCAACAAACCTTCACAAATAATCTTTAATAATACAATAAACAATAAAACAATTCAATTGCATTATTATTTGTCCCGTGGAAGGCCATGACTGTTAAGGTAGTTTTTACTGTGTAAATTTGGCTTTTAAAACGTCAGAGATCGGTTATGTAATCCGTCATTTTTTGCACATTTGAGAGACAGCCAGGCAGCCTTAACAAACCATTAGAAAAGTACCATTTTGTACAGTTTTTTTGTCGTTCGGTGGTTAATTAATTTCAGTCCTGATTTTTTATATTAGAGCCACTTTAGAACAGAACGAAAATAAATTAATTAGTTTTGGAAAATATACCAAACGCCAATGGTTTTTGTGTTTTTAAATTAGGTTAGATCAGGTTTGGACAAATTAGATTAGGTTCAGTGGCGTATCCATAAATTGCTCATGGGGGGGGGGGGGGCAAGTCAATACCTCAAACCCAACTCCAGCCCCCCCACCCGCCTCCGGCACATGACCTTCTAGTTTCCTACCCCTAATTCCAGTCTAAACCTAGAACTGACATAAGCACGGTTTTTGTTGGTGCAGTCGGGTTCCCAAAACGTGATAGTCGGTACAGTTTTTATTTTTAATTGAAAAAAATACGTGTATAATATTTATTTTCATTGCTTCGTGTTTGCTAGTGAACTGGTCTGGGGGGGAAATTGCCCCCTTTGCCCCCCCCCCCTGGATACGCCACTGGTTAGGTTAGGTTTTTAGTGGTGTAAATCTGTCAACTTATCAATGTTACCGAGTGAGGGCCATGCTAAAGACTGAGGCATCCGGAAAAATAAGTTCGTTTTTCCATTGTGCCTTTTGTACAGTAACAAACCATCCATAACCTCAACTATTAATTCATCAAGCCCCACTTACACAGGCAAATCTTCTAAAATAGCCTAGCCTACTTGATGCCAAAAACCTTGAAAAATCAAGCTTGCAACGTTAGCTCAACAAAGACCTAAATCTAAAAAACGAAACAATCAAACAAACTAGTAATTAATACAAATCCCATTTACATAGGCAAATCTGCTAAACTATCTTAGTCCACTTGATGCTAAAAACTTTATAAACGCTATGGATAATCAAGCTTGTAATATTGGCTTAGCAAAAACCAAAACCTGAAAAACATTTGTAAAAGTCGAAAAGAAAACGAACTCTACTCAACAATTATTACTGAAAACCCTACTTAAACAGACAAATTAACTAAATTATACTTGTTGCTAAATACTTTATGAATCAAGGGATAATCAAGTCTGCCATAGTGACTCAATAAAAACCAAACCTTGAAAGACGTTTGTAAAATTCGAAATAAACAAACCCAATTACTTATTAATGGAAATTCCATTTACAAAGGCGAAGTAGCTAATTTATACTGGCCTACTTGATGCTGAAGCATTGCATATCATTTAAGAATCAAAGAATAATCAAGCCAGTAGTACTGGCTCTACAAAGGGCAAAACTTGGAAATCATTTGCAAAAATCAGGAATAATGCAACTTGAGCCAAACACTATGGCCTACTTGGAGGTAGCTACAGCCTAAACAGATTATAATTAAATTGTGAAATGCACCAGTTCGTGCGTATGCACGTACGAACAAAGCAAACTTCGATCAAACAAACCTTAAAATGATAAAATAAAACGTCATGATGATCGAGCAATTCACCTTTTCCAATTTTCTATAGGTAATAAAGCCATTTATCAACGGAATATCCGTTTTAATACGAATAAACTACAAACGCCGAAACTAATTAACCTGTTATTAATTACATTACTGTTTCATTTCGAAAATACCGTCGACAGTTTAGTAAAAAAAATGTTTGACACAACCAACATTTTAGATCCAATATTAACTGTATAATTACAAAGTTTGCTCGTGACAGACTGCAATTCTAATTACCGTGCGACTTAATAAAACATGCCGTAATTATTTCAGAGAGGAGTTTACGTTCAGGGGGGCTGTAGGGGGAGGGGGTTTCTCATTCCTCCTACAGTTCCGCGTTTCAGAATTTTTCAGTCGCAATAAACGCCCGCGTTTCATATTTTCTCGTTTGTGAGTGACAGCGCTTAATAAAGTCTATCCAGCTGAGTCACGGCTGCATAATGCAAGTGTTGAAACTTCTGCTAATCAACCAGTTATATAATTATAGGGAAATAATTAATTCGACGTTATTTTTAGATTTTGTAAAATTTATCTACCTGGAAATGACACTTGAAGATGAACAAATTAACCTAATTTTGACTTTAGTTTTAAAAACACCTAAAAATACACCATTTTTAGTTCAATCTTAGTCTGAATGTGTTATAAAAATCGTTGATATTTAATAAATTTAGATTTAAGAAAAGTCAGATGTAAATAGATATTTTAAAAGTCCAGCTATTAATTTATTTTTAGCTAGCTTTCAAGAAATTGCCTAAAAATGTAGATGAGAAGGTTTATTTAAATTCCAGACTTTAAAAAACTGAGCGGAAAGTTCGTAAATAATCCTAATCTCGCCTCATCTCATCTCATATCTGACATACAGGCAATCTACAACTAATCTTTCAGGTGAATTTTTGCAGACAAGTTATTCCAAAGCAGTGAAATCGCCAGAAACAATTAAAACTGATATAAATAAATAAAGCAATTCGCGGATTTTCGGTTCCAAAAATTTGCGAAAATACGAGAATACAAATTTTTATCAATTTTAACTGCTGAATTAATTATTCAGGACTTTATTGGTGCGTTCAAAAATTAATTATTTTCTAAAAAATATTTTTAAAAATTTGAACCCCTGAAAACTGTTAAAATATTTTGGATTTGTTGATTCTTATAAAGAATATTTATTAAAAACACAAACCTTTTTTTTAAAGCTTGAACATGCTAGTTTCCATTATTTGTTTTTAATTCAAAAATGGATGCCAAAGTTCGATATTCAAACAATTAAAAAAGAATCGAAAAATTAAGAAAAAAGTCATGATTTTACCTAATTTTCTTTTCTTTATTTCTTTTGGACTTGTTTGCTTTTGCTTCATCTTTCAAAAATGCCCACAACGAGTCCTTCAAAGTTCCCCTTCTTTGCAAAGGCCATAAAAGGAAAAAATTTGAATTTTGGTGGCTGAAAAATCGTGTCATTTGTTGTTTAACAAAGGTTTAAGGATAACAAATCTGAAAAAGAACCAATTCCTTGTGTGCTGTTTAGTATTTATAACTCACAAATCCTTTAAAACCAAATCAAATTAATATTTCTGACATCCGTTGGTAAATTTGACTAAACAATCCTTTAAAAATTATCCTGAAATTGAAGATTACTCTAAAATAACTAACAGGTTTGTTATAAAACTCAGAAACCTTGAATCCTTAAACTAGGTTTAAAAAGAATCTTAAATCGTAAACTTCTAAAAAAAAATTCTGTAATTAAAAATAAAAACAACAATTTTTGTTAGTTCCAATTTTAGTGATCAAGTATAAAAGGGTAGAAATTTTGGTGGTGCAATGACAAGTTCAAATTTACTGAAATATCCTTCGTCCGTTAACAAAGATTTGAGGACAACGCATTTTAAAAACAACACAATTTGTTAATGCTTTTTTGGGGTATTTGTAAGTAGTTCAAGTTAAATAATATTCCACTGTTCTTTTGGTAATACTGATTAGAGAAGTCCTTTGAAAATCATCCTGGAATTACTCTAAAATAATAAAGAAAATTCTATTTCAAAACTCAAGAATGTTAGTCTTAAACACATCTTAAAACAAATACTTTTCTTTTAGATTTTTCGTGCTTTGAAACGCCATCCTTTGGAACCTTGTCCTGTTAAATGAAAATCAGGATGTCACACAAATTTCAACGAGCAAATTTGAAATGTAGAAATTTAGATAGCACCGCAAGTTTACTTCAAAATTTCGAGTCCTTTTTCCTTAACAGGGGGTTTGC
Source organism: Melanotus villosus (assembly GCA_963082815.1). Lineage (NCBI taxonomy): Eukaryota > Metazoa > Arthropoda > Insecta > Coleoptera > Elateridae > Melanotus > Melanotus villosus. The sequence goes on from OY720420.1 coordinate 9,872,364, forward strand.
AAGTTTAAGGACAATGAATTTGAAAAAAAATGCCTTCACGTGCTGTTTGTAATTTTCACAAGTTACAACAAGCAAATTAGACTTAAAACTGCTTTTGGTATTTGGTTTAATAAGATCCTTTAAAAATTATCCTGAAATTAAATGCTTCTCTAAAATAACCCTGAAAGATCTGTTATAAAACTTAAGAACTTTAAACTTGATTTGAATATTTGACAGCTTAAAACCCAACCTTAAACCTAAAGGACGATTTTTGCATTGTCCTTAGTTCGAAAGGGCTTACTTTGAAATTCCGAAAACCAGGATAATGCAAAAATTCAGTTACTTTACTTACAAGAAAATTAGGAATAAAGGTTTTTGTGGTAAATTGCAAAATTTTGACGACCAAGGTTAAAATGCCAGACATCTTAGTGGCTGCAGCAGGTTTAGCTTTACTGAAAAATGTTATGTCGTTTGTCCTTTAACAAGGGTTTAAGGATATCGAATTAGAAAAAATAAGTCAGCATGTTCAGGGTTTGCATGTGTTGTTTTTAATTCTCGCAAGTCATCGAAAGACAAATTAAATTAATATTCCTTTGGTAACTTTGTGTAATAAAATCCTTTAAAAATTATCCTGAAATTAAATACCTACTACGTACTCTAAACTGTTATCAAATTTAATCAAAACCTTAACCTTAAACCAAAATATGTTTTTCCCTTTTCAGGTGTGTTACCTATATTTTTGAAATTCCTTTGAAAATACAAACAAACAATAATTGTACCTTGTCCTAGTGAACTGCAAGATTTCGACGAGCAAGTTTGAAAACGTAGAAATGTTGGTGGCAACGCCAAGTTTAAATTTACTGAAAACTGTAACTCCTTTAACAGAGGTCGCTCAGGATCACAAATTTGAAAAAAAATATCAATGTGCTGCTTGTGACACACAAGTCATCAGAAACTAAATTAGGTATATTAATATTTCTACCGTCGTTCTTTATTAACTTTGATTAATATTAAGTCCCTGGAAATTATCCTAAACTAGTATCTCTAACAGTTTGATTGGGAAGCTCAAAAAAGCTTAAATCCTGACATTAAATCAGCCTCCTACTATGTTCCTTTGAAAGGCCCTTCTACCTATATAAAATCACAAATTTAATTTTGAAAACTAGCAGGTTTTCGAAAGGATTCGGTTATTTTACAAAAACAATTGATTGAAATGAAACTGCGAACTTTCAGCGAGCAAACTTTAAATTGTCGAAACTTTGGTGGCAGCGCAAAGACCAAACGGAAAAATTTTAAGTTCTTTGTTGAAAACAAATGCAAGTAAGTTCAAGGATAGTGAAAGTAAAATAAAAGCAGGCTAATTGTCAAGATTTAAAACAATTTTTTTTTAAATTTTCCATACTTCGAAGATACCTTTGAAAAGTAGTCCTGTAAACAAATCTGAAAATCAGGATGTAACACACATTTAATGACTGCGAGCAAAATAATTACGGCGGAGACAGTTTCGGCATTTTGGTGGCACCGCTTAATTCAAATCCTTTATCGTTAACAAATTCAAATAGGTTTAAGGATAACGCAAATAAGCCGATCTATCAAAGATTTTACATGATATTCATGTTGCTCGCCAATTCAATTCTATAATAATTCCGTAGGGTGTTTAATTCAATTTAACTAACGAAGCCATTTAAAAATTATCCTGAAATCAATTATTACCTAAAATAAACCTTGATTGTCCTTTTAGTAAGCTTCAAAAGTTTAAAGCCTAACCTTAAAACCCTAAAAGTAAAGAAACGAAGTAAAAAAAGTACTACCAAGAAGTCGTGATTTCTTGAACTTCCTTCTGGTTGCTCCGCAACAGTTATCCTTGCTGAAGCCATTTTAGTTGGCAGAGTGACCGTCGCTGCGCTACTGTAGCGAGGCGTTTCAGTCCTTAGACCGCCCTTTGAACTAGGAGTGGCTTGTACCCTACCTAAAAGCCCTCGAACAAGTCTTCTCAACTACAAACTCTCCTATTTCTCTGGATATATTTGCCCTGAGACAATCTTCCACCAGGAGACGTACTTATTTTCTCCGGCGTGATATGTGTCATGTACGTCCTAACGAATACTTCGTTACAAACGGTGGAAAAAAGGACGAAGGCCGAATGGACTTGGCATTTTACGCAATGGGAACCCATTTCATTTTTAGAAACTTGGGTCAAATTTAATTTCAATGTTTCTTGAGCGTATTTTGTAGGATGTTAATAATTTCAGGATTTTATAGGACTGCTTTCAGGCTTAAACCTTTATGGGTTTAAAGGGTTGAGATTTTGGTGGCAGCGCCAGAATATCTTTATCGGACTGAAACAAATTTATAAAATATAAATTGAAGGTCCTACATGAAATTTTGGTGGCAATGGCCCTTCAATCGCTCAAAGCTAAACACACATTTTCTGCTGCATTTATAAGAATAATAATCAGAATAAAACTTCAGATAAAATTATATTATTAGTACATCATAGAATACAAGAACTACCTCTCAAGGACCGAAATATTCAGCGGCAGCTCAACGAACGCCCTTCAACTAAAGCTAAACGCAACCTTCTTATTTCGAAGTGTTTTCAAAAATCTAATTTCAACAAAAAGAACAAAATCGCAAAATTTCGAGAAATCTTCAAAAATTGAGGGCTATTTTGAAATTGTTAAACAATGTGGTGACAATGCTTCGACTGCCATTTTCATTAAAGCAAAGCATAAACTTGCCATTTCAAAGTATTTTTAAAAAATTGTTACAAATCCAAAGTCGAGAATGATGAGAAATTTTGGAATGTTAGGGGTTACATCTGAAGGGTTGGTTGACCATATTGTTCGCAGATTTACGAACGCCCTTCAACTAAAGCTCAGCACAGATTTGTTATTGTATATTTAAAAATCTCGTTTCTATCAGAATTAAAAAAGGAAAGATACTAACAAATTTAGATTAAATTAGTTTAGCATTAGATTATACTAAATTATAAGAATTGCCCTTGAAGGACTGAAGATTTAGCGAAGGGGTTTGATTAAAACAAAGCATAGACTTGCGATTTCAAAATATTTTCAAAAATTTTTTTGAAATCACGACCAAGAATCGAAATGATAAGAAGGTTGAAATGTTAAGGGTTAAACATTGTGTTGGTAAAAGTCAATACGCCCTTTGTACCTATAGATTTGCTACCACAATTTCAAGAAACTCGTTTCTATTAGATAGAATAAAAAATCGAAGGCACTAACAAATTTGGATTAAAGTATAATTTAGATTTAGATTATAAATCATACCCTTTGAAGGGTTAAATATTTTCGTGGCAGGGCTACGAACGCCCTTTAGGCAAAGCATGACACAGACTTGCTATTTCGAAATTTTTTGTTAACTGTCAAAGCAAAAAAAGTTGCAAAAAATTAACGAAAAGTGTTCAAAGGTCAAACATTTTCTTTAGGCGTTTTGTCAAGATTACCAACGCCCTTTGATTAAACAAAAGTATAAACTTGCTATTTCGAAGTATTTTTAGGAATTTGGTTTTAGTGAAAACTAACAAGCGTAGATCCGTAGATGATGGAAAATATTCAATGTAAAGAGTTAGTTTTGAAGGATTTAACATGTTAATGACAGTCCCATGAAAGCCCTTTTGTCTTATGCCTTAACGCCCTTAACCCAAACATTTTTAAGAACATCATTTCTAACAAAATAAAACAGCAGAAGATATCAACAATCTTCGATAGTTTTTTAGTTTTACATATTTAGATTTTGATTATAAATGTACGAGTAACCCTGAAAGGGTCGAACATTTTCGTGTCAGAGCTATAGAAGCCCTTTTAATCAACATCAACCATAGATTTGCTCATTTGAAGTTATATAAAAATTCTTTGAAATTAAAGCGAAGAGTCAAAGATGATGCGAATGTTAAGGGTTAGTTTTGAAAGATCAAATTATATTTACATTCATTCCATTTTAGATTATAAACCATAAGAACTACCACTAAAGGGCTGGACATTTTAATGGAAGCGCTCAGAACGCCCTTTGATTAAAGCAAAGCACACTCTTGCTATTTTCAAGTATTTTTTTAAATATAATCTCAAAGAAAACAAAGAATCGTAAATGATAAAAAAGTGGACTGTTAAGGGTTAGTTTGGAAGGGTTGAACATGCCCTACGAAAGCCCTTTGGCTAAAGCTAAGCATTAGTTTGTTATTTCAACCTAGTTTTAAGGACTTCATTTCTAATAGAATAAAAAAACCCGAAGATGTTAATAAGAATTTGAAGGCCATTTTTGAAAGGTTGGATACTTGGGTGCTGTGCTATCAACGCCCTTCGATCACAACAAAACACCAACATCTTATTTCGAAGTATTTTTAAGAATAACATTTCGATCAAATTAAAGTGTCTAAATACTGGAGATGTTTGACATTTTTAGGGTTAATTGTGAAGGGTTTTTAACACTGCGATGGCAGCGCTACGAACGCCCTTTGTTTAAAGCAAAACACAAACATCTTATTTCGAAGCATTTTTAAGAATTTAATTGAAATAATATTAAAAAGTCGAAAATGTTTGGGATTTTTAGGGGTAATCCTGAACGGTTAAACATTGTGGTGGTATCGCTACCAAAGCTCTTTGCTCAAAGCAAAGCACAGATTTGCTAGTTTGAAGTATTTCTAAGGATTCAACTAAAGAATGAATATCTTGGTGGTAGCCCTTCTTGTTCCTGCCTAAAACTAATACAAGTAAAATTTAATTTTTCGATATGTTTTCAAAATTACAATTTCGAGCATTGGAAGGGTTGATTTTGAAGGGTGGTTGCACTTGAATCAGACAAGAAGTCTTGAATTTTAATTTTTGGAAATTTACAGATATTTATTTAATCAACAAAAATGCTTTCTTTTCAAGAAGGGCTTAATTAATTCCAGTGCTTCAGGCAAAGCAACGTGTTATTAGAAGAACATCAAAATAACAAAACACCAAACCGATTTAAAAACTCCAAGTTATCTCAGGTGGTACACATCTGAATGCAGAGAACGTACTCAAATCAAATTCCTGTGTGCACCAAGCAATAAGCTGAAGCAGAGAGTATTTTAAAACGAAATTCACCCTTGAAAACGCACGTGAGCCAATGTAGGGCCCCTACATGAACAATGGAATCCGTATTACAGCAACCCTTCGCGTTTATAAACCTCAAGACTTATATAAAAAGGTTTCGATCGACGATTCTACAACTGGCCTCCTAAGAAGTACAGATTTTCGCACACCTGGGCTGTGAATCGTGACGGGGTAGACTTAGAAAGTAGTTCTTGTATATAACATGGTTTTGGTACAGCACCGGACATATGTGATTTAGCCTAAGAAACTTCCCAGACACCTCTGGAATAATCCTGGAGATCGAAGAGGAAAAATCCAGAATCTGAAGTTTTCTTAACTTTTTTTTTAAATTTATTTTTGGGAATTTACCGAAGGCTTAAGAATTGTCTTTTTATAAAAAATCAGAAATTACTGGTACTTATAATAAAAAATGGTTTTTTAGTTAAAAATAGTTCCAGAAATAACAACGGAAGGTCAAAAGAAAAGTTATTTAAGTAACTGAGGATATGGTTCATTAAAAATTAGAAACAGGTGTCAAGTTTGACAAGCTATTATGTTTCCGATACCTGAATCCATTATGAAAATATTAAAGGTTTTTAAATAATGAGCTCGCTAATAGATTATGTTCGGCTTTAAAATTGGGTGACGAAAGTAAATAAAAGTAATATGAAAGTATCTACAAAATATTGACCTTTTTTGTGTGCTGATCCAACCTCACCGACTGATTAACAATTATTTTTTACTGTTAAGCTTCAATTAACAAAGTTTATTGATGATTAAAATGCACGAAATAATTAACCAAATATTATGGACTATGTTTGTCCAATCGTCCTGGTGGACCGTCGTCCTTTGGATGTCTGTCAGTTATGTACAGTTTTTTAATATTTATGTTTGATTTTCTGCCACTCTTCTAAGGATCAACCTAAAATTATTATAAAATTACATGTGTGGCTCTGCGCTCATGCATTGCTCAGCATTCTAAAGCTCACTAAAAATATTTAACCTCCGTCTAGTTTATGTAATGCTTTATGTATAAAATAGGAAAAACTGCTTTTACATCTTTAAATTTACATACCTATTTACTCAAAATAATTTCACGGTGGTTACAAAGGACGATTTATCGGTACGTTATAGATAGATATATATTTAAAAAAATGTATTTCGTAACAACATAAAGCTGTCGTCGACAGTTTTCACCTTTTATATGTGGCATATTTCACATGGCCTCCCGCGATAAGACGCACGTACAAAGTGGCACGGCGCTCCGTCCGTATGGCCCAAGCGACTTCCGGCTCGGCTAGAGCGTTAACAATGGCCGCTGACAACAATAGGCCGCACTCACTGCTTCCATCGATTACCAATACCGCCAACTTCAAGCCGAACACCCTTTACGCTTGTTTGTACTAAAGGCCAGTGAACATGTTCACTCGAGACATGCTTAATTGATTTTACCTACTTATTTTTGTTTTCGAACTTGCCAATTTGCCAGTTATTAAGTCTTAAGGAAATCTATGCTCTTTTATACAACAACCCTTTCACACACACAAACACACAAAGCCAAGAAGGTAACACTGCTTAGATTTTGAACATCAATTCTTGGAGTTTAGTACGATGGTATTAAATTGTCCTCGTAAAGAGAGGGATAATTGGATAAGCACTAAACAAAACGTTACTGAAGACATTTATTTATAAGCAATGTATAATTTCAAACAAACAAAACCTCAAATTTTGAATTAATCTCGATTCCTAGATGATTTAAAATAAGTATGATAGACGTACATTTGGCCGCGTTAACCGATTATCATAAGGACAGTTGAATAAGTGACAAACAAAATTGTTCATTTTTAGATTCTTCAATTTCGATTGTGGGTAATAGGTAAGGGCCATTGTTCTACTAAGTAACTGAAAACAGTTTGATAAAACCAACTGAACAAAAGAATTAAAAATAAATCATCCCGCTATGGTTCACGCTAAACAATAGAACAGCATTAGACAGCAGCAAATGATCATAGTTTCGGAATATTTAACCCATCAACAGATTCGCATTCTAAATATTTAAAATGTCAAATTTAAGTACGATAGTATCCAATTGTCCTTTAGACGGAAATCTACCGACTTACTGAAAGGGACAATTGGACATTACACATACCAAAAACGGACGTTAATTATTTCAAGATAATGATATAAAGGGCTTTAAAGGCAAGCATAAATCATAAAATTCAAATTAACAAAATTAAAAGACACCTTTTGGATGTTAACTATCGGCAATTTTTTTTAATCATAGTCGGTATCAGAAGTACAACTCGACAACTGAGCAAGCAGTGAAAGAACACGCTTATTATATCATTTTATGCTTGGCTTTTCGAATTTTAATTCTTAATAACTAGTCAGGATCAATATTTTTATAAGCAACTTAAATTTTTTTGATTTAAAGCAACCACAAAAAAAGAAACAAAATTATTAGGTAAACACCTTAAATTTTCACAATCGGTAATTTTTAGGACTGTCAATATAGTATAAGTAAAAAGATATCCAATTGTACTGATATTACCTACCAGGACAAGGGGAAACGTAGAAAAGGAAAACGTTCCTAAGTTCGTATGATTATTTTTTGATTACCTTCAGAAGTTGATATTCCTTAGAAAAAACAAAAAAATACCAATACTTTTTGAAGGCTTAAACTAATAAGGATAATAAGCACCAAAGCTTAAAAAATCTTTGTAGTTTGAACAAACAAAACTCTTCCAATATTGGTCGAATTCTGGAATCATCAACGGTTAAATATGATGATTTCCACGTGTCCTCATAATTAGCAGACTTGAACGCTTCACTTAAAGATTTCAGGACTCCAGCCTCTCTAAACAGAACGAATGTTTTTATAAGCAAACAAAAGGTTTTCGAAAGAAATAAATAAACTGGAAAGTAATGCATTCTTGTTTTTCAACATTTGACGATTCCATAACACCCATCAGCAAGTAGGACGTCATCCAGTGTTATAAGACCTCTTTCTCTCTCTCTTTCTCTCTCTGTGTCTACCCCCCCCTCTCTCTCTACCCCTCCCCCTCTCTCTCTCTCTCCCTCTGTTTCTCTCTCTCTCTCTTTATCCAGCGTCCATAAGTGCACATACACCTCCTCCATTTCCCTTAATCTGCTTCTGTCTGTGTTACGTTCATCCACCCCTTCTCTGACATTTTTATAATATCATCGTACCACCTTAGTATAGACCATCCAGAATTTCCCCATGGTTTGCATTCCGTCATTTTCCTTATCCATTTCGTCTTCTCCATTCTTGCTGCATGTCCTGCCCATCTCCACTTTGCTTTTATTATTGTGCTTTTGACATCTTCCATTTTGATATGTTCTCTAAACCATTCTATAGATTTTTTTGTCTACTACTCACTACAAGGATTTTAGGATTTCAATCCTGGTTACTCAGGACGAACGGATTTATAAGCCACTTCAAGCTTTTTCATAAAAATTAAACAAAATTGGATTTTCAGTTTCAGTTAATTATAGAATTGTAAAGGCAAGGTATATGATTCTAACCAATTGTCCTGCTAGATACTTACCTATTGTAAGGACAATGGATAAGCAGCAAAAGAAAAATACTTTTTTTACATTCTTCGTAATATTATTATGGGAATAAAAAATAAAATTCTTGCGTTTTTGAGACTTTGACTAAGGAAAACAAAGACAAAATTGGAAATTTTCGGTTTCCTTGTTTCTGATAGCCTACTGTCCTGGTAATGCTTGTTGTGAGGACAATGAGAGGTAACAAATACTAAGTGTTTTTATTTGAATATTTTTTCATAAGGATATTTCTGATTCTGCCTCACAAAATAAATTAGTAAATAAAATTCTTATGGTTTTTGAAATTTGAAGCAAGGATAATAAGAATAAATGCTTTTATAAGTCATGTATTTATTTTTTAATTTGAACAAACCAAACTTAACTATGCTATGGATTTTGAATATCAGTCAAATTAGGATGATCAACAATAAGAATATTGTATTATAAACGGTCTATCTGGTTTATGCCTAGGATAATAAGAACCTAGGATTTTATAAACTCCCAAAAAAGGTAGTTGATTGTTTTACTTTATTTCTGATGCATACTTTTTCACAGTGATCTTATACTTTCTCAGGCGTACAGCAAAAACTAAAAATAAACTTCTAACGATTTTTCAGACTTCAATCAAGGATTATAGGGACTAAGGTTTTCATAAGCTTGTGAATCCAAACAAATCAACAAATCTTCATAAATTATTAAATATAAATATAATTCTAGAATCGTTAAAGGTTAGTATAATGACCATTTGTCTTCATAAACAATAACCTACTACTTATCACAAGGATTATCTGATTTCAACCATGGATAATTAAGATCAATGTTTTTAGAAGTAATTCTAAATCTTCTAAGAGAAAATTAACAAAAACCAATAAACTAGAATTGTCGATACTCAATATCAAGTGTAATAAGATCAAGTTATCCTAATAGATCAATGTTTGTTCTAAGGATAATGAATGCGGCAGGCAGCTAAAGAAAACGTTCTGTCCCATCAAGTAACGACAAAGGATAAAATTTGTATAATATTTCAATCATTTAGAAGGATTGTAGAGAGACAATAATCCTGGATAATTGGGACTAATGTTTGATATGCAACTCCAAAACCTTTTGATAAAAAATAAACAAAATCGAATTCCAGGATCATCAACAACATGAACATAATGTCCGCTTCGTAAATAGCAACCTACTACTTATCACAAGGATTATCAATTTTTAACCTAGGCTAACCACAATGGTTTTTATATGCAACCCAAAAAGTCTTTGAATTCAAACAAACAAAACTTAACAACATAATTTGTTGAATAATCGTCGAATTCTAAGATCATCAACAGTAAGTATTATAATGTTCACTTGTCCTTGTAAACAACCTCTCAAAAGGCTTTGCACCAAGGATAATAGAGATCACAGCTTTTATAGCAGCCCAAAATGAATTCAATCAAACAAAACTCAACAACTTGAATCGTAGAATTTTAGGACCATCAACAGTAAGTACGAGTATTATAATGTTCGCTCGTCCTTGTACAGAGTCTTTCACAAGGACTTCAATCAAGGATAATAAAGATCACATCTTTTATAAGCAGCCCAAAAATTCTCTTGAATTGAAACAAGCAATTCAAATTCTAAGATAATCAACAATCAGTATTAGAATGTGCACTCGTCCTTGTACACCGACTATCGCAAGGATTTGAGCTAAGAATAATAACAAGCAAAGCTTTTATAAGCAACCCTTTAAATTCAAACAAACAAAACTTATCAGCATAAGTTGTTGAATAATCGTCGAATTCTAGGACCATCAACAATAAGTGCTATAATGTTCACTTGTCCTTGTAAACAACCTGTCACAAGGATTTCAACCAAGGATAAATCAAGACAAACGCTTTTATAAGCAGTCCAAATCCTCTTAATTCAAACATTCAAAATTAAAAAATAATTGTAGGTTTTGAAAATTAGCCAGTCCCGTGCAGATACGGTGATATCCAGTTATCCTTTGAAAGGACAATCACACACGCACAGTTAATTATTTTTCATGCTTTCATTTTTTAAATAAGTAATAATAATGTATAATTATAAAATAATCCCGGTGTTTTTTTTGAACTATTTTTGAAAGTATTTGGTGAGATGAAGGACTTTCAAACTTCTTTGAAAATTCTAGTTTAAATTATAAGCAACTAGCATTTTAATAATTAAACACAGAAAGGGTTATGCAATAATAACTTACTTAAAGAAATTGAGGTTCTTCTATAAATTAGAATAATTACGTGCCAGTTTTTTGTCCCTTTTTTCTGTTTGTTTGAAGGATCATTTAAGCGTCAAGTCTGTAAAATGTGCAAAAAACGACGTGCTAATTTTCCTAATGTCTTTTGAAAATAAATGAGTTTTAGATTCCATTTAAGTCGCGAACGGAATTAAAAGTGGAGTTAAATATAGGAAAGCAATTAGTTTGATTACTCGTCTAGTAGAAATCTCAACAGTCCTCTAATTACTCCTAATTACCTTTGAAAGTATTTGCTGCTGCATTCTTGGAGCCAACAGCGCCCCTATCCGATCGTCCGAGGACGATTAAGGAAGTGAATCCGCTTTAATATATTTCCTATCGCGAATTGTTTTCCTTTTTGTCGTTTTTTCTTCCTCCGATTCTGGAGTTTAATTATCGAAAACAGGCCCTCGTTTTTCGGGGCATCCAACGCAATATTCGGTTGCACAAAATTATGTCGGGCATCTGTCAGGGACGTTACGTGTTGGCAAAACTTAGATAAGCATCGGAGCTTAAATACGCGCACCTTTGTGCTTTGAACGTAGGTAGAAAATACCTGAAGCGTAATCCGAGATCCCGTACGAAAAAATAATTTCACAAATCGCCAGCTCTGCAAATCCTAGAAGCGGGCAAATCTTGAGATTAAAACACAGACCCGGCTGGATTTGAAAGCCCCCCCGTTGCTACAACATAGATGTTCGGATAGACGGTATCTTCCATCTGTTTGATGTGCCGACGATTGAAGGGCCCAGTTGGACACGAACAAGTTCATTCATTGTTTTCGGATTTGTTCATTCTGTCGTTTACTTTTTTTTAATGCCTTTCTGTTCGAGGTAATTCGAGCTGAGCCTCCTTTTAGATAATCGATAATAACCCATGCACCCACAAGGCCCCCGCTAATTATTATTAATTAATTGTACGTGAGTACATTTTTCATCGGGGCTTCCTTTTTTACTGTCAAATTAGTAGATCAGAACAAATTTAAGTTAATCGGCTTTGTAGCGATGCAAAAGCAGCGGTCTGATGCTGGTTGAGCTTATTAACGAGCTCAAAAAATCTACGATACTTTCACCAATTAAAGATTTACATAAAAGTAAACTTTGGGGCGCTCGGTGGGGCAATAGATTCAAAGTCAACTTCGTAGGCAGCTCACGCAAGGTTCGAATCTCATCGGAGCCACAAAAACAATTCACGAACTGTTGAATCCACAGTCATAATCAGAAAACCAACTCCTCGATTACATAATTCAAAAACGAACTGGAATACTTACAATCAAATAATACAAGACATTGCAAATTTATTTTGTATTAAGCTTACAATCACCAGATAATATAGAAACAGAAACCGAAAATTTAATCAAGCTCCTCCAGCACGCCGTCAAACAAGCTACCCCACATAGTAAACCTAGAAAGATAAATATAAACATACCCTTCGAAATAAAGAAATTGGTAGCTGAGAAAAGACGAGCTAGGTCAACCTGCGAACGCACACTCCAGAAAGTAGAACAAAATACAATTAGCTTAGCAACAAGCTAAAATCCCAACTTCAAGAGATGAGAAATGATTCTTTTGAAAAATACGTGTCTAATCTCTCAAGACAGGGCAATTCCATATGGGTTTCTATAAAAAATAAGAGAAACCTCAAAACAACCTCACCTCCAATACGCAAAAACTCAACACCCCCAGGACCATGGGCAAAAAGCGATAAAGAAAAAGCAGACCTATTCGCATAACACCTATCAGAAGATGAAGTATTTTTCCCACACAACAACATCCTGAATCAAGATCTAAATACAACCATATTGGAACAAAGAGGACTAAAATTATTCACCCTGAATGAAATCCAGGATGAAATCAGGTATTTAAATAAAAAAGAGCACCAGGCATCGACCTCATAACAGCCACAATGCTCAAAGAACTGCCAAAAAAAGGAGCTGTCACAGTCAAATTAATGTATATTTTCAACGTTATACTGAGACTCGGTTAGTGTCCTAAATCATTAAAAATTGGGCAAACAATAATGATTCCTAAGCCTGGAAAAAATCCTACAGACGTATCATCCTACTGCCCAATAAGTATGCTACCAATCATCTCTAAACTGCTAGAAAAACTTGTACTCAGAAGAATCAATACAGATATATGTAAGTCAAGAAGATTGAATCCCAGACCACCAATTTGGATTTCGTCAGTCTCACTCCACAGTGCAGCAATGCCACCGCATTACAAATATAATCAATAGGGCATTGGAAAACTGTACTGGATGTCAGCCAGACCTTTGAAAAGGTGTGGCACCCAGGCTTATTATACAAAATCAGAATAATCCTTCCCAGCAGCTACTTCAGACTACTAAAATCTTATTTAAACGAGAGACAGTTGTCAATAGTGAAACTTCAAACCGCTGCGCTGCAACGTCCTATTAGGGGTTTCTCAGGAGAGCGTTCTTGGGCCTCTTCTATATGTGCTGTATACATCAGACATAACCACAACTAAGAAACATCAGTAGGCACATTCGCAGATGATGCGGCTATATTTGCAACCCACAAAGACCCTTTAGTAGCTTCTCACAACCTTCAATAATATCTAAACTTTATAGCAGAATGGCTACAAAAATGGAAAATAAAGGTCAATTAATCTAAATCTGCTCACATAACATTTAGTCTTCGGAAAGGTTATTGCCCTTCGGCCACCCTATACTAAACCGACGTACCACGGATACAATCAAGTACCTAGAACTACATTTAGACGTTAGAAGTTAAGCTGGAAACATCATATAATTAACAAAAGAAAACAAATCGACTTGAAAATCCAAGAGATAAACTGGTTAATAGGAAGAAGATCCCAGCTAACTATTGAAAATTAACTACTTATATACAAAGCGATAATCAAGCCTATATGGACCTATGGAGTTATGGACTTATGGAGTCGATCTCTGGGATTGCTCAAGCAAATCGAACATTATCCAAAATCCTCTGATCCATAGCAAATGCTTCCTGGTATATATCAAATCATACCCTACATAACGATTTGAATATCCCTTACGCAAATGAAGTCATTAGACAAAGAAACAACAAACATCACTACAACCTGGTGGGCCATCCAAATTTACTCGAAGCACTACTTCAACCAGCACCCAACAGAAGGCTCAAAAGACAGTGGCCCATAGACATCCAAGGGAACTGAGGTGAAATCGTTGGATGGACTCCTCTCCACGTCAAGTGAATGTCGTTGTATATCTCGCACTAAGTTATCACAATAGCTTATAGACTGTATTACATTCTGATTGCTAATTAAAAGTTAAAAAAAAACTGTTAAATATAAATTCTATCTGTTCAGATAACTGCCCAGATGGTGTTTAAAACAGTAGAAAAAAAATTTTTAAACCATTAAATCCGTTCTGAATTGCTAGTCTATAGTCTTGCTGAAATAAGAAAGCAGACGTCTGAACTTAGCGACAAACTGATGTTTTTGACATTCAGTAAACTCAGATTTGAAGTATCTTGAACTTAACGAATTGAAACGAATTTGTGAAACAAGGAAAAAATGTAAATGTCTGATGAAAAATCCTTTCATACTTTTAATAATTTCTTGGCCAATTTATTAAGCAAAATGAACAGGCTTGTTGCCAACTTCACACCTGTATTCTTACACTGAACGTAGGCTAAACTCCGCATTTAATGATCAAATAATTTCTGATTTTTAATCTGCAAATCTAAAGCATTCACTAATCAAAAATAAGAAAGATAAACTTCTGATCTGATTATTTAATAATACCTACTGCCAAGAACTACTTATTTTCCAAAAATATTTATTTTTGGTAATCGTAAAAGGTAATGGTATCGGCACTAATGCCCCATGCCGGCAAAATGGAGGGTTAATGCCTCTTAAGTGGCTCTCCATGCCTCGGTTGTCTCGCACGCTGTGCGTACGGGGTAGTGTAGTAAGCACCACGCCTTACACATAAACTCCCCATCAGAGGATACACTTTGTGACTTTTTATCTGATAACCTAAGCAAAAATAAAAAACAGGAACTGATTTTTTAATAATACTGGCAAGAACTATTTTCCAAAAACATTGATATTTCTGGAATCGTAGTATTCTGTGATTAATAAAAAATTATTTTCAAACCTTTGGCATTTAAGGCTTCCTTTATGGAATTCGAATAAATCTCTCAATTCTCTCCAATTTCTCTTCTCCTCAAGCGAATTTTTTTATACTGAACTAATTTCGCCAACTTTAGACCTGTATTATTATACTGAACGAACTCCTCATCTGAGGATACAATAGTTTATAATTTTTAATCTGATAATCTAAGACATATATTCTTCTTCTTCAGGTTATTTTAACCCTTTGTGGGTCTTTGCCTGCTCATTTGAGCTTTCTTAGCCATGTTTAGTGTTGAAAGAGAGGTGGCTGGCCTCGTCGCTCCTCTGTCCCTTTTTCTTCTTCTAATGTTATAGTCCTTTGTGGGTCATTGCCTGATTGGCTATACCATTCCATTTTTTTGTGTCTCCAATAATTCTTGTTCAGTTCTTTATTTTCATTGTTTGGGTAATGTCGCAACACTGAATCTGTCCATCTTAACTTGGGTCTTCCTCTTCGGCTTGCTTGCAAAATCTTCCATTCTGTAACCTTTTTTGTACTTCTGTCTTATTTCATCCTTTTGATGTGGCCAAACCACTTTATTCGTTGGGCTTTTATGTATCTAGTAATGATTTTGTGTTGTACGAGCTTGTCCAATTCGAAATTATATTTACTTCTCCATATGTTTTCTTCTACTTTTGTAGGCCCAAAGATCTTTCTGAGCATCCTCCTTTCAAATATTAATAGTTTTTCTTCATCTATTTTCTTTACGTTCCATGTTTCACAGGCGTATGTGACGACGGGTCTTATTAACATGTTATACAATCTTAGTTTTGTTCTTTTACTAATTATTTTGGACTTTAATAAATGTTGTATCCCATAAGCAGCTCTTATTCCCTTATTTATTCTGTCCTTTATTTCTTCTTGTATGTCACCATTAGGTACTATCAGCCTAAGATATAACTATATACAAATCTAATAAACAGAAACAAGAAAGAGGAACTGATTATTTAATAATACTGACAAGAACTATTTTCTAAAAATATTTATACTTCTAACAATCGTAGTATTCTGTAATTTAAAAAAATCACTTCGGAATTTTTGGGAATTTAGACTTCCTTTAAGAATTTCAAATTAATTCCTAAATTTCCTCCAATTAAATTTTCTGAAAGTTCAGCCAAGGATAACAAGGATGAAGATTGTTATAAGCAACCCAGAATGCGTTCTGAGTTCGTGGAAACGAAACCTGACGAGGATCGGTATACTTTTTAGATTTTGGACATCACTCGAATTCTAAAGTTTAACTAAATAGTTTTTTCTAACTAAAGGAAATTCGGCCAATTTTGTAAGTAATGTGGACAGACCTTTAATGTTTCCAACTTAAGACAGGCATTCTTATACTGAATGGAGACTAAACTCGGAATCTGAGCAGCCAATAGTTTTTGACTCTAATCTGCAAATCTAAGATATAAAATATACAAAACAAGAATAAGAAACAGAAAATACCCTGAAAACTGTTGATTATTTAATTATATTGGTGTGAATTGTTTTTCAAGAATATTTCATATTTCTAGGAATTCTAGTGTAATTCATTCTGAATCCTGAGGACTCAAGCTTCGTTTACGGAATCGAATAAATCACTAAATTTTCTCCAATCTGTGTTCCCCCCAAGTAAATTTTCTTTCACAACCTTAAGGTTTTAGAAATTTCAGCCGAGGATAACAAGGACGAAGATTGCTTAAGTTATAAGCAAGCCACAATACCTTCTGAATTCGTGCAAACGAAACCTAAGAAGACTTGCCTTTTAGGTTTTGAATATCACTCAAATTCTAAAGTTTTACAGATTCATTCGGCGGTTTCATTAAGTTAGGCTACGTGAAAAAGTCTTTAATGTCGCCAACTTCAGACCTGCTACAATAATTTGTGTTTTTTTTTCGCAAACCTGAGGCATTAAAATTTACTGATCAAAAACAGGAAGGAAAGACCCCTGAAAAACTTTTCATTATTTAATTATACAAGCAAGAACTAAAAATATTTTATGTTTCTATAAATTGCAGCATTTTGTAATTCATTCCGAATCGTTTGAAATTTAGGTTTCCTTTAAGGAATTTGAATCAACCCCTACGCACATTTTCTTTCAAATTCTTTCAAACCAATAACAATGAATGATTCATAAACTCAATGGAAACTTTGATCACACGTGTTTTATGTAGTAAAATTTATGTTGTAGGGGGTAAACGGCGTCTCGGAGATCGTCTTAACGGGCTTAGAACAACCCTTCCGATCGATCTGAATGTTTACAGGCATTGTTTTGCTGTCGCGACCCGGCTGACAGCTAACTAAGTGCGTGTTGTCAGAAGCAGGTTCGGGTTCAGCAGCTATCATCGGGGTTCCAGGCCATTACACCCGCACCATTGTCTTTTCCCGATGGACAGACGACCTGGGGTTCGAAACTACTCGATGAAATGTCAACACATCGCTTGCTGCCTTATACGTCCGATTTTTCTTTTTGGTAAATTTCCACCGGGATAATTATTTGGGAATTTCCATACGTCGTTGAAGGTACCAAAAGTAATAAATTACATAATTAAAATCGAATGGTTTTCTGTGAATGTTTGATTAAAAGACAGCACGAGCCTTGTAATTTGTAATCGGTTTCGATTTTATTATTACGAAGAAGTGTGTAAATCTGCAAAAGCAAAACGTTCCGCAACGATTCCAAAAGAAAGGCTGATCTTCTGGTTTAACGTCGCCTGAATCCATAATCGACTATTAGTTCGAACATTACGAGGGTCATTCATCAAACCATGAAACATCTACATCAGTATTAGAGCTTATTGCAGTTTTACGCAATGTAGTACAAAGATTTCTGTGGTGAGCAGTAAATTTAATGATCCAAGGTGAGACGAAAGTGATGTGATGTCCCAGCTGTGCATGCCAGGACACTCAGGTCGCGGGTTAACGTGGTGTTCGCGGAAGAGTCGTGCCGTCTCACATCCTTACCGCATTAGTCCATTCATGTACCCGACCAGACTCCCGCTAACCACCCAAGAAACTCGACATGTGTTTGTCTGCATTCTTATACGGGGATTAACGTCTGCTTAAATATTAATAAACATGTCTGTTGATAGTTTGTTTGATTTAGTTTTGGTGTCGTTCTGAGGATTACCCTTTTACGCGATACCATTATTGATGGTTCGGTTTATCATCGCCCCTTTAATACAAATAACCTTTACTTTAAAACCCGTTTCTGACGTTAATAATGCTGAAAACCAAACTCACTTAAAACTTTATTGGCCATTCATTTCAATCATCTGCAGAGCCACCCACGTAAAATATGTGTAACAATCTCGAAGGTCCTTTGATTTGCTTCTTCAAATATTACATGGAATCTTGATCGATCTTCTAAACATTCAAAGATTCTATATTTCCTCTGCTAAAATACGGAAGTTAAAGACTCAGAGTAACGATTTTTTGCTTTCAAAAGGTGCCTTCCAAATTCAATTTTCAAAGGACCAAGAAAAAATAAAATCAAAAACAAAGATCTCGTTCAATAAAGAGATAAAGAAACAAACGACGAACCTTTGACTTTAGTTTTTCATGGATATTTTGCCAACAAAACGTAGAAAAAATATCAAAAATCTCGACCCATCAAACCTTCTGAAAATATGTTAACACAACGTCTTCCGTTTGGGACCTTGTAATTGTTGAGGCATAAGAACTCGCTTCTTTAAGGGGTTTCATCAGGAGGAAGACGGGGGCACTAAAATAGCACGGCAACTTTATTATTCATTTGAACCTGGTGATATACAAACAGCTTCTGATCGAATCAACGAAGACATCTCAAACTTAATATCATTTTCTAAAGATCATTGTCTAAAAATAAATGCCAGTAAATCCAGTGTATTAGTGTTTGGCAGTCGTAAATTGCGTAAAGAAATTGCTTCGGGGCTCGAGGTTCTAATTAATGGAAAACGGTTAAGTTGCGTTGTTACAGCTAGAAATTTCGGACCTCATATTGATACTAATCTACGTTTTAAAGATCATATTACTAAACTTATCCAAAAAGCTTACGCTAGTCTTCTGAAAATATCTTAAGAACAAACTGCAACCCTAAAAACAAACAAACAAGCAAAGATTTTCTTTGCTTTGTAGCATTTATTTGTCCAAAATATCAAAAATTCTTATCAGGAGATAGTCAAACATAGGCCTGCAAAAAGCAGATTTTGAAGTCAAGCCATCTCCATAATGGGCACTGAAAGGTTTGTTAGTTAGCACCGCCTATCAATTAAGTCCTCATTTAACCTTCCGAGTTTTTCGAATGAGATTCAAATATCTACTAAAGCAGCAATCAAATTGTAAATTTCGAGGCTTGAACTCTAGGTTCATGGTTTGATTTAGAATCAAAAAGCTCCCGGAAAACCATTAGGCAGAACTCTAAAAGGATGACAAAAGTCTGGTCATTTGTATTCTCTTAGAAAAATAAATTAAAAGCCGTACAGTGCAGAGTAGAAAACAGACTTGACGAAAAATAATAAGAAAAATAGGCAGGGACAAAGAAGCAAACGAGAGGGCAAAGGAAGAAGAGAATGAGAAGGGACTGAAGAGGCATAAGAAACTGAAATAAGGGTAAAAAGAAAACAAATAATAAACAGAAGAAAGAAGAAGAGAAACAATGAAGAAAAAGAAGGTCAGGAAAAAGAAGAATCAGAAGGAACAGAACAATCGGATTAAAATAAGAAGAAAAACACAAAGAAAGAACTAAAAAAAAGGAAGCGAAAGAAGACTAAGCATAAAAAGCCTATCAATTAAGTCCAAATTGTTTCCAATAATAAATATTTACTACAGCAACAATCGATTCCCGAATTCATACTCAAGAATAACACCTCGAGTAGAGATTTCAAATTCCAAATTTTAATCAAAATAGGTTATATTCGAATTTTGAGGTTTGAATTTTAGATTTATGGTTTGATTTTGAATCAAAAAGCTCCCACCAAATCATTAAACAGAACTCCAAAAGGATGACAAAAAATCTGGCCACTAGTATTCTCTCAGAAAAATTAAAAACAGTAAAATGCAGGGTAAAAGGAAAGAGAAAAAGAAGAAGGACAAAGGAGTAAACAAGGGCAAAAAAGAGGTTGAGGAGGAGGAGCAAAAGAGGAATAAGAACCAGAAGAAGTAAAAAGAGAAAACACCTAAGGGGAAAAAGAAAGAAGAAGACTAACCAGGAAGAAAAAGAAGACCAGAAAAGTAAGAATTGGAAGGCGTAGAAGGCGGAGAAAAGGCAGAAAAGGCAGATTAAAATAAGAAGAAAAACAACAATAAAGAACTAAAATGAAGAAGCGGAAGAAGGCAAGACAACAATAGCAGGCAAAAGAAAATAATGAGTATTAAAAGCAAAAAATATAGATTAAAATAAAAAGGACAAAAAGAAGGAAAATCAAAAAAGAAAAAGTGGAAAAGGCAAAGCATATACAGCAGGAAAATGCATATGAGAAGGAGTAGAAGGAAGAGAAGCAGAAAAAAACAGATAAAAATAACGAAGAAAAAATTAAAACGAAGAAGCAGGAAAATGGGAATCAGGAGAAGTAGAAGGAGGAGCAGAAACAGAAAAACAAATCAAATAAAAAGGAAAAAACACGAAGAAAGAAATAAAATAAAGAAGAGGAAGAAAGCAAACCAGAAAGAGCAGGAGGAAGAAAAACAGATTAAAATGAGAAGATTGAAAAACACTAAAAAAAAGTAATAAAGAAGCAGAAGAAAGCAAAGCATAAACAGCAGGAAAATGAGGATTAGAAGGAGTGGAAGGAGCAGAAGAAAAAGAAAAAACAGATTAAAATAAAAAGAGAAAAAAAAACAAAAAAATAAAAAATAAGCAGCTGAAAAAGGATGGATATTAACAACCAATTTATAAGCAACTCAAAGAACCCTAAACGACATGAATTTTGAATATTAATCGAATTCTAGGATCATCAACAATTAACTATGATATCCACTTGGCTTTATACTCAGTAATCTACCACTTAGCACAATGATTATCGCATTTCACTGCTATGTAATCAGGACTAAAGCTTTTAGGGGTAACATAAAACCTTTTGATAAAAAAATTAGTAAAATTAAATGATAAACAGTTTCTGTGTTTTCAGTGTCAGCTAATTCTAAACTGGCAACGCCCAATAACAAGTAAGATAATATTCAACCGTCCTGATAACTAATCCTCACTATAAGAACAATGACAGGTAGCAAAAGAAAATGCTAATTATTTCATGTTTCAATTTTTTAATTTTATTTGGTTATTCTGTCTTGCAAAATAAATTCTTACCGTTTTTGAATTTCTACCAAAGATAATAAGGACCAAGGATTTTATTATTATTATTATTATAAATATGTTGCCAACTTGGTCTTATAATCAGTAGTCTATTAGTTATTACAAGAATTATCGGATTTCACTCCTGTATAATCAGGACTAAAACTTTAAAGAGTACTAACTAGACCTTTTGATTAAAAAAATAAACAAAATCAAATGATAAACAGTTTCTGGATTTTCAGTATCAATTACTTCTAAGACGCTGAACAGCAAGGATGATATCTAATCGTCCTGCTAATACTTATTAGAAGGACAATAAGACTGACAGAAAAAGAAATGCTGATTATTTAACTTTCCTTTTCATAGTGATACTTGTCCTGTATTTCTAAATAGATTCTTACGCTTTTTAAGATTTCATTCAAGGACAATAAGGACTAGAGCTTTCATAAAAATCACAGCTCAGTATTCACAACGGGGATTTTTTAATTCGAAATAATCAGGATCACTGCTCTTATAAGCAACCTAAAACTTTTGACAGAGAATAAACAAAATTGAAAGACGAATATTTCTAGACTTTCAGCTTGAGTTAATCCTGGAACTGGCAGTGCCCATGCAAGTAGGGTGATATCCAATTGTCCTGTAGATACTTATTATAAGGACCATAGGGCCATTTTTATTTTTGGATTGCATTTTTTCGGAGTAATTTTATTCTCCATAATAAAATAAATATGAAAGAGAATTCTGACGGCTTTTGAAATTTTGGGCAAGAATAACGAGGACGAAAATTGTTATAAGCAACCTAAAAAACATTTTGAATTCGTGCCAACAAAACTTGTTACATAAAATTTGACTATTAATCCAGTTAGAACTAGTTTTACATCTTCTTCTTCTTCTTAGAGTGGTATGCCTTACAGAGCGTTACCGCCTTCTCTCCATATGCCTTTCCATATGTCTTTTTGTAAAAATGTTATTAATTCTCAGAAAATAAAAGTCGTGCGGTTTATACTTTAACCAAGGATAACAAGGATCAAAAGTCCGAAAAAAGGTGGAATTGAACAAACAATATCTAAGGACACAAACTTTCTCAGATCTTGAATGTCAGTCGAATTCTTAGCTCATCAACGGTATCTAAGCATAATAATCAGTCGGCCTTAAAAATAGCTTATCGCAAGGATTATCGATTTTCATTCTAGCATAATAAGGACCAAAGATTTAACAAGCAATCCAACAGACCTTTTGAAATCAAACGAACAAAACTAAATAGTAAATACTTTAGACTTTGAATATCAACCAGTATTTCACACATACCTAAGGCAATGCCCAGTTATCCTTTTAAAGGACAATTGATTATTTTCTAAGAAGCACAAAAATTCATAAGAGAATCATTACCAATTGTTTCAACATCTCAACCATTACCATCTTGGCCTTTTCTACAAATATTTTAAAAATAAGGTCGAATGAGATTAGAGAAGAGTAAAGGTGAGTTCGTGTGAGGAGAGGAAATAAGTGAGATGAGATCTAAAAGTTCCTTAGAAGTTTAAACTTAGATTATAACGAAAATTAGAATTCTAGAAAGAAGAGGAGAAGGAGGAGGACAGAAGGCAGTAGAAGCAGAAGAGCAAAAAAGGTTAGGTGGGATAAGGTGAGATCTAAAAGTTCATTAGAAGTTTAAGTTTAGGTTATAATAAAAATTAGAATTATAGAAACATATTGAGTTATTTGCAATAAAAATAAGATGAGGAGGAGGAGCAGAAGGCAGTAGAAACAAAAGAAGAAAAACGAAGAGCAAAGAAAAAAGACAAACAAGGCGAAGCAAGAGAATGAAGAGGAGCAGAAAAGAGAAAAACGGACGAAGAAAGAGAAGGAGAAAGAGGATTAAAATAAAAAAAATTAAGAAGAACAAAGAAGGGTAAAGAAAACAAGAAGAAGAAGATTGCTATCAAAACTCGTAATATAAAAAGGAACGAAGGCAAATAAGAGCAAGAATCAAAAGGCTATTCCCAAGATTTTGCAAAATTAAAGATCGTTTTTTTTAAATCAAAAGAACTAATTTCAAAACCTTGACCGTTTCGCTTCTCCAGAACTTTACAACTTAAGTTCGCTTTATCAACAAATCAACATACCACCTAACAAAATGTGTTCTCAAAAACCTAAACAACAACGTGTCGATTCATACCATCGAAAGAAAAAGAAAAAATTAGAACAAAAACTAGAAAAACCACAACCAAAACGTTTTAACTATTCATAAAATGTAAATTACACAAATAAAATTACGTCGGCCGATCAGATTAAAACTCTCAATTGAGTAAGAAGCGGCGATATCGTATATCAGTCCAACCCTGATAAAGCAGGAGATAATCATAACCTTATGTGTGCTGGAAACCCAGGGTTCGTCTGAAACCACACATAATCATGGGGTGACATCATGGGACTCCAATGTGGAGGTACGCGTGTGTGTTCGCGTATGTAACTAAATCAGTGACCAACAAACTTTTTTTCCTGGTTTTCAATTTTGCTTTCTAGATTCGCACTTTTTATTTATTAATGCAAATCCAAATCAATACAAATGCAAAACCTACTGTTTTGGGGAGAGGAAATCTCCTTTTAAGATTTAAAGGCCAGTTACAAAAATTCAAATACAGAATGACAAAAATATTTAATTCTGAGCTTTTTCGATCAATTAAACAACGCCTAAATAGCTTGCTAAAAGAGAGAAATTCGGCACATCTTTTAACGAAACTATTATAATATCAAAGGAACAAAATTAAATTGACGAAAAAAAATGTTTAGAATCGCTGATAAATACAAAGAGTATCTCACAATCAGGCAAGGTCCAGGTGGCTCGGTCTGATTGTGATGCAAATTTAACCCCAGGTGTGCTAGGAAGGGGGTGGGGTGCGCCCGGAATCCCAGGGGGCCCCTTGATCCAGTATATACTTGGCTACTGCCCGTCATCTCGGAGTTACATAATCTAACATGGGTGTCCTCCAGGCCAGATGCTTCAATCACACCACTGCGTATCATTAGGGATTGAATATAATTCGATAGACATACAGCTATTTGAAAAATAAACACCACCCCTAATTTGCTTATTATTTGCTTGTGATGATATTCTTTTGGTCTTTCACTTGTTTATTTATTGGGTAAAATTTTGAATTTGAAAACTTGTTTTTTAAGGGCAAAACGTTCGAAGAATTTTATAAGAACATTTATTAACTGGAGATTTACAGTTATTTAATCGGTTTACCAAGTGCGGAAGGTTTCAAAACGACTACTTTAATTGTACTTGAAAATATTTAAAAACAAAAATTGTTTCTAAAGCACAATCTTTGCGAATTACTTGCTTGTTTGTGGTACTTCATTTATTCCTGAGAAGATTTAAGAGACGAATACACGACAACCAAACATTTAACAAAAATTTTCAAAAATCGACAACCAACTCGGAATTTTCAAAAATTGCAATGTTCAAGAGGATTAAAATCATCAATCGACACACAGTTTCGAAAACTATTCTCCGGGAAAGGAATAAAAATAACTCAAAGAGTTACTTTTACGAATTACTTTTACTGCCAAAATTGAAGGGCCGAGAAACACATAGACAGCCAATTTTATAGAAATTGACCCACTTTTCAAAAGTAGATAATACTGCGGACCTATGCAGAGGTAAAATTTGTTCGAAAATTCGAGCCTTTGTGATATTCCTTAAATTTTACGCATTTTAGGGCCCCTCATACCCTCTTGAAAAGGTTTTTAAAGAATGCAGAAACCCACAAATACCAAAACTTTTAAGGAATTAACAATCGATCCAAATGTTCAAAATTGTGTTGCTGAAGAGGGATTAAAACTTGTTATGAATTTAGTGTGAATTTTTTTGATTTTTTGGAGACCCCAATTCCTTTTTGAAATGTTTAAGGACCGGAGAAATACTCAAACAATTTTCAGAGTTTTGAAATCGAGCTAAATTTTCAAGATTACCTTGCTGGAGAGAGATTAAAAGTTTTTACGAAATTTATTCCCATCTTTCGCCTTTCTTTTTAAAGGGTTTAAGGATTGGAGACTCAGTCAGGTAATCGGACAGTTGCCAACATTTTTCAGAAATCGACATGCAGAGGTACTCATCAAAATTATTTGCGAAATTTATTCTGAATTTTTCGGTTTTTTGGTGTCCTAAATGCCTTTTTGAAATGTTTAAGGACCAGCGAGACTCTGAAATCAGACAGTTGCCAGAGTTTCATTTGCTTTTTTCGGGTCCTTAATTTCATTCTGAAAAAGTCTAGGCATCAGAGAGTTATACAGACAGTCAAGCAATTACCTGAATTTTTAAAAATCGACGAAAGACTGAAAGTTGCACAAACTGCAAGATTGTAATGAATTATTAAGAAACTAATCTTCATGAAAATCACACTGAACTATGTACTTGTATTATTTGATTCTTAGGATTCCTTCTGAAAAAAGTTTAAGAACGGGAAAGACCCACAGAGCCATGCACTTTCAAAATTGTAAAGCTGCGGAGGATTACAATTATTTAAATACAACAATTTTTAGGAAAGTCATTGGATTTCTTGGCTTTTTCGGGTCCTTCATTTCTTTTTAAAAAATTCTGAGGACAGAGGATTAAACATGCAATTAACTAAATTTTAAAAAGAATTCTAAATAGACTTCCTGTAAAGGAAAACGGCCCAAACCAGAATTATTTTTTCAAAGAAATGTTAGTTAACATATTAGGGGGCCCTAAGCAACAAAAATTAGAATTTTACACCAGAATTATCCTTTAGTAAGGCACATTTGGGGAAGCACATAAAAATTTCCAGACCAAAATTTTGTTTTTTAGGATAGATTTTTAAATAAAACGGACCTTTGGGGAACTTCAAAATGTTAAAGATATCAGGCAATCAGGCCTAGAGAAACCATAACTTCATTTAAAAAATGTCGAATTTAAAAGTAACAAATTCCACGTTTTTTTCAATACCTATACGTTTTTAAGTAAAAAGTGGTTAATTGGTAACTGTAAAAGGCGGAAGCGTCAAACAGGCAATGAAAAATACACAATTCGGGCTAAAACGTAAAAAATTCCATGCCAGAATTTTGCTTTTGAGGATAATTTTTTTAAACCAAAAGTGGACATTTGGCAAACTTGTGGAAGCTTCTGCCAAGAAAGACCCAAAATTTCACTGAAAGCATCGAATTCGAAGTAAAAAATTTTACGTCCAATTTGCTTTTTGTAGCCAGATTCGTAGGTAAAAAGTGGATATCTTAGGAACTACAAGTTGTGAAGGCGCCAGGCAATAGGTATAAGTTCCAAATTTCACTAAAATACTAAAATTATGAAGATTAAAATTTAACAAATTAACGTCAGAATTAGCTTTTTGAAAATAGACTTTTTAAGTTAAAAAATTCTCATTTTGGAAACTACAAATGGTGGAGGCACCAGGAAAAAAATCCAGAATTTCACTAAAAATATAGAGCTGCAAATTTAAAACAGACAGATTATTTTAGGTATGCCATCAATAAAAATTCCAAAATTTCATTAAAATTATTGAGTTACAAACTAATTAATTCGATGCCTTAATTACCTCTTTGAAAACAGATTTTTTGATTAAAAAATTTGACATTTAGGAACTACAAATGGTGAAGGCGCCAGACAATAAAAATTTCAAAAGTTCACTTAAATTATTTAGAAAATTCTACCCCAGAATATAAAATTAACAATTTATGAACTACAAATGGTGGAGGCGCAAGGTAATAAAAAATCCGAAATGTTGGTAAATTGTACAGGTAAACAGTAAAAAGTTCCAAGCCAGAATTCTGTTTCTGGGGATAGATTTTTGAATAAAAAGTGGAACTACTAGTGATGGGGTTACGCAATGAAAAGCAAAATTTCACTGACAATATCGAGCTAGAAAGTAATAAAACCTACGTCAAAAATGTCTTGTTGGAAACAGACTTTTTGGTAAAAAAAAAATGGACATTTTGGGAACTGTAAAAGATGGAAGGTAGAAAGTGGGTATTTGGGAAATGCAAATGGTGGCAGCAAGCAATGAAAAACTAAAAAGCAAACAAATCCAACACCAGAATTTCTTTTTTCAAGACAATTTTTCAAGTTTGAGGAACGTCAAACGGCGGATGAAAAGGTTAAGATATTAAGCTAAAAACTTTAAAAATCCGTGTCAGAATATTATCACATTTAAAAACCGATAAATTCGAAATGGCGGAGACACCGAACAAGCTGGGCTTCTAAATTTTTCTCACAGATAAAAATTTGTTAATTCTCCAAAAATAAAGATGTAGTTTACAACGAAAATACAATTAAATTTTCTTTAAAAACAACTGATGGGTTAACAGCATCATCCCACATATGATATACGATCCTATTTGATTTAGAAGCGAAGGTCTTTGGAAATCATAAAAGCTCTTAGTAATTCCTTCTCCGTTGTCTTCGCGGGTGCATCACATGGGACTAACAAGGCCTGGCAATTATTCCGGGTAATTACGTCAGCGGAACTTTTCTCGGAGTCGCTTTCAACGGTGGTAATTAAGAGAGTTAGTGCGAGCGGGCACGTCCCAGGATGTGCCAGGAATGTGCGAGGATTTGATTATCGTCCTTTGTCTTCAAATTGACACGAAGTCTTATTAAGCAGAAGAAATCCCTTTACATCGCGACTATGTGTACGAAAAACATACACGACGGTCGAGTCAGGTTGTCTCCTCTTTCTGTAGAATTTCAGCGATTCGCGACGAAGGAATTAGAGGAAAAGGTAATCAAATCTAAAGGGCCGTTAATGAAGAAAATCTCATTCCATAAAACAAACAAGAATACTCAATTAGGAGGTAAAAAGGGCGTCTATAAATCAACTTAAAAATTCAAACTGCATTAGGCAAAAGCAGTGTTAAACTAAGATGGTAGCAAGGGCGCGACGACCGAGCGGAACCGGAACCGGAAGACGGAGCGTGCGTGCTAATGACGGCAGCAACCTCTGGCGAATACTCTTGAAACTTGTGCGATCTTTTCTGACGTGAGTCATTGCTTTTGTCAGTTTGTACAAGTAATAATTTGTACCGAGTATTAAACGTGTGCATGCTGAATCGTGAAAGAGCAGGCATCAAGTGGAATTGACTTCTGTTACTCCCTCATTAGAAAACTGACGCTCATTTCAATTTTAGTTCCATTCGTTATACATGAATATCCGGAAGCTACACTACTATTTTAATGATGGAATAATTATCCAGTTTTTTAAGAGGCACTAATTCTGAACGAATTTAACTTTTACGTTACGAACATTGAACAACAATAAAATGCATTTCACACGAACATATAAGACCATTTCGAACACTTGCTTAAATATGCAATTAAAATTTCTCAAAGTTTCCTTAGTCGACAGTGACTGTATGAAGATTACAAGTTTTTGACTTTTAGATTTATTTTTCACCAAAAAATCCTTCAATCACAGCTACCATATTTTAATTTGTTTTAACCTAGTTGCATAATTTTTGTTTCAAAAATAGGTAAGGGTGGGAAAGAGACCCCGAAGCTTGAGCTCGAGTTGGTTTGGCTCGAACTTTGAGCGAGATCGAGCCTACGATTTGTCGAACCGAGTCGAGCTGAGCTTTTTTCCAAATTTCTTGTAAAACGCGGAGCTCATTGCAAGCTCGAGGGTCGGTAAAATCGCGAAACTCGGTAAAGATTCGAAGCTCGGTAACCGAGCCGAGTCGAAAATATTTGACATTTTCCCCGAATCGAGCCGAGCTTGTTTGGCCTTTTCTCCGAGTCGAGCCGAGCCGAACAAAGTTTAGAAAAATCTAAACACTCTAGTACAGTGTAACAGTAAAGGTAAAATTCGGCAAAAGAATTATGTATAAATATACTACTATTGCAGTATTTAACTCAGGCAACAAGACATTCAAGGGTCAGTCAAGAGACTATCAACAGAGAGATAGCTATTGTACGTATAATCAAATCTTATCTTTATATTTAAAATATATTAACTGCCTATTTGTCTGAAGAATGAAAGATGCAAATAATTTTAAAAGTATAAAAAGAAATTCAAAGCTACTACTGCAATACAAAACATATGATTAATACATTATTTGCATAAAAATTTTGACTTAAAATCGCTCGGAAAAAATTAAAATATTTTGTGGCTATTGACATGGATTGTTAAGCCTACGTAGAATAGCAGCAGAAGAAAATCTAAAACTGACAACTTGATGGTTCGTATTAAATATAAACCAAAAATAGCAGCCAAGATGGTAGAACGAGAAATAAAGAGCTTTTTGAATTTGAAAAAAATGAAGCACAGATGGCCAAACCCTGCAAGAATTTTCTTACAAGAAAACTAAAAAACAGAAACGAATAAATAAGATAAATGGGAAGATAGAAAGGAAATGGTAAATAATGGCAACAGCAGTGCTATGTGAAAAGAAGTAAAAGTGAAAGAACGGAAAATGAAATGGTATGATGCAGAAAGTAAAGTTGCAGTACTAAGCAATAAGGCAAGATCAAAATTGGATGGATTAAATAATTTAAGCAAAGAAAATAAGGAAGAGTATCATAATACAAGACAAAAACCAAGGAAAACATTAAAAAAAAGAAAAAGAAACACAAACAGAAAGAAGTACAGATAATGGAAGCAACAGCAACAGCGAAAAAAGATGCAAAAAGAGACGTAAACACCTTTTATAAGAGAAGGTATTTTCTTAAATTAAACGTCAAGTTTTCGATTAAATTTAAACAAAATTAAATTCGACTACAAAAATCCCATTTATTAGCCCTAGAAAATTGACAATTAATTAATTATATTGATTATATTTATTAATTATATTAATTGATGAATTAAGTAAAGTCCTTAATTTTATAATAACATAAATAACAAGCCAACAGGAAGTGCTTTTCGGTGTAACAGTGCAATTTCCTAGAAATACATTTGCCTATAAAAAATCGTTCAAATTAAGACAGATATATACAGGGTGGTCTTTAAATAATGAGACACCAACCAACGTCAAAGTTTTAATTTTCTTCTGTAATTTCGAAAGATTTCGAAATATTCACAAGAACATTGGGGAAACTAATTTGTTTGGGGATGAGAAACAGTAATGGTTCCTAGATTTTAGTTTAGCTTCAAAAACAGCATTACTTGTGTTAAATCTAATATCTTTAAAAAACTTTTTTATATTTAAAGAAGAAAATTAAAACTGGACACCCTGTATCTCTTTTAACATTAACTTTTGAGCTAAGTTAATCCTAGGTAAATGTTAATGTTTTGAACCCATGAATCTACTGTTGCGAATCACTTAAGAGCCACCCTGTTTATATAGCAATTGTAGGAAAAATAATTTTGTAAACAATGCTAAATATTGGTGTCTTGGTAAGCTGTACTAATTTACAGTTAGCAATCTGGAAAGTCTTCGCCATTCTTTTAAATAACGGGTGTCCACAAACTGTCAACATCCCAGTAGGTTGTGATTTCAGAAACATATTTCGTAATTTGATTCAGAACACAAAACCAAATGTCAAGATTTGTAAAATGTCATTATCTATGATTTAATCTAAGACTTGTAATTTGTTTTTCAAAGCAACCGAGATGACGACTGTTTATGAACACACGTTAGTTTATAGTGAGTTTTCAGGTTTCAGCAGAATTCCTTTAACTTCAAAAAGTTCAATTTCATATTGATCCTGCTTTGTCGAGATTTCTTTGTAGAGAGTAAGCTAATCCAAAATCGAACAAAAAAGTTCTAAAATACGGATAAATCCAGTTTCCAGAAACTAATTCAGAAAATCCCAAAACAAGCAAATAAACACGTAACATCAAAACAAATAGGAAAAAAGCGGCGCATCAGAAAGTCTTTGATTAAGTTAAAATGTCCGAAAAAAAATCCGTTAAAAGTTATCATCGAATATTCAAGCAATTACGCCTAAATTTAAGCCAGCCGAGTGCACGGTTTTTGATATTTGATGAAAGCTCTCAGGAGTGCATTCGGCCGCTGCACACACCTCAATACCTGCACAAGTCTGTGTTCTCCAAGAGCGCCTTTGATCAATGCACTTTGCAGTTTTTCACTTTTTACTGCAGTTTCTGCTTTATACGATAGAATCTAACGGGATTCATTCGAGGAGGATACATTTTTCCTCTTTAAAGGCCAAGTTAAAATTGATACCGCTATTCAGAATATTCTTTACAATTTAGCGAACACAAAAAAATTTCAAAATAAAAATAACAAGAATTCTTTGATTATTCTTCGATTTTACTAAACAAACATCGACAACGTATTTTCCTAGAAATTTCTTGGAAACTTTAATTAAAAATGTTATAAGAAGACTTAGTCTGGTTGTGGAATTTTAAGATGGAAAAAGCAGGCAATAATTGGAGTAAATACATAAAAGGCCTAATTTATTTAGTTAGTGGACGAAATCTAGGTTTGCAGTTGCCAAAGGAAATTTTTTTAAAAGCTAACACTCAATAAAACGTGCAAAAAACGACTTTACACAAACTAAAAAGACTTTAATTACTCAGAATAACAATACGTATTTCACCAAGATATCTGTGTGATTTTTTGACCATCTATTTTTCAATTTTTCAAAGCTCAAACTGTAGGTTTAATATTCCCCAAAAAAATTCTATTTCATACAAAAGAAAAACTGAAAGCTCGGGAGAATTTCGTCCTAAACGTTCGAAAGTTTAAAATACGGTAAACTGTTGAAAGTGTCGTTTTTTTGGTAGAAAATGTCAGTTAAGTTCACTCAAACTGCACTTGACGTATACCCTAAAGTTCGTGGGAAATGTGTGCATGTATTCATACAGAACAAGTTTGGTCCAGACGTAACATCCAGACGCCAAAATCCGGAACGACAAGTTTAGTTTATAAATCGTTAGTGGTTATTCAGTTTAGTTGAACAGGATACGAATATGGAGAGTGTGGTAAATTTGTAGCATGAACTACTGGACATTACCTTATTTTACCAAACTGTTGGAAGCTAATTAAAATACGTATTAATTCCTGGCGAAAATTAATGGAAATGGAAATAAGCTATTTTATGGTAATTTTAAAAATTTACGTTTTAAGTTTGCTTTCTTGCCAGTTTTCAGGGCAGAAGCCGGTAAAGCCAGTTTATTTGAACTTATGAGCTTCAGCTTGGTGACTAATTGTTTAAAAAATATATAAATCAAGGCAGGGTCTCAGAATTCATAAATTTAAGACGAGACTTTTTTATCAATTCAGAGTTCCAATTCTAAATTTATTTCTTGAGTAAAAACACAAAAGTAAATCAGCTTTTCTAGAAACCAACCCGCAACGCAGGAAAACGAAAAAATAAGGTCCTTTCTTGGTTTGTACCTTCGAGATTTAAGGACAAAAACTTTGGGTAGAAGTGACTGACGAACTTTAATTTGTTTCGCAGAAAAGAAAGCTGTGATTTCGATATTTTTACGAAAGTTTTTATGATTTTTAAACATATTCTAAACGGCCTTTGCTATTTTTATTTTTTTTTTAGTTAATTTGGTTTGTCATTTTAAGCCTTCGAATTCGACTTAAATAGTCAAGCAAAATATAATTTTAAATTACAATTTGACTCTGCACAGAAATGTGTGAAAAGTAAACTGTGTTACTTGCAAAGATTTCCTAGATTGATTTTAACCAGGTGAAAGCATTCAGAAAGCCATATATTTTTAATTAATTAAATGTAAACTGCTACTAACCTATCTTCCCAAAACTAAGTAAAGCTCTTTCTACTTACAAGTTGACCATTTTTAGAGCTCTCAATTTTCATTCAATTTAAGCTTAAAATTCCAAATCGTTAACTAAATCAAACTTTCGAAGACTTTTGAAAGAAACCATAACATTTTAGGTTTGATATTGTTCTGAAAATTTTAATATGAATAAATTAAAAAAGACTTTCACCACTCATAAACCAATAACTTTTACAGCTTTCGATTGTCCTCGAATTTTTGGACTTAAACTCGGAAAGTTCAACCAAATAAATACTTCGTTTTCGAACTTTAAAAATTAATTTTCTAAAAATCCACATCTTTCTGAAGCCAAAAAAGTAAGAAAACCACAACGAGGTGGGTTTTTAAACCAACTGGTGGCTTGGGAGCTTTCAATTGCCTTGCAATCCCAAGCTTAGACTCCAAAAATTTAAGTAAATGATAATTTAGATTTTAAATCATGAGAATTAATTTTTCAAAGATGTAGGGTGTGATGTAGGGTAACCACATCGGAAAAGCTCTTTCAATTTACAAACTGGTAATTTGAGAGCTTTTAGTTCTCCTTCAAACTGAGCTTAAATTTCCAAAAAATTTAACCAAATGAATACTTCACTTTTGAAATACGAAAGCAAACTTTTCCAAAATCTACAGTTTTTGTTAAAATCTTCTGAAACTTAACAAAACTACAAGAATAAGGCATCTTTAATCAAAATCTGGTAACTTGAAAGCTTTCAATTTATCTCAAATAATTCTAAGCTTCTGCAAATATATAACTAAAAGAAAATTTCGATTTTTCAAAAACCCATGCCTTTCTTAAATTATTATCACAGCGGAAGCGTAGGGCAACCACAACGAAAGAAGGTTTGTCAATTCACAATTTGAGAACTTTTAGTTAAAACTCCAAAAAGTAGAACCAAATAAGCACTTCGCTTTTGAACGACGAAAGTTAACTTTTCCAAAATCTATAGCTTTTGTTAAAGATTCCTGAAGCCAAAACCAAAAGGAAATTACAAGGAGAGGAGCCCTTTTATCGTACAAACTGGAAACTGGAAACGTTTAATTATAATAATTAATTCTGAGCTTAAATAACATTGAAATACTTCAGTCACAACATAACTGGTGATGCAATCGGACAAAAATGACATTTATCCCGAGACAACAGAATACTGATTTATAAAACCACCATCAAACTAATGTGGACCTATGGAGTGGAACAATGGGGCTGTACCAGCAAATCTAACATCGCCATCGTACAAAGATGCCAATTCGAAATCCTCCGTGGTACATAACCAACCAAATGGTACATGAAGACCTCGGCAACCCGTTAATAAAAAATGTCATACACGAAAGAACTTCGAAACGCCTTGAAAAAATAACAACCCATAACAATATCTTGCTGAATGCGCTACCTCAACACCATGTCAGAAGACTGAAGAGACGTTGCCCCACTGATTTGCACTGAAGAGGGTCCGTTAATGGAAGGACCGTCATCACGCCTGTACCGAAGAGCTTTTCCTCAAGATCTCAAATCATTAAATTAGCTTTAGAATAAATGTATTCTGATTGCTGATTAAAATTTTTAAAAATGAAAGTTCCAATGTTCAACCATTAAAATTAATTTTTTAAGAAGTCCACAACTTTTCTTAAATTGTGATCATAATAGGAACGTAGGGCAACCACAACGAAGAACGCTTTTCCAATTCACAAAATGATAAATAATTTGAGAGAATTTAAGCTTCCTTCAAACTGAGACTAAAACTCTAAAACTCTAAAAAGTTTAGCCAAACAAATATTTCACTTTTGGACCACGAAAGTTTTCAAAAGACCATGAAATTTTTGTGAAGGCAAAACGCAAGAAAACCACAAGGAGAAGACCTTTTTGAATCACGATCTGGTAACTTAAAGTTTTCAAATTCCAACTCCAAAAGTTTAACGAAATGGAAATTTCGATTTTTAAGCTGAAAAAATAATTCTTCAAAAATTCATAATTGTTCTCAAATTCTTATCAAAGTAAAAACCTAGGGTAACCACAACGAAAAAGGCATTTTTCAATTACTCATAAACTGATACGTTGAGAACTTAGTTTTTTGTCAAACTAAGCTTAAACCAAATGAATATTGCGCTTTCGAACCCCGAAAGTTAACTTTTCAAAAATCTACAGCATTTGTGTGATTCTTCTGAAGGAAAAAAACGTAAGAAAACTAAAAGAAGGACTTTTTTAACTCATAAACTGCTAACTTGAAAGTTTTCAATTTACCTCAAATTCTAAGCTTAAACTTGCCTAAACCCCAAATGTTTAACCAAATGAAAATTAATTGTTGGGCCACTAAAATTAATTTTTTCAAAACCCCACGACTTTTCTTAAATTCTTATCCAAATCAAAGTGTACGGAAAGCACAACGAAAAATGCTGGTAATTTGAAAGCTTTTTGTTCTCCTTCAGACTAAGCTTAATACTCCAAAAAGTTTAACAAAACGAATACTTGACTTTTAAGTCCTCTGAAACCAAAAACATAAGAAAATCGCAAGAAGAGGAGTTTTTTGAACTCACAAACTGGCAATCCAGAATTAACTTCAGTTCTAAGCTTAAATTCTTAAACTTTCACCAAATGAAAATTTCGATTTTAAACCCCAAAAAATTAAATTTCGAAAAACACTGATTACTCCAAACACTTCGCTTTTGAACCACCAAAATTAATTTTCCTAAAATCGACAACTTTTTATTAAACTTCAGTTTACCTCCAACTCTAAGATTAAACTCAAACAATTTAACAAAGTAAAAATTTCAATTTCCAACCACTGAAATTAATTTTTTGAAAATATGCGGCTTTCCTGAAATTCTTATAAAAATAAAATCAAAGAACAACAACAAAAACTTTCAAAATTCACAAACTTGTAATTTGAGACCTTTTAGTTTTCCTTCACGCTGAGCTTAATAGTTATTTAAGCTGCAAGGAATGTAAGGACGTATTAACATTTGAGGTAAGTAAAGACGTAGGGAAACCTCAACGAAAAAATCTTTTTTCCGTTCACAAGCTGCTAATTGGGAGTTTAAGCAAACGAATACCACGAAAGTTAACTTTTTAAAAATTTACTGCTTTTGTTAAAATCTTCTGAAAGAAAACCACCAATCAGGAGAAGAACCTTTTTAACTCACAAATTGAAACTTGAAAGCCTTCAATTTATCTCCAATTCTAAGTTTAAACTCTTAAACCTTAACAAAATGAAAATTTCGATTTTGAACCCCAAAAAAAGAATTCTGAAAAACAAACTGATAATTCTAACCTTAAAATTCAGTAAATTTAGCCAACTGAACCACCAAAGTTAATTTTCCAAAAATCCACAACTTGTTTTAAATTTCAATTTACTTCCAATTCTAATCTCAAACTCAAAAAATTTAACAAAATGAAAATTTTGATTTCAAACCACTAAAATTAATTTTTTTGAAAATTCACAACTTTCCTTACATTCTTATATCACAACAATTAACGATTTGAAACCTTTTTCATTTCACAAACTGATATTTTTAGAGTTTTTAGTTTTCATTTCAATTAAACTTAAAACTCCAAAAACTTTAACCCAATGAACACTGTGTGTGCAAACCATAAAAGTTGTTAAATTCTTCAAAGAGCAAAAACGTACAGAAACCACAATGGGAAGGACTTTTTTAATTCACAAAGTGGCATCTTAAAAGCTTTCAATTTACCTTCAATTCTAAGCCTAAGCAAAATAAAAATTTTGATTTTAAACCACTAACATTAATTTTCTTTCAGATTCTTATCATCTCAAAAACGTAAGAAAAAGGCTTCTTCAATTCACAGGATTGTAATTTGAGAGCTTCTAATTTTCCTTTTAATTGAGCTTAAAACTAAGAAGACTTAGATAACTAAATCAAGGCTTCGATTTTAACCTCAAAAATTAAATTTTGGAAAATTAACTCATAATTCTGAGCTTAAAACTTAATTTATATTAAAACAAAAGCCTGATTTCTGCACTAAAAGTATGGATAATAATCCTAAAATCGTAATCTTAAAATGTTGCTAAATTATCTAGATTAATTTTTTTCGATAGCTTTACCTAATTTCCTTATCTGAAATATTTCAAACGGAAATTCAACCGGAAGTCTTTTGTGTTATAAAAAAACCCTAAAACTACATTCAACTTTTCACACATGTTTTTACAAGTTCTTCAGGATGCTGCTGACAGTTAAACTTGTAATTCTTGATTCTAAAAATCACACGATTTTATAGTTGCTACTTCGAATCGAGTTTAAAATGCCTGTTCCTTTTGTTGGTGTTTATTTCCTTGTATTCTACATATTTGCAATTACTGTCTTTGTTGAGCTATTAGAAGTTTCTTGAATACGTCCTTCTTTTTTTAATTAAAATTTCGAATTTATTCTGCTAAAATACTAACCCATTTTCTTTAAACAATTCATTTATTACTTATAACTCCAACAGTCAATACAAATTTAAAAGCCTAGAAATAGCCCAAAAATGTAGTCTCATAACCTGTAAATAAATTATTATTAAAATGTTTCCCATCCTACCTGCTCTGCCGTTTAATCCCTTTCGAATTTTACAGTTAGTTAAGTAAATTCCGCATGTAAAAGAAACTGAAAGCCTATATAAATATTGATTTTGAATGCTCCTTCTTAAAAACATATTGTTATTATATGCACTCGAACGGGTTTCCTTAAAACGGTTTTATTTTTACAGGCTACTGAATTCCATTCCGTTTGAAAAAATTGTTCAAATTTAAAATTTGTTCTGGATTTGTTTTCAATTCAAACACCGACGAATATGGAACAAATGTATTAAATTTGTTAATTAGTATCTTGATAAATAAATAAAATTCGCTCAGTCTCCTCACTAACAAGGTGATAATCATTAACTAATTAGTTTTTTTTTTTTTTCTAAAAACAAATCAGCTAAATAAAAATGCAACGGAAAAGATGAAAGTTGAATATAAGAACCTTTGTATATATTCTAAAGAGTACAAATAAATTAAGTTTGACACAAGTTCTAAAGCAAGCAATAACAAAGGATTCCTAACCTTTAAACTCAAATCTGGAGTTTCTTTCTTAATTTGCAAATATTTGAAGAACCTGATGAAGGTAAAAGTTACAAACCAGGAATTATTTTGAAAAATTAATCAATAGAAAATACAAAAAAAATCGTTTGTACTACGAATTGTGTATTAAATTTTCTAAACGTAGAATTCAAACAAAGCTAAAATGTTACAAATTCCAGAAGGTCCATAAAACCAAATTGAAACAACAATTTTCAAAAAATGAAACCAAAATTTTAGAGCAAGTAACAAAGAATTCTAAGTTTCAAATTCAAAATTTTCTTTTTCCGTTTGCATATTTAATGCGAACATTTTTTAAGAAAAATTGTTAATTTTAACATTTGAATGTCAAAGGGTTTCAAATTTAACGTTTTAAATTAACATCTTAGACATCTTAAATTTTAAATTCAAACATACTGAAAGTAAAATCCAAAAGAATATTTTGAAAAAATTAGTTTCCTTTCTGAATACCGAATAACAGTAAAAGTCAAAATTGTGAATTTCAAAATCTATTTTAAAACTTGTATGATTCCAAAGCTTACTAGAAAATCGTGGAAAAATAAAGATTTAAACATAAAATCTCAACTCTTTGATATTACATGGAATCACTGATAATTCCCAACATAAAAAGATTTAAAATATTTGAAGCCGACTTAAAAATATAAAGTACTTAGAGAGTTTCAAAAGCCCTAAAAAATCATAATATATTCAAATTCTAATCAAAGAAAGTCCAGAAATTCAAGTTATCATTGGTACGATTGAATTAGATAGAATAAAATCATCCCAAGGAGGGTTGAAATATGGTAACTGAAAAGTTTTTTGTACTTCTACAAGCTTCATTTTACGTATCAATGCATTTTTTTAAAATGCAGTTGCAGACAAGACGATTTCAATTCAAAATTCAACAAAACATTTTATTCGACAAGCTTCCCCTCATTAAAATATATTTTTTAACCAGACACCCAATCGTCTCAAAGCAAAATCAACTAAGCGAATTTTAAAAGGGACAAACAAGCTTGAACTTCCTATTTATTTATTGATCAATAAAATGTAAAAAAAGTTTTTGGATAAAGAATAAATTTGGTCCTAAAATAGTTGGGTTAAAGTGTAAGTATAACGCAGAGACCTGAAAGCAAAATGCTTTACGTAAATTTTCAAAAAATGCCAATAAGCCCCAAATTGTTACTTAATTATTGATCAATAAAATGCAATAAATTTTATTGAATAAAAAATTAATTTGGTACTAAAAAAATTGGGTTAAATTATAAATAAAAATTGTGAATCTTCCAACATTACTGAACATAACCGAATTCTTTTGCCATTTGCTTTTGTGGGGACTACTGTGTCCCACATAAACCCTGATTTAATGTATTGTACATCTGTTTCATTATACTGTTTCTATTCGTCTTAACCACACACTTTACTAAATTCCTTAGACTTCTTGTACTTGTTTACCATTCTTATGCATGACTACATCTACACAATTTTTAGCGTCCGCAGGGCAAGGTAGCGTCTTTGATATGATAATGCCCCTCCTAGTAAAACCCTTCTTAATACGCACTTTACCTACGCTATTATCCTTTACTGGCTACCTAGCTTTCTTCGGCAATTTCGCTGTAAGAACTAAAGACTTAATCTGCCGCTCTTGTTCGAAAACGTGTTTGCCCGAGATAAATTTTTGTTGGACGTATGATATAATCACCCATAATAGAACAAATAGACCCCATTAAAGGCATCCCAGT
This sequence comes from Melanotus villosus, assembly GCA_963082815.1. Lineage (NCBI taxonomy): Eukaryota > Metazoa > Arthropoda > Insecta > Coleoptera > Elateridae > Melanotus > Melanotus villosus. Next base: position 9,912,148 of record OY720420.1, read on the forward strand.
TCTTCTGCAAAATTTATTTACGTACAAGCTCGTGAGATTACCAAAAGTGTCCTCACAAATTTATATGATTTATTCATCGAGCTATCAAATCAAACACATGCCACATAAATTTTTAAAGTGCTCGAAACCCTTATGTTACAACATCGATCATGGATGTGGGAACGCGAAACAACATGCGTAAAAATCGCAAAGTGGGTGTACGTACCTAGAGTGTCCACGTGTACGACACGTGACATTCATCTAAAGTCTTACCCTTATTAAACTAACCCTATGGCTTCAAAGCAGATTTGGTAAAAGGGCGTTTAAAATTACGCTACTGTTACAAAGCACAATAAAGGCGAATGTCGCAGAAACCTTGATGAAACCCGATCAAACGAAATGAATACGTACAACCAAATGATCGAAACCAATTTTGGAACTTACGTAAGACGTGAATTATTACAAAACGTAGAGTCGAATTTGGCTAAACTAAAAATCTAAGCTGAAGGGCTCATAGCGAATGTTCCAACAATTAAGGGCAGAGAAAAAAGGGTCTTACGGGTTTCTGGATAGCGTTAATAGAATATTGGTTAGTGTTGGGCCAACATGGTTTATGAACGGGGCGTCGTTCGACACGCGGCGTCTCGACGTACGTCACGAAGAGAACCACGCGTGATAATCGCACTAACACGATATGTGGTGCTGCTGCTGCTCCTGCTTAGGCCCCCTTAAGGATTACGGGAGCTTATAATACCGATCGGCGTTCTACGCGTCATTACGTGTTAGCGTTTCCGTTAGGGATTCTCCAAGATTAACGTTAATTGTGGATATCGTCGACTGTTCAATGCTTCGTTAGCTTGTGTTTCCTAGCCATCTGTCAATATATTGACAGATGATGACAGTGATGGTGACGAAGATGTGTTCGTTTTATTTTTTTCTTCTTTTTGGCTACGGTTGATCATTATTGTCTAAATTTTAGATGCATCTTGACTTCAGACTAAACTTACGATATTTGTTTTAAACAAACAGTAGGCGATGGAAGCAACAATTAGTCGAGAAAAACAAAAATCTCATGAACGATTCGTACTTCTAATACGCAGCCTACTGAGCTCTTATTTCTGTTAGACAATCGAAATTTAACACTTTTTAATTCAGAGTATTGCTACAGGATATTAAGCAAAAGCCTAACTTGGAAATGAAAGGTGATATTAGGTTTACATTATTTGAAAGGCTTTCTGCATACAACTCAAAGTGGTCGATTCTTGTTTCCACTACATTTTGCGGTGTTGTCTAATTCTATTTACAAAGGAGTTAAACATAAACTTATGTGTACTTACAACCAAATTAAATTTAAAAACATACATCGAAATTAAAATATTTAAATTGAAAAACTAGGCACCGAGTTGATTTGGCGGAGTTTCCAATTTTCAACCCTGTGTGAAACACGAGGAGTACTTTAGGGTTCTATTGACTAAAATAAGCATTTTTCAAATTTCCATTCGACGATTTCATACGAAGGCTCAAATAAGGTAAAAAAATACGATCATACATCTGTTTTCAGGAAAGTTAAATAAAAATTTTCCAATTTTCCCGGTCCAATTTTCCGTAGAAAAACCCATACCGCGTATACAAAAGCGCAGAATACGCGTGAGAACCAGAAATCGATCATCACGAAATTAGCTTTCACGGCAACGCTAATAATACGTAATATTCAGCATGAAACGTTTTTAAACAAAAAAATATTCGCGATGAAATATCAAACATCAATTTCCAGTCCCGTGCAGCTCTCCCTCGAGATTGAATCTGAGCGATGATGGGGGTTGGGGGTTGGGGTGACAGACCTCGTGTTGGCAAATACGATCCGGGGCGGCGCGGGGCGGTCACCCTGGTAACTCCGTGCGACCGCGAGGGCACTAACGCACGATTATAGCTATTAAAGTGGGATTTTGGAACAGCCGTCCTGAATTACTATACTTAACCGATACTTTACTCTTTCCTAGGTTTTATATTCCGAACAATCTACAGTTACCACGTTTCGAAATTTACTAACCATGGCCCTCCTCTTTTCGTAGAAACTCTTATATTTTCTTTTAACAAGTGATCGAAGAAAGTACCTTCAACTTCGAATTTTAAATTTTGCAGATTAATCGAGGATAACCCAATTTTCATAAAGAATTCGCGGAGATCTGTTAGTTTTTGAGAAGAAGCATTTTAATGGTCCTTCGAAGGTGCCTTCTACGTATCATCTCTTTGTTGAGGATTATCTTAGCTTTCCTCAATATTGAATTTTCATGTTTTGTGAATTGAAATCGGTTGTTCACAAACTGTACTTGTCCCTCGGCATGATTTTTTCATAAAACTTCATTTGACAATTGTTCTTAAAGATAACTTTGATGACCTGCAAGAAATGCTGATAATGATTAATATAGTAAACACTTCACTAGAAACGGGTATTGTTCCAAAACAATTAAAGGTATCTACAATCATACCCACAAGAAAAGTAAAAAACACAACAAAAGCAGAAGAATTTTGTCTCATAAATATATGTTATGTGCAATAGAAAAAATATTAGAAAAGGCGGTTTATCTACAGTTAATAGATTATATAAGAACAAATGATATTCTGACAGAATATCAGTCAAGATTCAGAAAAGGCTATAGTTGCAGTCTAATTTCAAATAAAACACCAATAATTGTAAGAATTTGTCAGCAGAAGGGAAACCTTCGGACATCAAAACTAATGCCTCCCCTTTTGGAAAACAACTTCATTTTCGTGAATTTATGGCAGGTTCGCCAAACGGCAGAAACAAACCTTAGATTTTAGAATAGACAGATTTCGGAAAACCTAGCGTTTATAATAATCAGCCTATTGGGCTTATTTCTGTTAAGTAATTTATTTTAGTCTACCAAAATTCACAAGAAATTCGTGAAAAACCTTATGAATGCAAACCGAAAATTGGTTAATTCAACAAAATACATAGAAAAACAAGCAAAATGCCTTTCCCAAGAAGTTTAAAAACTTTACCAATAAGATAGTAGGTTCCACAAAATAAAATTGCTTCTTCTATATTTGTTCTTTTGGTACCTTTTTTAAATGTTCTTTGGCGAAGCAAGCCGTTAAAAATCAGCAAAAGCTCCTCTTTTCCTTGTCGTTCCCCTCTGCCCCAAATAATAACAATTAATGTTCTTTCCATCAGAGCAGATCTTACATCACTTCAAAAACCCTTACAAAAACACAACTGCACCTCTACGACCTACGAATATCGCTACGAACTTTTAATTTAAAAAATCCCACAGTAAATTTCGCGGAAAGAATCTTATTCGAAATTCTTGGCTTCTCTTCAATACAAAATGCAAAAAAAATGTGTTTTTCCTCGGAAATTATTGTTGGTCGGCAGATAGGGTCATCTGTGGAGTAGTGTACGGTTAGCACAGCTTGAATAATACATGTGCCCGGAGTAGAGCCCGGAGCCGACCAGCAGCTCCGGGATATTGCATCGCGCCTCGCTATACATACCTAACGTAAATTTTGTCCGCATTCCCAACGAGCAGCAAATTCTATACGAACACACATTTTTAAAAATCTCAAGGCTTTGGGCTGAGCTATTAACTAAAAATCCAAAAGATTCGGCACAGTTACGTTTTTGCGTATAATGCATTCATGCTCATTTAGACAATAGTGGGCCACGTTAGAGTAGGAGTTTGCCTTGTGTACCGATGAGAATCAGTAAAAATCATTAGGGCTGTACTAACGTGCATCATCAAGTTTTAAATCATATTCATTGGCATCACTTAAACCTGAGCCTGCATTACATTTTAAAAAACTTTTAAGACTTCTTTAAGTAGTATTACGGCCCTAAATAATCTCAAAACTAGTAAACGTAAAAGCACAATTTGCAAAGATTTAAAAAAAGACTAAGCAGCATTTCGGTACAAAGCAACACTCAAACCACTTGAAGAAATTACAGTTATACGGTGTCTAATTTTCGGTGCCAACATAATAAACAGAAATTATGGCCAGCTGTTTTTCAAACAAGGGGTAAACGATGTATAACACTGTGATTTTTTTATGCGAATTAAATGAAAAATTTTGAAATTTTTGTATTAGGTACCTCTTCTTATTCTTATTATTGTTCTCCTTCTCCTTGTTCTTCTTCTTCTTCACGATCATCGACGCTTTTAACGAGCATCTTTTGAAATAACTAAGAAAATCGCAGGATTAATAAAGAGTGTCTGTGTTAACCGTACTTTTTTTAAAGACAATTTTCTTTGTCGATTTTAAGAAGTTTAAGGGATGAACAATGCATGTACAAGCTATAAAGTTCGGTTTGGTATCGATAGATTTGTATTCGAGTAGCGTTAGTAAAACTGTAAACACGATGACCCGACAACATAAAACAAAATCAATCATTCCGAAAGTTTTATTGTAAATCTGCACGTGCCGCCAACGTACGATGAGGGTGTGGAGCTGCTTCATGTAGCGGAATGAGATGTATGATAAATTTATAACATCGGAGGTCGAGGGAGCCTGCGGTCAGTGTTTTACAAACGCGCCCTGGGATTCAATTTTCCGAAAAAATGTAACAACGCCGCTACAAAACACGGCGTCAAATATGGAGCAACATTGCGTTATTAATAAAGTTTGCTCTTGAAAAATGAAATACCGACGTTGAACAATGACGACAAACGACAGCTAATTTTGAAACATTATTCATATTAATAAGCTGCCCTCTGGCGTTTTTACCTCTACAATTTGTACATGCTTCAAATACCATTAAAAACCTTGTTTGTTTTTAAAGTAGCCTTTTTTTGCTTTACATCGTTTTCAACTAAACCAATTTTATTGTTTTATTGTTCTATCGTAAGATCGAATAGATTTATAGTTAAAATAGGCGGTGATTTTGTTAGACAGTTGGTAACATTGTCTGTCATTAGTTCCCCAATAAACAAAACGCAAACTAAGAAAAGTGACTGTCAAATTTAATTTCTCCGTGGAAAACTTTGAATATAAAAACTCAGGAAGGAGTACTAATATCTAGCGACAGTATTCAATTTTGCGACGGAAGCGGCCATTTTGAAAACCCACGTTTGACTCATTGTCGATTGTTGTTGTGATCTTGTGATTGTTTTCCGCGTGTCATTTGCTGATCATTTGTATTAGTTACGTTAGGTTTTCACTTTGAAATAAGAACTTACGCTATTTATAGATACTTTTGAGAGCAGATAATTATTCTGGTGTACATATATAGTGCGTAAAGAAACTGATACCGTAGATAATAAGCGATGTAAATGGTACGATAGTGTCATAGATTAGGTTAGTTTAGTTAGTGTCACTGGCAACCGGAAACGAAAATCCGCCATATGCAACACCAATCGCGGTCCACAATTTGTCTGGCATATGCTCCTTCCTGCTTTTTTATATTCAAAGGATTAAAGCGTAAACCTAACCTCAATCCTGATAGGTATTACTTGACAGTCTTGACACGTTTGTTTTTCATTGGTGCCAACCATTTAACAAAGATCACGGCCTACTTTGACTACAATACATTTAGTAGGATCTCATAGAATTTACGCTTTAGGTATTCACAATTTATGCAATATTGGTGGGTTTAGCAATTTTCTACAGACGAAGAAAAGTCAGTGGAGGTGTTCAATATTGAAATAATTAAATTTGTCAACAAAAAACAGATGTTTATTTTAAAAGAAAAATGTGGGATTCGAAGTAAAATCCTGATATATTTTGTAGGTTTCAATTCGTTTAGAGAATAACATACAAGAAAATAACACATCTAAAAATAAGAATTGGGCAGTAGACGCCACGCAGAGAGAATTTGAATATGATAGAGACGTCGTCTGAACTTTCACAAGGGTGGCCGAAGCCCCGTTAAGCGACCTCCGCCCTCGAAACTCGATAAAACTGAGTTAAACATAAAAGTTGCCCCCGAGAAGCGGTTACAATGCTACAAAATTCTCAGATTTATAAAACAAGCAAAAAGTTTACGTATTTTCAGACGTCGTAAACGCAGCTCCATTTGCGTTCGCCGTTTATTTGCAAGCACTTAACTCCAGATAGAATTTAAACTAACATTAAGATATTTTTAACAGCTGTTATAAAGGGGACTTACGACGGTATAAAATGGCAGTCGTCGGAGATCGTTTGGACCTTTTTATGTTTATCTGAAACTCTTCTTCCGCATATCCTTTTCTACAACCTTTACGGATTCTTTTACGTTTTTTCCCCGACCTTCGCATCTGATAAAACGCATCGTTCTGGGTATGGGTAAAATAATTAATTACTAATCGATTTAAGGGAAATTTAGCACAGTTTAAGAACGACAAATCGAAGCCTCATTATGTGGGAATTAGCAGTCTATTCTAATACCCCAATTAAACGTGGTATTTGCACATATGGCACCTTCGGATGTTCCCTGAGTGATTAGGCATTGCAGTCGATGATATCACCGATCCGATTATGACAGCCCGCTATGATCCTTTCTAAGCGGCTCAGCTTTGGTCGTAATATAGACTCCGGGTGCCCGGACTTTATCCCTCGGGATGCACTTGCGGTGGAGCTTATGCCACCACACCATATGCCATTCTCACTGGCGAATTCTGGAAAAATTATTAGGTTTTCTTGGATATCCTTGACGCCTATTCCCGATTATACACGTAAAATTAGAGTGGTTTAAACCTACAAATAGTTGTTTGGATTACCCTGAGCGGCCACATTTGGAGGTTTTATGATTTTTGTATGGGTTGGTTTACAAAATCAAAAGTATAAATATCAAACCCTAAATCAAGCTTATGAAGTCGTTTAGTTGAGGAAAATTGTTGCATTTTCATCGAATCTATTTTAATTTTAAAATCCCATAAAAGGTGCTAAAGTTACCAAGCAGAATCTTAAAGCATATTGTTACAAATCTGACATTTAACATCCAACATCAATTGATCTTTGACCCTTCGTGGTGTACCTACACCTTTCCCAACCACCACGATTCTTACCAAGTTATTAAAAAAAAAAAAAAAAACAAAATGTTATCGCTCGCTGACCCCAGTACGTTACCAGTGCTGGTTGGGTGATATTTTCTAGTTTACGCGAACATAATGCTTTACATAAGTTAAAATTATCGGACATCTCAAGCCCACGCGCGGGACTGTATCTCATGCATACGTTTACCAAGCGGGCGCTTATCCTGATTTATACGGACCATAAGCACGGGCTCGATAATTGTGTACCGTACTATGCAACCAAGACCTTTTAGATAACCAAATAACACCAAAAATATTCCAATTTGCTTTAAAAATTGGCTTTAATTAGGACGAAACGTATTTTTCTGAATCGATCTCTCGATACCTATATCCTTATTTTTTCTGTCTCTATGTGCTAGTTTACTAAAAATAATAAGAAGGTAAATGCTAATGTGCAAAGTAGTCCAATTAAAAAACTTTACCTGACTTCAGCCCGATTCGAACCCGTGACCTTTGGTTTACAAGGCAAATAGGTTAACCTCACTGTCATAAATTTAACAGCATGTTTAATTGCTACGGCAATATTATGCATATCTGTTCCACACATTAAACATGACTTTAGTTAGAGACAACTTTAAACATGAGGTGATATACAAGCTTAACAAAACTAATTAATGTAAAAACAAGGTTGACAGAGATACGTAAGCGTATCCAGTAATCTTTAAAGACCTAATACTATAACAACTGCAGAAATAGAAAAATATTCTCGGCGCCCCTATTACATTTTGGAAAAACGAATATTCCGATAATTATCACCACTGCGACGTGTTTATTTTCATTGATATTTCGTGTAAGTTCCCCTTTCTTAAAACAATATTATTTTCCTCTTTTTCGTACTCCAATCACGCACCACGTGAATATTCACAAAAGTAAACCATAATGCAGTTTATGCAAGAAATTCTGTTGATTATCTATTATTCCATGTTTAAAACTTTCAAAAACAACAAAGGTTGCGGTTTAGTCACAGTGGATAAGTTTAAATTTCTGTAAATACGTAGGTACTTTACATAAAAGTAGTTTATGGTTTCGTTTCTGTTACGAACAAATTTTCTAACAATCATTTGTAACCCTCACATACAATAGTAAAGCGCCATAATAAAAAATCGAAACGAAGATAATCCAATTTTATATTTAATCCAAACATACAACACGAAATAAATTATTAACAACGTCATATCGTGAGTGGCTAAATAGCTAAAGTAACCCGAACACAATGCGTAACTACCTTACAACAACCAATATAAAGCTCAAAGATGACAATACAACCAGCATGTTGAATTAAATGTCGGATTCAACAATCGGAAAGGTGCATAAACGATATTTCCGTCTCTTTCTCATTTCAGCGGTCACACATAATTTGCAATCTAAAGTCCATTCATTCATCCCAAAGTCAACTCTCGGCGGTCCGCCTTTTTGATATGCGTGTTTAGGGAGCTTAACAATTACTGAAGGGTGCCTTCTTATTTATAAATAAATATAAGAACATATTTATTATGCATTGTGCCGTCCATTTAGACCGGTGGGTGTCCTACCCTGGCCTTCGAGATCTCTCCGCCGTTTTGTCCAGGTGCTACTGTGTCGTATGAATTTCAATCCATACACAAAGGCTAAATGAGATTTTATCTTCGATTATTATAGGGAGAATACAATTATGATAGTTCGCTTATAACAGGTTTATTTATGCAAAATGTAGGGTTGACTTTAAACCACAGAACAAAGGAAGTAGGATAAAAAATTGTCTAAGAAGATACAGCCCTATTTTACCATGGTGAAATCATCAAATGGGTCTTTGCCATGGAGGAAAAAAACTGTATAGACCTATTAACAAACCTGCAAAAACATATTTTTGTGTTTTTGTGTGGAACGATAACCTGGCCAAATTTAAAAATATTTCAAGGATCATTTTCATTTAATTACTGAAGAACCTTTATCCCTGATCAGTTGCAAGCATCCAACCGAGTTTTGTCATAAGATGTCCCTACTCTTGATTTTTCGCCACGTCTGATTTTGGCGTTCTTTGTTGAGTTAACAGCAACATCCGTGTCTCAAGGAGAATCCATGTTTTTTTTAGACCAAAGTACTAACAAGAAACGCTAGAAGGGTGACACAATGTTGTTGCAATTCAAAATACCAACAACAAACTTTCAAAAGACAACACCGTGTTTTTTTTTACCCAAAGTGCCAACGAAACACTTTGGAAAGACGATACTGTTTCTTTTTTAATCCAAAGCACCTGTAATAATCTTCAGAAGCAGATAAACAACGCATTCGCATGATTTAATCGTAGACTATTGCAACTCAGAGTCGATAATGCCATGGTCGTCATCATCATTAAGAATAACAACAATCAACCCTAGAATCTTCCTGTCGGTGACAGGAAAAGAGCATGGGATACAATATAATATACCTCTGCCAGCCAAAACCAAACCACTATTTACAAAGGTACGTCTTTCCAAATCCAAAAAACGCCTCCTCAAGTATATCGTATACTCGTTTCAAAATAGAACTGGAAATAACTACAAGCTGTCCAGAATATGTGTCTTCCCATCACGCAAGCACACTAACTGGTAACCAGCAACTAAATCTGTGGTAAACTGACTAAAATAAAAATGTTCTACGTAGACGTAGGACATAGCCCAAAAAACCCACGGATAGGACAACTCGCTTGAGAAACCCAGCAAAAATTTCAACGTTCCAGAACATTTCGAAAAGCCAAAGGCCAAATAAAGGAAGGCGAAACACAATCGAATAAACAGCCAGAACTGGGTAGTTCAAACCGGTTGAAACGCGAAAATCAACCTAAAACTAAATCTTGAAAATTACAGGAAAAGCTCTGAGGGGCATAACTAGAAAGGAATAAAGTAATAAGAAACGTGTGAAGTCGAAGATACAGCTAAGTGAAATCCAGCGACGTTTTTATCTTTTCCTGGCCTGTAGGTTAGTTTGTATGTCTTGTCAGGAAGACTAAAAATACTAAAAGAGGTCTCCTAATTAAAAAAAATAATAATGTTACAGTTAACAGTAGGTAATACAAAAAATAAAGTAATTATCAGTATTGGACTTGGATCGCTCTTCATAGAAATTCTAAAACAACGTAGTTAATTTTTGGCCGGTCATTTATTAAGGCCTATAGCACATACATATTTATCATGGCGGCAACCATAAGCATAGAAGCATAGAAGAAATAATAATGATAATTGAATATCTATGTATATCCCAAACTCAAGAAATTTAACGGGAAGGAACAGGATTGGAGAATAGACAATGGAAGATTCACCATCTGGTTATAGACTACCAACCACACCCCCAAAATGATGATGTGATAATTGAATGTCAACATCCCAATGGCAATGGGACATGAATCATTTCGCTCGTATGCGTCACCTGTTCCAAATTGTTCGCCAATTGCATCATTGTCTCCAGACTGTTCGATTACTCATCGCTTCTAGACTTCGAATGTGGATTCTGGAACACGGTAGCTCATTGTCTTGAGCGAACCTCAGTCTACCAAAAGCCTACCAGTCGCGAAGTGTGAACACGTGCAATACAAGTGCGTGCGTGAATATAAATATTTAAACTGTATAAATAAATTAGTTAGTGTTTCGGATTAATATTAGTATCGTGCTTTTAGTGTTACGTTACAATAATAAAGGTCGATACTTATAATAATTAATAATAAACTCAAAATTTTCTTTGTTGTTCTTTTTTGTTTTGAAAACATTAGAAGTCAGGTTGAAATTCAGCTCACATTCAATAGGTGCGACTTGTTCTTCCACTTAACAATTAACAATTGTCACACTAACACCTTTGATAATCGTCACCACTCCTTCATTTGATGCCTTCTGTTCGCCTCCTGTTCGGCATACGTGCAAAGGGAGCTCACTGAACTCGTTCTTATGAGTTAGTAACAAGCCATTGGCATAAGCTACAGCCATAAGAGGAAGAAGAAAAAACAATTGAAAGCAAGGGCTAAGAAAATGAACTACTTTAACATTATGGTTCAACTCCGTTCCTTGGATTAAGCAACACTGTAACATTACTTTAAAATCACTTAAAATGCAAAACAACGAAGTAAACAATCATTTACGTATTTGATTTTCGAATAATAATTTATTTAAATGATTCCTATGCTGTAAATATGATAAGCACTTGAACTTAGGAACGGAGTTATTACATCATAAGATGATACTGTACAATAAGAAAAGGACCTCTTGACAAATTTCATGTGCTGGAAGGGAATACTTCGCCCATTTCATCTAAGATCCATGGCGTGTTCCTCTCGTCCTTCTTCCTTTGGACTCCAGTCTGATATCTTACTTATCCATAGATTTTCATCTGCTCAAAGACTATTACCGTAAATTTATTTGGATTAAATTTGAGTGTTGTTTTGAGATGGTAACCTTTTCAAATGGTGAATTATTCTGGGGTTCACAAAACATAAGCTGCGAGTCATAAAAATATCAAGCGCAAAAAATTGAGATTGTAGGCATTAAAAAAATAGTCCCAGAAGTGAGCCTTGGGGAACCCCCGAATTTGTTTTGGGAAATTCTGATAAATGACGTTGAAGACTAACGGTCTGTGAACTGTCAGAGATATAATGCTTTAATCAAGAATTTTGTGAAATACCAATGCTTAACTATGTCAAAGACTTTTGAATAACCTACATCATCATCATCAATTGACATGGAGCAGATCCTCGTGGATCAATCCTGGATTACGCCAGGCCCACCCCATGCCAACAGGGAACACTGTATGACGTTAACATGCCTGTGACGATAGCCGCTAGACACCGCTTCTAAAGTGCAAGGCAGTTAGTAGATCACATATTCAATGGGAGTCGAGTACAGCAGGAAATTTAAAGGCCTTAAGTCTGAAGTAAAGTCTGGAGATGAAATTTTTGGAATAGGCAAAATAAGTGCTAGTTTCCATACCATTGGAAAAACAGAATTTGTAAAACACTAAATATATGATATAATAGGCAATAGGAAGGGAACACAAAGTTTAATTGTAAATATTAAAATTGTTAATACCATTAGGTAGTATTTGTTTTTATGGTTGACATAATTATTAATATATGGATATCCATATCGTTGGTACCTTTAAAGTTACGAAGACTGTTTAGAGGATCCTCCAGATCATTCTTATAAAAGGGAATAAAACGGCCCCGCTTTTTGGAATAGACTTAATCAAAAATCATTGATTTCATTGTGATCATTAAAATTAGATATAGCTAGGCTGCCCAATTAACCTAAGGCAGAAAAAGACTGAACAAACAATGGCCAGAAGACTTGGTCCGATAAATTTTGATGAGCTGTCGATGGATAGGTTCGCACTCATTTACTTTACTCTGCACAGTGTGTTAAAGTCAAAATTTTAATTTTAATTTTCTTCTATAATTTCAAAGGTTTTCAAAATATTCATAAGAAAATTGGGGAAAGTAATATTTTTAGGATGGGAAACAATAATTTGTCCCTAACTTTTGCTACACTTAATGTCTTTCAACTTTTTTATACTTAAAGGTATGGCAGATTTAACTGAGAAAAACAATTGCCTCATCTTATTATATACCTATCGACGCCCCGAAGGGGCATAAGGAGTTCATGAGAAGAAGAAGTTGAACTTTATTGTCTATTTTTGCAAAGGTTTTCGAAAAAGCCATTTATGTTAGATTGCTAGGCTATTTAGAACACACTTTTTTTTATTCTTCCTAGCATGGATTTTCTACTTCTACCATTTTTACTTCCACAAGTTATATAATTGATAATGTAGATAAGTCCAACTATATGTTGCTGAACATTATTTTAATCTTACGAAAGCATTCGAACAGAAAAACCGATTCTTTGAGATAAGTTTGACTCGATAGGCACTGGGAGAATTACAAATAAACGTTTTTTGAAGATATTAGGTACAGCAAAAGTAAGACTCTTTTAAGAGCAACATTATTATTGTTTGTCGTCCCAAAAATAGTAATTTTCCCAATGTTCATATCGATATTGCGAAAACTTTTGAAAATACCGAAGAAAAATAAAATTAAAATTTCGGCTTTGACACCCTGTATCTCTCTAAATATTGACTTTTAGACTAAGGTAATTTTAGGTAAATCGTAATATATTGGCCTCACGAATCTACTGTTGGTCTGTGTCCCTTTACTTATGGACAACCCTGTATAAATATGCTAATTAACCAAATAAAAAATATGAAGAACTGTAGGAGAAGATGAGACGAAAAGGAGCAATTAAGCGCCCGTTTATATAAATACAAAGTGTTACAATTTTTCACAGGGTGTATAAGATTCGTCCTAGTACTATCAATACTTTTTTCTTCTTTCCTTCGTCTTAAAATGCGAGCGAAGACTTTTCAGCACGTAAATTCAGCAAGTGAAGTCCATAAATCGAATTCCAGCAACAATTACAATTGCAGCGGACAGATAGCAGATGGTAGGGCTAACGCAATGTTGTGGAACTTGATTAGCTACTAATGAATTGTGTTGGCAGTGCGAACAATTGGATTAAACCTCGCTACCCCGAGACACTCAATGTGTTTTTCGATTCAATTATGGCGCGCGAGGAATTTTAAATGGGGTTCAGCTCTAGATAAGGGGTATTGAGTTTTTCAAGATGTGGGGACCAGGAGACGTCTAAAGAATGAAGATTGAGGTGCAGCAGTTGCAAGGGGGGCAGATTTCTCGTCGAGAATTCTAATTTCTAACTTTAAACCAAATTCAACATTAAGCGAGGAGGAATTAAAAAGTGGGATTTGTACCGTGAGAGAGAACAAGTGTCTTCGGTTACATCCATTAGGGTTGAATCATAGATTCGACTTCGCAATCTCCCCTAATAGTTCTGTTAGCTTAACACCCACTTGTACAAACATTTTAAAGTTACCGCGTGTTTTTGCAAGGCGAACGTCGAAATTCGTCGTGGAATAGGGAAACTAAATCATAAACAGACGTCGGTCTCAATCGAGCGAGCAATCAAACGTCCAAACCACGAAATATAATAAAATGAACAATAGTAAATCAACAAAATCATATTCGGTATAATTACATAGCAATCACGGTCGAAGGGTGCCTTGATAAGTCGATTGACTCGCCGTCTGTCGACATAATATCGACACTAGCGACGCACTTCATTTGGTATTCTAATTGCACTTACAAACCCTCTTTGTCACCAAATTCAATCAATCTGTTTGTCGATGATATTAAATAAAATTTATCTCCAATCCTTTTTTATTCATTTTTATTAGGAATTTTTTAAGGACCGAACTGATTATGTTACAAGGTTAAAAACTGTTGCAACACCACTAAAAACGATAGATTGGGGCAATATATCGCTTGCCTTACAATCTCCGGATATTTTTTACCAAATACAAACTCCATTTTGATAAAACTCATATCCTTACAGGATTTTAGTAACTCTTGATAGCGGCGCGCCGTACAAGCCAAAATGTAAAATAACCTCGTAAAATTATCGATGCTATTATGGCCGAGTTAATAGAATTTTTTATGCTCCACTTTTCAATTTTTATTGCAACTTGGGGAGTGATTTTCTTTAATATCACCTTAAATTTTAAAGCAAGCTTCACCTGGGAAGCTTCATTAATCAATCAAAGTCCTTCTTTACTAATTTGTTGCCTTAAATTAGCAAAATAATCCAAAGAAAACTAGAAGTTGGTTCTCGTCCTTTAGAAAACAAGCAAAATTTCCCAAAACTAGGAAGGTGGCAAATTGAAAATTTTTGTAAAGCAATTAAACGATAGTTTAAGGGTACCACGTCTGGAGTTATGAAACTCAGACAGACCATAGAGGGCAAACAAGAACATATATTTGAGTAGCAGGATATTGGTTCTGGCCATGACACTTCATGAATACGTTGACATGCAGGCCCTGTCGATAATAGCTCACGTGACGTCAGAACACGTGACCTCCCGCCCTCTCGTTTATGCGCACTTAAATTGCGGTATTTTCATATCTGATACAATGTCATTCAATATGTTTTTTTAATCGTACGAGTTCAACAATTAGGTGGGAAATATAATCTACTATTTTAAAATTTTGAAAAATCAGCTCTTTGGGGGTTTGCCCCGATACCTAATCACGAAAGCTAAATATTTGAATTTTGGTGTGTTTATTTTTAATAGTATTTTAATTTGTTCAAGCTAAGATTGTATCCATCCTATTAAAATGCTACTGAAAGCATGGCCTCCTCAGAGAGCAGCATTTGTCCTTGAATTTCTAAAAAATTAAATCCATTCGGTCAGTAACAAAACACTTATTTAAGTATACGAGGACTTGTAAAGAAAAACTGGAAACTCAAGCTTGATTCGTTCATTAAATGGGCCGCAATTTATGCTTTCGTTATTGATAATGTAGGTACAAAGTTGCTTTTGTTACACATCCCTTTTGAAAATTTTCTGCAGACGCCCATGTCTAACAGCTATGTTAGTTTTACTTTAATTTCCAAGTTATACAAATTCATTAAGAATATTACCTACGAATAAAAAGCTGGTAATCGAAACCCAAAATTTCGCAAATATCTCCCAAATTGTGCTTTTCCTGAAAAATATTTCCTGAAACTATCTAAGGTCAATGATAATTATTTCCTGGATGCAAATATAAACTCTCATAAACTGGTCAGGAAAACCAAATACTCAAGCTGAAAATTTTAGAAAAAGTTGTGACGAGTTTCTTTAAATGTCCATATTTTGGAAAAAGCAAAAATTTTGAAATGTCAGAAGCGAATAATTAAAAATCCAAAACTTATGTTTTTTTCCAAAAATATTGCTTCTAAACATAAAATCGTCTGCAAAAGCTTACTAAAGCGTGAGAATTAAGCTTAAATTTTTTAATTTTTGAGTTTTTAAAACCATATTAATCCTCCCCCCCTCCATTCATTATGTTTCAGTTTCAGTCTTTGCCTGTTCTCTCATTTTCTTCAAAGAATCAGAAAAAAGCAAAGTAAAGCATCCTTAAAGGAATCAATATTCTTTTGTGCTGCACCCTGTATACCTACATCAAAGACACAAAATACTATCCTATCAACAAATCTACCAAATAACTGAATTTTTAATAAAACGAAAACCCAAGCCTTCATTCATATGTAAATAAATAAAAACTTAGACGAAGCACGTGCGTCAGTCAAACCTTAAAGCAAATATAAACAAAACAACACGAGGACACACATCCAAATCACAAACATACACAAGCATGGTGGGAAAAACACCGGAAAAGATAATGGAAAAACACAGCAAACAGCAAGAACACTTTTTGGAAGGACGGAATTAACATTCTTTGGCGAATGCCCCAACATGACTGCCTCAGTGAGCGTCTGCAGCGTCGGCACGCTATAGAAATCTTGCTCTTGCTATAGTAATGGGTTATATTTGAGGATTTTTGTGTTCAATACAAAAGGCTTTCCCTTGCTCGCTATCTTCATTCAATAGTACATAATCAGAGCCATTGGAGCCCGTTCAATGGAACTCGGTGAAAACCAGTGACGTACTCTATATTAAAATTAAACATTTTACAATATTTTTCTTACCCGAACCCAAAGAGAATTGTAGCATTAAATTAATTAATCAAAATAATTCTTAAAATAAGATACCCAAACAAACAAATATTCAGGGCCTTAATAATAAAAAACTGAATAATTATTAATAAAACTTACGCTGAGATACTTGGTGCCCGCAAGCCTAAATCAATGAATACAGAAATAGATACATATATAAATAATATATCAACAAAGCAAAAGTTTGATAAAATTGGGAAATTTTAATTGATTGGGAAAACTATTTCTTAACTAAGTAAAATGCATTCACAGTGCTTTTAGACCTCAGTAGGCCATGCTTCTAATTCATTAGGTACGTAATTTAAGGTACCGACTAAGTTTAGCCATGGTTTGAAACTTTGCTAATTTGTGGAAATTTTCGACTCAAATATCAGAATTTGAACTTATATCAGCCGATCGTGAAGTGAGCTTTCAGCCTATTACGTCACCGAGACCCCTTCCTCATGCTATTAAATTTGTTTGTTATACTTTTGACAGCAAAGCAAATCCCAAAAAAACTCGAACTTGTTCAAAATCAATTTCCAAAAATCTGATCTATAAACCTGCAAAACACAGCTTCCATTTACTTAAGGAAAAAAACAAAATAACCCCAAATTCGCGTTTTGTACTATTCAGACTGTCCAGACAAAGCCTAAATTAATCAAATTTCGATAATGAAAAGTCTTACATTTTGCCTTAAAATTAGTATTGTTGATATATATCTAGGAAATAATAAGATAAAAATTGAGAATACAACAATAAGAAAATGTTTTAGAATCAGTACGTCTCTGCATTCGAGATGAAATCGACCGTCGCGACGCCACGAAGGGAGTCTGACTTCGGTTCTGCGCAGTGCCGGTGACAATTACGATCCATACTTCATAGCCCGAAATGATTTCGGAATTAATATAAGTCTTACTTTTAGTAGGGAACGACCCTCTCAAAATGCCACATATTTCCGGATAGGATGTTTGCATTCTGTTACTGAGATGAATTTTAAGTTGGACATATTTTTAGAATTCTGTTTTATGGTTTTTCCTTTACTTACTTTTTTTGTGTGTCAAATCCATTGCCGAAAAGGAAAATTATTAGGAAAACCCTTTTAAGTTTGTAGTTTAATCAATTTGAAAAAGTCCTAAAGCCAAAAGTCGGATAATTTGCCCAAATTAAAAAAGCTCCAACAAATGAAATATCCGGCCTTTCAACATTAATTAATTTGGCCATCGTTCTAGTCTTTGTAAAACTAATAATTATTGCTTTAAAAATAACTTAAAGCTTGAGAAAAAATGAGGAACGAAGAAAATAAGGTATGGCTTTAAAAGTCAGTGTCGATTCTTAATTATTTCAAAGCGAGCTTTTTGACTTAGCACTCCCATTAATTTATTTCCGCAATTAGAAAATTATTCTAATTCGTTTTCAGTGTAAACTACTTTGGACTAAAAGGGCAAAGTCGTCGTTGGTAATTATTCAAGTTCATGTAAAGCTCTCAAGCTCTGTTGGCAGGTCTGAGACTCGCTCTACCGTTGCTAACTTCAGTCATTAATTACACCTAGAAACTTACGCTGTCTTAAAGCACTCACCTACCACCCACTCTTGCCTCGCCCGTGCACACAAATAAACAGAACGAAGAAGAATAAGAAAAAAATAATAATAATTCGCAGTCTGTACGTGTCAACTCGAAATATAAAATTCAACGACAATAACATGAAAAATGCGGTTATTTATTCCTTATTTCGCAGTTTTCGGATTCGTTCTGCGAAATAAGGGGCTTTTTATCGGTTTAGCGAAGTTTGATAAAGTTGAAACATTATCCTGAAAAGTGTAGCCATTTTACAAGTTCGTAGTTCGCACCCCATATTATTATATATTCAAGACGAGAAGACACTGCCTTCTCGTATATTGCCGGCACATAATTCCAACACGGATTTCTATGCAAATAACAATGGCGGTCTATGTCGTGCCAAGACAACAAAGAATCGACATGATTTCTATGTACCTATTCTTAGTAATTAAGGGCTTCGAGAAGGACGAACCAGCTCTGTAAATTTTTTGATTAAAATTAATGAAGAAACAAAAAATCCACAAGGAAGAAAATTAAACTTCTACCAAAGAGTATAAAATTTACAGAGGCTTATGCTGGATTGCACCAATTGTTGGTGATTCTGTACAAAAACGTGTCGAATTTTGTTTACAAATATATTAACTGCCTGAATACGTCAGTCGAACATCAAAAGCCCTGTGAAACAACCAGGAATTAATTAATAAAGCTTGTCGTAATTAATTGTTGTGGTTTTACAGAGCTTTTGATGTTCGAGTAAACCAGACCACAGGCTCTGTTTCTTGAATTTAAAAAAACGTCTGGTTTGATGCGAGTTTGCTTAAATAACAACTTAACAAAATTAAATGTCTGCCAATAAGTATAAAAATACATAGAGGTTCATTATAGATGGCACCAACCCTTAGTAATTTTGATCAAAAACACACCTAATTTTGTTTACAAATACGTTAACTGTCATTAATATGTCACGTTTACTTTTGTGCAAATAACCAATTACAAATCAAAGAGTATAAAATACACAGAGGTTCGTTGTTATGAACAAAAACGTATCAAATTTTGTTTTCGATTGCCTTATTAACTGGAATAAATACGTCAAATATGATGCGACTTTGTGCAAGCAGCAATTAGGGAAATCAACCATCAGTCTTATAAAATATCATACATCACCTGAAACGCGAATTTAGAAGTTCAAATCTTTACTAAAGCTGATATATTTGCAATAGAAAAAATATCACAGGGTTCTTTATCAATATAAGTATAAAATGTTCATATTTATCTCTCAAAGACTTTATTCACGATATTTTGTCTGCCAGAGGCGCCGGCTATGGCCATTTCCGTGTAACAGTAAATGTTAATGCGCCACCTAGCGGACGAGATATCGTTAATGAGGCCAAGTAGAAGAAGTGTTGGTACTTTGATGCACACATCAACTGGGTTTGGTAGCACAAAACTTTTGTTAACTTAACAAATGATCCAATTAAACAAGCAATTAATGCTCGCCGTATACATTTGAGCTTGAAAATTTCTGATGTTTAAGTCAAACTCTCAAACCTAATCTTGCAAAGAGTGAATTATATGGTTTAATGTTTAAAATTTTCGCCCATTTTTTAAGTAAAAACTTCAAATTTGCTTCTTCTCCTGAATATTCAGGGTGACAAGTAGTAGATACAAAAAGGAACAAACCGTTGCTGCTCGATGAATTCTATACTCTGTGGTTTCTCTCTTTTTAACATGGGAAGCTTTTCCTTTCGGTGTGACTATTTACTAAGTTTTGAAACGTAGCTATTGTTGTGTTTTTTGTTACAAAGTGAAGATTTATATAGGTACTTGAAAGACCTGGAAAAACAGCAATCCAAAACACCTAACACATTCTGTACTCTTTGGTTTTTACTTTCTTTAACATTCGAAATTTCTCGTGTCAGCACGAATATTTACTAAGCTTTCAGGCTCGGTTTTTATTGTGTTGTATGTTAAAAAGTGAAGATTTCTGTATTTGAGCTAATTAGACCTAATTAAACAGAGAAATAGCAAAGGAAAGAACCTAACACGTAGTACAGAAGGACGTTGTTGCTCTATGAATTCTACGCTCTTTGTTCTCCCTCTTTTTAATATCGGAGGCTTCTCCTTTCAGGCTAAACAGAGAAACGGTAAGAGAAAAAGTCTAACTCGTACTATAGAAGGAAATAAATCGAAAGGTGTTGCTGCTGTATGAATTCTATACTCTTTGGTCTCTCTCTTTTCAACAATGGAATCTTCCCCTTTCAATGTGAATATATGTAGTTGACAGCCATAATTAGACCTGGTAAAGCACCGAAACATGCAAAGAAAAATCTAGTCTAAAAGGACTTAAATCCACGGCCGTGGTGTTCTATGCATTCTATAGTCTTTGGTTCTTATTTTCTTTGTGAATTTTTCCAAACGCAATTATCGTTATATTTTATGTTATAAACGAGAATTTATTTGCTTAAAAACATATAATTAGATATGGCAGAAGGGCGAAACAGCAAGAGAAAAGACATGTCCTCCAAATTAACTATTGCGAGTTGTTTACTTCTTACATCAAGGCCAACTTAAAAACCGCCTTAAAAAAACAACTGAAGAAAAAAATGCATTAAATCCGAAATATCAACCAAACAGCGTGGCAAAAAAAATTGACAAATGCGACTGTAAAGATATTTGCAGTAAAACTATGACCTAAATTTTCCGCCACAAATCATGTAATAAATCAGAGCGTACAAATCCGCCCCCTGAAGTATAAGTGGCAGCAAGTTAGGGAGAGCTCCACTTTGTCTTAGCGCTCCCGCTTCCTGCGAGGAACTTTACCAATTCATCTCCCTGCAGAAGATGCTTCCTCTCTCCTAGCTCTTTACTACAAATGCCTTCCGAACTAGATTTGCTGGCTCTAAAGAGGCAGCGATATGTTTGTATTACGAAACTGCAGGATTTACTTGATATTTATAGACCTTAGAATTTGAATTTAGATGCGCTTTTGCTCATGAAATGCTCGGAAATGTTCTTACCTATCTAAGCATTGTTTCAGGAATTCCTGACACGTCTTCTCAGTTGTACAAGTTTATACTTTACACGTTTAATGGTTTCACACGTAATTTATAGGTGGAACGCGTATGGATTGATTTGATTTAATATCCGTTGCAACTGTTTTTCGATAAGGCTTGGCTAAATGAGGCTGAATATTGTGTAAATTGGATGTTTTATAAGTTTTTACAAGTGTCATTTCCATGACCCGTAAAACATATTTGTGAAAATCTATGATCTTCTGGATTTTGACAAAGACGTTTTACCTCAAAATTTAGGTCGTGGTCATTTTCTAAACTTTAATGCTATGATTTCTGTAATTAATTATTGCGGTGCAATATTCACTTATAATCTCACAAGAGCATTAATTCTTTCCGAAAATTTTTAGGTGTGTATTTCAACAACGTATTAATCGGCCCTCGCGTACCGCTCGGGCCGATTACGTTGAAATGCACTACTAAAAATTTCCCGGACATGAATTAATGCTCGAGTGTAGATTCGGTAAGAAAATCGTACCGACATCGCCATTAAAAGCAATAATAATTCAGTACATATTTAAATTTTAGAAACGTAACCATAGCAACTTGTACGTCAGCTGTCACATTTGACATAAAAATTTCCACTTATTAATTTCGCCTATGTTGATCTAGCTAAATACAAAAAATTTCCGAGAAATATGGGCGTGTCCGTGGTAACCATGCCCAATATTAACGTTTCTATTGGTCGTTAATCAGTGTCGTACGATTTTCATAATAATTACACACTTCTTTTAAGCTTAGCCAGGTGTGACAATTTTCAAAAGGTCGAAATGTTGGACCAGCAACATTTTAAATGGTTAATAGCCATGCTAACTTATTTTATTACTGAAAGAATATAATAAAAAAAAATAACTTCGAAAGTTCATGAAAATTTTTGTTGCTGAAGCCCCTTTCTGAAACTTCACCCTCAAGTGCTGCAAGTAACCAAAAAATAGTAAAAATGTTTGTAGGTGTAATAGAAATTTTTGCTAAGATCAATAATACTGTATCAACAAAAATCAAAAATTCCGAAATTCTATAAAATTAAGGACTTCTGGAATTTCTTACCAAATTTTGTTTTGCACAGGTAAATTTCTATACAACTAGATTTAATCCTCTTGTCTGATTTTAAACTTTTAGTAGTACTGAGAATTTTGGGGATTAGTAATACGTACATACGTACATATTTCTGCCCTCTTCTACCGTGCGGTGTTGAGGTTGGGTTTTCCTACTCTTTCGTACTTGTCCGTGGGCCTTGAGTGAGCTTTTACCATTCTTTCCTACTTCTGGCAAACTTTTCTGCACTTCTCCTGTCCAAACTCCACTTTTGCAGGGTTATTTCTAATTCACCATTCCATGTCCTACGGTCTTACTCTGTTTCTCTTAATATCAGTTCCTGCTTTCCAGATAACTTTAACTTTCCTATCTTCTTGCATCCTTACTAGATGTCCCCACCATTGCAGCCGTCTTCTTTCTATTATGGTTTGCAGGGGTTCTACTTCTAACCAGTTTCTTATTTCTTCATTCCGGTATTTATCCCTTTTTGTAACTCCCGCTAGCATTCTTAAATATTTCATCTCAAGAGCTTGTAATTTGCTCCTTGCCGTTTCATCCAATGTCCAGCTTTCACATCCATATGCCAGTATGGGAATGTAAACGCTTTGGTATATTCTTATTTTTGCCTTTACCGATACCTCCTTTTTCCTCACAAATGTATTACTCAAGCAACTCAGCAGCCTACCAGCTTCTCCTATTCTATTGATAATATCTCTTTCCACATCCCTTCTCCCATCGATTATAGCTCCGAGGTATTTGAAATTTCCCACTTGTTTGATTTTTTCATCTTTTATTTATAAATCAATTTGTTCCTCGTTTCTTGAAATTGCCATTGTTTCTAATTTTTGCTACATTTATTTTCATTTCATATTTCTCCAAAAATACATTCCAAATATTCATATTATTCTGCAAATCCATCACCGTGTTAGCCAAAATCACAATGTAAATGCTGAATTCACAGTTTAACAAAACACGACCTCCCCTTATCGAAAACATTTGAAATGGTTTATAGCTATGCTAACTTTTAGTACTGAAAGAATTTTTTTCTACTCCTATACTTTAAGTGATTTATTAAGCATTTACAACCTGTACTTTAATGAGATTCATTAACATACAGATTTTTCATTAAGATACAGGTTTATAACCAATAGCAACAAAGTATTTTATTTGGTAACTATAGTTACGCGAGTTGTTGATGTTTCTTAATTGAGATAACCAATAGCAGCAAAGTATTTTGTTGTCAAAAATAAGGTTAGGTAGCAGCTTTTCAGAAGGTGCCTATTTCTTTACTGGTCGTAGAAAAAATAGTGTATGCAACTCGCATTTAATGGCTATTAAGACACGAGTATGAGAATTAAGACACGAGCCGCAGGCGAGTGTCTCAATAAATGCTCATTGCATAATATACTAAATAGAAACGTATAACTCCGAACTTTTATAAAAAAATCTGCAAATTCTTCGAAAATTTTGTTGCTGAAGCCGCTTCCTGAAAGTTTACCCTCAAACACTGCGAATAACCAGAAAAGATAAAAAAATTTCTTTTCCTTTTTTAGGACTGATTCCTTCATCGTGGTCATTTTCTGTACTTTGAAGTTTGATTTTTTGCTGTTGATCATGAAGCATTATCAATAATATTTACATCATACACTTTGTTTTAAGCTTAGCCAGGTACGACAATCTCCAAAAGATTTAAATATTGGACCTGTAACTTAAAACGAAAGCGTGGCTCCTCATTACTCAAAAACGTTTGGAATGGTTTATAGCCATGCTGGCTTTTATTACGGAAGGAATTTGGTATTAGAAAAGTATAGTTTCGAACTTGCATGGTTTATAGTCATGCTAACTTCTTTTATAACTGAAAGAATGTAATAAAATGGATATTTGAACGTTCATGAAAAATCCTGAAAATTCTTGATATTCGTATTGCTAAAGCTCCTTGTTGAAACTTCACTCTTAAACTCTACCACTAACCAGAAAAGATCTAAAACTTCTTTTCTTTTTTAGGATAATTGCGCCGATTCCGTCCATCCAAAATTTCGACTGTCCTGAGCCGCAGATAAAAATGTTATTAAAACTTCACTATTTCAAAAGTGAGTGTGATACCTTTGAAAAGGTGATTCTGCATTCTGCAGAGAAAGTCTTTGAGAATTCTAGAACAAAAGGGGTAGAATATATAAATTCGAGGTGTACAACACGTTTAATGTAAATGAAAAGAAACATGATAAATGTAGCGTAGGTAACCACGTTAGCGAGCATGCAATCTGTGCTGAATGGCGTCCCTCATCAGAATTCCTGCAGATGAGTCTGTTTCCATGTGTGCATGTAAATTGCCAAGCACTTAGCGAATGCAGCCCTGCTGAGAGGTGTGGCAGCAGCAAGATTTAATTTAATTTGTCGCCTTCGTGTTCCTGCTGCTGCTGCTCCTGCCGCTCGAGGGTCCAATTAGTGCAGCCAACCTATGTACGCTAGACACCTTCATAAGTAATGAAGACCTGTTATAATCTTTTCATTCGATATTTTATCGCACGCTGGCAACGAAACCTCTCGTTTCGCATGCACAAGTCGTGTAGGAGAGCTTCCGTAATTATGAGCCTTTTTTATTTCGAATTTCGTCCTATTTATTTTTAAGTGTCCACCTGATACGCCTTCGTTATCTTTTTTTTTTCGCGTTTTATCCCTTCACCTTTTTTGTTTATTTATTATTTTCAAATGTAAATTTCGTCCAGAACGTCTTCATTTAATGATGTTCTTATAAATTAATTTTAAAAAGATAGATCCTGGCAGCGAAAAGCTTACACTTTTTACTTTCCATGCTTACTACGCAAATAAAAAGAAGTAGTTATTGGAATAGGAAGTTTTTACTCAAAATTTTTTTCTTCCAAAACTGGCCGACCTATTGGCGAAAAAAAACTTCCAAAACCTCATTCTAACTGTTGGGTACCTATATGTTTTTAACTGACAAATGTATCAAAAATAAATTCATTTAATATCCAATAAACTCAAATTAAATAAAATAAAAAGAACTGTTAGTACGAAAAACTATGATCACCGGTTTTCAAAAAGTATCCACTTCTTCTTTGGGTATCATCTTCATTTACTGAAGGTTGGTAACAATCTCGGCATATTTATTACGATCTTGAGTAGCACGAATCAGTCATGATGTGCTCATACGGGTATTGGCCCAGTCGCCAATATTTTTCATCCACGAGTGTTATCTGCGACCGGGGCCACGTTTACCTTCTTTTTCTTCTATTATTAGTTTTAGGATGTTGTATTTTGAGCTTCGGTAAACGTGGCCTAAGTATGCGATTTTTCTGCGCTTTACTGTTGTTAACAGCTCCCTTTCCAGTCCCATACGTCTAAGCACTTCTTCATTGGATACATGTTGATCCATGCGATTTTTAGTAATCTTCTGAAGACCCACATTTCAAAAGCCTTTGTTCTGTTCATGTTGTTAAGTTTTAGTGTCCTTGTCTCCGTTCCATATAACAAAACTGAGTATACATATGTCTTTACGAAACGATATCTTATTTTTAAGTCCAAGGTTGTGTTACAGAGTTCTTCATTTTTATAAGTATTGCTCTGGCTTGTTCTAAGTATACGTGATCGTATCTCTATATCAGGATCAACATTTTCCGTAATCCAACTACCAATATATTTGAACTTCTTGACGTTTTCTATTGTGGAACCATATACAGATATATTCGGTTGCAAGTTTGGTGTTCTAGTTACAACCATTACTTTTGTTTTTGTTACATTAATTTTCATACCTAACTAATCTCCCACGTTGTTGTAAAGTATCCACGGATTTCTTAAAAGGCTAAATTTTGTTGATAAGTAAGTTTATGGAATGCAAAGTAACAGAAGACTTACCAAGGGAGTTACCAGACTACAAACTCTGTGATAAGGGAACAAAAATTTTAAAAAAAATTGGGTATCATATCTGGTCAACAAATCGCCATTTTAATGAGTAACAAGTGACTATTTGTAAAAAACTACAAAGCTACTTATACAAAAAGTATTTGAAGAAAGAGTTGTAAACAATGATTTCATAATAAAAAATTCTTGGAAGTGTTTGATATAAGTTCCCTCAAATAAACCTTAATTAGGTACCAGAAAGAAAAAAAATCTAAGAAGTCTTATTTTTTACATGCTTAAATCAAGAAAGGTAATCACAGTATTTATTACAATGAAGTGAAGCTCTGACTCACTTGTAATAACAACAAGAAAAAATATTACGCAAGAAAAATCTCGAATTCTCAAAGTAAATCACAGTGCATATGAATTGTTTTCAAAGAAGACAAAGACTGCGAGTTTGTACAGGTAGAATATTCTCAAAAACTCTTTGAAGATTTTAAATAATCCTCTAACAGTAGGTACTTTGAAAACATGGAAACCAAGGACAAAAAAGGCTGCAATATGTCCACTTAGCATGCTTGTAGCAACCACAAAAGTTTTATATTGGTTGTAATAAAAATTTAACAAATTTGACAAATATAAAAAATAAACAATGAAATAATCGCCTGTCGCAATGACAGATGCCTTTAGTATTTCTATCTTTTTCTAGCGTTAACTAAATCCAATAACATACGTTGAGCACTGAATCCATAAATATTCCAAGGGTATCGCGGATCCTTTCTGAAAAAATACATTGGTGTTTCCCTACGTTCTGTCTTACCTGAGACACCCGGTATATATCGGTTTCATAACGTCTACCGACGTTGTCCGATCTGCAAACTCTTCCTCCATGTTGCTCTATCCTGACACTGTTCTTCTTGTAGGTTTCGAGCACTCATTGCTTTCTTAATACTGTCTTCCCAAGTTATTGAGGGTCTTCACGTTTTCGTTTTTCGGGGTGTCTCCATTTCCATGTCGCCTTTGGTAATCTTGCTTCCCCCATCCTCATAAAGTTGCCGTTTTTCTAGGTACTTCTTCTATAATTGTGCGTTTTAGACCGATCCGTTATTTAATTGTTTCATTGCGTGCCCTATCTAATCTTTATATTCTGCATGATCGTCGTAATGCATCCATTTCCATCGCTGCTAGTGTCTCCTTGTCTGCTTCCGTCCATCTCCACACTTCTGCACCAAATAGTGCTATACTTTTTATTATTGTATTATAGGTAGATGTTAAATGTTCTTCCTAAACTTCTGTCTTTATGCCACCATATCTTTTTATTGCTTTCTTTCCTTGTGATATTCTATCTCTAATCTCTCTTCTATCTCGCCCATCGTGTTCTATTTTTACCCCTAAGCATTTGTAGCTCTCACAACATGTTGCTATTGTTTCACCGTTATCTAGTTTCAGACCGTCTGATGTTTCTCTTATGCACAAATACTTTGTTTTGTTTAAATTCGTAGTTAACCCCGCTTTTTCATATTCGTTATTTATTTTCCGTGCCATATATTGTAGGTCCTCTTTATCTTGCGCTAACAACCTGATCGTCGGCGAATTGAGGAGTGTACATAATCTGCACACTTCATTTTCCAGGTTCATAAGCCATATTCCACGTATAATGTGGGGGATATGCAGTATCCCTGTTTTAGGCCTTTATTTGCTATAAATCCTCTGATTGATTTTAATTATGCTATTTCGGTATAGTTCTTGAGTGGCTTTTATTGAAACATTACTTATACTTGTCGATTCTAAGGCTTCCCATAATTTTCCTACCGGCACGTTGTATTACACCTTAGTTAAATCAATATACAGTAAGTGGAGACTTCTTCCTGTATTATTTTTTTTTCAATTACCTATTTGAAACAGAATAAGTTGTCCAAACAGGAACGACCAGCGCGAAACCCACTTTGTTCTTCTGTTTCGTATTGGCCATATTCATGCTCAATTAGTTCTCTAATAACTATTCTAAATGTAGATGTAACTATAATTCGTCTATAGTTTTCACATTTTCATCTATCGCATTTTTGTATAGCGAGATAAGGTAGCCGATTTTCCATTGTGTGGGTATGCTTTCGGTACTGATACAGAGATTAAATAGTGCTGTTATCATTCTTTTCAATTTTTCCATTCGGTTCTTAATTTATTCTGCTGTCAGATT
Organism: Melanotus villosus; assembly: GCA_963082815.1. Classification (NCBI taxonomy): domain Eukaryota; kingdom Metazoa; phylum Arthropoda; class Insecta; order Coleoptera; family Elateridae; genus Melanotus; species Melanotus villosus. The sequence goes on from OY720420.1 coordinate 9,940,422, forward strand.
TCCTGGACCACTTGCTTTATTATTCCTCATAGCTTTAACTGATTTGTCAACTAATTCTGATGAAATTTCTACTGGTTCTCCTTCTATGTTAAAGTTTGTGTGTCGTGTCGTATTGTTTAATGTACATATGTTTTTTCGTTAAAAGACTTTAATAATAAGATTCCCACTGTGTAGCTGATATTAATTCTTGTCTATCATTGTTTTTGTCTGATCTAACATTATTAATGAACTTCGAGGCTTCTGTACCTTTTTTGCCTCCTATATACGTTTCTATCTCTTTGCATTTTCTGTCCCATACTTTCCTTTTTACTTTCGTTACTAGCCTTCTTACTTTTGCTCGTTTTCTTTTGTATTCTCTTCGATCTGTATCTTGCTTTGTATTTAGCCATTTCAAGTAGGCTTCTTTTTTGCTCTTACCTCTTCGTCAATTTCTTTCGTCTTACTAACTCTTATTTCCATTTTTCCCAAAGCTTCGTTTGCTGCGTCATGGATCGCTTGTTTAATGTGTTCATAAAGTGTTTCTGTTTCTTCATATGTGTTTTCTTTTAGTTTTTGATCTAATCTTTATTGATGTAAGTATTTAGTACTATCTTCTTTTAAACTATCTAAATTGTATTTAATTACGCTCACCTTTTCCATATTATCTTTAATTGCATTCGCATGTTGCTCCATTTTTTTTTCTAGCAAATGGAAGTACATTTTTGTTTTTAATAAATAGTCCGATCCACATTCTACTCCTCTGAATACCAGGGTATCCGACGAAGTAAGCAATGGCAATTGATGATATCAGTATGGCAACGTGGAACGTACAAGGTATTAGAACCAAAACGACCGATGTAATGAACGAAATAAAGAAATTAAAGATAGACATCACAGCTTTAACAGAGACAAAAAAGAAAAGTTGAGGTAGCGAAGAAATAGACGACTTTATACTGCTCTACAAATGAGTGCCAAAAGAAGAGTGAGCAAAAAGAGATGTGGCGCTACTAATTAAGAAAAGACACAAGAAAAGCATCACTAACTTCGAAAGCATAAAGAATTATAAAAGTACATATCAATATAATGGAAAGACGAATACCAATTTTTGGCATATATGCCCCGAACGAAGCTCCAATTAAAAAACATTCTATGATAATATGCAAGCCGCAGTAGAAGACATCGGAGACAACTGAGAAATAATTGTAATGGAAGATCTTAATTCACGAGTGGGATGTAAAATAAATGATAGGGTAATAGGACAATATTGAGAAGACCATGTGAACGACAACGGGAGAAGACTAACAGACTTCTGCAACCAAAACAGCCTAAAAATCGCTAAATATTCAAAAATCGTCTGATGTTGGCTTTACTTGTATAAATCACGGAAACATTTAACGTAAACAATTTATTGCACTTCGCACTTAATGCTTAAGAATTTACTCCTAAGCTTAGAAAATGATTAATGTTGCTTAGCTAGGAAGACAATTGCTGTAGCCGAAGAAAATATTTCCAAAATATGCGAAAAACATATCAGTTATTAAACGACCTACCATTATATGTTTAAGTTATTTTTATCCCAGTTTTCCATACTGTTGTAAGACGGACCTTGTTTCAATATTGGTTTTCAAATATAGAGCATAGTCTAACTGGCATAACGCTGCAAGGAACCAGTCAAGGGTCAGTCGGTCAGGGGATTAACAATAGGGAGGTAATTAAGTACCAATTGTATAATTAAATGCAAAAATCTTATTGTAATCCATAAACCTAAATAACAGAAGATCTATTTTATAAAAAAAACAAAGCTTTAGATCGACGTCTAAGCGAGCTGATCAATTATAAACTTGTAATTAACAAATCTAGCGAAGATTCTTCGCCATTTATTTCTAAAACTATGGACATAATTAGAAAAGAGAGGTTAGATATCTTATTTTTCAGGGCCGGATTACTTGGCTAAAGTCTAGGGCCCCACGGGTAAGTTTTCATATAACTATCACGTCACATTTGGTTACATTTCAAGGAGGTAGGTTGACTTTATCATTTGTTTCTTGATTGATTCTGATACCAGTTAGTAAGTATGAATGTACCTCCCAAGGCAAGTAAATAAAATGACAGATTTAGTGGCAAGTAACATCAAAAATAATTTTAAATTTTAATGGTAATTTCAATCAGCAGTAGAAAAAATATTTTTCATTCTGTGATCATCAGAGGAAACCTACTTACCGCCACTTAGTATGTAACTCACAATTAATTACATATACATATGTTCGAACGAAATGTGAAATGTTTTATTTAAATTGAATAACTTATTTGTATCATAATTAAACGACACTAAAATAAGAGTTGTCAAAAGCCTAAACAAACTAAAGCTATAAAAAGCTTTAGATCGACATCTTAGCGAACTGATTAATTATAAATTTGTAATTAGCAATTATGGAAAGTCTAGCGGAGATTATATGCCATTTATTTTGAAAATTATGGGAAAAACTCGAAGACTGGAGGTCAGATATCTTGTTTTACAGAGCTGAATTCCTTAGTTAAAGTTGATTTAGCCTCAACTCGTTTTAAAGGTGAATCCATCCCGATGCTTCAGAAAATTTTCTGGTTTTGGTATAATAATTATAAGCAAGACAGTCGCATTTATTTAAAAGAAAAATCAAAAACTGTATTCAAAACTGAATAAATTAAGGTAAACCCTAATTTTCAAGGATGAAAGATTTTCAGCAATTTAATCGAAATACTTTGCTTTTATACGTTTTTTTCTTTTTCAGTAAAATTGACAAAATGGAATGCTTTTCCAAAATGAGAGTAAAAAAGTTCCAGAAGCCGTCCTAAAAACGAAAAAACCGCAAGGGAACAAAGTTGCAACCCTAAGCAGGTCGTTCGGTCACCCCCTGATCCGCCGCTATATTTATATTAATAACAGACTGAAGATGTGAGTCCATCTCAAGTCTCCTAATCCCTGTATTGTCCAAGCTACACTACTCAGCTTCTTCTTCCGCTCTCAGACCTAAAATACTCTATTGTTGTTGCTCACAATGCTTAATCCCATCTTTCAATTACACCGCCAAGACCTTCTTATTTCGACTTAAATACATTTTAATGAAGTTCCCGGGACGTTTTTTCCTTTTTTTTTGACATGCTAAAACTTTTATTGTTTGGCTCACCTAGTTTTCCAGGTTCCCTGACGGATCTTATTTTTTCGTATATCCACAACTTTGCACCTGAAAAGAAAACTTTGATTAACGTAAAAGGTAATGAAAAAATCTTGCATAAATTATTTTTTATACGTTTCCTTTCGTTCTAAAATTCGGGTAGAGTAAAACAGGCAAGTAACAAAACGTCAATTAAACGGACCCAAAACCATAAAGCATGAATGGCACAATGGGCCGCAAAAATAAAAGTCACTGGCAAGAGATTAATATCGTCAAGGTGGATCGTTGTCACCTAAAAACCGTGCACATTTTATGATAGGTAAGTGAAAATCATCGGGTTCTTTACACGTTTCAGGGAACGTAGAACATATATTTGGGTTTGACAGCGCCTCGGGGGGTTGGCACGGGCGGCCTTATTGTGACAAGCTCAGGTAAGGACATTTTTAGGGGTGCACCTGGTCTTGCCCAGCCTCAGGACCTAGAATGAACAGGATCAATGGACACCCGCGCAATTTTCTATCGAAAATCGTTTTAGCTCGAAGCTTCGAGCGAGAATTTTTTACATTCTTTTTAATATTTCGGCTTCACAATTTAAAATTTCAAGAACCAACTTATTCGTGAAATAGAATTATTATTATTATTACGAGTACCATGAGATCAAACAAATTTATGATTAGAGAAGGCCATGATATTTGTTACCCAGTTGGTATCAATAAATATGAAAAATGTCACCTGTCAAATTTGAGATTTGAAAATTCAGATCTGATTGGTCAAGTCAACGTTACCAACTACCATAAATCTGATTATAAATACTACTTTAATTAAAATCTAAGCATTGTTTAAGGAAATAAAACGCCATAGCAACAGAATGATAATCAAGAAAAATTTCTGGACTAAGCAAAACTTAAAAATTTGAGGCCCGATTTTACAATCTCCAACCGGATCAATGTTTGAGATTAGAATAATCTAAGTCATACTGAAGTACTTCAGTCTTGGAACATGGGCTTGGACTTGAATTTCTGATTCAAAATATGTAAGATTTAAGTAGTGACACTTAACATTTGTATTTCTATTCTTGAAACCGGAATTCTGGATCCATTTGAAATTAGAATAATTTAGGGTAGGTTTTCGAATTTAGAAATTTGAATTTCTAATACTTAACTGAAATTTGAAACCTAAACTTCTGGATCCATATATTTGAGATTAGGTTAATTTAAGTTAGCTGAAATATTTCAGCCTTCGAAATTGGACTTGAATTTCTGATTCAAAATATGTAAGATTGGAATAGCAAAACCTTTAAATTTGAATTTGTAAGAACTCAAATTTTAAACATAAACTTTCAAATCCATATTTCAAAATTAGAATATCTAAACCAGATTGAAATACTTCGGGAATTTAGGCTTGATATTTCTGATTCAATTTAAGATTGAGAGAGTCAAATCTTACATTTGAGTTTCTAAAAATTGAAGCTTGAAACGTGAACTTTCGGATTCATATTTGGCATTAAGCATTATCAAAGTCAATCTTCGAATTTTAACTAGAATTTCTGATTCAAAATACTTAACATTCGAGCGTTTTTCATTTAGGATTTGTTTGAAAAATTGTGGAGGTTTAATTGGGTCCGCTTTTGACTTATGTTTAGTCAAGAAAGGCCGGAAATTAATTGAAAGTTCAAGAATTTGATAATTAGGAAACTTAGATTGAGTTTTTTCTATTCTATTCAAGAGAATTTGTTTCAGTATTTTAGAAATTCAATTTTTAGAAATTTGTTTGGGAAATGTTTATTATTATAATTAAAATATTTAAGATTCAAGTAGCAAAACTTTAAAATTTGAGAATTCCAACTTGAAACCTAAATTCCTGGATCCATATTTGAGATTAAAATAATCTGAGCTAGACTAAAGCGCTTAAATTTGGAAATTAGACTCGAAATTTCCGTCTGAAAATATTTAAGATACAAATCGTAAAATTTGAATTTCTAGGAATTGAAACTTGAATCCCAAACTTCCGCATTCGTATTTAAGCTTAGAATAATATAAATAAGACTGAAATATTTCAGTCTTCAAATTTGGACTTGCATTTCTAATTCAAAATATTCACAATTCAAGTAGCGAAACCTTAAAATTTTAATTTCTAAGAAGTCAAACCTGAAACATCAAAATCTGAATCCATAGTCGAGATTAGAATAATCTAAGCTAAATTGAAGTACTCCATCTGATTCAAAATTTGTAGGTTAGATCTAAAAAGTTTCATAACAAAAATCGAATTTTTAATTTTTAATCGACATTTTGAGCCTTACTTCAGCATTAAAAGATTAAAATTGCCAGGAGATTGGAAAGCCTAGGTACCCTTAGGACAGACTATTGAAAATAGCCCTGAAACAGGAAAATAATTTGCAAAAAAAGTTCACAAATAAGATAAAGAACTGGTAATTTTCAAACACAAGAGAAAATCGAGGGCAAAAGGGGTTTTCCGTCTACGAAAGAAAACTAAAAACAAAGAAAGTACGTAAAAGCGAGTAAATCATCAATTTAGTAAACAGCTTCGCTAAGACCTTATTTAATTTGTGTTTAAATCCTTAACATACCTACTACCCTTTTATTAAATTTTTCATAGCAAATTTCCGAATTTTCAATAAAACTTTTGGTAATTTTTCATGTACCATGTGACATTTGGTTATATTTGCAGGAGGTAGGTTGATTTTACTAGTTGTTTATTAATTAATTGTTGTAACAGTAAGTAAGTATGCGTTTACCTCCAAGAGAAGTGAGTAAAATAACTGTTTTATTGGCAAGTATGAAGTATGTCAAAAAGAATTTGAAATTTAGTGTAATTTTCATTAGCCGTGAAAAAATACTTTTCATGGAAATTCAGCAAGTTTATCCATCTCCCATTCGCATCCAAGCAAATCTACCTTGCCGCCCTTTATATGTAAGTAACGATTAATGACACATTATTCTTTAAATTACATGTGTTCGAATAAATCGTAAAAACTAAAAAGTTTTATTTATATCATAGTTAAACAACAGCAAAATAAACAAACTAAAGCTGTAAAAATTCGAAAATTTTAGGTTCATTCTCAAATTTGAAATTTCGAAATACAAGTCTGAAATTCATATCTTCGAGATTCGCAAAATATTTTATTCGCAAGATTTTTGAGTTTTGTTTTAAATATTATTTAAATCCCGAAGGTGCAAACGTTTTTACACAGAGCTCTGAAAAAAATACTGTTTAAAATTCAGATCCGAAATATCTTCTTTTTTTGCAAATTTTTAGATTCATAGAAACCCACCAACCGTTGCGTAAGGTATTATTTATAATGTGACTTAATCGTATTTGAAAGAGCTAGGCTGATTCAAAAATTTATTTTTGGTTGTTATAACAGTCGGGGTGTAAGTATAAATCTACCTCCCTAGGGAAGTAAGTGAAATGATTGATTTAGTGACAATTAATGTCAAATTATTACCTTAAAAATTATTTAAAATTTTAGTGTTTATGTCGGCAGTAGACAAATTTCACATGGAAGTTAAGTGAGTTGCCCTAATTTTGCCTGCTCAGTAGAATAAATCCCACTTTATCTCCCAATAAATGACAAAATAATTCTGTTTCAAAGAACATGTACGTTGAAATAAAATGTGAAGTTTGACAATTTTAGTATCGTAACTTTTATATCATAGTTAAACAATACCAAAATTAAATTGACCAAGTCTTGACAGAATAAAGCTATAATAAATGAATTTACCTCCCAAGGGAAGAAAGTAAAATGACTGATTTAATAGCAAGTACCTACACAAAGACGATCTGAAATTTTAATGATAATTTTCATTAGCAATAAAAAAAATCTCATTTAGCATGTAAGTAACGATTATGTATGTGTTCTAACGAAATGTGACATAGGTACTGATTTTATTCTAATGCAACAGCTTTTTTATATCCCAAAATAATAATTATTAAAGACCTAGATCAACTAAAGCTATAAATATTCAAATCTGAAGAGAGTCGGATTTCAAAATTCAAATTTAATACTAAAATTTCTAAATTTCCAGCAGTTCAAATTCGAGATTTGAATTTTTTATACCTAAGTTTTTGAATCCTGTTTCAAATCTCAAAGGTGCCCAACATTCTTTGCTGTCAAAAAAATACTTTTAGATTTTATAAAAGTACGTAATGTGCCTAAAATGACAATCAAAACTTTAACTTTATGTCCAATTCAGTTTCCAAATTTCTCTACATTTTTCATAGCAAATATTTTACATATTTTTGAGCTCTTTTTCCACTGCCAATTTGGTAAGTTGTTTTTACCATGTGTGATTTGCTCATATTTGAAGGACGTAAATGTGAACCTACCTCCCTAGGAAAGTAACTGAAGTGATTGATTTAGAAAATTTAATCTCAAGTTATTAAGTTAAAAATTATTCAATTTTTTTGGTATTACTCGGCAGCAGAAAAATATTTGACCTGGAAATTAAATGAGTTGCCCTTATTTTTCCTGCTCAGCAGATAAAATCGCACGTTACCTCCCTTACTGCGTAAATAACTATTAAATAAACAAATTAATTAATTAATAACTAAATAACAAAATAATTTTGCTTCAAATCATAGGTATTTTGAAACAAAAAGAGAAATTTACAATTCAAATTTGATAACTTATTTATATCATAGTTAAATGGTGCCAAAATTACAGCTGTCTTAAGTAATAAATAAGCTATAAAAAAATTGAAAAGTTCAATTTCAAATCCATATCTGAAATTATGCATTCGATTTATTTTAATATTACAATTTCTGAATTATAACTTGGATCTCAAACGAATCAACAATCCTGACGAACTTAATTTAATATTTTCGCGGAATAAAGATGCAGTCTTCCACCTAAAATGATAACCAAATCTTTAAATCCAAGTGTAGGTCTGAAAGTAAATCAAGGATAGACCCAAAATTACTGCACATTTTTTATAGTTAAAACATATTTTATAAATTTTTAAGCTTCAAATAAAAATCGTTTTTCCACTGCCCATTTGGTAATAGTTACTGTGTGACATTTGTTCATATTTGAAGAAGATAGGTTGAAGGTTGATTATACCATTTATTAACTTATCAAGATAATATCAAAGTAAGTTTATTACGGGACAAATCATGAGTGTGTGATAATTAATGTGAAATTATTACGTCAAATTATAAAACTTATTTAAGGGCTATTTATATAGCAGTGGAAAAATTATTGCAAATATTACGAGAGTTGAGTGATCTACGTACGCTTGGGTTACAATGGTTCCATGATCAAAGAAGCAAATCCCACTTACCGCCCTTGTATGTAAACAATATTGTTAATAACAAATCATTTCTGTTTGAAATCACATAGGTTGGAACAAAATGCCAAACTTTATAATTCAAATGTGAGAAGTTATTGTATATATCAAAGTTACATAACGCCAAAATTAGACCTACCAAATTTGTAAAATATATTCAGAATTTCAAATTCATTCTCAACTCTGTAAATTCAAAGATCACGGCACTCTAGATTAAAAAATAAAATTTACTTTGACATCAAACTTGATACTAATATAGGTACGTAAAATTAAATAGAGATTCTAAAAGTGTAGAAATATACAGGGTAATCTATTTAAAATAACAAAGATGATGTTAATTCCTGCAAAATCGAATGTGACAGAAACTTGTGTTCTGTTTCAAAAAATGCAGTTTCAAGAGTATTATTATATTACAAAAACATACTAAATTTTATTTTGATATCTTAAAAGATAAAAAATATATAGGGTTGCCCCGGGTTTCATTGACACCTTGTATAGTTTCAAATTCAAACTTTTTCACATTTCAAAATCCGTTTTACAAATTTTAAATGATTAAGATTTCAAACATTCCAAGCATTTTCACTAATCATTAACTTAACTAATTATTTTGGAATTTAGCACAATAAAAATGTGTTCATTGACCTAAAATAACAAACAAGTCTTTAAACCTCAACGTAAGTCTGAAAGTAAGTTAAACTTAGACACAAGATTACTCCACATTTTTCATGGTAAATATTTTGTAAATTTCTGGGCTTTGAATACTTAAAACTCTTTTTACCATAGTTGATCTGGTAATAGATATCTTGTGATTTCATGTTTGATAAAGGTAGGTTAAAGGTTGATTTTACTATAGTATCTATTATTAATAAATTGTGCGGCTGTTCATTAGCGAGTCTTTATCAATCAAAAAAGATTAGTAAGATTAATATTTGATATTAGAAATCGTGACACATGTCGTAAATATTTTAAGAAATATAAATTATTGACATTTACATCGATATACAGGCTGAGTCAAGCTATACGACTTTTTTTTTAATGAGTTTATTATTAGGATATTGTTAACCATTTTTGGTATCGGTATGTTTCGAAGGGTACTCTACAACCTACAACAAGAACATCTTACAGCTTCGATTAAGCAAAAAAAAAATGTACTGTTCCATTTAAAAATACACAATTGAAAATCGCTACTTTGACATTTGACATCCAATCAAAAATCTGACTACGCCAGGTTGTCGAGCACCGCTCTAAATATACGGATACCAAAAATGGTTAACAATATCCTAATAATAAACTCATTAAAAAAAAAGTCGTATAGCTTGACTCAGCCTGTATATTTATAAATGTTGTTTATTTGTCTATTCTAATAAGAAAACGTTTTTATACAATAGGCAGTGATATTCATATACCTATGACACACGAAGTAAAGATGCCTTACGTATTACCAAACATAATTTAGCACTATTTGAAAAAGGGCCTTTGTATTCATGTGCTAAAATGTACAATAATTTGCCTTTCTGTGTCAAAGTTTGTTCAAATGAGTATTCCTTCAAAACCAAGTTAAAACAGTTTTTAATTGAAAATACTTACTTTCTATAGCGTATCAGAATTGCTTTACAGCGAAAGTAACACTTAGGGTACTTAACTGTATTGACTATCAGACTATCCCTATGACGGAATGTAAGTTTTTTTGTTGGTAATAAAAACTATTATTATAATTACTAATTATCAAAAGGGAAGTAAGTCAGGGTTAATAATAATCGATGTCAAATTTTTGCTTTAAAATTTGTTTAAATTTTCATGACCAACTTATAAGTATATTTTGTAACGAATTGCATCAGCAGCCGCGGAGAGCAGGTGCGAGATCACATGCGTCATCCGCCTTCTCGAAGTTTCTTGGCGAGATCGATAATTCTAGGCGCCCGTAGAATAAACTAGGCTTATCGGGAATTGGATAGTTCTAGATTCTTTAGTCTAATCCAGCCTACATATTACATAAACGGTCGCAAATATTATGTGCGTCATTGAAGTTAATATAAATATACGTGAATAGTTATAAATAAACAAACTGTACAAATAAATTAATTAGTGTTACGGGTTAATATTAGTGTTTTGTATTAGGTTTAATATTAGTTTGTGTTCCTAGTGTTTAAGTTGTTATTTCGTGTTTCTTCGTTGTTTAATAATTTTAATATTTATTAATAAATAATTCACCACGAACCGAAGTTTTAAATAAACGCTTTAAAACCGTTACAATATCAATAATGGAAAATTGATTGTAAATATTATGGCAGTTAAGTTGAATACTTGAATTGTAGTCCTCCATGCTCAACAAAGCAAATCTTACTTACAACCCTTGCCACGTAAGTAACTATTAATAACAGATTATGTCTGCTGTAAATCACATTTGTATTCAATCAAAATATGCAAGTTTCTAATTCATTCAAAGTGATAATTTATTAATCGCAGTTAAACAAGTCCAAAATTAGAGCTGTCAAAACTGTGACAGAAATTAAACCTACAAAAATCAAAAATATTTTCTGTGGCGAGTTTTTGACATTTTTTAATCACTTATTTAATCTTTAATTTGTACCAGCTGATGACGAAATACTCAAGAAAAATTAAACAATCGAAAATTTCCACTTCATTTTCAAATCTAGAATTCAAATCTTCGAATTCGATATTCTAATTTCTGAACTTCAAACTTGATATTTGAACTTCTATTCGACTAAAAAGAACACATATTTTTTCAATTTTTAATCATGTTTTCAAATTTCCAAAATTTCAAGCAGGCTGACAAGCCTGACAAACTTAATTTTCGATTTTAGCATTTGGCAAATATTTAGATTTAAACCCCAAACTTTAATTAATTTTAATTCTGAATATATCAAAATTAAACAATAGTTCAGATTTGTAATTCTAATATTAAGTTTTAAAATTCGAAATTTGAACCATAAGTTCAAGTTCGAATTTCAATTAGAAATAATATGAAATAGGAAAGGTAATTATGTGTATTAAAAATTTGAAATTTGAATTCAAAATCAGAAGATATAATGTTTATTTTATAATGAAGATTCGAATGTTACCAGTGAAAATTCTTGTTTTTTTTTTAATTTTTATTCTACCTTTACAGCTGGCACCCGCAACCCTAGATCTAGCACAATAAATTCTTGTCCAGAAAAAGATATACTAAAACATATTTACACTCAACAAACAGAAACTGAAATGCTTCGAAAGATAGCTTTTATTTGTACTAAGAAAGAAGACGAACACTTTTAAAACACTGAGTCTTCATTTTCCAAGAAACTTTTATTTTTTGCTTATTATTTAATTTAATTTAAAGGCAAGATTTCAAGATAATATTTAAGATACTTAAAGAATTTAAAGGATTTTCAATCCTCTTTCCATCCAAGCAAGGTCAAAACTTTTTAAGGGTGGCAAACACTCAATTTTGAATTTTGTAACAATTTGTGATGCTTTCAGGGTTATTTTAAAAATCACATGTGCCACTATAATCAGACAAATTTGACTCTGTAAATAGAGTTTTGATCAATTATTGGTTAAGGTTAGGTTTTACCTCCTTCTAATATAATTGTTAATAACATAAAGACTTCTTCCAATCAAAAAAGCATCCTTTTTGAAGAATAATTTAAAACCGCAATGTTTAATTTAACAAAGAAACCGTTTATCCTGTGTTTAATGGCGAAACGAACGTGAATCATTATAGATAGGTATCTATTTTGCCTTAATTTTGATAATCCTTATAAATATTTAAGTATTTTGCCCTAATTTTTGTAATTTTCTTAAGAATTTCTTTGGTTACTTACTTTTATATGCATCACACAAGGTTTACCCGTCAAAATTTGACCAAGAAAATTTTAAGAATGACAGAGGCTTTTTTAAAGCCTCTGGCGTCGTTGTGTTAGGCTCTCAACCACCTGGAATTTATTTACAAAAGTTGCTGCCTCTCATAAAAATTCCTGATGTAATTCATATACAACTACTGCATAAAAATTATAGACTGTTTCTGTTTGAGGATTAACCTACAATTATAAAACCAGCATATTCCTTTGTTTGTGAAATTTTTCTATCAAAATAAGAATCTTTCTAAGTAATAATCGTATATTTTTAAAAAAATTTTAACGGAAAATTTAGAAAAATGTAAATAAATCTAAGCTAAATCTAAAATGTAAGCCATTCAAAGGTGAATTTAAATAAAATTGTTTAGAGTAAGATGATTAAAGAAGGCTTCCGGAATGGTCAGTTTTTCTAAACATTAAAGTTCTGTTTGCCAAATGTCCAAATTGACTTTTACCTACTCTGAAAAGGCATTAAATAAATTAAGTTTGTGATTAATTGGAAAGGATTGTTTGTTTTACACGCAGGAATAACTCAACCAAGGATTATTTCTTAGAAATTCTTAGCATCACTCATTCATCCGTCCAAATGCTTAGTGTAAAGAAATAAAGGTAAGTCAAAAATCAACACAATGCCAAACATAAAACAAATGACTCTTAAAAATGAGGCTCCCAGTCGTTCAAAGGCGAGAAATGTGGAGCAATATTTCACGGCGGTTGTGAATTCGTGGAAGTCGTCGCATTCTCCAGGTGTCAGCGTGACTGATGGCCCCCCGCGTCACTTCCTCTCTGAATGCCCTATACGACACTTGGCAAAAAATAAAATATACCACCGGCTCAATGGAAGGACCCATTCATGTCACCTCACCTGAGGAATGCCGATTTCGGAGGGGGCGGTTCGGTTTTATCCCTATTCAAGTTCAGGTTGCCTCTACTATTATATTATATATTATATGTATGTACGATTCGTTTAGGAAATCTCGTCTTGATGGATGAATTATACAAAATCAATTCATTTTTCATAAAATTTTTTTAATAGAAAATCGAACTATTTGTAAGTTTGATTTTTGATACATCTGAAACACATTTTTTTAAAGCGGTTACGAAGAACATGCTAAATGAAAACCCTGAAAATTTTGCACCCACCAAGTGCAACGAAAGCGAATGTTATGAAGCGAAAGGTCCTTAAATGTCAATCTTTTAATTACGACAGCAATCCCAGACAGAATTAAGAGCATTTAACGGAAGACCTTTTCGAAAGTGCTTCAAAAATAATTTAATCAGCGGTTCTGTAACATTTCGACAACGTTCACTCTGGCCTCATCAACAACCCAAGTTGCTACAGATTTTTAATTTGCGTAGGAGGAAGCTTAGGGAAGGAATTAATAATTAAAAGCAGAAAGAAATTTGATTTTTTTTTTATAACATACGTTCAAATAAAATCACACCAGGGTTGGCAATGGATTGTTCGGAAATGTTTCTTTTTTAATTATGGCACCGACTACTTTGGTCACAGTCACAAGCATGGCTTATTTAAACTAACCTACATGAAATCTAATGCCAACATACATTCATTCATAACTCGGTGGCTTAAAAAAATATTTGAACCCTGTGTAAGTTGGTCGCTTATTACGCTAAAAATACTTCGGTTTTAACTGTTTATTTGCTGTTTTATAAAAAGCCGTATCAAACTTAGCTTAGGCGTTATAAACCACAATGAATTTTATGAATTTTAATACGTGCAAATGACAGTATCTTCGTTTTCCATAATCAATCCCTATGTACTTTTTATTTGAACGCATGTTACAACCTACAAGTGACAATTCCATCATTTTTCCTTAATTCAACGAACAAACATTAAATCCCTAAATTAAAACCTAATACAAATCACAAGAAAGAAAATTGAAAACTTTCAAGTAAAAAATATAAATTGTTTAAAAATGTAAGTTCGTTATAAACCCACCAGTTTGCGCCGTCACCTTTTTCATATATTGATTCCGACCGTCCACATGCCTTTACTTATAAATTTAACCAGCTGGTTTGACTCTTTATGCCTTTATAAAACTCGTTCTTCTGTAAAAAATCGGAAATCGAGTGATTTTATCAGACGTATTAATAAGGATCTAATTTATCCAGTGCCCTTATATTTTGATTGAATCATAAGGACAAGAAGGATTTAAAAAGTTCGTTGGGATGAAAACAGATCTAAAAATAATAAAGCTACTGCTTTATTCGATGTGTACGAAATTAATACAGTTAAAATGATGTATTTTGAATTATTTTTTATGTGGGAAAATGTCACCTACGCTCGGATTCGAACCAAAGAATGATCAATCACTCCTTAAGAAGTTATAGTTTACTTCTAAGAAAAAATGTAAAATACAACTGTTGTGAATCATAACATTAAGGAATTCTACAGAATATTATCAATTTTTTAAAAACTTTGCCCAAAACCATCCAACATCCAACAATCAAATACAATTGCAATTAGAGTGATTTCTGTTACATATTTGGTTGATTGTCACTTTCTATTGCCTGTCTCTTTCTCTACCTTTCTTTCTTTCAGATAATGGTGCTAAATTACAAGATTCAAAAAGGCCTCTGCAACGACAGAATTTCAGGTTCCAGAAAATACCTAGTAAAACTGAAATTATTTTATGCTTTTTCGCCGTCCACAAAAAAGTATAAAATGTTAGATTCGCCACAAATAACGTTTAGGAAGTACTGAAAGTATATCTACTAGTAAAATTAGGGCTTAATTTATTTTAATGTTTTTGAAATTTAACGAAGGAGCTTTTGAAAAATGGTTCAAAATATTTTAGTCAGGATTCACTCTGTCCTCATTGCCATCAAAATATTCCTGGGCCTAGTTAACTTAGAAAACTTAATCAGATTAAAATTATTTTTAGGAAGTATTTGGAATCTTTTAAGTCCTCCACATAATTTGCTGTAAACTTGCAAGATAAGTAAATGTAAATGGGAAAGAAGGCTTTTCAAAGAAAGATATTTATATCAGTTTACTTTAAATGATGTTTTTAATTGAAAATGTTGGTATATTAATTAAAATTTTTAGTACCTACTACTTAATTTAAAGCATAACCAGAAAAACTAAAATTTAGCGAGTTTGAGACCAAGAAATCACGGAAACATTTTAGACCACTCAATAACACAATCCTTTTCAATTTTTTAAAAAGTACCTACCTACAAGAAAGAAGTTGGACACAACTAAATGGACAGTTAATTACTAATTAACTGAAGTGAATTAATTAAATAAATTTATTAAAAAAACGTTGCGCATAATGCAAACTTACATCTTCGAAAAAGGAACAAAAATAAAAGATATTAAGAGAAAAGGACCAAAACGAAAAGAAAAACAGTGTAAAACTTGCACTTCCAGGCGATATGTAAATATATATAAAATTTCAACGTAAAGAAACCCTAAAACAAATTTGTCAAAAAAGGCAAAAAGAGAGACAAACCGAAAGAATCAAGAATTATCAAAAAATACTGAAAATATATACGTTTCAACTTTGCAAAGCGAAGCGACCAAAAGGGAAGGAAAATTGAAGAAGAAATAACAATTTTAGAGTTTTCAGGCACTTTTAAGCACATTAAACACAACGTTTACCTGGGTGTTTCTTACTACACGAATAGAAAAATGCAATAAACAACAAACAAAAGAACGAAAACCCTCACTCATCTAATTTTAAATTTTCAGAAACTGTCTTGAAAATGTACATCAAACATAAGTTTCACCTTTCAATATTCTCCTAAAAAGTCTGGGAAAACAGAAGAAGAACATTGAAATGAAAATTATTCTTGAATTGAGTTTGTAGCTACAAGAACAGTATTTTCATATAGAAAACCTATTCAAGAAAGAATGAAAAGAATGTGAAACTCACATCTAATCTCGAATTTTTGGAAAATGTCATGAAAATACAATCACAAAATAAAGTTTTTACAAAATTCTTGTACAACAAACAACTTGCCAAGGAAAAACAAACGAAAGAATCGAAATAAAATGAGTGTTCTAACAAAGCAAATAAATCCCTAATAAAACCTTTGCTTAATTACTGCCACTTTCACTCAAAAAATTCGAAATTATTTGTGTATTTACTTCTTTCAAAAGCTTCCTCCTCCCCTTATAAATAAATAACTTAGTAATAAACAATTTTTTAAATATATATGATGAGGTAAACAGGGTTATAATAACCCTTATTGTAACTGTAAAGTTTTATCTTCAGTAACAGAAAAGTTTTGGCGAAACTTCAAAAAATGACAGTTACATTTCAAACTAAACAAAAACCTGGAATTATCGTGTGTTCAAAAATGTCTCTCCTCTTCTAGTAAATCATAGAAATTTAAATACGCAATCTGCGTTTACGACCAACCTTGAGTAACTGACAATTTAAATAAATTATTCTATTTTAGAGCATACCTATTTGAGAAAATTAAAGGCATTTTTACCAAATTAAGCTTAAAAATAGAATTATTTATGAAGTTATTTAATATTCTATAAAATTATTTGAAGAATTAACAGAAAATTATGTATTTTTTGCAAAAGGAGGTACCTATAGATAATCACAGTGGCGGCTGGTATACAAGGGATTCCGGGCTGCAGCACTGACCTAAATTTTACAAAAGTTTTCCGAAATTAAATTTCGTTTATGTATTCATTAAAACAGCGTTACATAATATTTTCAACTTAGACATTAATTAAATAGCTTCCGAAAATATGAAGTCGAAGCTTCGGGGAGGAGAAATTTCTTGCACGGTTTGAATTGCCGAACAACGTGCGGAAATACCCGATTAAAGTTTAAAGCATTGTCTATTGTCAAAGGGTCGTTTGGCTTTAAGAACCTTTCGTCAGTTCAACCTAGAAAGATCTCTTGTAAGTAGGTAACTCTAAAATTTATTCGGTTCCAAGAATTTTTAGGCTTTTAATAAAGTCTATTATTGTCCTGGAGGTCATGACTCTACGTCCTCGTGCTTTAAGCATTAAGATTTACATTTAAACCGTGCTGCCGAATGTACCGCACGGCACTTACTCGCCGGTGTTAAAAGAGAATGTTTTGTCTAGAACAGTGTTATGCTTTCTGTGAGCTGTGTTTACGTAGTGTTGATAATAATAATATAGACATTTATTTAGCAAACAAGTTGCTATACAATCATAAAATTACTAAGTACATAATTATGTACCTACCTACATACCGCTTTCTTACTTCTAATAATGCACGTAAGCTGTGTGTTTACGTAGTGTTTAGTTTATCGTTGAATTCCGTCGAAGAACTTTTAAAAAACCGCTTTTCAAGACGGAGTTGTCAACATTCCTAAGAAACACTATGTCACAAGAACAGTTAAATGATTTAGCTATGTTGTCAATAGAAAATGATTTGCTTCAAAATATTAAAAAATTTAAGTATAAAGTCATAGACAAGTTTTCCGCCATTAATAAAATTAGGGGAAAAAATTTTCTCATTAATTTAGAGATATTTTTTCTGCAGCCCTTACCTCTAAACACTCACAAGCCGCTACTGAATAATCAACTGTAAGCAATAGATATAATTAAAATGTTGCAGTTTTTTATTACATATTTCCTTACAAATAGTTCACATTGTTTTTTCAATCAAATATGCCACTGATAACCTGGCAGATTTTCCATGAGGTTTTAATGAATTATCAGTTCACGCTACGTACCTATTCTTTTGTCATTTTTTGTTATTGTTAATAACACAAGTCACCTTTGAGAATTAATAATTATTTGTTTATTTTTGAGGATGAATTTCTTTAATGTATGTAGTATTGTCTGTAACTTCCCCTTTTACCTTTCGGTGTCAAGGCTGGTGCGTTAACGTATGAGGCTCTACGGGTGTAATGCACAATCGGACCCGACTCTGCGGGTTACGTGATTCGAACCCTGGGACCAGCACAACGCTAGCCTGACGCGCTACCACCAGGTCACCCTGGCTTTGGATTCATTTAATAATAAGATTAATTGTTACTTTATTTGTAAGTGCCATGCTAGATCTATTTTCCACTACCCTGCTGCAATTTTTAATATTTGCATTTTTGTATCATTAGAAATTAACTTGAAGCAACTTGAAGTTAATTTGGATAAAAGTACAAAATTAACCTTGTTTACTGTTCTTTCACTTACTGTCCTCGGAAAGAATGTCAAAGATCAATCAGTTTCAAATGGTAATAAACTATTTGGCAGTAAAAAAGACCCACATAGTTTTTTGAGCTACAAGAAAATCATACTTCGGCCCCAAAAAACATTAGTTTTCAGCTGCATAAATAAAATTAAATTTCGGCCAAAAGAAAACCTTAAGTTTCAGCCTCAAAAATAATTAAATTTCAGCTAGAAAAAACTTTAAATTTCAGATAAAAACCTCAAGTTTCAGATTTTTTCCCGCAATACTAATAACATTTAAGCTACAAAGCTGAGCTACAAAGAGCCTAACCTAAAGTTTCAGGCTGAAAAATAGTTTCGACAACGAACTTAAATTTTGGCCACAAAAATTAAATTTCAGCAATTATAAATCAACCCTGCAAAGCAGTCTTACAGCAAAAATCCAATGCAAATTTGTTCAAACAATAAGCATACAAATATTAATTAATATTCTTACAAACCACCTTGGAAGTCAATTTTGCATCAAACCAATGCCAATTTGATGAAACAATACGCAGAAATCATTTTAGGGATTAAATTTTGAAAAATCCATTCCTTTGGGGAAATATTTTCGATGTATTTTAAAATATGTTAAAATACACAATAATTTTTCATAAATGCAGAATTATTCGAACCAGAAATAGAAAATAGTTTATGTATTTATTGAAATTGAGTGAGGGCTTTGCAGATGCCATTTACTGATTTACTGTTATTTCATTTCGAGCAGTTTGCAACAGATTTACATAAAATTTAAGCATGGCTTAACCAAAAACTTACCAACAAAATGGCAATCAAAGAAAATTTTGGTTAAATCAAGCTTAAGGCTAAGACGGACTAGACTTTAAAATACATTTTAAGTAAGTACATTTTTTAAATAATCTTTTATAAATAGTACAGTGATAAAGGCAATTTATTCAAAGCACCAATTACCTAATACTGAACAGCACTGCCAATACGACACTTTATTTTACATGTAACCATCTTAATTTTGAACAGTTCTAATAATAGTTATTTATTTGTTGAACAAAACATTAATTTGGTAATTATTTTAAATATTTTTTAAGGTTATCACGTTATCACTATCATCTAGCAATCTGCTGTTATGGGGCTGCTATGAAAAATAAATTTGTAATTGCAGTTAGTACCTAAAAGCGGAGCTTTAGTACCTGTCACTTATCAGTAAAATGACACTTTTATTGATTGATATATATGCTAAAAGAGAGAATATCCTGTTTTACACAACTAAAAGCAGTAACCTTTAACAAACCAACAGTAAAAAATCATAGCCAATTTGATGACAGAAAGAACCTGAATTGTTAAATTGCACAGATTGATGTAGCGTTTTATAGTAAACGACAAAATTGAAACAATGTAGCTCTTACTCTAAATAATAAACAAAAATTTTACGGCTACCAAATCCAAATATTGATAAATTTCAGAAGCAGCGCAATTGGAATTCAGAGTTCTGAATCAGAAATTTCTTTAGAAAGCTAATATAAACTTACGGTGTAAATTCCAAAACCTTATCAGTTCAAAAACGTCCAATTTAATTAATTTTCTCAGCGTTAGTCAACAAGACAAAGTAATTATTTCTCGTAAAGTATAACCGAAAAGTAGGGCGAATGAAAAAGCAAGAGAGAAAGAGAGAGTCGGGTTTAATCAGAGAAAACTCGAGATAAATGATTGCAGGTTTTCAATTTTTACGGGAAGAAAGTGGAATTAATTCAAGATTGACGAGCAGCAGCAATTTCAGTAACTTTACAGCGATTACGGGCTGAAACACCAGTTGCCTACGCACGGTACAGGAACGGAAGGGGGCCCCTTTCAGCCATTAGGCCTTTCCCATTGGATCATAACGCGCCTGTGTAAACACGGCCAACTTTGGAACAGACAACTTTTCGCGGTGACTCGGCTCATGTATGCAAATATGTTTACGATGCTGTGACGTAACGACTATTGTTAACATATCATTGATTGTTAAGTTCATGACCTACACTACTACCAGGGAAAGCGGTTTGGCACACAAAAGAATTGCGGACAATACGGAAATGAATGCAATTTGAGGAAATCACGAATCGACGCTGTGCCATTCACACTTACGTTTATATCGATTTGTACCGTATTCAAACCAAATTACCGCTTTAATGTTCTTGTTTGCTCCCGATCTTATTCATTTCTTTAAGAAAATGTTTCAGTTTCCCGTCGACACCATTCGTTTTATGAATGTTTTTTACACTTCTACTAAAGACCCAGTTTATACACTTCTCAAACTTGCACTTAATTTCAGTTCATAACAATTTTATTATTTATAGAGTAGCTATAAACAATAAACTTAATTAAGAAGCTCAATGAATCATCGAAGTTTTTATTCTGATTTATGACATTTCGTCTCGTAACCCCTTACTCGATCTGGATAGGCAACCAATCAAACTGTTTGTCTATGCAGTGTAATGTGTGTTGCCTATTCTCAGCCAGTAAGGTGCTCTGTATATTACTGGATTCCCCTAAATAATTTTATGCTGTGATTAAAGGCATCACCGAACATTCGATTTGCGGGTTTTTTGAATAACTATCTCATTTATTTAAACTGCTAAAACGTTTTTTGTTAAAGTTTTCCTTTTAATTTTCGAAAAGTTTCCAGACTAAAAGTAATTTAAACTAAATTCTAACTTCAATTAGAAGAAAGCTAAACCTGTAAGTTTAATAAACAAACAGAGAAAACAATTTTGTTAGAAACAGTAAAGTATATCACATTATTTGGTTCGTGTTTATAAGAAAATTTAATCAGAAATATATAAAATCCACCCACTCGGCAATAATGAGAAGAAAATACAGTGGCAGATCGCGTGTCTCTCAACATTAATTCACTGAAGTGTGTTTATTCGATTATTTATTTCATCATCACGGCACCCTCGGATCCATTCTTCACGCGTTACTAATCGCAATTTGACATGCTACGTCTATTAAAGCGCAACCCTACGTTTTATAGTAACCTACTGTAATTTTTAATATTTACATCTTTTGCGCGATTATAAATCAACTTGAAGCTAATTAATTTATGGTTTTATAAAGCAACCATGCAAAGTTGTCTTACTACAAAAATCCACTACACAAACTACTTAATTCATATTCTTACAAACCGCCCTGTAAATTTAAATCAAAATTCCAATGTAAATTTGATGAACCAATGCAATGCAAGAATTTAGTAAGTGGGAAACACTTTAACTTACTTTTATATACTTATCTACGCTAAAAATACGCACAAAGGTTTTAGATTTGTCAAGAATTTCCGAGACAGAAATAAAATACAAAATTAAATTACAAAATTCCAATGTTCAAATAAATCTATTTAAAAAGAAACGTCGCTTTAGTTAGAACGTTCCAAGATGAATATTTTTCATTCATCAGCCTGTAGGTTAGACAACTTAACCTACACACATCTGCTATATCGATATTCTCTGCATAAACAAAATTTAATCATTTAAACTACCAACAATTCCTCTTAAAAACAACCTATATAACTTTTCGTCAAGCGTTTAAAGAAACACTTAGAATGCCAAAGTTTAAATGAACAATAAAAACGGTAATTAAAAATGATAAATAAAATCCAAAAGTCATTAAATCCTCCACAGATTAGTTATTTTATGAAAGCACATAGTGCATAGTGCAAACTTCTTCATTTATCTAAACAAAGGGAGCCCGCCTGGATCCATTAATCAGCGCGCGACTGTTGACCAGACCCGCCCTTTGAATCTGCACCAATCGCAAACCTTGTTCAATGTTTACAAAGATCGATCCACTATGAATTTTAAATAGACAATTTCCAAAATTTGTAAATTAATTGTTTCATATGTAGGAATACTTAATCTCAACTCTAAACTTGCCCAATCTTATTTACAATTAAATACCCCTTTAAACAATTTTACATTATTTAAATTAATATTAACGAAATTTATTAGGAATTTTCTTTTATAAACAAATTACTATTGTTAAAAACAAATCATTTAAGTGTAACAATTTTATTATAACTTAGTCCGTGGCGCCCTCTCCACGAATCTATCGGAATTAAACGTAACGTTTAGCCAAGTTACACACCGCACCAGTAGATTTCATTCCTGCAAAAACGAAGTTGGCGCACCTACAAAACAATCACCGATAATGCAGTGAGCTAGAAGTTCACCATATTGCCAATAGATGGCGCAGGCTTTCCAAATTCAAATTAGTGGAACTAAGCACCAAATTTGAAGAATTTGAAATTCGCCTGCCTTTTTTGATTAAATGGGATAAAGTCGAAATTTTATTGTCGTCAAATTGTGTTCGTGGTGTGCTGTTATTTTATGTAAAAACGAAGGTGTTTTCGCCTGATTGTTTTTTTTAGGTAGTTTACCTATTTGGTAAGTTATTATTTTAGTTTATTCTTAATTTTAGAAGCCTAATAAATTCGAATTTTCGTAATTATAACGCGGAGATAAGGGCTGATAAAATGAGTGTTCCAGACAAATTGATAATGGCGCCTGAAAATGTTTCTGATATCAAACTCAAATAGCAATGGCAGGTTGGTTTTGTTTTAACAAATGCCAGTATGTGAATTGGGCCTGCTTTTCGTGATAAGATTTTTTTAACCAAACGTCTCTTACAATGTCGATTTTACACACATTTCAAGTGATTTCCTTATGGTTTAACCGCGTGTATTTTGGCATAATTTTAAATTTAACACTTATCAGTCCAAACAGTGGTTAAACTAAACCTTCATGTTTAAATATTTGTCTTAGAGAGTAAACGATAACTACAACGTGATAACGCTTCGTAAATCAAATGCTATTCAGTGTAAACACGCAATTTAGAAAGTTCGGTGGCTAATTCAAAATATGTTCATTATTCCTCAATGTTTTTGCTGGACTTTGAACAATGTAAATTCTGTGACCGTAATTGGCCCGAAATTTGTTTTAAGCTCGTAAAATAATTGCAATTTGTTTAAATCTGGAGTTGAATGGTGTTAGGAAAAAGATAGTTTTAATCGAATAAAATATTTTATCTTTACTTAACATAACGCATTTGTGTTATGTATTTTTGTTGAGCTCAGGGCTCAAGTTATTACATAGGTACGTTTAAACGAATAATAAATAATTATCAGGGCCGAATTTTGCATAAGATAACATAGATTGAAACTTATGTCCCAGAAAATGTAGGAGATATGGAAGAGAACTTTAGGAAGAAAAGTTGTTAATTTTTTAAATGCAAAATCCCCAATATTTGAAAAATTAATTAACAAAACTCAAAACCAAATTTTAAAAAGGTAGCAGAAATAGGAGATTAAACTTTTAAAAATAAAACTCTAATTATTCTTGAACTTTTCGAAAGTTTTTTATAGTAGATATGTAGTTAAGCCCAAAAAACTTAGTGCCAAATTCTCAAAATAAATTAGACAGTTTTGTTTTTTGATTTTTGAATTCGCCCTTTTGGAAAGACTTTGGAAATACATCCGTTTTTATTCTACTGCTGGAATTATTAAAGGTACCTAGTTGATTTATAATAAACTACCGACAGAGCTACAAATAGTAGAATGCAAGACTTATTAACGATGTACTCTCCCTCAGAAGCGTTGCTATCGCGAATATTTGTCTTAAATATTAAAAGAACGGCTTCCAGTTTGGACTGTGTCATTCTTGAAGAGCTCAAATAACATCTTCCGGGTTGGGACCGTGTCATTGTTGAGACAGAAGAACTAACCGTGGAAGTCTTTTAATTCATTTACAAAAATACCCAGCTATTGTTTTAATTGTTTAATTTATCTGGGATTCCATATTTCTTGAGTATTTGCAAAATTTTTTCTCGGTCAGTCTTATCGACGGCTTTTCTGAAGTCTACAAATCCCATGTGCATTTATTTTTGCCAGTCGTTTCCTTCATCTAAAATTTTTCTTATTGTGTTTATATGGTCTATGCAGGATCTTCGTGATCTGAACCCCGCCTGGTTTGTTCTAAGTTTTCTATATTTTCCTATATTCTTGCTAATATTATCCTTGTAGTGTTTAGAATAGTTATAGCTCTCCAGTTATCCCAGTTTGTCCTGTCACCTCTTCTTGGTAATTTTATAATAAGACCTTCTTTCCAATCATCTGGTATTTTTTCCTCATTCCAGATCTTATTCATCAAACAAAGCAATATTGTTATAGTTGTTTCTGCATCTGCTTTGATTAATTCTCCTATGATTGTCGGAGCCTACCGCCTTATTATTCTTTAATTGTTTTACCGCTGCTTCAATTCATTTTGAAGTTTAATAACTCTACGGCAACTTCGCCCCCGTCAAACATTTCTTCAGTAATTGTTTCTTGTTTTGTGTAGATTGCCTTAAAATATTCTATTTCTGTTTTGAGCATGTTTCCATCTTTATCTTTTATATGCATTTTTGGGTAACTTCTTTTTCGTTCCATTTTTCATGTGATATTATACAGGGTGTAGAATTGGTTCACGCACCATAGGGATTTCAATGTTAAATTCTTAATTTTTAAATATTGGCTCCCCAAATTATTTTAGAGAAAAAGTGTAAATATGTTTCTTATAGAGAAAAAAATACTGTATACAACCATATCATTACTTATTTTTTTACTTTCCATACAAGGGTTAAAATTAAGGAAACTAAAACTGGTACTTTAGCAAAAATAGGTAGTGCCTTGGAATCGTTGAAACAAAAAACAATTGTTAGTTAGCTGTCATGTTAGCATCTTAATAATAAATTTAGAAGTATTTTAAGTAATTCTGAGTTAATATTATGTATTCGTTGAATGAAAAGATCCTAATGATAAAATGGTACTATTCTGGTAATAGCGCACGTGCAGTAAGTGATATGTTTGCTGCAGAATATCCGAATCGACAAATTCCAAACCACACTACTGTTGAAAGAATGATCCGCAAATTTGAAGCAACTGGTACTGTAAATAATAAGTGCAAATGTAATGAAAACGCCCTACAGAATGTAAGGCATCAAGAAAATGCAAACGCTGTCGACGTATTACTTTCAGTAACTGAAAATCCTAATGTAAGTGTACGCCAACTAGCAGAAAATATTGGGATACACCACACTACAGTACACAAAATTTTGAAAAAGCACCATTACCGTTCCTATAAATATCAGTGCCGTCAAGAATTGCTTCCAGGTGATATGGAGAGAAGGGCTGAGTTTTGCTACACCATTATGGAAAAAGCAAACGAAGACAGAAATTTTTTAAGGAATGTGTGTTTTACAGATGAGTGCACGTTTACGCTTAACAATGAGCCAAACGCGCAAAACTGTAGGATTTGGGCTACACAAAATCCTCATAATTATTTAGAAACGAGGACCCAATATCCTCAAAAATTAAATGTTTGGGCCGGTATCTTGGGGCATCATATTATTGGACCGTTTTTCCTTGGCGGAAATTTAACGTCTGAACGTTTTTTACAAATATTGTCCGAAGAAATAACACCAGCTATAAATGAGGTTGCACCGGAAAATGAAAAAGTTTGGTTTCAAATGGATGGATGTCCTGCACATAACAGTCGTGTCGTCCGCGAATATTTAAATCAAAGCTTTAATGGCAAAGTTATTGGTAGAGGATACGAAATTTGTTGGCCTGCTCGGAGTCCTGACCTTTCTCCTAATGATTTCTTTCTATGGGGAAATTTGAAATCAAAGATTTACAGTGGTAACCGTTTTGAAGATTTGGAACAATTGCAAACTAGTATTCAAGATCACTGCGTAAGAATTTCGCCATATGAGTTAGCAAATGTCAGACGAGAATTTTCTGATAGACTGGGATATTGTTTAACAGTGGATGGAGGCTTATTTGAACATTTATTATAGTAATTGTTTTTTTTGTGTTACCTACTTAATTCGTTAAATAAAATTTGCTTCTTGTTCTATTGCAGAGTATTATTCACATTATTTAAAAAATTTTTATTATGTAAGAAAAACAAGATTCCACTTGTCAGAATGACAGCGGCCTTGTTTCAACAGTTTATCAAAGCATAGCTGGTTTTTGTTAAGGTGGCAGTTTTAGTTTCCCTGTTTTTAAAACTTGTAAGAAAAGAATAGTTATTTGTACAACTAGTAATGAAAGCAATACTTTTTTTCATGAGTTTGAAGTTTGATGCACGACGGCCAAGCCGGAGTGCATCAATCAAACGAGTGAAAAAAAGATGCTTTCATACGAGTTGTACACAATATTTTTTTGCATTTTGACATCTTAAATCCCTCAAAACAGGATAAAAAGGAATTGAGAATTTACAGTTGTCAAACTGACAATTTACAATATTTTATTTAAAGCACACTTACTTAATGCAAAATGTAAAATTAAATAATTAAAAAAAGTGTTGCTTTCTTTACGATTTTTTAATAAAAAAAGTCCACTTTTTTTGTCAAAATGCGAAAAAATAAATTTTCGGCACTAGAATGCATTGTCTAAACGCAAAATTACTTAAAATACGTCTAAATTTGTGATTAAAATATTAACATGGCAGCTAACGATCAACGGGTTTTTGTTTCAACAATTCCAAGGCACCACCTATTTTTGCTAAAATAGTAGTTTTAATTTCCTTGATTTCCCCTTTGTATGGAAAGTAAAAAAAATAAGTAATGACATGGTTGTATACAGTATTTTTTTCTCTACAAGAAACATATTTACACTTTTTCTCTAAAATAATTTGGGGAGCCAATATTTGAACATTAAGAATTTAACATGGAAATCCCTATGGTGCGTGAACCAATTCTACACCCGGTATAACGTCTTAATGTAATTTAACCCTGCTGCTTTTTCCGCTTCTTTCGGCAGTTCTTGTTGTTGTATTCTTCTACCTTTTTTGCGCCTTTTTTTATTTCTTTGTCTTTATCTTTGTATAACTGCTCTAGCTCCTCTTTCCTGTTAAGCGTTAAGTTGTTTAAGATTGCCTGCTTCCATGTGTTCTTGAACATCCAATCCTTATCGGTTGTCTTTCGCTTTCCTATTGTTTCTTCTGCTGTTTTATTTATTAGTATTTTGTATTCTTCCAATAATTGATCAATGGACATCTTTTGAAAGTTTTCGATATCTACTATTTTTGCCTTCAGCTGTGTTTGAAAATGTAATAGTGCATCTTCGTCCTTAAGATGTTGGGTGTGATATTTAAATTGTTTTTGATTTTGGGTGCTGTGATTTAGTGCTTTAAGTTGAACTCTAAATTTTGTTCGGACCAGAAAATGCTCAGATCCTACATTAGCCCCTCTCCTAGCTCGAACATCCATTAAGAAGTTTTTGTGCTTCTTATCTATCTATTTTATGAACTATCTTGTGTGGAAAAATGCTTCCTCCTATTAACAAATTCTTAGTTGCGCAAAAATCTTGTTTTAAATATTTCCCAAATTTAATTTATTATCATTTCTGTTTTCCTTTTATCGTAGTCCCCTAATTTTTCTTCTAGTTTACTTCCCTTATCTTACTGTTTCGTAGCTTTTCTATTTTTATTGTGATATAGCTTTTCCTTTCTTCTTTTTCTGGTTGGGTACTTAATATATTGCTATGACGACGTACCACTTTGTAGCGCTAATAAATGCTTTGAAGGGTTTCTTCTTTTAGCTTTCAAGTTAATTACAATTTTTAATAAAATTACTTACCCTGACAGAATCTTTATTACTTTTGCTTTTTAATTTAGACTCCGGCTAACTCAGTACTTATCTCTTAGGCGTTGATGAGATTCTTAATTTGAGATTTATTTAAGTTCTTTATTAAATTAAGTTAATTTTTATCGATAAAGTCAAATTATAAAGTGTAATACAGATTTATTAACAGTTTGTTAAACATAAATTTTTGCACACATAAATTGTCTACAATTCCCTAACTAAATAAAATTTAATTTAATGTTACTAAAATTCACTCACGTTTGTTAAGTTCTTATTTAATGTTCTCACTTTTCAATTCAAGCCCCACTTTCGGACTTACATCCTCGCCTCTTTCTTTATCTTTTTAGCTGCTGCCAATATCTCCAGTTTTTTATGTTTATTGCATAGTTCTATCAGTACCGGTCTTGGTAGTTTTGTTTCCTTATTTTCCAATCTGAGAATTTCTTGCATTCCTGTATCGATATTTACGTTTAGTAAGTCAAAATGTAATAAATATAGCAATGAATTCAAAAGTGTAACCTTCAATTTTATGGCGGATATTAAGAGTCTTCATAATTATTCTTTAAACCATCTTAAATTGGCTAAACCTAGATATCGCAGTAAATAAATCAAAGAATAAAATAAAAACGAAATCAGAGCTTCACAATTACAAAAGATAAATGTATTTTAATCAATTGTAAAATTTCTGGAAATAAAGAAAATATCACCTCCACGGAGATTCGAACCCCTGACCGTCGGAGGTGAAATCTTTATTCTAACAAACTTTTCAAAATTCATACTAAAGATGTTTCCTCAAAAGAACAATTCTTTAAAATTGTAATTTCTAAATTCTATTTCAAAATTAGAAAAAATCTCATTGAACCAACAAAGTTAAATCATCCTTGCGATTATGCATTGTAATAGGAAATGAAGCAAACCAGCCACGTTTAAAGTTGACAAAATAATCGCTAATTTAAATTTAAATATTACGTAAATGTCTTTAAGTAATGATTTATCATCAATTATTAATTGTAAGTATAAAGTATTTTTATGCTTCATATGCCTGAAGTGAATTTCTAAGAGGAAGCAAAAGAATGTAAACTTATCTAACTAAAAATCTCGAAAATAACCAGTACAAGTCAGAACAAAAACAAAACGTTTTTAAAAGACAGCATGATTCAAGCTGCACATTTTAAAGATGGTCAAAAAACGACTAACGTTATAAAAATCAAGGTAGGGTAAATACCCATGGTAGTAACTGACAAAATCTGCTGCTGTTTTTACTAACAAACCCGGTTATAACTTTTAAAAAGAACAGTTAAAATTTCTTAGACCCGCTACTTGTACTAAACGTGAACGAAACCCGTAAAGTGCATTTGTCCTTGAAGAACAAATATTCCACAATAATAGATGTTCTTGGTATTTAAATAATAATCCTACTGTCAAATCTTGTTTATAACAATGTGGTCAACTTAAAATGCAGTTTACCGTTCTTACTGTACCTAAAAGGTTTGATTTTCGCGGAAATCCTGGTTTGACAAAATGCCCTGGGAAGTCTTACTTGCGTAATAACGCCTTTAAACAGTTTGAAGAGTTCGGCTTTGAAATTAACTTAAATAAAACGCCAACAAAAGTCAAAGAACGGCCTGGCGTGTTGAACTAAACTA
This sequence comes from Melanotus villosus, assembly GCA_963082815.1. Taxonomy (NCBI): domain Eukaryota; kingdom Metazoa; phylum Arthropoda; class Insecta; order Coleoptera; family Elateridae; genus Melanotus; species Melanotus villosus. The sequence continues at coordinate 9,970,164 of OY720420.1, forward strand.
TGATTCACAAAACTAATTACACTGCAAACATAAATTACAGAAGGTCGAATTTGCGACTTTGACAAATTCATTACGTTATCGCGATTGTTTTTGCAAAAAGCTATTAACTTAGCTACCAAAAATGTTGAGAAAGTTACATCGGCTTCTGTTATCTGATTATGAGTTAATAGTTGGGTAAAAGTACAAAAATGACGCAAAACTTGTACGTCTTCAAGTTCCTTGTTTACTGTTCTTTTACTTCTTTTACTTACTGCCCTGTGGAAGAATCAGTATTTTTTAGTTTACCTTTTTGAGTATGTATTTGAATCAGTTTATAATGGTAATAAACTATTTTTTAGTAAAAGAGTCACAGATAATTAACTATATTTTAGTTACAAAAAAGTGACACTTTGGCCCCGGAAAACCTTAGTTTGCTTCTACAAAAATAAAATTAAATTTCAGCTGACACAAACCTTAAGTTTCAGCCACAAAAATAATTAAATTTCAGCTAGGAAAAGCTTTAAATTTCAGATCGAAAACTCAAGTTTCAAGCACAAATAATGAATTAAATTTTCCCACAAAAATAATTAAATTTCAGCTACAAAAAACCTAAACTTTCAGCTAGAAAAATAATTAAGTTTTGGCCACAAAGAAGTTAAATTTCAATCGCAAAAAATTATATTTCAGTCAAAGAAAACTTAGGCTTTTTAACCACCTACAAGAAATTAAATTTTTCCCACATAAATAACTAACTTTTAGCTACAAAGTCACACTTCAGCCGCAGAAAACCTTAATTTGCAGCTACAAAAATAAAATTAAATTTCAACCAAAAACCATTGCTAAATTTTAACCCCAAAAATAAATTAAAATTTTGCCACAAAAATAAATTAAATTTCGACTACAAAAAAAAATACAAATTGAGCTACAAAAAGCCTAATTAATCAAATTTTCCCACAAAAGTAACTAAATTTCAATCACATAAAATTAAACTTTGAAACAAAAAAACTTAAATTTTAGTCTCAAAAAAATTAAATTCTAGCCAGAAAAGACTAAATTTCAGTTACACAAAAAATTCAGTTTTAGCCACAAAAAAAGCGAATTTATAAAATTGAATTTTCAGCTACAAAAAAATAAATTTCGGACAGAAATGGCTCAAAATTCAATCACAAAAATAATTGAATTTCTCATACAAACATTTCCGATAGAAAAATAATTAAATTTCGGACAGAAAAAAAGTTGCTACTTCGGAAGAAATTAATTTTCAGTCACAAAAAGTCCAATTTCGAATACAAATACGAAAAAATTAAACGTCGGACACAAAAAAAGATTCAAATTTTAGCCACGAAAATAGTTAATTTTCTGCTACAATAATATCAAACTCGGCTACAGAAAACACATTTCAGCTGAAAAAAAAATAATTGCAGTGACAAAAATACATTAAATTTGTCCCACAATAAAAATAAATTTCAGCCACAAAAAATCCAAATTCGGACATGAAAAACCCATATATTTTAGATAAAAAAATCTTCAATTTCATACAAAAAAGACTTTTGAGCCACAAAAATAATAAAATTTCAGTTACCAATAAAATCAAACTTGGTCTTAAAAAGGACTCATATTTAAGCCACAAAAATACTTAAATATCTGCTGCAAAAAATCAAATTCGACTACAAGAAGCATCACAATAATTGCAGTTGCAACAAAAATTTAATTTCAGCCATAACCCTTAGTTACAAAAATAAATTAAATTTATTCCACAAAAAGGATCAAATTTCAGCCAGAAAAAGTCAAACTTCAGACATAAAAAATGTATTAGCCACAACAAATTAAATTTCAGAGAGGAAAGGGCATAAGTTTCAGTCTCAAAAATAATACAATTTCTACTACTAAAAGACTTAAATTTTAGCCATAAAAAATAATTAAGTTTCAGCCACAAATTAGTTAAACTTCGGACATAAAAAAACGTGTTTTACCTACAAAAAATTAAATTACGGGTAAAAGCAGTTTTGGCCACAACAAATATTTAAATTTCAATCAGAAACATTCGCTGCCATAAAATATATTAATATTCAGCCACAAAAAAATCCAACTGCGAATACAAAAAAGGCTGAAATTTAATAATTTTTGTGGTTGGTACTTGAGCTTTTCTGTCAGAAATTTAAATTTGAGTTTTTTTGTAACCGAAGCATGATTTTTTGTTGTTGAAATTTAATTATTTCTATGGCTACAACATAAGCTTGTTGTCGCTGAAATTTTTTTTGTGGCTACAATTTAAGGTTTCTTGAAGCCAATTCTTTTTATAGCTGAAATTTCAATTTCTTCTGTCTCAAAACTTAAGGATTTTCTTCTGAAATTTATATATTTTTTATGACTGAAATTTAATTATTTCTGCGACTGAAACATAAATTTTGTTTGTGGCTGAAATTTATTCTGTTTTGTGGCTAAAATTGAAGTTCTTTAAAGCCGAATTTAGATTCTCTTTGTGACTGAAACTCAAGTTTTTCTGTTTGAAATATAAGGTTTTTTCTGCCTGAAATTTAATTTTCTTTTGTCTAAAACATGCACTTTTTAAGACCGAAGTTTGCCTTCTTTGTGGCTGAAATTTAATTGTTTTTGAGGGACAAATGTAATTTATTTTTGTAATTAAAGCTTATGGTTGAAATAAATTTTATGTTGAAGCTTTCTGTACTCGAGTTTGATATTTTTGTGGCTACAAAAATTCAAATTTTAGTCATAAAAAATATTTAAATTTTCACCAGAAACAAACTTCAATTTCAGCCATAAAAATAATTAATTTTCTGCCGAAGTTTAATTTTCTTTTGTGGCTGAAATTTAGTTATTTTTATGAGAGAAATTTAATTTATTTTTGTGTCTTTTCTGTATAAAGTTAATTTTTTTAGCTGAAATTTAATTATTTTTGTAGTTGATACTTGAGTTTTTCTGTCTGAAATTTAAATATATTTGGTGGGTAAAAATTGATTTTGTTTATAACCGAAGTATGACTTTTTGTTGTTGAAATTTAATTATTTCTGTGTCTAAAACATAAGTTTGTTGTGGATGAAATTTCAAATTTCAGGTTTTTTTGTAGCCAAAGTTTGATTCCTTTTATAGCTGAAAATTTTTTTATGTCTAAAATTTAAATATATTTTATGGCTGAAATTTAATTATTTTTGGGGCTGAAACAATCTTTTTTGTGGCTGAAATTTATTTTGTTTTGTGACTAAAAATGAAGTACTTTAAAGCCAAATTTTGATTCTCTTTGTGACTGAAACTCGAGATTTTCTGTATAATATTTAAGTATTTTTCTGGCTGAAATGTAATTATTTCTGTGACTGAAACATTTCTGTTTTATGGCTAAAATTGAAGTTCTTTGAATCCAAATTTTTGATTCTTTTTGTGACTGAGACTCCAGTTTTTCTGTTTGAAATTTAATTTTCTTTTGGCTAAAACATGGGTTTTTTATGTCCAAGGTTTGACTTTTTTGTGGCTGAAATCTTTTTTTACATTTGTGGGGCTAATTTCTTAATTTATTTTTGTAACTAAAGCTTATGGCTAAAATAAATTTTATTTGTAGTTGAATTTTGAGGCTTTAAGTATCCGAATTCCATATTTTTGTGGCTACAAAAAATTCAAACTTTAGCCTAAAAAATATTTAAATTTCAGCTAGAAACAACTTAAATTTCGGCCATAAAAATAATTAAATTTCAGTTAAAAATCGGATACCAAAAAGGTTAAATTTTAGCCTCAGAAATAATTCAATTTCAGATAGAAATTTAGCTAGAAAAGTAAGTCGTACAAAGCTTGGTGTATTATAGTATGAATGTCATTTTTAACTATGAACTTCAATAAAATACACAATTCAAAGCCTACCGTTAATAAAACCGTTGGCAAAATTCCCAAGCAAAGCCAAATTCCTAAAATCCATTAACTGATTAACATAAATACTTTAAACATTCTTTGTTCATTGAGCATTTTACATAAATCTTCTTAGACTTAAGACATGTAGCACCAAAACAAAGGATTAACAATTCTAAGAACGAACTCAAGAAGAACACACCAGTTTTACCCGTAAGTAAAAATTTTTCGGGGGCTTACTTTAATTAGCCAATGCTCATTTACTGATAACAGAAAGAGAAAAGCAAAGCAAAAATATGAGTGGGGAGGTCATACCGAGTTTAGCTATTTTCTTGCACAAATTGAAAGGCTAGTGGTGGAAAGTACCTTTACTGTTAAGGTCCTCCGCTTAAAATTGTTGTTATTTTCAACCGTTCGTTGTTTTACGAGAGCTGTCCACCTTTGCCGACTTTCGAGATGGTTTGTTTTAAATCTTATTTAATTACTTAGGTTTAAGTTATCTTTTTAAGCATGTTGTTGATTATGCACTTTGTTTTGTTGTTTTTTAGAATGGTAAAAATTAATTTAGATGGTTTTTACAAACAACGAAGGGAGTTTTAATGGACGAACTGTCAAAATAAACCGAAACTTAAACTTAACAGAAATTTAACTGTCTTTGTTGCACTCTAAATGCGATTAGTTGACAACGCCGGTATTTCTTTTTATCTGGTATAAGTATAGTTAAACTATCTTTGTCTAATTCTGTTTATTCTGTGATAAACGAACAAAACTTTGAACGATGATTGTTACTTACGTAAATGAATGGGATCGGCTTTACGTTTGAAATGAATGAATTAAAACTGGGAGTTGTCAGTATCTATTTTAAAAGAAAACAAACCAAACGTAAAGTTAACGTTAACGTACTTCGAATTTCCAAACGAAGGTGGTTTAAAGCAAATTAATTCCAAACTTGCAAATATTTAGCGAAATTGCAATTAACAGGTACTTTCTAAAACGCAACAGAATACTGAATTTTAACAAAAGAAAGATTGAATATTACAGTTAAAGGGATTACCTGTAGTTATGGTTGACGCTAATTGTTTATGCAATTAACTACTAAAGCAGTTAAAATAAAAGTTAGGTGAAATTTTTATATTAATTACGAATATAAAAGATATGTAACATTATAAATTGCGTAAATTAAAGGGTAAATTCATAAGGATTACGTCGAAAAATCCTTTTACTATTAGACCCCATTAGTAAAATTCTTTAAAATGGCCGTTATAGGTGACGACGTACTAAAATGCATCTTTTTCAACGGTTCTGTACGGCTGTCAATAGCGATTTCTGAACTAAAGATGGTCTAGTTCAATAGCACCATCTGTGAGTAACCTACGCAATTAAAATCTTATCAAATTAGAATTATAGGACAATAAGCCATTACTTCGACATCATCTAATAATAAAGGTCATGCATGGAATAAGTTTGATTGGATATGGAAGTCATGAACTATAAAAATCATTGCCGAATAATTTCGTTTGTTGGCACCTCTTTGATAGAATGAGCTAAACATGCAGGACCGTTAGGTTTTGTCAATTTTAGTACGTCATGCTTAGGGATACCGCCTTTTTAAAAACGAAAATCGGGACGTTGTGTTAACATCCGTATTTTGCATATAAAAATAAGGTAATTATTGGATATCCTATGACACGGCTCGCGTACCTCTAGATTAATTGGTAATAAGCGATACGTCAAAAGATATCCAATAATTACCAAATAAGCAAATAATTTAGCATACTAGGTCTTTAATAAAAAATCCGTATATTGTTTATTATTATTCTAAATTACGCTATTTAGATGTGCCGCATGAAATTGCTACCCCAAAAATAAATTAATTTTCATCCACAAACAAACCAACTTCAAATTATAAAAAAAAACTTTTAGTCAGAAAAGCATCAAACATCGCATACAAAAAATAACTTTAGCCACGAAAATAACTAAATTTACCCTAAAAAATAATTAAATTGCAGCCACAAAAAAGTCTAACTTCGAACATGAAAAACCCATGTTTTAGCCAAAATAAAATTAAATATCAGGTAGAAATTAACTTTCAGCTATAAAAATAATAAACTTCAACTACAAAAAAGTCAAACTTTGTATACAAAGAAACCGAAATTTTAGCCACAAAGATAATTTAATTTGTGCTACAAAAATATTAAACTCGGCTATAAGAAAGCACACAAATTTCAGCTACAAAAATGTTTTTAAAGAATTCGTTAATTTTAAACGATTTGTTTTCCTAACGGACAAGGAACAATAATTTCTAATCGTAATATTTCAGACAGAAAAATAATTATTAAACATCAACCAAAAAAGAAAATTGAAATTGCTAGCCTAAAACAAATTAATTTTCATCCACAAAAATATCACACTTCGAATTAAAAGAAAAACTCATATTTTAGTCACAAAAGATTCAAACATCGGATACATAAAAATATTCAAATTTTAGCCACGAAAAGAACGAAATTCCTGCTACAAAATTATCAAACTCAGCTACAAGAAGCAAACTTCAGCTGCAAAAAATTTAATTGCAGCCATAAGCTTTAGTTACAAAAGTAAATTAAATTTATCCCATAAAGATAATTAAATTTCAGCCACAAACAAGTCAAACTTCGGACTAAAAAAAAAAAATTAAATTAAATATCAGGTAGAGAAAGTCACAAGTTTTAGCCACAAAAATAATTAAATTTCTACTACAAGAATTTGTTTTAAAGAATTCTTTTTTTCGGTAATTCCAAACTTAGTGTGTAAATTTGATAATATCCCTAACATTTTAAACAATTTCTGCCCTTGTGTCATTTTTTTAACTGCGAAAACAAGAACTTCTAATGGTTACCTAAATAGTTCAAAACAGAGGCACGTTTTCGTTGTTGAGATACTTGGCACCCGCAAGCCTAGATCTCCCACAATAAACAAACAAACAAAATATCGTGAGGTCAAATTGTTTACGTTGTTTGTATTAAAAATTACAAATCTGTCAAAATGACACCTGCCATGTTCACTCTTTAGCCCACAGGAAAAAAAGCCTTGGCAGCTGTTTGCTTGTTTATTTAGTGGGCGTGATCTAGGCTTGTGGCTACCAAGCATCTCAGATCTGATGCGTCAAAGTTGCGCCACTGGCGTAGCAAGCAAAAAAGAGGCACTTGCGGTTTTAAAAATGTCAACTAATAAAGATTAAAGAGATTTACGATAAACATTTATTATCCAATTACGTTTGTTTTATTTCTTTGTTTGTTCAAACATTAATTGCTATAAACTCGATTCATAAAGAATTAGGCCAGAATGTAAACAAACCATTTTATAGATCGGTGAAGTTGCTTTATTTACATGATGCGCATTTTACGTTTTTTCTTTTTTGAATTCACCCCAATTTCCCAAGGATAAACAACCCATAGCAATACCTTTCTTTTTCGCCGCATTTCACTGAAATCACTGCCAAGTATAGCATTTTTATGACATTTTACAACAATGATCATACTACCCATCTAGTAAAACGATAAATAGTATTAAAAATCAACCAATTACAAAACGTCTCTTCGTCACGAATTCCTCAACAACTACGCTCTTTTGTTGCATGCTGGTTCAATTCCTTTTTAACCAACTTTAGTACTAAATTGGTCACTGCGAATTAAAAAACTCTCCTATGCCCCTGTTTGTCTCCTTATCTTGAACGTTATCGAATAAAAATTACGGTCTACTTTAATTGTAAATTTACAATTTATCTAGTCCAACCCAAAACATCAGGAACTGTAAAATTATTAAAATTTAAAGATACAGCATTTATAGTTGAACATTTCTAAATGACACGATCTTTCATTTGCAATCTAAAATTTCCTCAATGACTTAACAGTTACTGAGTGATGTTTAAAAGCTTTAATAATCCACCGAATTTTATTATCTAAACGACAGTTTCATTCTTTATTAATTTTTGAAAATTCTAGAAGTTTCTTAAATAATATTCACTATTTATATCACGAGAGCATAGAAAATAATCGAAAATACTTTGACGAGTTACGAGACGTATACAATACGTCGAGCAAGGAGGCAAAGTATTTGATTATTTGCGACTGCTCGAGTGGTATATAATTAGATTATATAATGAATAAATAACAAAACTGAATTTTATGTGCAAGTGACGTTTGTTGATAAACAATGAAAATATGGTTGCTACGAAAAAATTGAAAAAATACTCATACTAGATTCGAGTTTTCTATTGTTTGGGACCAGTCGAAACACCAAAGTGATTATACCACGTCGTCAAGGGTATATTCACTTATCAATACGTAGTAACCAAGCAAAATGCTTGATGCTGATTGGTTAATTATATTATGAATTGTATAATCATTGTTATTCAACGCTTTTTAAAAACTTCAGTAATTTCAAAAATTTCACTTCTCTTTAAAATACATAGTTTTATTCTATTTATTTATTCACAGACCCTTCTGAAAGCAAAATTTTTTTTAAATTTTGAGTGTGTAAGAGTTTTGCAGCTTGAAGTTTTCTAAAAAATATTTACAGTTATTTAATGCTGTTTGAAAACTTCAATAATTTCGAAAATTTTACTGAATTTGGTTCTTTAAAAATATGTATATAGTTTCATTCCATAAATATCTTCAAACCTTTTTGAAAGCAGAATTTTTGAAAATTTAAGTACTGCGGAGTTTGGTTTGTTTGTTTGCTTTAAAATTTGTTCTTCAAAAAAACCTAATTTCATTCTCTTAATTTTTTTCAAACCCTTTTTAAAGGAAAATTATTGATAATTTAAGAATGGTATATTGAAAGACAAGTGTTACAATAACCCTTATTGTAATATGAGTACAGTTTGCGTAAACGAGCCGTAGACGAGTTTCGCAATGTACGAATATTACAACTCGTCATTGTAACACATGTTTTTCATACTATTTTTCCTATTTCGCATAATTTATTTTAATTTAAAGAAATTAATATTAAGTAGAAATATTAAATGTCAAGGTTGGTAGGATTGACAGTTCCAATAAACATTTGAAATTCAATTTAAAAATTTATTTTGACGTTTATTAAAAATATATCCGAAAGTTACATCTAACTAGATTTCTATCTCAAAATGGACGGAGAATTACAATGCACTCCTGCTGAGGTAAGAAACATTGCCTCTCATGCAGTTAAATAAATTTAATTGCAGTATTTTTACATATGCAATAATGACAGATGTGTTTGACATATAGACTCAGTTACGAACGTTACAGATAAAATATTCCCTAAAAACAGCTGTACAAAAATTTTCATTGTAGCGCTGTTTTTGATAAAAACAGTTGTACAAAATTCACTTTGTGAACTAGTCCTGAAAGGTGTATATTTCACACGAGTGCGAGAGTTGAGCCACGAGCCTCTGGCGAGTGGCTTAATCACACGAGTGTGAAATATCCTTTCAGCACGTGTTTTACACTATACTTTTCCGACGGCCATTTTACCAATTTTTTATTTAAAAACTGGATCCAGCACCACACTTGGAACACTTTGACGTTTAACTATTTACTTTTTAACAAATGACTACTTTTGGCGTCGCCCGCCGACTGCTTTGTGTGGTCTAGCGTGTGCAAAGTTTTGCACACGGTCATTTCATCACAGTTTCGTTGCTATGCGAAATTTGTTATTTTCAATAATAGTAAACCGTGCGAATTGATTCATTTTACATAGTGGTCGTCGGAAATAGTATATTGTATAACAAGCACGGAATGATATTCATTTCCCACGAGTATGAAAGTTGCAGCACGAGTGGGAAATGAACATTCCGTGCGAGTTTTACACTATACTTTTTCTACGACTATAAGTACATTCTTTTTTAAGTCAAATAAAACTAACTTTGATAACAAGGTATTTTATTACCTAACAATATTTTAACACTTTTTGATAAAGAAAGATTTATTTATTATTTACAGTATTAAACGTTATTATGACAAATTGTAACTACGAGTAAGTACCGTGATTTTTTTCAAGCAATTTTAGATTTTAAATTAAATATTTTTAAATACGCTACCTTTGACATGAGATATTCATTTTAAATTTGACGTAACTAAGTTGCGTTTCTAGGAAAATTTGATGTGCACTTGTTTCATGGTTTATATGATTTTTTAACCTGTACGGAAATGTTCACATTGTAGTTTTGTTTGTGTTTTATTTCCTACGGGTCGTACTACATTTATTAATTGATACTCTAATTAATATACAATAAACCTATTCCTTAATAGTCGTAGAAAAAAGAGTTTTGTAGCTTTAAACATCCTGACTAATATTCAGTTATTCAACGATGTCTAAAAGCTTCAATAATTTCGAAATTTCCCTGAATTTTGTTCTTAAGGAAAACATAGTTTCATTCTATAATTTTTTCAAATCCTTTTGAAAGGAAAGTTTTTGAAAATTTTGTTGTTTTAAACTTCCTAAATCGTATTTACAGTTATTTAACGATGTTCAACTTCAATAATTTCGAAAATTTCACTGGATTTTGCCCTTAAAAACTCAGTTTCATTCTATTAATTTTTCAAATCTTTCCTGAAATGTAATTTTTTTTTAATTTTAAGAGTGTTTAAAAACTTTGTACCTTTAAACTTCATAAATAATATTCGCCGCTATTCTATGCTGTTTAAAAACTTCGATAATTTCAAAACTTCGGCTGAAATTTGCTCTTCAAAAAAACGTAGTTTCATTCTTTTAATTGTTTCAAATCCTTTTGAAAGAAAACTTCTGAAAATTTAAGAGTGTTTAGCTTCAAGCTTCCTAAATTATATTTACTGTTATTCAACGATGTTTAAAAGTTTCAATAATCTCGACAATTTCACTGAACTTTACTTTTTAAACGCAGTTTCGTTCTTTATTAAAGGAGCATTCTTAAAAATTCCTAAGTTTCTAAGTAATTTTCACACCTAATAAAGACTGTTTGAAAGAGTTCAAGAATTTCCAAAATACCAATAGATTTTACAGTTTTCAGATTGAAATACGTTTTTATGATAACATTTATGAAAAACGTTTAGTAGTAATTATTACAGAATAGTTGAATGAAATGCAGCAAGGTTTAACTATTCCATAGGCTTCCAAACGAATAAAATTGGAGATGAATTTTTACAATTAAAAAATCAAACTTTTAGATTTTGATAAATATTCTAAATTTAAATTTAATTCAACAGTAACTTAATATCGTAAATACCAAATGTACACACAAAACTGGGCAAAAAAAATGGGATAATATTTTTATAAAAATTATGTAAGAATAACTATTATACAATTAATACGTAACGATCAGTTCGTTTAGTCAAAACTATACAAATTTGGATAGTTCCAAAAATTAATTTTTAATTATTATTTTTATTTTTATTAACTTTTATTACTTTAAAAAGTCCCTTATTGGGCCGAACTTTCCTCACATACTTGGAAACAGTAACCCTAGGTTTGGCACAAACAAGCTTAATAACCAAAACCACAGATCTTATCATAACATAGATAAGCCATTTAGTTAGTAATATAAGTTAAAGTAGTTCCAAATATTTGCATTTGCACAAATAACCGCCTTCTTCCAGTAAAACCAGCAATTTTGATCATTTTTATCAGTGCGTTAAAGGCCTATCATTTTCAAGAACAACAAAACTGTGCTATATTATTATAAAAGTACCACAAAACAAACACAATAAAGTTTGAATTTTCATCCATCAGGAAGACGAAAACAGAATGTCTTTGCAAGTTTCTATGGCCCTTTCCGGCATTGAGAGGGATCAATGGGACAACGAGCTTCAACAGTTATTTGATCAAGGCGTACGAGTGATAGATCACGTGCGTTCATCATCAAGCTCGCGTTCCAGCAGCAGAACCTCCGAAACCCTTTTTTCATCTAGCAGCGAAAAGGACACCGCTTCCACGGCGTCTACGCCATCCAATGAAGACAATCCACCAAACCCTGACGCCGTTTCACAGACATCTCCAATTCTGGTGCTTCCACTACCTTCCATCAAGTTAATTGACGACAACCCAACCTCAACCTCTTCTGAAAACTCTAATGCATCAGGGAGCGCCGCAGCATCTTCAAACAATTCCGATGCTCCTTCAAGTAGCTCATCTTATCCGATATTTTTTGATACACGCGACGTATTTGGAATTTCAAACACTCCACCTTTGGAAGCTCTGAATACTCCCTGCCCTTTCGAAATTGCAGGGCTGTCGACGTCTTCTAAAAATGTAGACGCTGCAAGACCTTCGAAAATTCCAAGAATGACTGAAAATCTGGATGCCCCAGGACCTTCTGGAAACTCAAAGGTTTTTAAATATGTAGACGTCTTCGGACCTTCAACATCTTCTAAAAACATTAATGTTCCTGGTCCATCTGAACTCTCAAACGCTTCAACATCTTCAAATCTCGATATTCCGAGCTCTTCCGAAATGTCAGAAGTATCGTCAGATCTCTACTCTTCTGAAAACTCAAGTAGCTGGGATTATTTTACTAAACCAGGCCCTTCTGGACTTTCAAGGGCTTCAACATCGTCAACGGATGCAGATGCTTCTTTCCCTTTTGGAACTTCGGGGGCTTTTTCGTTTTCAGGACTTTTTAATACTACGGGCACATCTGGAGGAATTTCGGGAATTAATGATATTCCGGGTCCTTCTGGACTTCCAGGACCTTCTGGTATTTCAGAAATTGCTGGTCCTTCTGGACTTCCAGGGCCTTCTGGTGTTTCAGCAATTGCTGGTCCTTCGGGACTTTCGAGAGTTGTAGGTTCTTCAAGACCTCCACCAGTTGCTGGTGCTTCTGGACTTTCAAGCTTAGGGGAATCGTTAAGACGTATCGATTCCATGAGAGCTACCTACGAAGCCGATGCTAACATAAGAGGAGAACTTATACGATTTCTTAAAACTTGCAATCTGAGAATCATCAACGTAAGTCTGCTTCACCTCTTTTTTATTTCTTTTAAAACAATAGTTTACCTGAGGTCTTCTTCTACTTGCTTTGAGCCTCTTTTCTGTTCAGATAAATAGATTTTAAAAAGCATCTTTTCTGTTATTTGCAGAGATTTACCGGCGGTGATGACGAAAGTCTCGACGAAGAAGTGGCAGGCTTTATGAAAGAAGATGTGCAACTGCCAGATGAAAATGATGAACCAGTGGACGAAGAAGAATTAGCAAACAGACCAAGACCGGCATTTGCCATCGGTGAGGAACGAAAAAGAAACCGTCAAAGGTTGAACCAGGCGAGAAATGCACCCGCTGCTGCTAACAACGAGTTCCCACGCTGGGGGGAAGAAGGTTTCGAAATCCAAAGACAGCAAGCAATGGCTGCTCATGGACCTGAACACATGGGATATTATTATTGGCCGCAGATATTGAGGGTGCTAGAAGAGGCGGAGGAGGAGAATATCGCTGCCGAAGAGGAAAATGGTTTGAGAATCATTTGGGAGGGAAGGAATATACTAGATTTGCCCTCCAACATGCGTGGAAATGCTAATATGTTTGTACACCCTCGAATTCCACCAGGCCCAGAGGGTTTTTTTCTGAATAGGTCTCAAGTTTCTCGTTTAAAAGGTCCCGAACCACCTATTCCTCCAACCTTAGAGTGCAACAATTGCACTTTTTTTGAACCAGTTTATAACTACTAAACTACTTTACTTATGATTTCGAACATCCTTGACCTACTGTGTTTTTATTTTAATCACATTGTCGCTATCTCTGACTTTTAACTTAGATCAAGTGCAAAACATTTAAAAAAAAAATCTTCAGGGAGTTTTTGAAAAAAAATTTAAAAAGTAAAAAAAACCAAAAAAAAATTAGCTTTAATTTACTCTCGTTTAATTACTATTTTGACCAAGTTAAGTAAAAAATTCAGAAAAATAAAAAAAAAATATTTAATTACTAAATAGGTAAAAAATAAGTTACAAAAACTTAAAACAAGTATTTTTATTACTTAATTTAACTGGGTCGCCAAATATATGGTAAAAAATCAAAATGAAGGAATATGGATTGCTTTAACTTTATATTTAAAATTTACACCAGTTTAAAACGTTTTGAAATTTTGTATGGCGCTTGTTAACTATCATTCTAGTGTTTTGTATTGATATTTTGTGGATTGGTTGTTTTATCACACTACTCGAAGTTGCTGTCTTTCATTGTAACTTTTTGTAGTTTTTAAGCTTTTAATATTAAAATGTTAGATTAATTTATTACTGTGTACGAGTATCTCTCTCAGGAATGCATTTGTGTGTGTAGTTATACTTTACCCTTTTGATACGAATAAATAAAAAAAAATCTGCGATATATTTTTTTATTTGATGATTCAAATTGTCATGATAAAGCTGTAAGATAAACCAAATAATCCATCAATTTAAAAAAGATTTTATTTAAATCTAAAATTCTGAATTAAATTAGAGAATAAAAGAAACAGAAAATAATTTTGACTTTAAAAGATAAGAAATTAGAAAATAGTTTCAACTTAGCGAAATAGAAAATAAATTAGGAAATAATTTTACTTTCAGAAGATAAAAAATTAAGAGCCTTAAAAATGAATTAATTGAAAATAATTCTGAAAAGATTAATTACTAAGTAATAACATAAAAAAGCAAAATCTAAGCTTTTGTGGGAATTTTGAACCTAATACATAATTCTATAATTTTTGAAATTTTTTCGGACGTTCCAAGAGTGTCTAGAGGCCCTAACCATTTCAATGGAGGCAGAAACATAGGTTATTCGAATTAAAAATATACTTTATTTCATACTGTCTGGTAAATTCAGTTTCCCGGCGCCATTTTGTGTCCGGAAAATGAGCTATTACGGTATCAGAGCCGGAAAATGTTGCTTGGCAACATTTTCCGGACAGTTATTTTATGCACCCAATCAGAGCCCGTAAAAGTCTAACCAAGCCACACCTACCGGCTTTGACACAGTAATGTCACATGTTGACGTTTTGAAAAAGCGTCACATGTAAAAATTAAAAATCAAATTGTTGACAGTATGAAATAAAATACATAACGACATTCGTCCGTGAACTCTTTTTACAGTACTCGTTTCGAGTTTCAAGACTCGGCTCCTTGCGTCGCCTCGTCTTTAAACATCTTACTCGTACTGTAAAATATGAGTTCCCGGACTTGTGACGTTAATTACTATTGCTTTTAACAAAAAAGTATGTTATATAATAACATAATAAGAAAAGGTAAGCAATCATAGAAATCTTAAAAGGTTAGTCCTCGTCCTTTATTCAGCTAAATGCCCGGACGCCACTGGTCGTTTTGGGAACAAAGGCTAATAATTTACTCTTAAGAAGCAGAATAATAAATTCAACTCTAGATTTAAAACATAAAATCTGTGGAAAACCCTATTAAATTTATTTTTGTACGTACAAGTAAACTTTCAAACTTCAACCTTAAATCAAACTCGCAATTACACAACTTTAGAATTCTTTTTTTTTATTCAAACAAGTAAATTAAAATTTGAAATTTTCAAGAAGTAAATAAAGTAAATCAAACTCTAAATTGTAAAACTTTACTTTACGTTGACCAAGTAAATCTTCAGACTTCAAGCTAATAATAAACAAAATAAATACGAAACTACAACACTTCAGAATTCTTTCTTTATTCAAACACCTAAATGTTCAAATTTTAAGCCAAAATTTTGTAATTTAAATTAATAAAATAAATCAAATTCTAAATTACCAAACTTTAGATTTTTTTAAACAAACAAACCTTCGAACCTCAATATAAATTTTCAAAAAATTAAAATCAATCTCGATATTACAAAGCTGCAGAGTTGTTGTCTCTATTCAAGCAAGTAAATAAACCATTCAACTTCAAGCCAAGATTTTGTAATTTTTAATTTTCAAAAAGTAAGGAAAGCAAATCAAACTCGAAATTAAAAAAATTAAAATTTTTTTTTCAACAAATAAACCTTCAAACTTTATACTAAAATTTTGAAATTTTTTGTTAATGATTTTCAGGAAATAAATTAAATTCATCAAAATTAAAAAACTTTAGAATTGCAGTTTTTTATTCATACAAGAAAATTTTCAAGAAATAAATAAAATAAACTCGAAATTACTAAAATTTTAGAGTTTCTTTATCTATTCAAACAAACTTTCAAACTTTTTGAATTTAAAAATGTTCAAACAATAAATTAAATAAATCAAACTCGAAATTGCAAAACTTTAGATTTTTTTATGAAAACAAGCAAACCTTCAAATTTTAAGCTAAAATTTTGAAATTTTAAATTTTCAAAAAATAAATAAACTAAAATAAACTCGAAATTACAAAACTTTAGAGTTCCTTTTTCTACCCAAACAAACTTTCAAACTTCAAAGTAAAATTTCTTATACCTTTCGAAAAAATTCTGTGCAAAAAATAAATTCAAAATTACAAAATGTTAGCCTGAATGAATGGTTCAAATTAATATCCGAAATTTTAATTAAAAGGTGATAGCACCCATAAGCGCTACCCGACCATTCTGGGCTTACAAATTCAAAGCATTTCTGAGAAGGTTCTAATAGAGTGCATTTTTTAGTTTTTTTGTGAAGAAGTAAAGGAAAGTCTCAATTAATGGCCCCAATTAGTTTACGAAATGTTAGATAAAACGTGATAGCAGCCGTAAGCGCTGCCTGACCATCAACTCTGTTGTTTTGTTTTATGGGCAGGTTCTGGTGGTATACTTTTTTAATTTTTTGTGAAGGAATAGGGGGAAGTATGCTAAACACTTCCTGTAAGCACAGTATAAAAAGCATTCAGGACAGACAGCTTAGGGATTAGCTACCGCCGTTTTCTAGTACGCATGTCAGTATGTTGGCAGGCCTTCTCGAATAGTCCGCTAACGGCGCGCAACATGCAGTTTTCTGTCATTTATTACTTTGTTGTCAAATAAAAAGTGTAAACACGTGCAAGTGTTTATGTTTTATCGTTGATCACGTGATGAAACGTCACTGTATGCAAATTTTAGAGCATATCAGTCTAATAATATGGAACTTTTTGGAAAATTGTATATGCCAAATGATAATTTTTTCTACTATACAGTGTGTCCCATAACTTATGGGCCATAGAGCAATTGGAGATAATAGACATAAAAATAGGTATTTTGAGCCAAATTTGCCTAAGTAAAAGGTTACAGGTTAAAGAGATACAGGGTGTTGAAAGTGAAAGTTAATTTTCGAAAAATGATGATAATTTTAAAACGGTTGAAGATATTAAATTCAAAATTGGTATAACTAGGTTTTCGAGAATGGGAAATTCGAATTTGGTATTAGTTTGAAGATACTTCCTAGAGGGCGCTTGCTACGTGCTTCGTGTTGAATTAATTCACCCATATTTTTTACCCATAGAGTTAGTAGTATTTGCAATTCAACATTGGATATATTTTTTCTACTGTTTGCGGCCTGTTCCGAAAAATGTGGTCTTTAACATAACCCCACAAAAAGAAGTCAGGTGGTGTAATATCAGGTAACGTGGGGGGGGGGGGCATTCCACGTCACCCTTTTTTGAAATTAGTCTGTTTGAAAATTTTTTCTTGGGCCAATGCATACAAATATTGGCAATGAGGAAAGTTGAACCATCCTGTTGGTACCATAAATGTTGTAACTTAAATTGTTGCAACTGTGGTCATAAAAATGTTTCCAGCATCCGCAAATATTCTTCAGAGTTTACATTATTTTCAACGAAATATAGTCCAATCAATCTTGATCCACAAATTCCAGCCCAGACGGTTACTTTTGGCGAATGCAAAGGCGTAGTAAAATGTTCATTTGGTTTTCGAGATCCCCAAAATCTAAAATTTTGTTTGTTAACAAATCCCTTAAGGTAAACATGATATTCATCTGTAAATGAAATATTCCCTATTTCAATACGCCCATTTTCCAGTAATTCCAGAATCGTGTTGCAAAATAATAACCGTTTTCTTTCGTCTTCTTGACTCATTGCTTGCAGTGTCTGAATTTTGTAAGGAAATAATTTCAAATCTTTTTTTAGTATTCGTAGAAGGGAGCTTCCAGAAATGTTTAATTCTGCCGATCTTCTTGTTGATGATTTTTTGGTACTTTCTCTAACACGTTCAATATTTTCTTCATTTCTTGCTGACCTTGGGCGTCCACTTTTAGGGGCGTCTTTACTGAACCAGTGCTTCTCCATTTATTTAACAAATTGTGGACAGTTTTCCGTGTTGGTCTTGATGCACGGGGAAACTTTCTTCTAAATTGACGAACCACTGTCGTAGCCGAATAATAGTTTTTTATCATAGATTCCACAATAAACACTCTTTGATCAACAGAATATCTAGCTGCCATTATTTCGGTGAAATATCGCAGACTGACATTTGTTAAGTAATTGTTTGCACGTAAAATTTTCATTTGTTTAGATATCTTGATACACTTAGATGTTATTCGTTAACAAAGTTGTATAGTTACTTTTGACGAATACTGTATATTCTATATCTGCACGTACATATGTCTGTTCTTTCTTTCTTTCTTAATCTATTTCCTCTTTTTACCGCAATGCAGTGTCGATGGTCGTTTTACACTTGCTGGTGTGCAGTGGAGGTGATGGGTCCATTTTTGGCCTTGCATTACACTCCAACCAGCCTTCATCCACAACACATTCCTACACCTTAAACCTAATCTTTAACCACAGTATAATAAGTTATACTGTGCTTTAACTAACGAATTCGGCCCAAATCGGCTCCATGATACTATGGGCCACAGCTGGAATCGAACTCGTGTCTACCGATTAGCTAGCAGGCCCCTACCTGACTGAGCTACCCAAACTGCCCACATATGTATATGTATACGTAGTATATTATAATCTGAGAAAAAATGTGCATTTTTGAAAATCCTTTTATACATATATAAAATAGCTGTAACTGCTCATATATACAGGGTGTGTAAAAACTCGCGTACAATATCTCTGTAATTTTATTCTTTGGACAAAAATAAGAAAAAAAACTTTATTAGAAAAATGTTCGTAGACACTGAGTTAATCCCAAGAATAACAATTTAAGAAATTTAAATTTGACAACCTTGCATTTACAAACACAGCCATCGGCCAACTCATCCATTATTAGTTAAAGCAAAAACAAAAATAAAACAGTAACAGCAAGATAATTTAATTTTTGACACAAGCAAACACATTTGGAAGAATTGCAATTGCGAATTGCAATTATAAAAACTAGTATTTTTTTTTGTACTTTTATGATAAACGATACTAATATTGTTACCGTTATTACTTAATCTATGCATAAAGTAACAGAATTTTGCAAAAACGGCTTCCTTTTCGCTTTGCCAATTTTGAACTTTGAAGGCTTCGCACAAGTTGAGGAAGCATCTGGTGGCTTTTTCGCTATAAGAATTTCGACTTATTATTGTCCAAGGAATAAAGTTACGGAGAGCTTGTACGTGAATTTTTACACGCCCTGTATACTTCTTTATTCGAAGGTTAAAGTTGCTACTGTTAATTTAATGACAAGATGTTGGCATAATCATAGTGTAAAAACAATAATATGAAAACAGAAGTACTACACCGAACAATAGCGTTCCACAACTAGTTTTTAAAATTTGCGCTATTTTTGACTGCTGCCGTCTAGCGAAATACGAGCGAAGGCCTGCCAGGATCGCCATTGTTTTTTTTTTAATTTTCATATCCGATTTCAAAGGCACTGACAATAGCTGTCTGTACTGCATACTTTTTATGCTGTGCTGTAAGTCTCAAGTAACGTTCCAAATTATTATGCGAAATTTTAATTGAAAACCGAACATATTATGTTGCATAGTGCAGGTTGCCTACCTTGCGTTCGGTTGTACGCAAATAGAGTCGCCACTAACTTCATGGGCGTTTACCTACTTCAAACTAAAAGTTTGTAATTTAAAATTTTCAAAAAATAAATAAAATGCATCAAACTTGAAATTACAAAGCTTTGGAATTATTTACTTTTTATTCAATTAAGCTAAAAATTTTTCTTTGGAAATTTCAAGAAATAAAGTAAATCTAACTCTAATTACAGAATTTTAGAATTTTTTTACGGTCTAAAGTAGTCTAAAGGACATATGGATAAGAGAAGAAGATTCAGACAAGCAAACCATTTCAAATTTTCAAAAAATATATTAAACTCGAAATTCCAAAACTTTCGAAATTTTATTCATATAAGAAAATCTTCGAACTTTGAACTACAATTTTGGAACTTAAATTCTGAAGAAATAAATAAAATAAAACAAATTCGAAATTACAACATTTTATTTTTATTCAAACAAGTAAACTTTCAAACTTCAAACTAAAATTTTGTGTTTACTTAGAAAATGTATTACCGGTAAAGGAAAACTACGACAGCTTCTTTAAAAATCCTAATTTTCCACCAAAAATTCCTTAAATAGTTTCCAGAAATCGATAAAAGAATCGGATAAAAATGTTATTTCAAAACGAATCAAAGAAGTCCTGTTGCGAAAGAACCGAGTAAGCCGTTTTATCAACATCAAAACAACTGCAGTTCGCTTATCCATTTTTTCAGGAATTGCACCCCCACTCATTTAGTCATAAAAGAAACAAAACAAACACCAGCAGCTACGACTTGCTTGATCGTACATGATCGTTTGAACGGTCGCCTTTGCAAATCACTTCAATCTGATTTGTTTTAATTCGTGGTAGACGGTGTTTTTCCTTAATCATTGCACGGCGTCAATGCGTTTTCCTTTATTTTGTTTTCTAAGTATCAATTTTTGGTTGATTGGTCTCTGAAGTATAATTTCCTCGGCCCTTCGACTGCAAACATCATGTATGTATAGTGAAACAGCAGAAGTAAACAAAACAAACATGTAAACAATCGAAGCACCGCGTAAACAACTTTATTTTGCTTATTCTTTTCAACACTGGGGATTATCAACGTCATTACGTCATTAGTCATTAGATTGTTAGCCTTATCTGTGGTATTCGGAAATTAGTGTTTATTAACCTAAGTTTTCCGCGCTGAAAGTAATCGTGCACCGTGCACGTTAACCAACATGGCGGCGAATGTAACAAGCGCGTTGCTTGCATGAAGCGTGGTTTACCAAAATTTGCTTTGATTTTAGTAGTTTGGTGTTTATTTACAACTGAAAGAAATTCTGAAGTGTTCTATGAGTGCAAGTAAAATCAGGATTTAAAATTCGAATGCATGAAGATATCTGAGGTATGTGAAGTATTTTAAGTTTAGAAAAATTGCTTTTCAGTTCCACGCATTTAATTTTTAGCTTGTGCATTTCGTAAACTAAAGCTTTTTTGTATTTAATTTTGTCGTGTAATAGATCAGAAAATCGAGGAAAGAAATTAAAATGAGGAAAATTCATGTCACGTGACATTAGGCGTTCACATTAATGACAGTTGTCAGAAACATTAAAACTAACTTGTTTCTTGTGTTGACGATGTCATAATTATGTATGTATAATCCGTTTATCACTTTTTGAATACGCCGTGGCCATGGCTAATTTATTGACAGTTTTGTGCAAATAAATTTGACTGGCCTCTGTTTGTATTTAGTAATTTTTAAGTAAAAAGAGATTGTAGTAATCCAATTTAAGGTTTTGGGGGCTCAATGGGGTAGTAGGGTAGGGCTTTGTGTCTTATTCAGTCCAAATAGGTTCAGATCCCGAAAACAGCGTGGAAATTTTCACAAACTGTCGATATTTGAAGCTTGTTAGATAGTGCAAATATTAAAAGAAATATTTAAGATTACGTTTAATGACTACAATACACGTTTTTCTAGTAAGCCATTTCAATTTGATAATGCTGATATTAAATTTATTTGAAAATTGTATAGTCTGGCACCTGCAAACTTAAACCTCCCGTATAAATAAGTAAATAAGCGGCCTAGTATTCTATTAAAATTAATTCGTATGTTAGGTTATGGAAACAACGCCATATTGCCAAATATCTTGTTAGAATTAAACCGACTTGAGCAAAAGAATCACGGTATAATTGGTTTTCACGAACCATAACCTTAAATGTGTTATGCTTGTTTAGTTATTGAGTGAGGTCGTGAGGATCGACCTTCTAGAGTTTGGCTCGAACTAACATATGATGAGGATGTAGAAGACGTTTAACGTCAAAATCTAAAAAATCATGCGTGAGATCTAGGCTTGCGGGTACCAAGTGTCTCAAATTAAATTTAACCGACAATTGTGTCAAGAAAATCCACCCAAACATGGCCAACTTACTTACTTAATCCTATGCCTATCTATCGTTAGTAGACCAGGGTCGATAATTTTTTAAACAAAAAAAAATAATAGTAGGATGAAACCCATTGGAAAAGGAAGAGAATATAACAAAAATGAAAGGAAAAATAATTTACGGGCGATCTGAGGTCGGGAAGTGGAAGGGGGCGAGTTTTTAAGGGTAGAAAACTGTTTATCTCGATTTCCGGCAAAACTACAAGTCCTATGGAAAAAAGTTAAATGGCAAGTTGTAGGTAATAAAAAGATCTACAACTTTTGTATTTACACTTTTTTCACCTAACTTCAAAGTTTTTGGTTTTTTATTTTTATCTTTTACAAAAAAATTTTTTTTTCACGAAATTTGGTGAAAACTTACCTTTTTATGTCCCAAACACACTGTAATTTTTTTGATTTAAAATATTTACTTTTTCACCTTATTTTGACTTAATATCGAAAAAGCACCCTAATTTTCAATCGAAAATTCTCGCGTCAAAATATCTGCTTTTTTAAAAAACTCGATGGGATTTTAGTTCGTTAAAATCTCTACTTTTTGATGGTGTAAAAAAAAATATACAATACTATGGTAAATGTTCTCAAAAAATGCAAAGAAACGAAAAAAACTCGAATCCGAAATTTTTTTCTTTTAAATCGTCATGTACAATTTTGAGCTATTTATTAAAATTTATACTTTAATTACTCGAAAAACGTAAGATTCCGTTTTACATTGATAAACAAAAAAATTACAAATCCATAAAACATAAAGATTGCAAAAAACATGCGAAAATAGTTGTTCTAAATATAATTAAAGGTAGGATTGAAAGGGGATTCCATCTAAAAAATGTGACTGCTGCTATTTTTTTCAGTAAAAAAGTTGATTTTTTTTACACCATCAAAAAGTAGAGATTTCAACGAACAAAAAGTCCACCGAGTTTTTTAAAAAATCAGAGATTTTGACGCGAGAATTTTCGATTGAAAATTAGGGTGCTTTTTCGATATTAAGTCAAAATAAGGTGAAAAAATAAATATTATAAATCAAAAAAATTACAGTGTGTTTGGGACATAAAAAGGTAAGTTTTCACCAAATTTCGTGAAAAAAAAATTTTTTTGTAAAAGATAAAAATAAAAAACCAAAAACTTGGTTATTTGAATTTTTCACATAAATTTTGAGGTTATGTGAAAAAAGTGTAAATACAAAAGGTGTAGATCTTTTTATTACCTACAACTTGCCATTTAAGTTTTTTCCATAGGACTTGTAGTTTTGCCGGAAATCGAGATAAACAGTTTTCTACCCTTAAAAACTCACCCCCTTCTACTTCCCGACCTCAGATCGCCCGTAAATTATTTTTCCTTTCATTTTTGTTATATTCTCTTCCTTTTCCAATGGGTTTTATCCTACTATTATTTTTTTTCACTTTTTACCATTTTCAAAGGCTTCAGCCCTGGTCTATAGGTGTAAGGCGGTCTTAAAACATCGAAAATCCATAATATCTAACCTTTACTTTTTTGGGTTTCAATTCTGAGGTTATGCTTAAGGCTGGCATTTACACCATGAAATATACCTCATTTTAAGCACATTTTGTTCCAGTTTTTTAGACTCATTTTTTAAGCAGGAACGGCAGAGCATTTTTTTTGTAATTATCCATGTCTTTTCTATCTATTGATAGAAAGTTTTTTTTTATTTCTGAAAACCAACTTTATAGTATTAAAAAATCTAAAGCTCTATTTTACTTCAAAATTTTCAAATAGTTTAATACCGAAAAAATCTCTCTATCAGTAGATAGATACAACCACTCTCTTTCAAACACCACAAGATTTTTTTTTCAAAATGCAAATTATGCAAAAAAAAAACTGGAAATAAAGTTCTAGAAAAGTCGGTTTATATTTCCAATTTATAATTTATCGTTAGGCAACACAAATAGCACAGTAACAACGAGTAAGTACTTATCGGCTTTACGGAAACTTGACAAGGAGATTACAATTTAAATACACAGAAAATCGTAATTTTGTTTTTGCCATATCTTTTACAGTAATAACACAAATAACTATGTAAATATGCAAATTTTCAGATATGAATCTTACGCAATTCTTGACCTCTAACCTCAACTCGTTTTTGACGTTCTGCTGAAACGCGCCTTCTTATGACTTTTGATTTTTTAATTAGTTATGCAACTTTAGATACGTCAAATAGAAATTGACTGTATGTAAATGCCAGCCTTAATGACCAGAAACAGTGCTTCGACTGCTATAAATACCGTGGGATCTAGAAAAAAAGAACTAGAATACCATAGGTGGCAATATTACAATACTGAAATACTGTCAATCAATTTATTAATCAATCAATACCGTAGAGTGTTGTACATAGGTCTCCCTCAAATTTCTCTATTTTTCGCGATTTTCTGCAGTTTGCCGCCATTCAAACCCGGCCACTTTTAGTACTGTCAAAGTCCAGCGCAAATCTAACCTAAATTTATAATAACATAACACTTTGAATATAAAAATCCAGGAAGGAGCATACAAATTGTGGACCGCGATAGGTTTTAGTTTCCGGTTGCCAGTGGCACTAACTAAACTAAACTAATCTGTGACACTATCATACTATTTACATCGCTTATTATCTACGATATTAATTTATTTACGTACTATATGCACCAGAATAATTATCAGTTCTCAAAAATATCTATAAATAGCGTAATTTCTTATTTCAAAGTGAAAACCTAACCTAACTAACATAAATGATCCGCAAGTGACACGCGGGAAACAATCGAACAATCGACAATCAGTCAAACGTGGGTTTTCTAAATGACCGCTTCCGTAGCGAATTTGAATACAGTCGCTAGATATTAGTACTCCTTCCTGAGTTTTTATATTCAAAGACATAAAACAATAAATAATCTTGACACCTATCGGTTATATCAGTGTTGCCATCATTAGTGTCTTAATCAAGGCCTACTTTACTTAGATGCACTTACTTGCATACTGACTACAAGAGACTCATAGATAACTACGTTTTCATTTTAAAATTTCACAGTTCAATATTCCTCATAATACGTGGGTCGTTTGAAAAGTGAGATAAATGAAAAAGAAAATGTAGGTAACTAAATTTCACGAACTTGTATTTATTTTTCAACGCAATCTCCAAAGCCATTATACCGTTTTTCTTTGTCCTCCGAGCCACCTTTTGAGGTTCGGGGACAAATGGAAGTCAGACGGGGCTCAATCAGCAAGTAGGGGTCACACTTGAAACGCTCCAAGCACCCAGACGAAATGGCAATTCGAACACACTTTTGGTCTAAAGTCAACAAATGTGGCAAACATCGCAAATGTTCATGTAAAATATTATGAACTCGTTCGGTTGAGATCCCTACCATGTCTGTTATCTCCCTGATCTTGGTAGATCTTAGTCACCATATCCGAAGTTGTCATATCATTTGAGCGTCCGCTGCGCGATTCATCTTCGGTACTCGTTTGGTCACGTTTAAAGTCATCAATCCACAAATGTACGGTCTTAAATGAAGGGAAAGAGTTGCCAAGGACACGATCTAGCTTACTTTTTATTCGGATCGCTGTTTGCCGTTTCAAAAAATTTTATCACGGCGCGGATCTGCCTATCATTTTTTAAAATGCTTGCATGTTCGTCGATTTCGCGTAACCAAACAATAACCTCACAATGCACTGAGCTGAAACTCGGGCTCGTCTGAAGAATCAAATTTATTGTCCGTGCATCGATTTTGATCATGGTGCTGCCACCTTTGCGTCGTTTACCTTACTTTTCAAACAACCCACGTAGTTCGCCCAATGTTATGAAAAGTTAGTATCTAAAACCCGTTTCTTCTTTACAGGTTAGTTCAAAGTACATAGTTTGATTGGATTTTTATGAATCACTCCATTAAACAATGATACAACGAAATTATTTGACATTATGCTCCAAGCTACATACAGCCTTTGATAACTATTTTTTTAGTGTTAAAAATTGCCAATAATTTCATCAAAATTATCATTTTGTCTGAGTTTGATCAGAACAAAATTCGGAGTTCAGAAACGTCCAAGTCAAACATTACCTGATGAAATTGAGATTAAAAAATCGTACCCTTGCTGCATAAGTGACAACTCAAAAACCCCCCTTTTTTTAGAAAGAAGGGCAAATAGTATTGGTAAACAGAATATAATAATATATTAACAAGTATATTCAAACATGAAATGCGTTGTTTTGGGGCCCCAAAAGTTGTGTCTCTTTTTAAGCAAAGGTCTGAAATGATCAAACTTTTAGAACTTCACATTTTGTGCCGTTCGGCAGAGTAAAAGGTAAAGGTAACGGCAATTAACACTCCGCGAGGGAGTATGACCGGCAATACGGAGGATTAAGGCCTCCTAAGTCGCTTTCATACTTTAATATACGGCAGAGTAATATTTGAAATAAAAGTTTTCCGTGATTTAAATTAGTTTGAGCAAACGAATGACGACTGTGCTTAGGTGATATCAGATATACCAAAGTGATTTTGATAAGTAAAATATTTAATTGTTTGTATTCGGCTCGATGGACCAATGTTGTTTGTTGATACCAAATTGTTTTTGATATTAGTATATGTTTAATTATTTATATTCGGCTGCTGGATGAACCAAATGTTTGATGATAGTAATACATTGTTGATAGTAATATGCTTGATTGATGTTTAATTATTTGATGGTCCACAATGGTCGCTTAGCTGCTTTGCACACAGTGTTTGTTTAATGGGCCACAATGGTCACTGAGATAGTTAAAATATAGATAAAAATAAAACAACTTGCCTCGGTAGAATGGATGGGTAGCATACACTCAACAGAGCGATTATTTAAAAAGCTCTCTTTATTTAAAATCCAAAATGTATTACTTTAAATACAGTTTCCAAAAAAAAACATGTCAATGTCAATCTAAGGAAATCGGAAACAAAGTATAAGTATGATGTATAAGCCATTCGCTTTTGTAACAACCATTCAATAAGAATTTTGGGGTTGTATTTGACTGAATTTGTTTTAAATTTAAGCGTTTTTTAAAAGCAAGAATTAAAAATGACAAAGCTACAGTATATTTTCCAGAAATTTTCTGGTTTAAACAAAGTTTTAAACTTTTAAGAAAAAGACAAAATTTACTGAAACTAGGTAATCAAAAAGTAAGGCCACTTTTATCATTTCACTTTATTAGAAAAACTGTCGGTAAGAAAATTGATTTGGAGCAAAAATATTAGTTATTAATTAGCCTAGGGAAAATGCAAATGAATTATTTTTTAACCTATATTATGAGCAATTAAATAACTTTTTTGTTATTGTTTCTCTTATTACAACCAACAAATGTGTACGGACAAATAATAATTTACAATAAAAAAACGTAAAAATCCATCTAAATAAATTACAAAAAATACATTAGAATAAAAAATGGAAAGGTTGAATTCTATTAAATTATCGCAAAAATATCAGCATCGTTCTTGGATGTTTATGTTACGTAGTGATATTGTAGACAACAAATAACTGTTGCCACATTAGTCAAAGGTAGAGATTTTAGTATCATTGTAATAAATTTTAATTAAAAGAAAATAGGACTGAATACTATCTATTAATTAGTAACACAGACATTCGTTAAAACCAAACCTTGAGTTGAATAATTCTAATAATACACAAAGCTTAGCACTTTTAATTGTCATCAAAAATTAACGAAGAATGAAATAAAAAACAAGATAAGTTTTAATTGTAATATCGTAAATTTTCACAAATTTGCAATAAACGTCCAAACACTGAAACGAAGTACGTACTAAAGCCACTGAAAACGTTCAAACGTTTTAGTAGCAATGGCAGACCATAATCTTTAAAAGTAAATAACGGTATTATTAGTCATAACAGGATGCTGAAGGCTGATTTTCAGAAAACAAATACCGGAAAAAACAATTGCGCAACAGTGGCGGATCTTGAGATTTTTCAGGAAATATATGGGGGACGATTACCTTCAATTGAAGCTTCTCATAACCTTAGAGAATTTTTAAATGGTTTTATTAAGGCTATGTAAAAAATTTCCACGAATAATCAACCAACTACAATGCATTTACGAACCTTTTCGTCCGGAGTAAGCCATGTTTTTAGTTTATTATGTTGGTATTAAATTTGTTTGCAAGTCGAACGACCTGTTATTTTGTCAGAAGTTGACTGTCTGGTTATGCAAAAGATAACCCAATGAAGTAATGTAGTAAAAGTAGATTGTTTGGATAAGCTGTTGGCTAGCCAGAATTACACCAGCCAATTAATAGTAAATTATTTACGTAACAGGGGAAGTAATCACACATCACTTATAAGATTGTTGAATGGGCGTAGCCAGCAACCACGCCAGACAAAACACGTAACTCCCATTTTATGTAAAATAGGTTTTTCCCTCTGCTGATTTAAATCAATTCCGATATAATAATTTAATATGGATTATAACTAGATTAATCACACTTACATCCGTAGGGAGGTAAGTTCGCATTTGCATCCCTAACGCAATGTTAATCTATAAACTGATGGTAAAATCAACCTGTTATCTTCACGTATATCACGTTTTAAAAGCAACTTATAAGTGAATTTGCAGTGTAAAATATGAATTGAACACGGTTTCTCCAATAAGACACTGTCCCCTGGTCTACCGTGGTCCAAAACGATCATCCACAGTAAATTAACGAAAATTTGAAAAGCTATCCAAAAGATCGTAAAAGTAAAAATCGTTTACCTTTTATTAAATGATAAATAATTAAAACAAATCACGAATTTTTTATTAAAAACCTTCACCTTCAATTATTGTTATCACAAGCCATGTAACTTAAAAAAAACTAAGTGTATAATACAACAGCTGCCTATTGGGGCGTCCCGGGGCGTCCCTTGCCCTTACAACTGCAACTAACAACCACCAGCATCTGACAGAATCAGATGTGACACAGTAAACTTCTTAAATTTTGAGCCCGGACCCTTTGGCCCCCTACCCCGAAGTGCGATGCATATCACCCCCCAAGTTCCGCCACTGAAACGAGATAGACATAGAATAAAACCCTGTAAAAGTACAGCCGCCAGATTAAGTTCGTGGGATGTTGGTGGAGTAAAAGAGAGAAACGAGGCTTAGAGCACCCCCTGTGCTACGTTATGTTTCTGTAGTGCGCATCCCGTTCTTAGGGGTAGAACTGCTTTCAGCAGTATGCGCCATTTTCATTTGATTTTTGTGGAAATACCAGGAAAATTTTAAGTGGTCGTGAGATGTGCCGAGTGTGGTTTAATTACTCTTGCGTAACTGTAGTGTTATGGGCGGTTTTTTGGGGCTAAGTCTCAAAAATCCAATCAGTTTAGTGCGTGTTTCTAATGTGTCCTTGCCTCAAGGTTATCGTCCTTGGTAAATGTCAGGCTATTGTGTTCCACCCTGGTTTTATCCAGCGGTTGAGGTAAGAATAACGTTTTTCAACGTTCGGTTTACAATTTTAAATGCTGGTAATTTTGTCGTTATTGCTGATGCTGTTCCTTCGAACAAGAGTTAAAATTTTAAGTAGGTAAATTAAGTTAACTGCGCAACAACCACTCAATGTCTTAGCTTAATCCGAAATTAATTAATTAATCTGTCAACGTGACAGCTGTCAAGTCAGTATGGCAATAGTTTTAAATTGATGTTAATATAGTAATACTACTGAGATTATCTGAAAAACACAAGTTTTGTAAAACTTTCAGCCCTTAAAAATATGTTACAAAAAAACAACCCTTTTGAGAGATTCTACTGCATATGACGTATAGTTTGTTTCCCAACCCTACCGTGGAATTAATTTTGCAGCATTTTAAAAATACTGCAAGGATTTTGTTTTAAAAATCATCAACAGTAATTACATAAGTGGTGATAATTTTTTGATAATTTTAACTAGATGCACGAATCTTTATTGCTATGGAAATTTCACGAGTGGAATTTCCTAATAGCAATAAAGGTGAGTGCTAATCTAGTTAAAATTATCAAAAAAAATTATTACCACAAATGTAATTCGGCGTGATTATTTTTTAAACTATTACACAATGATGACAGTCTTAACGTTTGTCAAAGTCAAAGCTAACTTTTTATGCATTTATTTAAACAAAGATCCAATCACAGAGCAGGTATTTCTCTGTGATCCAATGAAACAACGTGAAAAAATTATCGCTGTAATCAGCTACTAGCTAATTATCAGTATAATTATGATGCTATTGGTCGATTTGAATTTTTTTCTCATTATGATTGGCTGACAGGACTGTTTAAAAAATAATCAAAGCAAAATAATGAATCTTTGGAAATTTACAAAAATACTCTTCAAACTCTCAAAGGAATTTTTACTGTTGGAAGTCCAGTAGTTGAATTACTTTAAATCGATTGTTAATCCTCTCTCTACCTTGGAAAATATTTTCAAAAAATAATTAAAATAAGAAACAATGTCTCAGCTTAATCCACAATTAATTAATTGATCTGTCAACGTGACGGCTGTCAATTCAAAATTACGGCAAAATTGATCGTAATATGATAAAAAGAGGCGACTGAGATTGTCTATATTCTATAACAAGGCTCCAATTTTGTAAAATTTCAATTTTCATCCTTTAATAGTAATTTACGATACTAGTAACGTTATGAAGCATTTTACATTACGAGAGAAAAGTTTGAAAGAACGAGCGAGTTCTTTTAATTCTCGAGTAATGTAACCAGCAAAGACGGTTTATATTATCCTATAATAATTTTTTTCAAAAAATAAAAAATTATTTTCAGTGACAGTTCAATGACAATTCATAAATAGTAACGTAAATCATACATATCGTGCTGTTATAAGCTTTTTCTAACACTAATATCTTATACTGTTTCTATGGTGCATAAGAGCTCACTTGTTATGTTGCCTTTAAAATACGCCTTTCTCTATAAAATACGTCGTCAATGACAACGTATTTTATAGGCCTTTAAAATACACTTTCCTCTATAAAATACGTCGTTGCCTAGTAATCTTCGCATTTTGTGTATTGTGACGCGTCTCAAATAATAGTTTATTAAAATTTCTAATAATATATTAGTGTTACAAAAAATCTTGAAGACAACTCGTGTTTTATAGTTTAAAAATCAAGGTCGTAGTTCAAATCCGAGCGAACGAGCGAACACTTGTTGTCTTAATAGCTATTAAAGCACTAGTGCTGTTAAATGTATCATAACATAACTCGTTGCTAAGGAGTTATTAGCATGATAAATTATAGGATGATGTAAATTTTACAAATATGATGAGTGATAAGTGGTGTACAGTATTTTTCACCTAGGATTTGGGTTGTGTCGTCAGTTGGATTGTGAATTTATCAACAGTGCGTTGATAAATTCACAATCCAACTATACTCTATACTTCATCTCTTTCTAAACTAGGTTTTCATTACCTACTGCTACTGCGCACGAATGCGTGTCTAAACAGACAGTTTTTGGACGGGGCAAGTTGACGTCAACCCAAATGCTAGATGAAAAATACTGTACTTGCGTATGAAGCAAGTTTAGACTTACAATCTGTTTCCTCATTTAAAAAAAATTAAATCATAAAATTAATTTTTGCAGCATTTTAAAAATATTCCAACGAAAAACCAGAGGTTTTTTCATTTTGAAAATCATTTAGAAAAAAACTAAATACAAGGCCTTGGAAATTTATTAAACCAATAATCAAACTCTCCAAAAGGAGTTTATATTGTTCGAAGTCAAATATGTGGATCCCCCACCCCTCTAAAAATAATGATTTTTCGAAAATATTTTCAAAAAATGATTAAGATATGAATCTAAAAATAGTTGTAGAAATCAAGGCCCGCTGAATTAAATGTTGCATAATAAAGCGGACCTTGGTAGAAATAATCCCCAAACTGATTTAATTCGTATTTAGTTGCTAAACGGAGGCATGGAAAAACAAGAGCTGTGTTAAACGTTTCTATGACAGTTCTCCATCAAAATTTTGAAATGTTATGGAAATAGACGATTGAAATACGGTTAAAAAACGTGTAACATTTATTTTCAGGCACAATTATGAATGCAAACAATAGGCGAACAGCAGCATTTCAACAAATCCTTCAAGAATTAGACATGGCGACTACTCGGTTAGATATAAATTCCGACACCATGCCTACCTCTGAGACATCAAGCAACCGTAGTCCGACCTCTTCATTCACCGAAGACGATTCCCAATCAACTCAAACGCCTCAAGTAAGCCACTTGACTCTATTCATTTGCAAAAAGTTTTATTTAAAAGATAAAAAAGGTCCAAACCAAATTCAAAATTACAGTCAAAATTTAAAAAAGGCATTTTATTTTAGACCGACAAGGAAACGCTACCAGATCAACCAACTTTTGAACAAGGCCGAACAAACACAGATTTCCGAAGGAATTTATATTTTCAGTGTGCGGTTACTACAGCTGCCTCCCTGCAAAAGATACGATACGCTATGGAAAACGCCGAACCTTTTCCATTTTTGGATTACTCATTTAACCAGCAAGCTGCTGCTTACTACCTGAAAGCTCAGCAGCTGCACACTAACGTAAATACTACAAAAGTATTCAAATTACCTCCCACCGTTTGCTTGATTTTTTTTTTATTTCGCCATATGTAAGAACAACTCTGTTTGTACAAAAGGGTGATATAAACTTCAATTTCAGAAACTCTACGAAGAGGCCGAAAAGGCAAAACGACAACGTTTGGTTTCAAGTCTTGTAGCAGCTAATTCACCCTATCTTGTCTACTCGCAAGCTGGCCATTCTGGCCAGTCTATGAACTTCCTCCTGAACAGAGATTACCAATCTTTCGAAGCTGCAGCAATGCATAGTGGAGTGGTAATGCCTTTTCTTTTCTCAAAACAGCTTTGGAAACCTTTAATGACCTTCTTTTGTAGCCAAGGAATACCCTATCAACACCAGATATCCCAAGAATGAGGGGCCCAACAGGACATAGCCTTGACGAAGCCAGAGACGCAGAAAGACGCTCGTACATCCAACTTGCAGATTCAAATAACATCTACACCAATGTGCTTCATATGAATACAACTGAAACAAATCGCATTATGCAGTATTCATATTCTTCAACTCAACTGCATGCCGAAGGAAATTATAACGCGGGAGCTTCGAATGTTTCCCAAATAAAGCAACGTTATTTTGCACAACATGGAAACTTCTATCCGTTTAATGAAAGTGCTACTCAGTACTATGAACGCAAACAATTACAGGCTGCTAAGGTAAGGCTCATGCATTAATTTTTTCTTTGATATTAACAACTTTGTGGGGAATAAAACTGTTTGATAAAATAAGCTTCTTCCCTTTATTCATTTTTCTATTGCTTTCTCTTCCTCCTGCTTTACCATCTTTATCAACTTCTTCTTCCTGTACACCTTCATATTTGCTCTGCTCCCTAGCCGCACCCAACCTCTTTTTTCGTCTCCTTCCCTTCTTCCTTGTACTCGTTTGGCAAAATATGCTCCTCCCTTCATTCTTCTTCCCCCTCCACCTTCTTTCGTACTTTCCTTTTCTTTTTTCCTTTCTCTTCCTGGGCCTTCCTATTTATTCTTTTTCCTATGCCTTATATTCTTTCGTGTTCTTCCTCCTTCCTTCCGTCCTTCCTACCTCTTCTTCCTTTTCTTTTGCTCCCCCTCTTCTGCTTCTTTTACCTTCCCGTCTTCCTTCTGCTCTTCTTTGGTTTACGGTTACTACCTCCTCATCTACCGATGGCAGAAGATCCGTAGTGTTGTAGAAGTAATGGTTATTAAACGTAAACATGAGGAGCGGATAATCTCAGTCTCTCACGTAGGTATCTTGGGTTCCAATCTCAAAACCGTCGATATCGCCGCCGGAATTGATAGAAGGTCATACGTTTCTCCGTGCTTCAAAGGGCACGTTAAGCCGGCCGTCCCGATTATTCATCTTAACACAATTAATAACCGTTAACCTCGCAACACTGCTGATCGATCTTCTTCGCCTTTTTCGACGGGTAAGGTTAGCCTCCTGCTCGGCATACGTACAAAGAGGGCTCACAGAATTCAAACTTATAAGTTAATAACAGGACATTGGCATAGGCTTCAGTCATAAGAGGAAGCAAAAAGAGAAAGAAACTACACATAGGCGCCAACTCCAGGGCATAATCCCCACAAACATTTCATTATGACCCCCATAATGAAATATTTATGGGGACTATGCCCCATAAGTCCCGGTGCCCCCATGGAGTTGGAGTCTATGTGTACTTTCTCCCTTTTTTTTTCTTCCTCTTATGGCTGCAACTCCATGGGGACACCGGGGCCTATGGGGCATAGTTCATTATGGGGGCGGGGCATAATGAAATGTTTATGGGAGTAGTGCCCCCATAAAACAAATAGCAAAATTTGGTGCCTGAAATAAATCCTTTTCCATAATTAAGGTTAACTGTTCGCATATTAAGATTGAAAACAAGTATTTCTACTTTTCAGGCTAAAAGAATATCATCAATATTGGCAAACCAATCCTCAAGACCACTTAGTAGCCGAACTCTTGAATTTCAGAAGATTGTAAGCGAAGTCAAAAGCGTTGGAAAATATCCACCTTCTCAATCACCAACTCCTTCGTCCAATTCGGACAAGGGCGATTTGTTTGGAAAATATGACCATCCATTACAGTATTCACATGGAGATGAAAATCAATTCGCCTCCAGTGACGAATTCCATATGGATTACGTAAGTACCGCAGTTTAATTGATTCATAACTTAAAAAACAAAAAAACAGTAGAAGGGGCAGTATGAATATCTTTAGATGGTTTTAGGCTGGATCGGTTAAGCACGAAGAGTTGCAAAAGGAGTCTAAGGTTGATGAAAAATTAAGATCACATTGGCCACCACCCTCTCCTCCTCCAGCGAAGGAAAGTACAAAGGTGATTCCATCTCATTTGACCAACATGAATGTTTATCAAATCTACGCCGATGCCCAGCTGTTTGATGAACGTAATAAAGGAGCTATGACCGATACATCTGAAGAGGTACAAAAAAAACGTTCGAGCAAGGTTTAGTCATAGTATCTTCTCCAAATTTAAGAACTTTAGACTTTTGGTCAAATTTTTCTAAATTGTTACATTTGCGACTACAGCCTTGAGTCAGTTTCGTAAGAGATTTCATTACAAGCAAGGAACCAAAAGGGCTGGTAACTGACAGGGAGCCAAAAGGGGTTGAAAAGGCGTTTCTTGCCTACTGATTTAGCGTCGTTTTAGTGCTAAGTTACCGCACTCTTTTAATCTTTTGCTGACGATGAAGCCTCTTACAAAAATTGGCAAAACTTTCTATCTCAACAATGACACGGTCCTACCTGAGAAAATCTTGCATTAATCTGTCTTGAAATTCTAGAGTGTCACATAATTGTATGTATTCCAGATCGCCACCAGCGAAACGGAATCAACCAGCACAGAAGAAATCCAATCAAAAAAGCTACCCAAGGAACCTTATTCGGTCAGCGAAAACGAAGTGATTTACGGAAACCGAAACGTGCTTGAACTGGGCTCTAATTTACGTCGTGGTCCAATAGTATCACCTTCTGTAATACACAACAATGTCCAAAGTGTTGTATCAAATTGTTCCCAAGTATCTCGCATGTGCGGATGGAAGGTGCCACCCCATATAACTTATAAATGCCCAGATCCGGACTGCGCGTTTGAAGAACAGCATTTTATCCCTCAGTAATTCTTTTGCATTTTTGTATTCATACACATATTCACTTCAGTCGTTTTTTTTTAGTATAAATGGCAATCTATTGGTTAGTTAGAAAAGTACTTTGACTTATTATAAAAGATTGTTCTTTGGTATACCATAAAAAATGATATATCAAATAACAATAGTTAGACTTATTTATGTAATCTCCTAACTTTTAAGTCCATAATCATATTATCAGGTGAAAAAGTATAGCTAGTTATAACGTGAGGCGATTGACGGTATCATTTTTTTAAATGAAAGTGGTATTGGAAAGTGGTGGTTAACGGATTAAACAAAGTAACTCCCTCTTGGACTCCTAAGACCTTTTTTAAAAGTTGTAAAGACTTCACGGGGGAAGTTTAATCCGCTACCTTACCATTCCACTTTAGTCATCAGGCAAGTTTTAACTAGTTAAAGCGTAACGTGTGAAGTTATATTTTCGAATAGTTTTTTTTGTAATGAATGATGCATTTTCATTCAGTTAAGATATTTAGAATAGTGCTAAATGGGTTGCCTATAATGTGATGTAACGAATTTGCTCAGAAAAAGTATTTATATTATTATATGTATACAATACGTATATAAACACTATTAACAATTACTCAGGCATTGAGTTTGAATAAGACTGACATATTTGTTTTATATGTTGTTTTCGTCATTTTATTTCCGTTAAACATAATCAACAATGCAGTGTTCCTATTTAATGATAAGTTACCAATATTTTTTGTAATGCTCAAAGTCTGTGTGGAATTTTATGTAATTTAAAAATTTACTTTTAATGTAGTGTGTGTTTTAAAGACTGAAATGATTTTTGTGTAATTCATTACGATTTTTTCGAATAAAATTTTTATGTATAAAGAAAATTGAAAGATTATTTATAGAGGTTGATGCATATTGAGAATTGGTTTTTCGGTTTATTTTCCGCATATTTTATGGAGGGGACGCTGTTTTAATATGAACAGGCTTAGGTATGGTTCAATAAATAAAGTTGTTCGTCTTAAAAGGGGTAAGTAATTTAATATAGCAATTGTCCTTTTGAGAATTTAAACAATTAAATAAGCAAAATAAAGTTCAAACCACCATATATTAGGCCTTATGGTAGCAAGGGGAACGAAGTGCCTACATACGAAGGGTGAGATTGCTAAAGAGATAATCAGTTTGTGGTGTAAACACCCTCGTGTCTCGGTGTCAATATTCGACATGAAAAATGAACTTAAATGCCATCTATTAAGGGGTGCAAAGGGCAATCAACAGATGGAAGTTGTTAACATTTTAATTATTATTTTAAACGGATTGTAAAGCATTGCATTAGGTACCCCATGATTTTAAAGAAAACAAATAGATATTTTTTATGTTTTATAGAGGAAATAGAATAAACGTCGACTAAGACTTGAATCAAATTAAACTGGGCCTTGGTACTAAAACTCCTTACAGAAAATTTTGATGGTAAATTCCTAAATCTAAAAAAAACTGCAATTTCAAAACATACACGAGCAAAGCCAATTAAACAAATTTAAGGAATTAGTGACTTAAACTCCTCTATCTTAATGTGAGGGCACAGCCCAAAACTTAAAAACTGCTCGGACGTAAAAATAGACATTGTTTAATAATTTGCTGGTTATGCTACCCACTTAACATTCTTCAGAAAACTATTTTTACCTTTTATGACTGTTTCAGGTTGACTGATTAAATTTATCTTTTGACCGCCTCTGCTGTTTAATATCTTGTTGTTTCCTGAAACGATTTATACCGTACGAAAAAAATAAAAAGAAATCTCCAGCATAGTTTAATACTTTAATCCTTCGTAGAATGTGCAGGCCAGGTTTTAACAATCGTTTTCTAAATATACGTTCTTGTTTATTAGTTATCAAAAATGAATTTTAAAAGTTTGTAATAGATTTCAAGCATAGAAGAAATCAATATATTTACTGAAAAAGATATTGGGCTTTCAGCATCATTTGGTCCTCCATTTCCTTATAAAATAGTCTATAGTTGTGAAATGTGCAGGACAGACTTTGCCAATTCTTGTTTGTAGACCTTTCTAATCGTTCTTTACGTATTAAAAGATTTTCAAAATATTTCCTAACTGTTTCAAATAGATGGCTCGAAATACGGATAACCAATTAACTCGCCGAAAAGAAACTTTCAAACTTCTGGTGCGGCTTAATACCTCGTCCTTTGTATTAATACTTTTATCAACATTTCTTATTAATATAAAAAAAAACTTACAATTTCTTCAGGCTGGCTGATTAGCATACCAAAAGTTAATTTTGGGCTTTCAGCGTTATTTAATGCTTAATTTTTGCTCAAACAATGTGCAGGCTAGACTTGAGCAAATGCCCCTTAAATACTTATAGTGTAGGGTGTGTAGCGTAGTAGTCTATGATCTTTTCTTAGTTACCTACCGAATAACAACAAACTGGAATTCTAAACTTTTCGGAGGTGAAACTGTTTTGTGTTGTAATTTGCTTCAAAAATGAGCTTCCCAGATTGTTTTTCCGAAGAACAAAAATCAGATGTGCCCTTTGATATTGAGGAAGAAGCAGAGAACGTGATAAATAATTATCTTTTCTCGGATTTGTGAGTTGTTGTGTGGTAATGATTTCATTATCACACTCATTGGAATAACAAGTCTATTAAGTACATATCTAAAATAAGTGCGATATGGTATAACTTATCCCGCGGTGATAGATAAAAATTACTGGACCGCAAACATCTCGTTGCTACCGTTACAATAAATAAGATCACCAGATTATGTTTGATCATTTACTTAATTATTAAAATTAAGTAAATATACACTATATTAGTGTGATAGTAGGTATATGTTTTACGCACTCTGTTTTGCCTTAAATCTCCAACATTTTTCGTTGCAACAATGTTGCAAATTCCTGGGCAATTTCTAATAAAAAATTTTCAAACGCAAGAACCAAATAAGAGTGTATTCTGTGTTAAAATATTCGAGCTTTCAATTAAAAAATCAAAGCTTGCCAGAAAGTATCGATTAAAAAAATGAAACAATGAATAATTAGAAATAAATGCAAATTAGGAAACACTTAAAAGTCGTGCATTGTAGGGAATTAAAAAAAAATACGCGAAAGATAATTAATATTCAAAACAAAAAAAGTATTGTAGACGTCAGGGCACTAGTGTTGCGGCCGGTATCACAATCACAGCAAGCTATGGCCGAACAAAAGACGAGCAGAGCAAAAAACGTATTGTTTCAATTGTTCAGCGAAGACAAACAGATGAATGCAGTTTTTAATTACATCACTATGCCTTTTGTTCCATTATGAATGCGGTGATCATAGATATTCTGCCACAGTTTCCGTTTTTGTTAAGGCTTTAAGGACGCGGGTATATTTTTATCAGCACGAACACCAGATTCTAAACAATATCAAAAGCAAGAGACTTTAAATTCCTAACAAAAGGGTATACAAACACGGACGTTACTGTACGAAAATTTTAAATGAAAAATACGTTCAAGTGTTTTTTTTCCTGACAATGAAAATTTTTAAATATTTCGAAATACAAGCACGTTCCCTGAAACGTTTTTATTAAGACAATGGCATACGAATTTAGAGTAACAAGGGGAACACTTGGCCTTTGTGAATTATCACAAGCGGCTTCTGTAACCGAAATTTTGAGTATGTAAAAGATAAACTCGGTAGTCGGTTTGTTTTAAGGGTAGAGTATATTATATTTTAAGTTGTAAGTAGAAACAATTTTTTAAAGGTTAAGTTATTTCTACATAATTTTACGTAAAAAATAAATGATTTTTTTAAGTTTCTTGAAGCAGACGTATGATATCTCTCTGAAACTTGGTACAATGATTCTTTGAAGGTCCAGGATGTGAAACAGTTTGGTGATAGGTTAACTACAAGCACCGTTATTGTCAAAAGAAAGTTACTTTCAAAGAACAATTCGCGAAAAATAACGATTATGTAAAGAACACACTCACATAAAGACCTGGAGATGCTATTAAACCACTGCCACTAGAAAAGAGGGTTTAAATTGAGGTGATTTGGAAAACTTTCAAAATCACCGAATTACTAATTTCTTTCGTACTTTCGTATATTCGAAAATATCTTCGTAGCTATTCGTTTTATGCTAAAGTATTGAATAACGTACAGCAAGTAACTTTGGTTAACCCATTGGCGTAGAGAAGAGGGTTTAAGTTGAGGTGATTTGGAAAACTTCCAAAATCACCCAGTTACATTCTTTCGTATTTTCGAAAATACCGTTGTAACTCCTCATTTTATAAATAAATGTCAAAAAAGAAAAATCTTAGTTTATCAAATTTCCTTTCGATTAACATATAGCAACTTAACACTTAGTTAACTCATTGGCGTAGGGAAGGGGCTTTAAACTAAGGTGATTTGAAAAACTTTTAAAATCACCCAGTTATATTCTTTCATATATTTAAAAAATATCTTCGTAACTATTCATCTTATGCTAAAATATCAAAAGAGAAATATTATAGCCTACACAATTTTCTTTCGAATGACGTGTAACCATTTATGCTAGAAATGGAAGAGAAACAAAGATAGTAATATTTTAGAAAATTCTAAGAATTTCAAAAACTTTAGCTAATTTAGAAATATTTTTAAGGTTCAAAGATCGTTGTGTCTCCTCCCCCAATTTATAATATGACAGTCTATAAGTATTATCAAATAAAAACTTTAATTTTTAGCATATGAAACTAACGAATGCCTTTGTAAAGAGGTTTACTAAGTTTATTAAAATAAGCTCGAATTTAAACCCGATTGTACAAAAATTGTACGACCAACAGACAGCTTTTTCTATATGATTTGAAAGGAAATTTTATGGATTATAATTCTCTCTTGATATTTTTTTATGAAACGAATGGTTACAAAGTTATAGCTTAAGCTTTGTAAGAATGTAGTTTTGGGGATTTTCTGAGGTTTGGAGGAGCTTTCGGGATTTAGTGGTGCGTTTTTGAGATCCAAACCTAGTTCTATTCTTTATTTATAGTATATTATATACCGAGGTGGAAAGTAGTTCATTACTGTCTAGAGATAATTATAGTTAATCGAGACGCGAAGCGTCGAGGTTTACTATATCTCGAGGCAGTAATTAAACTTTTCACCAAGGTTTGTATACTATTTTATTTTCAACCATACAGATAAATTAATATGAATCATTTATAATAATAATTAATATTATGAACAAACAAGCTGTCATTTAATAACAGTGGGCGTGGCCGGGTGAAAACTAATCAGCTGATCACTTTCCACCCGGGTGGGGAAAGTAACAACTTTCCACCCGGGTAGAAAGTAACAGTCAGTAAAGGCCAATTTTCCAACTTACAAAACAGTTAGTAATAACGTCATTACACATATGGTTGAAAAAATCCTACAACTGTCATGACATCACTTTTGTCCAATAACAACGCTTGGATCAGCATTTCAACAGCCAATCATTCATTTTTATCATGATAAAAAATATCATTACGTTCTTCTCGCACATCGAAAAAAACGACGCGTCTCTGTCTGCTCTGTTGTTACAGAAACTTAAACTTCAAAAATATTATTTGACATTAATTGCTAAAATAAACGTCAGAAAAAATATCTTTAATAAAAATTTGTTTGTTGTTTCAGGATTTTTTCCAATTAAAAAACACTCGACCTTTTATTTTTATGGATAAAATTTCATTCTTGTATCACTCAAACGAAGTTGCCATAAGAAAATGGACTCGACTAGGCCTACATAAAAAAACCCTTGCCCTTCGGGCGCGGGTTTTTAATTAATGTAGGCCTAGTCTCGTTCATTTTCCATGGCAACTTCGTTTTCGTACAAAATGAAATTTTATCGATAAAAATAAAAGATCTCGGGCTTTTACTGTTGAAAATAAAATATGTAACACGCTACTCTGCAAACATTACCAAACAAAATATATTATTTTCAACAGTAAAAGCCCGAGACCTTTTATTTTTATCGATAAAATTTCATTTTGTACGAAAACGAAGTTGCCATGGAAAATGGACGAGACTAGGCCTACATTAATTAATTTTATGTAGGCCTAGTCGAGTCAATTTTCTTATGGCAACTTCGTTTGAGTGATACAAGAATGAAATTTTATCCATAAAAATAAAAGGTCGAGTGTTTTTTTATTGGAAAAAATCCTGAAACAACAAACAAATTTTTATTAAAGACATTTTTTCTGACGTTTATTTTAGCAATTAATGTCAAATAATATTTTTGAAGTTTAGATTTCTGTAGCAACAGAGCAGACAGAGACGCGATTTGTTTTTAATAGTCATGTGTTTAATTTTTGGGATAAAAGTACGTACATTAAATACTGGTACGAATAACATTCAACTTGATTTTTCTAGAAATTTCGCTTATTCAACCGTATGATATTTTTAGATGGTCATAAAGAGAAAAAAAAATGCTATAAAATTTCGACCTAAAAAATATAGGTTGCCATTTAAAAAAAGTATCGATGACGTCATAGCGCAAAGGTATGACCTTGAAAAAAATATTTAAAACCATCAGTTTGTGGAAAATAATTTGTTATAAACCTTTTGTCTAAAACTTTTTTTTCTAAAACTAATAATAAAGGCGCTAGCATCGAGGTTCCATACTTTTTATTCACCCTGTATATAAATTTATATACAGTATTGTTTCGTGTATTGTATTAATAAATTATGTTTACATTAATGCAGTTCCGTTTTCGTCAATTTTTGTAACCCCTTAATCATCGAT
Source organism: Melanotus villosus (assembly GCA_963082815.1). Classification (NCBI taxonomy): domain Eukaryota; kingdom Metazoa; phylum Arthropoda; class Insecta; order Coleoptera; family Elateridae; genus Melanotus; species Melanotus villosus. The sequence goes on from OY720420.1 coordinate 10,012,612, forward strand.
CTCCGCATTATCCGAGTTTTTTCGTATCCGAGGTAGTCTCGGTCCCAATTAACTCGGATAATCGCGAGTCTACTGTACATATATAGTGTAACGAATCGCATCAGCAGCTGCGGAAAGCAGGTGCGAGATTAAATGCGTCATCCGCCGCTAGAATTATCCACCGAAAAGCTTCCAGAGCGTTCGGCGGATACTTACTCTCGCGCAACTACGGGAATGTTGTGGAATGAAATTCTGGAAGGATGGAGCTGGGATATATAAGGCGCGACCAAACGAACCCGAGCAGTCTAATCCAGCAGGGCCGCGCCAAGCCAGTTCGCCACCCGTGTGCAAAACTAAATTTTGCGCCCTTACAGATAGCTAATTATAAATTAAAAGGTTTACCTATTTACCTTGTTTAACTGTTTTATAGTTAAAGACGGTAAAATATGTTTCCTTATATACAGGGTGATTCAAAAGTATTGTCATTAAATTAAATGGGTATATGCTGACCTTAATAGAAGAACATTACAGCAAAAATTTAAAGCTTATTGCGATTTTTGTTTATTTTAAATTTTGTTATAGGTACACTTTTGAGAACCGCTGGCTAATATGCATTTAAAAACCTGCAATAGAAATTTGACCTTGCAAAAATAAATGAAAAATCAGACAATTATGTAATTTACAGGTTTCACTTTCCTTTCGCATTTTTTCATGCTTGAGACTGGCATTAAACAATAATTATTGGCATTTTTAAAAAGTGATATAAAAAAAATTGTTGTAAATAAAGTGAAACATGACTTACAAAAATTTTTCAAATGTTCCTCCATTAACTCCTATACAAACACAAATACACACAACACAAACAAAACAAAATTAAGTACAATAACATCAATTAATTCAGTTGTTAAAAGGTTAACCTTCCATTAAAACGTTCGATGAATGCACTCTGAAAGCTAAGAATGAACTGATATTAACCTACTTACATATACAGCTGGTCTGCATCAGTATCAACAACAAGGGCGTTTGATAAATTTAAATTCCAGTGACCACCAAACAATTTTTGTGTTGATATTTTTAATTTTTTTCCGAGTTTACCGCTTACTTGCGACACATGCTTTATTGAGAAAAGTTGTTCTATTTGATATGCTCTACCTACCCTTAAAATTAATGACAATACTTTTGAATCACCCTTTATGTAAATGTAAGTGAACTGTTAGATGTATATGAACCACCTAAACTTTTTTTATTGAGAAAAACCAAACACATAACAGATGACAATTGTAAAAATTATTTGTATTCAATTAAAACGGTTCCAGTGTTCCGCAAAATTTAAAATAAATTTTATGTTTAGTAGCTTTACAACTATTGAAGAAAAAAATGTGGTTATTAATAGAAATGTGTAATAGGGGCATTTCTCCAGAGTAGTCATATTTACAACATTTTTTTCCTTTGTCGGTTTCCAAAAAAGAATAAAGAATTCGATAGAAAATAAAATAATTAAAGTTTTTTTACCGCGGCCGCTCTAATTCTAGCCACGTACCAATTCATGCTTTTGCTTATTCGTGCTTTTCGTTTATGTCGTCTGTCGCTTTATCGGCTGTGCCGTTTTGCCGCCTTTGGTGTGGCCGCCTGTGTGCGGTGCACGCCTTCGCACCCATGGCGGCGCGGGCCTGTAATCCAGCCAACAGTCGCGGTCGCGAAGTTAATATAAATATCCGTGAATAGTCTTGAACTAATAATCGCGGCGTGTTTGTGAATACGTAGAAATAAATTGTTAAATAAATAAACTGTTATAAATAAATTACTTTAATGTTCGGTTTTAATATTAGTGTTCCGTTTTAGTTTTACGTTAGTGTTTAATTGTTTTTTATAATTATTTCGTACTTTAAGTTTGTTTAATAAATTAATTTACACCACGAACCGAGTTTATTTAAAATAAACGTCGTAAAAACGTTACAATAGTTTTGAAAACGTCGAAAAGCTGTCTAAAAGTGTCAAAGTAGGTGTAATAGTTCAGGAGATATTTGTATTTAGAATTATAACAAGCTTCCAGGTTTTCTACTGCTTTTATACAGATTTTAAAATGAGAACTGGCGCAGAAATAAATAATTTATATTTCAATAAATTTACAATAAATACATTTAAAATAAAATAACATACACAGGATGGCCCTTAAATAACGTTCCATTATTTATGTAAATAAAGACAATTCGGCAATTATCTAATTATGTTACGTATACGTAGATATTTGTAGCAACATACAGGGTGTATGAAAAAAGCCGACAAATAGGCACACCATGGGAAGCAGCATTAAGAAGTAAGCAAAAAACTCTAGTCCCATTTTTCTGGTAACCCTCTAGTTATCGAGTAATTGATAGTCTTAGGTAGGATACTAATTTTTTTTATTAGGGTGAATTATTATTAAATGACAATGACTGGTCATAGTTTAAGCAACAGGAAACACAACCAGTTGGTATTTTAGCACTTTCTGCTTGGAGTTTGGCTATAATGTGTTTTCAATTAAAGCAAATTCTTTGCTTCTGAAAGTTTTAAAAGGTTTTGCAACACTGCACTATTTCTAAGTAACTACTGGAAAATTCGCTGTCATTTTGATTTGTCAGCAATTGCTTGTCTGCTTTAATAATTTCGAAAATTGTCCGTTTGTTTCATTATTTTGTTGTGTTTTGGTTTGATATTTTGTGTTTTTGTTGAAAAGTTGTTATTTCGTTTAATTAGTACTGTGGTTTTGAAATATTGTATTATGGAATATAAACTTCGAGAATATGCAGATATGTACCTAATCTTGGGCGAGGCTGGAAATTTTCATACAGCTGAACAACTGTACTCGCAACGTTACTCAAATAGAAGACATCCTCGATAAAATGTGATAAGCAGGTTAGATACAAGATTACGGGAGACAGAAAGACTTGCACCTTATGCGACTGAGAGAGGTCGCGGCCGACATGTACTGGAGCCAGATGTGGTGTAAGAGATACTGAATACCTTCGAAAATAATGCTGGATTAAGTACTCGTTCTGTAGCTCGTAGATTAAACCTTAATCACTCAACAGTACATCTCTTACTATAGGAAAATGGTTTATACCCATATCATTATCAACGGGTACAAGGTTTACTGCCAGAAGATTATCAGCGGAGAATGCGATTTTGTGAATGGATGCTTCGTCAGCAAGAATAAAATCCCAGATTCATTGAAAATATCTTATGGACAGATGAATCCACTTCTACTCGCAATGGGATTTTCAATATTCACAACATGCACCAATGGAGTGACGAGAACCACCAGGATATTTATCAAACCCATCATCAGGTGCGATTTAGTGTAAACGTTTGGGCTGGAATTCTTGGTACTACATTAATAGGACCACATGTTTTACCCCAACGTTTGACTGCAAACAATTTTGTGGAGTTTCTGACTAACAACTTGCCGTATTTATTAGAAGACATCCCTTTAGCAACCAGAAGAAGTATGTGGTTCCAAATTGATGGAGCATCAGCTCATTGGGGAATTCAAACAAGAAACTGGTTAAATGAGCAGTTCCCTGAGAGATGGATTGGACGAAGTGGTCCGGCAGAGTGGTGTGCAAGAAGTCCGGATTTAAGCTGTCTTGACTTCTTCTTATGGGGAACTTTAAAAGAGCTCGTCTACCAAGAAGAAATAAACACAGAGGAGCAGCTGATAGAAAGAATGCAGCAAGCAGTCGCCACAATAAGACAAAATAATATGTTACAGAACATGACTGACCGCATCATTCGCCGAGTGAGAAGGTGTCAAGATGTTGGAGGGGGTCATTTTGAACAGTTATTATAAATTGTTATCTAGATCTGAATAAAAAGTTGTTTTTTTTTAGTTTACTATTTTTTAATTGTAGGTAGTACTTAACATTGGTAAAAAGTAAAAAAGTTGTAGCTACGTTGCCAAATTTAAAAAACTTTAATCGAAGATATTGTGGAAACTATGAGTTTGATGCCAAAATGCATTTGAAGTTTCTTGTTAGGTTTCTAATGTAGTTTCTCATGATTTGACTATTTGTCGGCTTTTTTCATACACCCTGTATACTTGCTATAACCGTTAATTGTTACACGGTGAAAATGGTGAAAATGGTGAAATGTTTTTAGAAGAAGTGATTCTTTGTCGCATGCATTGTGATCTTTTTCTTTTTGTGTTCTTTTGGTTCGAAACTATTACAATTTATTTTTACTTTTTTAATTAATCAACCCCATTTCTTATAGATAGAGCAAAAGAATGTGGCATAATATTATTCATATTTCCGCCTCATACGAGCCACAAGCTTCAACCTCTTGACCGTTCAGTCTTTAGCCCACTGAAGAAATACTACAACACCGCTTGCCATGAATGGTTACTAAATTCTGCTGGGTCGCCCATGACCATCTATGACGTTGCTGAGTGTGTAGGTAAAGCATGTCCTCTCGCATTCACACCGGGTAACATTCAATCCGGTTTTAGAGTGTCCGGAATTTACCCAACCAACAGAAATATTTTTACCGACGATGAATTTCTCTCATCGTTTGTCACAGATGGGCCACACAGCCTATCTGTGACAAACGATGTGAGAAATTCATCATCAGCTGTTGAGGCTGAGAATAATTTAATTGTAAAACACCTTCTATTGAAACACCAAGTTATTCAGGCAATACTCCAGTTGGCAATCCCAGTACGTCTAAAGCTCACGTAACGCCACAAGATATTCGCCCCTTATCCCAGCCCAACCTAGAAAATCAACAAGAGATGGTAGAAAACCGGGAAGATTCCGCATTTTGACGGATATGCCAGAAAAACATGAAATACATATGCAAAAACTGGCTAGAAATAATAAAAGTAGTAGTCAGAAAAATCAAGGAAAATTAAAAGTGAAGAACGTCTTATTGAAACATGATTCTACAAGTTCAGAGGAAAGTCTTGAAATGTCAAGTTCATCAGACTCTCTAGAAGATGTTAGAGTTGGTCTGGATGAAATTGAAGAGGAAAGTGAACTTTCGCAGACGATCAGTTCAGATGATTTTGTTGTTGTTCAGCTCAAAGGGAAAAAATCTGTTCAGAACTTTGTTGCTAAAATTATATCAGCTGGAAATTAAATTTTTGAATTGAAATACCTAAAAAGAATTCAGGGTTCCGCTAACAAGTTTATGTATGATAATAATGAAGAGATTTATGAAATACAAACATGTGACGTAGTTATGATTTTATGAAGCTACCATATCCTAAGTCCACTGGTAGTACTGACCGCAAAAGTAATCAACTTGAATTTGAAGTAGATTTCTGTGCCTATAATGTTGGTTAATTTGTAGAAAACATACTCATGTTTGTGTCCCTAGGTACATACTAACCTGTCCCAAAGTACGTGCTACGTGCTGTACCTTAGGACAAAAACATGATATGTCATTTCTTGTAATATTTTTTCCTTTATATTTTATTTTACGTTCTTTTGTATTGTGTTTATTTTAATAAAGATCTGTTTCGTGTATTACATGCTTAGAATCTGTAATTTTCAAATAATCTGCTGTTTAGGACGCAATAAGAGAAAATTGTCCCAAGGTTCTCCCTACTATGAAATTCACATTAAATTCTTAACCTGTTCTTTTCTGAATGCGTGTGATTTTTTGGAATAAAAAGTTTAATTACAAGTACATAGTAACAAAATTGAGTCAAGCAGGACATGGAAGCTAACCTGTTACGTTTAATTTGCAAATTATATAAAGCTATATTATACTTTAGGTTGATCGGGATATAAGTTACACATATCGAAGCTTAAAGAGCTAATTGTATTTTAAAAAATGTTACTGTATTACATTATTTGGGACGTTTTGGATGGTACCCTAACCTGAATGTATTATAATATCTAACGTTGATTTTCAAAGCGGGGGGGGGGGGTGTTGTATGCACAAATAATAATGGATAATAAGTACTCACATTGACGTAATCTGGATTGATGACAGTACCTTCGTACGCGCACTCCGGTTAAACACACGCGAACAACCGACCACCTAGAAATGAAAGAAAAAATTAACAAAAAGGCACCATGTCGTAGCGAATATATAACCACTTAATTATATAAATTATAAGATTTTAAGTGGTAAGTAAAGACACCGTATAAAAGATATCCCGATCCTTATTGAAGTGTTTCTAAATAATTTTGAGAACATTTCAACGGGAATTGTTATTTTGGAACAGTTGTTATTGTGTGAGTGACGCATGCGTTTTCCATCCATTGTCTCTGTTCTTTTGTTGCGATTATCTGCATAAATCCTGTAGTGGTTTTCATCCTACTATTATGTCTATCCGCATGCATACATTTACCCCATAAAATACGTATGTAACAATGAGCACACGTCCATAGTATCGGGGGGGATTTTAGATATTATATTCAGCGGTGAAAGATGTAAAAAACACCCACAATAGCGTCTATTCTACTGCTTAACAATTCAAAGGGGCGATTTGGATCCTTCGCGCCAACTTATGTCCGAAAAGAAAAAGATGAATTACGCGCCGGCAATAAATTACGTTATCGATAGAGGAAGCAACGAAACGGTACGAGATTAACCGTGTAAGAACAACCGGGGAGTTTAATTGAATTGTTAAAAGTGCGAAGAAAGCCAAATCGAACATAATCTTTATCACCGGCACATCTAAATTCTAATCCATTCATTTAAGCGCACGTCCTGCGGACCAGAACATTCCCGCTTCGTTCTTGGATAGATGGCATCCGTTAAATAACAGGACGACTATCTGCAGAACAGAGTTGATACAGATGGGTTTTCATTTGATTATGAACAATGCCAGAAGAACAATAGCATCGGCTGAAATGCACTGCAGTCGAAGATGACGAGAAGTGAATAGTTTTCATTTAGCACTACCATTTGCATTTTATTTCATTTTAGACGCGTTTTCTCTACTTCAGAATGCACGTTCGGTTAAAAGTTTCCCATTCGCGAGTACCGTAACAATGAACCAACAATAAAATACAATTTATAATTACTCTTTAATTTTATTATAATAGCGCACCAACTGAAACGTTCACATTACGGTAAAGTCCTTCAGAAAAACCACACCAAATTACGTTAAAACTTTGAAATATTAAGGAGCCTACATCAGGGTAAGTATAGTTCGATTGTATCAAATATTGCAACAATAACATTCATAAAAACCAATACTAAAACTAGAAATTTAAAAATTACCATAACAAAATCGTGCGTTTCTTTTCCACGCATTAAAATCATATACGGCTGTTTCATTTTACCTTTAGTTTAATTACGACATTAATTCAAACCTAGATCTCGCCCAATAATACAAAGCAAACAAACAAGCAATTCATTTTTATTGGAAAGAAAATAAATGAAGGCTTGGCCCAATAAAAACAAAATAAGGTCTATGCACGAAAAAATTCGGAAATATAAAAAGATTTCTTTTTTTTGTTAAAAGCAATTCAAGTTCAGTTGCTTTGTGATATTGGTTTATTTTGATATAAATCCAGGATTGATCCACGAGGATCTGCTCCATGTCAATTGATGATGATGATGATGATGATATGCTAAACCTTGAGTCTATACTGCGTTCACTGACGGTAAAATGTGCAACTCGTATCTATAAGTAGTATATTAAATTTCATCAGTAGATCAGTAGAGTAGATCGCTAATGCAACCTTATAATGAAATTAGATCAAAGAAACAGAATTGTTCAGTTTTATGCGACATTTGTAGGTATTTTGTCAGATTTGATAGTGCATAGGCAAGGCCCGCTGATTTAATATTACATATACGGGTAATATTAATTCAGCGGGCCTTGACATAGTGGCTATTAATAACAGATATCGCCGTTTTTCTACGATGTTTAGTTAGTCATGTAAAGTAAAATTAGCTAAGTACTCTGCGTTCAACTATCAACCTCAAAATTAAATTCTGCTGTCAAGCTGACATCGAAGCGGATATTATGAATACAAATTAATTTTCAATGATCATTTGCGTTTTGGTTATTTTCATTATTTATTTTGGGGCGTATCTAATAAGTAGGTTCGGACATTTTAATACACATAAACTAATTTCAGTAGTTTAATTGAATTCTGCGTTGTTGCGAAATTTTCAATTTAATTTTGTCTGCTAATAAAGCAACATCTAATGGCCGCCGCAAGAGAAGTAGCTGGGGTTTTTCTGGCCACTCTGTATTCGCAAATATTTATACTGAATCTTGAAGTTTTGTTAGGTAGAAGCAATACTAGAAGATCCAGTGCTTTCTTGGCTAGTTTTAAGTCGGGCAACCCAAAATACTTAAAAACGAAAAATATTTTAACTAAAACCCACCCGTAGATACATAGCAAAGGCGAAGGAATTTTTAACCACTAATAACGCAAGAATGCAATACTAATGTTGGAGCCATACCCCTTAGTTTATTTATATCTACGACTCGTTTCGGTAAGTACGCTGTAGAAACTACTTTTTATACCCGTTAGTTAATCTTTACATGGGCTACTTGAAAACTACCCCTATTTTCCAATTTTGTGTAAAAGATTTCTAAACATTCCCGAGTTTCTTAAACAACTGGACATGCTAAAAAATATATGAAAGAACATATTTTAAAAATAATTAAAATTCAACACAGATATGTTTCTTCGTCTTATAAGTAGAGTGGTTGACTCATGACTAAAGGCCGGAAGCTCAGGCACTAAAAATCCTTAAAATATGCACAGAAAAGCAAATAATTGGCACTTGTTTTTTGTATATTTTTGTTTGTTTGTTTATTGAGCGAAATCAGGATAGTCACAGGCTTTCTTACGGCCCATGGCCTTTTTAAAAGACATCTGCATTTGATGGGCCCCTCCGAGGACCCAAGTTGCAGATTCTGCAACGAAGCAGATAAAACCTCCCTTCGTCTCCTTTTACGATGCCTCAGACTACTTCTTCTAAGACATCGACTACTTGGAGCCTCTATGGACAAGAACCCGGACTTTGGGCTAGGTGCCGGTCTGTATGAAGGTATCCCTTAATTTGCGGCGGATGCACAATGAGCCTAAGACCTGAGTGCTGCTACTTCGCACCGCCGGCGAAGAAAAAGAAGAAGAGCGAAGTCTGGGCTTGCGGGTTCCAGGGATTTCAACACACGTCGACTGGTAATCGGCACTACTCGACTAGAATTTTGCCGAACCCATGGAACTTCCACCCCTGGAAGGGATCTTTATCGTGCCAAACATCGTATTGACACTGTTTTACCTCGTAATTGATTTCCGATAAAAATGTATTTTTAAAATTTAAAAAAAGAATTGTCCCACCTTTTCAGATGAAATTTTTAATTATAAAGGATAATACAGGAAACTTCAAAATCGAACTGTAATGCCAAATATAGTCGGATTCGATTTAATTTGGCATGTACTGAACCGTTCTGAACACAGTAAATGCTATCTCTTTTCGTTTCACAAGTCATTCCATAAATTTCAGAGCGGCTCGCTCTAATAGCCTATACGCACTAACAAGCTAGAAAGAGAGCAGTATAACTATACAAGTAACTATACTGCGAAAACCCACATGCCAAATTAAATCGAATCCGACTATATGGGCGGTCTCCTTTCTAAATTCCGGATGAAATGCAAAAATTTGCAAATTTCTTACAAAAACATCTTTAGGAAAAGAAGACAGACTGCATGATGTCAGTGTTAATTAATATGTATCTTATAAAAAATTAACCTTTAATTGCTGATTAAGCTGTCCTTAATTGTTTTACTGAAATTTTACCGTAGAATAATAGAAGAAAATATCTACGTTTAGCAATGGCACTTACGGAAAAATTTTCAAATGGCCTTAGGCAACTAAATAAATCAGGTAGGTAGGTATTTAAAAATAAGTACGACCAAACATGCATTTAAGGTACATTAAAACTTTATGGTGAAAAAACTACCGCAACAGTTATATTTAGAAGGTTCTGGCCCCAACTTACAGTGTTTACTCGTGGGGTATCAAAAAAATTGGTAAATTAGTAGTCGTTTCTGTGTCAGTAATAGGATAGAGAAAAGCGTGCTACCTTTTAAACGGGCGCGCGAACGCGTTAACAGAGTACCGAATCTTGGTGTGTCTGACATTCGCTCATTCAGTGATCGCGAATCCATGCAGCGGATTCTTTATCCTCTATGTACACACGATAAAAATGTCACCGCATTTCCTATTGTTATGTTCTGAATGCCGCATCGAGCCACACATAAAGGGACTCCGATAATGGCGAGGACGGAGACACAGATGCGCCTACGGTGGAAGAGAGACAACAGCCTTTCATCACCAAGGAGATATGATGGCATTGTTTAGCTAAACAATAGACAACTTTTGTTGTCAATGGTGACATGCAAAGAAGTCATTTTAGCCTCCTTTCAACACTGGACAATGTTTGACTCAAGTTTCAATCTGAATTTTTTGCGAGCGTCTTTGTAAAACTTTCCTGATCTGGGTAAATATAGAACTTTTTTCTGATATAAACTTTGAGCAACTTTGATTAAAAATGCTCCCGCTGCATTGTCGTACCGAAAACAGAAAGCGTACCTTGTGTGATCCACGCTCGTTTCTTTATCTCGCGACGCCGGAACGTATGCAACTTGCACAATCAGACCTCGGAAAATATTTCAGAAAAACGACAACCTTTCTCAAATACTCACCGCTTCAGGTTTTTTTTTTTTAATTCAGCCAAAGTCGAGATTCAAACGGGACATTTGTTCCATTAAGGTTTTTAAGATTATAATTTGAATCAAGTCTCTAAATTAAAATTAATTCCTAATCTGGGAACAACAGTAACACTTGACACTCCTTCGAGACAGGGCCACACAGGGTTCGAATCCCAAACGTATTTAAAATTTACCGAGATAAATATTTTGTTAATTCGACTACCGAACTCACACGGCCATCCCAATCCCAAAATCTTAGAAATAGTCAAGAAAAGTTGGTTAAACAATCTTAAAAACTTAAAAGAAAATTTCTGGAAATGCCCTCGTTTATAACCAAAATATTTGTCCTAATTCATGTTGCACCGTCCCGAACAATGGTAATATGTGATAAACGGAAGCGCGGAAGTCTCATCTATCCAAATATAGAACGTCTGCAAAGGATTAGTGAAGTAACCGCCAGAGACGCCGGGGCTTCTGAATGAGCGTCCAGACGCCGGACAGTGGCGCTCATTGTGAGCCGGTGACAATGCGGCTTTCACAAGTTAACCGGTCCCAGCCTATTCAACGTGCATATTAGATAGGACGTTCATCATTCCCATAGCAATTTATAAGGTATTGGTTGATTATTTCACTGCATAATGGCTTAAGTTTGCTAGCTGTAGTGAATAAATTTTCAACTAGAACGATTATTACGTAGCCACTCCTTCAGTATGACAGAATCGAATTAGCTTTTCATTATTTCAAAGTCTCAAAAGGTGTTATGGGATTATTGTATCAGCGTTTCACGCTTTTTTGGCATTAAGTAGACCATGGTTTTATTGTTATTAAGTCGACAACACCTGCAATTTTTGGTTGTACCTACAACTATAAACTAATCAAGATGATTTGGATAAGAGGAGGCAAGTTTTTTATGGTCAAGCATTAAATATTAACTGGCAATTTTCTCAATATCGTTGCTTTATTAAATATAGTAAACTGGGGCATTAAGAACAAATAAATTTTCCTGTCTGGAAACAGTTTACCGTAGCAATAATTATAATAATACAACAAAGATTTAAAAGAAGTAAACTCAGTTAATAATTCATTAATATCCCGTTTAGATTAGTAAGACCGACAGGTTACTCAATACTCAAAAATAATAAACATTAACCATAAAATGGTGATTCGTTCGTAGTTCTTGGTGTTTACATTCCTCTCGTTATTCTCGCCATTTCCTGAAAACGTTTTCAGTCGGACGCAGAAGTACAAAACGCTGTGAAAGAATTCTTCAGTTAGCAGCCACAAGAATTCTATGAGCAGGGTATACATCGGTTGGTGAAACAATGGGATACGTGACTTAATTGTGGTGGTAATTATATTTCTGAATAATTTTTGTATGGACTAAAGATGGGTTTCAATTGAACACACCTCGTACTTTAACCACTACATCAGGTTGTTTTTTGATATGCACTGATTGTCTGGAAATTTCTACCAATGAGGGAGATAGCAGAGCTCTAATGCAAGTCATCAAAACCTACATAAAACTGTAAATTACTTCAAGAAGAAGTTAAAGCATTAAAATCAGAAAAAAGGGTTGAATTACCTCAATGCACTTTGAAATTATTAATACAAGAAATTTTGGAAAGGCGTAAATGGAAAAGAAATATAACCAAAAAGTATCTGATATAATTAGACATCTCTCCTGACGTGCAAGTGGACAACTTAAAATTGTAACGATTGGGAAAATCTCAAAACAACAACCCAGCTCCTCTAAAAGTTGTTCTTCATTCTCGTGATGATGTGTTTCATATACTTCGCAATAAAAGAAAATTCAAGGATGGAAGTTATACTAAATATCAAAGTAAAATTGGAGAAGATGAAATCAGAAAATATAAAACTTAAGAACGGAAATGAGAAACTTAAGAAAGAAGTTGAAAAAGGGAATGATCAGGTGGAATTATTGAGGAGAGAACTAAGAAAGAGGAAAGTAGAAGAAATGAGAAAACAAAGAAGAACTAGAGTTAAAGGAGAAGATATAGGGTTATAATTGATATGAAAAAAATTAATCCAGGACGCAACAAAAATAGGAAGGAAAGATCAACAACAGAAAAAATACCCCCAGTATTGATGGAAATGGTAGCTATACAAGGAAGTGTAAATTATGAAAGCGACAAACATTTGGATCAATGATGAATATACAAAGAAGACTCAGGAACAGTGGAAAATATTAATTAGGCACGTAAGAGAAGCGAAAGAAAAAGGGCTTAGATCAAATGTAATTTACAATAAACTTCTAATAAATGTCTTATACACTAGAAGAACTGGAGCAAAATAAGGATAGGACAAAAAATCAAAAAGCCACAACAGTAAGCGAGAGATCACCAGGCAATGAAGAGGAGGAACTAAGGAAGCAAATGTGTGGAATTACGAAAACAGGGATCCGATCAAAAAACTAAAAATTAAAGGAATTAGGACGGAATACAAGGAAAACGGTCGCAAAGAAAAATGACAAATAAAAGAAAAATGAGAAATGTATATGGGATGCTGGAGTACTTGCAACATAAATAAATTGACAGGAGGAAATTGAAATAACTGAAGAAACGGATAACAATAACATTCAGGCATTGGGATTATAGTCCAGTAACCTTGCCGCCTGAAAGGGCGGGTACCTTACATCAAATCTGGTAGTTCTGATTTTTTGCTGAGTTGTTTATGATGTTGGCCCAATGAATATTCCAAGTTGTCGACCTCGGAAGCCGAACGCAACTTTGTCAAAAATCCAGAAAACAGCGAAATTTTTGACCTTCTTTCAGTTTTTGTCAATTTTGACTTTGAAGGACTACTTTTTCGATAATAACCTTTCAGTACTTTTTTAAAGTAGACTAAATTGGTTACAATTTTGAATCAGAATGGTATCTGTAAGCCCAATAGTTTCCAAGATACAGCCTTTCAAGATTTCCAATTTGTTTCAGTCCTCGTCTGGCCGGCTTGCCCACGAGTTGTGCGTAGTTTTCCGTCTCGTTTGAATTCAAAATCTACAGAATGTTCGATCCCGGATCTTCCGTGAGTTTGTCTTTTATATGTAAGGAGAGTTTGAGTGAAGGTGAAGTGGTATCAGTGAAGGAAAGAGGGGTTCAAACACTTCTGGCGTCGAGTGTCTCACTGAAGAACCAAGAAAATGAACGTTTATTGATAGGTGTGAATCAGATATCTGTGCATAGTGCTTGCCAGAAGAAATAGTATAACAACCCAAAGTTGATTAAAGCAGCTATTCGCCGTGGGGACACAGATGTGAAGTCAACAAGAGCAACGAGATCTGTCTCTGAAGAGTTCAATTTCAAAGAACACTGTTTTCTCTGTGGAGACAAAATAACAGCAGAATTCCTTGTGGCTCAGGGAAAGAAGAAGCCAGAAAAAAGAAATACTATAATTACTGTGGAAAAGAGGTCTCTGAATGCAACAATCTACAATCTTAAGAGCAGCTCAAAAACGAGGTGACGAATGGGCTCTTAAAATAAAAGAGCGTATTTCTGAGAGCACCGATTTGGTAGCACTTGATGCGAGATACCACCGATTTTGCCAAAGGAAACTCTACTTTTCCCCATCAATAGGCCTGCTAAGGGGAGAACGTCGGCATTCCACGCTTGATCAGGCCATGGAACGAATTTTTTCATATCTCGAAGAGAACTCTGAAGAGTGTCAGTTTTCTCTAGAAGAACTCATCGACCAGATAGAAGGAGAAAACCCCGATCCTCGAACAATCAAAAGTCGCCTATTCGGGAAGTATGGAGAAGACATTTTAATAGTCGAGACAGTTGGTACGATAATAAAAATTCAGATCCTCAAATAAAAAGACTACGTGTGGTAAAGGCAGCTGTTGACGTCATACGAGAGGATATATACGTTCACAACTTTACGACACAAATCAATTTACACCCTCCGATGACTTCTTACAGAATGTACATTCTGTGATCCCTGAGTCTTTACGAGTAATGCTGGAAACACTATTTGCTAAAAATTACAGATTTTGAAAAACTTTGGAACCCTTGAAAGGCGGTATCTTGGAAACTATTGGGCTTACAGAGACCATTCTGATTCCAAATTGTGGAAAATTTTGTCTACTTTAAAAAACTACTAAAAGATTATCATCGAAAAAGTAGTCCTTCAAAGTCAAAATCGACAAAAACTGAAAGAAGGCCGAAAATTTAGCGGTTTTCTGGATTTTTGACAAAGTTGCGTTCGGCTTCCGAGGTCGAAAACTTAGATTATTCATTGGGTCAACATCATAAACAACTCAGGAAAAAATCAGAACTACCAGATTTGATGTAAGGTTCGATGTATAAGGTTACTGGATTATTAAGCGAAACGAAGAAAAAAGAAAGAGGAAATCTACAATTAACAAATAAACATATGCTATACCTATTACTTACTCAAACAATTAAGTAAAAAAGTAATAACATTTAATTCTGTCCACCCAAGAATGTTTAGTGATACCCCTGATCACATAACAATCAGATTCGCCAAGTTAATGTAAAATTTGGCAGGCAGTTTTATGATTAGTTTGCCTTCGGTTGCAGAATCGATCCCCCGGATAAGTTTTTTCGATACTCTAATAATAAAAATGTTTCCCATATGTTGCGAACTTTTTGCTGGTCACTGTATTACTTGAAGCTTCTGTTAGATGAAAATTCGAAATTAAAGCTTGTGAAAACTTAAATATAACCCCATATCGATTATTGCGCCATAATACTTTTTGCCAGATTATAATAAACGAAAATTATAACGAATTCAAAATGCTTGATTGCGATTTGTTTGTAACATTAGTTTAATTTTCTTGTAGGTATAAACTTTTATTACTGAAAATACCTTCATACATACATACAACCATAGTTTTACAAAGAATCATTTTCATGCTGCACCTTTTTTGTTAAACAGAGTAATAAATTACCTTAGCTTACCGTTTGCTAAATTTATTAGATGTATTAAGACAATTCAAAATTTATGGTGTTATGTTTTTCCTTCTTTTTTCACTTTATACGTATTGTATATTTAGTTCTATGTTTATTTTCATATTATTGTAATTTTATTTAAAGCACAACTGTAAATTATTTTAAGTTTGGTTGCTCTCTTTATGTTAACTCTCCTAATTGTTTTTTTTTATTAATTGGTGGAATGAAAGAACGGTTCACCGAATCCCTACCTTTAGTGTATTTTTCACATTATACATATTATTTCTTTATTTATAAATCACACCTGTCTTCCGCCGGGATCAAACCCTTGGTATACCACACTTATTATTTTAAGAAAGCGAATCACTCAGAATATTTTTTATTTCAGAATTAAGCGTACATCAATTTTCAAATTTCGACAAAGCACAAATATTTTAACCTGCACAAGTGCCAAGTAAACTTCCTAAGCATTTCGAAGCAATAGGAGCGTCTTGAACTGGACTGCAAACTATAGCATATGTAGATATTTGTCCATCTTTATAAGTTACTTTTATTGCAGTCGAATATACAGTTTTGGCCCTATATCCATTCTCATCGGCTGTATAATTAACACTAACGCCAATGTAACAAGCTGGATCAAAGAAATATTCTCCTTCTACTTTTAATAACACATCGCCTTTTTCGGATTTTTCCATTTTTCCAGTTTCTTTTCGAGATACTTGGCTCGAATGTACTCTATACCTAAAATAATAATAACCTTCAAGAGGATTTAGATTGATTACAAATTTATTTTTTTTTTACTTTTGTTACTTCAAATATTTACATGAATTAATATTCGGCTCTGTGAGATTGGCATGAAATGTCTTAAATTTGGGGTTTACTGGGATTTTGCAAATGCTGAGAGCTGGTTAGGGAAGAGGAACTACACCTTAAGCATAAAAAGCTCGGATGGTATTTTATTTACAAACATTATCTTAGAAGACGTGTCGAAAAATTAAAGGTAGGTAGGCTCTTATCTGAGAAACTCGAGTTCGAATCCTATTGGTGGCCAAAAAATTAAAAACAAAATTCACACTGTCTAAGATTTTAAATTTTATTTTATGTCTTAATTTTTCAAATGCGCAATTAGGTATGTAGATAGGCAAATATGGCTAGAAAATCACAACGCTGACATAGGTATGTATTTATTGTTTTATAAAAACAAAATTTAATTTACATATCCTTAATAAGATTGTTTGTTAAAATGGGCAAGTTCTTTGATATATTTAACATGTAGCCAAGACACTTCCCTGCAAGTGCAAATGTTTTATTAGGAGGGCCCCGTGCCCTCTCAGAATCTACGCCCATGGACTCTAACATCAATCATAACAAAACAGACAATTACCTAATTGGCTTTCAGTATTTGAACAGTTCCGCCTCTTACAATTCCATCATCTGGCTTAACCACCAAAGAAGAATTAATTACATATTTCTTATCATTTCTAAAATCCCAATGTGACTCACAAATATCAGACAGAACTTGTTAAAATTTGTTTTCATAATTAATTAATACACGCAAAAAGTAGTAACATAGTGGATTTCACAAATAGTATTCCAAAAATTGAGAATTTAACATAACTTATTTGTAAAAAGGAATTTATTGTACTTACTCAAACGCGTAGCTACCGTCTTTTTCCTGCTTGTTTTTGTAATAAGCCACATCGTTATTTCTCAAATGAAAAAAGTGCTTCGCTTCAATAAACGCAAAAATTACGATTATTAAAAATATGGTACAACTTCTGATAATACCTATGTTTATTTTTCATGCTTCTAACAAAACTGAGAGCACAATTAGCAATTCTTTGACATATAACATATTACTCTAAAATTTAAAGGCCAACAACTTTTCTTATAAGTACCTACTTTCCTACTTATGCGTGCATCATCACTATTAATGTGCTCTTTAGGCTGCTAATTTACATTTTGCAGTATAATATAGCAAAGAGGTAAATTACCTAGTGGTGCTGTTCAATAAATTTTAGATATCCCTATTTCCTACCTCACTGCTATTGGCATTTAGATTTCTTTTTTAGTCTTAGTTAATTTCATCTTTCTTTTGCATATATATTATATGAATTTTAGTTTTTTTAACACGTATTAGATGACGTAAACAATACACTGGTAATTCCTCAATAATGTTTCGTAACATTTTTATATGCCTAACGCTAAATCTTCACATAACGTGTGGTCAAAAAGGTTGCCCAGTCGCGAGCAGCTATATAATAGATTGGGGGAAAGTATCGGGCCTTTTTGTCGCTAGATGGCTCTAAAGTCACATATCTCTCATAACAGTTTAGACAAAGGTGGTCACGCTTTTAATTGGTCAATCACATCACGTGGTACACAGACGCCATATTCCCTCCAATTTCTTTGTTTACTTCATTACGTACAGGCGTTTGGTTGTGTTTGACGTTGCATTTTGAGACAATTATAGGCGTTTGTACTTGTTCTTGGAATAAACTGGTGAAGATACTTCATTATAAAGGTAGGAGTATTATTATTATAGTATTTATAGTTGACGGAAACTAAAAAACGGATCTGTAATTAATTCGTATGGTAGTAGAATACCTGGCAGATGTTCATTGAAAGTTCTGCTCGCACAGTTCTGTTTATTTTACTATATACTTACTTAGGTACGTAAGTAAATATGTGCAGTTTGATTGCAATGTAAAATTGTGCCTTCTTTTAGAATCCATGTCTTTATTAAAATTTTGAAATTTAGGTTATAATTCTAATTTATTGAAACAGAAAAAAGTGTTTATCTCCTTATAATTTCAATGAATTTGGAGAGGTAATTGCTACTATCAGTTCTTTCAGTAATGTTGAACACAATGACATATTCCATTATGTCATAAATTACAGGAACATATCTTCAATCGATTTGTAGTATTTAGGCTGAAAATAGGTAATGAAAATAAAATTAAGGATCCATCAAACAAGTATCGCAGTAAATCCATAGTGAATAAATATTATTACCTATTATCATTATTGTTATTCTGTAGACAGTGTCTACGATGTTATATTCTGACAATTTAGAATAGTTTTCATTTTAAATACGTAGTTGACAGGCCTTGGAAGTCATTGTTTTTGTTTAAATCAATCTGTAGACTGCTCTACTAACAATAATAAGTTCTTTTGTTGGAATATAAATATCAGAATGCACATTCCCATTTTTAACTATTGTTTCACCTAACATCGATATCTTCAGCAGTGCAGAGGATTTATACCTTGTACAATAATATTCTGGCTTATACAGATACCCCGACTTATATTCTCCCATCTAGATTTAAATGAATACTTATCTTAGTTTAAATAAACAAATAGCAAGGCCTTATATCCGTTGCTTTATTACCATTTATTTTTTTGATCATCTATTCCCACCTACAACTAACATATTTTAGGATACTATACAGTGTGTCCCAAATTCAATCCCCACCATTAGGATCTCTGAAACTATAAAAGCTACAAAGTTGGTTAAATAGGGAAAGTTTTAGGAATTTTAATGCTCATTTCATATCCGTTGAGAAATCACAGCCAACTTTGACCGTTTTCGAGATATCTTGGAAAAATCCCGAAGTTTGCAGTTTTCTGTTTTCCAAAATATCTCGGAAAGTATTAAGTTATTAGTTTCAAGGCTTGTACATTGTGAAGGCACTTTTTTACGGAGAATCGGGTTGTACCATTTGTTTATATTTATGACGCTTTGTTTCTATTCTATGAACAACTACTTTTGATTTTCATACTACTAAACTCAGCTCCTTTTTCTCTTTTCAACGATATATCACACGTACGGAGTTTTTGGAGAAGAGTGGGAATAAAATACATTTTTTCTTTATTCGCGTAGTAGGCTATGATAAAAAACATGTATTTTATTCCTGCTCTTCTTCAAAAACTCCGTAGGTGTGACACATCGTTGAAAAGAGAAAAAAGAGCTGAGTTTAGTTACGACAAAATTCAATATTGCGTCCATATGAAAATCAAAAATAGTTGTTCATAGAATAGAAACAAAGCGTCGCGTCGTTTGATTGATGCACTCCGGCTTCGCCGTCGTGCATCAAACTTCAAACTCATGAAAAAAAGTATTGCTTTCATTACTAGTTGTACAAATAACTATTCTGTATATATTTTTTGTATTTTGGATCCCATTTTATTTATAATTTTATACATATAAGTAGTAACTATTAATTCTTCGAAGACTACAGTTTGTGTTGAAAATTCCAATAAATTGTTCATAGCAAAGTGTTTTGCATTTTTATTAACTTACAATTTTTATGCTTAAATATTTTTTAAAACTAGAATTTTTTTAATAAATTACAGGTTTGCTTCCTGTTTTTTATTTTCTTTGTTTGTTCAAAGAGAATAAAAATATAGTCTTTATATTCTTTGGTTTGTTGTAGTTTTTGAAATGTTTTATATCAAATCTGGTAATAGTTTTGAATATTGCCGAAGTTACTAAGAAAATTAAAAAATGGTACAGTAGTTGTATGTGTTATCCGGACATACAAGTTTTGTTGTAAACAAAAAAAGAAATTATTTCTTCTACTAAAGAGGATTATCTTTATTAGATGTCAGTATGAGGGATGATAATGACAATGACTTGGGCGAAAAGTACACCTAATTATCTTTTTCTACTCCTACTATTGAAAGTTGATCTTTCCACATGATTTTTAATGCTGAAAGCAATTGTTTGTCGAAACTGTGCGACAAAATCCAAAAGTGTGTTGCAAAGTACTTTGCAACACACTTTCAAAATGGCGCCGGTTAACTGTATGGTTTGTTTATATTTGTGATATGTTTATTTTCATAGCAACGGACTTATTTCCATAGTGACCATAGTTTTCATGAGCATACTTAATATTCCACAAAAATTATAAAATTTGTTTTAAAATATTAAATAGTGAATTAAATGTCTTTCTTCTGTAGGAGTAGAAAAAATAGTGTGTAATAACACTTGTTGAAAGTGTTTTGCAAAACTCAAATGAATGCAGCCTTCGACTTTGTCTCAGGCTGCAACCTTCATTTTCGTTCTGCAAAACTGTACTTTCAACACTTGTTATACAAATTACTATTACGTGCCATCGCTGGGCTGTAAAGGCACAAATATAAACATCTTCAGAATATGAAAGGTTCCTGTTTTTCTTAAAGGTAATATCCACAATCCACAGCCTTGTGAGACATTTTCTGCGAATTCATTATCCGTTTCAACTAACTTAATCCCTGTGATGATTTGGGACAGGTAGTTTTATTTTAAGAACACTGCCCTGCATTTCTGTTTAAAAACATTTTCTATAAATTATTATTTATGTGTTCGTTACTGGTGTGTAAGGTATTTAAAAAGCATATTTCCTTAAATATGTTTCCACGTAAGCCCTTCTTCTAAATGCATTATAAAACGTGTAACAGTTACTAATTACGCCGACGCAATCATTTCTTTAAAAAGTGAGCAGGCCGGTTAAAAACGTTGTTACACAAAAATCGAGAACGTGAAGTAAGACAAACATGCGTTTTACAATCCATAGGCGTCCGAAACTGATAGACTTTTTGATCGCGCGATTAAATAAACAAAATAAATTGTCCGTGCCATTCATATTTCACTAAAACCGCTAGGTTTTATTGCGAAAGTTGGCTTTGTCATATTTTAGATTGCAGATTACTCAACACGGCACGATTTCATGAAAATTAGTATGGTAGAATCGAATTAGCTTTTCATTATTTAAAAGTTTCAAAAGTTGTTATGAGATTATTTCATAGATATTTCGCGTTTTTGTTGTCATCAAGCAAGCCGATAAGCCTTGTCATTTTTCGTTGTGTAATTATAAACAATTCCAAACGTTTTTGGATAAGTGGAGTTGTTTATAGCCAAGTCATTTTCTCAATATCATTGAGTAAACGCTGTATTGAATATTATAAACTGGGGCTTTAAAGCTTTCTTTCCTAGCTGGAAATGTTGTATCGTGCCAATAATAATAATAATATAAAAAATATTGAAAAGAAGAACACTCAATTAATCATTCATTAAATTTCCATTTAGATAGGTAAGGCTGGCGTGTTACTCCATACCTAAAAATAATAAAATGGTGACTCATTTATAAATCAGACCTGACTCCCGCCAGGATTGAAGCCGAAACCTTTGGTTGCAAGCCAACCTTATTATAATAAGATTATTATTTTTAAGAAAGCGAACTACTCTTTATTTCAAACCTATACGTATATTTAAGTTATATAAATTTCGATATAGCACAAATATTTTAACCTGGACAAGTGCCAAGTAAACTTCCTAAGCACTTCGACGCAATAGGAGCGTCTTCAATTTGACCGCAAACTGCAGATGTAGATATATGTCCATCTTTATAAGTTACTTTTATTGTAGTCGAATATACAGTTTTGGCCTTATATCCATTCTCATCGGCTGTATAATTAACATAAACGCCAATGTAACAAGCTGGATCATAGAAATATTCTCCCTCTACTTTTAATAATACATCACCTTTGTCGGATTTTACAATTTTTCCAGTTTCTTTTCGAGATACTGGGCTCGAATGTATTCTGTACCTAAAATAATAATAACCTTCAAGAGTCTTCACTGTCTAAGATTTTTAATTTAATTTTTTATTTTTAATACGCAATTATTTATGTCAAATACACAATTGGAAGTAGGCAATTATGGCAAAGAAAAAACTATGCACTTTCTAGAGAAACATAACACAGACGAATATACCTTTTTATAAAAACAAAATTTAATTTTCATATCTTTAAAGAATTATTTTTTAATACAAGTTCGTTGATATATTTCATGCCCTGCCAAGGGCGGGGGGTGGGGGTACAAATGTTTTATTATGGGAGCCCCGGTGCCCTCTCAGAATCTACACCAATGGACTGTTACATCAATCATAATAAAACAGACAATTATCTTATTGACTTTCGGTATATTAACAGTTTCGGCTTTTACAATTCCATCACCTGGCTTAACCACCAAAGAAGAATTAATTACATATTTCTTATCATTTACAAAATCCCAATGTAGGTCACAAATATCAGCCAGGACTTGTTAAAATTTCATTTCATATAAATTAATACAGGCAACTAATCGACAGCCCTAATAACAAAAGTAAATATTACCAAAAAGTAGTAAAATAGAAAAGAACCTTTGGATTTCACAAAATTTATTTCAATAATGGAGAACTTTGTAAAAAGGCTTTTATTCTACTTACTCAAATGCGTAACTGCCGTCTTTTTCCTGCTTGTTTTTGTAATAAGCCACATTGTTATTTCTCAAATGAAAAAAATGCTTCGCTTCAATATAAGCAAAAATTAAGATTATTAAAAATATGGTACCACTTCTGATAATACCTGACATGTTTATTATTTATGCTTCTAATACAACTGAGAGCAAAATCATATTATACACTAACATTTAAAGGCCAACTACTTTTCTTATAAGTACTTATTTGTGATGATCACTACTAACGTGTTTCTTAGGCTGCTAATTTACATTTTACAATTTTTTATAAACAAAAGGTAATTACACAGTGAAATGCTGTTTAGTAATTTTTAGATATCCCCATTTCATGTCCCAGGAATTAACAATTTTACTAAGAAAGGCTATTGTATTGTTAATTGTTATACTAACAGACATTTATTCAGAATACATCTATTCGGGGCAATGCGGCATTTAAATTTATAAATAGCGCATTTGAAATCTGAAGCAAACTATAATGGGTCTTAAAAATAGTAAGAAAAAAAAAATAAACGAATTATTTCATTTTCCCGAAGTTACCTATAGTTTGAGGGTTGACTTTGCATTTGCTATCTGGTCATATTTGATAAAAGTAAGTTTCACTTTTTTTAGTAAGTTTCCAAAAATATTAAAGATTTCTCCGCAGCTTACTTACAGGAAAAATTCATTCTACAAAGACATTTCCAGTAATAGTTATTTCTATAGCAAGGGGACTAAGTGAAGTTAGACGTAGTAAGTTTGATTATCCCCCATGATGTGGAAAGACAATATTGTTTTTACTGCTGATATAAACTGTCATTAAACGTTTGAACAATTTTTGGCATTTATTTCTCCTAAATTAATAACTTCATTTGCCACCCTAGAGAAGTAATTATTGTAAACGCATTTTAACGGGATAAAAGTTGCGCAGCCTTTTTGGGTTACTTACGCCTATTGTCGTAACATTTCGCTTTATAAAGCTGTTATTATTGGCTGTCATATAGCCTTATACATTCAGATACAACATTTTAATTAATTGCTCTCATTTTCCTTGAAACCGTGAACGCAACATCATCACATGTTTACAAATAAGCACTTGGGCACTAGATTCGAATTTAATTAATGTTAAACAACAACGCGCATGAAGTTAGCGTCGACTTTATTTGCGTGTAACCGAACCTAACTGAAGATAGGCAACCTGCACTGCACAGCACAAACAAGAACTTCGGTTTCCAGTTGATATTTTGTAAAGTAATTTAGATAATTAATTGAGACTTACAGGAAATGTTTAGCATACTTCCCTCTACTATTCCACAAAAGGTGAAAAAATTCAGACTACTAAAACCTTCTTTTAAAAAACTTAGAATTTGCACCGCCAGAATGATCGGATAGCGCTTGCGAGCTCTATCACGTTTTAATTAATATTTCTAAAATTAATTTGGGCCGTTAATTGACACTTAAAGGAAGTGTTTAGAATACTTCCATCTACTATTCCACAAAAAAATTAAAAATGCACGCCACTAGAACCCTTACGCCCTTACGGGCGCGATAAAGTTTTTGCTGGGCGGTGCAGGTTGCCTATCGTGAGTTGAGTTCGGTGATATGCAAATAGAGTTGACGCTAACTTTATGCGCGTTTTAATAACTACTAATGGAATGAGAGCGCGCGAAATGCAACTTTTTATCACGACTAATATCACAAGACCTCATGATTTTATACAAATTTTTATTTTGCACGAATTTTTTCGCGTAGCAACAAACACGAAAGCAAACTGCATGGTAAACTCCGAAGGAGGAGGGGTTTTGTCTAATGTCAGTTTACTTGAGTGATTTTGGTTAAAAGCAAAAAAATGAGTGCTTAAAAATAAAAGTTTATCTGAGAAAATCAGAGAGGTCGTGTGGTATTTGTTGAGATAAATTCCAAACACAACGCAAAATGAAACAATTTAATTATTATTATTTTATTTAACAATTTTAGAACAAATTTTAATTATATGAAAATGTAAAATTATTAAACTTGAAATATTAATTAACTGCCACACTGACAGTTATAATGTTATAAACAATAACAACTGTTTATTTACTTGGTAGCGGAAATTTATCGGGGTAACGGAATTTTATCACTATAATACTGTTCCCATTGGTTGAATTTTCAAGTGTTTTGCATCATGATTGGTTAAAAACTAGTCATTGGAATTTATCATATGTAATATACCAAGGGACAGGTATAATTGCGGAAATATTTTCTAACCGCTCATGCCCGAGGGTTTGTTGCGAGAGAACTTCACGAGGGTGTAGCCCGAGGGAGTTTTAAACAACAAACACGAGGGCTAAGCGGCGAGGTGAAATTTCGAGGCAACAAACCTGTCCTGAGGTGTATTCGCAGAGAATCGCCGGAAATTTTTTACTACAAAAACAAGAATAAATTAATACTGTGTAATTGTACATTTAACATCAAGTATTAATAAATTATGAAATTTGTTAAAAATTGATAAATAAATAATATAATAATACATTCTTTAAAAAATTATTCGACTATATTTGGCAGATGTCATATTTGACAGATTTGCACTTTTTCCCTAGGGAGATTTTTTTGGAAATTTTCCCTAGGGAGAATTTCTGATTAATTCAATTGTGATTGGTTGTTACTCAAAAAATTCAACGTTATGATTGGCTAATGTTGACATGTGAGGGCCATTCTCATGTTAAAATGAGTTTACGTATTTAATGCCATGCTGTTATGACAACCAATAAACAAATGATAAAATCAACCTAACTCTTTCAAATACAACCAAATGCCACGTGGTAAATGCAACTTACCAAATCGGGTGTTGACAAGTAAGTTTTTCAACCCTTTAATGAACATATTTGTTACCTTCATTTAATTTAAATTGACAAGCATCGTATTTTCTTACACTTAATTTATACATTTTGATCAAATTTAAAAAATAGTGACAATAAATCAACTGATACGAAGTATCATAAATCCACCCATATACCATGTAGCTTATCCACCCATCTAAAAAACGCACAAATATTTTTTCTGTAAACATGTATTTAAAGCGCTAGATTCTAAAATTTCAAATATTTGAAATTTATGAATTTATTTACGATTGGAATACTTTCGCATGGAAAGTAAAAATGTAAAAACCTTTTAAGCATAAAAAATTGTAAATATTACCTAATAGGGAAGTAAGGACATAATTACTACCATGAGATCGAAAAAAAAATGATTCTGAGCAGGCCTTGACTAGTACAACACGATTGGCTACACTGGTTCTAGAATGCTAGTCAAGCCCTGCTCAGAATCATCTTTTTTTTTGATCTCATGGTATATTAACTCTTGACTAAACATGCTAAAAATTACAGATTGACTCCCTGAAAATAATCTCTTAAAACTATTATGAAAACATATTGTAAATTTTAACCTGAACAAGTACCAAGTATAGTTCCTAAACATTTCGATTGAATTGGTGGGTCAAGAATTGGACCACAAGCTATAGATATTCCCGTTATTTGTCCATATTCTTGAGTTGTAGAAATATGAGTCCAATAGACAGTTTTAGCTCTATATCCATTTTCATCGGCTGTATAATTAACATTAACGCCAATATAACATGCGGGATCGAAGAAATATTCTCCTTCTACTTTTAATACCTCAGCGCCTTTATCAGATTTTGTGATTTTTCCTGTTTCACTGCGAGATACATAGCTGGAATGTACTCTGTACCTAAAATAATAAATTACTTAGACACCCTTCTTTGATCCATTTAAAAAAAGTACCTGGTCTGTATGGTTACATTGTTGGAATTGTTTTAAATTTTTATACAGGGTGAACGAAAGTTTTAGGCAGAGGTAGATCTGGGAAACATAAGAAACAATGAAGTAAAAGTTCCATTTATTATTTATTTTGTTTTTTGGTTTAGAAAATACAACAAAGGAAAAGTTATACTCTTAGAAAGATGCAATGCAATTTTACAACTGATTAAATAAATTTAAAAATCATGTTTAACATATATTTAAAGCATTCGGGCTCGTTTATCATCAAGTAAGTCATGGTTTTTTATGTTGTCAAACATTCAAGTTTAGTTATGTAAACAATTTATCAAACGGCCAGTATTACTTACTAGCTTTGTTCTAAGAAAAGTGAAGCATTTAAAAAAAATAACGACTTTTTTCGACAGCAAAATGTCATCAACAAGAATTAAAAACGTGAATAAGAAGTAACCTCAACTAATGATTCATTAAAACCCCATTTACACAGGCAAAACTACAGTATCACGATGGCCTGCTTGATGGTAAAAAAATGCGATATTATACTTAAAAAGCTTCACCTTTTATCCTTTTGAAACAGCATAACTATTTTCAATTTCTACAAAACAATTGAAAAGCCGCGGAATTAATTTAAATGATTGAACGGTGCAAAATAACCCATCGGAATGTCAAGGGATTATTGGGCCCTTTCCGCCATTCACATTATTTTAAAAAATATAAAAAAATTGTTTGTTTATTTATTGTGTGGTATCCAGGCCTGCGGGTGCCAGGTATCCCAAATTTGTGATAATGATTAAGTTATAAATTTAATTTCATGTGTCAACTGTATTTAAACATACGACTAATCTGTGAAATTTTATTGCTCGTATTTTATTTACTCGCCATATTAAAGTGATTTGATTACCAAGGGAGAAAAACTTTCATTGCGTTTCTTAATGTTTCCAAGATCCTAAAAGTGAATTTCAAATTTGGATAGAATGTTTTAGGCGTATTCTATCGCAAGCCCAAAATACAACAATTCAGGCAACAAAAATTACAAAAACAACGAACTAAAGATGGAAAATTTTATAGAACTATATTAAATATCTGCAGGGTATTATGCTATAGCACTTCATAAATTACGCAAATTGTAAAAAATATTATAACTTACTTAAAATCGTAGCTTCCATCTTTTTCCTGCTGATTTTTATAGTAAGCCACATCATTATTTTTTAAATAAAAAAAATGTTTCGCTTCAATACACACAAAAACTGCAACTGTTAAAAGTATGGCACATTTTGTGGCGTTACCTGACATGTTTGCTGTACAACCGAGAGTGAAATTAGGGATCGTTTAATTAATAATACCCATATATATTAACTTCTAAAGGTTAACAACAACTGTTAGCAATACATAATTATGCCTACATCACTATTGTTGGCATTTACATTTCTTTTTTTAGACTTAGCTAATTTACAGCGTTTCTATACATGTATTATATGAATTTACGTTTTTTTAATGCGTATAAGGTGACCTAAACAATACAATAAGGTTCCGTAATACTTTTAGGGAACAAATTAAATGCTCGATATTAAATTCCGACAGCAGATTACATTTTCCTGTTAATTTATCCAAATGCATGATTAGAAACTAAATATTCGATAAAAATAATAAATGCTCGATAAATATAATGAATGCTCGATATAAAATTCTAATGCTTCATAACATAATAAATATTCGATAAAAATAATGCAAGCTCGATAAATATATTGAACGCTCAGTACAAAATTCAAACGTATCGTGAAATAAGAAATACTGTTCTCTTGAGAAATAATAAACGTTCGATAAATATACTGAATGCTCGTTATAAAATTGGCATAACCAGTAAAATAAGCGAAGTTCAATAAAAATATCACAATGCTCTCTAAAAAATTAATCTCCAACAAACATAAGAAAATTCCTGGGAAAAATATAATATATTAACATAATAAATTCTGACAGTATAGGTTCACAGAATTCTCCAAAATGCGTTGGCTTGTACCAAACACATTTTGAAATTATGTAATTATGAAAACTAGTATTTCTTTTTGTACTTTTAAATGATAAACGATACTAAATTGTTGCCGTTATCTATGCATAAAGTAACAGAATTTTGCAAAAACGGCTTCCTTTTCGCATTGCCAATTTTGAACTTTGAAGGCTCCGCACGAGTTGAGGCAGCATCTGGTGGATTTTCCGCTATAAGAATTTCGCCTTATTATTGTCCAAGGAAAAAAGTTACGACGAGCTTGTACGCGAGTTTTTACACACCCTGTATATGGCACTCTTTTGTAGAATCGGACCAAGTCGTAAATGTAATTCTCCACGAGAATTACCGGTATAGAGGCCTTTCCGGTGATTTAAGTACCCAAGTAGGAGACGATAAACTTGCACAATTATTGTCTTAAAAGACGTCCGACATGATCGAGAAGTTGTGACGTACTAACGAGGGGAGCTGTAGAAGACTCGAACGACGCTAAAACAGGTCAGCTGACATAGCCCGGCGTGCAGGGGATTCCCCGAACCGTATCACGAGGAGCTGCATTCAATAAAACAAAATACACGTGAATTAGGTCACCTTGGGATTTTTAACAAAGGAAAACTTCTACAACGACAAAATATTGGAGTGACTTTGATGATTCGTAGAACTGCAAGGAAAACGCTCTGGGTTGACGTAACCTTGGATGCCCTATAGACTGAAATGCATTTAAACTGTAGCAAAAGTAACATAACAAAGCACGAAATTAAAATTAAAAGAACCGGGCCGTACTAACAAATTTTACCAAGAATTCGAAATGACACAAAATTCAAAAAGTAACACAGAATTGCAAAATCACGTCACAACCTTCTCTTTTTTCCACTTCTTATCTACCTTTTTCCTTCTTTTCTTTGGCTCATGCGTCTCTAATACATCACTCCCACTATCCTAATGTGGTTGTAATGCATTAAGTTAGCACGCACACACGCCCACCTAGTTTTTTGAGGTTATGTAGTGAACTACTAGTAATCAAGGCCAGCTAAACTAAATGTTACATACTAAGGCCTGCCCACTTTATTTGGCCAAGACGCAATTTAGAAAGGATGATGGCGCCATTTGTGGTGAACTATACATTTTTCCTTTTAAAAAATGTGTACTATGTGAACTATGTTTCGTGTAGTGCATGTTATACAATGTTAGCGAGTGTATGTTAACCCGTGTATAGCGTTTGTTGTTATATTGATATAGGTGAGTAGCGTCCGCAGTTTCTAGTGTAAATAGAAGTATCTGCGATAGCATCCCTGGAGGCTCCCGTGACAAGACATTTACAAAAATAATATTAGCTTATAGAATTGAGACGCGCGGATGATTTCAAATGTATGCGCCATCTGCCAGAAGAATCGGTAGTGTTATCGATTCTTCAATCGTTTCTGGTGCGTTCTGGAAATATGCCGAAGGCCGCAGTTGGTATATAAGGCCCGTTTCTTTGGCGAGCGACCAGTCTGCCGCAGTCTACCAGTCGCGTCCAAGGCTAACACGTGTAATACAACTGCGTGCGTGAATATAAAAACACTGTATAAACAAATTAGTTAGTGTTTCGGGTTAATATTAGTGTTGTGTTTTTAATGTTTAAGTTGTTGTTTCGTATTAATTATTATGTTGTTTAAATTTGTGAATAAATAATTCACACTACGGATCGAAGTTTTAAATAAACGTTTGAAATACGTTACAGAATCATAAATGTATTTTAATTGATAATGTGAAGTAACAATAAAAAGAAAAAGATTGCCGGTTATTCAACACGATACCTCTGAGTTCATATTTTTGTATGATACAATCGAATTAGCTATAATGAATGCAATTATTACCGAGGATAATATTTCGATAATTATCCGAGGTAATATCAGCCATTATAGTCATAGCCATACGAGTCGTATACTATACTTTGACCAAGAATTTTTAATTAAAATTTAAATAATAACGCTACTAAAACCATGTGGTAGGACTATATGTTAAACGAAGTGGTAGGATTATTTACTTCATTATACACCATAAACAATTATGGTTACCATGGCACCGTGAATAATGATTATTCACTGCTGGTAGTGAATTATGGATAGCATTATCCTTGACCAAACACATGAATAATTAGCAGATTATTGAGTAGTCGTGGACAATAGTATATTATACACGATGCTATAATAAATGCTATTATTACCGAGGATTATGTTTGCAATACGAGCGAGCGGGCGAGCGAGTTTTGCAATTATCCGAGGTAATAGTAGCCATTATAGCGAGTCGTATACTATAGGTACTTTGTCCACAAACACAAATACTAAGAATTTTTAATTACAATTTAAATAACAACGCTACCAAACTCATGTGGTAGGACTATATTTAAACGAAGCGGTAGGATTATAAACTTCATTATCCACCATAAACAATGATGGTTACCATGACACCGTGAATAATGGTTACTCACTGCTGGCAGTGTATAATGGATAGCATGATACTTAACCAAACACATGAATAATTGACAGATTATTGAATAGTCGTGGACAAAAGTTGCTATGGGATTATTGTATGTACTATCATTTTGCGCTTTTTTGTCATCAAATACACCATAGTTTTTTGTTATCAAATCGACCCTTGAAATTTTTAGTTATTTTTGGATAAGAGGAGGCCGATTGATCATAGACGAATCTTAGATATTAACCTAATATTTTCCCAATATTGTTGAATAAACGCTGTATTGAATATTGTAAACTGCGGCATTCAAATCCAATATTAAACGTTTTCTGGCTAAAAACATTGTATCGTGGCAATAATGTCTAATATTAAAAAAAGATTTTAAAAAAGCAAACTCAATTAATAATTCATTAAAATTCCATTTAGATACGCAAAGCAGGCAGGCTCCATGCTCAAAAATAAAAAATATTAAATAATAAAATCGTAATTCATTCATAAATCAGACCTGATTTCCGCCAGGATCGAATCAACCTCGCTATAATAAGCTTATTATTTTTATTACTCTTTATTTCAAAACTAACCGTACATCTCAGTTATTAAATCTCGATATAGCACAAATATTTTAACCTGAACAACTACCAAGTAAACTTCCTAAGCATTTCGACGCAATAGGAAGGTCTTGAATTGGACCGCAATTTATACCTACATGTGTTACTTTTCCATCTTTATAAGTAAGTTTTATTGTACTCGAATATTCAGTTTTAGCCCTATATCCATTCTCATCAGCTGTATAATTAACACGAACGCCGATGTAGCAAGCTGGATTATAGTAATATTTTCCTTCTACTTTTAATAACACATCGCCTTTGTCAGATTTCACCATTTTTCCGGTTTCTTTTCGAGATACTGTGCTCGAATGTACTCTGTACCTAAAATAATAATTATAATAAATAATAACTTACGAGAGGATTTACGTTGATTAGAGATTTCTTAATGGTTTTGTTACTTTAAATATTAACATTCTGCTCTATGAGATTTCCTTAAAGTTGACCTGAAATGTCTGAAATTCGTAGCTTATCATTGGAATTTTACAAATGATAAGGGCTGGTTAAAGAACCTTCAGCATACAAAACCAGACGTTATTTTATTTACCAACGTTATCTTAGCAGGCGTGTCGAAAAATTAAAAGTAGCGCTGAAGTCTTAGCTAAGAGACTCGAGTTCGAACCTTATCGGCGGCAACTAAATTTTTTAATTTTGAATTTTATTTTTTTCTTAATTTTTCAATTATGGATGTAGATGAACAAATATAGCAAAGGAAAAATATGTACTTAGAAGAATACAACACGGACGTATATTTCCTTTTATAAAAGCAAAAGTTTTATACAGGGTTTGTCCACGACGACCGTTGAGTAGGCCTTCTTTGAAATTACTAGACTTACAGCATCCAAATGAAAATTTGCCTGATGGTGTTTTCTAATATTACAAATACAAATCGATCGTAAATTTTACAACTTGCGGTTATATCGGAAATAGATTTTAACTTTGTTATTTCAAATAGAATAACCTGTGTATTTTTAAATATTCAGAAACGTCCTTCAACGATAAGTGCTGTGATGTAGCACCATAGGAGTCTATCGTTAATCCTTGTCCCTTGTCATTAAGGGATAACTATGATTATCTATGGGTATTCTATTTAAAATAACGAAGTTAGTGTGTACTTCCGGTATAAGCGGAAGTTGCACAATTTTAAAAATATTTTCAGTCGATTTAAATATTTCCAAATCCTACTGTGCAAACTTTCATGTATATACTATAAGTTTCTTTCAAGAAACGTCTAATCAACAGTCCCCCATCCCTAAACATAAAGCTTTTATTATGAGGATTATATGGACAAAACAGACAATTATTTAATTGACTTTCGATGTTTTAAAGGTTCCGCTTTTTGCAATTCCATTCCATCATCTGACTTGAGCATGAAATAGAAAGAAAGAAAGTGAGTTGCATATCTCTTACCATTTCTAAAATTCCAATGATAACTTAAATAAAGGTAAAGGTATCGGCACTTACTCTCCACGAGGAAGTACGGCCGGCGATGATGATGTGGTAAGCACCACACCTTCGACAACCGCCTACCTTCCCTACTCCATCACTGGGTTTCGGTCCCCAATTATTTTCAGCGGCTGGATGGGCCACCCACCGAGCGTCCACGCTATAGTCAAGTGAGTGCCACTCTGGTCGCTCTGGCGATAACTTTTACAATTTGTTAAAATCTGATTTAATAATAAATTAAAACATACAACCTGTATAATCGACAGTACTGATATAAAACTTAAAAATAATACAAAAAATAAATAAAATAAAAAAGAGCATTTGTATTTCAAGAAAATGTTAATATTCAAGTAATATTCTCGAACAAAATGAGTTTATTTTACTTACTCAAACTCATAACTTCCATCTTCTTCCTGCTTGTTTTTATAAAAAGCCACATCGTTATTTTTCAAATGAAAGAAATGCTTCGCTTCAATGTATGCAAAAATTGCAATTATGAAAAGTATGGTACAACCTCTGATAACACCTAACATCTTTATTATTTAAGCTTCTACCAAAAACTGAGTGCAAAATTAGAAATTCTTTAACATAGTTCAATAAAATTTTAAGGTCAACAACTTTTTTTAAATGTACTTGAGCATCATCAGATCATCACTGCTAATTTACATTTTAAATTTTATATAAACAAAAAGTGATTGCCCAGTGATGTTGTTTAATAATTTATGAATATTCCTACTTCATTTCCCAAGAATTGACAAATTTACTAAATATATTTTATTATCGTAATGGCTGACATTTCCTAGAAGAAATCTATTCGGGGCAATGTAGTATTTAAGTTTTTAAATAGTGCATATGAGATCCCGAATTGCGGTAGCTAGATACCCCAGTAAAGTGCGTTGTCTCGGGTCAGTACTTGTATGAGTTGCCCGACTGTTTCGTTAACGCGGCACCTCCCTCCCACATGTGAGAGTGAGAGAGTAGGACAATTAGATAAGACACAATGGGTGGACAGATGAAAGGAGATCCGATGCCCAGAAGAGCATAAGGGTGAAAGACAACGAAAGAAAAAGAAATAGAGCATAAGAAATGTCAAGGAATGATGGGTCTTAAACAGAGCACGAAAAAAATGAAACAAAAGCTTCTCTTATTAAGTACTTTATTTTCAAAAGGTTATCTATGGTGTGGCTGGGTTGATTTTTTCAATTTTCACTGTCGACTTTGTAAGTTACACTTTTTCTATGTGGTCATAGTTGATAATAACTTTTTATTTTCTTTTATTAAGTGTTAAAATAGTACAACAGTAAATGAGCACTACATCCCTAGGGAAGTAAGAAATATACAGGGTGTATTAAAAATGGCGCAGAATATTCGCACCACGCGATGTTGTAAACTTAGCAACACTGTAGTCAATCCTATTACGTCACCTGCGTTATCAGGTTATCACCAATAGCAACCCACTTGATTTAATATAATTGCATTGTATACATATATCGTTGTAGCATTTATGAAAAGCACAAGCACTGCAAAAATTTCAAACATCGGATGGAAATTCTAATTAAACGAAGGGTATGTTGAGTACAATTATTACAGATTAGATATTTCTTTTGTTGATTAAACTACAGCTAAAAATCATTATTTCATAAAAAATATGACACAACAAGCAAACCAGAATACGACTTAAGGTTGCTAGTAACTCCCTAACTAAAGAGTTAACAGCAAATTGGTACTGGAGTTTTTTGCTTGGATTTTGACGTAGAATCGCGTGATATAAATATTCTGCGCCATTTTTAATACACCCTGTATAAAATAAATGGGTGAATCATGATTATTAACATTTGCAATTTCTTAGATTTGGGAATTTTTTTACAATTTTTACTGTCCATGCGTATTTCAATCGCAAGTAATTTCAAAAACCCCCAAATGTTTGAAATTTTAGAATCTATGCATGGGGACCGTTTATTGAAAAATATTCATGTGTAAGTTGATGGGTGGATGAGCTAAATGGTATATGAGTGGATATACCACTTGATTTATTCCCACTATTTTTAAAAGTTGATACAAATTTATATATTTAGGGTAAGCAAGTGCAATGTTTATCAATTTATATTAAATGAAGGTAGCAAATTATGTCCAATAAACATACATTAAACACTAACCGCTGATTTTATCCTTTATTTATTGGCTATCATAACAGCAGTAAAGTAAGTGCTAATTTACCCCCCTACGATTTGATTAATTTAGCAGAAATTAGTGTCAAATTGTTAGGTCAAAATTTGTTTAAACGTCTAGTAAAAAAATATTGTACTTAAACACCATGAGAAGTAATCAGATTTACTATATCTAGTTTTAGTTACCCCTTTTACTACTATATGAATAATAACTATTAATTGCAATTTTTTTGTAGAATGAATTTTTTTTCTGTAAGCACGCTGATTGATATATCTTATATTAACCCTTCATAAAAGGTGCTAGAAATTAGAGGTTAACTCACTGAAAATAATCTACTAAACTCGTAAATTTTGGCACAACTTCAGTGTTTCAACCTGAACAAGTACCAAGTAAACTTCCTAAACATTTCGATGTAATTTGTGAGTCACCAATTTCCCCACAAGAACTAGACGTTGCAGTTATTTTTCCATTTTTTTGAGTAGTTTTAATATGAGTCGTATATAAAATTGTAGCTCTATATCCATTTTCATCAGCTGTATAATTAACTTGAACCAAATTATAACACTTGGGATCGAACACATAACTTCCTTCTACTTTTAATACGTCACCGCCTTTATCGGATTTTGTGATTTTTCCTGTTTCGCTGCGAGATACTTGGCTCGAATGTACTCTGTACCTAAATAATAAATTATTTAGACACACTTCTTTAATACGTTAAAAATATTTAAAAACACCTGGTCTGTATCGGTTACATTGTTTTAAATTTTTATATAGGTAGGGTGATTGAAATTTAACGTGGATCTTGGAAATATAAGAAACAATGCAGCCAAAGTTACATCTACTGTTTTGTTTTTCAGACTTAGAAAGAAAAATATAACAATGGAAAATAATTCTTAGAAAGATGCAATACAATTCTCGAGTTGGTTAAATAAAATACATCATGTTTAACAT
Organism: Melanotus villosus; assembly: GCA_963082815.1. NCBI lineage: Eukaryota > Metazoa > Arthropoda > Insecta > Coleoptera > Elateridae > Melanotus > Melanotus villosus. The sequence continues at coordinate 10,048,856 of OY720420.1, forward strand.
ATGAAACATTCACGCTGCTTTTCTCATCAAGTACGCCACAAGTTTTGTATTGTTGTTGTCAAACATTGCAAGTTTAATCATGTAAATAATTTGTTTCCAAAACCGACAACAATTTATCATTCATTTTTCATCTCAAAAAAAATACCTAATCTTTATCGGTTACGTTATTGGAATTGTTTTAAACTTTTATAAGTACATATATTGTAGTGTAATCCTGATGATTACATCTAACTTTAATTTTACTATAAAAAATGAAAAATGTTCTGTAAACTGAATATTTTAATGTAATTGTAAGTGTGTATGTGAGTGTGTGTGTGTTTACATAAGGTCAAATATTAAGACGAACTCAATACCTAAAATAATCCCTGTAAAATAAATATACACAACAAACAAATTCAATTCAAAGTACATGAACACTAATTCATAATTATAATAACTTTAAATGTTTAAATTGAGTTCTTGACAATGTAAAAATTTTGAAAAGTTGCATTTATTATAAAGGTTGATTTTTTTTTATAAAAATAACAAATAACATTAGATCCTGCTTTTACAATTTTTTTTAACATTGAAGATTTAAAAATGAAATTGAAATCTAAAATTGATTAATATGTTAAATTAAATACCACTTAAATTAATTATTCTTCGAAAGTTTTCGGGGTTCTCTTGTGTAAGTGCGATATAGGCAACATCGCATTAAACGACTCCAAAATGTAGTTGAACTTGAAAACAGCTGATCCGCGTGGTTTTGTTGCAACTTGTTGCTGCTCCATCAAATGTTCCAACAGGTAAGTCTTTATTTTTATTAATTATCGCTTTATTGACACTTTATAGTTATTTTCAATTAATCACTTTGATTTGATTTTACTTATTTCGTTTTGTTTGTTTCAGGTTCTGCTGTGTAAGTTAAATATAACCTCACTTTATTCGTCGAAGTAATAAATGATTTCTTTAATTTTAAAATCAATAATAGATTTTATTAACACATAATATTATTAAATCATAACAAACAATTAAACAATTGAAATACGAATTACTAAATTGACCTTGAAAGTTGACAAATCGGTGAATTTAATAAATGTTTCTAATGAAATTACTAACAACAATAACTAAATATAACTAAATTATCAAGCTAATCAAATATGTTTGAATGTCTTTAAATTTAACTAAATAACACAAGATAACCTCAAAATCAAATCAAGTTTATCTGACCTTCAACCTTGAGTTTAAAACTAAACTTGCAGGATACGAAGTTGAACTCAGGAAAATTCCAGTTAATTGCCTTTTAATTAAGCACGGGATCGACTAATTTCTTCGATTCCATAAAATTCCAAACCAATGTGGTCGAACAACAACATGTGGAATACAGATGTCAAACTAACAGGTGGTTTTTACGAACACGTGGTTCGTACACGAAAAACAGCAACACAAGAAGTACTACAACGTACTAAAAGAAGGGCTGAAATACAATGAATACCGTAAGAAATCTTCAAATAAAACCAATGTACTTATTACATACCAAAAGTTCTTAAGCGCCCCTTTAGAAATTCTTCAAGCAAAATGGTAGACGAATAGTTTATATCCCAATAAAGGTTTAAAAATGGTTCAACATATAAAACTACTAACGTTTTAATTTCACTAAAGGCCCAAAAGGCAAACTAAATACCATTTTCAATATCTTGTACCTTAGGATGATCTAAATAATCTTTGGTAAACCAAACTAAGACCCAGGTACGTCTATCCGACACAAACGTCCGTTGAAGAAGACTAACTAAAAATTTGCCAACAGAATTCTCTGAAGAAAACCAACCTAAAAATTTACTAATTCCCTACTAAGTGATGGTTAAATAAGAAGAGAAGCGCCTATGACATATGCATTGTATACAACCATACAAGCTTAGATATAACTGGGAAGTCTAAATATATAACCATACCAAAGTAAATCCGATAATTTACATAAAACAGCAAGCAAGTGATTTCTACTGTAACAGTAGTCAAAAAAATTTAAAAGCCAAGAAGAAGAAGAAGAAAGTTAAAGAATGGTTTGACAAGGACTGTGAAGAAGCCATATAGGAAAAACGAAAAGCAAAACTAAAACTATTACAAAAGCAAACAGAAAAAAGTGAAACAGACTTCAAAGAAGCAAGAAATACAACTAATAGTTTGCTACGAAGAAAGAAACGAGAACACATAACTGGAATGCTGGACGAAATTGATGAAAACTATACTAAACAAAATATGAGACAATTTTACAAAAAAAAACACAGGAGCTGACTAAATCATCCAAAGCAAAAATAAAACTAATCCGCAATAAGAAGGGGGAAATAGTAGGAGAAGAAGGTGAGTCCTTAAAAATAATAGTATGCAGAATGCTTAACAGCTGAAGAAGATGAGATAATAGAAGAACACTCGGGGCATATAACAGGAGATAACGACGAGGTGGAACCACCCACAATAGAAGAAATAGAAGAAATTATAAAATCGCTAAAAGGCAACAAGAGCCCAGGGAGTAATGAAATACCGGCGGAGTTAATTAAGTGTGGAGGAGGCACCTTGAGAAAAGATTAATAAGGTTCGCGGAGAGGGAATTAGGGAAGTACCAGGTCGGATTCCGCCAAGGGAGGTCAACAGTAGACCTCATACACACCCTAAAAGTTATTCAAGAAAAGTGTGAACGGAAGAGTATACAAAAACATATGGCATTTATTGATTTCAAACAGGTATATGACCGTCTAAAAAGAAATGAGGTGTTAAAAGCGCTGAACTACGAGTATTTAAAGTGCCCAACGAATCCAAAGTTCAATCAATTGCTTTCTTTTTCAGAAGTTGCCGTGTTTTGGCAGAATCGCGTTTTTATAGCGAAATATTTTTTTTGGTTTGGAGAGAATAATACAGCAAAGAAAAATGTATTCTCATGTTCTTGTCAAGCACTCTAAATTTAGTTATCTCGATACTTTGTTAAACTGCTGGCATTGCTGAGTAGTAGCTTTGCTCCAAGAAAAAGTGAAGTATTTGAAGAAACGCAAGGACTTTTTTTGGCACAAATAGCATCAGAACTACGAACGAATAGAAAACTAATGATATATCAAAATCCCACTTACACAAGCAAATCTACCATGCCACAGTGTCCTACTTGATGGCAAAAGGAATGTGAATATCATACCTCAAAAAGCTTCCGAATTAACTTAAATGATTCAATGCCAAGGGATTATTGAGCCCCTTTTGATCTTCACATTGTTTTAAAAAATAATAGAAAATTTGTTTATTTATTGGGCGATATCCAGGTTTGCGGGTGCCAGGTATCTCAAATTAGTAGTTACAGAATTCTGTACCTTTTTTATTAATTATTATTAATTTCTGGATTTAATTTTACCAAACTGTGTTCTAAAATATTTCTTGTTAACGCCCACAATCGCCCATAAAGTTACAAAATGTCGTAATTCTAGCTAAACATAGAATTATCTTAAATTAATCGCTGATGTTCTTTGTTTGCATTTTATTTAGTCTCCATATTAGACTGATTTGATTACCAAAAGTCGAACGTCATTCGTTATGTCTTTTAACCTTTCCAAGATACCAAATTTTGAGTAGAATGTTTTACACTTATCTATCATAGGTCCAAAGGACAACAATTCAAATAATCAGCAGTACCGACAGCAAAAATTACAAAAAAATGAACTAAAAACAGAAAATTCCGTAGAACCAAATGGGTATTAAGCTATAGCATAGTTTATGTAAATTGCAAAAAAAATATTATTACTTACCTAAAATCGTAGCTTCCATCTTTTTCCTGCTGATTTTTATAATAAGCCACATCGTTATTTCTCAAATAAAAAAAATGCTTCGCTTCGATACACGCAAAAATTGCAATCGTTAAAAGTATGGCACAGTTTGTGATGTTACCTGACATGTTTATTGTTCGCACTTCTAATACAACGAAGAGTGAAATTCGCAATCGTTTAATAATACCCATTATATGTATGTATATATTTATATATTAACTTTTAAAGGCCAACAACTATTTGTAGTGCATAATTATGTCTGCATTATTGTTATTGGTATTTATATTTCTTGAGCTTAGTTAATTTACATCTTTTTCATACAGACATTTTATGAATTTACGCTTCCTTAAATGCAAATAAGATGACCTAGACAATACAGTGATGTTCCGTAATACTTTCATATGCCTAAGGCTTAATTCGCACATAACATGTAATCAAAATGTTTTCACAGTCAGGGGCAGCTATGGATCCTAAAACGTACAACATTTACTTACAAATTTCGTTTACTTATTAGACGGCCTTCTCGATTTTGACATAAGACTTTGCTTGCTAGAAGATATTAGGGTGTGCTTCAAGTGGCACCACTTACCACCAAAAACTCTCACTATCATTAGACGAAATTGAGATCATACCAAGCAACAGCAGCCAATGACCAATAATTACAGCTAAGTTACAAACTGTAGCAGTTGTAATTTATTTATTTATTTATTTTATTATCGAACAGGTAAGTTTACCCAATTATAAGATAACACAAAAAGATTACAAAATAAATGTATGCTTAGTAACTAAAAGGGAAAAAGCATGTAAAATAAAGAATAATTTGCACATATATAATGTTTAAAAGAAAATTAATAACATCAATAATATGATCAGCAGTCCGGCACATCGCAATGTGAACATATACTCGTATAATGTTTAAAAAAATATATTGTCAATAAGGCGATCAACAGTCCGGCACATCACACTAACTGGTGCTCGCAACATCAGATTCGTTCGAGCTGTAGGTAGATCAAAAGATAGGCTATGACGAGCAGCTAAACGTGGTACTCTAAATCTAATCTTCGACAGCAGATCAGGATAGTCAATCAAGCCCCGAATTAATTTCACTAAAAATTTTGCACAGTTAATGTCTCTTCTATATTGTAAGGAAACCATGTTGCGACGTGTTAACAAACTTTCTTGGTCAGTTCCAACAGCTGGATAAGTGTCATCCAATTTGAAAGATAAGTATTTTAAAAAACGCCGATGAATGACATTCTGTAAATTGGATACCAAACAATAGAAGCATACTTATTCTAGCTTGCTAAGAACGAGTGAATAATATAATGTCTTCAGCAGCTCAGTATTCATGAAGTACTTTGCAGATCTCATTATAAATCGCAGGTTTTTTGATGCGCTATTGGCAACATAATTAATATGCTGAGAAAATAGTTTAGTATCAAATATAACACCAAGATCTTTAACTTCAGAGCTAATTTTAAGTACCTGATGGAGGAGAGTATATGAAGATACAATGGGTGTTATGTTACGAGAAAAATAAATAGAGTAGCACTTATCGACATTTAGTTTTAACATATTACCATCACACCAATGCGCTATCATATTAAGATTACGCTGAAGATGCTCGCTATCTTGTTTAGAGGAAATTGACGAGTAAATTTTGACATCATCAGCAAACGCCAAAACAGAGCAGAATAACGATTTAATTAGGTCATTTATGAATAGAAGAAATAACAAGGGGCCAAGGTTTGATCCTTGGGGCACCCCTGAGATTGTAATGTAGCACAATGACGCAATGATGTTTTTAAAAAATACGCAGGCTGGATTTAAAAGTGTTATGCCAAAATCGAGAATTTGAAGTGTCTTACAATCCATAGTCCATAAATTAATAATTGCATTCATATTTTACAAAAACCGACAGGTTTTACTGCGGGAGTTGTGATTGTCAAACTTTAAATTGCAGCTTCCCCAACAAGGCACTTCTGATTTCCGACAGAAAGAACTTTAGGGCTCTGCTTCAAACATTTGAGTTTTTTCGATTTTCAGTTTTGTTTTTGAGTTTCTCGCCAAAAAGGTCTAAGATTTTTAAGAGCACTGAAAATCACATTATTTTAGCAAAGATGAAAAGCTGAAACGCTTTCAAAAAAACTTGAAGGGCAACTATAACACCCAACACGAAGTCAATTAACTTATAAATAAAAATCATAGCTTTAGTCTAAAATGCAATACCAATTCGTTTATTTTCGTGAACTCCCGGTAATTTTCCAAATTTCCCAGGATATTTAATGAATACGGTCTGTAACTATGTATCACTCTTCCACATATCGTGCTAAATCTATCCCCAGCTAGCCTCTAACGGTTTCTCCATTTATGCTTATTCTAACAATAAAGAAATACAAACGACCATTTTCTTTTGTATTACACCTGTCCGTTTATGGCACCTGTTCTGTAGCAACAAGTGTATTGTAACGAACGCAACCCGTACTAGAGATGAAAATAAAGTTTGATGGTTTCTATTGTGCTTGAGGACGAGTCATCTCTGCGGGACCTCTTATTCATATCCTAATTACATCCTTTGATGCCTTATTTGTGAACAATTTACAATTTGTTATTTCTATTGTTATGTATCTATTGATACTTGATTTACGTCGTGAGGATTCTTTGTGTACGAAATATGGAATGGTATTATGGGTGTACCATTTGCAAGTGATTAATTTCGATTACTTATTTTAATTTTGAAAGGCTGGCAGAAGTGCTTGGCATACATTTTTGTTAAAGTACGGCAAAACATTCGAAAAAATTTTAAAAAAGTATTGGTTGAAATTGTCTTTTCGTTGCAAGTAATCTCAGTAACTCTGTCGTCTGTTTAATTATATGAGTAACTACAATTTTCTTTTAATATAATCTGAAAAAGTTACATGTAGAATCCATTCAAAATGTTTTTGGATAAAGCGAGGCGACGCCTTCGTTTTATTACAGGTCTTACATTTGCATTTTTCTTAATTATCACATCTGGCTAAGCTCCAAAATTAACAGAAATCATAGCCTCAAAGAACAGGAAATGACAAACGCATTTACCAATTTACAGATTATTCAGCGCCATTTACAATACTTAAACTGTCATTTTTCCATAGTCATGCTTTACCCAAACACATTTAAAATTGATATTAGCCCATTAAAATACACGAAAATTAAATTTGGGAAAATAAATCTGAAATAATTATTTGTTAATTGTTTAAATTATCTTTGCAGCAATAGGAATACTTTTTGAACTTGAAGTTCCACTTTATTATAATACTGAAATTCCTACAATTTTATGCAGACGAGACGGTTTAAATAGAGCACCTGAAAATTTTGTCTTTTCAAACATTTTCATTGAAATTTTTAACGTAAACTGAAAATTAAAGGTGTTAACCCGAGACCTCAGTCAAAATCAGAACGTCACATTTTAATGTTTTTATTTAGCGACTGAAAACACTAAAAAACCAGCTTACACAATTTAAAAAAAAACAGAAAAATGTAAACTGTTTTTGAATTTTAATAGCTTTCAGTAATTAATGTTTAATCTCCCCTAACACTTTCTAAAATAACTGAAACTACACTTTGAGGAGAAAATAACGTCAAAGGCTGAGATCATTGTTTTAAAGTACCTACAAAAACCAAAATTCAGAAACTGAAAACTTGAAATCTTAACTACTGAAAAAATCTAAATTAATAAAATGATATTTTCTTGAAACTGAATGAAGCCTGTACCATCTTTAAGTTTACTGTCAAACTGAAAAGCAAAACATTGTGAAAAATTCTAATAATTCTTTATTTTAATTAGCTGTAACCCTGAAAACAAACACCACTGTAAAAAGTTAATCCCTTGAAATTAATATCTTTTTACATAAAACGTTTTCAGTTAAAATTCGTAAAAAAATATTGGCTTTTATTATGTTGATAAAATTCAAAATTATAAAATTTAGTATTTGGTTTTTTCCTTATAAAATTTGAAAAATAAATCTAAAATTCTGAAACTTTTATAAGGGCATATTCTCAGCTGCTTCAGTTGCTTTCAGTCAAAGCTGTAAAGCAACAACAAATATTCCTGAAAAACGTACATTTGTGATTGAATCTAAATCAAAATTTAACCCCACTGCAATGCCGTTCTAAATTTAAATATTAAAATCGAAAATACTAAATATCAAAATTAAAAAAGTGCAAGAAATTTGTAAAAATTTTAAAAAGCACCCTTCGGGAGATTTTATATTTTCTGCCTGCTACAATTTAACTATAGTCCTATTTGCAATCAAAATTTAAATCTGAAAATATTGAAAATCAAAATTAAAAAATTGTGTAAACGATTTTCTATTCTGGAAATTTAAAAACTTTATTTTGCAAATGTCTTTGTTAACTCCTAATATGCAGCCAATATTTAAAATTACAAAACTCAACGTGTGGTTTTCGTAGCTTTTAATTTAAGTTTTTAATTTAAGAAATCTGAAATCGAAATTCTGAATAGTCGTGTATTTTTTGTTTATCCAGCTTGTAAACAACTGCTAACAATCCTGCAAAATAAATATACAAATATAAGAGCTAAATAATTTTAAGCTATAAAATGTTTAAAGTAGGGAAATAATAGTTTTTGGAAAAATAATTATCAGCTAACGGTTTCAAGAATTTACTAACCTCAATTTCTGTATAAATATTTTTTTGACTTCAACATCAAATCTGTAAATTTTCATCCTTGGCGTATTATTTTGATATTTTGAAACGAATGTTTTTTGAGTCTGAGTAAACATTTTCACTGTAAGTAATTGACATTTTCGCCATACATCAAAATTTGATTACTGAATACATTTATACGAGGCTCAAAAGGCTAAATCTGTTGCTGAAGTTGAAGTTCTTTCTAACATGTGATATTTGGCGACGTGGAATAACTTATTTTAACGTTTTGATAAACAGATTTTAAGCTGATAAGCTGAAATCGTGGCCTACTTTAATATAAAAAAATTATAAATATCTTTTCTAATAAATAAATTGTATTTTCACTAAGCTATTTCTATCTTTAGAATTCAGCTTGAAACATTCGAATTTTTGACAAACTCATAACACTTTTTAAGAATTAAATATACGAATAAATATAAGAATTAAACGCCCACGATAAATATTTCATAAATGTGAAAAGAAAGAGAGAAAATTTAAAAGAATAATAAACGTAATAAATTCCGAGTATCTCACGCGCTTTTTAAATGGAACAATAAAGACTTTTAAAATTCTTTAGAATCTTAAGAACGAAAGAGAGACAATAGTCTTCACATATATACAAAGTATAATGGAAATGAACACAAAAAAGTCGTTCCATTGGCCGTGGTGGAGGAAGCTGGCAACAATACATACAATGCTCGTGTGGCGGCTCACAATGGAGCTGAAAGAATAGCCGAATGCACCGGCCGTGAATGCCGCATAAAAGAAGTCACTTCTGTATAATTGTGTAAATAAAGGACACGCTTTTAAATGTTATGCAAAAAAGAAAAAAATTAAGCGTATTGTTGCCTGCTAACGCTGCATGTCCATTTACGTATTATCCAACTACGAAGCATTGCATTCGCCCCGGGGTACCTTTAACTTTAATAATATATTCACCTTTCGCACGTTTTCTATAAATCTTCCTTGTGGTTAGTTATTATTATCATCATCGTTGTCGTTTTCTCTCTGTATTTCCGCGTGTGCTTTTCGTTACATACATCTCTTGCACAACTTGGGTCTTTCGGTCTTTTAAATACAATTTAGTTATTAGGCAAGGACGGAAGGAGACTAAAAATGGAAAATCCAATGAATGGTGGAGGCGCCATTTTTGCAAGTTCAACGTCCGCTACCTTAGAATGTGTTTTTTACAATTTCAAAGTTTAAAATAAAGATAAAAAAATCAGAATTTTATTCGATGTTTAAAACCCTACAAGGCTAAGAACTTCCACAGTTAATATAGTTTATTAATTTATTTTCTATTTTATAGTAACTGCTGACGAGGAAAAACCCAATAAAGATGTAAAAAAACTCCCAAGAGCGAACGAAAAATGAAAAAAATGATAAAAAGGAAATATTAATCAACGAAATTAGTCACAACCAACAGTAAACTAATGACAAAATCGGTTAACTATATTAAATTTAAAGCAAGCTTAATTTGGGGTTTTACATCCTAACTAAACATGGTTAAGGATTCTTAAAATAACAGCGAAGAGAAGAGATTTAGGACAAAGGCTTTTTTAATTTATATAAAATCATCGAAATCCACATTTGTTTTAGCTCAGATATTTCTAAATCCTAAATCTGAATTTATAATCGTCGTTATTGTTTATTAATTGAAACAAGCTTTTGACCTTCGCCTTGAAATTTTAGCCTAAGTTTCGCCCAAAATAGAATGCTTACACAGCAAATTTGTAACAAATATTTGATTTGCACGATGGCCAGCTGAAAAGCCACTTTGAAATTATGAATAAGGGTCGTGTTCTAAATTTTGAACTTCAAGAAGCTCAAATCACTAAATATAAAGCAAAATCATTAAATTGGATTTCCAGATTTTGATTAGACAGGGTTCAAATGCTTATAATAACTGATAAGGGAAAAGATTTAGCTTTTAAAATGCCAAAATTAGGCTGGACTAACTAAAAAATACATATTACGATGATATTGGTAGTATGGTTTTAATGTTAATGTTGAGTTCCATACAAATTTTTTTATTAATCGTTAATATACGTTTTATGTTAATGCAGATTTAACTTCATTATTAAAAATGTACATAATTTATTGTTATGAAAGATCAATGCACATAGCTAGATATAGGGTTGGCTAGTGAGGAAAAGCCAGTGATAACAGAAAATATAGAATTATATGAGAACCGGGGTTACAAGAAACCAAAAGGAAAGTGAAATAAATAATTAAAGATAATTTGGGAGAAAAATAAGTTGTTTCTTCAAGAAAAATAAGGAATTGTGAATAACAATTAAAAAATTGTTAAATAAGTTATTCGTTGGAAATTCTTCTAAATTCGCAATTCAAATCTTGTTGAAGATAAATGAAATATTTAATTATTGTAAGTGTTTTTGGATGGAGTTCCATGCTGGAAAATTGATACTAGTGGAATTGGATGTCATATGAAAATTTGGAATTGGATGGTGATTCGTTAAATTGGAATGGTTTTAGGCAGTTGTGGTGTAACAGTGAGTTAATATTAATTTGGACTTGACGGGATTAGGGACGACAGGAATTTTAGATAAGAACTCTCTAATAAATCTGCATTTTTAATTTGTACGTTTATTAATGAATAATTATATTATTAATTTAAAAATAAATTATCGAACCTTCACGACAACCCTCAATTAACATTAATACCCCAAATTAAATTTTATATACTAAAAATAATTTTAGTAGGGCAGTTTTGACAAAATTGCAATCATAGCAATATATTTTAAAATAATTATTTGCTAAGGAATCGCAAAATTTGCTTAATGATATAAAGAAATTAGAAACGAAATTTGAACAGGGTGTAGAGTGGGAAATCTTGGAAACCAAACTAGCAAACAGGTGAATGGTAATTACTCCGCATATGCGGACATCTTTGAAGTTAAAATGACCTAATTCAAGAATCAAGGAGAAGAGGGGAAAAAGAACTAGGAGCTAAAGAAGGACGAAAATGTGGGAGGTTTAAGAAGAATATTAAGGAAGGAGGAGGAAAAGGGGGAAAAGAAAATAAAGATCAATTCAACTAACTAAAAAGCAACAACAATTTAAGTTGCTTCAATGTTGAAGAATGCTGTTAAAGAAGAATGAGGAACAGGAAAAAGGAGAAGCAAGAAGGGAAAATGAGGATAAATTAAAACAACTAAAAAGTGTCAACAACACCTACTCAGTGTTTTTATGAAACAATTCATTGCCAATTTGTCTGAACTCCTCTCATTTTTCAGGAAAAAAATTCTCTCCTACAAGGTAGGCCAAAACCGGTGGAAAAACTCAGAAATCCGAAAATATCAAAATATTCTACAAGCAAATTTTGACAAAATTACAGAATTACAAGTTTTCCAGAATGCAGGCAATAAATAAACAACAAAAATGTGTAGGTATATTCTGTTACATTGCAAATTATAAATTAATTTGAAGACTTCCATGATCAGCAGGTTAAATTTCAAATAATGGATAACAATCTTACCCAGGGATTTAGAATTCGAAAAATCAAATCAAGATAATAAATACTGTTAGGGTTTTAAACCCCCTTTTTTGCTACCTTTGTGATGTAATGACGAATGCTGTCGAAGCCTTAGCATGCTTCGCCCTCTTATCTTCAGTATTCTCAACTAGTAGCTACATTTGCCATTTTAACTTGGCAGTGAAACTGTAGCCAACACGTGGTTATTCAATAAGTTCTTGTTCATAATTTGTTATACCTTTAGTGCTTTAATTACCATTAAATGATTTAAAAATCAACAGTGAATTTATTATTAGACTTCACCAGCGCAATTACATTTACAATTTTCATACAGTCCACTCTATCCAAGATAGCTATTAAAACAAATACGATAAAAAGACTGAAATTTTCTGTAATACTCTTATCACATTATTATCACTCTAAAGTACTCAAATATTAACGAAATGTTTTTCCAATAAGAACGTAAAGTAGCGTTTGTATTACATTTTTGATTTTCTGTTGGTTTTAAATGTATAAAATTTTCTGTTTGGCTATTTTTCAAGATTATTAGAGTCTGAATTCCAGGCTGTAAAAATATATTATCTTCAACCGGTTCTGAAAAGAAAACTATGAAAAAAGTATGTAGCCAGATCACAACTACATTTTCAATAATTGTTTGGTAAATGAATTTAATATAATTTCTACTCATTGTACAAGAAGTTAAAGTGAATAAAGAATAGTACACACATTTAACCGAGGTGGAGGGTGACAAAACATAGTGAAATCTTAAAACCAAAAGATCGGACAAATAAGTAGAAATTAATATTTATATGTTGATACCTTTCAAGCCAAAATGGTCTAATTCAAGACCAAATAAGAAGACAAAGAAGAAAAAATAGGACTTATAAGAAGAACAACCTGAAGAAGAAGAAAGAGAACAAAAGGAAGCACAAGAAAAGGGAAAATAAGAACGAGAGAAGCAATAAGGAGGAAGAAAATACGAACGAGAAGGAGGAAAAATAAGAAAGAGAAGGAGGAAGAGGAGAAGGGCAGGAAATAAGACAAGGAGAAGAACATAGAAGATGAATTAGGAGATAAATATGGAGGAGAAAGATGAAAGATGAGAAAGAAGGAAAAAGAAGATAGATAAGAAGGAAAACAAGGTCAAGAAAACTGAAGAAACAGACGGTAAATGAGGAAAAGAAGGATCAAAGATGGGGAAAACATCTGCCAGCAACTACGAAGTATTAAAGCTAGTTGGGACTTTACTCCAATTCATTACTAATTCACTTAAATTATTAAAATAGTGTGAAAACTGAACAACAAAAACTCAAAAATTCTTTCTACCATGCCCTTAAAATGTACAGTTGTTTTTATTTTTAATTCGAAATTGATCATCCCTCATTTTTCAAAAGGGAAGTTTTTGCGCACATGTTAGATTAAAATCTACAGCAGAAAATAAATAAAAGTACTTTTTAAAAATGTGCAAGCAAACTTCAAAGAAGAGGATATTTTGGAAATTTTCAAATTTCCAAACTATAAGGTGCTAACAAACAAACTATTTTTCTAATAATAATATAAAACAGCGTTATTATAACATTTTTGATTGTTCGTTCATTGGTTCATTTTAAATGCATATAATGAATAATAATAAGTAATAACAGTGATCTGCTCAAAAATTATCTAATAATAACATTGACAAATTTGCTCTTTGGCTATTTTTCTAAATTATTAGAATCTAAATTACAGACTGTAAAAATATGTTATTTATATATGGTTCTGAAACAATAACATGAAAGAAAAATAATTAAGGAGATCAAAAAATATATTTTCAATAAAAATTTGTTATAAATTAAATTTAATTTCAATTCATGATATAAGAAGTTTAAATAAAGAAGAGTGCAAACGATATTTAACGAAGGTGAAGAGTGAAAAAACGTGAAATCTTAGAAATCAGAAGATCAAACAGATGAATGAAAGTTATTTCTCACACGCTGATATCTTTGAAGCCAAAATGGGAACAAGACGTATTAGAAGAAGAAGAGGAAAAGGGAAAAAAAGAAGCACACGAAGAGGAAAAAGAAAAACGAGAAAAACGAGGAGGAAAAAAAGAAGAACGAAAAGAAGGAAGAGGAAGGGGGTAAAAAGGAAGGCAGGGTGGAGGAATAAAAGGATGAGAAAGAAGGTGAAGGAGGAAAAAGAACGAGAACAATGTAGAAGGAGGGCGGAAGTGGAGGAAAAATTGAAAACATTTGAAAACGACTACGAAATATTAAGAATATTTGGTACTTTGTCAAGCAAATTGTTACTGGTTCACCTAAATGTCCTAAATTAACATTAAAGTAATGTGAAAACTAAAAAGCCAAAAACTCAAAAATTATTCGAAAAATGGCAGCTTTTATTTTATTTTTTACTATAAATTAATTCTTCCATTTTTCACAAAATAAAGCTTTCTCTTTGTCAGAAGTTCAGAGGGGAAGAATTGTTACTCCTGTTGAGCTTGGAATGTCGCAAAGGCAAATCGCAGCAACAGCGGACGCCTCTCAGGGCGTTGTTTCAAAAACCTATGCAAGATTTTTGAAATTGGAAACTCTTAAGAACATGCCTAGACAAAGTCGTCGCAGAGTAACTACTGATCGACAAGACCGGTTTTTAACTGAAATAGCTAGGAGAAATCCAACCTCTTCTCATCCAGAGCTCAGGTGTTAATGCTTCTATTGAAACAACACGAAAGAGACTTCGTGCCCGAAATTTATTTAGCAGGAGAGTTCCCGAGTTATCCAGGCAGAACAAAATTGATTGGCTTAATTGGTGTCTGGAACACCAGAACTGGACAACTGAAGATTGGCAAAATGTCCCTTTCTTCAGATAAAACCAGTCTGAGATCAGATGATCGTCGAGGTAGACGGGCCAGACTGCAAACTGCCAGATCTGTCTCAAAATATAAAGGAGGAACTGTAATGTTCTGGGGTGGAGGGGAGGTATTATAATGAGTTCCTTTGGTTCCCATACGACAGAGTTTAACAGGAAGCAGGTATGTTGAGAGGTATGTGGAGAGGTGCAATGGGAAATAATTTCATGTTCATGCACGATAATGCCCCTCCACGTACCAGCAGACTTGCTACAGAATTTCTGGAAACAGAAGCTGTTACTGTTCTGGGATGGCCTGCCTGTTCACCCGATATCATGTGTGGGACTTCATTAAAAGAAGGATTAGAGCTGCAGGAAATGTAAAACAGCTCATTCAAAACGCTCAAGAGGAAATGGCAAACTTATCTCAAAAACAAGTTGACAGTTTGATTAGAAGCATTCCCCGCCGGATTAAAACTTGTATTAGAGTTAAGGTGGCAACACTGACTATTAAAGTGAAAATCCAGTTTTTATTTTTCTTTAACCAACCGCTTCAAATCTTTAATTTTTACATTTTTTTATGTATACAGTGCTTTTCATTTTCCATTAGAAAATTTTCAGAAATACTTAACAAAATCGGAAATACTGGGTGATTCCATATCAGTTTGGTTGTGTATATAGTGTGTCCCAGGATTGATGTTACAATAGGTGCGATGGACTAAAAATGTTTGAATTTTATTTTAAGATTGTGGAATTAAGCCCTGCTTGGTTTGAAGAGAATTTTAAGAATATTTTCAGTTTTTGAAAAACCAGTCGGCCTTGACATTGAAGCGAAAACTATTTTATTTTCAGGTAAAGTGCCCTTTTTGTTCATGATACGGCAAAATTTTACTAAGGAAAGTCGGTCAGAATGAGAAATTATGGTCCTATACACAATTTCAGGAAGATTAGTCAGTGATAGTCTTTTCATGGCCTCCTGGCAGTTATGTGGAATAAATAATTTATTGTACCTAGATCACGTTTCGTAAGTTAAATTTCTTGTAAATACTATTTGTTTCGTTCAATGTTCTACAAATAAAATTTTGAATAAATAGAATTTATTTTGTTTAATCTAAAAATGACGGTTTAATCAAAGTACGTATGTAGAGCTTCCTGAAATTTTGTATAGGGCGATAATTTCTCATTCTGAACAACTTTTCTTAGTAAACTTTTACCGTAACATAAACAAAAAGTGTACTTTACCTGAAAAGAAAATAGTTTTTGCTTCAATGTCAAGGCCGACTTGTTTTTCAAAAACTGAAAATATTCTTAAAATTCTCTTCAAACCAAGCAGGGCTTAATTCCACAATCTTAAAATAAAATTCAAACATTTTTAGTCCATCGCACCTATTGTAACATCAATCCTGGGACACACTGTACATAAAATGCTGTTGACCATTCAGGCATTCTTTAGAATTTTAAAACTTTACGTTGCACTTTACAAGTTAGTTCTGATTTTCAGAAATTAGAAAGGTGAATTTCAAATTATGCCGCCCAGTAATTTTTTAATCAATACATCAATACTGTTTTATTAATTAAGAGTCGCATTTAAAAAATATAAACAAATGCAATTAAAAAAATTGGGAAACTCTTTCAGTATTAATTCATGTCGTAACGTCACTTTTCATTAGTTATTTTTTCCTGTAACCATTTCAAAAAATAGCACAAGGATTTTTCCCAATAAGAACATAAAATAGCGTTGTTTTTTTACATAACGGATGTAATTCGAGATACGTTTAGAGCCCGTGCAAAATATAAATTTTTTGTGAACAATATTATCAGCGAAAAGCATTATAAAAACTATAAAAAAGACAAAAAAAGCGGTCGATATTCATTATTGTTGTGGTATGTATTGTTTACTGGTATTCTTTATATGTCATCGCGCACTCAAATTAATACACAATGGCCGTGGTGAGAGCGCTTTGTTATTCGGTCGCATTGTGTCGCTGTCAATTAACCTGCATTCAATGACTATTCCGAAATATATCCAAGAAGACCATTCCAACGGCCCTACATAGGCCCCATAGTTCGGCTACGGATACAATACTTCAGAAAATGAACCGTGCGCGTCGGTTGCCCCTTTTTTAAAAAACATAATATCCTATTTATTCTCCTAAAATAATGTCCTTTTACAGCTTGGGTATGGGAAGCTCATTTTCTCGTTTATTCCATTAAAAATCCATTGTTATAACTTTACTATCAACTTCCTATTGTTAAAATTTTTGTGGCTCATCATTTTTATTTTATTATAAAGCAGAAATGTTATTATAATAAAATCGCGATCAAAGTAATATTTTATTTAGAATTTTTATACTCATTTGACTAAATCAAATCTGATTTTTCTGTATTTTTAAATTAACAAGATTACGTTCTCCTCGCGAAATGTTTCCCTTGTTCCAATATTTAACAAACATAATTTTACTTTTAAATATCATACGATCAACAAAGTTTTACTTTTGGTGAAATGTATTTCACATCACTGAATGCGACCATCAGTATGACCTTTTGAGGTTCTATTAATAAGTTTTCGATAAATTTAGTTTCATTTTGGTGCTTAACATCAAGGTTTAATGGTTAAAACCCATCGACAAACTGTTTAATATCCAAATTTTAACATGGGATGGAAGAAAATCAATCAATATTTGTGAAAATTTCCCAACATAACCTCAAAACGTCGTTGTGGCAGCTGGTTGCATTCCGTAATGGCAGGTCTTTGAAAGCATGGCCTACCAAAGGTAAACTATTGCTTGAACGCATGGTAGATTACGCGACTAATTTCCCGTTTTTAATTGTGCAAAGGGATTAATTTAGGTTTGTTTAATACAAACAGCAAGAATTCGGGGTGACTGAAGTATTCGAACCAAATAGTCAAGATCTGAATTATAATAAAAGAACAAATGGAAAGGGCATAAGAAACGCCATAAAAAGGACAGGAAATCTTTGGAAAATTCAATGTAATATGAATGTACGAGTAGGTGAACGAAACCTAAATTTGAGATTTCTGGTACCGCAAGCCTAGCTCTCTGATCTCATCCAATAAATCAACATCCAAAAAAGGAAGAATAAAAAATGTCTCCCAAATTTTGTCTGTAAAGTTTACGATTGAAACAGGCAACACACTATGCGCTCCTTCAGTGCCAAGATTTTTAAAGCCACTAACCATAAGACCTTGTAGGTAGGATTAACAAGTTAGAATAAGAAAGTTACTCGTCGACTGCTACAAGGCTGTTTTTCATACAATAACAAATCTTGGGCGTGTCATTACTTTTGCACGTGACTGTACGTTACTGCAAGTAACAAAAATTCAAAACCAACTTTACACAAGAAGACAAAAACCAATTTGATCAAAAAAGGGTAAAAACTTAGCCGAATCATAATTATCAGTTCTAACTAAGGATTAAAAGTCTCGTTTCCTGCTTCTTTGTTCTGCATTCATAAATGTAGTACGAAATTCCACCTGAATGCAAGTTCGGTACGGGCACGTCCGTACGATGTAAAATCTTTAATTACATTAATGCACGGCTGGTTGCACCCAAAACGAATTAAGTCATAAAATATAATTGGTACACAAACAGTGCACAAAAAATACACCGCACAAACACGCATCATGTGAGCGTGATATTACACTTTTAACAATAGAATGGGCGATGGAAAACAAGACCCCAACAATAGGTGGATGGTCATTAGTTTTACCAATATGGCGGACACACCCTGCTGACCAATGTCATCTGTCTCTTTTACGGTTTTACATCGTAACATGTGTTCGAAATACAGATAACATCGCGAGTTTAGTTAACATAAATTCGTTTTTATTTTGACAGATAATCGTGTTATCAAAAAGAAATTCGTTAGAAAAAGTGGCGAAAATTCCACATTTTCGTTAAAGAGACTTGAATTGAGTAACAATTCTTTAGAATTAGATTAACGATTTTGTAGATTAATTTTCAGAAAGTAGTTGGTATTTGGTTGGAAGATTTAAGCTAAAACTTAGCTTAAGTGGCTTAAGGACTAGTAATTCAGTACAAGTTTAAGTTGAAGGTTTACTTAAGCCTGCATGGCAGTGTCAGTTTAAGACGCTGTTAGTTAAGCTTTAACTTAAACCCGCACTGAAATACCAACTTAAATGTAGCAAGGTTTGGCTTGAGCCCTAATTTAAGCTTACTCAATTAAACTTCAACTGTACTGAAATATCCGTCCTAAATAAGCAACTTCAATTAATTTCTCAGCAACAAACGGAACTTCATAAACCATTGAAGGTTTCGGAAACCATTGATTTTATGAAGATCCTGTTAAGAAGTAAGAATTGAATTCCGCCTAGAATAAAAATAGTTTTCGTCGTGTTAAAGCCACAACAGTGTGCATCAAATCCAGCGATTTATTGTACTTAGACTAGACAACCTGCCCTTTGGGACATTCGTTTTGGAAATTTTTAACCGTTCATATCTTTTACAAAAAAAAACTACTGTCAAATTTGTAAGTTACCTAACCCTGTAGCCTGAAGCAATAACCTAATTCTAACTTGACTTATTCTGTGACTTGACTAATGATCTGGTTTACAACAGTATCTTTTACCATATAAAGCATACAAGCTGTCTACTGAATTTTCACCGAAGCAAAGAACGTTCTAAAAAGCGAACAACTTAGTTCGATTGTAGATCAAATGAGCGTTGAGAACGCATCCTGCGAGTTTGTTTACAGACCGTATTAGTGTACCAGGAAGAAGGTTCATAAATTAATTACGTTAGAGGATGAAGAAGGAGAAAAAAATACGATTACTCCTCGATAAGTCCGGGGTAGTCTTTTTGAATAAAATTCAGTTTCCGAATACAAAGGAGTATTTCCATTAACAAACAATTGGAGAATTGCCAACAATTCATCACTTTATTTATTGTATTCTGCGTATTTATTTATTGTGCCATCTCCATTGTGCTATTCAGTATTCGCAAGTTGGTTCTAATAATTACTCGGCTTAGAAAACCAACAATGTTAAGTGGTCCCATTCGGGAGGACAGAAGAAAAGACGTAAATAATTCTATTTCACTTGTTCCGACGCACAGCCTGTTAAAAATATCAATAGCGCGCCAGATAACTCGCGATGTGGCGCTTTTGTGCAGAGATGAATATTATAAAGGGACAAAGATTCTACAATACAACACACAATGAATACAATACAATAGTGTTGTATTCAGTATTGTATACATATAATAGAACTATAGAAGCAAGCTTAATGCCATTTCAAACATGCTGTTATCAGCAGCGCTGCTAGCGCCACATGTGCCGGGAGTCGGAGCTAATTGCAGCGTCTCTCGCGACGGAAAGCCGTAAATCTGACGACGGCCCGCCAACGGAAACGCGCTGCTGATCCTCCGCCGCTCCAATATTTTTCCCTTTTCTTCATTTACATGCGTTACACACTTTATTTTAATCGTTCTTTTTATCACCCATCGCTCATAAACCAAACAAGAGAGGAAAAGTAACAGACAAAGGAATAAGGTTTCACGCAGAAGAACAATACCGAAGCAATCCTTAATTTGAAAATCCCAACACACGATTTTTGAGTCTCCTAAAAGGCTACGAAAGTCATCGAAATTTTATAAAAATTGAAGTAGAACAATCAGCCAAAAAACTATCCTTTCTTGAATCTACATTATCAAGGAGGCTCAAAAAAGGTACTGAAAATCACAAGGTAAAACCAACAAGACTTTTGAATTTATCATCAACAAAAGATACAAAGTTTTACATTGGAATAAACATAAAAACAACCTTAAATCCCGGAAACCTTCGAGAACTAGCTTCAGATTGGAAATCCCCCATCTAACACGCCTTCTTTCGAACTCAAATTGAACCAAATAATAATAAGGCACTTCCATTAGGTTATCAGATACGTTCGACGAGGAAAAACGACCTCCTTTTACTTTCTCAGTATATAAGCAAGGAAGGCGGAGCGTCAAAATAATAGTCCTTGATTTTTAAATTTCAACATACGAATTTAAAAAAGTTTATAAAAATTCAAATAGAACAACAAAAAAATTCCGAAGTGAACTTCACCCTCAATATTTACAAAACTTAAACCAATACAAACACTTAAACAGGTTTCACGGAAAAGACAATACTGAAGCAATCCTTAAACAGACGATATTTGAAAAAAAAACCTACAACATTCATTGGAATTTTATAAAAATTGAAAAGAACAATGACAAATTGCGTAGAGAAAAAGCTTACAACAAACCAAGCCAAATTCTTGATCAAGGAGCACAGGAGGTATTGAAAATCACAAGGTAAAACCAACAGGACTTCTGAATTTATCATCAACTAAAGATATAAAGTTTCACATTGGAATAAACATAAAAACGACCTTAAATCACGGAAAGCTTCGAGAACTCGCTTCAGATTGTAAATCCCCCCTCTAACACGCCTTCTTTCGAGCTCAAACTAAACAAAATAATAATAAGGCACTTCCGACTTCCAGTAGGTTAACAGGTATGTTCGAGGAGGAATAACTCCTTTGATTTTCTACGAGTATATAAGGAAAATAGTCCTTCATTTTTAAATCCCAACACACGATTTTTAAAAATGTCCCTGAAAGGCCACGAAATTCTGCTAGATTTTATGAAAATCCAAATAGAACAACGAAAAAATTAGGAAGAGAATTTGGCCTCAATATTTATACAATTTAAACCAAGGCAAATAAAAACAAGAATGTTACAAAAAAAATTTAATCCATGTCATCAAAGAGAACCAAAAAGGGTACTGAAAATCTCAAGTTACAAGGACTTGTGAATTTATCATCAACTAAAGGTACAAAGTTTTACATTGGAATAAACATAAAAACGGCTTCGAATTACTAGACAACTTCAAATCTTACCTCCAACAATCCTTCTTTCAAACTGAAACTGACGAAATAAAAATAAGACACTTCCAGCAGGTTAATAGGTTGTACGTTACAGAAAGAAACACAACCTCATTTCCTTCCTATATCACCAAGGGAAGCAAAGTGTTAAATTAAATAGGGCTACTTATCGAAATAATCCTTAATTTGTTGTTGTTTCTTATACCTTTCGGTGTCGAGGCTGGTGCGTTAACGTATGAGGCTCTACGCGTTCAATGCACAACCCGGCACGTCTCTGTGGGTTACGAAGTTGGTGCGCCTTTAAACCTACATACTGCACCATGTGTAGGGTGTAATGTGTATGTATGTGTAAGACCTTGTCACTCAACCTCCTACGCCTGTATTCGGACGAGACCGTCGTTGATTAGGTGCCCAACGGGTCCAGCGACGAATGGTCTCCAGGGAGATTCGAACCAAGGGCTAGCCTGACGCTCTATCATTGGCTATTAAGATTTCTTAAAAATTGAAATAAAAGAACGAAAAAATTACATAAAGGACTTTGCCCTCGTTATTTATAAAATTTAAATCAAAACCAACAAAAACAGACACGTTTACAGAAAAACTATCGTTTTTCGAAACGATATCATCAAAGATGACCAAAAACAGTACTGCAAATCTCAAGTTAAAACCAGCAAGGACTTCTGAATTTATCATCAACTAAACGTACAAAGTTTTATCCTTCGAATTGCTAGACAGCTTCAAGAATTAATTTCAGATTAGAAATCTCACCTTCGACGTTCTTTCTAAATGAGAACCAAATAATAAAGCAGGTGCGTTACAGGAAGAAAAACCTATCCTTTTCGCCTTTTCCCCAAATGAAATCCTCCTGGATTTTATAAAAATCCAAATAGAACAACAACAAAATTCCGAAGAGAACTTCACCACCAATATTTACAAAACTTAAACGAATACAAACACGTAAACAGGGAGGTTGCAGAAATTTTTTGGACCCATATCATCAAGAAGGACCAAAAAAGGTACCGAAAATCTCAAAGTGAAACCAGCAAGGACTTCTAAATTTTAAATTTACTAAACGCATTTTATATTGGAATAAATACAAAAATGACGTTGAACTAACTTCAAATTGGAAATCTCCCCTCCAACACCCCCTTTTTCGAATTGCAACTGAACCAAATCAAAATAAGACACTTCCAGCCAGTTAAAAGATACAATTTTCTTTCCTTTCCTGTATAACCAAGGGAGGCAAAGTCAGCGCCAGCCCGAGGCCACAGCAAAGCAAGCAACTGCCTGGAGCGGCATAATTTGAGGGGCGGCATTTTTTGAACGCGTCGTATATTTGATTTTGCCTGTTGCAACTTGCAACGTGTCCGAGTACGGCGCGGCGGCATCCCTCACACGCCGAACTTTATACGTCGAGTCATGAGTCATAAAAATTTATAAAAATGCAATCCTTGATGGCTATGTGAAGGCGGTGCGCTGTCTATAGCAACGAAATAAAAAAAGAAGGAAGGAAACTAAGGTTTATGGTGCATAACTACAAGTGCAACGGAAATACTTCACACACGCCATATTGAAACACCAACCGGCACGAGTTTTCATTGGTAGCCTAACTGTTTGTTTACGTTTTTGTCTTTGACAGTTGACGTATTTAGTGTTCTCAGCCAATGAGCTTCTAAAATCCGCCATATTGATACACCATCTAAATTGCATACTGTTGGTGTTATGGTCCTTCCTTCTTTTTTTATTTCGTTGGTCTATAGCCGTTCCAGCCTTCTTGTTTTTGTTTTGTGTATTCAATTCCAACGTGTATCACATTTTAAACACAGGAGTCGAGCTTCTTATACTTGTAATTCTCCTTCGTTTAACAAATTCACCGCAATAGTTTGATATCGGCATTACAAATTTCTTCTGTAATAGGTAGATTAGATAGTTCTAACTAACCAAAACTTCGAAAAGTGTTTTTCTTACTGTAACGGTGAAGGTGAGTAATTATTTTGAAACACTTTAACTTAATAAACTAATAGTAGATTATTCTACAAGTAAAGAAAAGTGGCAGTTTTCTAGCGAGTGGAATGTTTGATTCACGAGCGTTAGCGAGTGAATTACAATTTCACGAGCTAGAAAACCACTTTTCTTACGCGTTGAATACGCTATTTTTTTGTGTAAGTACTAAAAGTTCGAATTTTCTAGACAAATTTGTTAAATTTATCAAGGTTATGTTTGTACGGAAACATAGCAACTACAACACGTACAAGGTGGTCCAAATTGGACACTTTTGATAGGAAACACCAATTTCTAGAGGAGATAGAAAAAAACTAACCTACATGTTACGAGCTCGATTTTTGTGAGAAAGTGAATGCCGAAAACCGCACATCGATATCTTGAACTGTTTAGAAGATATAGGGTGGTTTTCAATTTTGTGCATTTTTGACCCACCCCCGTAACTTATTTATTTATGAATATTTTTTGTTTCTGTAAAAACATTCTTAAGGCACTTTTTTTAAAGGAATCCAATGGTGTCCCAAGTTTTTTTGTAAAAAGAATGGTTTTGAAGATATGACATAAACTTGTATTTTTTCTTATGGACTACCCTATATATTTTTGCATATTCTTTTTCTAAATATATAAAATACTTCCTACTTTGCTTTTTAAACATTTATTTTATAACAGCTGTAAGTTTATTTCGTTTTATTGTTCAACATGGCACTCCAGATTAACAAAATTCTTCTATAGTATTTTAGAAACAGCAATAAGAAAAAATACAAGTTTATGTCATAGCTTCAAAACCATTCTTTTTACAAAAAAACTTGGGACACCATTGGATTCCTTTAAAAAAAGTGCCTTAAGAATGTTTTTACAGAAACAAAAAATATTCATAAATAAATAAGTTACGGGGGTGGGTCAAAAATGCACAAAATTGAAAACCACCCTATATCTTCTGAACAGTTCAAGATATCGATGTGCGGTTTTCGGCATTCACTTTCTCACAAAAATCGAGCTCGTAACATGTAGGTTAGTTTTTTTTCTATCTCCTCTAGAAATTGGTGTTTCCTATCAAAAGTGTCCAATTTGGACCACCTTGTACAGACTGATCGTAAATCATTGACCTTGCCGCTTTATAGCGTGGAGGTGCTGAATTCTGAAAAAATGGCGTTTTGCCGCTCTACACTTGTTCTGGATTAGTAGTAAAATTTTGTGGTTAGTTGGTTGTCACTTCGAGTTGGTTGTGTTAGTTTATTTTCGCCATTTTTGCATTTTGAAGCCTCTTACTCTTTACAAAACAGTCGTTTTCACGACTACCAGTTCCAGGAATATCCTTGACTCGTAAGTTTTGCATGTAATTCCAATTTTTGTTAGGTTAACTTTCTACAAAATGCCAATTTCTAAGCAGCAGGAAACATTTATGGTTGAATCTTATTTCCGAACAAAAATTAATAAAGCATTAAATTAATGTTTTAATTATTTCAAATGGGTATGTAAATAAATTTCCTTTATTGTTAATTTTGAGGTTATGCTAATTTGTTTATGTTTGACTGCATTTTCAAGGCAGCGGCGCTGCCAACTTAAAAACTGAAATATGAAGCGGCAAACCGTAATTGAGCAAGTCATTACAATAGAGCGGCAAGGTCAATGTTATACGATCACCCTGTACATAGTAACGAGTAAACAAACAGACTGTGTTGCTAGGAATAAAGTGTTGGTTGCTAATGACTCAAGCGTTGCTAATGAGTAAAGGTTGCTAACGAGTAAAATGCCACATTACTTTACTATTTTCTACAAAGTAAAATGACCGTTTACCATTGACTACACAAAAAAAAATCATTTTTAATAAGAACAGGATTCGATAAAACCACTCGCCTACATGCCACCGCGAATAGAATTTTTCAGTTTGCGAGGAAAATTTACAATGACAATTCCACTCATAATCTGTCATCCAATGAAATCACAGTATTTTGGTAAATTGAACCAATCACAATCGAATTATACTGGGAATTTCGCTAGTAGTGAAATTTCCGCGGAAATTTTACGACTAGCAGCGTTGCTTAGAGACAACGTCTGTCAAAATTTTTTGAGTGACAAGTACCTATGTATTTCAGTAATTTCATTATAATTCGAGGAATTGCCATTCCGATTATCATTCGTGACTAGAATTGTACAGGCAATTTTTGCCGTCATGACCACTCTTGCTTGTTGCTTTAGAAAATCGTCGCAACAAGCAGTCGTGTTCATGACGGCAAAAAAATTGGCTGTAAAATTCTAGTCACTTGTGGTATTACTTCTAAAAATCGTACGACACTAATTAACGACCAATAGAAACGTAATATTGAGCATAGTTACCACGGCAAAGTCCAAATTTCTTGGAAATTTTTTGTTTATAGCTAGACCTACCTAGGCGAAATTAATAAGTGGAATTTTTTATGTCAAATATGACAGTTGACATACAAGCTCTTATGAATTCTACAGTTCATCTTAAAGAATAATTGAAATCCAAATCTAGCTGTAGCGTTGAGAGTTCTCTTAACAATGCCAGTATCTGCATCTACTGAAGAAAAAAGCTTTCTAAACTAAAAATTATTAAAGATTACTAGAGAACCACAATTTCACAAACTCGTTTGTCGGGACTAGCTATAGAAAGCCAAATTGTTAAAGCTCTCGATTTTACAAGTATATTAATAGATCTCTCACCAAGAAAAGCAAGAAAATGTTTTAAAAAATAATTTTTCGTTCTTCAGTAATGATGTAATAAAAGTTTTTACATGTTAATCTTTATAATATTTTTTGAATATTTTTGAAGTTTAAATAATCTTTTACCCAAATAAATATAGGTATATTTGAAAATGTTTTTCCTTTTTTGCCCTGTTATTTAAGTTGGGATAAAAAAATTATTGCTTTGTTGGAGAAATAAATTTAAAAACTAGTTTTCTTGGAGCGACAAAAAAGCTTGGGTCGGCCCTGGGCAAAGTATCAAACAAATTAGGGCTTCTCATCGAAATAATAACCTTGATTTGTAAAGCCCAACACACAGTTTTTAAAAACGGCCCTAAAAGTCCACGAAACTTACTAGGACTCCCTAAAAATTTCCGAGACTTGCGTTCTCAATAGTTATAAAACTTAAACTAAGCTAAATAAAAACCAACACGAGAAGAAAAAACAACTTCCTTTTCCTTCCTATACTTCCTGTAAAAATCAAGTGAGGCGAAGTATCAAACAAAATAGGGCTTCTCATCGAAATAATCCTTAATTTGTACATCCCACATGATTTTTAAAAAGTCCCTAAAAGGTCGCAAAACTCACCAGAATTCTATAAAAATCGAAATAAAACAACGAAAAAATTACGTAGAAAATTCATCCTCGATATTTATAAAAGTTAAACTAAGATAAATAAAAACAAACACATAAACAGGGAAATTACAGTAAAACAAGCCTTTATACACCCATATCATCAAGGAGAACCAAAAAGAGTTCTGAAAATCACCTGAATTTATTATTTGGTAAATATTCAAAGTTTTACATTAAAATTAACACAACAACGACCTTGAATCACAGTAAAGCTTCAAGAACTAACCAAATAAAAATAAGACACTTCCAACAGGTACATTACAGAATGAAAAACTATATAATCAAGGGAGAAAAAGTTTCAAACAAAATAGGGCTTCTCAGCAAATAATCCTTAATTTGTGAATGCCACATGATAAAAAATAATAATAACGGAATTACTAGAAAGCTTTAAGAAATAACTTCAAATTGGAGCTCTCCCCTCCAACACGCCTTCTTTCGAACTGAAACTGAACCAAATAATAATAAAGCACTTCCAGTAGGTTAACAGGTATGTTATAGGAGGAAAAACGCCCTTCTTTTCCGCCCTATCCACGAAATTGTCCTAGATTTTATGAAAATCCAAATATAACAACGAAAAAATTAGGAGAGAACTTCGCCCTCAATATTTATTCAGCACAAACCAAGACAAATAAAAACAAACACGTAAACAGGGAAAAACAGCAAAACTACCTTTTTGAAACCTATATCATCAAAGAGAACCAAAACGAGTACTTCTTCTTCTTAGAATGGCATGTTCTTTACAAGGCGTTGCCGATCCTCTCTCCATATCCCTGTGGTGTGCGTGTCAAGTAGCCTACAGACATAGAGAACCTACAGTTTTACATGGGCTCCGAACCACGGAAGTGCTTGCACTTCTACTCCAGAGAAGACTTACTAGGCAGAATACACCTCGGTAGTATGTCATTGCCTTCCGAGGGGAACGGTCGGGTGATTTCGGTGTATATGTGACCCTGGGAATCCAACCCGTGCCATCTCAGTAGTCAGACGCACGCTGAACAAACTGAGCCATGGCCGTCTAGAGTACTAAAAATGTCAAAGTAAAGCGAGCAAGAACTTCTGAATTTATCATCAATTAAAGGTATAAAGTTTTAGGTTTGGATAAATTATTGGAAAGCTTTAAGAACTTCAAATTGGAAATGTCCCCCCAAGAAGCCTTCTTGTAATAATAATAAAGCACTTCCAGTAGGTAATTTCAAGAAAAACCAGCAGATTATTCTGAATTTGTCGTCTACTAAAGGTAAAAGTTTGACATTGGAATAAACATGAAAACAGGCTTGAATTACTAGAACGCCTTCTTTCGAACTGAAACCAAAGCAAATAAAAATAAGACACTTCTGGTAGGTTAGCAGGTGCGTTACAAGAGGAAAAACAGCCTCCTTTTCCTTCCTATAAATGAAGGGAAGTAAAATATCAAACAAAATATGGCTTATCATCGAGATAATTCTTAATTTGTAAATCCCAACGTACATTTTTTGAAAAAGTCGTCCCTAAAAGGCCACGAAATTCACCAAAGTTCTATAAAAACTGAAATAAAAGAACGAAAAATTTAGTAGAAAACTTAAACCAAACCAAATAAAAACAAACACGTAAGCAAGGAGGTTACAGAAAAGCTATCAAAAGAGGGCACTGAAAATATCAAGAAAAATCCAGCAAGGCCTTCTGAATTTATTTATTAAAATCTATTAAAGGTTCAAAGTTTTACATTGGAATAAACAGAAAATTACTAGAAACTTCAAAAACTAATAGATAGAAAATCTTTCCCCATCTCTTTCGAACTGCAAGTGAACCAAATAAAAATAAGACATTTTCAGTAGCTTAAGAGGTATACAGCCAGGGCGAAAAGGAAAACATCCTCTTTTCCTTCCTATATAACCAAAATATCAAACAAAATAGGACTTATCATCGAGATAATCCTTAATTTGTAAATCCCAACGCACATTTTTTGAAAAAGTCCCTATGTAGAGAACTTCGCCTTCGATAATCTAAAAGTAAAACCAGCAAGTACCAAGGATCTCTGAATTTATCACTTATTAAACACGAATTTTTACATTGGAATAAACATAAAAACTTCCTTGAATCACAGAACTAACTTCAATTTGGAAATCTCACCACCAACACCCCTTCTTTCGAACTGCAACTGAACCAAATAAAAATAAGAAAGGCAAAGCGTCGCACAAACTAGGGCTTCTCATCGAATAACGCGCGATTTTTTTAAAGTCTCTAAAATGCTACAAAACTCACCAGGATTCTATAAATATCGAAATACAACAACGAAAAAATTACATATGCAACTTCAGTCTCAATATTTACAAAAGTTAAACCAAGCCAAATAAAAACCGCCATGTAAAAGGGAAGTTACAGAAAAATTAGCTTTTTAAAAATTGAAAATCATGACAGATTTATCGGCTACTAAAGGTACAAAGTTTTACATTGGAATAAACACAAAAACGACTAGAATTAACTTTAGATTGGAAATATCCCCTCCAACGGGCTTCTTTGGAAGTGAAACTGAATCAAGCAGAAGCAAAACACTTCCAGAATCCAGTAGGTTGACAGATACGTTACAGGAGTAAAAACATCGTCCGTTTTCTTCCTATATACGGAGGCAATGTATGACACCAACTAGGACTTCTCATCGAAATGATTCTTAATGAATTCGAAGACTTCCACGGTCGGTGTCAGTATTAACAGAATGTCTTCGGGTTGGAACCGTGTCATGTTGAGACAGAAGAAATAATACTTAATTTGTAAATCCCAACGCATAATTTTAGAAAAATTCCTAAAAGGCCACGAAACTCACCAGAATTCTCTAAAAATCGAACTAAAACAATAAAAAAATTACGTAGGGAACTTCGTCCTTATTTATACAAAACTTAAACCAAGACTAATAAAAACAAACACGTAAACGTGGAAGTTACCGAAAAACTGTCCTTTTGGATTCTTATCATCAAGGAAAATACTGAAAATCTTAAAGTAAAACCACCAAGGATTTCTGAATTTGTCATCTACTAAACACGAACTTTTACATTGAAACAAACATAAAAATGACCTTGAATCACAGACATAATTTCCGATTAGAAGTCCCTCCTTTTGAACTAAAACTGAACCAAAAAATAATAATAAAGTACGCCGGTAGGTTAACTGGTACATTACAGGAAGCTAAACATCCACCTTTTCCTTCTTATATAACGACGGAAGACCAAAACACAAACAGCCCTTGAGACAGAATCCGTAAGAAGTTCGATTCGCATAAAAAAGTGCGAAGTTCTCAAGTTCTTCATTATAACGAATGTAAATAAAAACAAAAGAAGTTCGATATAAAAGGATTCGAAAGGGGATGGATAGTCGACGAAGTCTAGGTCGGTAGAATTCGAGTAGAACATAACAACAATCGCGCATTATACGAATGCCAAATTCAACACGAATTGTCAACAATGGAACAGAAACTTCAATTGAAGAGTGGCGCTCTATATTTCTATAGACGCCAAATTCATGCCTCCCCCCATAGATGTAGATGTTATTGTTAAGTAAAGCGCAATTTGAGAACAAGGAACAAACTCGCTCGTATCTTTGGTTCATTGTAACGCTGTTTTGTCTCGTCACAATGGCCGTACAATACTGACCACACAAACATCGCAGCCATCTTTGCAGGCAGCATTGTTGCCACTACAATGAGCTAGTGTCATGCGATTGTTTGTGCTCATCGCACAGAAACAAATGAAGAACGGAAACAACCGGTTCGGCTTCTATTATTAAGCAATACACTGCGCTACGTAGTTATACCTTTTGTCTGGATAATTTCATATTCAGGCTAATTAGAAATTGGAATACAGAAAACAGGATATTGAGGTCTTTGAAGCCTAGATTAAGCTTTGTTGGATTATTTCTATTCACGGACGTTGTTACAATGAGAATAATTACCTATTATGCGAAAATATAATATTAGACACTGAATGTAGAAGTGGCAGGAGCACTCTGCAGCACGTCTTTTCCTTGAACCAACCGCGTTGTGATAAACCCTTTTATTTTCATCGAACCTTCGTCTGTTCGATATGTGTCACAATTTGACATTCCCCACACTTGATACTCATTTTGAGGACATCGCAAGAAAAAAACAACTTTAATAGCTTGAATTTAAAATCATAAAAAGATCGATTAAACTAACTTGTAAAGTCGTGAGAGGCAGGGAACTGCCTATTGTTGGACATATTGTATGCAACCCTTTTATTAAGAAATTATGGTGTACAAGTGAATTGAATCCTTGGAATTGCAAGAAACTGACTGAAAATCCTGAAGACTCGCATAATACTTCGTTAATACTGACGAGAAACTGAAAGAAATTCGATGAAATTTCAATAAGAATCCATAAAATTTCTGGAATTTGCCTAAGATGTTCACAAAACTTCTGAGGGTTTCGTGAAATTCAGTTCCTGTAGAAGAATAAACCATGTGCTACTGAATTGCATACGATTTCGTGGAATTTCTACAATTACCAGGAATTCCTAAGGAAGTGCAGGTCTGGCGAACAACTAAATTCATCGGGATTACCTTAGCATTTTAAACAACACCCATGAAATTACGTGAAAGTTATGACGAATCGCGTAACATTCCGTTAATACCAAAGGTTAAAGGTATACACATAAATTAAATTCCGTGGAATTTCCATAAAGTTCCAAAGAATTTCTGGAACTGGTCGAAAATGTTCACAACATTTCTAAGGAATTGGGTGAAATTCTGTTCGACTGACTTGTGATGTACTATTGAAATCCAATAAATTTTCGTCAAATTCATAAAATTACGTGGAATTTCTAAGGAATTCCCCTAGAATTATAAGCAACACCCTTGAGATTACGTAAAGGTCATGAGGAATCATTCCGCTCAAACTGAGGAATAAAAACAGAGGATAAACATACATACAACTTCTAAAATTTGTCTAAAATGTTCACAAAATTTCTGAAAAATTGGGTGGAACTCTGTTCATATCGAGAAATAAAGAACAGATTACTAGTGGTGTATTACTGAATTCCAAAGGATTTCGTGGAATTTCTACAATTATATGAAAATCCTGAGGAACTCGTGAACAACTGAATTCTCTTAAAATTATAAACAACACTCGTGAAATTACATTAAAGTCATGAGGATTTACATAACATTCCTTTAATACAGAAGAATAAAGCGCAGGGGATAAAAGTGTATAAATAAAGTAAATTCCGTGAAATTTCCAAAGAATTTCCCGAAAATTACAGGAATTTGTCTAAAATGTTCAGAAAATGTCTGAAAAATTTGGTAAAATTCTACTCATATCAAGGAATAAATCGCTAGTGACTTGACCTGTGGTGTATAACAAAATTCGGAAGGATTTGGTGGAATTTTAAAATTACATGGAATTTCTGAGAAAGTGCCAAACAACTGATTCTGTTAAAATTGTATACAACACCCATGAAATTACATAAAAGTCATGACAAACATTCCGTTATTAATACTGAAGAATAAAGCGCAGAGGATAAAGGTGTATAAAGTAAATTTCGTGGAATTTCCAAAGGATTTCACAAATAACTATTACGGGAATTTATCCAAAATATTCAGAAAATGTCTGTTCTGTATGTTACTGAATTCCAAAGGATTTCGTGGAATTTCTCTTAAATGACGGAGAATTCCTAAGGAATTCTGGTGAACAACTCAATTCGTTGATAATATTGCCATAGAATTATAAACAAACACACACGTGATTTGATTGATTGAAGTCATGATAAATCACCTAACATTTCATTCTTACTTAAAATTAAATCGCAGAGGATAGAGGTGTAAATGATTCCATAAATTTCTGGAATTTGCTTAAAATATTCACAAAATTTATAAGAAATTGCGTGGAATTCTATTCATATCGCGGAATAAACCGCAAATAACTTGTAGCGTTGATTGAAGGAATGGGACTTGTAGTGTATTACTGAGTTCCAATAGGATTTCGTAAAATTTTTACAATTACGTGCTTTTCCTGAGGAGGCGCAATTCTAGTGAACTTTCGTTCATACTGAGGATAAATGTGTACAAATGAATTAAATTCCGTGGAATTTCCGTGGGATTCCATATAAATTTTCTGAATTACTGTAGAATTTCTAAGAAATATCTTAGAAATTAGAGGGAATTCTGTTCAGACCCAGAAATAAATTACATATCACTTATAGGAAACAACTAATTCCATGAAAATTGTGACATTACGTAGACTTTCTCAGCACAATAATTACGAATTTATTTCCGTAGGACTTCATATAATTTTCTTAATTTATATAGAATTCTCAAGAAATTTCTGAGACATTAGGTAGAATTCTGTTTTCAAACAGAGGCATAAGTAGCAGAGTATTTATAATATACATCTGCTGAGTACAGGAATATGAATATTCCGAAACCAGTCAGTAGGATTTTGTATAATCTATGAAAGTATCATAAAATCGAATAAATTGAAGAACAATTGTGAACAACATGTGATTTCCTAGAATTTCCATAAATTGCATGAAAGAGGGATTCCATCCGTACCGAGAGATAAATCGCAAAACTATATTTTGGTATTAAGATTTCCGACTCAGAATTTTATGACCAACATCGCCACGTGTAGTTCTTTCGCCAATTTATACGCACCCTGTATAACCGCATTCCGTAGAAGTTCGTGGAATTACGCGAAATTCACGTAGAACTACAGAAATTCCTGAGGAATATAATAGGAATACGCCCATAATGAGGGATAAACAGAAGGGAATTATATGAAATTCTTGAAAAACAAAGTGATTTCGTTCATAAACCGACATATTTGTAACATATTATTAAATTCCTTGAAATTCCCAAAAATTGTATGAAGTTTCCAGAAAATTGTATGTAAGTACGGAATATTCCATTCATATGGAAGAATAAATCATAGAAAAACCAGGTACATAAATAAATTCCGTAGGATTTTATGAAATTATATGTAAGTCTCATAAAATTATTTGGAATTCTTGAAGAATAACATATAATTACATTCATATCGAAAGATTAACCGAAGAACATTTTGAACAACTCAAGTCAGTGGAAGTTCCTTAAAATTTACCAGAAAAGAATGGAACTCCATTAATCTTGAGCAATGCATCACTGAGGAAGTATGCTGTACAACTGAATAGTATGGAATTTGGTTGAATTATGTGTAATTTCCGTGGAATTACTTAGAACTCCTGAGAAACAATAGAATTCCGTTCATACCGTCGGATAAACCGACCTATTTATAGTACATTACTAAATTCCCTGAAATTGCATGGAGCTTTCTGAAAATTGCATGGAATTTGTAAGTAAGGAGGGATATAGAAGAATACATCGTAAAAAACCTACTATATAACTAAATTCCGCAGAATTTTCTGAAATTATATGAAAGTCTCGTAGAATTGTTTGAAATTCTTGAGAAATAACATAGGATTACATTCAAATCGAGGAATTATCCCAAGAACATTTTGAACGATTCACTTCCATAAAATTCTCAAGAAAAGAATGGAATTCCGTTCGTCCTGAGAACTACATCACAGTGAAGTGTACAACTGAATTCCATGGAATGTCGTGGAATTATATGTAATCCTTGTGAAATTACGAGAACTTCCGTTCATATTGGGGGTTAAACCACACAATAAAAAGGGGTGCGATAGAATTCCGTAGAATTACGTGGAATTCCTGAAGAATAACAACGATTTCCATTAACATTTGGTGGGAATCCCCTAAAATTATATTAAATTAAATGAAATTATGTGAATTTCCATAGAAATTCATAGAATTGATGAAGAATAACAACGACTTCCGTTAATCCCAAGGGATACCGAAAATCAACTGTAATATACAAGGACATTTGGTGGGATTCCCATTACGTGGAATTTCTGTGAAATTATGTGGATTCCCATAGAGGTACATGGAATTCCCGAGGAATAACATATGATAACATTGTCATCAAAGCTCGAATCATGCTGAACAACCAAATTTCGCAGAATTCCTTGGATTTATTCGGAATGTCTACAAAATTACTTTTGAGCTTTAGAGCAAAACCATAGCATTTTTTTATACTGAATTTAGACTTCTTTTTAATTTGATCTAATTCCTAAGGAAGGACATGGAATTTCATTCATAGTGAGGGAATATCAGAAGAACTAAACTGAATTTTTTGAGAAATATTAGAATCCCGTAGACTTCTTTTGGAATTAGAGGAAATTTTGATAAAATGTCATAAAAAGATTTGGAATTGCATTTCATACTGAGAACACCGTGGTCCATAACTCAATAGAATTCCGTGATGGAATTCTATGGAAATCCATTAATTCCAAGAGGAAAACTAAACGTAATTCTAAATTGAAGTAGAATTCGTCGCTTTTTTCGTTTACCCTTGGAAGAATAGGAAATTTTCATAAAATTCCAGCAAAGGACTTGGCATTACCTACGTTAATGCTGAGAGATAAATTACTGCGAACACCATGGTCCGCTACTTAATGGAATAGTCCGCCAATATCAAGAGGAAAACTAAACATAATTATAAATTAAAGTGGAATTTCCATGCAGGAAATTTGACTAGCCAGTCTAATGCAAATTTCAGCAAAATAACTATTCTCGTAAAAAGTAAAACACGTTTGATTAATCAAATTTGTTATTATTGAAAAACTTTCTTCATATGTCTTTTTTTACATTTTCTCCTACATGTTTCTGCTAGCTAGACCACTACTTGGGCTAGTTTAGCTAAATAAAGACCCCCAAAATTAATATTTCTAAACAAACACCTAAAAATAAGCAGTGGCCGGAGGAATCGTTCCTAAATCATAGAAAATTCCCGTTGACCAAAGACGGAAACAGGTGAAAATTTCACTTCCAACTCCAAAAAATTTAACTTTTTATAAAACTGGTGAAGACTTTCTCAAAGCATGAATACAAATGAAAACTGCACTTATCAAAATAATTCGTTAAATAATAAAATAGTAAGATGCATTGTGATCGCAGTAGGCCCTAACAGAATGGATGGCGACTGAAGGCATTACGTTGAAAGCATATCCTCATCTCATAACCGCAGGATCGCCCTAATGGAACAGACGTCTTTTTATTTCGCAGCTCTTTATATTCAAAGTAAGACAGTGAGATTTATAGGGCACATAACTCTCCCAGTTCATGCCGATTGTAAATTTCTTAGCAACCACTGGTTCGAAAACGGATAGGACGCATTGTACTTTTACTGGGAGTTTTTTGATTTTTACCTTAAAATTTTGAATTTGTCGAAGAACCACTCAAATTACCAAGAAGACTTTCGAAATTCGATTTTGTAAATTGTTAATCAAAGAAGCAAAAAATAGCGACGTCATGCCCTGAAAATATTTTATAAACAACCGCAAAGGCGCAAAAATGATAAATAAATATTTCGTCGTTTTATTTACGAGTACTAAGTAGGTATTCGAAAGGAAAATAAATAAATATCCTGAAACAGATTTTGATATCGATAAAGTTTTTGATACTCGCAATAAAAATAAAAGATCCAAATTCGAAAAGGAAAAGAAGAAGATCTGATGAAGTGGGATACACGTGTATACAAAACGGATTACGAATCAATCCAGTGTCCAGGACGATTTCTGACGTCAGTTATCAGGATAAAGGCCCTCTTGGTTCTCATTGTATGTTTGTTTCACGAGCTTTTATGCTTTTATCATTCTCAAATACGCGGCCAACTTTTCTTTATGATTCCATGGCGTACTCTTTTATTTTGCAAGGAGCTGAATAGTGACAATTGAAACCGCGTTCTTTGTTGAGTGTTTTTTGTTTCCGTTAGGTAGGAGCAGAATGGGCATTGTTTAAACGTCTTACAATGTCGATTCTGATGTAAAACAAGCAAATGTCAAATGCTTGCGGCCTTGCATAACATTGTTACTCTTTCTTTGGCGTTGCAGATGAATTGCTCGAACGACTTTTCACTGTTTGTCGCCGTTTCTACGAGTGCATTGTTCTTTTATTGCCTTTGTCTTTTAGCGCTAGTCTAGCAAAAATCAAAGGTTAACAACAAAATGGATTCAAAAAATCAAACATAGTTCTCAAACCGAAATTTCGATTCAATACTCTTCCACAAATCTGATATTAGTTGGACCATGATTGAATCTTTGAAACAAAAGACTGTGCCTTTAAACTTCCTCAAGAATGTGAAACTACACAATTGTTATTCCTAGATATCAGTCAGACTGCATCAGAAAGAGAAGAAATTGCTAAACTAAGATTCGAATTTCCACTAAAGCAAGATTCAAGTCAACTCAATCGAGAATTTCCTTCACATTAACATAGAACATTCCAATTTAGATTAACATTTAACAGAAATAATATTGGGACTTCAAATAGAAATTCTCAATATGAATTTCGTTTTCAGTTAAAAAAAATTAAATAATTAGTATAATAATTATGCTGATCCATCCTTGAAATGGATTGATTTGTAAAATGAGACAAGTTGTTTTGTTATTAAAGAATTTTTTGAAAACAGCTTGAAATTTCTGCAATTTGCATCTCAGATGGATCGATTGTTTGAAAAACAAACTTCGAATCATAAATAAATATTGAATCATAAAAGGCGGATCAAATTTTCAAATCGAAATTTAAAAAATTATTCCGAATTTGAAATTCAGAACTTTCGATTTAAATCAAAACTTTAAGGCACTACAGCTTTAATCTGGCAAGTAAAAATCTCAAATATGGATTCTAAAATTTGAACGTTAATCCAAAATGTTTCGAAATTCAAGCCCTTTTTTTTCGAGTCTGTCCTCACATTGAAATTTTGAAGTTATATATAAATTATGACATATTAATAAAAATTATTTGAAATTATTCATATACCTATCTTTTTTATTTAATAAAAATAAGTAGAATTGTGAAAATAAAGTTTGAATCTTTGATTCTGCAATTCACCAATTAAACATTAATGAATTAAATTTAAGTCTTAAACTTCTGAATTAGAAACTTGGATATTCACCAGAAATTTGGATTCACACTTTCGAGTTTGGATTTGAATAAGCCCTCCAACCTAACTTAAAAATTGGAAACTCAAACAAGGATTTAATTTCAAGCAGTCGGAGTTCTTGAAGATTCAATTTTATGATTTTCAATAAGCCTAGCCTGATATTGAAATTAATTATTCAAATTTTACATTAATTTAAGCATACATATTTTTATCCCAAAATTATTTCTTTTAATCTTACATTACCGTTTAGATTTGATATTCAAATTTGGACTCGCAAATATTAGGCATCTAAACCAGGATTTTGAAACAAAAGTTCTATAATCAAATTTCCAATTTTAATATCATTTTTTTTATCAGAAATATGAATTTTAGAACCAAAATTGAGTCACTGTTTTATGTAGGATTAAATTTGACATTTGGTTTTTAATCTTTTGAAGCTGAAGTAAAGATCAAAATGTTGATTAAAAATTACAAATTCGATTTTTTTCATGAAGCTTTTTAGATTTAACCTACAAATTTTGAATCAGATGGAAGTCGTAACCTGAAGTACTTTAATTTTGCTCAGATTATTCTATTCTCGACTATATGGACTCAGATTTTGATTTTTCAGGTTTGTGTCTTAGAAATAAAAATTTTAAGATTTCGTAAACTGAAATGTTTCGGGTCTGGATTAGATTATTATAATCGCAAATTCAAGTTTCAATTCTTACAAATTCAAATTTGACGGTTTCAATAATTTTGAGTATTTTAAATCAGAAATTCAAGCCCAAATTTCAAGACTAGAATATTTCAGTGTAACTTAAATTATCCTAATCTCAAATATGAACCCGGGAGTTTAGGATTCAAGTTTCAATTCGTAGAAATTTAAATTTTACGATTATTCTATTTGAATCGTAAGTGTTTTCAAACAGAAATTCACAAAACTTAAGCACTTCAGTCTGGTTTAAATTATTTTAACCTCAAATATGGATTCAGAAATATAAGTTTCAAGCTTAAATTTTTAAAAATTCAAATGCTATAATGTTTCGCTATTTGCATCTTATTTCAATTCGAAGAGGGAAGTATTTCAGTCTGGCTTAGGTTATTCTATTCTCAAATATGTATTTGAAAACTTAAGTCTCAAATTTGAATTCTTAAAAATTCAAATTTTAAGGTTTCTTTGTTTGAATGTTAAATATTTTGAATCAAATATTCAAATCCAAATTCAAAGACTGACTGATAATGCTTACTGTCAAATATGGATCCGGAACTTCAAGTTTCAAGTTTAAATTTTTAGAAACTCAAATGTTAAGATTTGACTACCTCAATCTTAAATTGAATCAGAAATTTCAAGTCTAAATTGCTATACTGAAGTACTTCAGTCTGGTTTAGATTACTTTAATTTCAAATATGGATTTGGAAGTTTAGGTCTGAAATTTGGATTATTAGAAATTCATGTTTCAAGGTTCTCTATTTCAATCTTAAATATTCTGAGTCAGAAATTCAAGTCCAAATTTGAAAACTGAAATATTACAGTCGAACTTAAAGTATCCGGAAATTTAGCATTCAAGCTTAATTTCTTAGAAATTCACATTTTACGATTATTCTATTTCAATCTTAAATGTTTTCAAACAGAAATTTCAAGACTAAATTAGCAAACTTAAGCACTTCAGTCTAGCTTAGATTATTTTAATCTCAACTATGGATTCAAGAATTTAGGTTTCAAGTTGGAAGTCTCAAACTTTAAGCTTCCGCTACTTGAATCTAAATCCGAAGACTGAAGTACTTCAGTCTGGTTTAAATTATTCTATTCTCAAATATGGATTCGGAAATTTAGGGTTGTAGTTTCAATTTTTAGAAATTCTAATGCTTATTCGTTTTCGCTATTTGCGTCTTAAATATTTTGAAACAGAAATTTCAATTCAAACACGGAAGTATTTCAGTCTGGCTTAGATTATTCTAACCTCAAACATGGGTTCGGCAACTTAAATTTTCATCAATTCCTGATGCATTTTAATCATAATAATAAGCATTTCAAAAACAAATTCCTAAAAATTTAATTTCTAAAATACTAAAGAGCATCTTTTGACTTAAAACTAGTGAAAGAATTCTCTTGAATAGTCAGATTCGTATCTTATAAAAGAAATAAACTCAATCTAAGTTTCCCAATTATCAAATTCTTGGACTTTTAATTAATTTCTGGCCTTTTTTGACCAAACATAAGTCAAAAGCAGACTCAATTAAATCTCAACAATTTTTCAAACAAATCTTGAATGAAAAACTCTACGTAAAAATAAATCTTTAAAATTCAAATTTTAAGCTTTCGTTGCTTGAATGTTAAATATTTTGAATCAGAAATTCTAGTCAAAATTTGAAGACTGACTTTGGTAATGCTTAATGCCAAATATGGATCCGGAAGTTCACGTTGCAAGCTTCAATTTTTAAAAACTCAAATGAACGTAAGATTTGGCTACCTCAATCTTAAAGTGAATCAGAAATTTCAAGTCTAAATTCCCTGACTGAAGTACTTCAATCTGGCTTAGATATTCTAATTTTGAAATATGGATTTCAAAGTTTATGTTTAAAATTTGAGTTCTTAAAATATTTAAATTTAAAGGTTGCGCTATTCCAATCTTAAATATTTTGAATCAGAAATTCAAGTCCAAATTTGAAAACTGAAATAACCTCAAGCTTGAATTATTTAAAATTCTAACTACTTTAAAGTTTCACAATATGAATCTTAAATATTTTTTATTAGAAATATTCATCTCTAAAATGGATTCGAAAATTTCAGTTTCAAATCTGAATTCTTAGAAATCCAAATTTTAGGGTTTCGCTAACTGAATCTTTTTTTAAATCAGAAATTTAAGACTGAAGTACTTCATTCTGACTTATAATATTCCAAATATGGATTCGGAAATTTAGGTTTCAAGTTTGAATTTTCAGGAATTCAAATGTTCAAGTTTCACTATGTGCATCTTAAGTATTTTGAAACAGAAATTTCAATTCAAAGACAGAAGTATTTCAGCCTGGTTCAAATATATGTAGAATCGAAAATTTAAATCTCAAATATGAATTCTTAGAAATTGAAATTTTAAGGTTTCACTATTTGAATCTTACACGTTTTAAACTTTTAAATCAGTAACTTTATGTCCAGAGTACGTCGACCTAATTTTGATAATTCTAATTTCAAATATAGATTCGGAAATTTAGGTTTCAAGAATTCCTAGAAATTCAAATTTCAAAATTCCACTGCTTGAATCTTAAATATTTTGGATCAGAAATTTCAAGTCCAAATTCGAAGAGTAAATAAATACTTCGGCCTGTCTTAGATTATTTTAATCTCAAAAATGGATTCAGAAATTTAGGTTTCAAATCTGAATTCTTATAAATCGAAATTTTAAGGTTTCGCTAACTAACTGAATCTTAAATATTTTGAATCAGCTGCATTCAAAGACTGAAGTACATTATTCTATTCTCAAATATACATTCAGAAGTTTATGTCTCACGTTTGTATTGTTATAAATTCAAACTTTAATGTGTCACTTTTCGAATCTTAAATATTTCGAATCAGAAATTTCAAGTTTGCATTAATCAAACATTGATTCCGAAATTTAGGTTTCAAGTTTGAATTTTTAGAAATTCAAGTTTTAAAGTTTCACTTTGTGAATCTTAAATATTTTGAATCAGAAACTTTAAAGCTGAAATTTAAAAAAGTCTAACTCTGATTATTCTAATTTCAAATACGGATTCGAGAATTTAGGTTTCAAGTTGGAATCCTTAGAAACTCAAGCTTTAGGGTTTGAATCTTGAACTTAAATCTTAAATATTTTCAATAGCAAATTTTCATTAAATTCGAAGACTAAATGAAGTATTTCGATCTAGCTTAATTATTGCAATCTCAAATATGCATTCGGAAATGAAGGACAGAAATTCAAATTTTAATGTTGCACCACTTGAATCTTAAATATTTTCGAATATTTATAGTTCTAATATTCAAATTCCAGATTTTCAAAACGCACATTTTCCATAAATTAATGCAAATTCAGTTGTCGTTCGCTATAAAGCGACCTATATTTTGGGTCGATTTGGAGCGGATTTAACTCAAGACAAGTCTGCTGGATGGAACATTCTATGAAAAATGTATTTATCAAACTAAGATAATTCTATAAAAAAGCAAAATTTAGTAATAAACCACCCAAATACCAGTCTGACAACCAAGTTGCACGGTTCATTAAATTACTTCCACCAATTTCCAGCAAACAAAAAGGGCATTTCAAAGAGCCCATTGAAAATACCCCATCAAGTTGCACACGAACTAAAATAGGAGACAACAATAATCCAGTTACAGTTACACCTGTGGTTCTCCTGTAACCACTTACATCGTCTGCGGGCCGTACAATAGCGAAGGAAATACTAATGATGTGTCAATGAAACAATATGAAGGGTGTAGACGAAGTGTCAATTTTTCCAGCTGTGTTGTTCAAAATGCCCCGACCATTAGTACCAATACTCCCCCGTAATGCTGCGTAAACACGTGTTCAATGACGCAAGCGAGTCATTCTGTAAACATTGATGAGCCAAAGCTATAGATTGTTTTGATTATTTGAGGGTAACCGTTGAAAATCGGTTGCCTTTTGTGAGACAACCGTTTTACGACTTTAAAAGGGACGAATTTGTTTGGTTTCCTTTCATGATCGATTTTTTAGGGTTTTACATTCGAAACACACGACTTTTCAAAATCTGTTCCAAACTTTTTGTGGAAACAAACCTTCTATTGCGGCTGTTGTTCTTACTAAAAATTAAGGCCTTGCTCAAAACATAAAAGAATATATTTAGAAATGTCCTCGTAGAAAAAACACAGAAGTTTAACATAAACAAGGGCAAATCGTGAGTCATTTTGAAAAGGATTTACAGAACTAAACTTTAAAGACTTTCGTACAAACAAGACGAAAACGTCAATAGAATGAAATTTGGTACCAGATTAATTCGGTAAGTAATATATTTAGTGAATCGAATAAGAGAAAATTAATAAAAGGCGGTCTTTTGCAGTGTACGTTTATAAAATATACGTGTATATATAGGAATAAACCCTTATATATGTGCTCTCAAAATATTTCGACTTCTCTCAACAAACTGGCTTCTTTAGAAAATGTTATGAATAAGAGTAAATTGTAGCCACAATGGCGTCTTTGAAAATCCTCTTGAATATAGCGTTAATTTCGAATAGACTGCAAGGGAAATATCAAAAAGTGTATTTCGCTGTGCCTACACTGTTGTCGGAAAGGGTGACGTATGCAAATTTATGTTTCAACAGGT
Organism: Melanotus villosus; assembly: GCA_963082815.1. Lineage (NCBI taxonomy): Eukaryota > Metazoa > Arthropoda > Insecta > Coleoptera > Elateridae > Melanotus > Melanotus villosus. Next base: position 10,092,157 of record OY720420.1, read on the forward strand.
TCTGATTGTATATTGTGCGTATTTTATAAATACGGCGATTTAGGATGCACGAGTAATCTTTTCGAATTATCTTTCAATATTTATACGACTTTTACTCGAATAGAGTCTACAAAATATCAGAAGTTTCACTCTTGAATTTTGAAACCTTTTCAGCAAGTTTATTACCCCAGAAATTCGCTAACTTAATTAACTCTTTGCTTTGTTTTTACATAATAAATAACAATTGCCTAATAATACGTTCAAAATAGGTAAATTCTTGGGAAAACTCTTTTAAAAAGCCTTCAATTCATAACAGACAAGAAAAAATCCAATCACAAACGCAAGCCCTTCAAAATACAAAAATACAAAACTGGAACAAGTTTACCAGTTTTAAAAAATTAATAAGAAAAGAAAATTTCAGGAAGTGAAAGCACGAATTATTTTATTTTCAGTCAGAATAACCACCACCATAAAAAAAATCATTTGACTTACCGTTTCAGCACGACTACTTGCAGTAAACAACAAAAACCTAACAGTCTTAGGTCCACACATTATCTGCAAAAGAAAAAAATATTCTGCTTAGTTATATGTTATATGGTAGTTCAATATTTAACATTCTATTACAAATCACTAACTAAATACAAGCTTTTAACAAAACAATTTTTAAAAACTAAGGAAGGCTACTGAAAATTAAACGTAAATTTTCAAAAATCAAGTAATCGGTACCACGGAATTAAACATCATCTATGTTACTTCAGAAGATCATAATCAGGGTTGGATAAATTCATTGGGATAAGTCTGAGGAGCAAACCACAAAGGGAACTACAAGGAATGAAATTCCATAGAATTTCATGAAATTTCTGAAGACTCATGTCAGATGTTCGTTGGAACCGAGGGATAAACAAAATGGAAATTCTGAACAATTTCGTCACATTTTTAATAAACCAGAAAGCCAGAGAAAACTAATAAAATTTCCTAAATTTTCGTTAAACAACTATGGACAACTGACTGGAATTCCCAAGAAGTATGATAAATTCCTTAGAATACCCCTGAATTCTGTGCCAAAAGACAACTGATTACGATTCCCTAGAATTCTCATAAAATTTCGTGAAATTACGTAGAATTCACATTCACACCAAACTTCAGAAGAGTTTTTTTCTTCGTACTTAAGTAAGTCTGCATTTCCGCAAGAGGGAATTGAATGTAGCTCTTTAAAATTTCTGCGGGAATTCTTGAGAAAGATTGCTGTGTACAACTGACTCGAATTATGAATTTCATAGAATCCTTGATAAATTCTGTGAAATTGCCCTATACACCAAGTGAGAAAAAATAGAGGTATTATACCGTTCATCTAACTTGAATTCTCATGAATTACATGAAATTCTCTGAAGTAATTCCACCCCAAGAGGAGACTTAATTGACTTGAATTTTTGCAGGATTTCCTAAAATTCCTAAAAAATTACGTCAAATTTTCGTCCATACCAAGAGATAAGCTTTAGAATAATTTCATGGTTATAAGGAGAATTCTAATGAATTCCATGTAATTTTCTATGAACAGTAGTCCACACCCAATAAGAACTTTAATTAAATCCGTAAAATATTATGGAATTCCTGAGGAATTATGTAGAACTCCCGTTCATACCGAGATATAAACAAATAAATTGGAAGTAAGTCCACACTCAAGAGAGAATTGAATGTAATTCCATATTCTGATGAAATTATCTGGGTTGAGTTCACACCTAAAGGGGAATTAAATAAAATTCCGGAAATTTTCCGGAGAATTTCATGAAATTCTTGATAGATTCTGTACAATTGCCGTTTACACCGAAGAACATCGGACTTAATCTCTTATAAACTTGATGGAATTCATTGAGTTAATTGCACCCCAAAAAAATATATAACATAATTCCATTGAATTTTTATAGCATTTCCTAAAATTCCTGGAGGATTACGCCGAATTCTCGTTCACACTCAGAGATAACCTTTAGCATAATTTTATGGTTATAACTGACCAGGATTCTAATGAATTCCGTGGAATTTTCTCAGTTAATTTCACCCCCAAGAAGAAATTTAATATAATTCTGTTGAATTTTTGGAGGATTTCCTAAAATTCCTGGATAATTATGCCAAATTCTCATTCATACCATGATATACTCGTAAGCTTTAGAATCATTTTATGCTTACAGCTGATTAGAATTCTAACAAATTCTGTGTCAAATCCACATCCAAAAGGAAATTTAATATAATTTTCTAAAATTCTTGTACTTAGAATTATGTGGAATTCTCATAAATACCAAGGGATAAGCTGTAGCATAATTTTGTAGTTATAGCTGATCGGAATCCTCACGAATTTCATGAAATGCTCTGAGTTAATTCCACGCCCCTAAGAGGAAATGTAATATAATTTCGTTTAATTTATACAGGATTTCCTAAAATTTCTGGAGTATTACATCGAATTCTTATTCATACGAAGCGCTAATAAGTTTTGGAAGAATTTTACGGTTACATTGACGATTACCATGAAATTTTCTGAGTTAGTTCCGCCCCCAAAAGGAAATTTAATATAATTCCATTGAATTTTTGCGGGATTGCTAGAGAATTGCGTCCAACTCTGATTCATATCAAAGGATAATCCTTAGCACAATTTTATGATAACAGCTGTCCAGAATTCTGGTAAATTCCATAGAATTCTCTGAGTTAATTCCGCCCCCAAGAAAAAATGTAATACAATTCAATTGAGTTTTTACAAGATTTCCTAAAATTCCTGGAGAATTACGCCAAATTCCCGTTTATACCAAGTAATAATATTTGGAAGAATTTTATGATTACAGCGGACTAGAATTTTAATTAATTCCATGTCCGCAAGATATTCCGGAATTCCTGCTGAATTCCGTTATTCCGTAGAACTCTCGTTGATATCAAAGCATAAATCACAAACAATTTAATGTATACAACTGACAGGACTCTGATAAATTCTTGTATAAAATTCTGTAAAATCTGCAGAAATTCCTGGGAACCTACATAAATATGTAGAATTTCCATCATACCTCACAAGGATGAATAACCTGCAAAAGTTTGATAATTTTGATAAATTTCCTGAAATTCTTTAAACCAGTTCATCCTCAAGAAGAAATTGAATATAATTATGTAAATTTTCTACAGAATTTCGTGAAATTCTTGAACAGTTGCGTGGAACTGCTATTCATACAAAGAAATAAGCTGCTTTTATTAATGGAGTTAATTCTAACCCAAAAGGCAATTTAACATATTTCCATTGAATTTTTGCAGGATTTTCTAAAATTCCTGGAGAACTATTTCGAATTCTCGTTCATATCAAAACATAAGTTTTAGAATAATTTTATAGTTACAGCTAACTAGAATTCTAATGAATTCCATGGAATTTTCTGTTGATTAGTCTTCACCTAATAGAAACTTGAATTAAAATTTGTGAAATTTCCTCAGGATATTATGAAATTCCTTGAGAAATTTCTTAGAACTCCCATTAATACCAAGGGATAAGCTACAAACAAATTACTGTCCACAACTGTCTGGAATTCTGATAAATCTTGAATGAAGTTTCGCAAAATTTCCAGGCATTCCTGAGAAATTATATGGAATTTCCGTTCACACTGAGCGATAAACTGCCAAAGGATAGATAATGATAGAAGTTACTCTAATTTTGATGAATTTCATGAAATACTTCGAGTCAGTTCGTCGCCAATAAAAAAATTGAATATAATTCTGTAAATTTTTTGCAGAATTTCGTGAAATTCCTGAACAGTTACGTTGAATTGCTATTCATACAGAGAAATAAGCTGCAGACAATTAAATGTGTACAGGAAACCAGAATTCTGATAAAATTGGTAAAAGCTACCAGGAATAAATATACACCCAAGAACAAAACATTGTAATTTCCTAAATTTCCGCAAGAATTCCTAGGAAATTACATGGAACTCATATTAAACGTAAGCTTCAGGACTAATTATGATAATGAATTCTGGGAAATTCTTTGGAAATCGGTCAATACCAAAAAGGAGATTAAATGTAATTCCGTAAAATTCCTACAATATTTCGTGGAATGCTTGAGCTAGCAGCTGGAATTCCCGTTCAACCGAAAGATAATCTGCAGAAGCATTATTGTATAGAATTAACCATGACATTTTCCACCACAAGAGAAATTTTAATATACTTCCATTAAATTTCTGCAGGATTTGCCAAAATTTGGGAGAATTGCGTCGAATTCTGGTTCATACTAAAACCTAAGTTTTGGAAGAATTTTACGGTTATAGCTGACCAGAATTCTAACGAATTTCATGGAAGATAGGTAGGATAATTCCACCTCCAAAATTATTATGTAATTTAATTTTTACAGGATTTCTTAAGATCCTTGGAGAATTACGTCAAATTCTCGTTTATACCAAAAGATAACAAGAATTTTATAGTAGCATCTCACCAAAATTCTTATTCATTCCATGGAATTCTCTGAATTTATTCCACCCCAAGAGAAAATTTAATATACATAATTCCATTGAATTTTTGCATAATTTTTTGCATAACTTTTGGAAGAATTTTACGCCCGAATTCTTACGAATTCCATAGAATTTTCTATGTCAATTCCACACCCCAAAACGAAATTCAATATAATTCCTTTAAATTTTTATAGTAATTCTCAAAATTTTCCTGGAGAATTACTTTGAATTCTAGTTAGTGGCAAGCTGGCAAGGGACAAATTTTAAAATAATTTTATAGTTACATCTGGCTTGATTTTCTAACGAATTCCATGGAATTCTCTAAGTTAAATTCACCCTCAGGAGGAAATTTAATATAAATCCATTGCATTTCTACAAGAACACCTAAAATTCCTAGAGAATCACATCTAATTCTCGTTCTTTCCAAGCGACAAGCTTTAGAAGAAGTTTATGGTTAGTGCTGGACAAAATTCTTATTCATTGCATGGAAATTTAATGTAATTCCATTGTTTAATACTTTCACATAAATAATAATTTGAGTTTCTTTTGGTTTGAAATGAATTGATGTTAGACGAATCAAAAGCTAAGGTTATTCATGAAATAGGAAAAAATCTGAGTTATTTCTGAGTGAATTAGCAGTTTATTCAACGACTAATTTGGGGCGGAAAATGGCGATGAACTCAGTAATTTTTCCCCGAATTTTTGAGAGGGAACCTAAAATTGTTTTGACTCAGAAAATCCAAAATTCTCCGGAAGTCAATATCCACACTAAAGAAGAAATTTAATGTAATTTCCTAGATTTTCACAGGGTTTCATGGAATTCATGTGGCTGGGTGATAAGCTTCAGACTAATTATGATATATAACTGACCAGCATTCCTATAAATTCCTTAGAATTCAGTAAAATTTTTCCAGAATTTCGTGGAATGCTTCAGCTATCACACGTAAAATTTCCGTTCACATTGAGAGATAATCTACAGAAGAATTAATGTACAGAATTCATAAGAATTCTGATGAATTTCTTTAGAATTCCACCCCCCAAGAGGGAGTTACATGTAATTTTATAACATCTCCACAGAATTTCATGAAACTCCTGAAAAACCAGGTGGAATACCCATTCATACGGAGAGATAAACTGCAGAAGAATTAATATACAGAATCGATATGACTTCTGATTAATTTCCTTATAATTCCAAACTCCAAGAAAATGTTGCATGTAATTTTGTAAAGCTTCCACAGAACTTCTTGAAATTCCTGTTGAATAAGGTGGAATGCCCGTTCATACGGAGAGATAACCTGCAGAAGAATTAATGTACGAAATCGATAAGAATTGGGATGAATTTCCTTAGAATTCAACTCCCAAGAGGAAGTTGTAGTTTTGTAAAATTTCCGCAGGATTTCATATTATTCCGGTGAAATTGCATGGAATAGCGATTTATATCGACGGATAAGCTAAAGAAGAATAACGCGAACTAATTTATTGGAATTCTGATGAAATCCATGGAATTAGGAGTTATTCTACGCCTAAGAGAAACTTGAATGTAATTACTTAAATAAATAAGGTGAAATGCTCGTTTACACCGAGGTATAAATTGCGAATAAGAATTCCGAAGACCTAAATGAAGCTTTTAGAATTCAATCAATTCTGTAATTTCCAGTCAAAGTAAGAGTAAACAACAGAAGCCTTATTATATACAACTTACTGGATTACTCCAAATTCCTCTGAATTCCCAATTTATACTGAAAGGGAAACCGAATGAATTTCGTAAAATTTCCACAAGATTTAGTGGAAGTCGTAAGGAAATATGTGAAAGACCCCTTCATACCAAAGGATGAACTACAGAAAAATAAATAATGTTTACAACTAACTGGAATTCTGATAAATCTGTGGCATTTTCTATACTAAAAAGAATTGAATGGAATTTCACTGAAATTACCAAGAATTTCCTGGAAATTACCCAAAATTTCGTGGAAGTTCCCCTCTGAGTGGAATTCCGTGGAATTATGATTCAACTTGTGATTTTTATTTTCAGAATTTTCTGTGTAAGATTTCATATTTACCGACTATTAAGCAAAGTATAAACATTAAATTGCAACAAACTCTATAATCAAAATAAAGCTATATTTTTTTAAGAAAATTTTAATGCTTAGCCTATATTGGAATACTAACTTTAAAGCTGTATTAGAATTTTGTAATTTTTAACAATGTTTGCATTCACCAATCGCAGTAGAATTACGATTACCTATACATATAACTAAACGAAATGTTTGTTAGATTCCATGGATTTTTCTAAAAATTCTGAAAAACCTTGCAACCTTGCCGTAACAAAAAAAAAACTGAAAAACGTAGGTAAACTCACCAATAATGTAATTTGCCTATTTTATCGTACGAATTTTAGTTGTTTAATAAAATTACAAGAACCTTCAGCATGGCTTAGTCCGATTTAATTATAAAACGTTTAGTTATAGGAATAACATTAATAGAGGGAGAGAGAAAGAGAAAAGGAGAACTTGTTTCTACGCGAAAATGATTATAAATACAGTGGACTAGAAATTATGCATGTATTACGTGTATTTACGTAATTTTCTGTATTTACATTTAAATAAAACCCCCGTCCGCGAATATGAATAGCCAGATAATCAAAATAGAAGCCTCATTGTTCAGGGAATATTTTAATTTCTTCATATTGTTTGGGCGTAGTGAGAACACAATACCATGGCTCCATATTCAGCTGAGGCCCAAATGACCGGCCAGATGACCATACAAAGGAAGGTGGCTATTGTTTTACCGGGTTGTACACTCCTCATAAAGGACTTATTCTCTACCTATAATTGAGAAATTCTGTTGTCTTGCATCTGTAATGGAATTCCTGTTTCTACCAACCTAACACTCACTCGCTGCGATTTCTATAATATTTCGTATCAACTTATCATTTCTCAACTGAACCTTGATAATTTCAGATAAAATTTGTATTTAAAAAAATCTCCATAAAAAGCTTGTTTAATCTAGAAAAAAATTCAAAAAACAGAATTTAATAAATGGTGAAGAATCTCCGGACTTATCAATTACAATATGTAATTAATTTTGAAAACCGCCTGAGACGAAGTTTTAAACTAGAAACGTCTGAAACTCATTTGATTTGTTTTTCAAATACATCAATGTAAGTAAAAATTGGAATTTCCCCAGATTAGAGCAACAAAGTTCCCCAAACTTAACAGCCATCGCCACCAAACCACCCTTCTAATCTTTCCGCGACATTTACTTTTTTCAATTATTTCGTCCAGATAATTTCGTTTAAATATTTGTTCCCGAAAGTTAGGAAAACAAGCAAGAAAAAAATAAATATATATCATCCGAAATCGATACGAAAGCAGGCTGTTATTTTTTTTGTCTGTATTTAAACTCTACAATTGAGGTCGTCAAGTTGAAGCAGCAGCAGCAGATAACAAAATATATTGATAAGGCAGCAGTGGCTGCGACCCTACGACAATGGCTTATGAAAATGGTCCAGCGGACTCTTTGTTAACGGCCATTGTCATATGAGCCATTACAGAAGTCGCATCGGTCCTGCGTCTATTGACAGAGAATGGCACAAGAATGAGCCGCGCATTGTCGAAACGTTGTCATGGATAAAAATGATGATTCTGAAGCAACGTGCACTGAAATGTAACGGCGGAGATTTAATGTGTAATGTGGACATACATAAATGCGAACTTATACGACCTCGGATATACACCCGCAATTGTTATTCTTTAATATATTTTTTTAATATTTCTTAAATTAATAATGGAGGACTGACTTAATTATTACGCCTGTAATGCTAATGAAAACTAATTACAACAAAAAGCATTCAGTAATTTAAAAATTACGAATCTTTAATGGCTGAAGTCAGTCAAACCACAAATTTACTGAAGCAAATGAAATTGGTAGGAAAGGCCGATTTTGCTTTCGACAATTTATCAAAAATACAAATTTAGATGACCTTATTTAAAAACAACGAGAATAACGTAGATTTCCTACAAATAATGCAAGTTAAATTGTCACATTTGGTGGAGGCGCCGGGTTGGCTTTAATTTCACATATACAGACAGCCATGTGGATTATTTTTCTTAAACGATTTATAATCGAAATTAAGGATAAATCTTTGGTAGTTACTTTCTTCAGTAAGCCAATTTTTAAATAAACATTGTTGTGGTGTTCCTTGTAACATTATTAAATAATTTCATTGTGACAATAACATTGAAAACAACGGAAATTAAATATTAAAAAAATTCAATTTTAAAATAACTTTCTCTGTTTCGGCATTAGAATGACTTCATTAAAGCACGCATTTTGATGCTTTAATGAGCTTCATTAATACATGATTTTTGGTGATATTTTGTTTTCAGGAATTGGTATGCTACATTGCATCTAAGCAACTAACAAAATAAATAAAGCCTGTCAATAAAGCTATGAATACTTTTTGATATTTTGATTTAGCAAAAACGTAAATGAAGGGGTTAGAATTTCAATATTTAAAACTACTATTTACTTGGTGGCAAAACCCGCAAAACGAACCAAGTGATTTTCGATGTTTTAAAGTCAACCATCGAGATCGACTAGTGAACTGAAAAAAGCGTGGAAACGCTTTAAATCGTATTTTGGTTAGGAAAATGAGTGAAAACTATATTGCTAAAGGTAGGACTTTATGTTATAGTATAAAAATTGTTTTATAATTTGATAAAATTTAAAAAAAAAAACCGTTTCAAAGGTGATTGTTGGCATAACCTAAAAATAAGTTTTTTAGTATAACTTCTAGCTAAATGCAACTATAATTCTAGAGATTCAGACCAATCCAAATTGTTCCCTAACCTGAGGTCAATCAAAACCAGGATAATAGTGAATCGTCAGTAGTTCCGACACTAAAATTCATCGTAAGTTACATTTAATTTCAAAATATTTTTTAATTTAATAAAGTTGGTTTAGTTTGGCTTAGATTGAATCGTTTTTATTGTTTATATTCCTAGTTTTCATTAGATTAAAAAAAACATTTAGAAGCTAAAAAATATCTTTTATTTTAGTTTCCGTAAAACGGGGCAACATCGTCAGTTTGGAAGTTGAATGTAGGACACTGTAAATATAACCTGCACACTATCCGTTGTGGTTGCATTTCGCGTGTTTGTTCTTCGTAGGATTAGTACCTTTGTGAAAATAATGCCGAAAAGAAATAGAAAAGTGTTGGCAGGTAGCAGTTACCAGCGTTATGACCTCCACTTAGTTGAACACGCACTGCAAGATATTGGAAATGGCCTCTCGGTGCCTGCTGCTATAAATCAACTTTCGGCTTGGTCTTATCTGTTAACAAAGTTTGAAATAAGACTGATTATCAAAGATTATCTCGTTAAACAGGGAGTTGCAATTACGATTTTCCTGTGTGGGTTAATAGAACGAAACAACTTGACCCAAAGATCAGCGACCAACATGAAGCGTAACCTATACTGTAGCCATTTTGTGCTTTAATATAACTTAAAAAAATAAAAACTGATGCCAAAATTTATATATTTTGTTTATACTATGTCGAAGTTGATTTTACAAACGTGCAACTTCGTCTTTAGGTGAACACAAGTTAGGCGAAGAAGTTGTCCCAAAATCGGTACAACTTCGTCAGGTTTTTTTCAGCAATTTTTCAGTCGTGTAAACGTTATTTATAAGAACTAAAAAATGGGTAATATTTGCCGAACTCTAATTGTTATATATCACCTACTTTTATTAGCCTAAAAAAATCCTATAGAGATACAGCGCGGTAAAAACCTGTCGGCTCCACTTTTAGGCGAAAACAGTTCAGTTTTAAGAAAATGTCGACTACATTATTTTCTTTACCAACTGATAAGTTATATGCTACGTATCCACTAACTATTACAATTAAAAAAACTACAAAATGTGTCTTTTCTGACGGACAAATATGTACCCAAAAATGATAAATGGTACTACGATACTGTAGCAAAAGCAGAAGAACCTGTAACCGACGATGTTGAAGTTGAAATGGGTTAAACATAGAGAAACTATTTTTTATAGCTTTTTCCTTAATAAACGTTCATAACACTCATTTTCTTTCGTTGTGTTTTATTCTTGCGGCAAAAACTGGACAGCTCCATTTGAGAAAAGAAAATTCTATACATTACTCTTGGCAATAAAATCATTTTCCCTTATAACTATCTTAACCCTTCTCTTACCGACCTATGTTTTTTACGATAACTACCTGGGGCCCAATTCTTGAAACCACTCGCTACCGAAACGTATACGCTAGGAAGCGAGTACTTGATACTACTAGCTACTAGCTAATGCGCTATCAAGTACTCGCTTCCTAGCGTATACGTATCGGTAGCGAGTGGTTTCAAGAATTGGGCCCCAGGTGGGGTGCACTTGCACCCCAGTTGTTTTAAGGCCTAAAACAAATTAAAATGGCCAGTTTTCCTTATTGTGAGAACACTTGATCCCTATTGACATCTAGTAAGACCAATACTATGGAAAGAAAACTTTATTTAGCAAAAATATCAAAAACAGTAATTTATTAACAAGTTAACGCTTATTCATCAATACAATTTTGACAAATCAATTTGTTTGTGAAATGTTCAGTACAAATAAACTTTTTGCAGAGAGTACACTGTTGCCTCGTATTTCTGTCACATTTTCAGTCGCAGAGATGACAACGATCTTGTACTTTTGTTGCAAATGCTGTTGCGCTCATAGTGGATTGGGGCACCCCGCTCTACCAAAAGTAAACTATTTTTTTAATGAGTACTGCTTTAAGGATATTTTCAACGGTATTTAACCTAAAAATCAATTAAATGAAGCTACTAAAAGGCTCAGGTCCCAAAAAAAATTCTAAAACACTTTATTCTAAGAAAATTCAAGTCTGGGGTGCACGTGCACCCCGGCTAGTAGGACAAGGGTTAAGATAGCAATATCTACATATTCCAACTATTTTTGTTAAATTTTTCTTATCGTATTTTAAACAGTTTGTTTTTGATACCTACTGTAAAATTCAAACAAATGGATCTGATCGGTTGTTGCACCGAGCCCTTCAATTGTTCATCCAACATTACAATTTAGTTAATTTTATCAATATTAATAACAAATTCGAATTTACAAAATGCGTACAAAATACACATTCCAATAATATTAATGTGCAAAACCATAAACGTCAAACATACCACTGTTACCAACCTAACTATTCTACCAAAAAATTCCCTAATGGAAATTGTCAACTAATTTTATAAAAAATTATAAATAAATAACGTAAATGAAAGCCGAAACAGAGAAAATAGTATAAAAAACTCGTTACAGAAGGCAATTCGGGCACTCGTCCGTTCGGACACTCGCCGCAAAGCGGCTCGTGTCCAAATTTCGGACTCGTCCGCGAAAATGTTGCCTTCTGTAACTTGTGTTTTAATATACTATTATCCAAATTAAAATAATTGAATACCATTTTTAATAACTTTAATAAAAAGAACTATTTAATTTTTCGCAACTTTTATAAATAAATAAAAAATATCTTAAATTAAACAAATCTATATTACAAAGAAGGTGAACAACGATAAGGGTTGTCTCAGACAAACATACTTCATGTCAACAATTCAATAACCGAATATAAAATTACTAACTCTTCGAATTTCGAATTCATTTTACGTCATTTTGTGTAATTTTGATATTTAAAATACCAAATACCCATAATTTAATAAAAAAAAAGTATTACAATGGAGGTGAATGACGAAACCCTCCGCAAGAAAAACATTTGAAATCAAGAATTCAATAACCAAATGTAAAATACACGTTGAAATTTCGGATTTACTTAATTTTTCTTAATTTTGATTTTTAAGATAACAAATCTTAAATTAAAAAGAAACGTATCACAATGCAACTGAATGATACGGGTTATTTGGGAAAAAATATTTCAAATCAAGAATTCAATGAAATTAAAGAAAAATATATTACAATGAAACTGAACAATGGAAGTTTTCTGGGGAAAAAATATTTCAAATAAAGATTTCAATAACCAAATATTACACTACTGTTCGAATTAAGGATTTATTTTAAATAATTTTTTTTTATTTTTATAGTTAAAATAAAAAATACTACAAATTAGTTCGAACTTCTAATTCATTTCAAAAATTTTTCCTAATCTTTATATTAAAAATAAAGAAATACATGTTACAATGAAGGTAAACAATGGGCGTTGTGTGGGAAAATATTCCAAATCGGGGATTTAATAACCCAATGTACAACCCATGTTGACATTTCGAACTTATTTTCAATCATTTCTTGATAATTTTTAATCATTTAAAATAACATAAACTTTAAAATAAAGAAAACCGTATCACAATGAAGAAAAACGATTAGGGTTGTTTGGGAAAAATATTTCAAATCACGAATGTAAAATTTATGTTCTAATTTCGAATTCGTTTTACGTACTTTTTTGTAATTTTTATATTTAAAAACTAATGTAATATTTCAAAACAAAAATTCCATACCCGAATGTAAAATTCACTTCCAAATTTCGAATAAAATTGTAGGTCTTTTTTTCAATTCTTCTAGGAGTATTTTAAATAGAAAATACTAGAAATAAAATAAAAGGCTAAACAATGGGGGTTGTTTGAGAACAAAATATTTCAAACGGAGAATTCAATAACGCAATGTAAAATTGATGTTGAAATTCCGAATTTATTTCAATCATGTTTTGTAATTTTTGTATTTAAAATAACAAAAATCTTAAATTAAAGAAAAGTGAACAATGAGGGTTGTTTGGGAAAACATATTTCACATCAAGAATTCCATAACCAAATTTAAAATTCATATTGAAATTTTCTAAATTATCTTAAACGATTTTTCATAATTTTCATCTTTGAAATATCAAAAATCCTAAATAAAAGAAAAACGTATCACAATGTAGGGGAATGATAAGGATTGTCTGAGAAAAAATATTTCAAATCAAGAAATCAAAAGGACGTTGACGAGGGGGCTAAAGTCACATTTTTAAACGACTTGGCGTCCTGAACTTTGTTATGTCCCACTTATACTAGGGAAAATGTGTTCTCTGCAGTGGTTTCCCGTTGCCTTCTGCAGAGTTTGTGACTGTGTATCAAGTGTATAGTGTATGTGTCATGTTACTATCTGCAGTCGACCGCTCCGCAGGCAGAATCGTTTATGCAACCAAACGATTAAATGGCTTCGCTCGCTCAAGACTTCAATAAACGTATGTAAAATTCATTTTCGAATTTCGAATTTATTGTAAATAATTTTGTCGACGTATTTATATTCAAAATCGAAAATACTACACATTAAAAAAAGTCATTACATCGAAGTTAAGCAATTAGAGTTGTTCGGAAAAACATAGATTCTAAATTGAGAAAATCGTATCACAATGAAAGCGCGTTTGAGAAAAACTATTTCAAATCAAAAATTCAACAATCGTATATAAAATTCATGTTCGAATTTCGAATTTACTTCAAACAATTTTGTTGGGGTATGCAGGTATGTATCTATATTTAAAATCGAAAATACTACACATTGAAGAAAAGGCATTACATTAGAGGTAAACAATGGAGGTTGTTTGCAAAAACATATTTCAAATCGAGAATACAATAACCCAAATGTAAGTAAAATTCATGCTGAAAGTTCGAATTTATTTTAAATAATATTTGGTAATTTTTATATTTAAAATAACAAAGATCTAAATTTGGAATTTGTTTTAAACATTTTTTGCCGAATATTTATATTTAAAATAGAAAATACTACAAATTAAAGAAATCGATATTACCATGAAGATAAACATAGGGGTTATTCGAGAAAAATATTTGAAATTAAGAATTCGGTAAGCAAATATTAAATTCGTGTTCGAAGTTGGGATTTATTTTAAATTTTTTGAGGAATTTTTACATTTAAAATAGAAAATAAGTACTACAAATTAAAGTAAAATATATTACAATGAAGGTAAACAATGGGGGTTGTTTGAGAAAAAATATTTCAAATCTAGAATTCAATAATTCAATGTAAAAAAATGCATGTTGAAATTTCGAATTTATTTTAAATAATTTTTATATTTAAAATAACAACAATCTTAAATTAAAGAAAATCGTATCACAATGAAGATGAATAATCAGGATTTACTGAGAAAAAATCTTTGACATCGAAAATTTGATAACTGATTGAAAAATTCATGTTCGGATTTCCAATTCATTTTACGCCATTTTTTGTAATTTTTATATTTTTATAAAACAAAAATATTCAATACAAACGATGGAGAGAGTTTTATGAGAAAAAATATTTGAAATCAAGAATTCTAAACCGAATATTAAATTCATGTTCAATTTTTGAATTTATAATATTTTGTAACATTTTTTATTAAATAACAAAAATTTCAAATTAAAAAAAAATCACAATGAGGGTAAATGGAGAGGGTTTTGTGAGAAAAAATATTTCAAATAAAGAATTCAATATGCGAATGCTAAATTCGTGTGCGAATTTGGATTTTATTCTAATCATTTTTCAAAATTTTTATATTTAAGATACAATATACCTAGTTTTGTAACTGTACATACCCCAGGCGTGTTACCCTTTACAGTTTTTCGCTATGATCGTCTAGTTTTTCACTGAGATTTTCTTTACCCTCAACCCTTATTGGTTAAGTGAAAATCTTGCCCTTTCTTTAGATAACTGACTATTTAGTCAGAGGACCCTTAATGTTATTGTGATTACGTTGATCTAGACTAATCTAGAGTCTAGAGCAGCTCACCCTATAATACAAGAAATAAATACTCCATCAAGTTTAATACATATATTATAAAGTTATGTTTATGTACTTTAAATACAGTAGATGAACAAACACAGGGAATAAACGTCAATTATGGGCAGTGGTTTAAATAATTATTATTCTTTTGTTTTATGATTTTGACGTAATCAGGGTGGCCTGAGTGCGGTGGTTCAATCACAAGATATTACATTGTAAGTCAGTGCGTAAGCTGCCTGAGCCAATGGTAGTATCATAACCAACCTTTAAAGTTTGACAATGTACAATTTCCCTCCAAAAGTACGTGTGCTATGCACGATCCTTAAATTAACGAGTATATGCGCTATGCACAACTCTAAAAAGTAAATGAGTAAGCGTTGCCACTCATGTAACGAGAATGTACAACTCAGAATGTACGACGTACTGGGTGTCTCGTAATTGTAAGGGATGTTTATTCCTATAGTTGATTGAGAATATGCTCAAGACATATCTCATTAGTCAGAATTGTCGTATGGTTGTAATTAATTGTGATCTGCACCTACAACAGGGCAACCCCAATGTAATTTTGACAAAATCTAATTTTTAATATGATAAGTATATTAAAATTGCTAACTTTTACATTGTGCGTTAAATTTGGATTTCGCTTACTCTATTGTAACCATTTGACCAATACACGCAACCGGAAAAGCAATGCTTTACAGCGGTGTACGTATAATGACGGATTTCTACAAGTTAGTGCAGAACAACAAAGTACAATACAACTAACTGTGTATTTTACAGTAATTAGATACACGGATCAGTGTACTAATCGAAATTCCGGGCCACTATACAGATAGACTGAATAGTCAAGACTGGATCCTGTGATAAGATTTTGCTGCGTATTTATACTAAAAATTCGTGATACTGAGGGGGTAGTACCTAAACGTTCTTACGGGTTTGCATCTGGTACACTTTACTAGAAAGCGTGTGTTTCGGTTCGCCTCCATACACGGCGGCGTACTAATTTAGAAAAAAGGGACGGTGGGTTCAGTGCTTAAGTCCGAGAATTTATGATATTGCTGTTTTTAGTTTCCAAATGAGATTAATACTTTCTTGTTACATAATTGCCCAAAGAAACACCCTAAGGTTATGCTTTGACTAAAAGGAAATACATTAAAATATAATCTCTGAAAAATACAGATAAATAAAATTAGTAACGCCCAGCTGGTCATTACAGTATTAAAGAAAAAAGAATTACAATCAAGGTAAACAATGGGATTGTTTGGGAAAAAATATTTCAAATCGAAAATTCAGTAACCGAGTGTAAAATGCATGTTCGAGTTTCGAACTAATTTTACGTCATTTTAGTAATTTTCATATTTTTATAAAATAAAAACATTCTAAATTAAAGAAAACCGTATCTAAATGAAGGTGAATGATGAGAGTTGTCCAAAAAAGCATTTCATAGCAAGAATTTTAATTTCATTATGCAGTTCTAAATTTTTGGAAATTTCTAGTTTTTATTTTTCCAAAATTACGACGTTAGCAGAATTGTTAATTCTAATTTGATAACAGAAAGAAGATTTTAATTTAATCAGTTGATACATTTTTAAGTTTATTAGCTGTTTTTGTCTTTACCAATTCCTCAAACTTCTAATTTATTTTTCAGTTTGGAATTTGTGGAATTTTCAATTTTATTATTAAATTACTATAACAAAACTGTTTATTGCAATTTGATATTAAAAAAGGGATTTGAATTTAGTCGATTGGTTTATTTTCTGCTTCCCTCTGTTGTTATCTTTACCTTTTTTTTTAATTTTATTAAAAATTCAAACACTAAATGCAGCCTTCTCGCCAAAAGCAAACAGTTTATAAAAAATGCTTCAAACCTTAATTTTATTTTCTAGTTGTGAAGTTCGGGAATTTCTAATTTTTTATTTTTTCCAAAATTACGACTTTAATAGAATTGTTTGTTGCAATTTGATAACAGGAACAGGATTTAAAATTAATCAGTTTGGTTTATTGCTTAATTTTTGTTATTTGTTTTGATCTTTACCAATTCCCTTTTTTACTTTATTAAAAACATAAAACATTAAATTCAGCCCCTCACTAAAAGCAGAAATGTTTACAAGAATTTTGAGTTGAATATATTCTTCAGAATTTTCGGAACTTCCAACTTTATTTTTTCAAAATTACCACTTTAGCAGCTACAATAGACTTGTTTATTGTAATTTGGTATCCAAACAGAATTTTAATTTGGTTAATTTGGTTTACTTTCTGTTTCCGTCGTCTGCTGTTACTTGTACCAAAGGTTTTTCATTAAATTTTACCAAAACTTAAAAGACTAATTGCAGCTCCCTAACCAAATGTAAAAATGTCTTCAAATTCGAATTTCTTTTCCAGTTTAGAATTTTCAGAATTTACAACTTTCTTTTTTCAAAATTAATAGGTTAACAAACATTTCTTCATTTACAAAATAAGCATCTATGCTTTTACTTTAAAGAAAGGAACAAGTTGAAATTAAACAGAACTTCCCTCAAATACAAATAATTAAATCAACCTACTTTGATCACCTTATTTAAATCTAATAATTACAATTTTTCCATAAAACCAATGTTTACTAAATAAAATTGAAAACAGGATAACAAACATTTTTACATTTTCTTCTGAAGCAAAAGAGGAAGAATAAAAATGACACTAAAATCACATACAGTTGAAGCAACTCCAACAGCTTTGGGGAAATTTGCCTCTCTTACCTTAGATATCGAATGCTTTTCAGAAGCTTCAAATTGGCTTTTCAAAATTAAATATAAAATTTAAATTAGCAAGCCTGTCCACCGAAGGCTCTTCGCCCTTTGTTAAATTCTATTTTTATTAAATTATTACCGACTTATTTCTAATTCCTAACACATTTATTATTATCCTAAAATTAGTGAAGCCCACAAAAGATTAAATTAATATTAAAATTATGGAAATTGTTGAATGTATTAGAAGAACAGAAAAAGTTGAATTAAAACCCCAACTGTAACACTTCTACTCAATTTAGAACAAGTGTTTTAGTACACATGATAATTACAATAAATTATTCTACATCTCTAAGCATAACAAAAACAAAGTAATTATTAGATTGGGCCGAGCTATGGCAGACTTAAATCAATCAACAATTAAAAATCAAAACTCTACGAAACAGAAAACTTATTGTGCATTTTAACCATGAAACTTTTGGGGTATTTATACAGGGTGTCCCTAAATTGTATTAGCAAACCCTTAGAAGGGATCTTTTAGAAAAAAAAAATCAAAACATTCAACCTAGTTTACCCACATCAAAAAACCTTTTAAATTCAATTACTTAAAATTCTCTAATTTCATCTAACAAGCTTCAAGCTGTAGAAGTTTAACGATATATTTAGAGACACCCTGTATAAATACCGCCAAAAGGTGGAAGCTTCACTTTTTTTAATAATTTTTCTATGCAAGTTAAAACAGAATTATTGGTTGCGAAGTAATTTAGATTGTTATTTGTTCGTTTTTTCAAACGTAATTCATAAAAACACGCGGGAAATTCGTAAGTCCATCAAATCTCCATCAAAAATACCTATTAAATTCAGGAAATAGATCTAGATTCCTGTTGAAATTTTTTATAGTTATAACTTTTTTTATTTATTATTTTTTATAAAAGAATCATCATTTCTGCCAATCTATTTCAACAGCAATCAGATAAACAAGGATTCGATTCAACATCTACAACACATTACCATATCAAAGCTTCATTTTAAATTAGAGCACTTAAGTGTTATTTATAAATTATAACGAAGCATGATAGGAATTTAAAAATTAAAAACACCTGGATTTTAATATTATGTATTAGATTTTATTTACGACGTTGTTAATATTGTCATTGTTGTAATTAATAACAATCTAAAACTCGTACAAAGCACCTGATTACAATCACCTTGCAAGTTTGTGAATAATTAATTAATTCGGCGAGCTGTTGATTATAAATAAATAATTAATGAGTAAATCGGGAGGATTTTATTCATACTTGAAGTGTTCCATGTAATCACTTCTAAAGGATATTAATAATAACAGTATTTGTTTTAAAAATGGCAGAAAACTTGTTTAATTTAAAACCCCTAATAGGTTTGTTTTATTAATTAATTTGTTTCCTTAATTAACCAATTTAATTTATTAGAATTATTATTATTCTTTACATCGCCCTTTTTCAAAAAAAAAAATCCCTTGAGTTACTCACCTACTCTTGATGAGTTTTCTTTAGAAAATTAAATCCAAGTATCCACAAAAAAGGGGTTAAACAAAATACGAAACTGTCCAAAAAACAAATGATCACCTTTGATAAAACCCAACAAGATAATTGGAAACACTCACGGCGCTCGTATAATTCAAACGATGCGATAAACACCTAGATACACAAGGATAAACATGATAAAAATCAAAAACATCTAAGTTTATCACAGACAGCATGGTAACACCGTATATAAAACGTGCGGCACAACTTCCCTACCACAAAGCACCGAATCTACTGCCGATTACTGGGAGTTGGGAGTTGGGAAACGCGATTGTTGGAACGTTTTCTAGATCGGGCATGCGTGTTTAATTAAAATTGAAATTTTATCATTAATTAATGCTTTATGTAAATAACAGTTTCCTTAGAAATAAACATCAATAAACTACGGGCCTAACCAAAAATTAACAAATTACGGGACCTGCTTTGATTCCCAACAATTTGTACTAAAATAACAGAAGCACAGCAAAGAAGAGTGGTAAACAATAAGTTCATTTTCGTGCACTGAAAGGCATCAGAAATATATTGGTAGAAAAGATTACAAACACAGATATAGGTAAATAATCAAACTTCAGAAAACCCATTTTTCACTTATAATTGGGCAAAAAGGACATTTCTTGCAAGGAACAGTCACAGGTCACAGCCAACTTTACTTCAGTATTAATGAAGAGAACAAATTCAATCAGCCAACCAAGTTAAACCAAGACATTTCTCAACTGAAATGGCAACTGGCTTTTCAAATATTTTGAATTGTTGATAATTTTCAGCCTTTACGTGGTTGCAAATTGAGTTAAAATAAAGAAGGCGATAAAAGAATAAGAAGGAGAAGAAGAAGGGAGAAAATGGTGAAATAAAGGGAAAGAAAAGAAACTAGAGAAGAGGTGAATGGGTGAAAATAAGAAGAAAAGGGAACACCATAGACTGATTTGCTAAAATTTTCCAAAATAACTGAGTAAAAAATACCCAAATTGAGCACACTCAAACGTGTTTTCAAAATAGAAAGGCCATCATTGGATAAAAAAGTTACAAACAACCCAGCAAAGAGAGTTTACTTAATTGGAAATTTAAACCTATCTTCTGCAATTTTTAAATTCATATTTGTTTTCCGCTCTTTTCATGGCGATTCTTAAAAAGCATATACCTATAAATTCCCCAATTTATTTACTTGTAAAGAGCATCAACGACAATCGAACTCTCAATTTATAAATTCAAAGACTTCCACGGTCAGTGTCAGTATTAACAGAACGTCGTCGCCCGGGTTGGGTCCGTGTCATTGGCGAGACAGAAGAACTCAACGTTTCGCCCACTTTTTAAGGGGCTTCATCAGGAAAAGGGGGCACTAAAACAGCATGGTAACTCAACGTGTCAATTAAGCCAGAGGCGGAACCCTTCTCAATTTATAGCTTGTTTTACTCACTTAACCCTCTCCAAATAAAATTATGCGACGCCCCTGATCATTTCCCTTAAAATTGAGAAAATTCCCATCTCAAAATAATCAAAAACCCCAATAAAACTTACAATAACCATCGGTATAATTACACCCTGTGACATCACATTTTTGGTATAAAACAAAACTGCATCAAGTCGCTCGAATAAAACTTCCCTTGTGACGTCAGAGGTCCAATCTTAAACCCTTTACTTTTTAACAATTAAACCACACTTGGGCCTTGGGCACTATTTTCATGTACTCGGCCAAGCTTCCGGTGCGCTTTTCGTGTTTTACACGCAGATAAACCTTAATAAATTGCCGAAGAAAAGTCTTACCTTGTCAATTTAGTTAGCGTTGGACAGGCACCAACTCCCAAACTTTTGAAAGTTTTTAGACTGCATAGACACTAGCACCACTTGTTCTTTTACTCGTACGCATTATTTATTTAATAAAGAATGAGTTTTTTGTATTTGTACGCCACTAATCACTGAATTATCACGAAAAATTACAAATAAAACCGCGAACGAAGCCCCAAAATGTATCCGCGTGACGTCACAGCCAAGAGGGCATTTGTTTTACAAGAGAATAAAGGCGGTTTAACACGATTTGTTATTGTTAAGAATTGTTTACACTGGTGAAACAAGTTTATTAATTTTAAAAGAAACATATTGCAAGAAAGTTTCCATTTCGGAACGTTTTTTGGCCGGTTTTCTTCTTTCTCCGCGTATTGTAAAACATTTTTGATTATTACTATTTTTGTTTTTTAGACGAATAATACGCTAAAAATTTAATTAGAATTCTATCTGATTCTAGAAACGCATTAGGGAACAACAGGTTTTGTTGGTGTCCTGGTGCCACAATAACACTGGTTCGAATCCCGCCATAGCTGGATTGTAGAAGTCAAAACAAAAACTTCTAAATTAATGATAACTTAAGAAAATAAAACGATATCCTAACGGTTTTACTGTATCTAAATAATAAAGCAGCCTTAAAACCGTTTGTTCTTTATAAGACTATAAATAAAACTTTCCGCGGGGGATTTCATCAGCATCGACGCCCCCATTTGTAGTATAAGAATAATTCCTTGTATTCTTCGAGTACGACAAACCTACTGGATACACCTGTTCTTTCAAAAATACCTTAACAATAGACTCAGATGAAATACAATCGCAAAACAAAAAGCAATAAAATCGCACTTTCTTTTGTCAAAACACCGCTTTCTTCCCTGAGGATTAAAAGTTTATTATATCAAAGTACATTGTCTGCTAGCGATCCGGGAGCCGATATCGATACTAGAATGTTTTATATCGAGCAAGTCACAATATAGGCCGATGCGATTAAATAGTGAATAGCTATTGTGTGAATCCACGGGTGTCTTGATTCATATAGAAACGGCGTGCCTCAACAATAGCAGTCAGTGCAGTCGAACAAACGTGTACTCACTATCAACAACCCAAAAATAATTTTTCTACTTAAGTATTTTGATTTGCAATTTCGTAATTCAAAGAAAATTAAAAATGTTTTAAGTAACAATTAAACTTGCACTTCCTCAGTTTTTTTTTAATACAACCATAATATTTTCCTTAAATAAATACATACATATTGAGGCAGATAGTTTCCGTAAGGGTAAAGCAAATAATAAGATAGAAGGAAAAGAAAACTGATTAGTCTGTTACGTATAAAGATCTGGTTAATGACTATGGCAACGTCTTGCATCACTTTTCAACGCGTTTGAATCTGTATAAAGTCATCTCTCTTTTTGATTCGCTTACTCGCAATACACACATACATAATAAATAAAGTATGACAATACTAATCATTATAGGTATACAAAATCTTTATTTTATGTATTACTAAACGAAAATCTTTTCTTTTTACCTACCTTTGAAAATATTCAAGAAAGTATTGATTTATTTTAAGCAACTTGCTGTAGGGTTATAATAACACATCCAGATTTAATTAAAAAAACTTTAAAATATCTGATAAAAATCCAACTGAAACGAATAACTATTTCAATCATTAAAGCACCCCACTGGTTCGGGCATAAGGGAAGGAAAATGTACAAAGCTCATAAATCGTAGACAGTTATTATGATTTGTAGGAGATAACATATGTCGTTTGCGCATCATTTCCTGATTGTAATGTCCTGGGTGATACAAAAGATAAGGCATACAGATCCCTTTATTTATGACCTTATTAAGTTTTAGTTTGAAATTTCTGTTGTAAAAGAGTTGTCATCACCTTTAAATTTCCTTAGAGTATGAGCTATCGCTTGCTATATTACAGTAAGTAAATATAAGAAAAGGTATAATCCAGCTTGAATATTAATGAATTTCCTATTACAATTGTTGGTTTCTATTTATTATATGTCATCAAATTGACCATTAAAAAAATTAAATCGCGCGCCTGTTGTATAGGCAACCCAACATACACCATGTGGCGCCCGCATACGCCTGACATACAGGCAACTTAACACCTCTTCCTTTTAAATTGAAGGATAAAAGTGGTGTTCAAAAATTGAGATATATCAGTGAATGAACATTATAAGTGCTAACTATCATGTTCCTCTTAAAACTGGTCCAATTCAGTTAAAAACTGTCTCACTTATATTATTCCCGCATTTAATTGAACCATCTAATATACATATGTATATCAAATAAGCTACTTACTAGTCGATAAAAGAGCCAAAAGGGGGTAAGTGCATATTTTTTTAAATTTTAGATAAATAAGTAATATTTTTTACAAATGAATTGATCATAAAATGTTTATCTCTTTTAGCAACTAAAAATTTTTGTTATCGCTGAAAGCAAAATAATATTAAAATGACAACAAAAAAACTTCATTCATAAAGTAGTTTTTAGTCACATACCACCTTCATCCACTCGACCCTTCAATTGTAAAACTACAAATTTAGTTTACTGCTAATTCCACTTTAATTTCAAATAATCAGTGCGTTTTGAAACATTATTTTCTATTATTATAATAATAATAATAATAATAATAATTTATTAGTGCTATATATACATAACGTATTTGCACAAGTCAAAAATTGAACACATAAAAAATATAAAAAAGATATATATGTATAAAACATTACAATTTATTATATAAGAAAGAAACATTTCACAGATAGATTTCACATCACAGTGTTAGTAGAGACATGCTTTAAAGATTCTTCGTCGCTATAAAACGCATTATTTTTAAGATAGGCTTTTATTTTATGCTTATATTGCTCAAAAGTAAGTTGTTTTATATTATCAGGCAGAGCGTTATAATATATGATACTGTTGTGACTAATGCCATTTCTAGTTCTTGAAAGTCTCAAAAAATACGTTAAGTACTTATCTTTATTTCTTGTTGAATGATTGTGAATGTCATTATGCTTTATAAATTTATTGGAATGACGTTTAATGTATAGGAGACACTCTAATATTTTGAGATGATACTTAATTGGATGTATATAATTAAGGTTAAGTTGTTTGTTTAATTTATAAAAGAAAAATGTTATTTGCCAAATATAAGTAATGCAGATTTTAAATTATTAAAAATTGTAATATAATTTTAAGATAGCTAGATTAGATTTAAGTTATGTGAAAATGTAAATAAGTTATTGTTATAATGTTTGTTAGTAATAATTAGCTAAATTGGTAGTTATATAAATGTAAAATAAGTTACTATTAGAAACCTTGTAAATAGTTGTTATAGTTAAAAACAATTTAGATAAAAATATCTTGGATACAGAAGAAAACAATTTAATAAATAAGTGATATTTTTGCATAAAAAGGAGCAACAACCAAATAGGTTTGCTCAATTGCACGTTCCAAAATAATAAATATCAACCGATTATTTAACTTTAAATAGAGTTAATAATCATAAGAATCATTTATTGAATCGAAAGGAAGCGAAATAGAAGCAGAAGCAATTGAAAATTTGAATTTCAAGCAGAAGCAATTGAAAGTCGTAATTGGAGCAGAGGAAATTGAGCATTAAATTTGAAACAGAGGCAATTTGGATTTTTGGGAGTGAAATAGAAATTTCAAACAAAACCCAGGAACCGGTGTAAATAGTGAGTGTAAATACCGTAATTATAAGATAGGTTTAAGGCAGGGTTGATAGGAAAAAACGATAATAAAAAAAAAAATCTGCATTATAAGTATTTGAGTAATTTTATTTTTATTTGGGTAAAAATATACTTAGAAAGATAACAAACAAGGAACCTAATTAACGACCTGAGATAAGAGCAATGCAAACAATTAAGTAAAATTAAAGAGCAAAGCAAGGGATAATTGTAAATATTGAATGTGGGCTTAATAATAAATAAATTAAATTTAAATAAAATCTTTTAAAAGAGCAAGACCATTTCAATATAGATACACGGCAGCGTGAGTATACCCTGATTCTTAAAATATTCTCGACAACAATCCCTGTACTTTAATTTTCCTAAAATTCTAATGCATTTGCGTTGCGAAATAAAGATTTTGCGGGAGTGAGAAGAATGTCCCCAGCCTAAAATAGCATATGACTGAAACATTCCAAAATACGCTGTTATCAGAACGTCAAAACTCACGTAATTAGCTAAATTACGTATTAAATATATAGTTTGGGAAAGTTTCATTGATAAGCTGGTTACGTGCTTCTCCCACGTTAATGCACAGTCTAATTCAACACCCAGATATTTAACGGAATTATTATTTTCGTTTGTTTTGATATTGTCTACCTTTTTCAAGCTAAAAATTAACGACTGTGTCTTAGCATCATTCATGCTCAGATTGCTCAGTTTGTTACTCGTAAACCAATCCTTTACCTTTGTTTGTGCGTTGTCTAACTTATTTTTAGCCAAATTTAGAGAGTGGTCAGAATTTATTATCGCAGTATCGTCTGCAAACAAAATAAACTTAATGTTTATGTCACAGTTAGTCAGGTCATTTATATAAATTAAGAAAAGAATCGGACCAAAGACAGAGCCCTGTGGAACTCCGTGCATGATCATTTCTTTTTTTGAAGTAGTTCCATTGCAGACTACATACTGGGCTCTATTATTTAGGTACGAAGATATCAAACTAATACTGTTGTCGTCAAAATTATAGGCTAATAGTTTATCTGTCGAAATCTTATGGGATACGCAATCGAAGGCCTTAGTTACGGTTTTAACTAAGTCATTGATAGCTACTGTTGTTGAATTTGATTTTTTAAGACACATTCATAAACTTTGGCAAAAATGGGTACTCGACATATCATCTTTAGATCCCTTTTTATATATCGGTATGACTTTGGCAAACTTTAAAGGAGAAGGAAATGTGCTACATATAATAGAATGATTTACTAGCTTTGTAAGTGGAAATAATAATTTCATTACGATATTTTTTCCAGGTAGCATCGTTTACTAAGGAGGGATTGGATTTGTTTATATTATATAGAAGTTTAAGGTGTTCTCTCATTTACCGCAGATTATTGTTGAACCATTTGATCCTTTTATCATTGAATGTACTTGTTAACTTTGATTTTATTGGAAAACACATTTCCATGGCAGTACAAATTATTTCTATAAACGTAGTAGATTTACTATCAATCGTTAGATTTGGATCGTCAACAAAATTCCAGTTTACATTTTCAATAGTGCAGTAAAGCTGAAATAAGCCAATTTCCGTTATAGGCCTGTATGTTATTCTTTTACCAGATTTAAAATCACATAAGATGTTATCGGAAACATTAAAAATGATACCTGAGTGGTCAGAAAGGTTGTTTTGGCATACTGATACTGTGTAAGTATTAGAATATAGATTGGTAAAAATATTGTCTAGACACGACCTATTCCTTGTATTTTCTGTTACAGTCTTCCTTAAACCGTAAGATTTGAATAAACTACATATTTGCTGGTTTTTAGAATCATTTAAATGAAATAAAGTATTGAAGTCTCTAGTTATGACAATATTTTAATTAAATGAAAGTTTATTTAAAAGTAATGTTGATCTTTCCATGAAAACCGGAGGGAGATCTATAGACTGTGGCAATCTGAGTGTTTGAAACTGATATTCCGGTGATTTCACAATGTATTTCAGTGGATATGTTGTCCAGATTAAATGGTAACTTTACACAAATTAATTGTTTCCTAGCAAATATACTCACACCTCCGTGTTTTCTTAAATTTCTACAAAAACTAGAAACAGGATAAAATCCGCTCATAGCGACAGAATTGATTTCGCTTTCGGTCATCCAGTGTTCATTTAGACACAAAACGTCTTCTTCATTAGCCTCTCATCGTCCATCCTTGGACATAGGCCTCTTCCAATTCATGCCAATGCTTTCGGTTCTGAGCTGTTCTCATCCATACAAAGCCAGCTACTCTTTTCAGGTCATCGACCCATCTCATTTGAGGTCTTCCTCTGATCCTTTTACCCATGTATGGTCTCCGTCTCCATCTTTGTATCACAGCATTCCATCTTTCATCATTCTGCCTTGCATTGTGGCCTGCGAAGCTCCACTTCAGTTTTGCTACATGTTCAGCTACATCTTTTACTTTTGTTTTTTGTCGGATCCAGGTGTTAGTTTTCCTGTCTTTCAAACTGATATGCAACATAGATCTTTCCATTGCTCTTTGTGTCTTAATGATCTTGTCAATAATTGTTTTGGTGAAGGTCCATGTCTGGCAGCCGTAGGTCAGTACTGGCAGCACACACTGATCAAAAACTCGAGTTTTTAAATATTGTGGTAGTTTATTGCTTGCGAGGATGTATTTTAGTTTTCCGAAGCTTGCCCACGCGAGTCTTGTTCTTCTTTTAATTTCAGCCGTTTGGTTTTCTCTGTCGAGTTTTATTACTTGTCCCAAATATACATATTCCGGCACATTTACAATGATTTGATCTTTTACACTGATGTTTCTTGGATCGTTGGTATTCGTCATCATTTTTGTTTTTGTAATATTTACGTTTAATCCAACTTTCTCAGAGGCTTCCACTAATTGTGTCAACATGATTTGTAGGTCCTCATAATTGTCAGTGATCAGGATGATGTCATCGGCAAATCGTAGATTGTTTAGTCGTTTACAGTTGATTTCTATGCCTTTTTGTTCCCAGGGCAGAGTCTTAAAAATGTCCTCCAATGCTTTGGTGAGATTACGTCTCCCTGTCTTACACCTCGGTGGATTGGTATAGGTTTCGTAGTTACCTCTAGTTTAATTGTCATACATGCTTCTTTATAGATATTATGTATTAGGTCCCTGTAACGGGAGTCAATTCTACTGTTGTTTAAGGCACATTTTATCGCCCACAGTTCCACCGTGTCGAAGGCCTTTTCATAGTCGACTAAGGCCAAGTATAGTGGTAGATGATACTCATTCGTTTTTTCTATAAGGGTTTTTACAGTTAGCAGGTGGTCGGAAGTGCTGTAACCCTTTCGGAAGCCGGCCTGTTCAACTGGTTGGTAGGCATCCATTTTATCACTTAAACGGTTTGTAATTATTTTCATGAACAACTTATAAATTTGCGACAGCAGGGAGATTGGTCTGTAATTTGTTAATTCGCGCTTATCTCCTTTCTTGTGTAATAGGATGGTCACTGCTTCGTTCCAACTGCTGGAAATCTTTCCGTAACGTAAGCAGTAATTGAATAGTTGTTTAACATTTCCCATTAGTTCTTGCTCACCTTCCTTCAACATTTCTGCTGTTATTTCATCCTGTCCTGGTGCCTTGTTGTTCTTCATTTCTCTTGGGGCTTTTATTATTTCGTAATTCTCTATGTCAGGTAAATCCTCAGAGTTTACGTTCATAATTTTTCTTGCTAGTTGTTGTTTTATTTCCTCATCTGGAATTGTCTTAGAGCTATATAGATCCGTGTAGTACTTTTCTGTTCCCCTGTATTCTCTACCATCTGAACTTTTTAACGCGATTAATTGTGTTTTACCTAGTGTTGGCCGTAGGCTTTTCATTCCTCTATTATTCTGTATTACTTTTTCTATTCTTTGTTCGTTATGTCTTTTGTATTACTGCTGATTTTTTCTTCCTTTCTTCCTTTCTTTTTTGCTACTTTCAATCCCGCTTTCAAAATGGCGTTCGTTAATTTCTTATTTTTGTTGTTTATCCTTTCAGTGGTGGTTTCGTCATCTTCTTCTAGTTCTTGCTTTAATGCTTCTCTGTATTCGTTACCTTTTTCTTTAAGTATCCGTGTGTCTATGAGTGCTTTCCTTTTGGTTAGTTTTAATCTTTCTAATTTTTGATTTATATGTATTTTTGCTCTAACCAAGCGGTGGTCGCTCCCTGTGCTAAATGATTTTATTGCCGCAACGTCCTCAAAAATCTCTTTTCTTGTTGCCATTATGTAGTCTATTTCATTTTTTGTTGTTTTATCTGGGCCTAACCACGTCCACTTTCTTTGTGGTTTCTTTTTAAAGAAGGTGTTCATAGCGTGCATGTTCTGTTGTTCCATGTATTCCATTAATTTGTCACCTCTTGGGTTTCAAGTACGATAGCCATAGTTCCCAATTTTATCTTCGTTTTCTTCCTTTTTTAAGCCCAGTTTGGCATTAAAATCTCCCATCAATATTGTTAGTTTTGTAGGGTGGTTTTCGATTGCTCCTGTTACATGTTCGTAGAATGAATCAATCGTTTCTTCGTCGCAAGTTGACGTAGGTGCGTATACTTGAATAATTTTTATAGCACAGGTTTTATTTAATTTTAGTATTAGGAAAGCTACTCGGTCTGAAATTCCTTTATACATTTCGATGTGGGGTACTATCTTTTTGTTTATTAGGATAGAATCCAACACCATTGTAAGTGTTCTCGTCATTTCCTCTATAGTATAAATAATTTCCTGTTTGTAATATGCATTGACTTTCTCCTTTTCTTCTTATTTCGGATATACCTAGTACATCCCATCATATTTCTTTTAATTCCTCTTCTAATTCGTATATCTTTTCATCTGCCAACATTGACCTTATGTTGTATGTTCCTATGTGCAATCTTGTCTGATATTGTTGTGATTTATTTGATGTTTTCTTTGTATCTATCGTGTAATCGCCTCCCCCAGAATCCGTGAGGCTGGCCGTCTGAACGGTGTGGGATTGCAGGTAATTCACCTTACCCACCTGGGGTATTGTTGTTGGCTAATGAGTTACCACGCCAGCCGTGCGTCTTGGTAACTTAGTGGTGGCCTATCTAACTAAGGCCGGATGTGCCTCTGTCACATTTTTGACGTGGCCCCACATTCAGTCACGTCGAAGAAAACCTGACCCTCGCTAACTGCACCTGCTAACTACTGCTCATGCTGCCTGCCTGTTGGTCCGCGGGAGGTATTTTATTTCCCTCCTCCCCAGAATATCTGCTGGGCATTCCCCGATCCGCCACCTGGGGACGCGCCCTCTAGGGGTTACAGGCTCCCCCGAGGGGACGTCTAATTTGTTATTAATAACAAAAATTTCCAGTTCCACAGTAATTTGGAACGCAAGCTTTGAATGTTTTGATGAAAGATACGAAAAACATGCTCCGACTTCGGATTTGCATTGTTAATTTTAAAATTACACTTAGATTGTATGCGATTTGTTTCTTCTGTTTTCCGTTTAGGGTTCAGGTTCTTTGTACTGTCGGCTCCTCTGGTGAAAAAAACGCGATACGTATATACCCATTGGCCATAGCGAACCATTCATAGCTTTATCCATATTTTTTGCATCAATGGTTATTTTAAAAGAAGTCTAAACCTCTGGATGCTTAGATGTTAATTCCACGCATTGTGCTTCCGGAAGATTACCCTTAATAAGGTCTAAAACTGATTGACTTTTTGTTCCTGGTAAAAACCTGGACATAAAAATATGCACCTTTTTAGGTACGCCTTCAGCTCTGTAATGTCCGTAATGTCTTTTTCACCAATTACGGATTTATTATTCCTTTTCGGTAAAGTACTAGGTACCGTTGCGTTTTTTATTAGAAACAGTCTTCCATTCACTGTTAGTTAGATCATCCATTTTCTGCCTCTGGAAAGCCACTTACTTGATTATTTGTTACAACTGCAGGTTTAGTAGTATCACTTTTTGCTGTAGATGGCATTGCAGAATCGATTGTTTTTATTATTGCTTTCTCAAGTACAGTAGGCCGAATTTCATTTTTATTTTCTTTCCCCGGTTTACTTTTATTTATCCAAGCTAAGCTTTTTACGATGAAATAGGTACAGAGTTTGATTACTTATGAAATACCTACGTTTTTAAGTTCTCTTTTTGATTTTAAAGCCGGGTTCTCATTAGTCAATTTCATTGATCAATGAGACTGAATCTATTCCATTGAAAATACAATTGATCCGAAACTTGTTCACAAGATTTAAGGACATTGAACATTCAGTCCAGAAAGGATCAATTTTAAAAATGGTTGCAAAGAAGAAATATTTAATAAACCAAATCAAAAAGAGGAAAAACAAGAAAACCTCGACGTTGGTGGGTCTGGGAATGGATATTACGACGGGGATATTTAGGTGCTTCGGTAAAGCTATTACCAGAACTAGCTGCAGATGACTTGGATGCGTACAGAAACTAGGTACTTAAGAATGAGCGAAGAAAAATTTGAAGAATTTCTACAAAAAGTATCGCCTATGATACAAAAAGAAGATACTATACTGAGGCAGCCTCTTCCTAAAAGATTAAAATTGCAAGTAGTTCTAAGATATTTAGCAACAGGAGACTGTTTTGCTACCTTGAGTGCACTGTATAGACTGCCGAAGAACAGTATTTCGCAATTTCTGCCAAATGTTTGTAAAGCAATATACAAAAGTTTAGAACATTTTATTAAGGTAAGTCATTTTACACATTAAACGTATTCTGATTCCTATGATAGTATAATATGTATAATTGTTTAAATATTTGTGAAAGCTTGTGATAAGATGTCTCCATCATGTGAAAACGGTGAGGGTGACGAATGCGGATATGGTGATGGTGTTTCAGAGTAGTTGTGTTGGGTCCAGCTTGAATCTTGATACATAGTATTATTCACATTTTGGTTGAAGGTTAATTGTTGCAGTGTTTCCTGAGTCATTACAGACCGTAATTTTTCTTGGCACAGAAGTGCTCTTTGTAGGGGCATTTTCCTCATCATCTTCAGGCTCTTTACACTCGTTAGATCTACCTTCCAATTTCTTCGCGGCTTCTTCCATTGAGAATTCACGTTTGCGTTTATCTGTGGATGAGGAACACCAGAAAAAATATTATACAGCAATACAACTCAAGCTACAAGCAAACGGCGAAAATATAAATGAACATGCAGATATAGAAACACACTGGAGGACAATAAAGGAAATAATACATGAAGTGGCCGCAGAGAGCATAGGAAAACAAACAAATCGCAAAAAGAAGGAGTGGTTCGACGAAGAATGTCGAGAAATAGTAGAAAAACGCAAAAAGGCAAGGAGGGAAATGTAGCAAACAAACACAAGAAGCAAAATGAATAAATATCGGGAAGAAAGAAATAAAGCCAAACAAGTCCTCAGGCAAAAGAAAAGAGACTTCGTGAAGGGGAAGATACCAGAAATGGAGGAAATCCACAATAGAAATCAGACAAGAGAGACATGCAGGTTCCTTCAACCGAGAAAGAGTGGAATGATGTTGCACATGACTTTAACATAAAATGGAACTTTCCTAATTGTTGTAAACATTGTACTATTCGTAAACCACCACATACTGGTTCAGAATATTACAGTTATAAACATAGTTTCAGCATAATTTTATTTGCATTGGTTGATGCAAACTACTGCTTTACATACAGGGTGTTCATTTTAAAAGTGAACGCCTACCAGCTTCTGAATAGGCAACACACATTGCATTGCAGAGGTAACTCTGTAGTATAATAAATTTCAAAAACGTTAACAACATAGTAGTCTCAAACCATTTTATGTCGGTGTCAAAATCGCAAATCGCTAAAAAGTCAAGATGTTCAACGATTCAGAACAAACAGACATGTTACTTCTTTTAGGCGAATGTCATAAGAATTACGATGCTGCGGCGATACTGTACCACCAACGATACCCAAATAGGCGAAGACCCTGTAGTAATACACGTCGAAAGTTGGAGAACAATTTAAGAGGTTTTGGAAAATTTAGGAAGGATCACACAAGAACCCGCGCTGTTACGAATGAAGAAAATGAAATTGCAGTGATTACGGTTATGTTATTTAAGATTCATTATTATTATCTAATTTGTACTTGACTTTTATATTATGTAATTAAAAAAGTTCAAAGGCTACTGTGTTACATAATACTTTTGAAATTCATCAAACAGAGAAGTGATCTTTGGAATGCAATGTGTGTTGCCTATTCAAAACCTGGTAGGCGTTCACTTTTAAAATGAACACCCTGTATATTGATGATGCTTTCCCATTGAGAACAAATCTTCTGAAGCCGTATCCTGGAAGTGCCCCCCTATCACTTCAACAGCATATTTTTAATTACAGGCTCTCACGGGCCCGTAGAATTGTCGAAAATGCCTTTGGCATTATGGTATCTAGATTTAGAATATACCATGTGTCCATTTTAAATCGTGACCCCTTACTGGCTCTGAATATGCAACCCATATTACATTACACGTAGACTATACCTTAATGTGATATGGGTAGCCTATTCAGAGCCAGTAAGGAGTCACGATTTAAAATGGGCACACCCAGTTCCGTCTTTACCCTAAGGGCACGTGGGGCACGAGCCCAGGGCCCCCGGCCTGATGGGGGCCCCAGAAATGCCGAAACCCATGCCCATATATGATATATTTTCATCCAATTAAGTTAATCAATTTAAAAAAAACATTGGTTTCTTAGTTCAACCCATAATTAACAAAACAGATGCGAAACCATGGCATCTAGCGGTCACCTACGTTAGCGCTACCTATAATGTAGACCAAGGCCCGCTGAATTAAATATTGCATATTAAGGCCTGTCCACTTGATTTGGCCAAGACGCAATTTAGAAAGGACGATGGTGCAATTTGAGGTGAACTATACATTCGTCCCAAAAGGCCCCATATACCTACCTGCGAACAAATTGCGCAACAGGGGCTGTTGTGCAAACAATTGTATAGTGTATGGTGTTGTTTGTCGTGCTGCACAACTAGTTGCAGAAATTCAAAATTGTTTGAAATTAATTGCACAACGAGTGGCGTTGCGCAACTATTGCATCGTGTATGGGCTTTGTGCACCACATTGTACAATAAACTGCAGTTTCTTTTTTCATGGGTGGAAGTAGAAGCACAGTATAAACTTAAGGTTTATACTGTGGTAGAAGGTAGTGTTTTTAAAATGGCCAATTTTATAAATAATAGAGAATTTTTGAGTGAGTTTATTGATTTACACCGTCAGTTGCCGGAAGTATGGAAGGTTTTATAGCTAAACAGGCTGCGTCGTCAGACGGCATGTTTCCGTAGGTACACGACAAAAGCAACTGAAGTTTGCACAAAATTGCGTATAGTGTACGAGCGACCTTGTTTGCACAACAATCTGTTGTGCAACGTCAGTTTATGCAATTTGTTCGCAGGTGTATGGGGCATTTAATAGGTATAGTTCGCCCCAAATGGCGCTATCGTCCTTTCTAAATTGCGCCTTGGCTAAATGAAGTGGTAAGGCCTTAATATGCAATATTTAATCCAGCGGGCCTTGATGTAGACACGCACGGTACGGTATTAACATTAATGATGATAGATGTCGACGCTGCCGATCTGCCGATTGGATGGGGATTCCTCTGATTTTAACTCTAGTGAGTCAGCTGGAATGCGTAACGTGTGCAACGAATTTGTCGCAACTTGAGCAAGAGGGTTAAGCGTTTTCAGTACATAGGTACAATTCATTCACGTTTTTTTTTTTTTTTTGGCTTTCTAAAATCTAAAAGGGCCCCCAAACTCTGTGTGCCCAAGGGCCCCTGCATGGCCTAAGACGGCCCTGGGCACACCGCACCGTATGAAAAACCAATTCCCCTGAAAGTGGAAACAACTGAAACAATTATTAAAACGACATGTGCCCTGCACAACTGGCTTCGTAAGACCCAAGGTATCTCAACTCTCCTAGGTAGGCTGGGGTACGAGAAGCGGGGCGAAGGCCGCGTGCGGTCGGAGGGGAGGTAAATAGTACATAGTCCAATGATTTTAGGATTTAACCTCTAAATAAATACTGGTGAAGTGATTTTTTGCACGCACCTTCATTTTGACATTACAAATAACGCGCAGAAAGTCCATTTTGAAATAGTGTTCGCTTAGCGAATTATTTTAGGTCAAAGGTCAAAATAGTACATTATACATCAAGGGAGAGAAATGTAAGATTTTTCCTGAGGTGTAATTTGTAGCCAGAGGGCGAAGCCCGAGGGCTACAAAGCTCCGAAGGAAAAATAGCATTCTCTCCAGAGGGGTATATACTATTTTTTTCACGGCCTAAGTATAGTGGTAAATATAATAAGCTCGTGCGCCCCAAATCTTTCGTTATCAAGTAGACATTGAAATTAAAAGCGTGCAGTTCCTAATTCATGAACACAACTATAATTTTACTAAATGTCAATTTTGACATATTGACATTCAAGTGTAGTTATATTTAATAGTGTACCTGCTGTTAATTTTTACAGTTGTGAACATGTAACGTTAAATTTTAATGTAAACAAATAATTTAAATGTACGAGTATGTTTCAATTTTGGGGTTTTAAACTTTAATAAACATCTAAAATTTAGAATGGCCGATTTTTATTATTTGATTCATAATGAAAACTCCCTTGGGAATTTTTTTAAAAATTATTTACCTAGGGGATAATTTATTATTTCTGTCACGATTTTTGTATCACAGAAATGGACAAATACTCCCGGCCGTGAAAAAAATCAGTTTTTTGCGAATATTTGTTGGCCTTAGGGTTGCCACCTAGCCGGTTTTCACCGGGTCTAACAGGTTTAAAAAGGTTTCCGCCGGTTGCCGGGCAAAGTATCTAAAAAGCCGGTTAATTTTCATCTCAACCGGTTAAAACTATGTACTACTATTTTTAGAATATGGCCTTTGACCTTAAATAATTGGCGAAGCGAACACAATTTCGAAATGGACTTTCTACACGTTATTTGTAATGTCAAAATGAAGGTGCGTACAAAAAAAAAACAACTTAACCAGTATTTATTTAGAGGTTTCACCTTTTTTTCGCCTAAAATTACTGGACCAACAGCAATATCTTGTGTTATTTTAAATTTTAACGAATTACGTAAATTCTGTATTTTAAATATCTTGTGTGCATTCTCAAATTAGGCGTTTATTGGAATTCCTTAGAAAAAAACCAAAATGCAAGAACTGAAAATTTATTATCTATATGAAAAAGAATACAACAAATAAAATATTATAAACAAACAATAAAATACAAAAGCTTCATTTCTATGTTTATTTAACTATCTTTAAGTGAAATGTTTACATATTACACAAATAATTATTACAAATAAATCTGAAATGCAAAATATCCATTTTAATATAATGGATCCATGCTACAAGTTATGTATGTAAAATTATATAATTCTAAAATAAAAACAAATACTTACTGTAGTGCAACTAAATATGTTCACCTTGATACAAACAGTGTGAATAAAACCTGCAATGAGAAAAGCATTATGTATTTCCAAATCCCACGAAAATTTGAGCCTCAATTTATATACCTAAGATTTGTCTTTTAAGAACTCCTTATTTCTCTCCAACATTTCTTCTTTTTTATCCTTCTTAGCCTTATCTAGAAATTTGTCCATTTCCTCCAAATTAGTTTCATTAGGAATACCTTTACGTTTCTCATCCTCCCCACCCCCACCCCCGCCCCCGCTCCCCTTTTCACCCCATTTCCCATCGTAAGCTTCCCGATCAACGTATTTTTCACTGGTGTAGTCGTCTCTGTCCTCTCCTTCGGATAAGGGTCCTTCATGCCTGATTGGTTCACCATCGTTATCAAGGTACTTATTAATCTTTTCCTTTTCGGCATTGACCTTTCTCATGGTATCCACAGATTCACGGTCACGACTTCCACTCAATGACCTGCTACGATCACGCGAACGACTTCTATCATACCTTTATTAATAACAGAATATTACAAATTTACCAAACCACTACAAGCAAAAACATACCTGCGATCCCTATAATCTCTATAGCCACCGCCGCCCCTATTAAAGCGTCCACGTGGTCTACGACCTCTGGTATTATACGGCCTTCCACGTCCCCTGTAATCTCTGTAACCATCCCGTGAGTCTCTGTAGTAGTTTCCTCTACCTCTGTTATAATTGCCACCACCACGAGGGGGTAACCTTGGTTTGTAGTACGTTCCTCGATCTCCGTATCTACCTCCGCGAAAACCACCTCTTCTATAACGGCGTCGTTCACCAGAATAGCTGCGTGATCGTGACCGGCTACGCGAGTAATATGATCCAGAACGAGACCGTGACCGACTGTAATATGACCTGGAGCGGCTACGGTAACTTCTGGATCGTGATCGTGACATACTTGAAGATCTCGAACGACTATATTTACGACCACGCGAGCGAGAACGACTTCTTCTTGTTGATCTGCTTCCAGATCGAGGTCTACCTGGAGGTTCTGGTGGTTTACGACTTCCTAAAAATTACATAAATATTATTACGGAAACTGTATTAAAATTTAAAAATTTCGTAATTTCTTACCTCCGTAAGAATCCTTCGGTGGTGCGCCTGGAGGTAAAGGAGGTAAATCATCACCGCGATCAACCTGTAACCTTTGTGTAGGCGACAACAACCTGAAATTGCCAAATTTATCCAAAACAACCTGTCCTGGAGGAATCAGCGGCTTGTTCTGTATAATCGGAGGTGGAGGTTTAGGTTTTTTGGGTGGTTCCGGGTCCTTCTTCATTGGTGGTATGACTTCTTTCATTGCCATCGCTTTACGCACACTCATGTTTTTCTCAGCCGGTGGCGGCGGAAGTGGTGGCACTTTTTTGTTGGATTCCTCTAACAATTCACTGGCCTTGCTTAAACGTTTGTCCATAACCTGATCCTCCGGCCATTCTTCACGTTCCGGCTTCTTTTTGAAACGAGAACTACCAGCTGTCGCATTACCAATTTGCATCTTCCATTTAGTCGGAGCCCCACTTGCCGTAGCAGAAGCTGTAGCCTCTGCTACAGCCTGTCGAGCCTTCTGTTCACGAGTCGGAGACGGCGAATCCAAAATTAATGACCTCTTTGGACTTTCGCTCAATTCACTCCTGGAATGAAAAACACTTTAAGCAAACTTTTGCATTATTTTACTCCGTTAATAAAATATTCACCTTTTAGATTCTTTTTCTAGGGCATAATATGCGTTTAGTTTCGATTCCAATTCTTCCAAGTCGGGCAAGCTATCCAAAAACCTGTAAATACGTTACTTACTTGTTACGACAAAATCATTTTTCATACTAAATATACATACAACCTTTTACTGTATCCGGCCTTCTGCAGTAAATAATCCTCGTCATCAGAATTTATACTATGGCGTTTGCTACGTTTTTCCTTTATTCCAAGTTCCTTCTTCAAAGCATCCCTCAATTTCTTATTTTCCAAATCTTCAAGTTCGCTTAAATCAAAATGCTTACGTTTCAATTTTTTCTCCTTGCGCTTCTTTTTGCTCTCTTTCTTAGCCTTTTTATCTTTCTTTTTCTTCTTCTTTTTACTATCTTCACCCTTTTTATCCTTCTTCCAACGGGCACTTTCCTCTAAAAATTTCCTTACCTTTTCCTCATAATCCGAATCACCCTTGGTTTGTTCTAAGAAAGAACGAACTTTCAACTCGTAATCATCATGATCAGGCTTAGCAGGTTCAAGTGGTTGTTCGAACGTGAAATCAAAAGAACTAGCCGCTGCTGGTTTATTAAACTGGTAATTTGCCGGCGTATCATGCGTTGGATCCATTAAAGCCATGCGTTTACTAAGCGGGGACAAAGAACTTTGCTTCTCACGACGATGCGACCGTGACCTATGCTTCTTGCGCTTCTTAAAATCAGAATCCCCCGAGCTACTGCTGGAATCGCTACTACTAGACGACGAACTACTAGAACTCTCATTGCTGCCCGAAGAGCTTGAACTAGAACTAGAGCTAGAACGACGTCTGTTTTTGCGTTTCTTACTCTTCTTTTTCTTCTTCTTATCCTTTTTCTCTTCATCCTCATTTTTCAACAACTGTTTTAATGCGTCATTCATATCGGTAGGTTTACCACCCGCTGCAACTGCAGCCGCGGCACTCAAATTCGGTAAGAGAAGGTCGCCAGGCTCAATTAAATTCTTCGAGGTTTGAGATTTATTCTTCAAAAATTCCAGTGAATTTTGTGCTTCTTCATGGAACGGAATAATACTCAAACAACTCTGGTAAGCCTTCCGAGCCTCCTCTATTTTATTTTCTTCCTCGTAACTTCGTCCCAAAGCTACAAGAGTTTCGCCCATATATTTACGAGCGTTCGCATGGCTGGGGTTTAATTTCAAAGCTGTCTCGAAATCTTCGATCGCTTTTTGAAAATTACCGCTATTTGCGTACAATGCTCCGCGGGCTACCAAACCCTCTACATTTTTCGGGTCTATACTTAAAGCCTTATTCAGACATTGAAATGCTTCACTATGTCGACCTGCTTTAAAATGATCTATACCGTCCGCCACGTTACGATACGCCCATTTGCTTGCTTGGACTTGACGTAATTCGTGGGAGTACTCTTGTTCTGGAAATCGGCTCCTTAAAAATAATGCAAAAATTAGGTATCGTTAAAGCTTAAAAATGCAGTCGGAGCATTCTTCTTTTAAGGCGAAGCTAGTCGCTCGAAAACCGTACAAGACTTATATCGTATAGGCAACCAACTTAGCAGTATCTATTTCTTTTAAAGTTTCTCTACATAATTACTAGGGTAGACCTAGGTTAAATTTTAAACCTACAGGGATTTCATTATTTACCTGTGTACAGTTATAATCCTTTTTCCTGGAATAATTTTGCTGCTTGAAATCTTTGATCTAAAACTTGATACATGCACTAGCGATTTTTGTTTCGATTGGTTACATTTGAACACAGTTTAAGCGGCAATTTACTACTTCAAGATTTTGCGATTTCCGCAAGAGCTTGGAAGAACTTCAATATTTTGCGATATCAGCTGGTTATGTTCAGAACTGCGCATGCGTACATGCGACGCGTTGTTGGCTGTAGCTGTAAACAGCGTTGCCAACCCTACCGATATTTCGGTAGATCTGATTTTTTTAAGTTTATGAAATAACCTTCAAAAAATTCTGTCTTGCTTATCTGGAGTTTACAAAATGCGCCTGAATCTGAACAAAATTTTGTTTATCAAAATACAACACATTTTCGTAATAATATCGGATGTACGTATAGTCTTTCAGCGTTAGCAAGTTCAAGAAGTCGGCAAATTTTAATTTTATCTTTTTAATGAAATTCTATTTAGTACTATACAAGGTGGTAAACGCACCATAGGGATACAATTATTGCCTCCCCTAATTATTTTAGAGCTAACTCTCGTTATATTTATAGAGAAAAAATCCTGTTACATTATTGTTTATACATTTTTATCATTCGGAACCGGAAAAATCAAGAAAATTATTAATGCTACTTTTACAAAAATCTTTCTCATAAGTATTATAAAAAAGTAAAATTTAGGTTGTGCATAATGTGCATGGCACTTATCAGACTAAATTTTTTAAACCGTAGTTGCTTTTCCTTCAATTTTATAAAAATGTAAATAATCATTACAGAACTTGGTAAAAACTTAAATTTGTCTCAGCTTAAATTTGTCTACCGAAAATTGGAACAGAAAGCTACCGAAACTAGAAAATAATAGACGGCAACACTGGCTGTAGAACACGTTTTTAACATAACCTTAAAGTGTTGGTTGTCATTAGGCAGATTTTAGCAATGAACACAGTTTGTTAATGACGTCATCAAATCTACTCTCCGCCCAAACGTAATTCAATTCAAAAGGCGCGGCGCGGCGGTTTGACATTGTTTTAGTATCTGCAATGTGTTTCAACTTGGCATGTTAGCTACTTATGAAATACTTTTTTTGAATGATTCTGAAATTTACCATGATTTATTAGTTAAATTGCGTTCAGGTAACTATTAGCTTAGCATTAACTCAAATTCTCGGCGGTTTCAGTATCTAACGTGATAACAACGTTTTCATCCTTTTTTTATGAAATAATACTAGATTTTTAATTGCAAGTTATAAAAAATACACACCATAATTTCAAAAACGTAAAAACCGCCAGCCACTATGAACATACAAAAGTAGTCACGTGATAGTATTCGGACGCACCTAAACGACATCTCACCGACACATTTGCAAAGGTTGGTTCGTCGGTTGCTGGAACCTGGAACCCGGTTCAATTTTGACGTGAACCATGACGTTATTGGATGTCAATAAAACGAAGCGGTTCAAAATTTGAAACCAGGTTCGTCGCTTAAATATGCCTTTTGATTGTGTTCACGAACGAACGAGTATAAAACGCCTTTTACCACAACATTAAACAGGAATATAAAACTAGATTATAAGAATCAAGATGACAGAAGACCGAAACGAAATGTCAGAATTGTCAATGTACCTCTACCAAGTTCTACGAAACGCCCTGTTCGTTTATGAAAAAGTTACTACTTTCTGCAGCGAGTGAAATCGCTACTTCATGTATTACCTGGTAATAAGGAAATCGCAAATCGCTAGTGCATGTACTTAGCTTTAGAACTTGTTGCTTCAACTAAACTTGTGAATAGATTTAAAAAATTCTAAACGGAAGAATACATGTTTAAAATCATGTTACCAAATCACATACTATATGTATTTCGGAATTATAAATATTACTTAACTAACTTCATATTTCAAACTTTTTGAACTAAACTAAATTCTATTAGACAATCTTGTGAACTGATTTTTTTAAATTTTAAACGTTGAAAGTGTATTTTAATGAATAATCTTTATTAATTAAATTCATGAAGTGATTCCAAACAAATTTTTTTTTTAATTTTAACTTTGTAAATAAATTAGAATATTACATGTTTATTATTATTAATATTTTGATCTAAACCATAGAGTAAAATTACGTCTAATATTTTAAATCATTTGTTACAAGTTTATACCTTCATTGATTGTGGTAAAAATAAAGAGGCAGCAGAGTTAACAAAATTTAAAAATGTGCATAGAAAAAGGATTACAGGTGAAACAGAAAATAGAAATTTGGAAATTAAAAATAAAATCACTTTTGAGTCCCTCCATTAGATGTTCAAAAATACAAATATTTATAGTATCCTTTTAGGAGTTTTTAAACAAATGGTGAATATAGGGATTTCCTTTTCAAGGTTACGTTAATTCTGATAAAATGCATTTTAAACAAAATTTTATTCTCTTAATTTACATATTGTGATGATGCAAAAAAGCTTTCATTGCCGTTAATATGTAAGTTTGTCAAAGTCGTTGTATAAAACTAGATTAGATTTTTTTGTAATGCCACAATGTGACAATGTGTCTGTAT
Organism: Melanotus villosus; assembly: GCA_963082815.1. NCBI lineage: Eukaryota > Metazoa > Arthropoda > Insecta > Coleoptera > Elateridae > Melanotus > Melanotus villosus. Next base: position 10,134,542 of record OY720420.1, read on the forward strand.
TTTATAATAATTATTATAATCGTTATTAATTTTAAATATCATTTTCTGTCTATTATTGTTACACCTATATTTATTGTTGATATTATTATTAATTTAAACTTTGAAGAACATCGATATTATTACAGTTGGATACCAAATATAAATATAGTATGATCAGAAGTGGCCACGAAATTTTGAAGCAGAATGCTCTATATCTATATAACATCGCAAGATATCTTTTAATTTTATTTTTAATTACTTAGGTAATTATAATGTCCCTCCTAAGAAAGAATTCATTCAGATTGTACGTATAACATATAACTAAAGCTCGGATTTATAGGTAGAAAAAAAGGGCCAAATAGGCGCCTATAAAGGCGGAAATTTTTGATAAATAGGCAGCCAAAATTCCCCTTAATGTTTATTCTGATTTTTATTTTTGAAGGGTTTTTGCCACCATAAAAAGAAATATTTATGACAGTGAGCGCTCTTGTAAATTATTCAATAAAAATTATGAAAAAAAATACTCACGTAAGACCAGTCATGAAAGTGAGATGGGAATTAATTCCCATCAGTTCAGACAAGTACGAGATATTGTTGGGATTGTTGAAACCCACACTCTTCTCCAAGACGCCATCATAACTCTCACCTTTATGGTCGAGTGCTTTCCTGAAAGTATAAGTACATATTCACGACCATGTTATGAAATTAAACGCCACCGCAAATGTCCGAGCAGTACCATTTTTACCCTCTTCAATTACACCTGTAAAGGTTACGTTTGTGAATCTGGACAATTGATTTCTTGCTACTTTTTTTTTTAATAAATACTAAACATTCTCCATATTTTCGTAAGTCCTTCTGTACAAAAATTAAACTTATTGTAATTACATCTTCTCTTTCGTTAGTTTATCTCAACATCCTTTGCTGTTTATACCCCAAGCGTAAAATCCACAGTAAGCATAAAACGGTAAAAATAAATCGCACGGTTTAGTAGCTTTGTCCCTCTTGCTACTTTTTTTTAATAAGTTTTATAATTTGCAATAGGAACGTATGCATCTTCGACTATAACATCAGCACATTGAGCTCTCTCTTTCTCTCTTACTTTCTTTAAGCGTATTATGGCAAGTTTTTAATAAGCATTCGAATCGCTTCTGCCACATCAACCAGACTCACAAACTGACATAATATGAAGATTAACTTAAATAACCCTATAAAAAACTATACGTACCCACAAAAATATAAATTTGTACTGGCAACTCCAGAGTGTAGCGGTTCCTGTTATGATATTACATAAAAAAGTTGTTCAATGAAATATTTTTCCATGTTTATAGTGGGTTTAAAACTGTTTAAGACGTTGCATCACATATTATTATCCAATGGCTGAACATATAACAATTGTTTCGGGTTTCTTTATCATTTAACTTATGTTTTGTGAGATTTGGATACTGCGAAAAATATATCATATAAACAGAAGCTTTGCTAAAAATTTAGGTACAGTTGAATAGTTTGATTTGTGTTCATCCTGAATCGACTAGTTAAAATAATCTCACCTGTAACGTCGTAAAACCAACCGTGAAAACATGAATGTGCTGTTGTTAAATTTGAACCCACAGTGCTAAAGTGCTTATAGTTAAACACATATAAAAGAGGTCAGACACTTTTCACGGGTTAAGTTGGATTTAATGACTACAACTTTTATTCCGTAACATAAACGTAAAACTCTTAATATTCCTTTATGCAGGAACCTATAATTAAATAAAAATTCACTTTTCTGCATAGACTTAACAGCAATCAGTAGTAGAAAACCAAATATTTTACAAATTTTCCTACTTAACAGAAGTACCACTTGTGCATACTTACTTAACACAAGCGTTCACCGTTATTCCATTTAAAATCAAACCAAAAAAGTTCATACCGAAAACAATATACAACATGATACAAATTCGTGAAACCCATTTACCAAGAAAACGGTTAGTAAATTCATCGGCCCCCATGTAAAACACAACCAACCCAAAATGTGACAAATGAAGTAAAGCGGCTAAAAACAAAATTTAAAAACAAACCGACTTACTTGTAGATTAACGGGAAGTCATCTGCACCGATGAGTCCAAGTGCAGGACGATGCTCCGGATCGTTGGGCTGTCGTGTGGTACCTTTCATTCCACACACCATTTTATCTGTATCGGGAATCACTTCCAACACCTCACAGCACACCGAATCATTCATCATGTAACTACGTGTAACGCCTTTACGATCTACTGCCGGTATTATGTTTGCTACGGGACAAAACGCCTGCAACAAAAGAAAAAATAACATAAGTTACATGATCACAAGACACAACCTCAATTATTATTACATCGCTAAAAACCTCACTGCAGGAAGTTTTTTACACTGAAACCGTTTGGCTTTCATAGGCCCAGTGAATTTATTTATTATTTATATATATTTTTCTTTCAAAAGTCGCCAAAGAAAGTTTTCATTTACTTATGCAATGCCACTTATTTTTAGTATGGTATTACTTTATGTTATCACCGAGTGGTTTAGGCATTTGACTATCGGGGGTTGTTCCAAGGCATGGTGCTTACTACATCACCCCGAATGCATAGCGTGCGAGACAACCGGGTATAAAAGCGACTTAGGTGACCTTAACCCTCCATGTTGCCAGCCATATTCCCTCGCAGAGTATAAGTGCCGATTACTTTTTGTTACCTCTTGACATAGGGATCTGGCAAACCCACCGCCCAAGAGACTATCTCTAGCAATTAGCCAATCCGCGTCACGGCGGGATAACCGTTACAACGAGAATTAAGGAATGTAATTCTACCAATGTCTGCAGATACATGCAGCAACACAGAAAAGGACAGGGACCACACCGTGTTAAAGATTAAGTGCCATGAACACAACCATGAAAAGTTATAATGTAAAAGAGACAACGCCATGCGATCCGACTAGCAATTGGCGCCACTCGAGGTGTGAAATAGGCAACCGGCCATGCACAGATTCCAAGCCAGGCTCTGCATGGAAAATATACGACTGGCCACCATAATCTAAGACATCCGTTAAAAATTGGTATCTGGAATGTCAGAGGACTAGTACAATATGGGAAATTACCAATAGTTGGAAGAGAAATAGCTCAGGATCAAACTAGAGACCCTGTATATATTAGGATAAGAGTTGGGAAAATGAGACTATTTTGACCAACGAAATAAAAAAAGAAGGAAGGACCATAACACCAACAGTATGCAATTTAGATGGTGTCTCAATATGGCGGATTTTAGAAGCTCATTGGCTGAGAACACTAAATACGTCAACTGTCAAAGACAAAAACGTAAACAAACAGTTAGACTACCAATAAAAACTCGTGCCGGTTGGTGTTTCAATATGGCGTGTGTGACGTATTTCCGTTACACTTGTAGTTATGCACCATAATACCTTAGTTTCCTTCCTTCTTTTTTTATTTCGTTGATTTTGACAGCAATTTTTGATCCAAACACGTGATCAACAAAAACGTCATTTTAATTGTCATCACAGTGTCACTCAACCAGTCCAATACAAAAACCGCAAATATTTTAACAAAAGATTTATTTGAACAGATTAACATTATTTTCCTTTATTTCAGCTCTATTATTACAATTTCTTGCGCTGCAGCCAGTCATTTTGTCGTATTTGACCCTTTATTAATAAACATCAAAAGTGTCAATTTTAACAGATTTCAAATAAATGCATTTTAATTAAGCAGTCCATGCAAAAATTGATCCAAACCAATCAAACTGTATCACGGCATTTTCCCAACTCTTATCTTTATATTATACAGGATCTCTAGATCAAACTAAAGAACTTTCTGAAACCCATTGGAAAGGTAAAGGCCAATTCATATCATCTAACGGCAATTCAATTTATTGTTCTAGTCATAAAACAGAAAGCAAGAACAGAGTGGCAATCATAGTCAACTGAAAATTGGCATAAACAGCCTAATAATGTCTATAAAAATAAACACTCCTCTAAAAATGAATGTAATTCAACAAGCGAGGCAGCAGATGAAGAAATAGAGGGATTCTATAATGAACTAAAGCAAGAGATGTCACGTGTACCTGGAGGAGAACTGAAAATCATAATCAGCGATTTCAACGCCAAAGTGGGTTCCATTCAAAGTAGTGACGATTATCTGAAAAACATCTTAGAAAAACGGGACCTAGGTGAAAGAAACAAAAGGGGAGAGCCCTTATTGAGCTTCTATGCTAATAGTGATGAATCGTTCATGAGCGATGTGCTATAAACAAACGACTCTTTTTCAGTGTGCCGATTGTTGTGCATGACGCATCCCACACACTTTAAATTTGAAGTTTTACCTTCCCTAAATTTGTTCATTTGTTGGTTTATTCGAGTCGGTACTTAGGACGGATAAATAGACATAATATTCGTTTATAACTCTTTTACACTTTCACTTTTTTCCTAGTGATTAATTTTGATACTTACTGTCATACAAGGTCCGGTAGAAAAACCTCCCATATTTTAAGCTTTAATTAAAAGGTCATTGAAAATCCTATTTAGAATTTTATTTCTTTAAATGAAAGTGTAGGTATATCATACAGTTTTTTTCATTTAGTCTTAAAAATTATAGCGTCCAAGTGGCGACCATTTTTTCGATACACATTTGTAGCTGCTTTCTGAAGGCTTGCATCACTCAAGCAGTCATTTGAGGCGATATTGCTGCTTTCAAATCATCAATGTTTTGTGGACGGTGCTCAAAGACCTTAGCTTTTAGATTTAGAACTTTGTCCAAAGGCCTTCAGGCCTGTAGTACCGGCTTTATGTATATAATAGTAATATCCTATTTTTCAGATATGCTCTTTTCGTTTACGATAGGGTTGTGCTGTGTGCCGCACAAAACATCAGTGTGCTGCTGCCGATGCCTGTGCCAACACAATACATTTCCATATAACGTATGTACAGTAAAAGCTAGTCGAACGATTTGTGCCGCCACACTTAAAATGAACGAGAAGCCCATCACTTTATGCTAGCAATAAGTTACGCATCATGAATATAATGTTCCAACACCACCCCCGCCGACTGTACACTGGGAAATCACCTGGCGACCACTATAAATAGAAACCAGATAGATTTTCTGCTAATGCCACAAAGATGGAAAACATCCATAACAAATATGAACTTATCCGGCAAACTGTGGAACAGATTGTTACCCAATCACCTCATAGGGCACAACCAATCAGCTGGCTACCCGTCACTCGGAAAGGTTTATAAGCAGAGCCTTTCCAGCAGAGAAGTTCAGTTCCACATCGGCTCCCAGGAGTTCTTCATTAGCTCCCGACCGAGGTCCAACATCACTTCAACTCCTGCTCCAAGTCCAATTCCGGTTCCATCCTCGAGCCAACCCGACTTCCAGCATCGTTGTGGTATTCAGGAGAGGCCTGAATATCACTTCCTTCGAGGCACGCCGGTTGACGTCCGTCAACCCCGTGACCTTTCCCGCTCCTGTACATCCTAACCATTGTACAGAGTGTCAGTCTATATAACGGGTTACAACTAAAAATCCGCACAATATTTGAGTTTGTTTATTTTACAAAGCAAATTAAAAGAGATCTTAGTTTTCTGCTATTGCAAGTATTTTTTGATGAATAGCTGCAACGTGAGCAACAGTTAGCCAAGAAGATAATATTCACATATGTTCAATTTCCCATGCATTTCACCTATGTCTCACATGTCAGGCCACACCCGGTATATCGTACAAGAACAACTGAAACCATATACATACCCAGACATCCCTGAAGATCAAGCAAGCTTTAAGCTAGGGTGTGGTATTCGAAAACGCATACCCAATTTAAGGCAAACTATAGAGAAACTTAAGAGAACGCAACCGACACTTTTGACCATTGTAAAATGAAAAAACTCTGGAGCTATATTAAAGGTATGAGGGGTCGTTTTTATATTCCCGGACTGGGCATCAAAACAAATGACTAGAGCAACAATAAAAATTTATTTTTCAATATAGTTCCCCTGCTTTTGAATACAGATACTACACCGTTTCAATAACATCTTTAACCCATTGTAAAAATATTCATTTGGTTTGTCCGCAAAATGGTCCTCAACAGCTGCTATAAGTTGATCATTGTCCCTAAATTTTGTCCCTCTAAGTGTTTTTTTGAGATCTCAAAACAAAAAATAGTCACTTGGTGCTAAATCTGGACTATAAGGTGCGTGTTCAATTTCTTCGAAGCCACAATCAGCAACAGCAGCTTTCGAAAGTTTTGACTTGTGCACTGGGGCATTGTCATGGAGCAACAAGACATCTCGCATGAATTTTCTCCGTCTTCTCAATCTAGTAGACTCTCTGAGGCGATGCATTAAGCTTGCGTAATAGTCTCCCGTCACTGTAGTACCCTTCATGATATAATCAATCAACAACATCTGAAGTGATCACGTCAATAGGGCAACCTGGACGGGGATCATCATCCAATGATTCACGACCATGTTTAAACAATTTTGACCATTCGCAGATTGTCGACTTGGAAGGACAATCATTCCCATACTCAGTCAACATTTCTTCAAGAATAATTTTTGGAGGTTTTCCTTGTTTTGTAAGGAATTTTATAACAGCCCGGTATTCGATTTTGTTCATTTTGATATACAAAAACGGCCCCTCGTATGGGAATACTACAACATCTGGTACAACTTATTGCCCACCTATATATCTGCTAAGGCGCAAATTAGGCTACAAGATAATCTCAGTGACGAGTCGGAGTTCGACATATGCAAAGGAGTGAGGCAGGGGTCCTCTAGCCCAGTTTATTTAACTTATATGGTGAATGGCTTATCTGCAAGGCGACTAATAACTGGGACGGCAGAATCTGCCTAGCAGGAAAGGAAATAACAAATTTATTAACTGAAAATCACAGAAAGACTGAATAAGACAATACAAAAATCTATTCTTAGATATTTCGGTCATATTATGAGGAAAAACAACGATTCATTAGCAAGAATCATAGTCCAGGGAAAAGTCAAAGGAAAAATGCCACACGGTTGCTCACCAACACGATATGTAGACCAACTAACAGGTACCTCAGCATATAACGGCATAAGAACGACAGAATAGAGAAGCACGGACCCAACAAATTCAACAACTTTCGATATCATGGGTGTCACGATGCTTGGCCACGAGTTACATGTTACCATTAACATTATCGTTATATGTATTTCATAGATGTTGCTATTAGATGTGAATTGTCTGTAAAATGTGGGTAGCAGCTTCGGGATCTGGTCAATCATTTCACAGCCTAGCCAGTCACTCAAATAGGTATTAATACGAAGGCAGACGTTACTGAATAAAAACATTTAATTTTTTTATACTGCAAAATGAACATTTAAAACATACTTCAACTATTGATAAGTTTAGGGCTGAGTAATTATTTTTAAAAACATAAATTCTGGGCAGGAAATATAAAATAAAACATATACTTTAAGAAAAAATTCATTCAAATTTTGCACTCGGCTGCATCGTTTAACAAAATGTTTATTTCACATCGATTTTAACAAACATGCATACAAAAAGTAAACAACATGTTTATAATATATTATTTAACAGTTTGAAATGTTTAAAAACAAGATAATAATAATCAATTTCGTAAGTTCAAATGTCATCAAGTGCTAGACTCAGTGACGATACAACTAATTTTCATAAAAAATAAACTTTTTATCAAGACGGATACGATAATCGCTTTTTTTAGAGTAATACGCAATCTAATTATAATTCATTCATTTTATCATATTTTTGTTTAGAACATTATTATTATATAATTTTAAAATGATTAAACAGAATTTTGTCGTTGCTATGCAATTGTAAACCTATATAATTTACAGTAACTTACAGTCAAATTTTTCATATTTTTTCAGAAAATGTTAGGTATATACACAAAATATTTCCTAGTATTAGTGAAGACTGTACAAATTTTGCAGGCAACCTGTTTGTCAATTGAACAATAATTTAAAATGAAATGCATTCAAGATTTGCCGATTTACACTCATAATGATAAACTCTCGAATAGTTTAAACAAAGATTTCATATTTGCTTGGCAATGTGAACAGACACCTTGCCGTTGGAATTTTTTCGCAGAGCAGTTTCTTTAAGTTGGAGGAAAAACCATGTAACCAATACTTATATTGGCTCCATTAAGCTGGGCCTAACGGATACTAACACTCCACTATTGAGTATGCGTTTCACACACAACTTAAGCATACTGTATACAAATTTTGCTTCGAAAAAATCTTTACCGTAGGCAATCCATTCTTAAGATCTTTGTCATCTGTTGGTGCTTGAGCAATTCTTAAACGATCTTTATTTAAAATAAAAATAAAGTTATGCCAACGAAACAAAAGGAAAGAGGAAAACACAACTATTCTTAAGATCTTTGTCCTCGGGTGATATTTATTTAAAATAAAAATAAAACTATCCCATCAATATAATAAAAGAATGGACAAAACAACAAAATAATAGATAACAGAGACTGTTTGGAAATACCTTAACCTTTCAGAACTTGTTTATCCATTTGTACTAATTACTTTTGCAGCCATCATTTCTTCATACAAAACAAACACATTCTAAGAAATCCTTCGCCGCGATGCTAACAAACAAATGAAAAACAAAAGAATAAAGGGCATACTTTAAGGATTTTGTCATTAAAACATCTGGTAAATATATAAAATTCCATTAAATTCCTTATCAGAAAGTTAATTTGCGAAGAGTTTAATTAGCACATTAAAATTAATTGATTGGCATTACGCAGTAAATATTTCCATATAATTTGAAAAACAGTGACAAAGTTTACCGAGTAAATTGAAAAACAAAAACAAAGTCAGGGAATTAATATCAAGGTTTATCGATCAATCGTATAAGCATTGTAAAATTCTTATGTTCAACAAGAAATATTCCATTCATTCAATGATTCGACAATTTCTTTCTAATTTTGTTAAGCAGGGAGTTTTATTAAACCAAACAATGGAACTTCTATTCTAATTTGATCCAATCAAATGTTAGGAACCCTGAGTAGCTTGGTCGCGTAAGTGCTTGCTAACTAACTCCAGTAACCTAAGCAATATCAAAAATGAAATAAAAAATAACACTGATATTGAGTTAATCTTTACACAACTACAAGAGGCTATACAGATCTAGCCAAACTGAGGAAGAACACTCACGAGTTATTTAACAAAGCAAAGAGAACACGAGTGGGATGAATATTATCATTCCCTCACTAAATACAATAAACAAATACGAAAGGTGTTGCGACCGTGTTATTGATGAGACAGCAGGACTCAACGTTTCGCCAGTTTTTAAGGGGCTTCATCAGGAGGAAAACAGGGCACTAAAAAAGCACAGTAACTCAACGTGTCAACCACACCAGAGGTGAAACTCTTTTAGCAAGAGAAAGGTGGGAACTTGTAAACCAAGCTACAGGCAAAATCCTTCTGAGAAGATGTTCTTTTAACACTGACACTGACCGTGGAAGTCTTCGAATTCAAATAGGGAAGATCAAAAGACTCTTGGAGGAATCTCTGCCAAGTTGAAAATACTTCTGAAGTAGCACAACTCCAGAGGATCCTGGCCAAACACCCTGTAGAACCTGTTGGTACTTTACTAAAACCAGATGGGAAATACACAGAAACAAGTAAGGAAACCTTGGCGATTCTGCTTGAACTCCTGCAGCTGAGAAAGTGTCAAATCTCCAATACCCTAATAAAGGGTTTTTCAATAAGCGCGATATGTTTTTAAATTGAAATGAAACAACAACAAATAGAAATAGACCAAAAATTAAGTTCTGAAAATAACATCACTTAAATGACCACCTCTGGTTCTCCTGCAAGACCGAATTCGATGAACCCAATTTTCAAGAACTTTATTCAATAAATTAGGCCTTATGTAACGAATGGCTCGTTGAATATTCAATTTTAATGCATCAATTGTCTCTGGTTTATTCTCATAAACAATAAACTTTAAATAACCCCACAAGAAGAAGTCTAAAGGTGTTAAATCACAGCTTCTTGAAGGCCATTCGACAGGTCCATTTCTGGAAATAATCAACTGACCAAACTTTTGACGCAATAAACCAATTGTATCACGGGTCGTGTGGCACGTAGCGCCGTCTTGTTGGAACGAGATGTTAGTTAGATCAATATCATTCAGTTCAGGCCATAAAAAGTTAGTTATCATCAATCTGTACCGCTCACCATTGACAGTAATGGAGTCTCCATTCTCATTTTGGAAGAAATAAGGACCGATAATGATGAAATTGCAGATTTTACTAAACACACTTGACGACAGACAATTTTGACATTTCAAATATGCCCGCTATATCAATTTCAAAACATATCACTCCTATTGAAAAACCTTGTACAAGGGCTTCAAAAAGAAACTGGTAAATATCCAATAAAATCATTACCAAACAACAGTGTTGAATGGGCTATCGATTCTTTTAAATCATACAAAGCTCCTGGACCTAATGGAATAATACCTGTGCTAATACAACAGGGCAAATCAAATTTTATTCGAAAGATTCGGACAACTAATAGCACGCCTGGCAACAGGAAACATATGCTCTGCCTGGAAATGTTGTCTGGGAGAGATTGATTAAAAGACATATAAGGGAAAGCCTATCTGTAGAACCATTTCATCTCAATCAACATGAATATCAATCGGAAAAATCGTGCAAAACACCAATTGGTAAGGAGAGTTGAGGGTGCAGTCAACAACAAGGAAATAACAGTAACAGCTTTTTTTGACATAGAAGGAGCTTTTGATCACACCACCTAGCGGCCAAAGGATGACCGCATGGAGGGGTCTCTCTGCTGTGGAACCTGGTGGTCGATGAGCTCTTAGTTGAACTAAATAGACAAGGCTACTATGCTGAAGGGTATGCCAACGGCTTGGATCTCGGGAAAATTTGAGAATACTACTTGAGATCTCTAAACTCAGTGGAAAGTGGTGTATTAAGGAGAATCCGAGCGTAAATCCACAGAAAATAGCACTGATTCCATTCACAAGAAAATGGCATATGAACAGATTGACACCGCCACACCTCTTAAAATGCTCAAATACAAGTGAGCCAAGAGGCTAGTTAACTTGGAACTCACATTTATGTAAAATTGCAACTAAAGATAAGAAATCTCTTATGGCAATGAAGCTAGCACTGGTTAAAACCTGAGGATTCAAACCACGTATAGCAGACTGGTTGTACACTGCTGTGGTAAGACCTATGGATCATTGGTGTGGTGGCCTAAAGTAGAACAAAGAAAGGCCAAGCTAGAGCTGCATAAACTCCAAAGACTTGCCTGTTTCTATACTACAGGAGTTATGAGGGGTACTCCAACTACAGCCATATTAAACATGCCTCCCCGTGATATTATTCAGGCAGAAGCAAGGATGACGGCATATAGACTGAAGTGTAATGGAAACTGGCAAACCAGATTCGTCTCTGGGCATGCTAGGATAACCAACATCGTCACGAATTTGGCAAATCTTTTAAACCCTTCAATATCTAGCTTGAATGGAATGAAGTGCTGATACCAAGAGGTTGTCAGGGAGGTAAAATTGTTTGGTACACAGACAGATCCAAAACTGAGAGCAGAATTAGAGCTGGAATGCATGGGGAGTCTCCCTGTTTTAATGCATATGCATCTCTAGGGAGGTCCATTACAGTATTTTAAGCCGAAATACATGCTATTGACGTATAATGTGATCTTTTAAAAACTCAATTGCAGCAGGCCGTATTCTGACTTAATACAGACAGTTCTAAGGTTATTAAGACAGAATTCGGCCTGGTGCAATTGAGTTTTTAAAAAATCACATTGTATGTCTGCATAAGAAGTTACAAGTTATAACTAGTTTACTGGGACTTAAATATTAGCAACTGTAAATTAATAAATTGGCTGAAACTACTAACAATAACAATTGCTAATATTTAAGTAGTAGTAGTAAACTATCACTTGTAACTTGTGAGTTCTATTGTGCAATAGGGCACAGGGCAGGGATAAAAAGCTGATATAATTGCAAAAAAGGGATCAGAGATCACCTTTACTGGGCCTGAACTAGTATTTGGAATTGCCAAGACCACAGCTTGCAGATGGCTAGAAGATTGGTTAAAAAACAACATCAAAGTGGATGGCATGACACATATCAAGTCAATGCTAAGAGCATCTAGAAAATTAGTAGATGACATACTGCAATTAAACAGACAGCAAATTAGGTTAATAACAGGGTTGATAACCGGCCACTGTAACCTAAGAAAACAGAATGAGCATCTTTAATGAGGAACCCATATGCAGAGTCTGTAATGAGGACGAAACAGCCTCTCATGTCATCTTTTGAGTGTGAGGCTCTTGCCCGATGGAGACACTCTAGGAGGGTCCTACTCTCGAGAAATGAACAGAAAAAGAAGTAATAAAAAGACTATTAAACCTAATCAAAGTTACAAAACTTTCTGCCTACCAAACGACCTTCCCCAACCCTCTTCACGTATAGCGATTCAATCAATCAATCAACTCCAGTAATGGACACAATTTACCGAGAGATCGGTTAAGTCAAACTTCTTAAGAACATATAAAGAGAAATGCGAGTTTAAGAGGGACCAAGCAAGTGTCGATGAGCCTCAGCATTGCCTTAGCAGTTAAAAGGAAAAAATGAAAGTTAATCAATGTTGTTTTTCAGTGGTGGAGTATGCTTACGCTGTTAAACTGGGGCAGCTTAGATTACAAATTTATAAAAATAGAAATTCCTGCTAAAATATTTTAGTAACCGAGCAAAACAACTACTTAAACACCTAATAAAATTGATAACACGGATCTAAGTACTTTGATTTTATAACAACCTGTTAGTCATTTAGTTATACTTGTTCAGATAAATACCTATCTTTTATGATAGCCACGAAACAAATAAAACCTTCCAGTTGTGCAACACGGATAAGTTAATTATAAATATTACAAAAATACTTCGTTAATTACGATTAACAATTGTAAACTATTTTTATACGTTAAGTTTATTAATGAAGCTAAAACCTACATTTTTTTTGTAAACATATGTTTTTAACATATTTACAAATTTCAGGGCATTAAATTTAAACAATTCAAAACAACTGCACTGGTCAAAGTGTTAATCTAATCTCCTTTAGTTAACATGGTTTGTGGAAATTTTTCTTGCCACTGCCAACTGTGGGAGCTGAAGCAGCGTCTTAATCTATTATTTTTAATTTTGCGCATTTTGAAGATAATCCAAAATTCATCTTTAAACAGCTAATAACCATCCGAATTTTAGTTATATAAATAATTAATACGATATCTCGATCTTGTTTGCAACAGCTGCAGTTAACGATATATCAAATGATGCAATTTTTTCATGGTTTGCAGCATGGTTTTAAGCAATTCAAATTATCAATACCTTTAATTATAACTAACTACGTATTTGCTAACTGCAATCTGTAGTATAGTATTTACAATTTTTCATTTCAATCAGACTGATATCAAAAGCCAAGTTTGAAAGAAATAATGTAGGCCAGATTATGTGACCTTTATACTCTAACTTATTTGATTAATTAGCTGACGGTTGCAAATATAACTAGTTTACTATCGGAGAAAGGTCGGAAAACACATTTTTATGACAAATATTCCTTAGTAAAAAAACCGATAACTTTTTTCTGGTGAACCACCGACATTTTTTAGTTGTTTTTATATAGTGAAGCAGATCTTCAAAATCAAATGAAACAAATGAATAAACACCTTGAAAAACAAAAAGAAAAATTGCTTACTTTAACATTTATGTCAGCAACATAATGGACAGAGGCACCAGATCCAACAGTGCAAAGCACTTTTAACATCATTCCCGACTGGGTCTTGCTAACAATAGTTCCCAAAATTAGGTTCCCAATTCGTACATTCTGTAATCAGAAACAACAGTAAATAAAATGAGTTACAACCCCAAAAAAAAAGGCGCATTATTACCTCAAAAAAATACTTCAAACGACTCTGTTTGTCTACATTAAGGTAGGTTTCAAACGGTGGCATAATCGCATGCATGTCTTCTGTTACAAGGGTCTCTTCGATCGGAATTTTACTTAATAATTCTTGCGAATATAATTGGCTCGATTTCTTCACGATAAACTGTTGCAATTTCAATCTTTTACCGCGATCTTGAAAAGATAGATACTTTTGCCTCTGTCCGTAAACTTGAAAATTCAAATCCTTTATATTATGCTTGGCAAGATCCTGTTCACCACGTTCGGCTTCCCATACTTTCTGGAGCTGTTGACCATGAAAATTTAAAGCTTGAGTAAGAAGATCCGAGTTCAACGGCTCCATTTGAGAATGCCGTTGAAATTCCTCACTCACTCCTTTACACCTGTAATATTTAAAATACGGGTTTTAAAGAAAGTGGTATTTTGAACAAAATAAAAACATTATCGATAGGTATTATCATTGAAAATCATATGAAGGTTTATTACTTATTTGTTTTGCTTTTCAAAAGCAAACGATGTGATTAATGCATAAAAACATCGAACCTGCGATGAACCTAGAAAACATTATCACAGCTTAAATATAAAATTTGTTTTCTCTGTGACCTACTGAAACCAACATTTGAATTATTCCATTTGCCATGGGAATCTTCTACTTGATTTCCTAAATATTAATATTGCTCAATCGGAAATTTATCATCCCTACAAAGATGCGAATCGTCTGGTATTTTTTGATAACCAAATTTCCTGCACTACAAACATAACAAAAAAAACATCTAAACCACAAACGTCAAAAACTAACTACCGAATGCTCGTTTTATTACATTACAAAGCTCAGGTTAAGTCAGTTGCCCTACGCACAGTGAATTTGGAACAACCGCAGATGGGGTCTGAAGAAAAAAATGACCGCTAAAATATAAACATAATTGCAAATAATGTAATAAAAGTGAAGCAAAACATGTTCATTCGTAATAACTTCCTAGCCGTTCGCACATTCGACCATAAATCGATCGTACGATCAATGCACAGCACACAAACCATTTTTTAGATGTTACTGTAAAAATTGTAATAAGCAATGTACCTAAAAATTAATTAAAAACACAAAGCCACATCAGCTTCACGACCTTCTGCCACTTCAAATTTAACCACGAGGTTGTAACGGCCCCAAAATATAAAATATTATTAGCCTTAAAACAAAACATGCAAAAACATTTACCACAAGAATACGTATTAAATTCGTTTGCAAATATAAATACAAGAAGCCCCCCGGCTAAAACATAAAATGGCGTCCCAGACGAAATTGCGTTGTCATTCGTAATTATGTTGAATATGCTCATAGTTCCAATCTTCTGTTGAAATATTTTTCTTGTAAATCTATATAAGTAACTGAACTATTTACTAAAATGAAATTAATAAGCTAGAAGGAATTATGATTAAATTTAGACTTAAAAGTTAATAAGCACGCCTACCTTGGTTCAGCACACACTTGTCACAAGCACACTGCGCATGCCTGACAATTATCAACAAGCAAACAATTGACGAATTACCGGGAAATTTGATTTTTTTAAAGAGCGCCATATTTGAATTTTACATTAACAACTCAACGTAATTTACCTTGTAATAACTAATTTAATGTTAAAAGGTTAATAAAAACAATTCTCAGGCTATTCTAATTTTTAAAAAAATAATAAAAATGTTAACTTGATAATACTTATTACAAAATAGATTGTAAATTATAATAATCACACAGCTGTTGTTATTTTCTAATCTTCAATGCGGTAGTCATTATCGAAAATAAAAATTTACTCAAAATGATATTAGCAAATTTATTACAACCTACGTGACTGAAAAATTATAATCTTAACAACTTAGCAACACTGATTTTAATAGTCATAATCATATCGCTTCTAAGGTTGAATATCTGCGTCACTCAGTTTAGATATTTTTTTAATTTAATTAATTAAATTTATCAAAATGTTGTTCCTAATTAGACATAAAAAATACAAAATAGCACTTAACGAAAAGTTAAAACCCTTTATAATTTTTTAAAAATGTTCGTATTTTTTATATTTCCTAAATGTCTGAAAAAACTAGTTACATAAAGAACATTAAATAAAAAAAATCTAATGTCTAAATAATTTGCTCTCATGATATTACGAAATTAATATGATTAAACGAACAAATGTTTAAATAACTTTATCGAAAACTAATTTACAAAAAGAAGTAGGTAATGGTTTTGTTTGCTTTAACTACTACTTGTGGAGTATTTGATAGGAAAATAGGAAAACAACAAAATATTGCAACACCCATCGAGATTACTTTAACATAAGCATAACACTAATTGGTAACTGAAATTCTAGAACAGTTTTTAAACTTGATTTTTTAAGCAAAGCCCAACAACATGGCAACTGTTTAAAAAAAAAGAAATGACTAAGCGATTAGTAAATATAACAAGTAAAATACAGATAGGAAGTAAACAATTCCGTGACACAATTTTGTGCTGATTTAATTAATAATTCACATTTTTTTTTTTTTATTAAAGAATTCCAGTCATGAGATTTGTTACCTCATTTGCATAAAACTACTTCAATTCTAATACCTTTCAGTTCCTTGTTTAAATATGTACGTAAAGATCGTACAAACCTAACTTTAATATTCTTCTAACACTACATCTAATCTTTGCTAGTAAATATACTGACATTCAAAATTTTTCCATATTACTTGCGTTTTTTTTTTTTTTTGGAAAGATTTAGGTTTGTAGTCACCAAATACGACTGCTGGGATCATTGAACACTACCCCCTTAAAATTTCCAAATTCAGGAAGCTTAATATTGAATTTTAATGTGGTAAACATCTCATTAACATGAAAACTATTTGATACTACTTATATTTATTTTATTTTATTTATTGGGTGAAATTATATGGGGGATGCCAGGGATCACAACACACATCAACCGCTTTGACCATTTAGCATTACCCGACTAGATTTTGCCTAACTCAAGGGGTTTCTTTTAACGTGTCAAGAAGATTAGAAGCACAAAAAATCAATCCTAAGAGTTTTGGTTTACAATACTAAGCTTGATGCCTTTATTTTTTTTTACTGTACAAAATCTCACCGGCCTGGTTTAAAAATCGTTAGTTTTGGAAGCAACTATGCAACCACTAATAATGATAGAAATCTGAATACTTTAACACTGTATTATATTAATATGATTTTCTACCCCTTAAATGCATTTTTTTATAATTTCTGCAATTCATACAATTAATTAATCTACGAAGAGATTTGCACATCACTTTATTTAAAATGATCTCCTTTCTACACACTACAAAGTAAATTTCATTTATTACGCTTTTGTGTTTTGTTTACTGCCACAAATATATAAAAGTACATTTCTAGCCATAAAAAAATAATAATCACTTTAACCATCCGACACAGGCACGCCTAACTAAATTACCTAAAATCTGACACCAATCAACTAACAACAATAACCATTACAACAAACAGGATTTTGTAAAAATTATTTTCATAAATTTTACGCAATTCGAAAGGTTAATAATAATAAAGTCAAAGTACGGTAAAAAATTAATGGTTGTAATATTAATTTGTGTAACTCCTTTTTTTATTTTGGGGTCAAAACAAAGGCTATCTTCAAATATATTTTTCAACTAACCGTCATTGTTATCACCCTGCAGTTACTAACAATAAGTACATAGTAATATCTTGTTGAGGATAAGGAAGGTTAAGGTCAACAATTGTTAAAACATATAAAAGAACTCGGCTGGTTCAGAATAATCAGTTCACCGCAACCATGGGGCGATACACGGCTACATTAGTACTTGGTAAGTAGTTTCTCTTTACGCTTATATAATTGCATGATTTAAATTGTTAGGAAATATTATTAGAAACTCTAATAGGCTTTTAAACTTTTTTTTTAATTTTTTGAAAATGTTTCCAATATTTTGCTTTTAACGAGACAGGAATCTCGATTTCAAATTGTGCTTCGGTTTTAACAAGAACAATCTTAGTAATGAATGAAAGGTAAAACATATTCCTTTGATTCTCATCAAACTTTGCAATCCTACTGTTAAATAATTGTTTTTTATTCTTATAATATTCCGTAACTTTAGGGCAAAAAAGGCTAACATATGGTAAATCTATCGGTGGTTAATTTTATGACTTTATTTCTTTTACTTTTCTACCAATCACTAATAGTAAACTGTTAATGTAATTGAACTTAAAAGTTATATTCAGTTTTATATAACTAAATTCTTTCCTTTAGCTCTTTCGGTGCTTTCCATTGCCAGTGCTTTCCATACACTGATTCCCAATGGAAAGGAACTTGTCTACGATTATAAGGCGCTCGTCAAAGCTGGTACGGTGATTCCCGCATCATATGCCTCCGAATTCTACCTCCACGGTAAACTGCATGTTCAAGGCGAGGCCTCTTCCGCCCATGTACAACTGTCTGACTTAAAATACAAGGTGTACAATGGCGAACGTAGCTATGGGCATCAATATGAACTGCACGAACATCCAGTACCACAAGAAGCCGGAGATTTGCTCAAGCCCTTCAAAATCATTTACAATACCAATGGACAAGTCAAGGGTATTGCAACCGAACAACAAGGAAAAGTATATGCCCGTAACATGCATAAAGCCATCGCAGCTATGCTCCAAATGGATGTTGAAAAAATCCATATGGACAAACACCACGCTCATGCCTTTATGACTGAAGAACACTCCATCTACGGTAAAACCATCGCCGCTTACAATGTATTGCCCAGAGAAGGTGACAAACTCGTTGTACAAAAAATGCACGAAATGAAAACAACCAGGCCAATGTACCACGCCATGATCAGCAACATCGAACCTGACTACTGTGAAGCTCACTACGAAGAACCCATGTCTCATGACAGCCACCAATACTACAAGATCGTAAAACAAGACGGTCACCATGTCGTCAAACATCTAGAATCCACTGGTGGAATTTACATTTACCCATTCCAAGCTAAATCCGAAGCTCACTACATCCACGTAAACGTTACTCTTAACTTGCTCGAGGTTGCAGCTGTCCAAAAGGCATTCAAACTTGCCTCCGAACATGTAGAAGAAGATCTTACCTACGACATTGTAGATCCCAGCCTTGAAGCTACTTTACCCGACATTCTTAACGGTCGTCGTACAATTGACATGCAAAAACATATGACTATCATTGAAACCATGATGAAGGAATTCGTAGAACATTTGCACAAAAACCCCATCCACGCTAAACACCCCGATATTGAACATGGTCAATTGGTTAACCGCATGGTACGTCTCCTTACCATCTTCGATTACACCCACTTGGAACAAATGTACAACACCTTGCACGGTAAAACTACTGACGAAGGCAAGAAACATTTGGAAGTCTTCCACCAATTGCTTCCCCTTGTTGGCACCCATGCTTCCGTAATGTTGGTCAAGAAGATCGTTCATGAAAAGAAAGTCGATGATCATGTAGCTATGCACATATTGCATACTATGCCTTATCATGTACGTGTACCCACTGAAAAAATGTTGCACGATGTTGAAGACATGATGACCTGGAGCAATGACATCACTGACCATGTGCGCCATGCAGCTATCTTGAGCTTTGCATCCCTCATCCGCAAAACTTTCCAAGTACAAAAGAGCATCGCTCAAGGACACCAACATCATCACCATCAACATCATCATGAAATGATGACCCACGATCATGAACATATCAATCTTCGTGTTAATGGACTCCATCATTACTCTTATGTAAGCGAAGATGAAGAAAAATTCGCCAAAGAACACACAATCTACGATAAATACGTTACTGACTTCTTCAACAAGATGAAATCCGCCCAAGATGTTCCCACTAAGATCCTCTACATGAGTGCACTGTTTAACACCAAGTTACACAGCGTCGTTGAACACTTGGTCCCCATCGTAAAGGGAGAACAAACTCAAGATCATGTACTCCGCCGTGTCGCTATGTGGGCTGTTGCTCCTATGGTAATTGGTGATCACGATTTGGTATACGAACTCTACTGGCCAATCTTCTCTGACTGGTCTCAAGACCTCGAAATGAGAATCCTTGCCTACTACATCATCATGGAATCTCATCCTCCAATTTCCCGTCTTCTCAACATGTACTGGGAACTCCAAACCGAACCAAGTACTGAACTTTACAACTTCCATTACACTTACTTGTGGTCAATGGCACACACCACCGATCCTTGCCATCAAGTATTCAGATTGAACGCTGCCCAAATCCTCAAATACACCCGCAAACCCAACCAACAAGGATGGTCTGTCTATCATCAAATGGACTACATCGACAAAGAATACAAATTCGGTGGAGATTTCAGTGCTCTTACCGTTGCTACTGAAACTTCCAGAATGTTGCACTTCGAAATGAACTCTCAAATGTTCAATGTACGTTCCAACTACTTCAGCTTCTACATTAGAATTGATGGTTTGACCGAAACTATCCACAAGAAATTGCATTTGAACTTAGACAGCACCACTCAATTGTTCAACTACGATCAAGTATGGGATTTGATCAAATCTGTTGCCGACAACAAGGACATCCACGTATTCGTTTCTGTTGGACACGAACACCAAATTATTCAGAACTGCTTCTTCGATCACAGCAACATGAAGGAATTGATGAGTTTCTTCACATTCTTCCATGATGCTCAATTCAACAAAGTAAAGAAATCCATCGAAATCCATTATGATATGTTCACTCAAATCTTGTTGCCTACCGACATGGGTATTCCCGCACTCATGGAGATCTTATTGCCCACTGTACATCACAAACACATCAACATGCAAAAGGATACTGAAAACCACTTAATCAACTTCCATTTCGACAACAGATACCATGTTGCCAGACATGCTCGTTACGGACTTTCCTTCTACAATCCAATTGCTGACGTATGGCAAGGAATTAACAGATACCACTCCTATGATTTTGTTCTCCCTGTATACGTAGATGTTACCATTAACACCCAACAACACAGCGTCAAGATTTCCATGAAGAAACACCAAGATGAGTTCAAGGATATAATGGGCGTAAGAAGCCACGTTTCAACTATGGTATTCGTAAAGGATGACATGCACCATGATGTTCTCAAGAAGTCTTGCGACAAATGCGACAGCTGGGTAGTTGTAACTAAAGGAGATGAATATCGTCACAATGTAAGTAGCTCTCCCTTAAAATTAATTTTATATTTAAATAGAACAGAACTTTACAATGTCCTATCTTTTCAGACAACTACTCACTTCAGCTTGCCACTCAGCAGATTCGGCTATGAAGCATCCGTTTATGATAATGAAATGTACATGAACCTTGGTCAATTCAAACACTTCTTCAGCAGAATGGCCAGCAAGCACGGTAAAAACTACTGGTCTCACTTGGGTTACTTCATGCTCTTCCTCCGCAACTGGCACATGAACACCATGCTTCAACCAACTCCAGGCACTCACGGAGTTATGATTTCAAACGATATCGACTCTGAACATGATATCAGCCAAGTTGACTTGACTTTCCGCGTCAACAAGGAATTCGCCCAAGAAAAGGATCAATTCTTGCCAGGCATGAAATACAACACTCGTTTCACATTAAGCACCAAGAATAAGGAAAAGACCCTGAAAACTTGGGACATGAACACCATGATTGAAGTCAATCCAGGCCACACTTTGAGAAATGTCAAATCCGACATCACTCGCATCGTTCCTGGTCAAAAAGACTTCAAAGTATGTGTGGACTGCACCAAGAAATGGACCCACGAAGGTGTAAACGGACACACTACCATACATATGGGACAATCTGCTGACGGGAAATGCAACAGGGATGATACTTCCATCGATGTTAACTATGTAGGTGAATACCTCGAAGAGCAAAAATCACCTTTCCACACCTACGAAATTTGTCAACCCTACTCTCACCACTTGGGACCTGATTATCACTCCATGTATTGTACTGCTGCCCACACTTCAGTAAGAAAATACACTTACACCATCAAGTCCCACAATATGCCCACCGAATATAAAAACATGTTCACCAAGGCATTCGAATCCATCCAAGAAGTATACAAATCCTACCACTTCGACCATCATCATGATGAAAACGTCCCTGCTGAACATGATGTTAAAGTAGTAGTTGAATACCCCACAGCCGGACATGAAATGGAAGTAGAAGTAGTAACTCCACACCATCACCATGAATTCCACGGAATTTCCACCAGAGGAATATCCTTCTTAGGATTCTATCCTGATAACACTCACTACTCCAAGCTGTACATGATGATGCACCATATGGGTTTGATGCACACCTGCACCGTACACCAACATGAAGTCCAACACGGATTATATCACGAAAAACATGTTGAAGCATTCCAAGTACCTAGTGAATGGACCATGTTCATAGGCGAAGCTGAAAAGAGCGCTCAACATGGAGTATTCCTTAAGAAGGTTGAAGGCAAAGGCAAACATATGCTTGTAAGTATCGTTAAATATCTGTTGCAGCGATAGATTTGTTTCCAAAAATATTATTAAATTTTTAATTTAGTTAGGGACAAATGTATTAAACGAACCATTTGGTTTACAGGCCATGAAAACCGTACATGGAGCACACTCTGTTGAAATCCATCCAGAAGGTGAACATGGCGAACACTACAAGGTCCTTGTCGATGGCAAGGAAATTGCACACAATATCGATTTCCATACCGAAGATTGGTTCACCCTTATGGTACGTCCACACATCCACGGTGTCGTCATGACCACCTTCCACTACCAACTTCATATGGAATACATTGGTGACAAAGTCATCATCGAAGTTCCCAAAGTTCATGGTGTCCAGTTCTATGGACATTGCTTGAAACATTAAAACATTTCATTTCTTTAAAACATTTAATGCGTATTTGTACTCGAATTTAGTTTTTAATAAAGCACTTTATAATAATAATTATTCTTTTGTTTTCTTCCTTCTGTTTATGAGCCAAAAATCACCTTTTTGCTTTGTGGCGAGGGGCTCCATCTTTTTTTTAACCCTATCAGCATCGGCTACATTGTCACAGGGTTTAATCTAGCTTACCTTAGAACGATTTAAAGCCAATCACACAGACTGAAGTCTTATGATGGTCAAGTCCGAACCCAGAATTTTCGATCGCAAAGCAGGCACTCATCCGTTACACTGACGAAAAATTCTGGGGCTCCAACCTTGTTAAAAAATGTAATCGCAATTTACTACCAGGAGGCAAAGATCACCGATATTTATCAGCACTGATAACTCCTTCAACAATCTAAAATAGAAGACCTGCACCTCCAAATCATAACAGAAGCAGGATGCTTCACGAAACGTTTATTTTAGGCACTACACATGAAAATCGATACAAATGTGCAGAAAGAATTAAGTGACATTAAAATTCCATTTATAAGGTGTTATTTGGGATTATTTTTAGGGAGAAATAATATATAGAGTTAACTGAACTTTTAGATAAACATCAGAATTCTTTGATTTACTACTTTTTATTAGCTTTTATAAAGCCCTAAGATGAAAATATGTAACGAGTAAACTCATACAATTTTTAAATTACTAAATCGGTCTTAGTAGTAAGTAAGTTACTAAAGTAAATATATAATATATTTGGGTTTTGATAGTACAATACAATGTACGTGTCGTGTCTTCGTGCAGTTGCCTTCGTTGCGTGGCCTGTCTAATCCCTTCATTCCAGAAGCGTCTAGGTCTTTCCCGCTTTTTCCTTCCTGCAGGAATCCACTGAAATATATGTTTAGGCCAGGCATGGGCAACCTTTCCTAGTTCTGCCTCCGAGTCAAGGGCCGGACCAAATTATTAAATAAAATATATTAATTTGAAATGAATTAAAACAAGTTACTACTTCTTATTTCATTTATATAATAATGTAATGCTCTGGTATAAAGCTCTACATTGGCAGGAGCCTTAAATGCTATGCTAAAGCCCTGAGTATTGGTGTCATAAAATTGCTATGAGTTATTTCGCATCTTATTTTTATAATTTTATGAAAATTCGAAACTGTTAATTTAAATGCTATGATATTTTTGAATTGAACTATTGTATATTTTTAATTTTAAATGAAATTAAAAAAATTATACGCTGAATAAACACTGAACTTTATAAAAACTCTAAAATTTGTAAATCGAATCCGACTAACTTCGCGGAGATGGATCAGGGCCGGATTAAAAGAAGTAAAGGGTCGGATCTGGCTCGCGAGCCGGGGGTTACCCATATGTGGTCTAGGCCAAAGATTTTTTAACATTCTCATGAGGTCTTCTATTCCATCTAGCACTGTTTCCAATTCCACTTAATTTTTAATTTATTTGTTGGTTATGTGTTGAAGTTGCGATACTCTTGTGCTTCATCTCAAGTAGTCCATTTCTACGGCATTTAATCAACATCATATGTCTGCGTTGTCTATATCTCACTTTCATACTAACATTGATTGCCCCAAACGTTTTTTTGTTGCCTTTGAAATATTTCTGTCCCACCCTAGTGAGTTAAGGTAGCCAATGATTTTTCTTCCTTCCTGTGTACAATGTTTAATACACTATCGCACCTAGGTGTTTGAATTCTTCTACTTATATAACTGTTGCTTCCTCATTTATTAGAGCTTCGAATCTTGCTTCACGGTTAACTACCAGATGACAATTTGGTCGGTGACAGTAGGAACTGAGCCCACTAACAAACTAAATTGTTTTTTGTCCGAGCTGGGCGCGTATACGAATTAAACTGTTATCATGTTGTCAATAATTTTTGTCTATTCCCAGTTTCAAAATGGATTTGGTAGATATAGCTTGTGTCGCAGTGCTAGTTACAAGACACCGAAAAAAAAATCGAAATAGAAGGTATTGGGTTCACCCAATAACAAGTCAACGCTTACTGAAGGGCCAGTTTCATAAACTGTACAAGGATCCTACAAAGTTCTTTAGCTTTCACAGAATGAGCGTGAAAAGTTTTGATGAACTTTTAAAAATTAATGGATTATTCGATAAGCTATCAAGACACAAAATTCAGGAACTGCATCCCATGTGAAGAAAGGCTATCTGTTACACTGAGGTAAGAAAATAAAGTAATACTCCTGTAATTAAAAAAGAGTTCAATAAAATAATAATTCTTTGGAAAAACACTAACGAAAAACTGTAAAAAAACGTAGTTAATGTAACTCATATGATTCTGATTGTTGACTTTCTGTGTATGAGCAACTAGATGAGCTTCTGCTGTAGTCTTGTCGTGTATTATTAACTGGCAGCTGACTATTGATCTAATTGTAATTTCTAGTGGATGGATCCCACTGTCTATGATGATATTCATAATTTGAAACAGCAGTATTTTGCATAGATATAGCAGCCAGGTTAGAAATCGGAGGAGGTGAAATGATGGTTGTTGAGGTTTGTACTTTTCTAAGAACGCCTAAAACGCTATTTTCACCTGCAATTTTTGGTCGTCATTCAGTTTTTCTGCCGAAGAATATGGAGTAAAGATTCCTCATAAAACACCGCTTTCTGACTTCAGCTTGTGTTGGGACTTTCTGATCGTGTACTCTTATTAAACCCCTCACCGTCGCCGACTTCTAGCAAAACATCTTCATTTGGTTCCATTGAAGCTATAGCGCTCACCGTTTTTCTATCCTCTATCGTTGGAAGCAGGAACAGCAATTGACCATAATATACACTTTTCCTTGGCCGGATTTTGTCTCTTTTTGCAACCTTAGTTCCCTTTTGAAACATGATCGTAGATTCTACCATTTACGCTAAATGTCTTTATCTAAAAAAAAAATAATAATAAAATAAAAATAGTTATTATCTTACAGAAATAAGAATTTTATTTGTTTTCCGGTATTTGGCAACTTTTTGTTCTTCTTCTTTCTTGAATAACTTCTTGCTGGGCATCGGGAGGCGTGTCTTCTTTTGGTCTTTTTTCACCTGTTGGTAAGTTCTTTTTCATATTCTGAGATTGGTTTAATTCTTCCAGTTTATATGTTTCGTTGTTAACAATTAGCTTGTTGAGTCCGATTGTCGCTCTATAACCCTTCTTTTTGGCGTCTAATAAGTATGGTATTAGTTTTTTTCTCGCTTCGAGACTATTCTTATCCAGGTCGTCACTAATTGCAATCATTGAGCCCTTCAGTTTTTTTGCATTTTTGAATATTTCGATTTTTTTCAACATTGTAGTAAGGCCTAATTTTATAGGACTTTTATTAAGGTTTTTATGGCTATTGATTCTATAAATAAAATCAATGTCATTTCTAGAAAAGTTCACATCCGTTTTTTAAATTATTTTTATTAATTCTTGTATTAAATCTTCCGTATTTTCGTTAGGCTGTTTTGGTATTCCGTGAACAATAATATTTCTTTTCCGGGTTTCTTTTTCTAAGAAGTCGATCTTCGCTTGTTGTAATTTTATGGTTACTTTTAATTTTTGATTTTCGCTCACTGCTTGTTTTATTTCTGTTTTTAAATCATCCTTTACTGTATCCATTTTTTGGCTTAAACAATTTAATAGTTCCATTATTAACTTGAACATTGTAGGTGTATCTGGAATTTCGTTGGCATCCATTTTCAGTAGTTTTATTCCTATGGCTTTTATTTTAAACTTTTATTCGAATTGCTTTTTTTTTATTTTTTTAATTGTGTGAAGTTTACAATTTCCGCGCGCGTTCTGGTGGTTTTGTTACATATGATATTGGTATTATGGTATGGGAAGAACAAAAGAACGAAAACTTGAAGACAACCGGGAGGACTCTACAAGAATGGTTCAGACACTCCTAATGGGCTTTCCAGATGAACAAACTTCAACTCCAAAAAACAAATTAGTTTAAATCACAAAGGCCACCACCCTACTTATAAAAACAATAGAAATAATAAAAACATAATACAACCGCTCCCTAGAAGTCAGGCCAACAAGGGAGTTGCAGGCCTTCACCTCCATAATAATATTACCCTTAATAAATGTACATTTAATGTTAGATCATTAGGATCATTAGAAAGATTATTAGAATTAGAACAAGCCCTACAATTTATAAAATGGGACATCATAGGTATATCCGAAGTAAGAAGCAAAAAAGAAACAATTATACAAAGACCCAATGGTTGTCTATTCTATCATACTTCTGATAATAATGGACAATCTGATTGATAGTAGCTTTTACATTTCAAAAGAACTTGCTACCATGGTAAGGGAATTAAAACAAATATCACATAGAATAAGCATACTAAAACTTCAGATCTACAACAAAACTATCGCCATCATTCAAATTTATGCCCCCACTGAATCTGCAACTGAAGAAGAGATGGACACATTCTACAGCCTGTTAGATGAAGCTATATATGACTGTAAGAAATCATTCGCCTTGATAGTAATGGGAGATTTCAACTCAAAGATTGGTCAATTTGTCAATGGGGAGGATAGAATTAGAGGCAAATATGGTTGCGGTGAAAGGAACGAATGTGGTTCTAAATTAATTGAATATGTCCTTCAGCATACCAACCACCCATAGCCTTTTTACCATAAATTCTAGGTCAAAAGCATCCTGTGCTAAAACAATCTGGTCTGCGAAATTTAAGTAAAAAATAGATAGTCATTTATAGGTATTTACACAACTCCGGTTCCAATTCGTGAAAACCACCTCCACATACAAGTTTTAATTACAATTTTAACAGAGGTTTAATCGATGTCTTCCCACTTTAACACAGACTATATTTTCTTCCATTGCTAAAAGCTGTACCTATATCAATATTCAATATTTTTAAAGCTTCCCAAAGTTTTTGTCGTAGTATTGTATCGTATCTCATACTACATCAAAGTACGGTAAAAAATCAATGGTTGTAATATTTCTAACTGCTTTTTTTAGTTTGGGGTCAAAACAAATGCTATCTTCAAATATATTTTTCAACTAACCATCATTGTTATCACCTTCAGTTACTAACAAAAAGTACATAGTAATATCTTATTAAGGATAAGGAAGGTTAAGGTCAACAATTGTTAAAACCGATAAAAGAACTCCGCTGGTTCAGAATAATCAGTTCACCGCAACCATGGGGCGATACACGGTTACATTATTACTTGGTAAGTAGTTTATCTTTACTCTTAATTGCATGATTTAAATTGTTATGGAATATTATTAGAAACCCCAATAAACTTTCTAACCTTTTATTTTTAATTTTTTGAAAATTTTTCCAATATTAAATTAACGAAAAAGGATTACCAATTTTAAATTTTGCTTCCGTTTAGTAATGAAAAATAAAACACGTTTCTTTGATTCTCGTCAAATAGTCTTATGCTTTTTTACAATTTAATAATTACCTAACATATTTTGTTTTTCATTCCTATAAAAAACTGTAAATTTAGGGACAAAGAAGAGTAACAAATGGTAAATCTATTGGCAGTTAATTTTAGGACTTAATTTCTTTCACTTTTCAACCAATCACCAATATACTAAACCCTTAATGTAACTGAACGTAAAAGTTATATTCAGTTTTATATAACTAAATTGTTTCTTTTAGCTCTTTCGGTGCTGTCCATTGCCAGTGCCTTCCACACATTGCTTCCAAATAGCAAGGAACTCATCTACGATTATAAGGCGCTCGTCAAAGCTGGTACGGTGATTCCCGCATCATACGCCTCCGAATTCTACCTCCACGGTAAACTGCATGTTCAAGCCGAGGCCACCTCTGCCCACATACAACTGTCTGACTTAAAATACAAGTTGTACAATGGTGAACGTCACTATGGACACCAATATGAACTGCACGAACATCCAGTACCACAAGAAGCCGAAGATTTGCTCAAGCCCTTCAAAATCATTTACAATAACAATGGACAAATCAAGGGTATCGCAACCGAACAACAAGGAAAAGTATACGCCCGTAATATGCATAAAGCCATCGCAGCCATGCTTCAATTGGATGTTGAAAAGATCCATATGGACAAACACCACCCTCATGCCTTTATGACTGAAGAACACTCCATCTACGGCAAAACCATCGCCGCTTATAATGTATTGCCCAGAGAAGGTGACAAACTTGTTGTACAAAAAATGCACGAAATGAAAACCACCAGGCCCATGTACCAAGCCATGATCAGCAACATCGAACCTGACTACTGTGAAGCTCACTACGAAGAACCCATGTCCCACGACAGCCACCAATACTACAAGATCGTAAAACAAGACGGTCACCATGTTGTTAAACACCTCGAATCTACCGGCGGAATTTATATTTACCCATTCCAAGCTAAATCCGAAGCTCACTATGTCCACGTAAACGTTACTCTTAACTTGCTCGAGGTTGCAGCTGTCCAAAAGGCATTCAAACTTACCTCCGAACATGTAGAAGAAGATCTTACCTACGACATTGCAGATCCCAGCCTTGAAGCTAGTTTACCTGACATTCTTAATGGACGTCGTACAATTGACATGCAAAAACATACGACTGTCATTGACACAATGATGAAAGAATTCGTAAAACATTTGCACAAAAACCCCATTCACACTAAACACCCGGACATTGAACATGGTCAATTGGTTAACCACATGGTACATTTCCTTACCATCTTCGATTACACCCATTTGGAACAAATGTACAACACCTTGCATGGTAAAACTACTGACGAAGGCAAGAAACATTTGGAAGTGTTCCACCAATTGCTTCCTCTTGCTGGCACCCATGCTTCAGTAATGTTGATCAAGAAGATCGTTCATGAAAAGAAAGTCGATGACCATGTAGCTATGCACATGTTGCACACTATGCCTTATCATGTACGTGTACCCACTGAAAAAATGTTGCACGATGTTGAAGACATGATGACGTGGAGCAATGACATCACTGACCATGTGCGCCATGCAGCTATCTTGAGCTTTGCATCCCTCATCCATAAAACTTTCCAAGTACAAAAGAGCTTCGCCCAAAGACACCAACATCATCATGAAATGAGGACCCACAATCATGAACATATCGATCTTCGTGTTAGTGGTCTCCATCATTACTCTTATGTAAGCAAAGAGGAAGAAAAATTCGCCAGTGAACACAAAATCTACGATAAATACGTTACTGACTTCTTCAACAAGATGAAATCCGCCCAAGATGTTCCCACTAAGATCCTCTATATGACTGCTCTGTTTAACACCAAGTTACACAGCATCGTTGAACACTTGGTCCCCATCGTAAAGGGAGAACAAACTCAAGATCATGTACTCCGCCGTGTCGCTATGTGGGCTGTTGCTCCTATGGTAATTGGTGATCACGATTTGGTATACGAACTCTACTGGCCAATCTTCTCCGACTGGTCTCAACACCTCGAAATGAGAATCCTTGCCTACTACATCATCATGGAATCTCATCCTCCAATTTCCCGTCTTCTCAACATGTACTGGGAACTCCAAGCCGAACCAAGCACTGAACTTTACCATTTCCATTACACTTACTTGTGGTCAATGGCACACACCACCGATCCTTGTTATCAAGTATTCAGATTGAACGCTGCCCAAATCCTCAAATACACCCGCAAACCCAACCAACAAGGATGGTCTGTCTATCATCAAATGGACTACATCGACAAAGAATACAAATTCGGTGGAGATTTCAGCGCTCTTACCGTTGCCACTGACACTTCCAGGATGTTGTACTTTGAAATTAACTCTCAAATATTCAATGTACGTTCCAACTACTTTAACTTCTACATTAGAATCGATGGTTTGACCAAAACTATCCACAAGAAATTGCATTTGAACTTGGACAGCACTACTCAACTGTTCAACTACGATCAAGTATGGGATTTGATCAAATCTGTTGCCGACAACAAGGACGTCCACATATTCGTTGCTGTTGGACATGAACACCAAATTATTCAGAACTGCTTCTTCGATCACAGCAACATGAAGGAATTGACTAGCTTCTTCGCATTCCTCCATGATGCTCAATTCAACCAAGTAAAGAAATCCATCCAAATCCATTACGACATGCTTACTCAAATCTTGTTGCCTACCGACATGGGTATTCCTGCACTCATGCAAATCGTATTGCCCACTGTACATCACAAACACATCAACATGCAAAAGGATACTGAAAACCACTTAATCAACTTCCACTTCGACAACAGATACCATGTTGCCAGACGCGCTCGTTACGGACTTTCCTTCTACAATCCAATTGCTGACGTATGGCAAGGACTTAACAGATTCCACACCTACGATTTTGTTCTCCCTATATATGCAGATGTTATCATTAACACCCAACAACACAGCGTCAAGATTTCCATGAAGAAACACCAAGATGTGTCCAAGGATATAATGGGTGTAAGAAGCCATGTTTCAACTTTGGTATTCGTAAAGGATGATATGCACCATGATGTTCTCAAGAAGTCTTGTGACAAATGCGACAGCTGGGTAGTTGTAACTAAAGGAGATGAATATCGTCACAATGTAAGTAGCTCTCCCTTAAAATTAATTTTATATTTAAATAGAACAGAACTTTACAATGTCCTATTTTTTCAGACAACTGCTTATTTCAGCTTGCCACTCAGCAGATTCAGCTATGAAGCATCCGTTTATGATAATGAAATGTACACCAACCTTGGTCAATTCAAACACTTCTTCAGCAGAATGGCCAGCAAGCACGGTAAAAACTACTGGTCCCACTTCGGTTACTTCATGCTCTTCCTCCGCAACTGGCACATGAACACCATGCTTCAACCAACTCCAGGCACTCACGGAGTTATGATTTCAAACTTGATCGACTTCGAACATGATATCAGCCAAGTTGATTTGACTTTCCGCATCAACAAGGAACTCGCCCAAGAAAAGGATCAATTCTTACCAGGCATGAAATACAACACTCGTTTCACATTAAGCACCAAGAATAAGGAAAAGACCCTGAAAACTTGGGACATGAACACCATCATTGATGTCAATCCAGGACACACTTTGAGTAATGTCCAATTCGACATCACTCGCATCGTTCCTGGTCAAAAAGACTTCAAAGTATGTGTGGACTGCACCAAGAAATGGAACCACAAAGGTGTAAACGGACACATGACCATACAAATGGGACAATCCGCTGACGGAAAATGCAACAGGGATGATACTTCCATCGATGTTAACTATGTAGGTGAATACCTCGAAGAGCAAAAATCACCTTTCCACACCTACGAAATTTGTCAACCCTACTCTCACCACTTGGGACCTGATTATCATTCCATGTATTGTACTGCTGCCCACACTTCAGTAAGAAAATACACTTACAGCATCAAGTCCCACAATATGTCCACCGAATACAAAAACATGTTCACCAAGGCATTCGAAACCATCCAAGAAGTATACAAATCCTACCACTTCGAACATCAACATGTCGAAAATGTCCCTGCTGAACATGACGTTAAAGTAGTAGTTGAATACCCCACAGCCGGACATGAAATGGAAGTAGAAGTAGTAACCCCACATCATCACCATGAATTCCACGGAATTTCCACCAGAGGAATATCCTTCTTAGGATTCTATCCTGATAACACTCACTACTCCAAACTGTACATGATGATGCACCATATGGGTTTGATGCACACTTGCACCGTACATCAACATGAAGTCCAACACGGATTATATCACGAAAAACATGTCGAAGCATTCCAAGTTCCCAGTGAATGGACCATGTTCGTAGGCGAAGCTGAAAAGAGCACTCAACATGGAGTATTCCTTAAGAAGGTTGAAGGCAAAGGCAAACATATGCTTGTAAGTATCGTTAAATATCCTTTTTAAATATCTGTTGCAGCGATAGAGTTTCCAAAAATATTATTAAATTTTTAATTTAGTTAGAGACAAATGTACTAAACGAAACATTTGATTTACAGGCCATGAAAACCGTACATGGAGGACACTCTGTTGAAATCCAGCCAGAAGGTGAACATGGCGAACACTACAAGGTCCTTGTCGATGGCAAGGAAATTGCACAGAATATCGATTTTCATACCGAAGATTGGTTCACCCTTATGGTACGTCCACACATCCACGGTGTCGTCATGACCACCTTCCACTACCAACTTCATATGGAATACATTGGTGACAAAGTCATCATCGAAGTTCCCAAAGTTCATGGTGTCCAGTTCTATGGACACTGCTTGAAACATTAATCATTTCTTTAGAATATTTAATTTTGTATTATTTTATATTAATTAATATTTGTACTCGAATTTAGTTTTTAATAAAGCACTTTATTATTATCATTTTGTTTTTCTCCCTTCGTTTATATGAGTTGGAAATCACTTTTTTGCTTTGTGGCTTTGTGGTTTTCAATTAACCCTATCACCATCGACCACATTGTCATTGGGTTTAATCTACTTTAACTTAGACTGATTTGAAACCAATCACACAGACTGAAGTCTAATTATGGTCAAGTTCAAACCCAGATCTCTTGGTCGCAAAACAGGCATTAATCCATTACACCACCAAAAGGTCCCACCATATTAAAAATTGTAATTGCAATTTACTGATAGGAGGCAAAGATTACTGGTATTTATCAGCTTTGTTAATTCCTTCAACAATCTAAAGTATAAAACCTGCACCTCCAAACCATAACAGAAGCAGGATGCAAACTAATAAAAAGTTAGAATTGAGTAGTAAATCTAAGAATTTTGATGTTAGCTAAAAGTTCAGTTAACTGTCTACCTAAAAATAATTGCAAATAACACCTTCTAAGTGTAATTTTAATGTCATTTAATATTCGCTGCACATTTGCATCAATTTTCATGTGTAATGCCTTGTAAAGCCCCAAGGCGTAAATACGCAACGAGTGAATTCAGACGATTTTTAAACTGCTAAATCGGGCTCAGTAGGTAAGTAAGACTAAACAGAATTTAGAATGAACAGAAGATGCCGGAAGAATGGAAACAAGGCATTATAGTCAAAATATACCAAAAAAAAGGAGATAAAACCAGTGTGATAAGTAAGATAATAACAAGATTAATGCAAGAGCGAATAAATGAAGGCAAAACCAAGCTGGATTTCGGACTAGGCGAGGCTGCACAGATCATATTGCAACTCTGAGGATTATTATAGAATAGGCTAATAAATAACACAGACGAAAGTAATGAAGATTAATATACCACGGGCAATAGGGATTTATGTAAATGGACAAGAAACAGAGAATGATGGAAAAATTTGCTATCTAGGAAACATGCTGGACAGTAAAGGTATAATAGAAGATGATATTTATCAAAAGTCGAATAAATAAGGCAAGAATTGTATAAGAAACATATGGAAATCTAGAGAACTATCTATGCAAAAAAAATTAGAATATTTAATACAAATGTAAAAAGTGTGATTTTATACGGATCGGAAACATGAAACATATCAAAAAAGAGTATACATAAAATACAGGTTTTCATTAATAAATGCCTTAGGAGCATCATTGGAATATATTGGTATAACCAAATATCAAATGTAGAATTATGGGAAAGAACAAAATAGGAACCAATAAGTGAGATACAGTGAAACAAGCACTGGAAGACCTACAAAAGGCTAGAAAAAAAGTGTCGGTGTCGAGTTGGACGTACTTTATCAAAAACAGTTTTTGATTTCAGTAGCACTGCTTTGCCAAAAATATTTTTCCTACATATCTGGATTATACTTAATCAAATTTTTGTTCGATTACTTCAAATCCCTCAAATTATTTCTAGAACAATATTGTTTTGATTGTTCAAGCTAAATATTCAAATATTTCCATCTAACACTCATATAAATATTATGTCTAGTTGTATGATACGATGATAAAAAGTATGAATAATACAGCTTATCAATTAGTTAACACTAATAAATCCTTCTCCTGTTAGTTTATTATTTTATTGGGGGACTACAGGGCAAACATGCAGACTTACGTACCTATTCGCAAACGAGTGCTACGTGAATTCCTGCACGTAGGCACTTACGAAAGGTATAAATACATGGACAATTTGACTCATCGCACACAGTGCGTTTTGTGGTCTCCTTATCGACAGACCTCAGTTCATTTAATCGGTCAATATGAAACTTTTGATCATTTATTTTATTTTCTTGGGGATCCTGCTCCTCAAGTTAGTGCTGTTTTATATTTTTTGTTTTTATAAAAACTGATCGATACTTTGTTTTTACTTTTACAGAACATCAGGGAAGGCTATCCAAGGGGAGCCGCAGGAAGTACCGCCCTCTTCGACAATTGAATCATATGATAATCCGCCTGTTAGTGATGCAACTAATGAGAACGATAAAACCAGTGGTCCAGCAGTTGATATACCAGCTACGGTAATGGATTCGGCCGTGCCTGAATGTGAGTTCTTCATTTGATTACCTATTTTAAACTTCAGTATTTGCTTTAACTTTTTAATATTTAAATTTCTCTTTTACAGACACAAAATGCGAATGTGCCGTTTTCAATACTGAAACGCCAACAGCAACCGATCAACCAATTATACTGCAAAATCCTGTAAATGTTACATGTAATGCTGAAGGAGAAGACAGATGCCTTAAATTATGTTCAGTTCTTGCCAAAGCAGCTCAAGACGATGGACCAAAGCTGCTCTGCTCAGCCATTGGACATCACAATCAATTAAGAGTAAAAACCAATTTCGACTGCTTATTCGATCAATTATTTTCATTGTTTCTGTATTTTAGGCTTCAGTTCACAGCCGTATATGCAGCAATAAAGAGTGGACATACACGGGTTTGACTGCACCGACTGACATTTGCTGTCACAATCATCAAGTTGTTGACTGCAACAGCTTAGCCGAAATTTCAACACCAAGTAATCAAATGTAAGTGCAGACGCTTGTATTGATATTCATTATTGTACAACGGTTTTATACATTTCAGGCCCTATTAAAATGTTACCCATTTTCGTTGGCGACCTGTACCTGGCTACGATAACCGGACAATTCTGACAACCTGGCTATGATAATGGTTTCTAGATAATTTTACTTTGGTTTGTTTTCTTACAACCTGGCTATGACACGGCTAATGATTTACGGCAACCTAGTTTTAAGTTTTCGCAATTCATGTAGTTTTCGCTGAGTATAAAATAAAATTTGCAAGGTCAATGTGGGTTTTTTTTAATATAATTACTTGTATTAATGTTAAGAGGCTTCTTAAATACTTTTAACTTACCTGCCAAATACTGTGGAAGTGTAGAATACAATCACAAAGGGCAAAGTTTCACCACATTGAATGTCTATAAATTCCCAACAGAATAAATCTGAAATTAACCAAGTTAAGTATTCTGATTTATTCATTACCGACTATAAACTTAGGTACCTGTTTATTTCTTTTACCGTGCAGTTTATTTGCAGTAAACGCTCTGTTGTTCAAATCCAAGTTGATTATTGCTGTATTATGAAAAATTAGAATACATACCATTACTAAAATAACAAATATATTTACAATAAAAGGTTTGTAAACAATTTCTTGGCAAACTACAGATTCTGAAATTCAAATTGCAAATTACTTCGTCTGTGTACTTAAATGACAAAAAAAATTCTTAGTAATTGGTCACCTAATAATAGGATTTCATAAAATTGCCCTTTAGTTATAGAAAACATACGTACAATTTGTAAAAATTACTAAAAACCACATGTATTTACACTAAAAATCAAACTGACGTCCATATTTGATATTAAACAGCTGTCGGACCAAACAAGTTGATGCCTCTTCGACATTTTACCGAAACACGTATTGGTCTATCTTTGATGCCAAAATCGGCATTCTTTTTTCTACCAATATTCACTTGGTCCACTGCGATCCGGTATACCCAGAGCTATATAAAACCAATGGAGAAAATTTAATTTGAGGTAAGAAAATTTAAGGAATAATTCGGCTGTTTATACTTCTTTTTAATTTATAACATTTTCATAATTTTGATGTATTTATCACGTATGATCTGTTTTATTCTAAATAATAAAGCAAAATTATACCCCGAAAACCTCGTTATTGTTTTAAGAAATTACCTTAAATTTCTGCATAGTTTACAGCTGAGAATATAACTTTATTTAATAACATATTCAATTACCTACATTAAAATTTTGCAGGTATAAAAACGGTATTGAACGAGTTGCAAGATGATTCAGCTGCGCTTCGCGAGTCTAAAATTTTAATTAACAATTCACAAATAATGCAACAGCTAGCTTACATCATCAAAAGTAAGTTTATTTCCGCAAATTATTACAAAATTAGAAAAACAAGATGTTTCTTTGGTGGAATCCGTAAATTTAATCGAAACCTTTAAGCAAGATATACAGCATACAATAAAAGGGAAAATTGGAAATTGCATTTCCAAAAAATTCAGTGATACTTTGGCAAAAAACGAAGGCTTTCTAATTTTATGCAAAGTTGCAAAAGTTTTAACTGGAGATGTCATTGAGGATTTAACAATAGCACCCAATATAATTTCGGCCCTATCAAATGCCGCCATAACATCAGTTGATATAGAACGCAGTTTTTCCGCCTACAAACACATCTTGAGTGACAGAAGACAGTCTTTTCTTCCTGACAATATAGAAAAACACCTTGTTAGTTTCTATGCCAGTTGCTCTGAAATAGTTATTTGTACAACTAGTAATGAAAGCAATACTTTTTTTCATGAGTTTGAAGTTTGATGCACGACGGCGAAGCCGGAGTGCATCAATCAAACGAGTGAAAAAAAGATGCTTTTATACGAGTTGTACACAATATTTTTTTGCATTTTTACATTTTAAATCCCTCAAAACAGGATAAAAAGGATTTGAGAATTTACAGTTGTCAAACTGACAATTTACAATATTTTATTTTCCCACGACCATATAAGAAAGTCGCTCCTAACGCACAACAAACTAGGCGCGAAAGTTGACAATATCACCCGTGCGATTGACTTTCGCAAAACAAATGAACAACCCGTGCGATATGAACACGTATAGGGATATATCGCACAGTTTGCGCAATAATAGGAAGCTGCGGCCGCTTCAAAACAAAAAATGACGGTCGTTTTACCTGAACTGTCAGTGTTACTTTTTGACATGTACATTTTTGGTCGTGGGAAAAATAGTGTTCGTAACTCGTTCGAAAGGCAAATATCTCCGCTCGTGTTTATAAATATTTCTACTCGTGCTCCGCTTCGCTCCGCACTCGTATATCTATTTATAAACACTCGCTTGATATTTGCTACTTTCGACACTTGATACGAAAATAACTATTAAAGCATACTTACTTAATGCAAAATGTAAAATTAAATAGTTAAAAAAGTGTTGCTTTCTTAATGATTTTTTGATAAAAAAAGTCCACTTTTTTTGTCAAAATGCAAAAAATGTAAATTAAAGCTATTCTAATGTATTATGAAATATTTTTTTTATATTAATATTGTGTTACATAAGCCATATACAGTATGACCTCTTTAATTCGAACTAATAATTGCACTGGTTGATCCGGATTGTCGAAATATTCGGATTATCGAAAAAAGACAGAAAATATCCATTTCATTCTCACAATAAATAGTTCTTTATTTTCAAATCAAAAATTAACAACTGTACTACATATCGTATTTTCTTAAATACAACATGACTAATAAAATAAAGCAAATCGCAAAAAGGTAAAAAGTCAATTTAAGAAGCTGTAAGAAAGTGAGTGATTATGCTCTGTTTAATGTTTGCTTCTGGTGCCTTGTGAGCTCGTTTTTTCATTTCGGATAGAATTAGAATGTGATGTTCCGATTCGGCATTTTCCTCGGTCCATTTCAAACACGTTTCGAAACTTCTGACTGCCTCTGTGTGCTTTACACGTCGTGGTATCACTTCTACTTCTTCGTCGAAGCTTGATTCATTTTGAACATGTTCCAAGATATCCATATCGTTTATGGATTCCCATGATTCTTCTTGTCCGACGGCCCATTCAATAACTTCTTGTCTTGTTACATCTCCAGAAATGTGGTGTGCCAGTGCAGTAACTTCCTTTATTTGTTTCTCTATACCCCCTAACTCCATTTTATCCCTCCACTGTGACAATGGAAGATTATCATCTTCACTCCAACCACCATCAACTTGTGTTAGAAGTTTACTCCAAGACTTTTGAATAAGTTTTGGCCTCACATTTTCCCATGCTTTTGCTACTCCGATTACAACATCTTGTAGATTAACTTTCTTCAGTTCTGCAGAAATATTATATTTGGCGGCAAAAACATTACAACAATTTTCTTATCATCTGAACATAAGTCTTAAGGGTGTCCTGGAGCGTTGTCCAAAATTAAAAGTGCCTTGGCCTCTAAATTCAGCTGAGCTGTTTCATTCTTTTTCGAACTGCCGGAACAAAATCTGTATAAAACTCTTAATAAGCTCAATCTTTTCTTTTATCGATAAAGTAACGTGTTTTCTTTTGGAAGTCATCTCTGCTCTAAATTGCAATGCACACTGAACTCAGTAACGGTCAACCGCCTAATGAACAATGAACAGTAAACAGAGCAAATCTTAGAAAACATTCACCCATTTATGTAGCGGGAATCACGTCGCTGTGCGGATTAAGGAGGCGTTGTTCGGATTATGGCTTGGAATTCCCGCTGTTCGGATTACTGGAGGTTCGGATTAGATCATGTTCGGATTAAAGAGGTCATACTGTATATATAATGTTAATGTGTTTTTAGTATATAGTTATATCGCTAAATATTTTTATGTTGCTAAAGTAGGTTAACAAATTAATTTTAATATAGCATCTTACTCTTGACATAAAATTTGTATTCAATGATGAATAAATTATATTAAAAAATCGGAAATTTCTTAATAGAATTTTGCATATATGTATCTAGAAAGCTTCCGCATATTTTACAGCAAATGACTGCATATATATGCGCATATTTTCTTACTTTTATGTGCATATAATTCACAGCTTTAGTTATTAGGTAAAAACTCAAAGTTGTCGGTGAGCAACAAACTGCTCTACTGCTCTACAAAGCTATTCTAAATCCAATCTGGATATATGGAATCCAGCTATGGGGATCTGCCAGTAATTCTAACTTGGAACTTCTTCAACGATTTCAAAATAAAGTAATAAGAATGGCAATCAACGCTCCCACATATGTGCCAAACTGGTTAATCAAGCAAAATATTCCGGTTTCGGCTATAAAGGAAGAAATTGATAGATTCAGTAGCAAGTATCAACAGAGACTCAGCGCACATTCTAATGAACTCGCAGTCAACCTCCTAACTAGGGAAGGCGTCAAACGAATAAAAAAATGCGATCCACTAGATCTTCCTGACAGATTTAATTAAACATTTTAATTTTCACACATAACTTTGTATATAGTATTCTAAATGTAATGTAATGGGTGGTCCACTTGCATGTTATAATCTTATCTTTACTGAATATCATTATTATAATGACAGATTGTAAATTTACAATATTAAAAAAAAAAGATATTGGCCAAACTGATAAAAAAATATAAGCTTCTTTGCTTGACCATTTACCTACCGCTCATGAGCAAAAAAATTACGTCAACAAAACACCTTTTACCAGTACAGATTGGCATTTCGAATTTAATTCCCACTGCTAAAAGCAATCTTTTGTTATCTAAAATAATATAAGTTGTTTGAAGATCTTTGACATTTGATAGCGCCTTAACGAAGCACTTTTGGATAAACTTTTGGTCTTAAGGTAGTGTTTTGTACAGAACAAAATTCATTTCAAAGTTATAAATTTTGAAAATTATTTACAACATGAAGCATTATTCTGATATCAAAAGTCACATTATTTATTATATGAATCATCCAATGTCAAATAACTTCTTACATCCTGATGTTTTATAAACATTGATAGCTATACACATACCTTATGAGTTATGATAAAAGATATGAATAATAAATTACAGTTTTACATGTAGGTAACTGATGTTAAGTAATGATGGTTTCTTTTCTCACTACTGTATTGGGAAACTACAGTAGACAAAGAATACATAAGTTTTGCATTGACGATACTAAGTGCACATTTGCACGTAGGCTTATATCAAAGCTATATAAGACGGTACCTGCAAAACACACCCCACAGTATTATAGTTCGGTTCAATAGTTAATTCTTCTTAATTTTGATATGAAGATTGCACTGATTTTTTGTTTCATTGTCTTAGGGTTTTTCATAATCATGTTAGTATTTAAATTTGTTCATTTGTGTCCAAGGAATTATGTCAATATTTTAATTTGTTGCCAGCATAACCGGGAAACCACTCGAAGATGTGCAAGTTGCAAAAAATCCTTTATTTCTGTATAATTTTTGCAGGAATCAAATGTGAATGTGCCGCGTTCAATAGCACAACACCCACACAAGAATTTCCTATAATATCCCACGTGCCTGTTGATATAAACTGCAGTATCGCTGAAGGAGATGAAAGATGTCGTAAAACATGTTGGGTTTTCGCTGTGGCAATTCAAGAGCAAGGACCAAAATTAATTTGTGCTACCTCTGAGCTTTACAAGCGTTTAAAAGTAAGAAATTTGTTAAAGAAAGTTTAAGCAACAATTTTATACTTTTGCTATTTACAGCCTTCCTTGTTCAGCCGCGTTGTTGGTACAGAAAAGTGGTTATATACAGGACTAACCATGCTTGCTGATATCTGTTGCAACAAATATAAACTTATACCTTGTAATGAACTGAATGAATACCAATCCAACTCCAGCGAACTGTAACAAAACTGTTATCAATGCCCATATTCCTTTTCGATTAATTTGTAATGACGACTTTGCAGTACTAAGGAACATGATTTTTGGATAATTTTAACGTTTTTACATATTTAATTTGTAACTTGTTCATGTATTTTTGCTCTAAATAAAAATTACAAAAAAATTAAATAAGTGTATAACTTTATTAATAATATCAAAATTAAAAAAGGAGTAAAAATATGAATCCGATTTCAGAGTACCTAGTTAAAATGTGCATTTTGTTAGCAAATTTTAGCAGTGCCAGAAAGATAAAAGTAGATTCTGGATTATCAACGGAGGGTAGCTTGTTAAGCCAAATGGGCCCTTTGTACTACCTTCTAGGAAGCCCCCTTTTGTTAGACTACTCAAGCCACCCCACCCTGGTGATGAACCTGAGAATACCTGCCACTGGAGTACTGCTAATACCGGCCATGTCAGACCAGAACTCCCCCAACATAGATGCTCTAATTGAGGCCAGAGCACGGCAGTGTGGCATAGAACATGCTCTGCCGTCTCCTCCCCTAGATTACAAGCCCTACAGCTGGGAATGTTAGTCAACCCCATTATGTGCAAGTGTTTGTTAAGTTGACTGTGGCCTGAAAGTATTCCAGCAACAATGCGTAATTTCTTTCGGGGTAGCTGTAGCATTCTCCCACCTAAGGGCGTGTTTATGGTGGGTTATCAGGTGTATCATTGTGTTGAGTATAGCGGAAGGAGAGACCAACACTAGGTTCGGAATCCTAAAAGGCTTGCTCCAAACCCTGATTTACCAGCTCATCAGCCTCCTCATTTCCACCATAAAAGTAGAGTCAAGAAAAAATACAGAAAGAGAAGAAAAATTACAGTAAAAGTTTATTAGGTTAAATAAACACTTATTTAATTTATAATTAAAACAATTTACTCTAACACTTAAATAATTACAAAGTAAAGTAAATTACAAAGTTTAGTAAAGTGAAAATAAAATAAATATAACTACTTTGACTGGAAGGCGTTCTTTGTTTATATTTTCAGCACTGAAAAAGATCTGAATGCGATTATTCAATCTGAAAAGACATCAAGTTAAAGCAAAAATTAGAAAAATGGTGAGCTTTTGCAAAATGCTTTAACGTCCACAATTCACATCAACGTTAATGTTAGTTTATTTATTAGGCAAGATCTAGCCTTACACGCCGATATAATAATAGACAGAATAAACAAAACAAACACCGGAAGCATGAGACTGAAGATTAAAGGCAAGGAAGGAGATGAAGGGAAAGCTTTCAAAGAGCAGTTACTAACAAAAATGAAGGATGTGGCAAACGAAGAAACGCTGCAGAAATATTGTAATAAAGCGGGTTATATTAAAGAATAAATTAAAACATTGCCATAAGAAAATGCATTAAATGATGTAAATGCAAAAATCGGGAGTGACAATCGCAGCTTAGAAGAAGTGATGGGTAACCATGGCATTGGAAGTAGAAATAGCAATGGCGAGCTGTTTAGAGTTTTGCTTAAAAAACAATCTAATCATTGGTGGAACGTGGTTTCCCCACAAAAATATTCATAAAGTCACATGGGTCTCCCCCTGTGTGGAGAACCAAATTGACCATATATGTAGCTATCAATAAAAAATGGCGGAATTCCCTACTGGATGTT
Source organism: Melanotus villosus (assembly GCA_963082815.1). NCBI lineage: Eukaryota > Metazoa > Arthropoda > Insecta > Coleoptera > Elateridae > Melanotus > Melanotus villosus. The sequence goes on from OY720420.1 coordinate 10,177,872, forward strand.
CGGAATAAAAGGCGCCAATATAGCAAGTGACCACCATCTTGTCATTGGAGAAATAAGGCTCAAAATTGTTGCAACGATACTGACAGCCTAAAGGATGAAAACACTGCAAAAAAATTTAAAGCTGAGTTGGAAAGGAACCTAAGCCAAACGAATAACAAAAACAAAGAATTGCCACCATGGAAAAGACTGTATGTCAGCTTACACAATACTGACAGTAAGATATTCTTCTTCTTAGAGTGGCATACCCTTTACAGGGCATTGCCTGTCCTGTAACATATTAGGAACTAGAAAGGAAGCAAGGAAAAGCTGGATAACTGATTAAACATGGCGGCTCATCATGGACAGGAAAGAATGCAAGAATATAATAAACAGAGCAACAACACTAGAAGGAAAACAAGTGGTAACGGAACACCACACATTACTTAATAGAAGAGTGATGGAAAGAAATGGAATGAACACTCTGGGATAACATGGAATATGCAGGTGAAACTCAATGATCTGGATTAGGCGGATGTTATCTGCTTAATGTCACAAACACATGAAGATATAATAATAATAATATATCTTTATTTAGCAAAAGAAAGTACAGGGCATACCAGAAGTATCAAACAAGATTGGTCTCAAAAATAAAAGCTATGCGAAACCTAATACCCTTCAAAATAAACGACAAATTAATTGAAGAAGTAGAAGAGTTTGTGTATTTAGGCAGTATCATTGTAAAAGATGGTGGCGCTAAACTGGATGTTAAAAGCAACGGGAAGTTTTGGCACCCTCAACGAGAAGATAATGAATGTGAAGACTGTGGAGCAAGAGACACACCATTCCACGCGATCAAAGAGTGCCAAAGATGGACCGATTTACGAAATACTGTAAGTCATAAGCTCATAAAATAGGGGAGAATATGACAGCAGAAACCGTCATCGGACATATGCTAAGAGACGAAGACAACTGGAACATAATAGAAACAGTTATTATAACAATAATTAAAACAAGAGGGACAGAGGGCAGGTGAAGACAATCCATAAAGAAACGGGAAGACATAGGAGTGGGGTATAATGATGTAATACCATACAGATGATTCCGTTATGTCGCACGATACTGAGGAGGGGGTTTTAATCAGTAAAAGTCTGACGCTCTCTGTGTAACTTGGCACATGGGGGCTCATGAGGGTTTCCCCATCTCCTCCTCCATAAAAAAAACCTTGCCTGTAACAAGGATCTCAACAAAAATACATTATTTGCATTGAATTAAAGCAAGCCATAATAATAATTTTTTCTACATAGAACGCAATTTATTAACACATTTTGCAAAAACTCCCTAACCTAACCTAAAAAAAATATTTCACTGAAAAAGAGAAACATTGTCGCTTACCTAAAGGAATATAGAAGATGCATTTTCCGCCTTTTCTGCCTTTTCTTTTTTACGTATATAATCCGTATATGATGTAAGTAAATCATCCACCTTGTAGCCCTGCGAAGTCTCACATAAAAGTTTCGTAGATCTCATCATATTACCTATTGTTAGATGGAAGAATGTGTTTCCAGATGACCAGTTGTTCAAATCGGTAAAATCATATGTTGCAAGTATATCCTATAAAAAATCAAAATTACTTTGTTTACTAATGCGCTCCATTCCGCCAGCTTTGAGATATGAATTTCATTAGTTATGTTACTACTTATGCAATAAACAAAAAGCAAAGAAAAACAACACACCTTAGTATGAGGATGAATAATGCTGACGCCCTGTTTATTTATAGCGACGACGACAATTTCAGGAAGAGTAGGATCAGTTGTCTGTTTGACTTCAAAGAACGTTGATCCAAATGTTGGCCACTGATAAATTATCTCCAAAAATTTAGTCTTCGCTTCTTCGGCACTTATTTTACCATCCGCTTGATATGCCCCAGCTATGTGTTTCTTCCAGTCTGATAGCGATTGTGCTTTTATTACATGCTGAGGTACAAATTCCTTCAAATTACTAGAACTAATCTGCGATAAGGCTGCTGTATTGTCATCATTCTTAGCACGATAAATAAGAGCTGCTAATTTTATGGCTTCTTGTTTAGTACTCTTATGGAAGCCTCGTAGATACTTTGGTAATTCCTGGTGATAATGGAATATTTGATCTGCGCTATGATCACGGCCTGGTACTGTGTTGATCCACAATTTTTTCATGAAGAAAACTTGATATTGTGCTTGGACAGGTGCTGCACCTATAATAATAATTTATGTACCTAATAGATTTAACAAATTGTTTCTTAATTTATTTGGTTAAGCTTAACTAATAGGAATGAAACCTTGAAAGCTTGTGGAAATTTCCAGGAATTCAGGATTACAACCTGTCGCAAACCAAACTCACCATATCCTCTGTGACCTATGCTACCAAACTGATATTTTTATATTTACTTTTATAGAATAATTAAACACAAAAGTTATAACAAACTAAATAATTGGTTTTACTTACTATTCCAACTAGGTTTCGTTTGTTTCATCCAATTAATAAGCTCATGCAAGAAATCATAAAAGAATGCTTCTTCAGGTATCGAAAATACTTTATCAGAAATCATAACAAACAAGCTAAAACCATCGCTGGATTTCAAGCCGAGTCTGTCAGCAACTAACGAACATAAATCTGATGCTTTAGTCACCGAATCTATTTCTACAGCTTCGTCTGTATCATCAGGGAAGTAAATCTTATGATATATTTGCATACTACGATGCCGAACCGCATCAACTTCGATCAAATATGGAGGGAATTTACGTGGTCCAACTTTTTGTGTTCTCTGCAGACGTTGTAAGCAAGGTTCGACGAATGGATGCACTCTTGATTTTAGGAATTTATTTAGTTCGACCATAAGCGATGTGCTGCAAATAAACATGCCTGTAGCCAAATACATAAGTTCCCAACCGTGTTCTTCACTGCGAGATAAACGATTGTATGTAAGCTGACGCATAATCTGGCAATAAATTTCATCTTTCAACAAATCATTCGATATGGCACCTGAGAATATCTCGTCAGTATATTCACTGCTAGTCTTCAGTTTTGGACCCGGTAAATCGCCCATATATTGAAGAATTGCAGTGAACGCCTTACAAGCTTCTCTGCTGGCTTCATCGTGAGTCAATAATTTTTGCAGCAATGGCTGCGAAATTGGTTGATTGGTGTATTTCCAAAGCTCTTCGCGGGAACTCCTTCTGGCTGCTGTTAAAACAGATGTTTGTTTCGCGGTCATTCTTCGACCTGATCTGAAGTGTTCGTCAGCATAATGAGCAAGAGTGTATAGCTTCATACGCTGAATCGTAGACATTACAGGAGCAGTAGGTTGACGAGCTTCGAATGCTCCTTCTTTTTTAAAAGCAACAAGCACATCTGCAGGTGGTTTATGAATTGCAGGCAAAATCTGTACCATATCCGTAGGGAAGTCACCCACTCGTCCATTGCATTCACCATATCCCCATGTCGATGTCATTAAAGATTCCCCATTTAATCCGTTCTTTAAAACAATTAAATCGCCCTTCTTAAACTGTAAGAACGATGGAGCTTCTCCTGGATGTTTATAATCTTGCATGGCAACACAATGAAGCGAACGTTTTTTAAGACCATCCAACAGATACACAATTAATTTATTTAAATTTTCAGCATCGGGACAATGGAAGACAAATTCTTCTTTGCGAATGGTATGTAAAGTAAATTTATGTAGCATCGATCGGTGTGCTTGCTCAAATCCTACATAACCGATATCCACGAAATTTAATTCTAATAAAATTTGTTCCTGATCGTCGATCATATACACTCCGGTCCAATTTACGGCGATTATAACATTATTTTTAGGCAAATCAGGGCCAGATATTTTAACCGCTTCGAAAAATCGTGAAAATAATATCGGCCAAACGGCTTTAGCATATCTAACCATATCCTCTTTTGCTTTCAAAGCCGGATGTCTATTTTTAACGCTTGCGCTTCTATTAAATGCGTCGACTATTTTCTTTTGCCAATTTTCCGTTTGTTCGCCTTGCTTAACCAAGTATGCTGGTAAATATTCACCAATTCTAGTATGTAAAATTTTCTGGTCCATATGAGCTCCGTTGTCTACGTAATACTGTTGCGCAACAAGCATAGCAATATCACCTTCTGTAGTGCATCTGTATTCACCGTACTTCAAACCTCTAACTATCTGATTATAAATTAAATCGGTTGCAAATGAATCTTCAGTGGGGTCGTGCCATGGTGTGAAAAGCTCCTTCCTAAAGAATAAACTCCACGATGCGGCTCGTTCTTGCGAACCTTGTTCTTTTGCATACTGTTCACATTGAGATACGGCATCCATTACATGATCAGCATCGCTACCTAATGACATAACTTTATCATACAAAGTAATAAACAAGGAAAAGCCGAAGGTGTCTCTTAAATTTAAACTTAGTGCTATTTGTTGACACACTTCCTCTGAAGTACTCGCAGAATCCACTTCGATTGTTTTAGTATTCTTATCCATAAATGTTACTTTTAATATAATAGGATCCTTGTTCTTCGTTGCTTGTAATTCTAACCAACTGGGTGGTTGCGTTCGTGCACCATTTTTAAATGTACGATTTAGTCTTCCTTCGCAGTACGGAGCGTAACCAGGTGGACCATCACGAATAAAAGCACGCAAATAATTTACAAACCGCTCAGTAGGCGGGAAACATCCAACGCATAATGATAATAAAATCCAACCTCGTGCGTGTGATGCTTTCAATGGATTATTTGTAAGCTGTTTGCAAAGTTGGCAATAAATTTCATCCCTAGAAAAACATAGCTTCAAAATACATTCATCAAGCTAATGGTTCTTACCTTAATTCAGGGCGTAAAATTCCATGTCCGATTATAAAATGCAATTTTTCTAAGTTGGTCGTTCGTCGTGAATTAAGCCATTCGCTATAACTGTCGGCAGCATAATTATCCTCCACTAAACCTCTGCGTACATCTTCCAATAGTTTGTTTTTACGTTTTAAGGTCATATTAATTAACTTTTGCCTATCTGATTTACCCATTTTCGCTTGAACCTTTTCTTCATGAAGTATCGCCTTTTAACAATATAAATAATTTTTAGGATTTTTAAGATTAAAAAAATAAACCTAAGTTAAAAGGAAAGAAGACAGTGATGTAACACATAGAGGAAGAGGCATACAAAAAGCTGTTAGAGATAAAGCCAAAACGGAATGGGCAAAAGAAGCAAAGGTTGGAAATCGATGATATATATTATTCATGTGGAACCACAAAAACCAGAGGTTAGTAGAACATCCCCTCACTGACAATCCAAAAAGTGAAAATTAAGCAAAACCGGCTGTGCCCCAAACGATAACAAACTGGTGTGGTCACAGATTTAATGAGAAAGGCAAAAGAACAAAGAATGTAAATGTTTTAAAGTTAGCAACATGGAATATTCGCAGTATCAGTGGAAAAGAAACAGAATTAGCAGAAGAATTTGAGAAATTTGGTCTGAAAATTAGCTTCATCTTTCAAAAACTAAATTTATATCCGTTACTTGAATTTCAAGAGACTTAGCCTGCTTTAATATAATATATAATATGTGTTTATTTAGCATATTGCTACATTGTAGATTACAATTTATATACCTCTCTTCAAAATAATAAATAAAAATTAAATAAAAATCAGCTATAAATATGCTCACCATACCGCAAAACAAAGAAAAATGTACTAAATCTAAATTTTTCAAATTTATTTATTCAGATACCACTCTTTCAATCTCCTTTTAAATATCTTTATATTCGTCTCATTTTTCATACTTTCCTCCAGTTCATTAAACTTCTTAAAACCTTTAACAAATACTGAATTGTACCCCACCTTTTTCCTCGCAGTCTTAATATATAGGTTGTTTTTTTTCCGTGTATCATACCCATGAATATCCTTACAGTATAATTTATATTATATATATATAGTCTTCAAAACGAGAATTCCCCATCTGCGAGACTATAGAGACGTATTAATGGACCTAACTCCGACTCTTTGCATAAAAATATATAACTTTCTCACAGCAGCTATGCAATTAAGATCTTTCGCTTTGAATGAATAACTGTGTTAATTTTTATTATCAACTTTATTGTTAATTTACAAATAGATATACTGGTAGAAGATAATTTTTGTCTTTTCCTCATATTGATACTGAAGCTGAAATTTTATATCATAGGATGTTGTTACCCGAGACCTAATTTAGATTCTAAAATTTGTATAAATGTGTGCTGGAGGAGTTAATTACTGATGTATTGTTAAATTATTTAGAGGATTTTTATACTCGGGGCGGAGATTTTGGTGGCAGGATGGGGGAATTAAATGGCCTTACAGAAGTCTGGGAAGGTTATATGGGTGGTTTAATTTTTGTAGACTATCTTTAGACAAAATGACTACCGCTAGAGGGTCCCTATTACTGCAACTAAGATCTTCGTTCCGAATGAATAATAATAATGTACCAATTTTATTTTATTTTATTATTATTAATTTCCCTCTCCTCCTCCCTTGTTTATGATATTTTGTATATATCGAAGAAACAATAAATTTATTATTATTATTATTATTATTATTATAATTTATATTCATCGAAATACGATGGCATACTACTACTTTATTCAAAAAGATTAGACATAATTACCTACCTGAAATAAATTGACAAAGAAAGTCTTAAGATTTATCCCGGACACCTTCACCAAAGGTTTCGTTTGTAACGTGCCACTTTTAATTAAAGCCGTTATATTACTTGTGAATGTAATTTCACATTATTAAGGCTTATAAAAGTGTACGTTCAAGCGAAACTTTTCCGTTTCTTGATTAGGACCCGCCAGAAGGTCGCCTGACGAGGCCCGATAAACCCCATCGAGCTGGCGTACGGGATCGTCGAACCTTGTTACTCGCATAAAACCAAACAGAGAAGGCGAGCCCTAGAAATTGTATAAAAGCCGCATCAAAACCAAGACCAACAATAGAGTCCTCCCCGACCGCGACGAAGAGAGTCCACCGTGACTCGGAAGAGAGTCCACCTCGACTCGGAAGAGAGTCCACTAGGACGACTCCAAGCAGGGACACAGAGCACCAGTCCGCACAGGCACCCGACCGTACGAAACCCAGAGCACCAGGACCGGACCGACACCTGACTAGACCGTAAGAAACCCAGAATTCTCCATGTCCACCCGATCCTACCAAGGCGGTTCTGCCTATTTTCCCCAAAGCGGTTCTGTAAGATAGCTAATCTAATATTACCTCCCGACGAAGACTTGTTAGACACTTCGGATACACCGCTGTACCCCGTACAGAACAGCTGACGAACAACCAGGTGAAAATAAAGGGTTACACGTACCCGCCGAACCCGTACCGTCGTTGTAAACGAATCCTGCGCTATCCAGTGAACCTGCCGGTGTATAGAACCAAGTCACTGGACACCCAGGCGTAACCAGGACGAAAGGCCCGCACGTAAGATATAACAATTTGTAATTCACCCGTTTGTGTTTTAAATAGAATAAACACGCACCGTCCGCCGTCAAAGTCGTACTGGGGATTCGATGCAGTTCCCGACCGATGCACCGAGCCCGGCCTACGAACGAAGATTTGCCCCGCTTAACGCGCAACGAGAATCGTTGATATTTGATTGGTGTTAAATATTATTTATTTATAATTTTACGTTAGCGTTATGTACCAGGAATTACCTTATAATTTACCTTATTATTTATGTTCCAGAATTATGTTATAATTTATTATTTTATTAAATGATTGTTACAAAAGCCTCTGTGTTGGATTAATTATAGCAATGAACAATCCTCCCTCCGACTAAGCTACCTGGAGCCAAACGGACACAATTTGGGGGGTTACACGTTAAATACTGAAATGTAAGTGTTTTCAAAGCTTGATCTGTCTGGGTCAAAATTTTCGTGTTTTATTTGGATTTTAAGCGATTTTAAGGTGTTTTATTCGAAAGATTTGGCATAATTTCTTGAAATAAATTTATGAAGAAAGTTTTGAAATTTATCCCCGACACTTCCACCAAAAGTTTCGTTATATTCTGAAATACATATAAGTTTTTTTTCAAAGCCCCATTTTTCCGAACCAAAATGTTTGTCTTTTATTTGAATTTCAACCGATTAAAGCTATTTTATTCGGAAAGATTGGACATAATGTTTGAAGCAAATGCATGAAATTTATCTTCGGCACCTCCAACAAAAATTTTATTTTATTTAGGTTTCGAACCACGAAAGATTTTGTATTAGGAATAATTGGGCACAATTTAATTAGTAAATCAACGAATAGAGTTTTAAAATTTGAGCCTGGCACTTCCATCAAAAATTTCTTAAAATTCTGAAATTAAACTTTTGCCCTAACTTCAGTTTTTCGCATTTATTTAATTTTCGAGTGGTTTTACCTGGTTTTAGTCGGAAAGAATAGACATAATTTGTCGAAATGACTTAACGAAGACGTTCTTAAAAATTCAAACTGGCGCCTCCACCAAAAGTTTCGTAAAAGTCTGAGATTTAACATTTTTCAAATTCGATATTTTAAAGCCAAAATTTACATTTGTTACACGATTTTCAGAAGACTTACATCGTTTTATTCAAAAAGATTGGGTATAATTCGCAGAAATAAATTGAAGAAGTGAGTTCTAAAATTTAAACCCAGCATCTCAAAAGAAAATTTCTTAAAATTCTCAAATTAAACTTTTTCCCAAGCTTGAGCTTTCCGAGTTAGAATTTACGTCTTTTATTTGTGTTTTTTCGCAAACATTTGTCAAAATTTGCTGAAGTTAATTAGCAAAGAAGTTTCATGCTTCCATCAAAACTTTTTAAAAATTCTAAAATTATCTTTTTTCCAAGCTTGGTTTTTCCGAACAAAAATACGTCTTTTATTTGGGTTTCAAGTTACCTACCTTAAGGTATTGTATTGGGAATGATTAGGCAAATTAGTGAAGAGAGTTTAAAAAAAGTCCTTTTGTTTAATTTTCAAGTTGCTTACGGTGTTTTATTGGGAAGAATTATGCACAATTTGCCGAAATAAAATAACGGAATGAGTTTAAAAAAAGGCTTTTTTCCAAGTCCAATCATTTCTAGCCAAAATAAACGTTTGTTTTATATGATTTTCAAGTTACTGCTGTTGTATTGGGAAGGATTAGGCATAATTTGTTGAAATAAATTGACGAATAGAGCTTAAGAAAGTCCGGCGTCTCCATCAAAAATTTCGAAATTTTACCTTTTTTCAAGTTCAATCTTTTCTAGTCAAAATTATCGTCTTTTATTTGATTCTGAAATTAGTTAAGGAATCGTATGATTAGGCGGAGTCGCGCGTTGCTTTGCAGACAGCAAGCTGAGCCGTGGACACCACAGTAATAATAATAATAATAATATGTCTTTTATTTAGCCATTGCTATTACATTTTACAGTACGGAATTATCTCAAGAATTGGTGGAACGATCTGTCTTTACCTGAACTTATACATGTTTATTTTATTAATTGTATATAATTAGTTTACATTATAATTTACGTTGTCATTACCAAGAATTACACTATTATTTTTATTATATGGATTTACAAAACCTCTGTTATAGTTATTAGAGCTGCGACACAACCCTGGACACAAACCGAGCTACCCCATGGCACTACCCCTAATGTAGAGCGTTACAAGATAAGATTCTGATCTTTGACTTATTGTCTTGGAAACGTTGAAAGTCTGTAGTTTCTGATCTACACTAGCTCTGGTCGAGTAACTATGTCTGACAAAATTATTTTGCTTTTGGAGGTATGCATTACATATCGCGGTTTTTATGAACAGTTGCCTGACTGTGTAAACACTAAGGCTGTTGAAATGAAAAAAATTTATCCGGATATCCGGATATGAACTTTTATCCGAATCATCCGAAATTTCCGAATTCGGTTAACAAACTAATTTTTTATCCGGATAATTAGAAATATCCGAATAGTTATAATATCCGGATAATTTAAAGTATCCGGAAAATTTAAAGTATCCAAATATTTTGAAGTATCCAGATTACTTTTAAATCTATTATCAATTAACTAGAAAGCTGAAAATGATATGAAAATATTGAAAATACTAATAAAGGTCTGTTGCTGCTCTAAAAATGTATTATGCAGTACCTAGTAATGTAGTAATCTCCTACATAACTTGCCTACAACATATTCTGTAAGCAGTTTAAAAGAAATCTTTAGAAATTAATTCTATTCTTAGTATTCTTAACACATACCGCATTAAATTACATCATATATTTCATGTGAATTCTCGTTATATATTTCTGTTATGTTTTGACTACTGTGTCAGTGTTTAGTCAGCAGTCGTCAACTAAAAACTCTTAATAAAATAAACAACTCATTGCAATCTATAAATTTAGTATCGCGTATTCAGCGATAAATTCTTTTATCCGGATAATTCTTTAATCGGATAACTTTTTTATCCGAGTTATACAGTTTATCCGGATATTCTGTCTCTCACGGATATCCGATTTCTTCCATTTCGGATATTTTTAAATACTAATTATCCGGATATCTACGTGAAAATTATCCGGATATCCGTTTTATCCGGCTCGGATCAACAGGTCTGGTAAACACCAGCCCCTTGATATAATTGTACTGTAGGATAGAGATAAGGCTTATTTAAAATTATTCTTAGGATACTAAAAGAAAAACATCCAAGCTACAGAAATAAAATTTCTGAGAAAAGTTGTCGAAGTTAATAGAAAAGATGGAATTCCAAATGGCATTATAAGACAGAATCTGCAAAGCACACCACTACTGGACCAAATCGAAAAATGCTGGTATGGACACATGGTGAGGTTACAAAGAAATAGAATCCCGAAAACTGTATGGAATGCCAAAGTAGAGGGTAAGAAAACACGAGGTAGACCAAGAACCAAATGGGACGATGTAGTAAAGGAAGCGCTCAGTAACGGAGAATCAAAGAGGACAGAAGCTGCAAGAATAGCGCTCAACAGAAAAGGACGGAGAAGATGTTATAACATTTAAACACGAAAAGGTACTAGAGTTAGAAGTAAATAAATAATTTATTACATGCTCGTAATTACACAACTCACCTGGAACTCCTTACGATTAGTAAAGCTCCTGCTAAGGGTCTGCGTAAGCTTGGTCATAATATTTTCAGAAACTTTTTTGTTCTCTTCGTATTTTGGTTCAGGCAAATCACCCATAAACCTGAGCATCGTCACCCAAAGAGCCTGAGCTGCGATTACATCATCGGGAGTAGGTAAATCCAAAAGCGATTCTTTGAGTGGCTTTTTTGAATATTGCGGATTAGTATTTTTAACAAAGTATGTAGCTGCAAATTTTCGGAAATTATATGCAGAGAGATCTTCGATAACCTGTTCGGGTTTCAAGCCAGAAATAAAATCGTCACCGACTCCATCTTTTAGCATACCCTAAAAAACAACTTTCAACTTAAATCTAAAAACCTACAAACAGACTCACCATGATAGCTTCGTTCCTTCTCTGTTTTCCAGACGGAGTTGAAAAATCATCCAAAAAGTTAAACTCGGAATCAACTAACTGTGCAGCATTTACATGTTCTTCCTCTTTTATTTCTTGTTCTTTCAATGCGTATTCTTTATTAACCTCAGCTAAGCGTTTCTGCATATTACTTTCAGCGATATGCTTGTAATTCTTATTTCCTGCCTTTCGCAAATCTATCTCTTCTTTGTTTCTTAATTTAACGATAGCATAAATTTTGCCCCATTGTTCTTTGTTACGCGCGAGATAACCTTTGCATAACGGCTGTATTTTCAATATAACTTTACGTGATTTTTTATAAGAGTAAGTCAATTCTCGTGATCTTATCGTTGCCTGAAGTCGTTGATATCCAGTTCGCATGATCAAATAACGTGAACGATAACCTCTCGCACGGAAATGTTTTTGCATAACCAAAGCGGCTGCTTTTAGTTTTAAATACCTTCGTCTATAAATCCAACCGCGAATGGCTTTCTGAAGGACTAAAATGTATCGTGCTAAAAGTCTACTGCGTTCTTTCTCCAAGAATTCATTTTGAACATCTTTTAAAAATATTCTGGTATTTCCAAATTGATAATCATCCCCTTCTGCAAATACTGCTGAACATATTCTTTTAGAAGCGTCTTTGCAATCAGCTTTATGTGCTGGAGGTATACTCTTGCCTAAGTGTCGATAACGCTGAACAAACTCGATGTAGGTGAATCGTATCGGATAGCCAGCTTGACGAATGCGGGCTGTTTCCATCATTCCTGAGTAACGCAACTGCCGACAACATAAACTTCTATCGAAAATCTACAACATGTTTTTATTAATTTTAACTTTCACTTTATAGGTTGATCCATACTTGTGCTTGTTTGGCTTCATTGGGTTTAATGCACCTAATGAAAAACGGATGACAAGCGCCTAACGTCTTCATTAGAACATCCAAGGAGCTTCTAAACTGTGAAGATAACGTAACCATTCTTTTGGCATTATCGTTCTTTAAGTCATTTTCGAATAATTTTTTTAAATAAATATTTTCACAACCTTGAATTAACTGCTTTAAATCTTGGCTAAATGTGTCACGATTCTTTTCAAGGAAACCTTAAAAATAAATGCAAACTTAAGGACTTTTTTAACATAATGAAATCATACATACCTGGAACGTCATAAAAGACAGGCCCAGCAAAATGTTGAATACCAAAAGCAGGAACTAAATCCGACTTCGGCTTCGAATAATTTTCATTTTGACCGTGTTGAGAATGTAATTTAGATAACATAGTTAAATCTGTACCTTTAGGAAATTTCGATTCTTCGTCGATTAAGGACAAAACATTCATCGGTTTCGTTGCGATCATATCTAACACAACTTGATTATCAATAAACGAAATGTGTTTCCAGTTGATGCCTTCCCTGGTATAATAATCTTGCTCCATTTTAAAAATGTGATGAACAAAAAACTGCTGCAAATTTTCATTTGCGTAATTAATACATAATTGTTCGAAACTGTTGACTTGGAAATTTTCAAACCCAAAGATGTCCAAAACACCGATAGAACTTTTAGACGAAGTTTTTGTTTTAAATATCGCATCGTTAATTTTATCAATAATCTTAATAAACATTTTGCCATATAATGCCTTGGCGAATGCATCACGAGCTTCCGAAGCTTGTTCTTTACTTAAATTAGACACAACTTTGTCTCCATGGGCTGAGATGGTCTTTTTAGTTAATGATTCCGCCAAATTAGATTTATTTGCGCCCAGAAGCAAAGCAATCCTGTTAACCAAATTTGTATCAGATATATCCGACGCATCCATATTCGATACAGTTATGCCCTTAAATTTTATATTTCCCAAATGAAGAATAGCCGATAAAAGTTGGAAAATATCCCAGCATTCCTGATCGGTAAAATTTAAAACCTTCATCGAACCCCTTATATTTCCAAATTCAGAAACTTCATTTCGTCCAGTACACGTAAGCGTCTTTCCTCCCTTTAAATAATTAAAATCGGAAGCTTCCCCAAGGTCCAATCGCTTTTTTTCTTCTTTTGCCAAACCAGCAACCATACTGTAAAAAATGTGATAATTCCTTTCGCCTTCGTTTTGTGACACGATACGACTCTTTTCTAATAAATACTGCTCAATTTTAGCACTATCAATCGAACCATTGTGATTAAAGTAAATATCAATGTATTTGCCGAAACGTGACGAATTATCATTACGGACGGTTTTTGCATTTCCAAACGCTTCCATTATGGGGTTGGCTTCTAAAATCTGCTGCTCAATCCAGCTATGTTGGCCACTTATCGCTGCTAAATACTGAAGAATTAATTTTGTACTCTCCGTTTTACCAGCACCGCTTTCGCCACTACAAAGATATTTAATTTTAGTTTTATTTTACTATAGAAAGAAACATAAGAATTATGTCAACATATTTTCAGCTTATAGTATACAGGGTGACAATAATCTACCTGTGTTGTATGGGTAACTTTGTTATTATAGAAGTTAGAGAGTCGGCTAAATTAGCAAAGTTGGGCAGAATTTCAAGACAAATTAGATGCCAGTTTGACATTTGACATAGACTTTCAACTTTTTCAAATATTTCGAAAAAACTAAAAACATGCGATTTTTTAAATGTTTTATAATTCCATAACCACCTATTCTAAAACCAAAGTGAAATATGTTTCTTGTAGATATTTTTACGTAGAATTATAAAAAAATATCTACAAAGTCATAGCACTCTCGATTTTTGAGATATAAGCCAAACTTACGTTTTTTTAAATGGCAACCATAGTAGGCTATGGATTCATTAAAAAGCTTATTTTTTGCTGATTTCAAAAATGTATAGGTTGTCATATCTGCTTCCGTTAATTTTCTCAGAATTTGCAAAAAACTGAAATTAGTGATGATAAATAATAACCATGAACTAAGAATGCCTTGGAATTTTGTCATAGTCTCTTGTTTAGTAACTCATAATCAAAAATAATTGAAATTATCAAATTTTTTTAATTAAACAAATAACAAATCAAATAGGTACTTAGTAACTATCATTATGGATAACACAACTAAATAATAAATGTATGTAACTATAAAAATAAATTAATGATTATAATAATACTTCAAAGTGACCACCATTTTCTTGAACACATAACTGACATCGTTTTAATATTTCACGTTGCAATTTATTTAAGGTATTATGTCTAATTTCGGCTGCAGCTCTTCGTATTTTTATTTTCAGGTCATCAATGTTATGAGGTTTTCTTTGTACACTTTGTCTTTAATAGTTCCCCATAAAAAAAATCTAGGGGAGTTAAGTCCGGAGACCTGGGAGGCCACGCAATAGGACCTCTGGTACCTATCCAATTAGGAAATCTTTCCAATAAATAGTGTGACACAATGTGAGCATTGTGAGAAGGTGCTCCATCGTGTTGGAAGTAATTCAAATTTTGTATAAAATTTAATGGAAGATCGTCCAACATTTCTTCAAATTAATTACGTAAAAATAGCAAATACCTCTCTGAATTTAGATTTTCCTCATAAAAATAAGGACCGAGAAGTTTTGTTCCAAGAATGCCGCACCAAACGTTAATAGAAAAAACGTATTGTTCTCGCCTTTCAACCGTTAAGTGTGGATTTTCCCTTACCCAGTAAATATGATTTTTTCTATTAAATAAACCATTATTTGTAAATTTGGCTTCATCCGTAAATAGAAGTTTTGCAAAAATCATTTTATCTGACTGCCTTCTTTCCATGTATGTTTGCAGATACAATTCAGAAGCTGCATTCGCAACACGATTACAATTGTAATAGCAAAATAACATATCATTTCTTTCTTCCCACGAGTAAGCCATTTTTTTAGTAACTTTAACAGAACTACTTAACACATTCACATCCGTAATTATCAGCAAAACAGGACTAACTTTAACAATTAAATTTGTTTTGTTATTTTCCAATTCCAAGGCACTCTTGTTATACTATGCAGCTAATTATTAATTATGATCATTAACAAACTAACAGTTTTTTGCAAATTCTGAGACCATTAACGGAAACAGATATGACAACCTATACATTTTTGAAATCAGCAAAAAATAAGCTCTTTAATGAATCCATAGCTTACTATGGTTACCATTTAAAAAAACGTAAGTTTGGCTTATAACTCAAAAATCGAGAGTGCTATGACTTTGTAGATATTTTTTTATAATTCTACGTAAAAATATCTACAAGAAACATATTTCACTTTGGTTTTAGAATAGGTGGTTATGGAATTATAAAACATTTAAAAAAACGCATATTTTTAGTTTTTTCGAAATATTTGAAAAAGTTGAAAGTGTATGTCAAATGTCAAACTGGCATCTAATTTGTCTTGAAATTCTGCCCAACTTTGCTAATTTAGCCGACTCTCTAACTTCTATAATAACAAAGTTACCCATACAACACAGGTAGATTATTGTCACCCTGTAGATAAATATAAAGACACATGGATGTCGCCTGATGGCAGGACTTGTAATCAAACAGATCATGTTGTGGTAGAAGCAAGAGATGCCAAGGCTATCAAGGATTCAAGGAGTTATAGAGGGGCAGATGGGAATTCTGACCACTTCAGTTAGAATCAAGATGGAACAAATAAGGCCAAAGAGGATGACATCTGCCTAATAACACAAACGCTAAGGGAAATGCCCACATAAACCGAACAACCAAAGCCAACAAAATACGATTACAAACAAACAGCAATAAAATCAACTTTAACGATGAAAGTGCAGTACGAATAAATGGGAAAGCGATTCAAGAAGTAAATTCGCAATAATCAAGGATCAGTGAAGAAAGACGTTAGGGCAAGAACATGGTATTAAACAAAATATGGAACTCAGGAGAATTAACGACAAAAACGAAACTAAGGCTATTCAAGTCAAACGTCAAGACAGTGCTGCTATACGTGGCAGAAACATGGAAGGAAACGAATGAAATAATGAAAAAGATTCAAATCTTTGTAAACAAATGTCTGAGAAAAATATTAGGAATAAGGTTGCCGGAAACCATCACAAACGAGGAACTTGTCACGTGATTTTGCAATCTCGTGTTATTTTGCAATTTTTGAGTTATTTTAAATTATTGTTAAGATTTTTCAGTACGGTCCTGTCCTTAAGTTTGATTCCGTATCGATTTTTTTATTTCTGCTACAGTTTAAATTCGTTTTGTCTGGAGGACAGGAAAACTTAAATCTATTTTGGCACGTTCTTTGCTTGTAATTCTACGAATTCTTAAAAGTTATTTTGATATGTTTCATTTTTATAAAAGGTTCCCTTTGTTCAAAATCACTAAGGTGACCTAATTTCATGCGTGTTTCATCAAGAGAACCCCCCCTGTACGTTCAGCGTGTCAGCCGATTGTTCCGTGGCTTGATTTCGATTCTTCCTTCTTTCCCCTCTTCAGTGCGTGAAAGTTTACCAACCATGCCGCACGTCTTCTGAGACGTGGTGCAGTATTTATTGGTCCAAGGGTAGGTTCTTACAAATCCCGGAAAGGTTTCCATTATCGATGATTTCATCGTGGAGGATCACAGTAGCGACATAGTCAGATTCCAAAAGGAACGCCATTATAATTCCGGAAAGAAATAGACTTGTGTGTGAGAAAGTTTAAGTGACAGTGTTGTCGTGCCGTCTACACAATTTCCTCGTTGAGGGATCAAGTAAACCCGCCCCCTAAATGATTATTCTTCGTTTTGTTTTGCACCCGTCTTCGAAGGAAGAACATCTCGCCGTCCAACTTCACGCCACTCCCTGGTTTTTAAGAACAAACATCTCGCCAGGTAAAACTGTCTCCTCTTTATGCTACTCCTGCTTTCTTCGTTTGTGTTTTAACGTCAGTTTTGATTTTTTTTCGTCGCCTCTTGCCGACAGGCCTTCTTCAGTGTTCTTTTTGTTTGAAGTTAATAAGTACCGCCTTCTGCATTTGCCTTTGTGTTAGGTGTGCAACCTGTTTTTCAAATAACCGATAGCTAGTTTATCTGTTTTATCCAGTGGCATGTGGTGAAGGCTTTGTGAACCTCACCTAGGGCGGATCCAATGTTCACATTGCAAATTTGAGGGCCCCTGGCAACTCAGTTGACTGGCTTATTAGTAGTAATTTTGGTATTCAAGTAACGTTCATTTGGTGTTTGTAAAGTAAAGTCTTTTGCGTTCAAATTGTAGTCAAGTTTAGATTATTATTTTGTAATATTGTGTTGCATGTGTGAAATTATTTGGTGCTTATTGAACTTGTTAAATTGTTATTCTATTATTTGTGTCTTCCTATCTTTGTTTGGCATATGTGCATCTAAAATGCGTGCAAGTTTCAACCTGATCGGAGCAATGTAGGAGGTGTGCCGAGCAAACGTACCTTAGTAACCGGACAACCCTCATACTATGACAACTCAATTTACTGAATTAAGTATTTGGTTTTTAAATTAGCTTTGGTTTTCATGGCTTTTAACTCTTTTACTCTAATTTATGAAAATAATTGATATAATTAGTAAGGTTGCATATTTCTCAAACACTGGTTCACAAATGCTTGTAGTTTATTTCGAATGTTATTTGTTAAGTACCACGATTCGCACCCGTACAAAAACACTGGTTTTATCATTGAATTAAACACTTTCACTTTAGTACATACCTATGCCATAGGTATGAAAGGCTAGCAAATGCTCCTCGGGCTTTATGTATTCTTTCTTCAATATCTTCTCGGGTTCCTCCTGCTTTGGTAATTATACTGCCTAGATATGAGAAACTGCATACCTCTTCTATGGTCTCTCCTTCTGATGTTATCTCCCTTTCTGCATTTTTTCTTATTTATTCTAAGCCCCATTTTCTTTGCTTCTACTGTGAGGCTATCTAGTTTTTCTTGCAATGTTTGTCTCCCCTTCGCTAGTAAACATACATCATCAGCGTACTCTAAAGCTTCTAGTAGTTCTAGTGTATTATTCAGACCCCATGCTATACCTCTCCTTCTTTTACTTGCATTCTTCATAATTTCATCCATTGTAATTAGAAAAAGTATTGATGCGAGTATACAGCCTTGTCTTAACCCTGTGCTTGTGGCAAATGGTGTGGATAGCTCTCCCTTGTGTAATATTCTGCTTGTGGAATCTGTGTAGCTTAACTTTATCAATCATACTAGCTTTTGTAATTGCTGCTGTGTCCTTCTTTGTTTAAAACTGGTGTTTCTCTTCCATCTTTTCTTTTGTTGCATAGCTGATTAATGGTTTTGTACAATTCCTTGCTATTGCCTTTCTGCGCAGCTGTTTGTGCTCTCTCTGCTAGTCCTTCCATATAGTTACTTTTATCCTTTTTTATGCCGTTTTTCACTTCGTTGTTTTTTCTTATATATTGTATCTGTAATTTCTTTTTTTTGTTCTTCATCCTTTGTTTGAAGGCACAAACCTTTCTTCTTGGATCTTTCATCATGTTTCATCGCTGATCCATTTTGCTCTATTGGTTGTTTTTTTGTCTAGAGTTTTTTCACAAGCTTCCGTATTTTTTCCATACTTCCCCATCATAGTTAATATCACTTGCTCTTTGTTGGGTGTATTCTGTAAATTTTCTTTTTGTTTCTAAAGTGGTCTTAGTATTATATATCTTCCTTCTGATTGTTGTTTTGGTTTCTTTGTATCTTTTCCAGTCAGTAAAAATGCTACTAATAAGCACGGTGGAGGTCAATTAATTAACTAAAATTAATATTCCTAGCATGTTCTTCCTTTTACTGTAATTCTCACGGATGTATGTTCGAAAATGCCACTCTTCGTTTCAATAATTAATCAGAAATAAGTGTTATTTGTTATTTTTCGACGTTTAACGTTCAAAACACCTTTTGGAAATCACACTTTTACAAGGAGAATTCTTTTAATAAATTGAAATGATTTTTTTGCAAAATCTGTATAAAAAGGTGATAGTTTTCTATGTAGTATTAAAAGAAAAGATTAAGAGCGATTAATGTCCATTTCGAAATTCATAATAAACGGAGGAAAAAAAATTAAATTGACAGCCATTAATTTGCAAGTTTCAATTGAAAATTATGAGTATTAAAGTTTCACAGAGACATGATCGCATCGTGCTTACATGAAGTTTATAACAGAATTAAAAAAGTGAACATATATTGAATACTATACAGGGTGACAATAATCTACCTGTGTTGTATGGGTAACTTTGTTATTATAGAAGTTAGAGAGTCGGCTAAATTAGCAAAGTTGGGCAGAATTTCAAGACAAATTAGATGCCAGTTTGACATTTGACATACACTTTCAACTTTTTCAAATATTTCGAAAAAACTAAAAACATGCGATTTTTTAAATGTTTTATAATTCCACAACCACCTATTCTAAAACCAAAGTGAAATATGTTTCTTGTAGATATTTTTACGTAGAATTATAAAAAAATATCTACAAAGTCATAGCACTCCCGATTTTTGAGATATAAGACAAACTTACGTTTTTTTAAATGGCAACCATAGTAGGCTATGGATTCATTAAAGAGCATATTTTTTGCTCATTTCAAAAATGTATAGGTTGTCATATCTGTTTCGGTTAATTTTCTCAGAATTTGCAAAAAACTCTAAGTGATCATAATTAATAATTAGCTGCATAGTATAACAAGAGTGCCTTGGAATTGGAAAACAACAAAACAAATTTAATTGCCAAAATTATTCCTGTTTTGCTGATAATTACGGATGTGAATGTGTTAAGTAGTTCTGTTAAAATGGCTTACTCGTGGGAAGAAAGAATAGTTATTTATTATACAAGACGATAAAATTGTATTTTATCTTCGAGGGCGTATTTTAGCGTCGAGACGCCAGTCGAGACGCTAATTACGCTCGAGAAGATAATTAAATTTTATCGTCGTGTATAATACTCTATTTTTTTCTATAGCATTTATTTTAAAGGAAAAAAATTATAAAATAAATTTTATTTGGCATTTATTTGACATTGACGTTTAAAAAATTACAAGGCGAGTCACGTTTTAAAATGTCATTATCGTCATCATGTTGGAAACACATTGTATCCAACAGATTTAGAAAGAAGATTCAATTATGCTATGTGGTTTGTTGAAGAAAGTGAAAGAAACGAAGTCTTTTCTCAATCAATTCTATTTTCTAATGAAGCCAAATTTACAAATAAAATGGTTTATTTAATAGAAAAAATCATATTTACTGGGCAAGGGAAAATCCACACTTAACGGTTGAAAGGCGAGAGCAATACGTTTTTTCTATTAACGTTTGGTGCGGCATTCTTGGAACAAAACTTCTCGGTCCTTATTTTTATGAGGAAAATCTAAATTCAGAGAGGCAGTTGCTATTTTTACGTAATCAATTCGAAGAAATGTTGGACGATCTTCCATTAAATTTTATACAAAATTTGAATTACTTCCAACACGATGGAGCACCTGCTCACAATGCTCACACTGTGTGGTCACCATTTATTGGAAAGATTTCCTAATTGGATAGGTACCAGAGGTCCTATTGCGCGGCCTCCCAGGTCTCTGGACTTAACTCCCCTAGATTTTTTTTGTGGGGAACTATTAAAGACAAAGTGTACAAAGAAAAGCCTCATAAGTTATTATTTAGTTCTGTTATCCATAATGATAGTTACTAAGTACCTATTTTATTTGTTATTTGTTTAATTAAAAAAAATTGATAATTTCAATTGTTTTTGCTGATGAGTTACTAAACAAGAGACTATGACAAAATCCCAAGCCATTCTTAGTTCATGGTTATTATTTACAGTCATTTTCTATTGCTTTTCCTCTTTTGTCAATTGTGTTTCAATGTGTGTCTAATGGTTTTCCAATGATTCTATATTAGTAGGCTTGTTTTGTCAATGAAATTCCCTTTGTGTCAAATGTGTTTCCGTATTTGTCAGTTGACTTTCACAAACATTTTGCATGTTTAAATATTTGGCGTAAAGATATGGATAATCAACAGGATAATGGTCACAGGAGAAGAAACGCCAAAATAAGCAACGAAGTACGCATCTTAATCATTAATTCTTTGAATAATGGTTCCACGGTGAAAAATGTAGCAACACAATTTTCAGTTTTACCTGATACCGTTAGAAAAATGTATGCAACTTATAGGAGGACTAATAATGTTGCAAAGGTAAGTGCTGGGCATCGACAGCCAAAATTATCTTTAGCTCAGAAAGAACAAATTTGTGACTGGGTTGATGTAGACTGCTCCTTGACTCTGCGCCAGTTGAAAGAAAAATGTTTAAACGAATGGCCACTTCTTCAACAAATATCAGTGTCTACGATTGATAGGGCTCTTAGGAACTTTCACTACTCTTTTAAAAGAACGTCATTTGTACCCGAAAGAAGAAATACACCTGAAATAATTCAAACTCGTTTTGATTACGCCGTGCAGTATAATTATGCTGGAAAGAGAAAAAATTTATTTTATTGATGAGTACGGCATTCAAGTAAACTCGAGAGTTTCCTACGGAAGGTCTATGAAAAATACCCGTGCATCAAAAATAAAAGCCCAATTAAGAGGACGCAATTATTCTGTTGCTGCGGCCATGAACACAAATTCCGTGTATGTGTTTCAAATTCAAGATATGCCCTACAATGCAGTTCACTTTTCTGAATTTCTCACAACGTTAATTAACCATTTACATCAGGACGGTGTAGAAGGAGCGCATATTGTTATGGATAATGTTAGATTCCATAAAAATGAAGAAGTATTGGCTCTCATTAGAGCCCATGGTCATTTTCCGGTGTTTTTACCTGCAAACAGATAATAAAAAGAGCTCAGCCGGCGAATGAAAACGAATTATATGAGGCAGTTCATAATGCATCTGAGCATATTAGTCCAGAAAATTGTTTGCATTATGTTCAGCATATGGAATCATATTTACACGACTGTTTACAAAGAAATGAAATTTTGAATTAGGTATAGGTTACGTATATAATATGTATGTATACAATAGTGTTGTTACTATGTGTTTCTGTGAATAAAAATAAAGTAAATCTGTGACTTTTCTGTATATGTAGAACATATTTCAATTTTGAAATGTAGAAGGTAAGTATGTAATGTAATAAAAAAAGTGGGAAAAGCATTATCTAAAAACGGAAAGAGATTTGACAAATAGGGAATGTCATTTGCAACATAACTTTGACGTTTCATAATCTGGAAAGTCATTTGCTAAACAGGGAAACGCAATTGACAAAAGAGGAAAAGCAAAAGAAAAACACTGTATCATCATTAATTTCAGTTTTTTGCAAATTCTGAGAAAATTAACGGAAACAGATATGACAACCTATACATTTTTGAAATCAGCAAAAAATAAGCTCTTTAATGAATCCATAGCCTACTATGGTTGCCATTTAAAAAAACGTAAGTTTGGCTTATATCTCAAAAATCGAGAGTGCTACGACTTTGTAGATATTTTTTTATAATTCTACGTAAAAATATCTACAAGAAACATATTTCACTTTGGTTTTAGAATAGGTGGTTATGGAATTATAAAACATTTAAAAAATCGCATGTTTTTAGTTTTTTCGAAATATTTGAAAAAGTTGAAAGTGTATGTCAAATGTCAAACTGGCATCTAATTTGTCTTGAAATTCTGCCCAACTTTGCTAATTTAGCCGACTCTCTAACTTCTATAATAACAAAGTTACCCATGCAACACAGGTAGATTATTGTCACCCTGTACTATACCTTAAGTACCTAATCAGTTTTTTAACAAGAGGGAAATATCTAAAGAAACAAAAATTAGAATATATAAAGCAGTTTTGGTGCCCACACTGATGTATGGCAGTGAATCATGGGTATCAACAAACTACCTTTAAAAAAATATATCAGCATGTGAAATGATAATATTACGTAGGATCACGGGTGTTACAAAAATGGACAAAATTAAAAGTGAAACAATAAGGACAAACCTGAATGAATGTGAAAAGTGTGCTACAATGCTACAAAAAATAGTGACACAACAGTTAAGATGGTTCGGACATTTAATACAAATGAACAATGAAAAAATTGTGAAAGTGATCTGGGAAACACAGGCACGAGAGAAGAGGAAGGGGGGTATACTGAGGAAAAAGTGGAATACTGAAACAGCTGAGATATTAACCCTTAACTGCTCACATGAAATTTCTGTGCACCAACATTCATGTGGCATCTAACAGACTACTACTCTAAAAGGCCCAAAAAACTGTGGTTTTCCAAAAAACTTGTTTTATTTTTTATCCTTCTACATGGTATATCTTTATAACTATAACTTTCTAAATTTTAATAAAAATATAAAAAAATTGTGTAAGTATTGCAACTAAAAGTTTTAATGTTTATCACTGCATGTGTTGCAAGCTGGTTTCGAGCATTGTAGACAGATCTCGATAATTTCTTTACAATTATCGCTAACGCCCTCTAGTTGATACAGCAAGTAGTTAATAAATAGGATGGAGATTAGCTGAAGTTTCAGTTACAAAAGTATTTTAATTACAAAAATATTCATTACTTTATATCTCGCGTAGTCTGTCAGACGCCACCTGAGCGGTTAAGGTGGGTTAAGGGTTAAAGGAAAAAGGATTAAGCTGAAAGCAAGTAAAATAAGACGCTAAAAATAGGAAGAAATGAAGAAAAATCGTTACCTCTACACCCATGGTAGAAGAGTTTGGGGATAAATAAGCACTATTTTATACTTTTTAATTGGGTATTTCGCCACCAATTAAGAAGTATAAAATGTCAAATTTGCCACAACAAACCATTAGAAAATATTTTATTATTTAATTTGAGTTAAGCAAAAATTTACTAATAAAAAAAAACTAAAACAAACACTACTTTAACTAAACAGTTTTCAAACCGACACACTGATAAGCATACGAAATAATTAAAGATAATTTCACCTGATAACAATACACTGATCTTTTCGTGTACTTTTCATATCGTTGTAACTACTATCACCAATAGCAAAAATATGAGGTGGTAAATCGCCAATTTTACGATCCCTGTATTCCTTAATTAAGGCATTTGTATAAATTGGTAAAAATTCATACGGATTGAGTGCAACCAACATGGAGCCAGTGTATGTCTGCAAATTGACAGATTAACAAAGTTCAACCAAATCATAAGTAAAACTTACATAAATCAATTTATTATAGTAACGAATCTGTAAATTCCTTAATATGGCATGTTCTTGAAGATCACCTAAGTTAATCATATCTTCGACGCCCTGAATCGATGTCGTATGCATCGATTTGAGAACCTGTTGATGACTAATCGATACTTCCTTACCGTTGTCATCTTTAATACGAATTTGTTTTTGATTTGCTGACAAGATCTTTCCACCGATCGGTACATCGAATTGACCACTCTTAACGGGCTGTACCCATACGTAATCACCCTACAAGTTAAGCATTTTATTAAACGTATCAAATCATAAGTAGCGAACTTACCACTACTAAACTGGTATGATCCATGTTTCTTTTTTTAATTTAAGAAAACATATTATATTTTAAACTAAAATTCAGAACCAGGTTTCTCCATTACACATTAGACATAAATATATTTATCACTCATTACGTTATCATTGTTATCACTTATCAAACCCTTGAAATATCTTTATACACTTGCCAATCATTAACTAAAAATGCCAAGATAAGGAAGGTACAAATTTTATCTTTGTAATTAATATCACTGGGTGATATTAATGAGGATTAATAATCAAACCATATCGTAATGCACACAAAGCAACTAAACGGTTTGCGACTTTATTATTACAAAAATATATTATCAAAATCCATCGCTTAATTAAAAATGCTCTCGAACGTGTTGTTATTTAAAATTTATTCCTTACAATAATCTTACAATGAGATATCAAACCCAAAAACACAACATATTAAGACACGACCGAAACGTAGTAAACACATCGGAATTAAACTATTTAAAAATTTAATTAAGCTAATTCTACATCTTTAAAATGGTCTTTCATTTTCGTAACAGCTTTATATCTATGCGATATCCTATTCTTCTCTTCTTTAGGTAATTCCGCGTATGTTTTGGTATATCCATTTGGTTGAAAACAAGGATCCCACCCGAAATCCCTTGGTCCTCTTGGATATACTATTTCACCATCGGTTCGGCCTTGAAATAGAACAACTTTATCATCTGGTTGACCTGGATGATATGCGAAAGTGCAAACTGCAACGGCTGTTTTGTCCTCATATCCTGCCAACATTTTATGTAAACCTTCAGGACCTAACTTGTCTAGGAACCATTTGATGTAAGGTCCTGGTAAGCCTTTCATTGCATTAAAACATAAAGAGGTATCTTCAACAATCACTGGTCCGCCTACTATTTTAGCTGCTTCTTTACATTTTTTAACACACACATCGTCAACTTCGCCTTGTAATTCTGGTAAATCTAACTTTTGGCTAATTAGTTGACGAGGAAATGAATTTCCTAATATGGCAACAACTTCCTCTAATTTTTTTGCATTTCCGGTTACGAATGTTATGGGTTTCGACATTTTTATGTAAAATTTTAAAGATCTTTTGAAATACTTTGATAATTAAAGTTATAAAACCGGTGTTGCTTAAACATAACCTCAAAACGTTAAGAAATATCTGACATTAGTACAACTGATCTACTGTTCATTGAACCTAATTTCCGAACAAATTATTAAAATATTTTAAATTTAAGCTTTGTTATTAATTTTTAAAGATTAATTGATAATATACTACGACTAAATTATTTCAGTATTAGAAAATATTAAAATAAAACGTTACATTCTGCTTCTACGTCATTTGCTCTGAGCTGTCGATTCTGATTACGAAGGAAATATTATTCACGTTCTGAATAATGATGATTAAGAATAATCAAATAGTCATTTACACGGAAATAGATAACAGGACTTCCACATTCCATCTCCTTATCGGATGCTTACGTTTTAAATGTATGCCAGTATGCAAATCAAAATAATAAAAAGCTGTCTTAGACTAAACTTATCTTTGAATGATAAATAAATATCATTTAATTAGTAACAACCTTCCCATAAACAGAAATCAAGGCAAACTCAAGATATTTGTTTATTAATATATAATTAAAAACCAAACTTTAGTTCAAGCGTCTCATGTAATTTGCAACTACTTAAACTGTCATTTTGACAGTCAGTATTGAATTACAGCCAGTTAAAAATGTTCTCGTGAATAGTTATGGAAAATTATTATGGGTTTTTTTTATAATACTTTAAGTTAATGCGTATAAAGCAACAAAACTCAAATAATGTCAAACAATGTGGAACTATGGAATACGACTGACAATGTCGAAATAATTGGTGAGCTCAATGAAAGTATTATTAAAATAGCAAATATCAACAAACATCTTTACTTGCTCACGATAAATTATAATCTCTATCATGGAATTATCGAAATACTAGAAAATCGGCAGCAACTGCAGCTTATCCAATACCATAAAGCGAAGTTTCGTGATATCGATTCGTGCTGTGAATATTTATATGCAATAGATTTAGAAGGACGAGTTTTGAAATACGATGAAAATTTGGAAATCTTAAATGAAATTGCATTAACAGAAGAGTCCAAAACATGTAGTCATGGGCATAGTACAATAAAGTTTAAAATGAAAGCCGAAAAATTAGCCGTAGGAGAATTCGGAGCTTTGTATGTTACAGATACGGGGCAGTTATGGGCTTCAGGAACTATGCCACAAGTAGGTATTAATAGTACAAATCCAAAACGAGTAGCCTTTTTTGAAAATAGATTTACTCACACTATAAATATCGGTAATGATTTTGCCATCGTTATTGTAAGTAAACAAGTTAGAAGCGAAGATACGGACAGTGACGAATGTGATGAGGATGTTTTTGTGCCGAATTGTCCGCATTGCATGTCAGTGTCCCCAAATTGTCAAAACTATGATACTTGCCCTTTAGGATTAACAGTCAAGAATGATATGACAGACACTACTTCTACGAGTAGCAAAAACGATAGTACAAGTACAACATCAAATGATAGAAGTAAATGTGTACATTACGATCACACCTCTGAGTTTACCGAATCAAGCGAATGTAGCGAAAAAATCGAAAAGAATATAATATTTAGAAATACAGAGGCAGCACGAGACTTCCTAACCCGGCAATTTTCATGGATGTCTTCAGCCGGAGAAGAATATTTAGCCGAATGTACGGAGAAGCCAACGAGAATAATAAAAGAGAACGTAACAAATATGGCTAGTTTCGTATACGAAGGTGTGAAAACCGTAGGTGACAAAGTTGTTACTTTATCCAGACACGTCAGTGGTAGTTCGGATAATTGCGATGTGTTAGAAATGGCAGAAGATGTTCCTTTACCAAGAATTACATCCAAAGACGAGTTTATGTGGTCCCTGAGTCAGGGCACGTCTGAGAAAGATCTTTCTGAACATGGAATTCAAGAACGTTGCAATGGTGTGCTTAAATGCGGATCGAATTTGTTAAACTGTGAAGTTTGGACTTGGGGGAACGTTGCACATGGACAATTAGGTATGGTCGTTATTTATTGACTAATTTTCTGTTCGATTTAAGCTTAAATATAATTTATGCTATTTTAATGTCGCATATTTATGTAATGATTGGGAGAATTCGACTGTCTTAATAAGATAAGTTAGTAGTAAAATGACATAACAGGACCATTTGTTTATTTGCATATTAAAAATAGTAATTCACAGTAACCGCTTGGTTAAATTTGAGGAATGTTAAGTGCGCATGTTATGCATGAGAAAATGACTGGTATGAATTTAAGTGTTTTTGTTCGTGGTTTTAGTAAGGTCACAAGTAATTAAGAATAATTATTTGTGTGCAGACCGGAATTTCCCAATTGTTTTTCTAAATATATACAGTCATGTCCAATGATAAATACTATTTGTGCTGCAAAGATAAGCAAAGTAAAAATCTAGTGTGCATAAAATGTGGAAGTATCTTCCATAAAAGCTGTGCTGCAAGATTAAAACCAAAAGTGATTGACAGTACCAGAGTTATCTGCTTCGAATGTGAAAAACGTGATAAAGACGACGTAAACGCAAGCCAGGACGAGGATGAAACTAAGGCACTGTTAAGAGAAATAATCCAAGGTAAAAATGAAACAATTGCAGACAAAGAAATAATAATTAAAGACAAATTAAGAATAATAGGAATACTAGAACAGAAAATACGTGATCTGGAAGATAAACAACAGGTCAGAGGACAAAATGTAAATAAAAATAAACCCTTACTATCACACGTAGATAAGCAATCCAAACCAACAGACATTAATAACTCGAAGACAGGCAACCAAAGTAACACATATGTACACACAAATGCCTACCCTGAATTAAAAGTTCAAAATAATTTAACCACAGAAATAACACCAAATGAACATAAAATATCATATGCTAAGATGCTAGAGACCACACAAAGAACTAAAATGAATGAGATAATAAATCTCGAAACAGACAACAATAAAACGAAACAGGTAGAAAATGGCAACGGTTTTAAAACAGTTGATTTCAGAAAAAGAAGATTTAATCGAAACAAAACCCAAATAAGTAACGGGACAAACGAAAATGACAGTTTTGCAGGGATCCAAAAAAAGGCGTGGTTGCACATCTCACGCATAAAAAGGGATGTCCAAGCGACAAACATAGAATCCTACTTGAGAAAAAAAGATCTACTTAAAAATGCAGAGATAACAATTGAAGAACTGCCAACTAAAGAAAACCAAAACAAATGTTTTATGGTAGGGGTAAATTATGACTTACTAAACGAAGTGTACAAAGAAGATTTCTGGCCTAATGGAGTCGGATATAAACGATTTGACTTCAAATTGTACCACAAACAAAAACAAGCTAACCAACAAAATAACAACACTAATTCTTTTTTAGATCACCAAATAAACCCAGTCCGCATACGCTGAAAACACTTCCAGCACAATTGAACACAAACCATAAAACAAAAGGTACCAGAAAGCAATCAAGTTTTACCCTGATTCATCAAAACGTACAATGCTTAAGCACCAGTATACAAGAGATAACCAAATTGGCACAAGAAAAACAATGTGACATTCTTTGCTTATCTGAACACTGGCTCACAGATAATCAAATAAATATACCAAAACTTACAAACTTGACTCTAGCAGCATATTTCTGCAGGCAAGCAAAACATCACGGAGGAGTGGCAATATACATTAAAGACCACATTAAATACAGCCAAAACACCGATATCGGGAAATTAACGTCACCAAAAGAAATAGAAGATGCAGCAACAACAATTCAACTGTGTATTAACATAGTAATAATAACAATATACAGACCACCAGATGGAAACATCGATGTTTTTTTCGAGACATTAGAACACTTATTGGAAATACTTTTTAACAAAAATGAGAAATTTATAATCACTGGTGACTTGAACATAAATACAAAAGTTGAGTCCAAAAACTCTACAGAATTAATAGCACTCCTCAATGCATATAACTTAAAACTATTAATAAAGGAACCGACCAGAATAACAGCGAAAAGTCGAACATGCATTGACAACATTATAACAAATATTCAAAATTGTAACACAACTGTTCTGGACACCCATATTTCAGACCATACGGCACAAATAATGCACGGAGAGATAGCGTCACATAAAAGACCAGAATTCATCTATTCAAGAAGCATCACTAACAATACCATACAAACTTTCACAGAAATGGTTGCTAAAGAAACATGGACCGACTTATATAATCTAACAGACACCAACACAAAGTGGGAAACTTTTACACAAACATTAATATACCACCTGAATGGCACCATGCCCATTACCAAAAAAATAAAAAAGCAACATAAACAGAAAACCACACCATCGCCCGAAATACAAAAATGTAAACACGAGTTAGATGTGCTATATGTATTACAGCACTATATGCCAAATGGGGAAAAACACTACAAAGCGAAAAAATTAAAGTATAACTCACTATTAACGGAACAAAAGAAAACCCAACATAACGAATTAATACGAAAATCGGACAACAAAGCAAAAACCATGTGGAAAATAGTAAGCAACAATGTAAACATAAAAAACTCAAGTACAGAAATAGCAGCAACGGAAGGGACACCAACAGCAACCCAATTCAACGAATATTTTGGTACGTGTGCAGCACAATTGATAACACAAAATCAAACAGACACTACATACCAGTGCAACATACCAAACAACAATATGAAAATGGCTTTCGAGGAAACTACAGAGGAGGAAATATTAGAAATCGTAAAACATCTAAAAAACAAAAAGAGCTCTGGCATAGATGGGATTCCGGTAACCCTCTTAAAACAATCGGTGCATGTAATTTCTAAACCACTATGTCATTTAATAAATCATTCTCTAATCAACGGAATTTTTCCTGAATGTTTGAAAGTAGCAATTATAAAACCTTTATACAAAAAAGGATCTCGAAACGAGGAATCAAGTTATAGACCAATAAGTTTACTAACCTCTATATCAAAGGTAATAGAAAAAGTGGCATTCAAAAGAATATATTCTTTTATGGATACGTGTAAACTATGGAACAACGCTCAACACGGTTTTACGAAATATCGAAGTACGGAAACAGCCATCTACGATTTCACACAATATATCCTAGACGCACTCGAAGAAAAGAACATTCCCTGTGGGATATTTGTAGATCTTTCAAAAGCGTTTGATTGTCTAAACCATCAGATTTTAATCACAAAACTTAAACACTACGGATTCCACGACATTTCCCTTAAATGGCTAATAAGCTATCTACAGAATCGTAAACAAAAAGTAGTCACACATAAAAATGGTAAATGTGAAGAATCTGCGATAAGAGAACTCAGCCTAGGAGCACCACAGGGCAGTATACTGGCTCCATTACTCTTTATCATCTTCATAAATGATCTCACAACACACATTGAGCAAGCCCATGTTAAAATTGTACAATACGCAGATGACACAAATTTCATCACCAAATCAAAGACGACTGAAAACATGAAAGAAGACGCCGATAATTGTATGAAGCAGGCCAAAACATGGTTCCAAGAAAACAAACTTGCATTGAACGCTGAAAAAACGCATTGCATTATATTTAAAACCAATAATGCAATTAAAACGGACGATGTTTTATGCTTGGCAGGAAAAGAAATCAAGTGCAGCGAATACACTAAGTTTTTAGGAATCCAAATAGATGATAGATTAACATGGAATCATCATTTAACGTACTTGAACCGCAAGTTAAATACAGTATGCTATGCACTTAGAGTGTTGTCTAAAACAACAGACTTACAAACATTAAAAACAGTATACTACGCGAATTTCTACTCACTGCTACAGTATGGAATAGTTTTCTGGGGAGAAAGTTCCAACATAAATACATTATTTGTTACACAAAAACGAGCTATCAGAATACTCGCTAAACTAAAAGGTAGAGACTCCTGTCGGGGTGTTTTTAGAGCGAACAATTTACTCACAATATATGCAATCCATATATACAAATGTTTAGTGTACCTAGCAACACATATAGATCTGTATGAAAATTTTCTAACAAAAACCTCAAACTACAATTTACGAGAGCAACATCTGATACATTTTCCTAACCACCGACTATCAAAATATGAAAAAGGCACACTGTACAAAAGTATCGTCTTCTACAATAATCTACCGCCTTATATTAGGAGTGAACTTTACAACCCCAACAAATTCAAAAAAGATGTCTACGTGTACTTGGAAAACGTGGAACCATATTGCCTCCAAGAATACAACACAACCACAAGGATGTAACCTTCTCAAAGAACTTCTCGTTGACGTTTCAAACACAATATGTATTTACATATTTGATTATATTATAGTGTACCTGCATACTGTTATGTTTTGAATAAAATTTATTATTATTATTATTATTATTATTATGTCCCCGGATTGAGTTTACAATAGGTATGATTGACCAAAAATTTTCGAATTGGAATTTCATATTTTGGGATTCCGCCCTGCTTGGTCTGAAACTTATTTTTAGTTTACTTTCGATTTTTTAAAATCAAGTAGGCCTTTACAGTTGAGCAATAACTCTTTTCGTTTCAGGTAAAGTACCTTTTCCGCTCACAGTACGCCAAAGTGTTACTAAGAAAAGTTGTTCGGAATGAAAAGTTATGGCGGTGTACAAATTTTCAGAACGATCGGCCTACTTTGATAAAATTCATTATTTGTCAATTTCGTTTCAGGTAAAGTACTGTTTCCATTTACAGTACGCCAATATTTTACTAAGAAAAGATCTTCAGAATAAAAATTTATGGAGTTGTGCAAATTTTCAGAATGATCGGCCTACTTTGAAAATGAAGTTGACACAAAAGGAAACTGACCAATACTGGATTTTATCAAAGTAGGCCGATCATTCTGAAAATTTGCATAACTCCATAACTTTTTATTCTGAACAACTTTTCTTAGTAAAATATTGGCGTACTGTGAACTGAAACAGTACTTTACCTCAAACGAAATTGACAAATAATGAATTTTATCAAAGTAGGCCGATCTTTCTGAAAATTTGTACACCGCCATAACTTTTCATTCTGAACAACTTTTATTAGTAACACTTTGGCGTACTGTGAACGGCAAAGGTACTTTACCTGAAACGAAAAGAGTTATTGCTCAACTGTAAAGGCCTACTTGATTTAAAAAAATCGAAAGTAAACTAAAAATAAGTTTCAGACCAAGCAGGGCGGAATCCCAAAATATGAAATTCCAATTCGAAAATTTTTGGTCAATCATACCTATTGTAAACTCAATCCGGGGACATACTGTATACAGTAATACCTCGCATAGTCCGGGTAATCGGTTCCGCCAATATGCCGGACTGTTTGAAACCGGACTAATCGAGGAACTAAATACATACAAAAAATGATAATTAGTTCCCAACGCGATTAATAAATTCAAATGTCTTTATTAGAAATAATTTTTTAAAAAATGCATGTTTTTCGTAATTCATTTTTTAATAACTTCTTTCTGGCGAATTTTAGCGCAAAAGAAGTTATTTACCGACTTGTAGGGGATAAAATTTCCTGCAAATTTTGTTATTTAAAGTTTTTTTGTACGATTAATAACAACGGAGCTATGAAGCTTCCAAGAAAGGGTAAAATTGCCTAACTTCGCAAAATTTTGAGTTTGTTTCCACTTTACATCGCAATAACTCCGTAACACTTAATTTTAGCGTAAAAGTCCTTATAATCAATCTTGTAGAGAATTTAATTACCTACAAAATCCGTGTATCAATTTTTTTTACGACCAATGCAACAGATTGGGGGTAAATTTACAAAAAAAAAAGAACGTAAAACTGTTTTTTTTTCAAGTTTAGTGCAGCAACGTTGTCCCTCCGGTTTTTGACACTATACTTGTTTTTATTCTCACCACTTCCAATTAACTTACAACTCCCTAAACATCACATGGTTGTAGTTGTTGGTGGATATCTCCTCCACTAAGTTGTTTGGAATCGAAATTTGACCTTTGGAGGTATTTGTGAAGATTCATTCGTCAACATTATGGCGCTGCTGTAATAGTGGTTTTTGATGGTTACCGTGAGGAACCTGCACTACAAAACACCAAGAGCGCTAAACGGGCAAGGAGGTATAAGACGAACACCTCAGCTGACGTGATGTTTGACAAAACAACTGTCAACCTAACACCTCAAGAGAAGTTCCTATGGAATGAGTGCGACAAACACCGATTCATAGCACTTCTTTTGTTGGAACGTTTCCAATTTTACTACAATGGCTTTCTTTTCTTTTCAATCTTCCCACTTTGTATACTTCTATTATCCCAACTTTCACTCCTAATTCTTTTTAAATAAATTCCGCCGTCTGTTCTAAATAATAAACGTAAACAATTTGTACACAGGAATCGGCGATAGTATAAAGAGGGAACGTCCGATGATCATAACAAAATTATCGAACGTGGGTGCACGAAAAGCATCAGTCCAGTGCAGCCACGCTGCCGTTACAACGTTGGATGGCCGAGCTTATTTATGGGGTAGAAACGACTATAATCAAGTTACAATTGATTCAACCGTCGATCAAAGTTCTCCTAGATTATTTACCTTGACTAACGATGAACGAATACGAGACTTAGCTTGTGGTGCTTTCCAAACGGTATTGCTTTCCAGTAAATTAAATTTGAAGTACATAGGGAAACACGAAAAGAATCAAGAAGATAAAATTATTACCCTTTATACTCAAATGCCGGAAAAGAATAAAGAAAATAATGTGAATAACGACGTCGAATTGCAACCACTGCCATGCAAAAACGTAAAAGTGAAAGGGGAAA
Source organism: Melanotus villosus (assembly GCA_963082815.1). Lineage (NCBI taxonomy): Eukaryota > Metazoa > Arthropoda > Insecta > Coleoptera > Elateridae > Melanotus > Melanotus villosus. The sequence goes on from OY720420.1 coordinate 10,212,665, forward strand.
TTTTAGTAACTTCCCAGTTCTTTTTGTTAAATAAAACTGGTTGGAGCGACAGTTCTATTTTAGAATTCACCGTTAGCGAGCAACAATTTCTGGATGATATGATAGTTGTATATATGAATCTAATAAAGACTATGTTAAAAAAGAGCATAACTACTGCAGATTGTACGGTTTACGAACAACTGACGGAAACGTATGCCGAACTATTATACTTTGCGGCAGCTAATGTGCACTCGTTATTAGATTTCACGAATGGACTTATTTCCGAATTAGAGATTATTATGTTTAAGTACGTCGAAGAGTATTTATTTATATACAGAAAATATTTAAGCGCAATAAACGATATTGTTAGTTTAGGAGGTTTTACTCACATATCAAAAGTCGTCGATATTTCTTCGTCGTTGTATAAAATTAAATCGGATGGTATATCAAAAAAAGATAAAAATACATCCGAACAAGTTATTTACAGTGCATTAATACTGCCACTTCAAAGACTGAATTCATATCCAACCCTAATACGTACTCTCATGGCATTTTCAAAAAAAGAACAAAGACTTCAAGAAATCCTTACGAAATGGACGAGCGTAATAGAAGAACAAGAACAAAAGCAAACCGAAGCCGAGAAAACTAAAGAATTTTGGCTCAATTCGGGTAAAGCCGTCGAACAACTTCGTACACCGAACAGAAGATTACTACGAGAAAGCCATAAACATCCGATACAATTACAAAATGCGGGCCGTTTCTCGTCGCATTGGTTTATTTTATTAACGGATATTTTAGTACACCTCAACGGTTCCACTCCTCATGTCCATAATTTAATGACGGTTTGGGTCGAACCCCCAACAGACGACAGTTACAGTCAAAACCAAATCTGTTTGAAAATGCCCGAAGAAACCTTAACGTTATGTACGACTGAATCAGAACCGAAAGCAGAATGGTTACAAGCCCTCCAAAATGCCATTAAATCCGTTCTTAATAAATCAAACGGAATTCAACCGCCCACTGTTAGAAGTGCAGAGTATACGTTTTCTAAGACTGGTTTTTACAAGGATGCCAAATATAAAGGCAGGTGGTCTAATGGGAAAATGCACGGATCGGGTAAGCTCGAATGGAGCGACGGTCGAATCTATACCGGACAGTTTAGTAATAATCAAATTCATGGATTTGGACGAATGGAATTACCAAATATTGGTATGTATGTAATATAACTTAGTAACCAAAACAATTAAATTATTTATTTAGGTGTTTACGAAGGTTTGTGGAAAGATAACCAACAGAACGGTTTCGGTATATTAAAATACTCAAACGGTGATGTATACAAAGGCTGCTTTAAAGACGGCGTGCCACATGGGCACGGTTCACTCAAACACGGTAGCTTCATGGCATCTGCTGCTTCCATTTACATCGGCGACTGGGTACTCGGTAACAAAAGCGGGTACGGCGTGATGGATGACATCGTAAGCGGAGAAAAATATTTAGGGACTTGGTCCGATAATAAAAAGCACGGAAGTGGATTGATCGTTACTTCCGATGGTATTTATTACGAAGGAACTTTCAGTCAAGATGTACTCACGGTGAGTACAATCGAAAATTAAATCGTTCAATAATTGTTTTCAATTTAATTATTTAAAGATAACCTTTAGCCTGTTTATAAAATTTAATGTAAAGTTCATTGACGCAGGGTCATGGGTTAATGATATTAGAAGATGGAACTCATTACGAAGGTGATTTTAAAGGAACGGGCAATCTCAACGGCAAAGGAACTTTGACTCTTAATTCCGGCCACACAATTGAAGGCAATCTGAGTGGGTCTTTAACTGACGGAATAAAAATTTCCAGTGGAATATTGAATCTTACCAAACTTCCTACAACCGATTTTTGTGTACGACCAAGCTCGTTCGCAAAACTTTGCACGTCCGTCAGTCACAAATGGAAGGCTTTGTTTCGACAATGTTACCAAATGTTAGGAGTGCCAGAAACGAATGCGAAAACAAACATAAAACCCCCTGACAGTCAAAAAATTTGGCAAAATATCGCCGTGTTAATATCCAATTCCCACCAAGGAACCTTGAAGAAGAACAAAAAGGCCGATCGAAGTTTGGAAAATTCCATTAATAATTTAGATACGATTCCGAAATTTGGTAGAAGCAAAATAGATGCCGAAAGTTACGCTGAAGTTAAACAATATTTATTAAAAGTATGAACTTTGACGACCCTTGATTTTCATTAAGTTTTCAAAATGTGTATTTTTCAGGCGTTTGAAAGTCCACACCACCCTTTAGGATCGTTATTAACGGATGTAACCGTAGCGTACACGACTACATACGGAGGTCTTCGAGCACATCCGTTGTTGCTAACTCACGCCGTAGCCGAATTACATTCGATCACAAAACGTATTTACGATATTATTAAGTTGTTATTCCCCGCCCTTCCTTGTTACGACAAAGAAATTCCCATTGAAAATAATGATGAAAGGTAAATTATCAAAGAGTGAGTCTTCGTCATCGAGTTAAATTGTTAAATTAAATTTCAGCGAAGTTATGAGTTTCCAAAATCTTTTATATCCGATCATTTTACCAAAAGTACACCAACCGTTGTTTATTCTTTATACTTTACATAATAAACCGCAAGATCTTCAGTACTGGAAAAGACTGATTGAATGGAATAAGCATTCTGACTTTACCTTAATGGCATTTTTGTCTGTCGATCAGTAAGGCGTCTTAATTATTTTAACAGACAATCTTAATATCCGTGCACTTTTAGAAAGTTCCTAGGAAATCAAGGACAGGATCAAGGGTTTTTGCCTTCGCCTGTTAAAGAACAGACGTTTCTCGAAGCCATCGAAACACTACAGCTGTTAAAAACAACATTTTCACCTTTAGAAAAATTGCTCATAATTAGGCAAACGTTTGAGAAAATGACCCAAGTTGTACAAGGACAGTTAGGGCACGATTACAAATGGAGCATGGATGATTTATTTCCGGCCTTTTTGTACGTCGTTGTAAGAGCTAGGATATTACAATTAGGTTCGGAGATTCATTTCATCGAGGATTTTATGGAGCCAAATTTGGAAAACGGAGAGTTAGGCATCATGTTTACTACGCTTAAGGTAAGTGTATTTGTGGTTTATTTAGTTGTGTTATAACGTACGGATATTTCAGGCATGCTACCAACAAATTCTACAAGAGAAAACTTCCATTAATTAATAAGTATTAAGTAGTAAGTATATGGGGGTCCATTTGATGTATGAAAAGTAATCGTTCGAATATCGGTAAGAATTTTATGTTGTGAATTCAATTAGTAATAGTACTAATGATGGTTAATAAAAAGAATTAGCATGAATATTAATATAAGTTTAATAATTTTTGTTACCAGACTCTAAATGATATTTTTGTAAAGACTGCAATAAGCAATCAGTATTTTATATGTGAGTTATTGCAATGTATTTTAGTTAAGTCCATCAGTAAGTAACTAGGATCATATCAGATTTTGTGATTATAAAAATACATTCCCAAAGTGTAAATAATTTTATCGTATTGTTATATTATTCAAAGTTTTAAATATAGTTATATTGAAGGTTCGTTTTTGGTACATATTCAAGACTAACTATTTGTGTGAAGATAATTTTCGGTATAAACCACTTACAAAACCATTCTTCCAAGTTTGTATAAATATGTAAGATAAATTAAGAGAAATTTTTGTACTGTTAGGAAATGCTGTCCACAATGTGTAACTAATTTAGTTAAGCCTTGAATATGTGACATTATTTTTATTATATTAAGTACCTGATTTTTGCTCAATTCTTAAATAAATTATTAATGGACATCCGAGTTTTTCAAATGTTTACACGATAAACACCGAACTCTGTTCTGCCAAATACTAAGGACGAAGTCAATCGAGATATTTTTTCAACGCCCAGTACACTTACACTTCTTTCGGTAGAAAAGGTAAAGCAAATTGTCGCTTGGTTGTCATTTTGTTCTGAAATGGGGTTTTTATCTATTTCGATTATAATTATTTTAGCCTTTCTGCAGTGTTGGTTTTACATTAAAGTTATGAACATTACAAAGCTTTTTTTGCTACTCCTTGAAAATTTTGTTTTTGACACATAAAATAGAATCTCAAATAACAATATCAGAGAAGAACTTCGAATCTATAACATTAAAGACAGAATATATAATTGCAAAGAGAGATGGAAACAATCTATGAATACAGTGGATGACACTAGACTTCCTAAACATGCAAAAGAATATAGATTATGCAGGAAGACGGGAAGTCTGTCGCCCAAGAATGAAGTGGAACCAAAGTGTATAATATTAAGTGAGCCGACCGTGTATGCTTCGTGTGTTAACAATTGCAGAACAGTTTGGTCTGCACGCGATAGGTGCGGGGTAGTAATATCCCCGGTGTGCGGAGAGAACCTAGGGCTAGATTTTGTTCCGCTGCAAGTTATTATATACGGCGCACACTAATTTTTGAACTATTTATTCGTATTTATTGTGATAATTTGCCTTCAAAATAATGGGAAGAACATGCTGTGTTCCCAATAGCACTTCAGGTTACAAAAGTAATCCTGAAAAAACCTTCTTTTTTAAAGTCCCTTCTTCTCCAAGCAAATTATTAGAATGGCAGCGAGAAATTCCTAGGGAAGACAGAGAATTAACAACCAAAGATTCTGTGTGTGAGAAGCACTTTAATGAAGATGACATTGTAAAATTCTGGGAATTTTGTAGCATTAAGGTAAGCTTAGATTGTAGGCGAGTAAATAGTTTTGCTTTGTTTTAATTTATTTTGTAGGAAAAATATAAATTTCCCAAATTAAAAGAGTCCGCAGTACCCTGTATATCTTCCTGGGGACCTGGAATCCACTGGCGGTTTCTCTGTTGGGTCAAATGGTCAATGACCTCCCAATACATTAATGAAAAATGACTATAATTAATTTTTGTTTGAATAGGAGCTGCATATCGGCATAACGTATTACACACTACACAGTAGAATATTAAATATTTAAAAAATATATTTCATCAATCTTTGTGCACGAACGTTTAAAAATAGCATTCGAATTCGTTGCGAAAACACACGATGGTCATTTTAAGTTTTGACTACTAGCAAGCCATACAACGCCGAACTATATCGAAGGTTTAAATGAGATTTGCGGGAGTAAGAGCGAAACAGATAGAATACAAGTTAACAAAGGACAACAAATGTTTTAAAATCCTCCTACAAGCTCTGTGGTCAATGTCCCCGCATCTCAGTTACCTCGTGTAACGCTTTCTTACTGTTTGTTAGGTTTTTTTTTAGAAAATTCAGTGAACTAAAATCGTGCAGTTTAAATTCTTATTCAGAAACAATGTCTGTGCAAACAATTAAGGACCTTAAAGCTCAAAATGGTTTGAATTTTGAAGAACGTTTGAAATTCAAAAAGAACGGAAGGCCTCGCCCCAATCTTAGTATTAAACAAACAACTAAAGACAAGAATAAAGAAATTAATAGGTATTTTAATAAATCTATGTATGATATCGCAGACTGGCTTTGTGGCTGTGATGTAAAAAACGCGTTTTTTTGTTTCTCCTGCTTATTATTTTGTGATGAAACGGTGTGGTGCATTGTGGGTGTGACAGACTTAAAACATTTAAAAATTAAAGTTCAAAAACATGCATTATCAGCAAATCACATGAAAAATGCAATGAATTGTGCTACACTTGGTAATGTCGATATTAGACTGCAATTAGAGAGTGCTTATCGAAAAGCAATAAAAGATTTTAATGAAAATGTTGATAAAAATAGATACATTCAGGCCTGACGAGAGGGGGGGGCAAGCAGGGCTGCAGCCCCGGGGCCCGGGCCCGGAGGGGCCCGGCCTCACACGATCACCATTATGTAATAACATTTTTGTATCGATTAATATATTAATTATTATAAATAAGAATATATTATTTTATTTTTATGAATTCATGTTGAAATTCAGGAGGGAATCGCCGAGAACGGTCTAAAACTTGGATGTCTTTTCCCCAGTATTTGCATTAGTCTGAGAATATTTTGTACATTACTAGTAACGGTAGCTCAAGCCGAAAGATCTTTCAGTAGACTGGCTCATATAAAAAATGATCTTAGATTAACCATGACGCAAAGTAGATTGTCTGATTTGGGGACTTTGACAACGGAACGCGATTTGGCTAGACAGACAAATTTTGACAGCATGATCGATGATTTTGCCAGTAGGAAGGTGAGAAAAGTTTTATTATAGTTTTTTATAACGACAGATCAATAAAAAAACCAATTAGGGTAGGCTGTGAAATTGAATTATTTTGAATTGGTACTTTAGCCACGTCCACAGAATGACATTTCTGACGTGAAAATTTAAAACTGAACGCTCTTGTCAAATTTTTTAAGTTTTTTATTTGGTGAAAAAATTTAAAGTTTGAAAAAATGGTATTCACTATAAAACAAAAAGCGAAAATTATTGAATGTTTCCTTCGAACCGGTGGCGTAAGAATAAATGGAGAGTGGCAATATTTACTTCATGACTGCATGACTGATTTTCGTGAAGAATAATACCCCGATTTAGTGTTCAATTACAATTATTTTCGCGACGTTGTAACTAAATCTGTGCAGTTAACTTAGAGAAAGTGGTAGTGTCGCTCGTAAAAGTGGAAGTGGACCGCCGCTTAGACGAACAGAAGCAACGATTGAATTACAGACGTTATAAAATGTCATTCCGTGGATGTGGCTAAAGTACCAATTCAAAATAATTCAATTTCACAGCCTACCCTAATTGGTATATTAATTTATTGATCTGTCGTTATTTTGTATTTATTAAATTATCATACTGTACTTAATGTAAAGTTGTGAATAATATATTTCAAATTAAAAATTATATGTATCAAAAAGTAGTACCCTTGATTTAACCCATCCCAAGGGGGCCCGCTAGTTTATTTTACCCCAGGGCCCGTACTGGCTCTCCACGGGCCTGGATACATTCTCAATACGATGGGGAACTTACTCTAATACCAGTGATAACTGTCTGAGTGCGTGAGTGGCACAGAGTAGTTCGGAAACCTCAGATCAGATCATCAAATATTCTTAGTTATTATATAAATGTTATACAATTACTATTTACTGTAAAACACTATTCAAATTTCTTTTTCATCTGTATTGAATTTTCCGTTAATAATAAATAATTAAATAAAATAATAGACTGCGTGAAATTTTGCGGAGCTTTCGAATTGGCCTTACGTGGGCACGACAAAAGTGAAGATTCTGAAAATCCCGATATATTTCGAGGTCTGATAAATTTTTTTACAGAATTAGACACAATTTTTAAACAACATAACGACAATAGTACAGTTTTTAAAGGAATATCCAAAACGATACAAAATGATTTGTTGGACTCTATGCTTGCTGTTATTCACGAAAAAATTAAATCCGAAGTTGAACAGGCTGATTTTATTGCAATTCAGGTCGATGAAACCACTGACAGTTCTAACAAAACGCAAATGGTTTTTATTCTCAGATACGTCCTAAGCGGTGTTGTACACGAAAGGTTTTGGAAATTTATTAATCCTCTACTAGGTACTACAGCAGAAGCATTAACAAATGAAATTTTTAAGGAACTTGAAATTCTAAAAGTCAATGAAAAACCTGAGAAGTTAATTGCTCAAAGCTATGACGGAGCTTCCGTCATGAGTGGCAAATTTGGAGGTGTTCAAGCAAAAGTTCGACAAAAGTATCCGTCAGCCAATTTTATTCAGTGCTATGCGCAATTAAAAATTAAAAATGGTCTAAGGCAGGGCGACCCACTAGCCACATTACTGTTCAATTTGACACTAGAAGCTATTATACGGGAAAGCAAATTAAACATGACAGGGCATATACTCATTAAAGGTCATCAAGTGATTGGGTACGCAGATGACATTGCATTAGTGACAAGAAGCATCAAGGAACTAGAAGAATTAACGAGAATTTTAGCAAAAGAGGCAGAGAAAATGGGATTAGAGATAAACTATGGGAAAACGAAAATTATGAGAATAGGAACCAAAAGAGAAGAAGTTAGAGAGTGGAAGATTGGGAATAAAATGGTAAAGTTTGAAGAGGTAGAAGAATTTGTATATCTGGGAGCCTTACTGACAAATAACTGCCGCGAAGAAAAAGAAATTGAGGCGAGGCTACTGAAAGCGAGCAGAAGTGTAGGGACAATAAATAACCTTCTACGGTCCAAGCATCTAACAATAAACACAAAACTAAGACTATATAAAACCATAGTAAGACCTACGGCACTGTACGGGTGCGAAACTTGGACCCTAAACAACAAAGTACAAGAGAGGCTAAGGGCATGGGAAAGGAAAATACTGAGGAAAGTACTAGGTGGAAAAAAAGAAGGGGATTTATACAGAAGAAGAATGAATGAGGAAGTGTACCAATTATATAAGAGTCCAAAGATCGACAAGGTGGTCAAAGATCGACGAGGTGGTCAAAGCACGACGACTGCAGTGGTTAGGGCATCTGGAACGAATGCCAGAAGACCGAATAGTGAAAAAAATTGCATGGAGGGAACCAGGATTAAAGAAGAAAAGGGGCAGACCGCGAAGAAGGTGGAGAGAGGCCATATTACAAGATTTAAGTGAGAAGAAAGTAAGAAACTGGAAAAGCAAAGCTAAGGACAGAAAAGAATGGAAGAAGATAACCAAGCTATGGGCCTAAAAGGCCTGAAAACAGCTACATATATGCGCATCAGCTCAACTTAATATTACAAAAAGCCACAAATCAAAATAAAAGTGTTAAAATCTTTTTTGCCAATTTGCACAGTTTTTCGTCATATTTCTGAAAGTCGCCGAAACGAACAGCAGTATTGGATGAAGTAGTCAAGGTGAGACTGCCAAAAGCAGCGCCAAGGAGGTGGTGTTTTAATACGAAGTGTATTGAAACTGTTTTCACTTATCAGAATCAACTATTAGCTTGTTTGAAAAAAATTATAGATACAGAGAAGAAGATGACAGCAGCTTAAATCAAGCTATTGGATTAAAAAATTATTTACAAAACGAAGATTTTATGTACTGGTTACAGTTTTTCCATCAGATTATGCCTCATTGTGATATATATTGTTTAATCAACTTCAAAAACGTGACATAGACGTTATATCTGTAAAGAAATTTATTTCAGATTTTAAGAGCAATATAGAAAAAGTTAGAAATAAAACTCTTGATAGTCTTCCAGTAGCTGCTCCATCAACTAGCAGGAAAAGAAATAAAAATGAAGATTTGAAACGTCGAATTGCTTTAGAAGTTTGTGATATAATTGTATCGGAGGTGCAACATAGATTCGGTTTTACCAATCATTTAATTGTTTCGCAATTATTTCACGCTGATAAATTCGAAGAATATAAAAAAAAATTTCCAGTTAATGTTTTTAAATTAGTTAAGACCACCTATCCCAATATAAATTATTGCAAACTAAAAACCGAACTAGAAGTACTTTACGATCGGGAAGATTTTTACGGTGGTTCTGGTGCTATTGCAATTCTGCAATTATTTATAAATAATAATCTTTGTAAGACATTTTCTGAAAGCGTAAAGCTTATTACAATTTTGTGTACATTGCCGATGACTACGGTGGAAAGTGAGCGTTGTTTTTCCACTTTAAAAAGAATAAAAACATTTTTGCGTAACACGATGGGACAAGAAAGATTGTGTGCTTTAGCTATGTTAAGCATAGAAATCGCTGATTAAAAATATTGACAATTTTGCAAACGCGAAAGAACGAAGAATTGATTTGAAGTATAAGTCCTCCTAAAACTAGGGCAAGTTAAGTACATGTTTGTTGAAATATAATATGTAAATGAAAGTGACCTCCCAGTAGACCACATCACGAGCCGCCACTGCTGGAATCCACACCACCACCTTACTCAGTTTCGGGAGCAGATCCTCCTGAACTACATTTACGCGCATAGCCTCCCACAAAGATGGGAGGTTACAGACTACCTTATACAGTGGTTTAAAATTCATCATTAAAAACAAAACATTGTACATTTAAATGGTTTTTATTTCCACCAGAACAGAATTACAAAACAAACTTATACCTTAAAAAATAAATTGAAAGGAACAATATCATTTATACATTTAAGAACAGAACAATGGGGCAGTGATCAGATCCGAAAACTTCACTTCTGATTACATTATCGCAAATGGAATCCATGTAACGCTCCGACACAATGAAATAATCAAGCCGCCTATAAAACCGAAACATAATTAAAAAATGTTTACTTGTGTAAATACTATTTTCTTACCATCCAACATTCTTTGAGCGAGCTTTAAACAAGTACGTCCAAAACGTATAAGCTCCAGTTTCATCCGGGTAAAACTTCCTGAAAGAGTCGACGTATCCATCTTCTAAAAATTCTGTCATACCTTCGCGTTCCTCCTTAGTAAAACCGGCATTCTTTGTGTTGGTTTTAGGATTAGCCAGGTCGATTTCGCTATGTGCTACGTTCATATCACCGCATACGATTACTGGTTTCTTCTTATCTAAATCCTGAACGTAGGTCTTAAAAGCTTTGTTCCATTCGAGACGTTTCGGTAGAGTAATTAATTTCTTCCCTAAATAAATTAAACAATTCAATTTGACATATTTTAATACCTTTCTGTTCGTATTTACTCACCTGCATTTGGTACATAAACAGAAATAACGTAAAATTCATCAAACTCGGCAGTAATACAACGACCTTCATCATCATGATCTTCAACTCCAATACCGTACTCAACAGACAGTGGTTCGGTACGAGAAAATAAACCAACCCCAGCATAACCGTCCTTACTGCTATTGTGCCAATACTGTTTATAATCTTCAACATCTTTAATTTCTGGTGGCATTTTATCTTCACTGCATTTGCTCTCTTGAATACAAAAAACATCGGGTTTTTCATACTCAATATAAGTTAGTCCACCCTTTTTCAACCAAGCACGTAAGCCACCAACATTCCAGCTGGAAATTTTAAAATTGGAGGCCTTCCCGTCTGCATTTTTCTTCGAACAAGAAAATTCAATATTATCGTAATCGGTTTCGGTCTGATTTAGTACTTTCCCTTGGCTCTTGGGAGCAGGTGCAGCCCTTTTACCACGTGCTTTTGGTTTTTTCTCCTCGGATGAATCTTCATCGTCCTCTTCATCTACTTCTTCTACGTATGAAGTAGCCTTTGTTTGCCTCTTACTACGTTTAGAAGAACTCTCTTCTTCCTCTTTTTTCTCAACTTTTGACTTTTTACCTTTAGTTTTTATTTGCTTTTCCTCTGTTTGTTCTTCCTAAGTACACAAACAAAAAATAATAAGTCACAAAAGTAAAAAAATATAAAACTAACAGAAAACTTGCCTTTTCACTTGCTGTCCTTCTCTTAGGCATTGTGAATGTTAATGATGTAAATTTATCAACAGACGATGCAAATGATTGAGCAAAAACACTACTGGAACCAGACAAATTTAAGACTGTAGGAATAACACAGGATTTATTTACCCATAATCGATAAACAACCGGTAAACGACGCAACCTCGAGCCCGCGTAGCGATAGGCCATAAACAAATGCAATGCACCTAGTTATTTTACTTCTCTAGATTGGTAATAATTTTGCGGGATTTTTAAAATAATTCTGAGGAATAAATATTACAAAAACGTAACTTTAAAAACTGCGTTTTCGATTCCTAGACAGATTTCACACTTGCTATAAATGCTACGAAATTCCGATTGTATGTATGTATTTATTTTCAATTCCGGACATTTTTATCCGTAACTTCCAAGTCTTCGAAAATGTTTATTTTAAGGCACAAACAAACATTTATAGTTTTAAAACCTCAATTTTCAACTTCTAAACAGATTGTACCCTTGCTAAAACGTAATTCTGATTGTGTGTATTTATTTTAAATTCCGGCCGTTTTTATCCGTAGCTTGCTCGTCTTTCAAAAAAATGTTTAGCTGTAAAATCTTCATTTTTAGTTTCTAGGCAGATATTACACTTGCTGAAAAGTTGTGGTATTTAATTTTCATTCCAGACACTTTTATCTGTAACTTTCTACGTCCTCAAAAATATTTATTTAAAAGCACATTTAGAAAAACATTTGTAGCCTTATTAGAATCTGCATTTTCGATTGCTAGACACGAGCATCATCACTATGGAGCTACAGCTCATTTATTAGTGAGCCTTGGCCTACTTCAGAATCTGCCTCCCTTTGCAATTCTCGGACTCCGATTACTCCAGATACCTGGTCCTTGGTCGCCCTCGTCTGCGTTTTCCTGCTGGTTTCTCCTTGTCGCCGTTTCTCTAGTAGGGTCGCCCGACTTTTATAGATTTTGCAATATCTAGTCTTTGGTAAATTCTGTACAGCTCGAAGTTGTACCTGGATCTCCACACTCCATTTTTATTGACACCTCGAAAGATGTTTCGTAGAAGCCTCGCATGAATTTGTCCGACTCGCTAGCGCTCGTCATTCAAACGTCATGCTCGGCACATAAAATGACAATTTTACTCCTAATAACACAATATATTATTATATGCCGAGTTTAATAATGTGATTCCTCTATAGTTCGTACATTCAAATATACATATCTCCTTTCTTACATATTGTGTAGATAATTCCGGCATTCCACTCCTCATGCATAGTCTTGTAATTCCAGATTTCCTGTATTAATCTGTGTATGCTGTCAATTAATGTATTTCCCCCATATTTAATTAATTCTACTGGGATATTGTCACTCCTTGGTGCTTTGTTGTTGGACATGTTTCATATGACTTGTTCTACCTCTATTATTGTAGGTGGCTCCTGTTCTTCGTTGTTTTCCATTATATGGTCTAGTGGTCTAGTCTTATATTTTTTTGGTCTATGTCTTCCTGATTGCTGTTATATAGCAATTTTACATTGTGTAGTCCGGGGTTTAATAGTATTTCTATTGACCTTTTGTGTAGAATTTCCTGTGCTCATGTTCTCTATTTAGCTGTTCTATCTCTCGCAGTTCTTCGTCTATCTGGTGTATTTGTTTTTGTCTATGTATTCGTTTGTTTTGATATTCTTCGATTGAGGCTCGAGTCTTCCAGGTTTGCATTCTTTTCTCGGTCTTCATCAAACCAATGGTTCCTTGGCCTTCACGATCCGTTCCCACTATTTCCTCTGCTGTACTTTTAATGTTTTCTTTAAGTTTCTCCCATAGTGCATTAATTTGTTATTGTTCCTCTTCATTTATTTTATCTTTTAGTTTATTTCCATATTCTGCTTGACATCCGGATTTTGTAGTTTATTTCCCACATTGCCCGTAACAGGTACACAAAATGTAAGGGTAAACAAAGAAGCAGAACTAAACACACAACACAAGTTAAGCGACGGCAGAGATAAACATAAAACAACCACAAATAGACGATAAGAAGAGCTGTAAAGTAATAAAAACAAGAAAACCTAATAACAGAAGAATATCAAACCAAACTACAAAGGGAAATAGAGGAAAATGAAAGCAATATGAACATAAATGAACTATAGGAAACACTCAAAATGGCAATATTGCAAACAGCAAAAAAAATATGTGGAGAAAAGACCGTACAACCAAATACGAAAAGAACCAGATGGTGGAACGAGGAGGTAAAACGAAAGATAAACAACAAGAATAAAGCCTGGAAAAATTTCTACAAACCAATAAAAAAGAAGACAAAGATGAATATAAGAAACGAAGCGAAAGAAGAAATAAAGAAATCAAAAAATAAGAGTTGAGAAGAATTCGGAGTAGAAATACAAGATGAACACAAGAAGAATAGCAGGAAATTTTGGAATATGATAAAATCGTTAAAAATTAAGGGAAACAAAAACATTAAATTTGTCAAGTGAGACCGAGATACTGCATGCCTCTTTATAACTTTATGTACATTATTTAAGTCGGAAAACCCACTTTTAGTCCAAACGCCTTTTTCATTTATGAAAAGTGGACACGGCCAACAAAAAAGTTTATTTGAAATATCACAACCTGTTAACCATTCGTTATGTTCGTACATATCTACATTAAAATATCTAGTGCACGTTTTCACTTTAGTAGTTAAATGTTTTAGCGCGGGTTTTGGTCTCCCTTTTTCAATTATTTCTAATTTTTCCCTAAAACTGTATGTGGAAAATCCTTTTTTTAATACACCACATTCAACACAATTACACACACTTGGCTGTATCGCCTGAATGTTTATCCCGGACACAGAAGACGTTGAAGCCATAGCCATGACAATTTTGTTAAGAACCAAAGAAGCGAAAGAAGCAATTCAAAAACTGCTTACTTCGGTCATTAAAGGGCAGCGACTAAATCGGCAAGGTCACCAACCTGCTGCATGCTTTGCACTTGCGCCCTACATACAAAAAGCTTAGGCAGTAGGCAGACTTTCGAATTGCTTCCAAAAATTCACCGCTATGCACAACGCACGTGCGACACTCGATAGAGATGAGTGTGGAGCTGTGGGTGGGTGGTTTGCGTTAATAGAGATTAGCATTATTAATTGTGTCGCAGCGTTACATTGTTTTATAATAAATTTTTATTTTCTAACAAAATTTAATGCAATGCTTCCCTTGCTTCCATGGAGCGCACGCCCCTGATATTATGGTCTTTAGATTTAATGGTTCTTTTTTTTATTACTTTCTTTGTATTCTTTCTTTTTCTCTTTAATTTTATTCAAGTTAAGTGGAAGAGCAGCTTACACCTTGGGGTTAAGCTGAACTTCGCCTGATTTGTTCAGTATTATATTTTTTTTTGTTACTTTGTACATACAAATAGAAATAAAGGCACATTATTATTATTGTTATTTGTTGTTTGAACCCTACTACTGTAGGGAGAGACGTAGATATTATCTGAACCAGGAAAGATGAACCCCGCCTCATCACACGCTGAATTTAGTACGAGGGATGCTCTGTTAATAGTTAGTAGCAGACCATGGAAGCTCAATTGGCTAGAAACAATTGCAACAATTGAATGTCGCATTAGTTGACATTCGTTACCCACAATTGACAAACGTTCCGATTTTCTTGTGAAACGTAGTTAATTTTGTAAGTTAAGTAGTTGTGCATTTTTAATTCAGTTAAAATGAGCATTCCGCGAACTGCCTTTAGAACTATGATTTTCTATGACTATAAAAGACAGTTAGGATACCAGCAAAGCCATGAAAATTTGACAGCAGATTTTGGCGATGCTGCCCCTTCATTATACGCTGTTAGTCATTGGTTCCGCAAATTTCGACGAGCTGCTAGAAGACGAAGCAAGACCTGGAAGACCTGCGGAAGCTGCCTGTTCAGAAAATGTTGATTGTGTGGCAAGCTCGATTCAGTCCAATCGAAATATTACTTATAGGGAGATTCAGGAGAAAGTGAAGATTGGATCCTCGGCGGTGAATACCATTTTGCATAAACATATTGGGGTAAGAAAGCTTGCAAGCCGTTGGATACCGCATTTGCTCTCAGAAAGTCAAAAACAGGATCGAGTAGACTGGTGTAAATTTATGTTGCAAAAATTTGACGGAGGAGCTTCCAAGCAAGTGGCATACATCGTAACAGGTGACGAATCTTGGGTATACAGTTACGACCCTGAAACTAAACAGCAGTCTAGTGTTTGGGTATTGGAAGATGAAGACTTGCGCACAAAAGTAATTCGTGGCAGAAGCGTCAATAAGAAAACTATTGGTGTATTTTTCCGCCGAAGTGGTCCTGTTGCTGTTATTCCACTTGAAGATCGCAGAACTGTTAATTCTGAATGGTACTGCGAAGTGGCTTTATCACAGATGTTTGCAAAATTACAGACAGGTCGCCAAAGGACCGGTTTGCGTAACATCTTAGTCCATCATGACAACGCATCCTCCCACACTGCTGCCAGAACATTGGATTTTTTGAAAGATTTGGGAGTTCAATTGGTAACTCATCCTCCAACTATTAAAAAAATGATGCGAAGTAAACGATTTTCCAGCGCAGATGCAGGTGTTACAGAATTTCAAAGAATTTTTGAGGACCTTTCAGAAAATGAATTTTCCGAATGTCTTAAAAAGTGGTTTCAAAGAATGCACAAGTGTAGAATATTTTGAAAAACAATAAAGATTTTTTGTTAAAAAATGCAACGGCCTTTTAATAACTAACAATTTTCAGCGCAACCCTCGTAACAACAAACACGCGTGTACATTTGTTCACAAACCCCATGCGCACGACAAGGATAGCATTATAATAAGCCTGTGTTATGATTAAAGTGCTTATTTGACTAGAGTAGTCTAGGTCACATGCACGTGTCGTCACTGAAACGTCAAACTGTCAAATTATTAATACATTTACATTATTTTATTTTATTAGTTATCTAAATTCCTTTGTTCATTGGAATTCGTTTTTGTAGTACCTATTTGTGTTGTGAAGTTTAGATAAATGAACATTTAATTTGGTTTATTGTGTTGCAGAAGAAATACATTGTACATTTATTGGTTAGATTATTATATCATTTGAAATTTTGAATTGGTAAATAATTTAAGTTGCATCTAACCTTAGTCATCATAAAAGTAAATACATAAACGCAAATAACTAAAACAGTACAATAGAAAACGGATTTTTAAATTTCTTAATCAAAACGAAACTAATAATTTAATGTTAAATTCCTATTGAAAGTACTTGACAGCTGTTTGTTTTCCGGTTAAAGCACCAATCATAATTGCTTGAGAATACAACTGATGCTAATTTGACTAGGAAGTAAAATCTTATATCATACGGATAGCATTGATGAGGCAGGATTCATCTTTCCTGGTTTCAATAATATAATACATAAAAGAAAAACAACAAGACATATTTATAAAGACAGGCTTTTTATTTACAAATCAAGGCATATTATGTATTCACATGACAATTATGAAACAGTGAATTTGTACAAGTTTCAAATGTACAGTACTTCTAATCTCTCAACATAAACAATTATATATTACTCTATAACAACAAAAGGAGTTAATTCATTAAAATTATATTAACTAAACCTAAGTTAATTTACATCATTTCACCCCACATTAAAATATTGCAACTCTAATAATACATGTTGTGAAAAGAATTTTATTAAACTTCTTCTACAAAATTATTCTCCGTACAAATAACTAATTTGAAAGGTCCTTCAAATAGATAACTAATAAATGTTTCATCGCAATTTGTACGTATATGCTATACTTAACAGAATAGCAAGTAAGTACAAAACGATGAATTAATCGTAGAAGCGTGGTTAACTCTTAAACAAAAAAGAATGTTTAACGTTTCCATACTTATGGCAAATATTTCTCACCTTAATTTTACACCTTGCCATTATGAATTGAGACAGCAAACATACAGTACATGCATAGGAAACTGGAATTTTTTGTTTAAAGACAACAGGTCCAAAATCAGAATGCACCGCTAGTTCATACAAAACTACTCTTATAAAATATTGAGTACAAATGAATAAAGCTCACTTTTTTTTAGTCTTGTATTTATTATTTTTTCTTAAAAAACTTGATAGAGTTTCACTTGTTTGCCCTGCAAACTTTCATATATGTTAGTCGCTGATGTAGAGGTATATAATAATTAGTACAAAATACGTCGTAATATAAAAAGTACATCATCTCTTCAGACATATTCATAAACAAATTTATCTGATTTGCGATAAGACTATTTCCATTTTTTTTTAAATTACAGGCACTCGATCTATGTAATACTTAATTAAATTTGTTTACAAATTTGCTGCATTTCGCACGAAACTGAAATTGAGTTTATAGACTAGAAGAGTTTAGATTTTTTTTGTATGGCAATTTAGCAACGAACTTCATAAACTCAATACAGAACGATTTTTTTACAAGGTTACACTTATAATCGTCCTGGTCGATTTCGCAGTAGCAGTTGTACAATTAGCATGTTCCTTAATATGTGAGGTACATATATGTATAATTTTTTGTAATCGCTGAGTCTTACGCTTGAATATGTTTAAAAAAAAAATTGAATTCGTACTAATTATAATAAATCTGTATAATTGTCACAATAACTGTACAATGTATTAAAACCTAACATATAAAATCATTTCTGCAGGGTATTTAAAATAATAACATATTTGTACTAAAATAAAAAATAGGATTAAATATACTTAACTAAACTTGAATCCTGAATAAAATTTTCTTCTTAAAGAATTAATCTGTACATAAAAACATTTTATAAATTATAAATATAATCTACTAAAACTTGCATACCTTTAGCCTTAAATCGTTTTTTAAAAAATAATAAATAAATCAAACTTTTTTAAAAACTACAACTACAAATAATTTTTATTGAGTTACGACACACTTGACCCATCCATTTTTCATATTATTAAGGCTTAAAGGTTCACAATAATTCAAGTGCACTGTACTGCATGACAGTAACTGTCAGTAGTTTTTTAAAAGCCATGGTCAGCTCGACACTAATTACTAATATTTGTTTTTTCGAAGAATATTTAATTTTTACAAGAATTTTCCGGTTACTAATTTGTCACTCGATATCATAAACGCAGCCCAAAAATAACTAAATGCAAAAGCTTTCGATACGAATTTTGAATTTGATTGCCAAGAGGTGTGAGCGCAGCCGTACAGGAAGCCTTTTCAAGAAACTAAGTTCAATTTCGTCCAAGCAGATGTATCTACTTATTGCTAGTTTGTGGAAGGAACTGATTGATTCTAATAATTCAACAAGGTTGAAGGTGGTTATAAGACAACCAGGTATGGAAGCGACTTAAGTGGTCTTAACCCTCCATGTCGCAGGTCATACTCCCTCGCGGATTGTAAGTGCCGATACCTTTACCTATTGCTTGTTACAGGTATTGATGCTAAAAACAAATATTGCAGTTGGAAGCGGACTCGAAATGGGTTATGTTAAACTATCGCCACTTGCGGGATATTTCCCAAAAGCATTTTAATGGTCGGACTCTTCATAAATTCAATGCCTGTTTTACGAGTGGCCGATTTGTTGGACTTTCTTTGCTGATAATCGGATTCAATTGTTTTTGGAAGATTTCCTAGTGCTGAGCTTATTTTTTTTCTCAACTGTTTTTAAGGCCAGGGCTGGCTTTGAATTGTTTTTGAGGCATATTTGGTAAAATGGTCGATATTTTTTAACTATTTTGAGACCGAGTTTTATTGGGTAAAACTGGGAAATTAGGGCCAGATCTGGATTTTTTTATATTAGAGAGTTATCGCAAGTACTACGTTAAATTTCCGTTAACGCTATTTTACCGTACGCTAAAGTTTCCAAACCTAACCTCAACACATAAAAATACTTTATAAACACGGCAACATAACCTCACCACTCATTTTATGAAAATACCGGACCGCGGTTATTTATTTAACGTACGCTAAATGTAGACGCATGCGCATTCGTCCAATTGTACGAAAATAACATGCGCTAAATTAAGCGTTGTACTTGCGATAACTCTCTATTAAAATAAGAATTTGCTTTAAACTGACCATGTAGTGTAGAAACTGGGCAAACTGCGCACCCTCCACCCTGAGACAAGGGTGAGATATACCTTTGCCTTTACTTAAGTTAAGCAGTTAAGAAACGTTTGTATTTATCTGATATAATAAATAGTCTGAAACCACTGGAATCTCTCTTATTTTTATATATATTTTGGTGCCGAAACCCAGGAAGGACGGAAATTTGATATAATTAATGGGATGCTAACGGATCAGAGAATACGAATGCGAACGGGAATATTTGTGATTGAAACATAAAGTGAACTTGGTGTCTTTCTCTTTTACCCTCTTATACCTTTACAGTGTTGAAGGGGGCCGGACACACCGAGCAGGCACTTGCTTAACTTTGTACAATTCAGTATTACGTGCACTCCTGCCGTACTGCCGGTAAAGTGAACTTTAATGTGCAAATATACAAATTTAATTGGTAAAATTTGACTACAACGGTAAACAGCATAAACGCCATGCTTGAAAATAGCTATGAAGCGGAAGACATTGTTACTGCGTTAATCTTAAGCAAGCAGCTAAAGAGATAGGATGGAAAAATTCCGAAGAGGAATTTGAAAAACAAATGGAATATCAACAAACCCCAGTAAGTCTTATACCTAAGTTGGAATATCGGTTGAAGGAGAATTCAGAGGCAGTGCCCACTGTCCGAGATTTAACAAATTCATGAAGCGTCACCGACCAAATTTGATGGTGATCCAGGAGGTACGAGACCAGCCATCTTTTGTTCTAAACAAGGAAAGGCTAAGAAAGCTTGAAAACGAAAATAGAGCAGGCAATCACCCATAAAGAGTTAAGAAGCCGAAAGAAGAAGAAGAAGAGCGTTTTGGGAACAATTTAATTATTTACAGATGTCAACAACGGGCAAAGCCGTAGAAGTGATTGAAGAATTTCCGCAAACGGGAGCATTCGACGAAAAGCCCTTAATGTTTTAAAGGAGCTGGAAATCCGAAACGTCTCATTTATCAGTACTGTGAAACAATTAACTAAATCATAGAGAAATTTAAGGAATACTTCAGTAGAGTTTGAAACAGTGTCTTGTTGACACTAAAAGAATAAGGAATTTTACCTAAATAAGTCAGAATCATAGAACCAAGTTAGAGGCCACAAGAAGAAGATAGGCTGGCAAACCTACGTTTGCAGATGACGTCTTTTACAGAAAATAGAAAATCATTACAAGAAATGATGGTGACGAATTTAGTAACCGAAAGTAGGATTAAAAATAAATTTAGAAAAACACAAGATATAATAATAACTGGGAAGAAGCTAGAACTAGCAAAACGAGCGGTATATCTGGGACAGCTCTTGACATTATGAAGACAGAATGGGAAAAGAAATCGAAGGAACGATCAACTTACCTTAGAAAAAGTTAAAGGAAGCGTATTGCCACAACTTGAAAGTTTCTCAGCTCGTAAAGCATTAAAACCGATTCAAAATTCGTGTTCTATCGGGAAAAATCACCAGTGTAATGTGGTTAGTTGTAGTTTGAGTTATAATACCAAGCTGAAAGCACGACTGCGCAACGGAACGACCGTTTACGCTATAATCAATTTATTTTTCTTCGCTTCTAAACATCGCAATTAATTCTTTGAACGTTTCAGGTAAATAATTTTACAGTTAAAATTAAATATTTAACGTTTATAATGTATTTTTTTAATTATAGAAAATTTTGATTAGAATGTACAAAAGAAAATTAAGTGACAAGGAGCTTGATCAATTATTTAGATAACGAATCCGATTCCGATATCGAGGAAAGTGTGCTGGCTGGCGATGATCTTGGGGACCCTTAAGATTTGGAAGAGGATCAAATGGATAGTGTAGATGGAATAGGGGATTGGGGAATTTGGAAAGATAAAGAACCAAAGTTTAAAGAGTTTTCTTTCATACAAGAAGTTGGTTTCCATCCACCTAGGAATAGTAATCTAAACAGGGAGCTGGACTTTTTCCAATTGTTTTTCACGGATGAGCTGTTACAGGCAATTGTAGATGAAACAAACAGATACCTATTTTAGTTCATATTTACGATCAGGCTACTTTTTATCTATTTTCAATATATTCAGATATTCAGCTGAAAAAGTTCAAATGAACACTCCGTTTACAAAGCGATCCATCTGGTCTACTTGGAAACATCCATAACAATACTATATCAGTTTTGGCTTGGAAAGACAAACGAGTTGTTACAATGCTATCAACACTTTATGACGATTCCGTAACGGACTTAAGACGAACAAAAACAGCTCAGGTGTATGGATAGAAGAAGTGGTTAAAAAGCCAAAAATGATTTGTGAGTACAATAACCACATGGGAGGTGTAGATGTGGCAGATTATTACTCGAAATGGCGGAGAAAAGTATTCTTCTGGCTCTTAGACGTGGCAATTAACAATGCATACATATTGTACAAAATCGATAAGCAACTGCCCTGCAAATTTCAGAAAAATTTAGTAGAACAGTTGGTTGGAAATGTAAGAAACACGAACAAACGTCGATGTGAAACAGTGGCTGGAAACGAAATACGTTTAAATGGAAAATTTCATGCAATATATTTGAGAAAGAGTAATACGGATTGTAAAGTATGCAGCGACAGAAGCAAACCCAATGGACGTAAAACTACAACCTACTTTTGCAAGACATGTCCTAGCAACCCTGGTCTCCACCCAGGCGAATGTTTTGATAAATATCATACCCAAGAAAACTTTAAATAATTTTATCGTATCATTGATTATTAAGTCAACTTTATATTACACTTTTATTAGTAATTATACATAACATAATAGCATAGCAACTCCAACTTCATAATTCGTTAGTTACATACTATTTGTGTACTGTTGCCAATGATACGATAAAGCTTGAAATATAACTCGAATATTATGCGATTTAAACCGACTCGGACGTTGCGTGGTTGACTCGGCTAGCGCCTCGTCACCTAGCAACGTCCTCGTCTATTATAAATCGCATAATATTCTTGTTATATTAATAGCTATATATTTTTACATGTGTAATTCACAAATATATTAAGCCTTTGTATAAAATGTTTTATGGTTTTATTTCAACTCCAACATACAAAATTTCGAATTTCAAAATTAGTTAGAAAAACTTACGAAACTAATGCAAAACATTTAGCATTACTTTAACGTATTATATTGATAGAATTAATTTCCAAATTGTTTTATATAGGCAGATGCGCCATTGTATTTTCTAAAATGTACGTAAAAATCAAAGCTGTATTTCAAACGGCAAAAAAGATATTCAATTTTTTATGGACTGATGCGTATTTACTAATTCAGTGCGAAACGTCATTACGAGTGGGGCGCACTATGGGCGTCGCTTACTTGACAAGTGCATGGAGTGCAACTGCAACAGCGCCCGACCGCAAAGGGTTAAGGAGCAGAGACATGGAGCATGACAAAAAAACTGTACCAGAAATTAAGGATAGCCCAGTCAAAAATGGAAAGGTCTAACCAGGCTTAAAGCTAAAAAATCAGGAGAAAAACTCAAGTAGATGATGTAAGAAGTAAGAAATTAAAATGGAACTGAGCAGAACATCTTATGAGACTACCACAACAACGATGAAACTTACAACTTGATCTCCAACAGCACTGAATAGGAGAAGAGGACGGTCAGAAAGACGTTGCATGAACGAAATAGTAAATCATGCGGAAAGAAACTGGAAACAAGAGTAATTTCAAAGCCAATTGATATACGAAAGCGTCGACACGAATGTACGACAATGTTTTGTCCTTTTAAGGCTTTTTAAGGCGAGCAACACCGCCTCTCGTGAAGATGTGATTGCCAGTAGCGCCTTTGCGTTAACTGGCGTTCATGTCCGTACCTTTTTATATCAACTGCATGCCTGCTTCACGGCCAGCCAACACAGCGGTATTATGCCTGAATAACTGAGACATAAATCCTATTAATTCCCTCAAGTGAGGCCAAAGCAATTGGTTGCATTAAATGCCACCATTTGCAAGTCCAATGCAAGCAGCGTTTGGTAGTAAATCATAAATAATTACAAGCCTAGGCTTCGGCCATAAGAGGAAGAAAAATTGTGCTGCGATTATAGCAGCTACCATGGTTTGGCCACCTGCTTTGCTGTGACTTGTAAAATATTAAAGTGTAAAATGCAACCCTGCTACTCGAAGTGAACATGCCTAACATTTAGGTTAACAACAGTTCTCGTACTTTGCAAAGGCTGCTATGATAACGTTTTCATTTGATAGTACCATATCCATTAATGGCAGTTATTTTTCGATTAGCAAAATTGCAACGATTTAATTAATTGCGTAATTTACTCTTAAAACTCGTTGCTTCGTAAGCAATGCTTTTTCTGCACTGTAGCTATGATATCGTCAACCGTTTAACATTACTTGGAAAACAAATATTAGTAAACATACAATTTTAGTCTGACCATAACCGTAATATTCCGCCTTTATTTCTACAAATTTTCTTAACAAGTTATTACTAACGGCAAAGTTCGTTCAAAAGTATACCTTTATTCTTACATAACCGGTATACTTGCCATATCTACAGTAAATTTTCCCAATCAAAAGCTTAAAAATGTCAGTGATATTAATTTTAAGGCCACGGTTGTATCGGAACTATTGTTCCCATATCAAATGATCACCTCGAATGAGATATGATTGTTAAATGTCGCAAGCGAATTGCAAACCTTCAAAAGAATTTTATCGGATTATTTGTTTATGTAAATAATTAAGGGAAATGTGGATTTATGACACAAAAAAAAAAGAGTAAACGGGCAATCCGGCTACGATTTGCGTGATGCGCTAAAAAGATGTTCATAAACGGACAGTTCGATTTTGCAAAATAAATAATTTATCACAGAAATGTTACCTGAAAATTTTTACATGACTATGTGTGTTAATTTCCCCTGATTCAAATATTTCCTATAAGCACAATCAAATAAAAATTTAAAGGTTTTTACTTCGTTTATGAATAACTCTTTATTATGAAACAACAACAAAAATTTAAGACGCTTAACTATTATTTTGTTCCACTAGTTTTCTCTGGTAAACCCGAAGGTAAAACTGGCACAGGGATGAATTACAAAAATATGAATAAAAAGCGCAAAATGTACGGATGAAGTTTAACTTATATTAATGAAACAGCTGTGCCGTTTTTATAACAAAACTCTGTACAGCTTTCTTTATTTTTTCTTTTAAAACGGATATGAATCTCAAAGATGGTTTTCATAACGCCTATTACAGTGTGCATAAGGGAAGCTACCATCTGGCATGTATTACTTTAAAACATACATTTCCACACATACCGAATTTTGCTATTATAAAATACAACGATCATACATAAAAACATGAATACGAAGATTAATTTTTTTTGTAGTTAAGGAATTTTTCTTTCGGGATTAAACTAAGACGAATATAAACCGAGTCAAATAAATCGATTAAATAATGTCAAAAAAAAAAAAAAAAACACATTCACCTAAAAAGTTAATTAAATTTTAAATTTCGACAAAACACAATCGTGTAAATGCTACGGTTATGTACCTACATACATACACGGATTTGAGTCAGAACTCATATCAAGTAATTACATTACCAGGTGGACTGCAAGTCGAAGTCTCCCAAGATGAAAGCTCGCAAGACGAACACGATCACCTTATTTATTCTTCCGAGTGTGGCGTAATGCTACGAACTAGGCGGTTCCCTCGGCGATTGGGCAGCGGATGAGGGACCCGATGGACCTTTTAATTGGGGCACACCATTATTGTACGGATGATTCGAATTGCACAGCACTGTATACACGTTATCCATTTTACTCAGTTTTTCAAAGAACGGTATAAGATCGAGCAGTTCGGAATCTGTCATATCATCAAACCACGATGCTACTGGTACCTAATGACAAAACATTCTTATTACTATTACTACACACAAAATTCAAAATTCGTTTAAAGGTATTCGCTTTCATCGATCGAGTTTTATTAAGAGTGCATTTGCCTTATAAATCAAAGACTACTGTTGCAGCATCTCAGCATTTTTGCGGAAATTACGAAAGATTAAAAAACTATTTTTCTGCTGTAGCACTTTTTTGATTTTTTTTTTATATATTAGAAGAAATACAGATTTCGAAATATTCTAAAAATGCTTCTCGTTTTATTTATTTATTTAAGGAATCAACAGCTTTTACAGCCTTAATACAATAAACATATACATATGTATATGAGATAATAATAATAATGGCGCTAAACCATTTAAGTTTAACATTAATATACTATAACAATTGTATGAAAAATAGAAAACAAACAACAAAAATATAAGATATAGTAAAATCTTTGACGTGTTTTTTAAATACTAATAATAGCTCAGTGTAGAATGTTCCAATTCCTTCTCATTCTGTAGGTAGGACTATAAAAACCATAATTAGAATGACTAGAAACTTCTTGAATCGGACGCAGATTACGAATATCGTAGGGAATGGTTCGTAGACTAAAAGCTTTGACTAATTCATCACAGTTGATGATTCTGTGAATAATTTTGAACGAATTTACTAAATCTATGCGCAAGTGAATTGACTTAATAGTAGGAAGATTAAAACTTTCAGCTAGTACTGAATAATCATGATCAAGGAAGCTCATAGGAGAGCCAGCGTCCTTTTTGAAATGTGGTGTCCAAACTGATGAGCCATAAAGAAGACAGGGCAATACTATTGAGTTATATAGTGAGATTATCGCTTGAGCATTTAGAAAGTTCTTTGTTGTTCTTTTGAGAAATCCAAGTAAAGAATAAGCCCTCGAGGTAACTGAATTACGATGTTCCGAGAAAGCTAATGAACTATCAAAAATCACACCGAGGTCTTTAACCGAAGTCACTGATGAGAGCGATTGATTGTACAAAGTGTAATCGAAACTCGAAGGCTGTGAACCACTACAGAATAATATTTTGGTTGTAGCACGCATTAAGAGTGGCATACCACATAAAAAGTACAGCACAAAACTTAAAGATAAAATATATCCCTACGAAACATTACAAGAAACAGAAACACAGGAAAAGTATATAGAAAGTGTAGAAAGAGAACTAAAGAAGAGGGAACAAGAAAAGAATAGTAAACTGGAATGGAAAAAAATAGAGGAACCTATAAAGAACGCAAGAAAAGAAGCAGTACGGGAGAAAAAAATGACCAAGAATAAAGAATGGTATGATGCGGAATGCAGAAGACAAATAGAGGAAAGAAGGAAGGTAAGGGAAGAAATGTTAAGAAATAATACAGAAGCAAACAGAGAAAAGTATAAGCTCAAGAGAAGAGAAGTAAAAAGGATTTGCAGAAGGAAAAAAAGAATGCATTATGAGAATAAAATAAAGGGGATAGAAGAAAGATTTAAAAATAAAGAAATACGAAATTTCTGATGGATGCATCAGAATGCAGCGACATTGTTCCATGCAGCTCAAGATAGAGAACGATACACCGTAATAACTGCCAACCTCGTTGGAGACTGCGCTGACCCGAGACAACGCTGCTTAACTCTCGTAATCGTGCGGGAATGGGGTACCTAGCTAAATTTAGAAACACAATTATCTATCAATGTATCCAGTCATGGAAGAGGGGGTCTATGGGAACAAAAACAACAAGATAATAAATGGAAACCGGTCCTTTATCGTTCTAAAATGCTTAACAAGACAGAGCAGCGTTATGCTCAGATAGAGAAAGAAGCCGAGTATAGTATGGTCCTGCGAGTATCTAATTGGAAAAAATTATATTATTTATACAAACCATAATCTCTGTTAACAATCAGCCGTATTCCGTAACTTTAAATCGAATATAAATGACTCAAATCGAAAATAGAGAAAAAACAGTTTAATTGGTATGCTCACATAGTTAGACTGAACTCGAACGCAATAGTCAAAAAAATATATGACCGAATGAAATGGAAGAAATGGATGAATAATTAAGGAAATGCTAAATATCCAACGCTCATATTGGGCATAAAGGATTTGAGAAGAAGAAGGAGAAGGAGAGTGAAAGCTGTTGAAATATCAGAAAACGATAATTTAGAAATTGCACAGAAAACCGATCCAGTATTACACACAATAAAAAAATATTATAACGAGACGCTTTAGCTGTCAGCGGGAGCATGAATCAGTTCGCCTGTATGCGTCATCTGCAGAAAGACTTCCAGACTGTTCGATCACTACATCATCGAATATTCCAGATTGAAGACGGAGTTGATATAAAGGCACATTCCCAGTTTAACAAGGTCTACCGTCGCAATCAAGAGCCTTTGTGAATATAAATAAATTAGTTGGTGTTACGGCTTAATTTTAGTGTTCAAGTTGTTCTTTCATGTTAATTATTACGTAGTTTAAAGTTGTTAATAAATAATTCACACCACGGACCAAAGTTTTAAATAAACGTTTTATAAACTTTACAATATACAACGAGCGCATGGCCAGAAACAAGACCCTATTACAAATACCGAAACAAAATTGGTATAATTGAAGAACTATTGTGCTTTGAAAACCATAGAACAAATCACAGCACTCGTAGAGAATTGTGAAGAATGCTTGAAACATTAGAAAACTAAAACAGAACCCTTAATCACCGTACCAGCTACTTGTCAGTTAAAGGGGAAAACATTTTTAGTGATTCAAAATACCCAGAGGTGTGTCAATTAAAGAAGACAGATTCAAAATCAGATTTCCAGACACGATATTCCTCTGATATTAAGAACCGATAATGGACCTCAATTGCGAGGTGAAGATTTTAATTTTACAAAGAAATATAAATTTAAACCCATAACCAGTAGTCCGAAATATGTACAGGTAAATGGAATGGCTGAACATTGAACATGTTAGCATATTGCAATACACCTCTACATTGTGGCGAGTCTCCAGCGAAACTATTAATGGGCCGGAAATTGAGATCTACTTCCCACAACCAAGGAATATTTGCAACCTAAATTACTTAATCATCATGCTGTATGGCAACATTTTACAAATGACCAACAGAAACAAAAAAACTATTTCAATAAATGAAACCAAGGTCTCGTATTGTGGAGAATGATAAACAAACCATATGAAGAAACCAAAAATTCCTATATCCCTTAGGTCATCCCAAGCCAGTACCAACCAACGCCTATCAATTGACAGAATCAGCAGAGGCAACCAGTGGGACCAACTTCAACAAGAAGATGCAACATCTCCCAAAGAATAGTTCAAGAATCAAGAAGCGATCAAAATATTTAAAAGATTTTGTTATGTGATATTTGTTTGTTATGTAATATTAAAATAAAAAGAAAGATAGATGTAATAACAGAATACTTTCCTGTAGTAGTATAGTTGACATATTGTATAACTAATGACATGTAGATGGCAGTGAGCTAATAAACTAACAAAATGCTACCAAAGCTTAACAGATTTGATGTAATAATGAATGTTTGTTACTTGAACTTGATTACATTATTGATGTCCAAAAACAACTTAAAAAAAAGTCAGAATAAACAGACTAAAAACTAAATCTGAAAATGGGGCCAACTAAGTTCTTGATTACCGTTCTATAGTGCAATTATCACAATAGTTTACATAGAAACTTGTGGCAAATACTAGGAACAAAAATATCATTTGTTTGTTTGTATATTTACTGATTGGAAAATATCCAAATTTTTCACGAACTACCCAACTAATATTTTGCCCGATTCAGACGGCAAAAATCACCCAATCTTTTAGTCCAAATAAAAAAAATCAAAAAATTTCCTGTTGCTAATGAGAAATTAAAATTTAAAAACTTCAAGTTTTTATAATAACAAAAGCAAGCAAGAGTATCTAAGGCAATATTAACTAAGCATATCTATTTCATTTAGTTCGGGTATGGATTTTTAGAGTTACGTTTTCACCTCTATAAGCACCGATCATTTTACTATTCTACCTTGTTTCCCCCCCTCCACGGAGAACGCTGCCGGTTCGTCGGTGAGCAACAGCAAATGCACTCTTAAGCAAAAAACGATATCACAATCGCCTAAACAAAACATAAAAACCTGTCTCCTCATAAATGATAGATTACTTTACTTAAATTTCAACATAAAACAACTTAATATTCAAAGTAAAGTCAATTTTTGTATCTTAGTACAACCACCATACTTAAAAAAAATAAATCAATCGAAATAAGTTACGTCAATTACGATTTCTTATTTAGATATCTTGGAAACCGTATGATTTATACTCAACTCTAAGATAATCTTATCAATAAATAAATATAAAAATAATAAAATCATAAACGATGCTTTTACGTAATTGAGTACTTCCCAGTAAACAAAACAATTTCATTAACTAAATTAAACTGGTCGTTTCCTGTTTTATGCCGTTATTTTGCTACACTTTGTAACAATCGGAACCAAAAAATTCTGTATTTTAATTCACAAATTATTAAATAAATCAACTTTAATTCAATGCAGGTTAACAAAAAATAAAATAACAAACACAATTATCCTATTATGTAACGAAAACATTAGAGACCTTGGAATCTAGACAAATGACGAACCATAAAATTATGATTAAAAATAGACGAATACAATTCGGCTGTTAAACAATCCTAAAATCTGAACGTAAAAATTCAATTTCACCATACAAACTGAAGCGCAAGGTTGTCTTAAAAGTAAATATTTTTAACATCAACAGTGATAAGAATAGAGGAAATAATTATATATTGATAACTGAGTGACATAACGGTTTATATAGAAACGATTCTACGAACGACACTCAATATATTCATGTTATAATAAGTAAAAGACTTACCGCATTATCTGGATGGAATATGTAAGATGCAGGTGAATTGTCAACTATAACAATTTGTTGCAACTCCCTTCCTAGTTTATTAAGGTCTTTGACATAGTTACCCCTATGGAAGACACAGCTTTCTCGGAAAAGTCGAGCTCTAAACACCCCCCACTTATCTAAAAGGTCGGCGACAGGGTCTGCATATTTGGCTAAGGATGCTGTGAATAGCACGCACTCGTATAATTCTCCCATTCGTTTTAAGAAGTCGTCTACGTGCGGCCTTTTTAATACATACACCTGATGCACCGTGCCGTCTATTTCTACTGGTACTACAAAATCAGCATTGCTTATGGGCTGTAAAAAATTAATTTCAATTAATAATTGATCATTTTAAATCGGTAATTAAATTCTAAGTATAAACCTATTAGCAAACAATCTATTTTTAATACATTGCGGAACAGTTTGGGGTGATTTAATAAGCCATGATATTTTAAGCTATGACTAAATCGAGTATTTTAATATGTTCAGCATGAAAGCCTTCTTGAGGTGTGCATATAACTGAAGCAATACTTTCTGTAGAATATTTATAAAGTGATTACGAGCATAAGCACCAACAAACAGGGTTTGACCTAAGATTCTAATTTTAAATTTGAGTAATTCTCGAGGTAACAAAATTTGGTTTTTAAATGCAAAAAAGTAAATATAAATCAGCCTAAATCTCGACTCAAAACTTGTATAACTTATTATGTTTGTGGTTATTTAAGTACATAGAACCAGTTCTAACACATTCATCAAATCTTGCACAAACACTTATGTAAACTTACGTAAACAATTTTACGTAATTTAATTTCAAAATTTATAATTTTATGAAGCCTAACTCAAAGGTGATATTCTATCCTCTTGTTATTCACAAAAGTAACAGGAACACAAGCACATAAAACACGAACACACCTTAAAACTGCTATGAACAAGGGTTTCATCTAAGTCTATAACCATGCACATTTTGTGCATGTCCTGGTGTCGGACGGGCGGTAAAAGAAATCTAGGGGAATCGGATGGGCTCGTGGGTGATCCTCTACCGAACACATATTGGTTCGGACTTTGTGTCTTACTCCGGTTACGGCCCAGACAACATAAAAGGGTTCGCAGGAACCCCCGTTTAACTTTCTTATTGTTCCCAGGTTGAGTTGTCCTGACTTCTGATATGTCATTTTCGGTCCTTGTTAGTGATCCTGTCGAAACAAATCCGTAATTATTATCAATTTAAGGTCATACAGATAACATATGACTGTTTATATTCCTACAGTCGAGTAAAAATTACATAACGTGCAACAATATGTGAAAGCATCCTATAAACAAATGACACACGGCTCACTCGATCTTAAAGAGGTCATACAGGTGTGGAATGCCAGGCAATTTGCATATTCGGTTCGGGCTGTTTTTCGAAGGAGCTGTTTATTATTAAGGAGAGAATTCGTGAAGAATTTTACGACTTCACCCAATCCCATGGTCGAGCTCAAGGTTAGCTGGTCCTGACAGCTTGTTTACCGTGTTTACCTTTGCATATGATACACGCCTACTTTGCGGCGCGATTCTGGGTGGTCACATTCTTATGATCTTTAAAGGGCCCCAGTGAACCCGAGTTTTATTCGAATAAATAAAGTCCCTCTACAAATCCCTCATATTTTCGTAGAGATTAACAGGTGTAGATCCACTCTATTCTGTCGAATCTGTCACTTGTTATTTACCTTTTTCGGGCGGATAACTGTTCAATTGTTCGTCATCCCGTGACACTTGTGTGATAATGGACGATGCGTCCATTTAAACATTTGTTTATTCCGTCTTTTGTTTATTGTTCTACACTGCCTTTCCAAACATAAAACACACTACAAAAATAAAATGTTAAACCACTTTTGCAAAATGGCAGAGGCTGTTTTTACTTTTACGCACCATACTGAGACACTAACACTAAACGATCACTGTTTTATCGACCGTTCAAAAGTTACTAAATTTTGGCGCCAAATTTAAATGTCTTTTAAAGAACTTCGAAATGAATTTTAATCACTTACTTCACCACGATGTGCTCTCTCTAGGGCATGTCCGGCACTTGGGTATATACTAAGTGGCTGTTTCATACCGAATCCAGCGCGTAGCTCTTACGTCCAAACTAATTTAGGCTTTCAGACTCATTAGCCTGACGTCATTTCTTCTCAAAACCCTGGAATAGGCATATCAGGGACATCCCTCTACATCGGAACCAATTTGCAAATCAAACAGGAAAATCATGTGAGCTAGCCTTACACGAACTGATTACAAGAGCACAATGAGCAATTGATAACCAAGAAATTGCTCTGGGAGCATTTCTAGACTTAAAAGGCGCCTTTGACTCAATTTTAAGAGCACTGGATGAGCGTGGTGTACACCAATTAACGCGATGGGTTAAAGCCTGGCTAAAAAATAGGCAAATAGTAATAACCTTTGGAGATACAACCAAGGAGGCTATCATCAGTCATCACCTCATCACCACGGGATGTCCTCAGGCGGAAGTACTTTCGCCTCTCCTTTGGATGCGAGAGGGGTAGGTATATGTCCAAGGCTATGCTGACGATATAAACCCTAGGTACTTATAAATGAAAAGTTCGGGGGAGTTAAAAGAAGGGCTTTCGGTCAATCCAAAGATGACTTCGGTCATCCCATTTACACAACAATCACATATGCTTATCCTCTGGTGGAACAAAACCAGAAACAGAGTGATAATTAACAAATTAAATAAACTACAAAGGCTTGCCTGTTTAGAGATAACTGGGGCGATGTTATCTACGCCTATAGCCTTGCTGGGAACAATACCGAAATCTTCCCCCACTTCACTTAGTGGTGGAATTTCAAACATTAGCAGCAGCATATAGACTAAAAATAGGTGATCATCGGAAAGTGCACTGTACAACGGGGGCCAACACCGAGATTGTCAACATACTGGAAAAAACTGCATACTTAATATGCAGTCTGATAAAATCGACACCGTTTGGAACTTCAGAAAACCTTTCAGGGCGGTAGTACCTAAGGAAGCTGATTCAAAGACAAGGATCTATATGGTGTACAAATAGTTGAAAAACAGGCATTAGTGTAAAACTAAGTCAACTCACCTCAGTCTTTTTTTTCCCTTTCGCAGGGTTTTATATTCTTCTTCCATGTCTTCGCTATATTTCTGTAATTTCCTAAGATATGCAGTATTTTTCTTATTTGCGAGTTCTTTGCATTCGTCATCGTACCATTGGTTTCGTTTCATTTTGCAGTTTCACCTACTACTTTTGCACATTGTTGCCATCTGTCTTCAATTGTTTCTTGTATTTCTACTTGTTTGAAGGTGTTCTCTAATTTTTTTACAAATTCACGGGCGGTTTCTGGATTTACCAGTTTTTGGACGTTATATTTTTTGTTACGTTGTCCCTGCTCTTCCTTTGTAATGGAGGTTTTTGCTCGTGTTTTAATCATTATCATAAAATGGTTTGAATCAATGTTACATCCTCTAAGTGTTCTAACATCTTACACGTTTGTCTTGCATCTATAATACAGTGGTCTATTGCATTTAGAGTGTTCCCATCAGGTGATTTCCAGGTGTATTTGTGAATTAACTTGTGTTGGAATTGTGTGTCTGCGATTACCATATTAAGCGAAGCTGCTAATGTATTAGTGTTTTCCCATTATCATTGCTTTTTGGATGTAGGCTATGCTTTCCTATTGTTAGGTGATACATTTTTTCTTGGCCTACTTTTGCATTTAAATCACCTAGAATTATTTTTATATCATTGGGGGGACACTTGCTGTAGACTGTTCATAGAATTCATCTTTAATTTCGCTTGTCTTTTCTTCTGTAGATGCATATGAGTTGATGAGGCTGTAATTGAAGAAGGTGCTTTTTAATTTAATTTCAATCAATTCTGGGCACTCATACTGGTTTGTAAGAATTTTGTATGTGTCAATAATATCCATACGCTTTCTTCTCTCTTCCAATGTGGGTAATGCCAGCGCATCAATCCTATCTTCATATTTCAAATTCCAAAAACCCAATGGTAGTTTAGTAGCTCGACGTTGAGTGTTCTCGAGAAGTAGGATGTCCTTGGTAAAGTACGGCAACCATATGGTGGATCCATACTCTAGAATTTGTCGTACATAGCTTTTATATAGTTTCAGGAACAGATCTTTGGTTAAAAACTTAAAAGATTTCTTGATCACATATAATGTTCTATTTGCCTGCTTCACAACACTCACACAGTGAGCATTCCATTTCAAGTCTTTCGAAATAATAATACCCAAATCTTTCTGACTGTCAACTGGCGTAAGAGTCTCGCCGTCAAGATAATATTGTTTATTGGGATTATTCTTTCCTAGATGAAGAACAGAACATTTTCCTATATTTAACGATAGCAACCACTTTTTTGTCCAGATTACAATTTTGTCTAGATCTTCTTGAAGTTGATTTGAAAACGGGTTACCAAAGAATTTAGTATCATCCGCGAAAGAAACGACTTTACAGACGATTTGGGCATCAAAGTCGATCATATAAATCGTAAAGAGTAGAGGTCCTAGCACTGACCCCTGCGGTACTCCACTCTGGACTTCGTATGGGTCGGATAATTCTCTTCCCATTCGAACCTTGAATTTCCGCCCCGTCAAAAAGTCTTTTATCCAACCAAGAAGATTTCCTCTAATGCCAATATGGTCCAACTTTGAGAGTAGTCTTTTGTGCGGAACGCGATCGAAGGCTTACTCGTAGTCTAAATAGATCACATCGATCGGGTGGTTTACATCCAAATTTTTTGTCCATTCATCTATACATATCAACAAGTTTCTCAATAGGAAGTCCCGAATATTCCGCACAATGACTTTCTCCATGCTTTTGCATACTATTGATGTCAACGATATCGGTCTATAGTTACTTGCTAATGTCTTATCTCCTTTTTTCCTTATTTTGTATTTGTTTAGGATTCCAAGTGTTTAGAGCGTTCCAGGTTTATCAAGTGTTATCACGTTCCAAGAGTGTATTTTAAGGTCTAGTCTTTTGTATGTGTTTTGTCGAGCCTTCACAACCGGTTGTACTTTAGAGGAAGGGGTGGTTAGTCCCTCCTTAATGGAGGAATTATATTTTTGTTTGTTTCGTTTGTGTTTAGGTCCATAAGAGTTAAATTATTGTTTATTTTAGTTGTGTTTTGGTCCATTAGAGATAAATTGCTGTTTGTTTCAGTTGTATTTAGTTCAATAAGGGTTAAGGGTAATAAGGGTAATAAGGGTAAGGGGGTAGTAACCATTTCCTTCTCTAGTGGCCAATTTTCTGAGAAGAGCTACATTAGAGCCACTGACAGACACTGCCAGTCATTGTCAGACGGTGGCAGTCACTGGCAGCCACTGCTAATCATTGCGAGTCACTGACAGACACTGCCAGTCAATGCCAGACGCTGACAGTCACTGACAGACATCAATACCTAGTATTCTTAACTTCTTTAGTGATACAGGTCTGATGGAATAAATTACTTCTTGGGGCACAATAAGTCTAAAGCTTCAGTGCAATAGGTGAAGATCACACCCAGAATGAATATTATTATTATTAAACAACTGAAACTTTGTTAAGTATTTAAATGCACCATGACTAGGCTTAAAAAAAAAGACACACAGCAAAATAATTTAAGCATATATTAAATTTAATTATTATATACAATACGATGACTGGAACTACATTTATAAACCTTATAAAATTGATACATGAAAAATTTTATATATCGAATTAGTACCAAACTTTGCATTAGATTCTCAAGCTACCTCATCTACTCAGGTATTATGTACAGTTAGAATAAAATTAGTTTTAATTTGAAAAATATTTTATAAATTAGTTTGCAAACCTTATAACATCTAGATATTAATTTTATTTTATTAGTCACTAGCGATACTGACAACTTTTGTTTTAAGAGGTTTTACTGTACAAAATAGAATAATAACAATTTTTAATACTTTTACTTGGCAAGTGTTATGACCAGTTACTTCCACTGCTGGTTATTTTCAGCCGTTAGTTACTCTGAACAAATAAAAACCAAATCTAAATTCAAGATAACAAAGGACCAAAGATAATCTACATTGGGTGCAACTGGCCACTAGTCCATTAGTCTTTCCTTGCGTCGTTTGATTTCATATTTTTAAAACAGACATTAAAATTATTACTACACATTTTTCATTGATTTATTAATAAAAACACATTATTACTATTTGAACACTACTGATTTACCACTGTTTGTCTCTATAAGTAGTAAACTTATATAAACAAACCCATCGAAATGGGTGTCAACATATAATTAAATGCAGAAGTTTTGTTATTTACATCTTTCTTTACTGTTATAGAATTTACATAATTCATTAAAATATATTAAAAGTACTTCCGTAAAGATCTAACAGCTTGGTCAAATTAATAATTGTATCAAAATGAACAAAATTAAATCCATTCGTTAACTTAGCACAGGTTGTGTACATCATTCGCTTTAGTGGTCCCTAATATTTGCAAACCAAATTACAAAAGTGTGTCGCATAATTGAAAGGTGCAAGTGACAAAACATCGCGTCTGACCATTCATTGATTAAAAGAAACCGTGTTGAGATCAAACAAACAACAATCGCTTTTTTAAAAGGCCATAATTAGTTAAGAGTCTCTTGTTTGCCTGATCAACTTTGTTTCGTTGAGCAAATCACCCTTAAATTAATAAAATGTTACTCAATACTCATCAAAGTTTAACAGTTCATAGCTGCACTTGTTGTTTTTGAATACACAACAGATCGTCCACGACCATGCGTGATCAACCATTGACCATTGAGTTGTTGTGATCAACTCATTTTTTGAAGCTTACACATAACCTCAATTTATTAAAAGAGTAGACAACGTAAGTTATTGTTTGTTTAGCTTCGAATTAAGAAATTATTCAACAAAATGAGTTATTATAGTGAATCAGAGGAAGAGATTCTAGTAATATTTATATTACACAAAAAACTAAAATTAACTCATAACTCATGTGAATTATTCTTAACAAAATAACTTAGACATAATCTCAATTTATTAAAAACGTAGACAACGTAAGTTATTGTTTGTTTTGCCTTGTATTAAGAAATTATTCAACAGAATGAGTTATTATAGTGAATCAGAGGAAGAGGTTCTAGTAATATATATGTTACACAAGAAACCAAAATTAACTCATATTACGAGGGTTCATGAAACTTTCTTAACACAAGAACAGCACGGAGAATATTTTATTTTTCGCCCTCAGTTATGGAGTGACGAAGAGATGTTCCAAAATTGTTATAGAAGTGTGAAATAAACACATAATATTTAGCAAACTAACTTATACATAACCTCACTTATTATCGACCACTTCACCGAGAATCTTGGACGGTCGTGGACAATCAATGCGATTGAGTTGTCTCAGTTTCCACTTATAAGTGCCAATAAATAATATCAAATGTACAAGTCGGTATTTTTACTTCATATTTAAATTTATCACATTTAATTACTGCGGCAATATTGAGGGTCTCTTTTATACATATTGACACTGTCGTTTTATGTTTACATTAAACACGACTTTAGTTAGAGACAAGTTTAAACATGAAGTAACAAAACAGATCTTAGTTTAGACATTACCACTGAAGAGAGCAGTTATTAAGTATAATAATAAATACAAAAGTTTCAAAAATTAATAGTGAAAGCTATGAACTTCTTTAAGCATACATTTTTAAATATTTTGTACCTGTTTAAGTGATGTTTAATAAAATCTACAAATTATACACTGAAATAAATTTAATTATACCCCAATTCAGTTATTCATAAACGAATTGTTCTAAAATGATCAGGGCTCGACAAATCGACTCGCCAGACAAAAACGATACTGGCCTAATAAACACATAATTTTTAATAACAATCTTAATAAGTTACCTTACCCAGTGGTCCTTGAAGAACCCCTTGAAGCTTCCCGGTTTTTAGTCATCGCTGGCGACCGGGCAACTGGATTTGTCGAGCCCTGATCAAGTAACTACAGGTTCTTTCTCACATAAAAAAAAGTTGCATGGCACTCAAAATTATTTACTTCCACGGTTGTACTGAGAGACATCATTACAAACTGACTGAATTTTTCTTCTTCTTCGTCTTATAGCCGAAGCCTAGGCGGAAGGCCTGTTAATAACTCATAAGTATGAGTACTGTGAGCTCTCTTCACATGTATGCTAGGCAGGAGGCTAACCTTACCCATCGATAGAGGTGAAGAAGATCGCCCGCAGTGTTGCGAGGTATACGGTTATCAAAGGTGCTAGTATGATAACTGGGACTTAAAGTGCCCTCCGAAACGCAACTGAATTTTTAATTTTTTAAATTGATTACATTCGTTTTATGCAAGATAATATTTATAATAATTTTTGTGTTCTTTTCTTTAACAATTTGGGTATCCAATTTATTCACAGCAATCTTAATCGCTTAATTAGATTTCCAGTAAAACAAATACCTACTATAAAGTGCACCTAAACTTTCCTTTATGGAGAAAAGCTCTGTTTGCATACTAAAAATGTCATATACATTCAGCAATGTTTGCAATTGTTTTATTCTAGATCAAAGATGTGCTCATCTAGTAAATTACCGCGATTTTTCCCGGTGGACTGCTGCATTATTGGCATAGGTAGCTCGGTTGATTTCAAATGTTAATCATATAAAAACTTAGATATTATGGTCAGCTTGAAACATAATATCTTGGCCTGGTTTAACCCCTATTTGAAGCAAACGGTGCATCAAAACAATTGCACACATTTCAACTTAAGAAATATGTAAAATGTGGTTATCTAAAATTGAACTGAGCAGAATGTCGATTAGTTCCGGTATAAAGGTTGCCGTACATTTGTTTGGAACAGAATGGAATCGAATGCTTTGGATCAAAAATGCGTTGGAACCGAATCGAATATTGCCTACACATTTTTAATGGAAATGAGTGGAACTAAATACTTCCATACATACGAAAGTCTTCTTCGTCTTCATTCCTTCTTATCTAGGCTGTTGGCCTGTTTTTATACAAAGGAATGTCACATGCTATCTTTCCATCGTTTCCTCGGTCATCCTACCTGTCTTTTCCCTCTTGGTTTATTGTCTCTTACTATCTTTACATTCCAGTCTCTTTGACATTATACTATCCATTCCGTTACTGTCTTATGTTAGTATTTGTTTCCCTGTCTAGTAATATCTTGTTGACTATTTTATGTAATACTCGCATTTCTGATACATCGATTTGTTGCTGTCTTCTTTTTGTGTCACTCCTTGTTTCCGCTGCATAAGCAAGTATGGGTCTAATTACTGTTTTATATATTTTAACTTTGAATTCTTGCCTTAAGTATTTATTATACCAGATGAAATGATTTAAGCAGCCGGCTATTCTTTCCACCTTTGTTATTTGTTGTTTGTTGACATTCCACAGCTCGTAATTGTTATGCCTAGGTACCTCATTTGCATTACCTAGAGGGCTTAAGGACACGCTGACGTAACTCCAAAAATTGTGTTTTAGAGTTGCGTGGGCTACATTACTACAGAATATCAAGTCTATGTAGGGAGACAACAACGGAAGTCATCAGATTACCAATTTTATTAATCATATACAGGGTCCTGCAACAGTGCGTCGGGCTTTCCTAGCGCCCTTACCGTGAGAGATAGAAAAAAAAGTTTAAAGCATAAAATTATTGGTTCAAAGAGGTCTACGTCGCGAAATTATTTTCAATAATACAGAGTGTTCCACTTTTGCGCTATAATAAAAACATACATTTTTTTAAATGCAACACCCTGTAACTTTTTATGTCTTCCGATGTCATTTTTTAACCTTTACATAACTGTCTACCCACTTTTGTATTTTGTGTCAGTGTTACCAACTTATTAATTTTTTTCCGAAAAATCTTTCATAAACAGACTTCACTTTAAAAATCATAAGCGACCTTGATTTTTGAAGTAGAGGGATACATTTTAGCAATAATTGTAGTCCGGTTAAAGAGCAACATTTTGATATGAGAAAATGGGATTCAGTTGATACAGGGTGTTACAAAAGAAAATGCCAAACTTTCCAAACTTCAAAGTGACATAGCTCATTTTTTTCAAATGGAACCACCACTGTTTTATTTCGCAAATCGATAGCATTTTTTATCCTCTTTAATTTTGTATTTAGATGTCCGATACCTAAACCCCGTAGTTTTAGAGATATTAAATACTTTTCACAAAAGTAACAATTTAATTACATTTTATGCACCGAAGTGGGCCGTGCTAATGCAAAAAACAAAAACAAAATGTAAGTAAGCCTAAATGTAACATTTTAGTAAATTTAGAATCAAAACGGATAATACTTATGTAATAAAATTAATTGTTTTATTCAAAAACTATGAAAAGTAACAAAATTCAAAATGCATAAAAGAAAAACGACTACAATAAATGTTCGAAATATCTTCCATTTTCCTTCAGGCACAAAACTTGATTTTTTTTGTGGGGATTCGTGATTGTTTATAACGAACTACCGACAACATAAATAAATATGCAACAACGAATTGTTGACGCTTTTGCAAGTATTTCACCTGAAATGTTAGGAAGAGTGCAAAGATCTTTTCAGCAGCGAATTGATTTGAACCTGAATGAAAATGGAAGACATTTCAAACATTTATTGTAGTCGTTTTTCTTTTATGCATTTTGAATTTTGTTACTTTTCATAGTTTTTGAATAAAACAATTAATTTTATTACATAAGTATTATCCGTTTTGATTCTAAATTTACTAAAATGTTACATTGAGGCCTACTTACATTTTGTTTTTGTTTTTTGCATTAGCACGGCCCACTTCGGTGCATAAAATGTAATTAAATTGTTACTTTTGTGAAAAGTATTTAATATCTCTAAAACTACGGGGTTTAGGTATCGGACATCTAAATACAAAATTAAAGAGGATAAAAAATGCTATCGATTTGCGAAATAAAACAGTGGTGGTTCCATTTGAAAAAAATGAGCTATGTCACTTTCAAGTTTGGAAAGTTTGGCATTTTCTTTTGTAACACCCTGTATCAACTGAATCCCATTTTCTCATATCAAAGTGTTGCTCTTTAACCGGACTACAATTATTGTTAAAATTTATCCCTCTACTTCAAAAATCAAGGTCGCTTATGATTTTTAAAGTGAAGTCTGTTTATGAAAGATTTTTCGGAAAAAAATTAATAAGTTGGTAACACTGACCCAAAAATCAAAAGTGGGTAGACAGTTATGTAGAGGTTAAAAAATGACATCGGAAGACATGAAAAGTTACAGGGTGTTGCATTTAAAAAAATGTATGTTTTTATTATAGCGCAAAAGTGGAACACTCTGTATTATTGAAAATAATTTCGCGACGTAGACCTCTTCGAACCAATAATTTTATGCTTTAAACTTTTTTTTCTATCTCTCACGGTAAGGGCGGTAGGAAAGCCCGACGCACTGTTGCAGGACCCTGTATAATTATATCAGCTGTAAGAAGCATTTCATGTTTTAATCGAGTAACCCCGTCTACTAGCTGAATGCTGTCAAATGCTTTATGTATATCAATAAAACATAGGAAAGCGGGTTTGT
Source organism: Melanotus villosus (assembly GCA_963082815.1). NCBI lineage: Eukaryota > Metazoa > Arthropoda > Insecta > Coleoptera > Elateridae > Melanotus > Melanotus villosus. The sequence goes on from OY720420.1 coordinate 10,254,523, forward strand.
CCAATACTAAAGATTTTTCTACTAGCTGTCGTATGGTAAAGATCGCATCGTTGCATGATCTTCCACTCCTGAAGCCTTGTTATTCGTCTCTCTAGTCTATTAGGTTAAGTTCTGTTGCTATAGTTTTGTTACTAATAAACTCGTTGATTTCTGTTTTCTTTCTTTTCCTTTTACCCTCTTATACCTTTACAGTACTGAGGGGGCCGGACACACCGAACCACAGAGCGATCACACATCCAAGTTCTGGCCAAGCAGGCTCTTACTTAACTTTGTATATTTCAGTATTACGTACCGCCAGTTGATTTCTGTTTTCAAATTCCTTATATTCCATGTTTGTAGTAAAAGAGTTCCAATGATTTTGTTTTATTTCTCTAATTTTGGCGTTTGTTTGGTTTCTTATAATTTTGTATGCCTCATAATCCTGGGGGAGATTTTGTTTGCTTGAATTTTACATATGCGTATCGTTTACTCCGAGTTATTTCGCTTACTTCATCGGTAAACCAGAGTGTTTTATTCCAACCCTTTCTTTCTAAATTTATTTTGTGCTTTCCAACACCTTCTTCAGCTGCTTGTAAAACGTTTTATTTCCACGCAGTCTCTGTGTTATCTTCTTCAGTAATTTTGTTTCTTTATAATTTCATCATTTAGCAACTCTACGTTTATCTTGTATGTTGATGTTTTTCATGATTGGTGCCTTTTTGTGATTATTATTCCGATTTTTGCTAGTACTAATTTATGATTGCTACTAATGTCAGTGCTTATTAAACTTCTTACATCTAATATACTTATGAGATGGATGAAGTGTTCTATTTGTTATGACATGGCCTCTTGTATTCTCCCATGTAAATTTATGTTGATCTTTGTGGTCGAAAAAGGTGTTATTGATTCATTTTCAGTGCAGAAACAAGTTAGAATCTCTCCATTATCATTAAAAGTTGCTTAGTTAAATCTAATCTTTATGCCGGGTATTACGTCTTTGCCAATTCTGGCATTTAAATCACCCGCTATAATTACAAATTCTGTATGATCTATTTTATTTATTGTTGCATTTGTATCTAACAACAGTCAATCCTTCCTTGTATTTCTGAAATGTTGTGACTTACTTTTTTTTACATAAGAAAGTAAGAAGGATTGACTGATTCCTGGCTTCAAATCAGCTTCAATTCCATTCTGATTCGATGTAACGTTTCCATTCCGATTGGAGTCAGTCTGAAACATCACACTTGAAACTATGATTATAATTAAATTCTGATCTAACATTCGTTTCATTCCAATCTAATGTGCAGCAAAATCTACAATTTTCCTTCGGAATCTGCAGTTTTGATTATGTGGCATACCAATTCAGCACAGCATTTAGATAACCACATTCAGTGACTCAAACGAAGGTTTGAATATTTTGCTTCCTACACAAAAAATACAAACAAAATACTACGTTTTTTCAACCCACCACATTCGCTTCGCCAAATTAATAATACAAGACTTAGCGGGAGCAACCATTAAATGATATGCAGTTCTTTTATTTATCATTGACGAAAATTTTTGCCGTAATTTTAGATTTATGCTCCGATTACAATTAGATTATTGCGTAATTTTGCACTTTAAAACCAACAGTTTTGAAGTACGATATTTTTTGTAGTTTTGCTCAATTGAATTGTAATATAAAGTAATGTAAATAAATGTTTTATCTACATCTTGGAAGATTTAGACTCCCATTAAATCTGAATCTTAATCTAAGGAACATGACTTGGGCCTTTATGAGTTGCAATAAGGTAACATAAATAGAAATGCTATTTACAAAGGCCTGCCTGTAATCGGTGAAGTCTTACTTATAATGCCCAAATGTGTTACAATGTTTTTATGATTTACAAATCCATTCAACGTACAGACAGGTATCAACTGTTTGTAACATTTCTGTTTAACCTTACCATATTTAATATTAAATTAATAATAACTAATGAAAATATTAATAAAAACTATGAAAATTTAGAATGCGCCATGGCAAAGAAAGTTATTTTAATATACAAACTGTACATTGATTTTTACCAGCAAGGTAACAAAATGTACATAATAATAAACTTAAACCAAACCTTTTCAGATATACAAATAACCGTCACAATATTAAAATAAAAATGAAAATTTAACGTCGTTTTTCACTTTTATAACTAATACGTTTTATATTAGCTTGTACAAGACACTTTTCAAAAATTATCATTTACTGACTAAAGATAAAGACCTATCACAAGTTATATTCATTTCGTCTTCTCGTCTCGTTTACACTAACGATCATTTGTTTTTATTCATTACATGTCTTCGCGAAGCCCGTCCGCAAAACATTCCAACCACAAAAAATGATCCTAATGCCATTAGAATTACCATAAAGAAATAATGTTTTGCTGGTGAACCAACCACTTGTGTATAAAGTTGTTGTAAGTCTTTAGGTGATGCAAGCTGCAATTTTTTTAAATTAAGGAACATTGGAAAGATGCAGACAATCTCCTGTATGTATAAGGGGAAACTCAGACAGAACTAATCAAGTTGCTGTGACCAAAACATTATGGAAGTGCCGCGTATTTATTAAACAAGTAGGCAACGTACCGGGTGATCAACGAAATTTATAATTAGAGCAGACTGTGATATTTACCATAAAGTTGGCAACACAGGCTTGCAGTTTGAAATTAAAAATTTTAAGTGTCAGAATTGTGACATTTATTTTTAAAAATGTTTGATATTCAACATAAAATTTTTCTCACTGAAAGTAATTTCAATTTTTTCTTCAAACATATTTTATTTCTACGTTTCAGCAAAATAATGTTTACTATATCATCAAAGATCGTACAAAGCTCGAGCATAACCTCAATATTATTAATTTCTCAGTGTGTCCAACCACACAGCATAAAATAGCACCAATCACAGCCTCCTCTAATTATAAAATCCGATGATCACCCGGTAAGTTATTGTTTGTTTTGCTTTGTATTAAGAAATTGTTCAACAAAATGAGTGATTGTAGTGAATCGGAGAAAGAGGTTCTAATCACAGACCATTAAACAAGGAAGACTAATCAAAGAATAGGACAAAACCGGAATAACGTCGATAGCAGCGCTCTGCGCGCACCTGGGTGAACTACGTAGTTTAATCCGCCATGTTCCCTGACCAAGGCCTGCTGAATTAATATTGCATATAAGGCCTTACCACTTCATTTATCCAAGACGAAATTAGAAACAACGGTGGCGCCATTTGCGGTGAACTATACATTTTTTATTGATAACTCGAACTTTTTTTCTGGCAAGTCATGGTTCGAGTTATCGAAGTTTGACTGTATATATAAATTGCCAAAATGACACTACTGAAATTATTGCGCAATTTGAGACTAATGACAACATTTCTTTTTTGGAGAATATTACTTCAAATTTTCCTACAGCTGTGGCAAAATTAACCAGTAAAAGAAAGAAAGAAAGCAAGAATTCAATACCTACAGAATAAAAACATTATTCAGAAAACAAGAATGCGGTAAAATATGTATGCAGGAAAAAGAAGAGAGAACACCAAAGTAAGTTATTACTTTATTAGAAAGAAGCCTTAGAGGAGAAGTATAGATAATGAGAATGAAATTGAAAGTATCTGGATACAACAATATAAAAACTATTAAAACGAAGAGAATGAAATTACCGAAGATGAAGAAGGCGACATGAAGAAAGATTTACAAAATATAGAAAAACCACGGATCGGGGAAGTAGATGATGTTATACGTAAACTGAAAAGTAATAAGGCTTCAGGGAAAGACAGAATAGTTAACGAATTTATTAAATATGGTGGTGAAAAACTTCTTCCTGTGGTGCTACAGCTCTGGATGGCTTTATTAAAATATTCTTAGCTAATTTGTCTTTACAGAGCAGGGCCGCTACTCCTGCATCCAACTACATTCAGAGATTTCAACTGCATCTTTTGATCTACTCTCCTATAGTGGCTGGTCTTCGTGAGAGAGAGGTGCCACGTTAACGGAGCAATTAGGCCACCCATTCCAGTACTGGCCAGAGACAACGAAGCTTAATCCTCCTGATCGTACTGGACTGGGGTACCTAGCTACCACAACTTGAGACCCAGTGAAAAACTAAAACACAGAATTTTCAATAACCCAAATATGGCAACAAGAAAAGAATTGCAGATGAGTGGAGCAAATCAATCATTAATCCTATAACACAACAAAAAATTTTGGGAAGGTTTTAGATAACAAAATTAAAAAACACATTTTTAGCCTGAAACAAATTCAAGAACTGTTGAGAAAAGAACTTAAAGCTATATATGGTATTCATAGACTTCAGTCAAGCACATGATATAGTTAAAAGAGAATAAATAACGAACTCTCCGGATAACGCTTTTAAAGATAACTTTAACTGAAACATACAGCAATGTAAGTATAAATGGGACATTGTCAGGAAGATTTCGAACAACAAATGTCTTCGAGACAAAGGGATCCACTATTAACCACTCTGTTTAATTTGGTTTTAGAAGGAGTTGTAAGGAAAAGTAAAATTAAGAAAAACGGTAATATATTTAGAAACTCTCACCAATGTTTAGTGTTCGCAGATGATGTGGTGTTAATGGTCAGAACAAAAGCGGAATTAAAAAACTTATTAAAGAAATATATGTGAAGCTGAACAAATAGGCTTAAAGATTAATGAAGGGAAATCAAAATACAAGATTTGTGGCAAACAGACTCAACTAGCTGAGAATTTACTGAAAATTAACACAGAAAATAAAGTTTAACAAAGTGAATAGTATAGTGTACCTGGTTACTATGATAACAGAAGATGGGAAACAGACAATTACGGAATTCATTCAAATTCAAATCAGTGTCACGTAAAACAAAAGTAAAGTTATATAAAACATTAGTGCAACCAGTGCTACGAGGGGTCGTTTTTATATTCCCGGAATAAGTACTTTGTAATTAGGTTGGAATTTTTCTATTTCACTTTTTAAAATCATCTATGCCTTGAAACAACATATGACAATTTATAAAACAATTGTCAAATTTATAGCTTAGTTATCTTCTGGTTTTTGAAGACGTGTCAAGCTAAGAGGTCAAAATGAATAAAGTTGAGTATCGCTCAGTTATAAAATTCCTCACCAAACAGGGAAAAAGTCCTCAAATAATAGAAGAAATGAGAGGCGTGTATGGTGACCTGTGTCCTTCCAAATCAACCATTTATGAATGGTCCAAATTGTTTAGATGTGGTTCCAGCCCTCCTAAAAAGTTTAAGGTCGCTGCATCAGCAGGAAAAATAATGGACACCATTTTTTGGGATTGTGAGGGCATATTATTAATAGATTACTTTAAAAAGGGCCAAACAATAAATGGGGAATATTATTCGGGCTTATTACAACGCTTAAGGGATTCAATTAAACAAAACAGAAGGGGAAAGCTAAGCAAGGGGACTGTTCATAAGGCAAAAACCGTCAAGGCTGCTATGGACAGTTGCGGCTTTGAAGAACTGGACCATCCACCCTATAGTCCCGATTTGGCTCCCTCGGACTACCTTCTGTTCCCAAATTGGAAAAGAGACATCCGAGCAAGAAAATTTACCCATGATAATGAACTCATAGCAGCAGTTGAGAGCCATTTTAAGACAAAAACAAAAGAATATTTTTATCACGGTTTGCAGTTGTTATTGAAACGTTCTAATACCTGCATTTTTAAGGGAGGGGGTTATATTGAAAAATAAATTTTTCAGAGTTCTGTAGTTGTTTATTTTGTTTTCTATTCCGGGAATATAAAAACGACCCCTCGTATTATATGCAAGTGAAACATGGCCATTAACAAAAACAGAAAAAAGCAAGCTAGAAATTTGGGAGAGAGGAGTACTACGAATGATATATGGTGGGTGGTGTTAAAGAAGAAGACGGATGGAAACGAAAAACAAATAAAGAAGTTAAAAAAACATATGGTGATAACACAGTAATCGAAATAATAGGAATAAGAAATATATTAAGATGGTCATCTAAGGAGTATGCCACTAGGAATAAGGGAAGACAAAAAGTTGTCGACCGAGACAGAGTTGGTTATAGCGTAAAAAAGATGATCTGGCAAAACTAGGAATACCAAGATGGGAACAAGTATCAGAAAATAGAAAGCTGTGGAAGAAACAGATGGATAAAACCATGAGCCTTCAGCGCCTGAAGAGCTGATATATATTTAACAAAATAACTTACACATAACCTCACTTATCATTGACCGCTTGGCGCTTCAACCAGATTGATTAAATTTCCAACAGGTTGGAATTTCAAATTGTTCGCGGTTTAGTGTGTTTACCATACGATTACGTGTTATAAACTTGACGAGGACAATTGACGCAGTCGAACTGTCTGAGTTTCCACTAATATTTGCTTAAATTATCTTTAACAAAAACTAAACTATAAATATGATCGACCCGTTAAAACGCAGTCACCTTATAAATACAGGAAGCCATAATTTATTCGGTCAGCTTTGTAAAAAATACTTACCTCAGAAAAACTCTTATACATTTCGATTCTTTTCCTAAGCATATTATCACACGTTGTAGTTAGATGCTCCGTTGAGCTTTCCATAATAATTTTTAAACAATTAAGCTCTACAATGCAATATAAAATATTAGAAGAAAGCCAAGCAGATTAAAACAAAACTCACGTTTTCCCCCTCCTTGGGGTACGTCTAGACAGAAATTTAACAAATCACTAGAGCAAGCTTGTTGTAGTAGAGGATCGACATTAATATCTACTTGGGATTCCTCGATCATGTTTGCAACTTCAATTTTACAAGCAGGTGAATGAATGTTGTGTTTAATAAGGGCTTTTTTAAGGCATTCCTCGATGAAAAAACTATCGTCCGTCTTTTCAGGTTTACAAATGGTCATAATTTCCAGACTACACACAGCTTTTAACAATGGATTTAACTGTATATACCAAGCTTCTTCCTTCAAAATGCCAGACATCTCTTTTTCGCATTTAGGGGAAAGTTTTGATTGTTTAAAGGCATTCTTTAGGCATTTGATTACCGCACCATGAAATTCTTGGCCGGGTTTCAATTGTACGATCTGCTCGTAACAGAATTTTTTTATGTCCAAATTGCAATTTTCTTGCAAACTTGGATTAAGACGGTAATCGGAATGCCGTTCGACCAAACGGTGAATTACAACCATTCGACATTTTTCTTCGAAAGATGGCTCATCTATGTAGTTCTACAAAAAATAGTTTCTATAGTTAATTGAATCTCTTACTATTAAACTATAAATATTTTAAAATTGCTTACCTTCAAACAATTAAGAACACGATAATAAGGCGTATGGCGACAGTAACTTACGATAGTATCGGCACACATCGTCATTAACGCATAATCAACTTCATTATCTTGCGACTGTTCCTTCATTACTTTAAAAATTTGCTTTTGGCATGGATCGCTCAATTTTCCATGTGTTGTTTTTAAACATTCTAAAACCTAGAAACGATGAAAATTAAATTGTTTATATAAAACAATTTCAAACATAACAAGAAACGATTTAATACATTAATATCAGTAAACAAGGTACACAATCAAAATAAATACCTGAGCAGTCCCACGTTCTACGTCCTTACAGTGCAGTTTAATATCAACCTCACAAGCGTGTTTTAATTTTGGATCAAAATCAACATTTTCCCGTTGTTGGAATAACTGTGCTTTGATTTGGGCTCTACAATCCCTTTGAATGTCGCTCTTTATGCCCTTAACAGTATCATTGCGGATTTTCTCGCTTAAACATCCCACAACGGCAGCCTTTGTTTTTGCTTCTCGGCAAAATCTCATTGCGTAACTTTTACAAGCAACTTTAAATTTATAACTAAAATGATAATCCTTGAGCGTAATAATCTGGAAATGTTCGATGCTAGCACGACATTTAACATTCGCTTTTACTTGAGGATCATTTTTATGTGTAATTAAACAATCCATAACCGCTTTAGGATCGTCGCGCATTTCTGTATGACAATGTGTTTCCATTTCATGTTTACAGTGTGTCATAATGAAAGGATTTAAGCCTACGTATTGTGATTCCGCTTCCGTATAGTTACGCACGGCTTTCTTGCAATTTTCTTTTAAATCCTCCAGGTTTTTCTGTAGGCATTGCATTTCTTCTCCTTTTGCTGTTTTGTCAAAACAAAATAACGAAAGATCATCAAGGCACATTTCTTCAACCTCTGGTTGAAGATCTACATTAACTGCTCGTTGTCGCATCACTCTGCGAATTTGTTCTATACATTTCGGATGTAACTGCATATCTTTATCTTCGTGATAAACATATCTACAAGGACAAACACTTTGTAAAAAGACACAAGCCGACTGTTACTTAAATACCTATATAAACACGGTAAAACAAGCGGTCCGTTACTAGGTTGAATGTTATTATCGTTCCAATCTCGACTGGCGTGACACAAACGAGTTGCATCCTTGTAACAGGCATGATACAACTGCGGATCTAATTTAAAATCGCGCGCTACGAAGTACTGAATTTGCATGAGAGCATCTTCGCAATCCTCGGTCATTTCGTCCGCCCCAATGTGGTCCATCAGGCATGACATTACTTTCGCATCTCCTCCGCTTACATCCTGACACACCACCTTCACCACAGGATTACATGCTTCGTGTAAAACAGGATCAACTCGCCAATCCTCGCCGACGTCTGCTTCTTTTACCAAATCCTCGAGCTAAAAAGACAAGACAAAATTTACTTGGATTTGACAATAAAAATACTTTTACTTACAGCACGTTGACATAGATCCCCAATTCTTTTGTTGTTGTTCTTAAATCGAGCGTGTTCCATTAAGCAATGAATCGTTTTCCCTCCAACTTCCAAACCGGGACAAAATCTACCAATCTCCTCTTTACAGTTACTTACGATTTCTGGTGATAATTTATAATCTTCCATTAAAATCTTTCGGTGTTCTACCATTTCTGCTTCACAATCCGCATTTATTTTAGTACCGTTACGAATTACACCTTCTAAACATAAAAGAACCTGTGCTAAACGAATGCCTCGATCATCGGAAGTCTGTCTGCGACAGTGAGTTTTTTTAATATCTTCTCTGCAGGCCCTCATTAACCCTTTACTAACTTTATAATCTTGCGATATTAGTTTCTCTCGTCTTTGTAACAAGCTGTGGCACTGAGCTGTCAGTTTATCGTTACGATGCTGCAAAAGACATTTAAATACTCTACCACTTCCTGGAACAAATTGTCGACAATATCTCATGTGGTCTTCGCTACAAGCTAAATATAATTGGTGGTCGAATTTTATATTATCGGCCTGAATTTCTGCTAAGCGAAACACTTCTCTACGACAGTTTTCTTCTACCTTATCAATATTGTCTTGTAAACAAGCTATAGTCTGTGACTGAGATAAACCATTACTGTCAATACGTCCACACTGTAAGCTACCAATATCGTGGTTACAACTTTGCAAGAATGTACCTATCCATTTGTAATCGTAAAAAGCAATATTTTCAAATCGGTCTGTTAATTCTGAACACTCAGGGCTGTTAATATCCTCTTTATTACTTACAATACACCTTAAATATGAGCCCGGTGCATCGTCGACCTGACAGCTAAGCTTCGACAAGTCACTTCGACATACTTGCAACAGGGCATCTTTTACATTACTATTATCGATTAAAACTCTAGTATGATTCCACACAATATGCTGGCATTCGTCGTTTAACCTAGTTAAAATGTTTGGATGGAGGGAATACAAACATTCGAGTATAACCATGTCATCGTTTTCGCTTAAGTCTTTGCACAGCCTTTTCACTTCTAAACATTTTGCGTCATCAATTATAGTACTCCTTGGAATAATTGCTCTTTTAAATCGTTCGTTTGAAACATTGTTCCAATGCACTAATTGACTACAGGACACCAATGTAAACAAATACAATATTAATATATTAAAAACGATTATCATTTTTACGCATATATTTAGAAAATGTATGGAACTTGTTTCGACTTTCTAATACCAATTAGGCAATAAATTAACTTCTCTTATCACATATAACATAAAAATAAACATTAAAGTGGCACATTTGACGTACCCGGTTAACACCGTAAAACGTGATAGTAAAACAAGTTTGACAAGTGACAAACAAAACTACCAATATAAAAAGGGTGGTGCAAAATATTCCTAAACGTATATAGCCCCATTTTAAAAGCTTGCTTAAAAACTCTATACCATAGTAGACTGAAAAATTAAAGCAACTAATGTATATATTTACAAGAGAAAATTAGATTTCCTTAAGTTCTTAAAGCAAAGTTATTTTTTTCCTAAGCATATTGACAGTATGTGGGTATTTTTATAATGTAATGTTGGTATGGATGTTAGGTAACCTAACTTATTTTGGAATAAAGTAAAATAAAGATAATTCTAATAAATAAAATAATAGCTTATGTTTAAAATTGTGCTTTTAGGTATATATTTTACATGCAAAAAATCCAGTAAAAGCAATAATAATTAAAGTAGCAAACAGAACACTTGTGCAACTGGCGCGAAATTTAAAATGATAGAACTGGATGAAAATACAATAAACAAAAACGCCTGTAATGAACAAGTTTTAAACGAAATACCGGTTGTAAATTGTGATGTATCATACAGTGAATTCTTCCAAAAGTTTTTAATTAGTAATCAACCCTGCATAATTAGAAATGTTGCCGCTGATTGGGAAGCAGCAACGAAATGGATTGTGGACGATCTTCCAAACTTTTCATATTTAACATCCACTTATGGAAATAGTTGTGTTAGTGTACATAATTGCAACGAAGACTCTGACTATTACAATGCAAAATCAAGCAAATGGAAGTTCGAAGATTATTTAAAATACTGGAAAGATTACATGGAACAAAATTATCCGAAGGACCAACCTGTATACTATTTAAAAGATTGGCATTTGAAGAACGAATATCCTAATGATAAGTTTTATGAGATTCCATTATACTTTGCATCCGATTGGCTTAATGAATATCTTGTGGAAAATTGCAAGGATGATTATAGGTTTGTCTACATGGGAGTTAAAGGAACATGGTAATTATTGTTTTTCCGTTTATTTGCGAAAAGAGCTATTAATAATAAATATATATATTTACAAATGTGATTAACAATTAAGACATGATATGCATATAACAGGAACAAGTTTTTGATACTTTTAGGTCACCATTTCATGTGGATGTGATGACTTCTTATAGTTGGTCATGTAACATAAGTGGTCAAAAAAAATGGATATTATTTCCTCCAGGAGAGGAAAAGCTACTTTGCGATCATCTTGGAAATATTCCAAATGACGTCAGTGATTTAAAACACAGTACAAATTTTTTTGAGATTGTTCAAAATCCAGGAGATTCAATTTTTGTGCCCTCAAACTGGCACCATCAGGTGTGGAATTTAAAAGACACAATATCGATAAATCATAATTGGATTAACAGCAGTAATATCAAAAACATATGGCATACGATGGAAAAGAATTTAAGCGAAGTCAAACGCGAAATCCAGGACTGCGAAGATATGGAAGACTTTTTAGAACATTGTCAAGTAATGTTACGTGCATCCTTCAGCATGGATTTCGAACAATTTTATGAATTTATTTCGTATATTGCTCTTAAAAGGATAGACATGTTAGAAAATGAGACGCCTCTTACATTATTGGAAAATCGAATTCTCGGACGAAATCATGCTTTATTTGATTTGCAATCGATTAAACATGTACTTGAATTGTTTCATCAACACGAAGACGTAGAAAAATTAAATTACTTTCTAGAAAAAGCACCTTGCAATTTTTTAGAAACTATCGAACTAATTTTAGAGAAAACCTAATAAAAATATTTTATAATTTTGAACGTTTATTATTTACTTCGATTGCACCAATCGTTTCTAATTTGGCAATATCATCTTTAGTATAACCCAAATTTTTCAATATTAATTCGGTGTGCTCTCCCCGATCAGGTGCTGGATGAATACTCTGCGATTGTCCCGGAGTTCGACTTAACGTAGGCGCAGGATTGGGTATCATTGTGTTATCATAGCTTTTAACAAATGATTTTCGCTCTATGTTATGAGGATGCTTAGGTGCTTCATCTACAGATAAAACAGGTGTCACACATGCATCACTATCATCAAAAATTTTACACCACTCATCTTGAGTTTTTTCCAAAAATTTTAAAGTAAATAGCTCTTTAGTTTTATCAAAATCGAAAAACTGGGGAGCTTTGTCTTCGCTTAATCCTAGACGTTTTATTAATTCGTTATAAAACTGAGGCTCGATTGCACCCACTGCCATATACTTATCATCTTTTGTTTTGTATGTATCATAAAAAGGTGCACCGGTATCGAGGATATTTTTACCCCTAGGATTACCCCAAATTGGTAGGTTTTGCGAACGATACAACCAACTACCTACGTAAGCACTACCTTCTACCATATTACAATCAACTACTTGGCCTTTACCTGAAGAATGTCGTTCGAGTAACGCTAAAATAATACCTAAAGCGCACATTAAGCCACCACCCGCAAAATCTGCTGCATAATTTATAGGAAAAATTGGTTTTTCCTCAAATCTTCCAAAAAGCGATAACAATCCCGATAATCCAATATAATTTATATCATGTCCTGCTCTGTTACTGTAACGGCCAGTTTGACCATACCCGGTAAGTCGAGCATATATCAACTTGGGATTATCTTTTAATAAAACACTAGGGCCAACACCCAAAGATTCCATTACACCCTTACGAAATGGTTCTACTAGTACATCCGATGCTTTACAAATATTTCGAAAAATCTCTACTGCCTCTGGTGTTTTCAGATTTAATGCTATAGACTGTTTACCGTTGGCTGAACAGTCGATGGCAACGTTCCCACCGATCTGTAAACAACGATAGCGCCTGGTCAAAAATAGAGTGACTTAACATATCTTATATTTTACCTTGTCAACTCGTAATACTGATGCTCCAAAATCTGCCAAAACCATACCACAGAACGGAGCCGGAGCCAAACCAGCTAATTCTACAACTTTGATACCTTGCAAAACCTTACTCATTTTTAAGTTATGTTATTGTAAATTGCCAACTAAAACTATAAGTGTTATCTTTACAACTCAAGGTTCGAAGGTCAATAAATCATAATAAGTTATGCAAAAATATTTTGATAGTAACATAACCTCAAATAAATACAAATGTAAATACGATTGGTCTGGAAGGAATTTTTGCAAATAAGTGTTGGAGATTCGGTGTAAATTAGAAAAGTGGTTGTTAAAGACTAATCAGTTGTCATCATATTGGTATCATTTCTATAATTGCTTATTCTTGCCTAAAGGAAATATTAACATAACCTCAAATAAATGATCATAAATAGATAAGAATGTCTTGTAAAATTTAAGTTTTTTTATGCAAAACAGACCTCAAAACCCAATAAATGAAAAAGAAATGGATTCGTTTGTTAAACCTAGAAAGGTACCTCCACAGAACATAATCATTCGTCTCTTTCAAAGGGAAATGTACGGATATAAAAAGCCTGGAACTCATTTTCATACTGCAAGACAGTTTTATCAAAACGTCTTTCCTAATTTTACTGTGATAAACGTAGAAAAACCACCTTGTTTTTTACGAAAATTTAGTCCCGATGGGAAGCACTTTATTGCGTTTTCATCGGACCAAACTTCGTTGGAGGTTTACACGTACAGAGGGCCTGCTGCTGCTGGAGACCTATTACAAAACGTTAAAACAGACAGGAATGATAAACAAAATTTTGAAATTAAGAGTAAAATTTTTGAGAGAATTTTTAAGGTACATTTTTGAGTAAAGTACTTAGTACTTACGATTTAATAATCATAATTTGTTTGCAGCTTAAATTCGTTGTAAACGTTTCTCAGAGCTCAGAGCAGCTGAATCGGGAATGTAGTTTATTTAGCGACGATGGAAGATATGTAATAATTGGATCTGCCTCTTACATTCCTGATGACCTCAGACCTCATTTTTATGAAATATACACCAACAACGAATCTGTTGTTCCTAATCCTCGGTAATTAAATTAATTCGATATGATTACAAGGTGTTTAAGTTATTTTTGCAGATCACCTCTGGAAGATTATACGCTACATTTGGTGGATTTACATTTAGGAAAATTATGTGATACTCGACAATTTAAAGTTGATAAAATATTTTTGTCACATAATCAAGGCCTTTACTTATATAAAGACACATTGGCTGTTTTATCTGTACAGCACCAAGTGATTCATATATTCCAAATATTAGACGGAATGTTCGTAGATGTTAGAAGAATAGGTCGATTTTGTTTCGAAGACGATTCGTACTTTTTTAACTCAGTTTTTCCAGCAGAACGTGCATTCAAAGAACCTTTTATTAACTCTTTAAAGCACAGACTGCTAACATTTTTATACAAACGCGCCGCTCATATCAGTAAAACCAATCAAAATCCGTACGAATTGAGAAAATTCTATCAATATTTTGAAAATTTTGAAGCTCTTCGCCTTTGGAAGATGCAACTTTTAGATGAGAATCATTTACTCATTAAATATGCTAGTGAGGAAGTTGTAACCTTAAAATCGACTGACGCAAATAGTCAATATTCATTTTTTGTTGTTTATAACATTGTGGAAAGCAAAGTGTTGGCTATTTATGAAAATACTTCGAAGGAGCTGTTGGATTTATTTGAGAATTTCTGTGATTCTTTTAGAAATGCCAGCATTTACACTGAAACACAGTTTACTTGCAGTCCTTCTAATAATTTGTATGCAAGACTTATACAGCATCGGTAAGCCTATTTTATCTCATATTTTCTGTGATTTTTTTAAAATTAAAAGTTTTAATCTAGTGCATCACTGAGGCTTCAAAATACAAATTGCTTTACGATTACTTAAATTATACTTCATTTTAGGTTTAAACAAACAATCGTAAGTGCCAAATTTGGAGGTAAAACGGAAGCAACCAAAAGATTACTCGCTCAATTACCAATAAGTGCTCAGTCCTACAGCAGTTCACCTTATTTGGATTTATCGTTATTCAGTTACGATGATAAATGGGTGTCAGTTATGGAACGACCGAAAGCTTGCGGCGAACATCCCATTCGGTAATGTTAAATAGTACAAAATATTAATTGCAACTTAAATAATGCCTTTGTAGGTTTTACGCAAGAGATTCAGGGTTTTTGAAGTTCCGAATATATGCAGGAAGCACTGCAAGAACTGCCGCACCACCGGCGAGACGTTTAGTAGCATTTACGTTTCATCCCACAGATCCATTTGCTATATCAGTGCAACGAACAAATGCAGAATACATAGTTAACTTTCATATACGACATGATAATGTTTTAGTAGAAAATGAGAACGGAAACGATTCGAATGTACTTAGTTTTTTACAAAGATGGTCCAATTATTTGTGATTAATGCTTTAACTTTTTAGTTTCTTTTGAGTTTTTATTTACCATTATATGTTAATTTTTACAAAATGGTTGATAGTTGAGTTATTGGAATTTTTTGATTTGTTTCGGCAATCTAAATTTGTAAATTCGATGATTAGTATATTATTACTATTCCGTTTTATTAATTTATTCTGTTGCATATTTTGTAAATATTGTGGGATTTCAGAAAAACTAACCAGATTTAACTTTACTTATTTAATTAATCGGTTCGATTACTATTTGTACAATGATTAAAAAGCTTTCAGTTGTTGCTATTTTGTTAATACAGTAGCACCAACTGATCTCATCAACATTTCTTGCCTTCACAAACCCCTGGTGTGATCACAAACCCCTTCCTTCGACTATTGATCACGTCTTGAGCTACTACTCGGTGTGTATTCCACATTTTGGAGTATTCTTGTTTCGACTGAAAATATCGTTACTATAGGGCAATAACTGCTAACTAATGTGTTTCAAATGCAAAGCTAAACCGCTACACCATTAAGCTACCAATGGGCCTGAAATAGTTTTAACTTATTTAGATCATACAATAAATGTAAATAAATCTAAGACTTAATGTGGAAATGTGATAACAATTATGTAATAAATTTTAAAGGTCTAAACTTTTTTATTCTTCGTTTTTGGACCATTTTTCCTTTGTGTTATTATTTCGCTGTTGAGATTTTAAGGGTTGTAACTTGCATTGGTGGCCCTTTTAGCCTTGCTTTATTTACTAGCTAGTTGACAGTGTAGTTTGTATTTACGTATTGAATTCGACTTGAAGCAGTTGTACGATAAATCAGAGCCACTGAAATTGAACTTACCAGTAATTAATGAACGCTTAACGTTATGGATGTTAAATTAACAAATGATCAAAGTTGACAAAAGAGCATCAGTTTTTGTTTACTAATGTATTATTTGCCATATGCATTCAAATTTTGATTCGTTTTTGTTTATTTTGACGGATGATTAGTTTGACGAAGCTGATAAATGTTTGTGCAACTCGCCTTATAAGACTATTTAAACTAATACGAATATTAACTTGAAAAAAGATAACTTTGAATTTCCCGCTTAATTTTTTCAATATCCCCGAGCAACCCCCACTTTTTCGATGTAGCCGATCAAAAAAGCTCGTTTTGATATAAAAGTGCTGCACGTGTTGTGCTTATTTTATGATTTTTAAAGCGTTGTTATGATTTAATTTAGTGCAAAATTAACTTAGAATAATGGTTCAGGTATGTATTCAAACTTTCAGTTAAGGAACACCGCGTAAAAGAGCAAAAACCGCGGAATTTATGGTCTTAAAAACCACCCCTGATTTTTTTCTATCGCCCCATTTATTTCAAATATGGCGTTCAGATTTTTATACAAATAAAAGGGTTATTTTTAGGAATTTATTTATTATTCACTAACATCGATTCCTTTAACTTTATTAGTATTTAAAGTATTTTCTAACCTAAAAACAAACAATTTAAATGATAAATATTAACAGAAAATTCTTAATACAGGCAACAGATGAGCTGACTGGACATCCAGATCTTCCCCAAGCCCTCGTTTTACTTAGCGAAATGAACGTTAGTGCACAACACGTAGCAACACTCGTCGATAATATGATTCAAAGAGTTCGTAAAGGTGAAATAACTACAGACCAAGGCCTCAGTTTTCTCGAAATGAAATATAATATGTTGTTAAGCTACCTCATCAACCTTACGTATGTTGTTTTACGAAAATGCTCGGGCGAAAAGATCGAAGGAGATCCATGTATCGATCGCTTAGTTGAAATAAGGACAGTTTTAGAAAAGATCAGACCCATCGATCGTAAATTAAAATATCAAATTAATAAATTAGTTAAAACGGCAGTTTCTGGAACTAACGCTAGTGATCCTACATCGTTTAAAGCTAATCCCGATAATTTAATGGGAAAATTAGACGAGAGTTCCGATGAAGAAAATGATGAAGCTGAAACGAATACCAAAGAAAAGAGTAAAACTGGGGTTTATGTTCCACCGAAATTATCTGCTGTACATTTTACAGGTATGGTATAAATAGTAAAGTTAACGGTAAATTAGCAGCCACTTTTATGAGTTTGATTTTGGTTGTAATAATTTTCAAAGCAGCCGAGGTGATTACCTCATTAGCTGAATGTAGCCAGTGAATTAATTTAATTCATTCATTAAAGCGTGACATTCCTTAATGTGGGTATTCACCAAAAATGAATGTTTGCAACTTGTTTGAAACCAGTTCTAAACCACTCCCGAACTCCAGTGTTTAAAACTCGGTATTACTGTACTACTGTACACATCGAGTTGTAAACTGTTTAAAACCGGTTTGCAAACCTGTTGCGTGTTTAGTTCGCACAGGTTCGTTGAGAGATGTAGATCACATCCAAAATTCGCTCTTTCTTCTTCTTCTTCTTCTCCGTTCCTCATTTACCGTATTACGGTGATGAGGTTTTTAATACTTTAACTTTCAAGCACTTTTACACCAATTTTTCCTAACACTTTCACTTTGTTTATTAGATACTAAACCTAAGTTTACTTTCACTTTTGTTATGCACTTTTACTTAACTTTTCCCAATTCTTTCTGTCTCTAGTCAGTTCTTTTGCTTCTCTCCAACTTAATCCTCTTAATCCTTTACGATCTCTGCCATTCTATTGTTCCATGTCAAGGTAGGGCGGCCTCTTGGTTTCTTGCCTTCCGGTCTCGCTTCCCATATTTTCTTCAGTTCTCTCTCATTGTTCATTCTGAACATATGGCCAAGCCACCGCAGTTGGTTGGTTTCTATTTTCTCCTCAAGAGGTTTGACTTCTAACCTGCTTCTAATTTCTGTGTTTCTTAGTAGGTCCCACTTTGTTACACCCTCTATTCTTCTTAGGAATCTCAATTCGCTAGCTTGTAGTCTTTGTTTCAACCTTTTGTTTAATGTCCGTGTCTCGCTGCTGTAAGTCAAAATTGGAAGGTATATTGTGTTGTATACTCTGATTTTCGCTTGCTTGGAGATCTCCTTCTTGGATATTATTGCTTTGTTTATGGCATAATATAGTCTTATTGCTGATTGAATTCTGTTGTTAATTTCCTGCTCACCTCTTCCGTTGCTGCTCATTGTTACCCCCAGGTACTGAAAGGTTTCAACTTGTTTCAGTTCTTCGTTGTTTAGCCTTATATGAATACTTTTAGGTTTCCTTGCCACTGCCATTACCACAGTCTTCTCTATGTTTATTGCCATTTTTCTTTCAGCGAATGCCTGGTTCCAAATTTCCACTTTTTTCTGGAGTTCCCTTTCTGAGTTGGCTAAAATTGCTAAGTCGTCGGCAAACAGGAATTCTGACACCCGAACGAGTTCCATATTTCTAATAGAAACCTAGCGTCATAAATATAAACATATGGTACCACCCGATTCTCCGTAAAAAAGTGCCTTCACAATGTACAAGTCTTGAAACTAATAACTTAATACTTTCCGAGATATTTTGGAAACAGAAAATTCCTAAAACTTTCCCTATTTAACCAACTTTGTAGCTTTTATAATTTCCGAGATCCTAATGGTGGCGATTGAATTTGGGACACACTGTATAAGGCATTGCATTTGTATTGCTTGTAAGTTCCAGTTTCCTATTGTGACGTTGAATCTTGGTTCTTTGAATTCCTGTACGATTTAATTCATTATTGCCACAAACAGTAGTGAGCTTAGTGAGTCACCCTGCTTGATCCCTTTTTCCATTCTGAAGTTCTTCGATTCTGACCCCTTCATTCTTACTCTTCCCTTTGTTCCTTCATATAGTTGTTCTATAGTCTGTTGAAGCTGGTTCTTACTTGTACTTACCTGTTAATGCCCTCCAGACACTTTGCTTAGGTATGTCAATAAATGCCAAGTATGTATATGTGGTCTTATGTTTGTTTATATGGCCTGCATGCAGCTCGTTCTTCTACTAATTTCTTCTCTTAATCTTTTTTCCCGGATTGTTGAATATCTCCTGCATTACCGATGATAGACAAATTGTTCTATAGTTATTTCACTCATTCGTGTCACCTTTCTTGCGTAGTGACATTATGATGTTTTCTTCCCAGTTATCAGATATCTTTTGACCTCTTCAGGCTAGTTGACAAACCTCCTTGATCCATGTTCTAACTCTTTCTCCTCCATACTTGGATCATTTCAGGGGATATGTCATCTCTACCAGTTGCCTTTCCTGTTTTAATTTGTTTTATGGCTTTCTCTATCTCAATATCTTTCTTTTCCTCCTGTTCTTCTTCATCCGCTTGTATTGTTGTTTTCCTTGAATTTTTGGTCGAAGTGTTTTTTTCTGTGTTTCCAAGGTTCTTCCTTCTTCTGTTTCTATGTTGCCCTCACCATTCCTTATGCTGCATACTTGCCTTCTGTATTTTCCTCTTATTCCTTTAATTATTTTGCAGAAAACTCCATTGTCCTCGTTAGCTTTGGTTTCGAGTTCCCTTCTGAACTCTTTCCACCAGTCTTGTTTAGTTGTTTAGTTACATAAATCAATCTGTCACTTTCCCTTTTACTCTGGGTGTATCTTTTCAATGCTTCTTTTTTGATCCTAATTTTGCATCTGACTTCATCATTCCACCGACCAGTTCTCTTTTGGTTGTTTTTTACTGTAACTTTTCCGCATGTCAGGCTTATTCTAATAGTGTTGCCTTTAGTATTTGCCATTTTCTTTCGATATTCCAGATTTGTTCCTCCTCGGCCTCTGCTCTTTCACATCTTTCTAGTGCGTCATTCATTCTGGTTTGATAGAAGTCTTTTTGGTATTTTCTAGGTTTCCTGAAACAAATTCCATTTAATTTAGTACACAGATGAAAACTACATTTTCCGTTCTTTCTTGTCCCCAACTTTTGCTCCTTTGCTTAGACACGGTTAAAAGTTATTGATTTTTTTGGAAGTAGCCTTTTTCATCAAAATTTCGTAAATTTTTTTTTTTTCTCGAAAACGGTTAAAGTTGGGTATAGGGAAGTATTAACAAAAAATATTCAGAATTACATTCTTAATCTATAAAAAAATTTCCACATAAGATTTCCATTTAAAATTAAAAAGTCATGCATCACCCTGAATAACTGAGACACCCTGTATATTCAAAAATATTTTTATCATGTGACCCGCGTGACATTCTGCAACTTTCATCTAAAACATTTTTTTCTAAAATTAATAGTTACGGAGTTATCTTCCCAATACGCCTTAGTAACTCACCCTGTACTATAACATGTAGCAAGTCAAAATGTGACACTCTTTTAGGAAAACACTGAAAGACTCATTGCAACCGAATGTTTTAAACTGAAATGTGACATTCTTTATCAGAACCTAAACATATTTACCGACTGAGCCCCCTAAAGCAGTGATTCCCAAACTGGGGTCCGAGGACCCCCAGGGGTCCGCCAAAGTATATCAAGGGGTCCGTGTGGAGACTTTAATTGACTTACTTACAAAATTCAGATAAGTAAATCTAAACCTAAAGCAGGGGTTCCCAAAGTTTTCCCTAGGTGGGCCAAATTGTAAATTCCAAAATATTTGGCGGGCTAAAAAAAAAGTGGTATGGAAAAATACGTTTAAATCGATAAAAAGTTAGACACAAGGGAAAGATTTATTATTTACGACAATAATTACTTATTATAATTACAATAAAATATATTGTGCCGTATTATGAAAGAAAAATTAATTTTACGTAAAAAAGTTCTCTTGGCATTTTTAACTCAACAAATTCGTTTTTGAGATATCCGCAAAAATATCTTTCAGTTTGGTGTTGCAAAATTGCTTTTGTGCAACATATTTTTAATTCAAATTTACAGGGCCGTAACTTTTTAATTTGCCGTTTAGGAAAACAATCTTCACTATTTTTCATGTAGTTAACGCAGTTAGCGTACTTCCTAAACTTTCACGACCACCCTGTATAATAATTACATATAAAATTTAGTATTTTTGTAACTGAACAATTTTTAATTATAATATGATTAACATGTATTTATTTTTTTGTAAAAATGTAAATTGCAAATTATCTCTATAAATTCAAGATCGCGGATGATCTGACATCGCGGGCCACATTTCTAGGGTTTGCGGGCCGCATTTGGCCTGCGGGCCACACTTTGGGAACTCCTGACCTAAAGCATTCCTGTTTTATTAATAATTTTTGTTTGTATTTGCTGTATTTGCAATTTGAATTCGTATTGTGCGCCGTAATGCCATCCAAAGGTTGACAACTGCATCCTCATGTTTGAACATATCGTGATAAGCAACCCGATTTCTTCCAAAGGAAAGCAAATACTTTGCGTGAAACTAAAAAAACCATAAACTTTGCCAGTGATGCTTTCAACGAAAACATTGTTCATGCTTCTTACGAAGTTTCTTTGCTTATAGCTGAAATGGGAAAACCACATATTATTGATGGTGAAGAACTTATAAAACCAGCAATTCAGTTGGTCGCCTCGGCAGTGCTGGATAAGAAAGCCATTACAATTTTAAATTCAGTCTCACTTTCAAATAACACAATAAAACGAAGAATACAAGAAATTTCTAAGAACGTAAAAGATGAATTAATAAATCGCTTAAGAAATCATTCTAACTTTTATGCAATTCAACTGGATGAAAGTACCGATATTACAAATAATGCTAATTTGCTTGCTTTTATTCGATACGACTATAAGCAGAAATTACATGAAGACTTTCTGTTTTGTGAAAAGTTGTCATCTCGTACAACGTCAGAGGAACTTTTCAAAATTGTAGATAGTTTTGTAACAAACAATAGTATTGACTGGAATAAATGTGTAGGTGTTAGTACTGATAATGCGTGAGCCATGTGTGGCAAAAATAGTGGACTAGTAACAATGATAAAAAAAATTGCACCTTCCGTTCAGTGGTTTCACTGCAGTGTTCATCGCGAAGCTTTGGCTGTTAAAAAAATGCCAACTGAATTGAAGAACTGTCTTGACGAAGTGGTGCAGATCGTAAATTTTATTAAATCGCGACCATTAAATTCTCGTTTGTTCGCTATCTTATTTTATGCGAAGAAATGGGAAGCGATCATAAACAATTATATTATTACTACATGCGGAAGTGAGGTGACTTTCTCGTGGAAGGGTATTAAATAGAATTGAAGAACTTAAAGATGAAGTTAGATTATTTCTCCTTGATTCTAATTTTGATCTTAAAGACAGACTGAATCACTTAAATTGGGTACTGAAGTTGTCATATCACGCAGACATCTTCGGCCATCTGAATGGACTTAAATTAAGTCTCCAAGGACCAAGTATTACTATTTTTCAAGTCAGGGATAAAATTGAAGGAATGTGTAAAAAATTAAAGCTTTGGATTCGAAGATTGGATGATGAAATTTTTGACCACTTCTCTTGCATGGCAGAGTTTCTTGAGAGTAATAATTTGAATATTTCACCCCAAATAGTACTTATTATTAAATCCCATTTAGAACAACTTGAATATCAGTTACGAGAATACTTTCCAATCCTAGAGGATCAAAGTGATTGGATCAGAAACTCATTTGCAGATAGATGGTTTATTAATAGCACAGCGCACAGCTGTCGTTAACATCAAAAGAAGAAGATGATTTGGCAGATCTTTCGTCTGATAAAACATTGAAATCTGTGTTTTTGGAATCTTCCCTGCCTGATTTTTGGTTAAGAGTGAAACAGGGGTATCCAGAACTTTCACAAAAGGCAATGTTACCTTTAACACCATTTCAAACCACTTATTTATGTGAAAAAGGGTTTTCCCAGCTTATGTATATGAAGTCAAAGTATAGAAACCGACTTGATGTTGAAGATGATTTAAGGCTGAAGCTGTCGACTGTAAAACCAAACATCGCAGAACTTACTACACAGAAGCAACATCACAGATCTCACTAAGTTTCGCTATTAAGCCATTTTTATTTTTGTAATGGAAGTTAATATTAAGTTACATAATATTGGGTATAAGTGGATATGTAATTAAATAAAATAATAAAAAATTAACTATTGCAGTTGCTTGATTTTTATATTTTGGTGAGTCAAAGGTAGGGGGTGCACAAAAAAAATTCAAATCACTTGGGGGTCCGCAAATAAAAAAGTTTGGGAAGCACTGCCCTAAAGGGCTTAAACTGACACATCTGCGTTAAATGTAAGAGGATCTTCTGATCTTTTTACACCAATAATCTTAAAATACAACATTTTTGAGTTGGGTCACTCTTGTTGCAAATGAGCGATATGTTTGTTGCTCCCTTGCTACTTATTTACTAATTAAATTAATTAATACGAGAAGTTATTAAAAATAAAACTTTTACTGTTTAGATGAAACTGCCCAAGAACGCAACAAACGTGCACAAGAACGAAGTAAACGGTTAGCGCTTTCATCATCGATAATGCAAGATTTACGAGAGGAATATTTAGATACACCGGTAGAAGTATCTCAAGGTGGTCGCGCTCAACAAATAATAACAAAACAACAACAAGAACGACAAGAATACGAAGAAGAATATTTAACACGACTTCCATTAACAAAGGCTGAAAAACATTCGAGACGACATTTGACTACCCTTGGTACCTTAGGTGAAGAGATCACCAATTTCGGGAGCTCATCGACGACAGGTGGTAAAAAACGTAAAAGATCTTTTAAATCAAAAGGCAAAAAGAATTTTAAACGGAAGCGCTTCCATTGATAACACTTTTTGCGATAATACAAGTTTGTTTTGATTGATTTGTTTGCAAAATCAATATTGGTTGATAAGTTGTTTGATGGGATAGGACACCAAAATTAATTTTGCAGACAAATCGCAAACCTTCAAAAATCAGAGCTTAAAACCCCAGTTGCCTCTGGTGACAACATGTTAGCTATTTTATTATCTCAAAATTCAAAATTGTAATTTTTGAATATTTTCAAAATTAGATATTGTTCCGCATTATCTAATTTTGGTGTATACAAAAGTTGTGTTTGTGTAATTCAGGTCTAGACTGACACTTAACGCTAATCTAACCAATTATTAGTACAAACTACAAAATTAGATCGAGAAAAATAATTACGCGCAAAACCGAGCAAAATATTTTTGTAATTATAAACTTCGTAGTGTTTTAATATTGGAAATTTTAAAAGCGAAGTGAACAGTTTAGGCCGTTTATTAGTGTCTCGATGTGTTTCTTTATGTTATATTATAAAAGTTTGGATTCGCTGTTTAAACTATTCGTTATAATTTTACGTTAATGATTGTCGTCTGTGAAATAAAACTGTCTACTCATATAGACTGAAATATTTTTACATAATGTTAAAATTCGATTTATCTTTAACAGTTTACCATTTAATAATTATTTTTATTGGCGGCTAACTATATCGAAATTGCAACGATTGTTGTTGTTACGTTACATTTTTAACATTGCACATTTCGATACAGTTGGTTTCTTTACACACCTCGAATGTGGTTTTATAATCGTTACATTTATGTTAGTTGTTAAACTATTGTTTTCTTTGCTCTTATGTTTATATGCTGTTATGCTACGATTATAATTCTGTTGTTTATCGAATTAGGAAGCTAAGATCGTAGCAAGCAGGGTTTTCCATTATTAAAAGCAATTTTGGAATTTACAGCAGAAGTGTGCTGATATCCTAATAATTATTAATAACTATTTTAAGGCCTTATCAAGAGAACTAGTTTAGAGAGTTAGTTCGACTTCAGTATTCGATGTTATTTCATTGTGAGATAATGAATAAATGCTATCTAAAATTGAGTTGTTTTAAAAACACTAATCGAATTAATCGTATGTTTATTGCCGAATTATTTAAGATGCTTTGAATGCAGGAACAAAGTTATGCCCGCTTTGTGTGGCCTTTCGTGTTACAAAAGTCAAAATTAATTATCAAAAATTTGTACCAAGTACACTGCCATTTATAGCGTTATGAAAAATCGTAAAGCACACTTCTGTGTAAAATGTATGGCGTCCATATGTTGTACGTTATTGTTTTGCTACTGATTTTTTATTTCTGGGAGTCTTAGCATTATATTTGGACATCTTTTATTTTAGGAAACCACAGTCATATTGAGCCTTCGATTTTTATTGTTGTTTGTAGTAGTCTTTTTAAACTCATAACCGAAACATCCTCTTCTTCTTCGGCAGTGCGAAGTAGCAGCACTCAGGCCCTAGGTCCATTGTGCATCCGCCTACATACACACTGATGCGTGATGCCTAGCCCGAAGGTCAGAATCTTGTCCATAGAGGCACTCCGTGTATTGTCGGGCTCTAAAAGACCGGCTCCAAGTCGTCGATGTCTCAGAAGAAGTAGTCTGGGGCACCATAAAATGCAACTCCTCGGAGAGGACCATCAGATGCAAGTGTCTTTTAAGGAGGCCTGTGACCAACCTGATGTGCTTCCTACCGAATCTAAGAAGCTGTTGGGACTGAGAGTGAACCCAGTCTCCTCCTCCTGTTTTCTCCAGTTGTTCCTCTCCGTTGCTTCCAACCCTCAGTTCAATCCCATCTAAACTAAACTACACTACAAAAATTAATATTCAAATATAATGTTGAGGCTCCAAATTATTTTTTAAGAATTTATTCGATAATTACTTTAAACAATGGTTTATAAATTTTAAGCTAGGCATGAATAATATTCAGTAGCTTTTAATGTTAGTATCTCATAAAGATTTGGTAGTTTATTAGAAAGAGCTACTGAAATAAAATTAGGGAGCTCAAAATTTCATAAAAAATGTGTTCTCTTGATAGTATAAAAAAAAACTAAATTTGTGGCTTTAATTATATTTATTTGTAGTAATTAATTTTTAATATATATTTTTTTCCTACTTGTTTTATTTTACTTTTTCTGAACCAAGAGAAAAGGCGAGTTTTGAATCAACTAGAGTGTTATTAACAGAAGAGACATATGCGTGAGAAAGAAGATAGGGAAATATGAGAGAAAGGGCTAACAGTGTTATCAGTGTAAAAGACTTAATAAAGAGGAAAAGAGAAGTGAGGACAGGAACAAATAAAAGCGCGAACACAACGAGAAGCTCACCAAAACAACAAAAAATCGATAATAGATTTTGTATGAAGTAAAAGTTAAACGCGGAGGGGAAATAGGGGGTGATCATTTATCAGTAGTAGCCAAACTAAAAGGAAAAGAAGTACAGAAGCATACAATTATTGGTAAGGTAGATCTACAAGAGAAAAGCTAAAAAATTCATGGAATTTTCTGGAAGCTGTCAGCGTGGAGAAAATGTGGGAAAAAATTAGAGCAATAATAATACAGTGTCTTGTGTAAATTTCTGGGGTGGCAAAATGCGGAAAGAAAGTAAAACAAACCTCATGGTGGAGCCAAAATATCAAGAGAAAGGCGAGAAGGAAAAAATATTTAAACAATAAAAGTGATAATATATTATGTGTTCAATGTATACAAAGAACAGCGACGAACTGTGAAAGAGTTGTTTAAAAATGCTAAGAAAGCAACATGGGAGGAAATGGAAAAGGAAATGCAAAAATGGAGTTAGGAATTTGGAGCAGGTGGTTGTAGTGACGGAATTCATGTATCTATGCTGATGATCTGATAATCTTAGCGGAAAATGAAAATGCACTTCAAACTAATATAAGAATATTGAATGAAGAAATAAGAAACATATGAATGAAAATTAACGTTGCAAAGACTGAGGTAGGTAGGTACCTAATGAGAAAATCTCAAAGAGAGTTCAACTGGAGGATGACGATACATAACAGGTCTGTTATTAATAGAAGTGGATCTTTTAAGCCTGAAATAAATAGCAGAATTGGAAATTTAGTAGCAATCTACAATGAATTAAGGAGTACATTCCTAAGTAAAAAAGAGGTGTCGAAGCAAACAAAAATTAAAATTTCTAAATCGGTGTTTTTACCAGCTCTAAGGCACCTACTATGGATGCGAGTCGTGGGTTTTATCATCCAAATTAGAGGCGTGTAAGATGAGAATTCTATGTAAAATCACGTAAAATTGAGAGTTACAAAAATGGACCGAATTAGAAATAATAATATAGGTAGGTAGTACCTACTGTAAGTATAGATAGTATAAAAATAAATAAATTTGTGGCTTTAATTATATTTATTTGAAGTAAGAATCAATTTTTAATATATATTTTCTTCCTAAATTGTTTTTTTTGCCTTATTTGTTTTACTTTCAATATTCTAATTGAAAGCATCGTAGCTTGCGTTCTGGCGGTAAAGTACCGTCTGTGTTCATTGCAGTTCCTGGATCGTATGATCTTGTACGGAACCCTTTAATTTTCTGGATCTGACAAATTTGTCGAACGTAACCCTCATCGTAGAATGTATGTTCGGCCAAGTCAGGACTTTGGATCCATCTAAATCGCCGATTTTGCATAAACGGAATTTTTGGGAATGAAAACTGTAACGATAATCGATGCAATAAACTTATGAAAATATTTTCAGTTTTCAGTACATACTCGTTGCATAACATAAGGATGCGGGGGAGGATAGCTTTTCTGCATTGTTGTTGTGTAACTTTCTGCACAAACTGGTGGACACACCTTGTCTTTCAGATCTATATCGCATGCTGTAGTGCTGTCGACAGATTTTTTTCGTTAAACAGAAAATTACTTAAGAAAATTCAACATACTCTTTATATGAAAAATAATTCACCATATATTTATGCGGAATGTAAAATAATCGTTGAATTGCTTCCTTTTCTTTTTCCGAATTAACCTGCTCCAGCATAATCTGTGTCGTTGTAGTTAGGGGTTCGTCAGGAGCCAACCCTAATTTATTGTAGTGCGAGAGAAAATAATTTAAACTACCTGGACAGTATGGATCTTTATCTATAGGAAGTCCTTCATAATGGTGATTCCAGTTTGTAATTTTCACTTCGGGTATGTATTTACCCTTCGTATAAAATAGTCTGGGTTGACGCTGGTTCACACTTTGCTTATCAGGTAGTTCAAGCTGTAAATTGATATAAATAAGGTAAGCTCGTAATCATTAATTTAATGTAATTACCCTAAAATGAGGCATTTTTAATTAGATATGTTCCTTGAAAAAGAAAATTAAACCAAATGGCGTATGTTGTTTTAAAAAGACAAACAGCAATGTGATTTGTTTTACTATCACTCGTGGATTTTTTCACCTGCCGGAGACTTATTGTAGTTTTATTAACTTTTAGAATGTAAATTAGGTAAAATAATATAATAATTCTATATTTTTCAGGAAATGCGATTTTTTAAATTCCCGCTTAATTAATGGCGATTGGTAGCCTGAGCCGGTATAAGAAGCACTATATTTTTTGTCTAGTAATTTTAAGCTCGTTAAGTTGCTTGCGTTGTTTGTGAAGGAGCCTCCATTTTATAGAAGTTCTTTGTAGTTATTAAAGGGCGTTTTCATTGAATTTCTCGCGTAAAATCGAAAATTATTTACAAAAGTTGCAAACCAATTAATGTTTAAACGATTATAGATAAGGTGAATACAATTTGCAATATAATCGATAGTGATTACTATTTTGTGTGTGTAATCCAGGTCAGCAAATCATGGCGGAAGATATCGACGTCGAAGCAATGCTCGAAGCACCCTACAAAAAAGACGTAAGTTTTTATCACATGCCATTTTATCTCAAATATTTATGATATATTATTTATTTTGAATTTACTAGTAAAAATGGCAAGGTGTTTTAAACAACAAAGTAGCATGTTTCTTGTAAAAAAGCTTATAACCCATTGTTGTGAAATGGGGACCTATGATTATGTAAATGCCTTTCCGTTTTTATTCAGTTATATGTGAGTATCCTACTGTTTTATATCATTCCCTGATTTTGTTATTTTAGACGTGTGAGGTATATATCGGGTTTACGCCACCTTCAAGCGTTCAGCACAGGTACTGACCCCATTATCACCTAAGTATATAATATTATTAGTTAGGTTTTTGTAGGAGTGGTAGGTATAATAATGTGTGTATTGCTCGTGTCATCTCGGGTTGATCCTTCAACCTATTGTGTGTGAATGGTTATTCATTTGCTTCACGTACCGACAGGTTTTTCTTTTAGAACAGAAACTACCATTCTTTAAGTAGTGATTGATAAAGTTGTTTAAAAGCAAAATTTTTGTTTGGGTCGTTTGAAATATTTGTGGAACTTTGTACGTATGGTATCGCTGATGGTAACTTTTTCACCCTAGGACAGCTGTGGACGGTCTTCCAGGGTGGTTTCAGGGTCCCTTTCGGCCACCAATCACCCGATTGGTGATACCGCTCAATTATAAAGTGCAACTAAGGTGGAACTAGGATGTAATTGTAAAAGTACTTATTTGTTGCTTACCAATTAAACATACATTGGAAATTTTAAGCTCTTCACATTTGTTTTCATTTTTCTTTTTTAATTGTTTGGCATTAATTTCACTAAATTCCAAATTTTAGTATCGTGAGTCTCGTTTAGAAAGAGAACATCTGTTTTAACATTCTTAGCATAATTTTGTCAAACATAAGTACAGTTCTGATAATTTTAACATTGATAATTTCAAAGAACTGTCACCAAAACACGGGTTGTATATATAAGCTCAAGGTAAAACATTTCAAAAATATTGAGCTTCTCTGGCGTGGAGCCAAATGAGTGATATGAACCGTAAAATTTACTTACAAAATTAAAAATACTTTTTTTACGATATTTAAACGTAACGAATGTAGGTACTTTGTATAAAAACAGTTGCAAAAGTAAGACATGTAACCCTTGAATGAAATTGAGAAACATTTTTTAAAGATCAATTTATTAGTTTTAAGTATATAAAAAAGATATAAATTTATTTCCGTTTGATATTAATAAAATGCTTTCTTCTCTGTTTCAATCATCAAGTTAATTTATTCTTGCAACAAGTTTTAAATAGAAATATCGTCATATTTCTAAATGGTAAATGTTAAAATTTTCAAGAACGACCGTTTTGGCAAAAACAAGCTGAGAAAGCGTGTGTGGATATTCTCGTTCGAACTGAGATGTAACATTTAAAAAAAAAAAATGCATGAGCGTCAAAACATGAGATTGTGAAAAGGGAATTTTGGTCTTATTGGGTGTATTTTTTCAGAAGTATTGATCTGGATCAAGTTTACCCAGCACGTACCTTTGTTAGGCTCTGATACGGTAAGTCTAGTCCCGGCTAGACGACACGTAACGTTTCAGCTACTGGCGCCTTCGACCATCACCGGCCTTAGTTTTAGGTTTTTAAAAATTAAATATGTTGGAATTAAGATCTTCACTTCTGCCCACTCTCACGTTTACACTTAACATAATGCAAATCAATTCTTGATTGTGAAATTGGGCAGAAGTGGTAAATTGTATAGTGTGGAAATTGAGTTTTGCATTCCGACGTGCATACATTGGTAGGTGAATATTGTTTAAATTCAGTAATTAATGCTATTTGTTTTCGCCACCTGCGCGGCCCTCTTCACTTTGTTGCTGTTCGTAGGACGAGGTTAACGGAAAAGTCAAGGAGAATGGCGACACTGGCAAACGGAGAACACCTGAGTAAGTATTTTAATTTATAACTTAAAAACAATAACCACACTTGCGTTTAACTATATTACAGCAGAAAGGCTAGCCGCCGCAGTCGGAGCATTAGTAAGAGCCGTCGTAGCCGTAGCCGATCAAGAGATAAAAGGGAAAAACGTCGCAGCCGAGACAGGGATCGGGAACGCAAACGTAGCAGAAGTCGAGATAATAAGGGACGTCCGAGAGATAAGAGATCTAGATCCAAAGATCGAAAACAACGATCTAGATCGAGAGATCGTAAATCTAAATCTAAGGACAGACGAAGTCGATCTAAAGATCGTAGGTAAGTCAGCAAATGCTCCCAAGAGCTTGATAACCTCTAGCGGTACCACATCAGGACCAGCTGTATTCATAATCTCTTCATTTGTGCATTTCGGCGTGTCAATTTCCTCTTCTACTTCCCATGTGTTAATCGGATATTGGGGGAAAAGCTCTTCTGCCACCCTCGGCTGTTCCTTGTCTTGGAGCGTTGCTGGCCTCTGGGCTCCTACTTTTCGCATAACAATTTTGTATCCAGGACTCCATATATCTCTATTCACCTCCTCGCACAATGCGCTACAGACCCCCTTCTTTGCTTTTTTAAGTTTGTGTCTTTTGTTCTCTGTTCTCTATTCTATTGGGATTCCTTATTCTCTCATTAGCCGTCTTCTTATTGTAGTGCATGTCCTCCGCATTTTCGCAATGTCATCATTCCACCAGTACATAGCTTCCTTTTTTGGTGTTTCCCCTTTCTTCCTATACACTTTTGTGCACGCATCTTCAATAATTTGTTGGAGTTTTCCTGCACTTCTGTCGTAATCCAGTCTCCTACTGTTTTCAGTGACTTTTAAGAATTCCTCTTTTTGATTTGTGTCATAGATCCATCCTTTTCTTTTCAGATTCGACTTCCTGGATGCCTCTTCCTTTTTTCCTCTTTAGTTTTAATGTGTATATCAATGTTTTGTGATAGCTCAGGCTGTTTTTCCAGCTCTCTACCGATCTCCCCAGTTTCGTTGTGCACATGGTTATATCTATGTCTTTCGAATGCTGGTGTATTTCCTGTATTTAGGATCGTCAAGCTGTGGCTATTGATCCATTTAGAAAGAACCCCAACTAAATTCTCCACCAATGATAATTTCTTTCTTTTTCTTGATGTCCCTTTCTAGCTCCACTAAGAAGTTATTAAATTCCTCTACGTTTATTGCTGGTGAGACGTAACAGGAATATATTATTACCTCTCCGGTGTCTATTCAAACAAAACCTCGGCTTTTGCCCTTGTGTATTATCTGTATGTGATCATCTGCATGGTATATAGTTGCATCCTCTCTCTTGTCAGCAATCGAATTTGGGTTGCCTCTGGTCATACACTTGGTGGGCTCCTGAACAACAGCTATATCTACGTGGCCCTTCCTCTGTCAATATTTACTTGTAAAATTATTATTTTTTGTTTTGAAACACCTCTGGGTTTGAACCAGTTCCCTATATTTTGGGCTCGCCATTGTCTCTGTTCTGTGTCCACTTTTGTTGCACAGGTAACATTTTGGTTCGTTCGTGCAATCTCTCTTCTTATGACTTGCTTCCCCGCATCTGTGCCATCTTTCTCCTATAATTTTCTTTCCTATTAACTTCTTTGCGTGATCTTCATTTATAGTAAGAAAGGCATATTTCACTCCATGGTGTTTGCTTTATCTATTATTTTCAGACGTTCGTCTGTTTGTAAAGGGCGTTTGTTATGCTATTTTTTCCTATTAGTAGTGCCCCTTTTCATTTCACTTTGCATGTTTAATTTGTACGCCAGTGGTTGGTCTGTATGTACAGGGTGATTCAAAAGTATTGTCATTAAATTAAATGGGTAGTATATGCTGACCTTAATAGAAGTACATTCCAGCAAAAATTTAAAGCTTATCGCAATT
Organism: Melanotus villosus; assembly: GCA_963082815.1. Lineage (NCBI taxonomy): Eukaryota > Metazoa > Arthropoda > Insecta > Coleoptera > Elateridae > Melanotus > Melanotus villosus. The sequence continues at coordinate 10,287,354 of OY720420.1, forward strand.
TTTGTTTTTTTTTTTAATTTTGTTACACATTTTGAGAACTACTGGCTAATATGTATTTAAAAAAGCCCGCGATAGAAATTACAATTATGTAATTTACAGGTTTCACTTTCCTCTACAATTTTTTCAGGCTTAAGACTGATGACAGTAAACAATTAGTGGCATGTTTAAAAAGTGATATTAGAAAAAAAATGTTGTTAATAAAGAGAAACTGGACTTACAGAAAATTTTCCTCCAGCAAACACACACAACACAAACAAAAAACTGTCTTTCAGAGCTGCTGCAGCTTTTTGAAGAGCTTTCCCGTAAATTATTAATGAATTCGGTCATACGGTTAAATTCCATTAAAGCGTTCAAATAGTGCAGTTTTACAGTGAAAAATGAACTAGCTAAGCTACGTCACATCACACCTGGGCTCTTATCAGTACGGACAAGAAAGACGATTGATAAATTTAAATTTTAAATGTAAACAGAACTGACCTATTGCACTATTCCAGTGACCCCAAAACAATTTTTGTATTGACCTTTCCAATTTTTTTCCGCTCTTACCGTTTACTTGCGACACATGGTTTATTGAGAAAAGTTGTTATATTTGATATGCTCTACCTACCCTTAAAATTAATGACAATACTTTTGAATCACCCCGCTTTCCTTCCTTCTACTTCTAGACTGGGCACTTTTAACCCTCACCACTTTTTGGCTTGCTTAGTCCCAATTCCATTGTTCTCCATTGATAATGATTTTCCCCTACCCCACTTTAACAACTCCGCTTCTTTCCCATCTTGCTAAATTCCTCAGTTCTACTTGCATTTCTCTACAATTAATATAAGTAAGCAGGAATGTTTCTAGGCGTAGGAGAACTCGCAGCCGAGAGCGTAAAAGTCGAAGCAGAGAACGTAAAAGCCGCAGTAAAGAGCTTCAAAGTGGTAGCAAAGACAGGCCCGCTGCCGCCGCCGCTGTCCGTCGACGTTCGCCTTCTCCACCTTCTGTTCGACTACCTTTCCCAAAGAAAGCACGATCTCCAATTGGATTGGGATACAATAGGGGTTCGTCACCTCTTGAAGAACTTAGCCCCGAAGAACGAGATGCACGCACCGTGTTTGTTATGCAATTATCACAAAGAGTGCGAGCACGTGATTTGGAAGAATTCTTCAGTTCCGTTGGGAAAGTCAGAGACGTAAGGCTTATCACTTGTAATAAAACCAGGAGATTCAAAGGTATTGCTTACATTGAATTCCGTGACCCAGAAAGTGTTGCATTGGTAAGGAATACATTTTATTGCCGGTTCTTGTAATGTTCTTTTTAAATTATTTCTAATAGGCGTTGGGATTATCCGGACAAAAATTATCAGGAGTGCCTATAATTGTTCAACATACACAAGCCGAGAAAAATCGAATGGGTAATTCCATGCCTAATTTAATGCCTAAAACGATGACCGGACCTATGCGTTTGTACGTTGGTTCATTACACTTTAATATAACTGAAGAAATGCTGCGAGGCATTTTCGAACCTTTCGGTAAAATTGATAATATCCAACTCATTATGGATCCCGAAACTGGGCGTTCGAAAGGTTATGGATTTATAACGGTCAGTATTAAAAAACGTATATTTTTTTGTAGGCTAACAAACGATTGTTTTTTAGTTTCACAACTGTGAGGATGCTAAAAAGGCTTTGGAACAATTAAACGGTTTTGAATTAGCAGGACGACCAATGAAAGTAGGAAATGTAACAGAAAGGCTCGATTTACAGTCGCAGGGCCCTTCAATACTCGATTCAGATGAGTTAGATCGTTCGGGAATTGATTTGGGTGCTACCGGTCGATTACAATTAATGTTCAAACTTGCAGAAGGTGCTGGTTTACAGGTACCACAAGCAGCAGCGAATGCACTCAGTATGGCTACTGGTCAACCAGTTGTTCCCCAAGTACAGTCAAACACCACACCTCCCATTGCTACGCAGTGCTTTATGCTGAGTAATATGTTCGATCCATCATCGTAAGTATTCATTTTTAGAGTTAGTTACGGATTATTAAAATTTTTTATTTTAAAGGGAATCCACACACAATTTTGACATAGAAATACGGGACGATGTTATCGAAGAGTGTAATAAACACGGTGGTGTGCTTCATGTGTACGTGGACAAAGGATCACCACAGGGTAATGTATATGTTAAGTGCCCATCAATAGCGACAGCCGTAGCATCTGTTAATTCTCTTCATGGACGATGGTTTGCGGGACGTGTTATAACGGCAGCTTACGTTCCTTTGTTAAATTACCATTCGTTATTCCCGGATGCGATGACGGCTTCGCAATTACTATTACCTACAGGAAAACGCGCATAAACATTCATTGAAAATGTGGTGTTCAAACTATACAAACTGAAATTTTTATTGAAGACAGTGCAGTTTATTTTTATTACTTTTTGAGAAAATCTCTATTGTACATAAGGTATTAGTTACATTTGTTGAATGTAGTCGTGCTTAAGAGAATCCATTTTTCGATTAATGGATATAATTTTGATAACAACACACTACAATCGGCAAAATATAGGTATAAAGTTGAATAAAGTAAGTGTAATGTTTTTATTTATATTTACAGGAACATTACTGTTCTTCAGTTTTTGTATTGATTTTGGTATGTAATATAACAGTTTTATTGCGTTCGCTAACATAATGAACATGTCTAGGAACACAATTGTACATACATTTGTTAGATTAGATAAATAAAGATGTAAGCATATAAAAGAGTTTTTTGTATTTATTACACATAATAACGAAGAAGCTCGTTGGCTTAGTGGTAAGAGCGCTGGGCTCCTAGCTAGAAATCTTGGGTTTGAATTTCATGCAGAGAACTCCCTACTGTTCGTGGTCGGTACTTGAGCGAGTGTTTCATTGCAATTAACGATTCTGTCTGTGGAGAGGTCGACTTCTGATAGTAACAAGGCACACTGCAAAAGGCAACAGGAAACCACTGCAGCGAACACATTTCCCTGTATAAGCTTTAAGGCTGTGACCAATCGGTTCTAGCTGATGACCACATACATAATAAAAAGAATTTATATTCTTAATGTAGCTGTAAATTGTATAAAAAAAAGCAATGTTTTTGTTGAGCAAGAGTTAGGCTTACAGTTACGCCTGGCAGTGTTGACAAAAAATTCGGTTTAGCAATTAATGAGTTAACTCAGAGGGCTTCTACTTCTCACAGTAGTTTTACTGCAGGAGCTGAAATTGTTATAAATGTCTGCAAACTGAAAACAGCAGCTCAGCAAATATTTCAGGACCATCCCGATTAGTGGTAATAATTGCCTTTTAATACAGTGGTTTTAATTTCTGGCTACTTCCTGCATACCCAGCGATAAGTTATGCTTTAAGCTGCTGTGCTTCGTAAACGCATCCATTGATACAAGACAATGGGCCGTATGCTGATCTTATGTTTAAAGTTGTCTCTAACTAAAGTCGTGTTTAGCGTAAACATAAAACGATATAGCTTTATATAATTTTATATGTGTATAAGAGAGATACACGATGTTGCCATGGTAATTAAACATGACGTTAAATTTAAATATGAGATCAGAATACGGGCCATTATTGTTTAAACTTGCATATTTTCTGTTCTTCATATACTGCGTTGAGTTTTCTCTTAAAAGAGATTGATTTGGATTTTTTTGCACCAAATCACGTATGAAAATGATAAGTAAGTTCACAGGAGTATTTAGTATAATTTTTGTATTTCTTAATACACAATTAACTTTGCACCTTTCCAAAATAGAAATCGTGTATAGGTTTGTAACAAGGTATACATACGTATATAAAACAATTGCCAAAATGTCATGTTCAAAATGTAAAACCTTTCTAGGATTCTGGCATTTATGTTGTTTGCGCACGTAGATGGATTAATTAATAATAATAATCATCTCTCGAATGCAAATGCTGAAAGCTGTAATTCTGTAATTATACATTTTTTAAAAATTATTACTAATTTCATGCTGAGGACTGCGTCTATTGGTTTGAAACTGACTATACACTACATGATAAATATTTTATATTAAATAAGGATTATCATCTTTATTGCCTTTAAAGCAATAAATAAAAGTCAAATTATCGTTTAAGTATGTAATTTGAGTCACATGATTAAAATAATAGAGCCGTAATTAGAGTTTTATGTAGGGTATACTTTACAGTTACGTCAGTGCAATTGCGACTGCGTCGAAGTGCAAGAAGCAGCTGTGCTAGTTGCGCCTCAAATTTTATACATTTCGAAACTTTGACGAGGTATTTGACTTTTATAATTAATTCAAAACGATACGTTATCATTACGAATTGTTCTTAATTATTTTAATGTATTTATAAACTTTAAGAGGTTATCTTTCAGTGGCGAGTGTTTTTACCATGAGTCACCACACTTTTTGTCAAATGAACAGTTAACACTTTGTTGCTTTTTTAGGACAACCGTCTTTGTCATTAACGACCATGTCTTTGGGAATTTCTGCGAGATTGAAATATCCTAAGAAGCATGAGCTTTCTAAATCACATAGCCAGTCACAAATTTTGGCTAATAAGTTGCGGCAGGATGGCGTTATGGGCACAGGTACCGTCATTTAAGCTCGGTGATTGCTGTGACTGTACTCTTTTATTTCAGTTGACAATGTAATGCAAGCTGTCGACCAGGTCGCTGCACTTCTTGTATCAAAACATATTGATCCTAACATACCATACAAAGATAGTATTATAAATCTTTGCCAACATTTAAAGGTAAACCTTTATCTTTGTTCCAATTTTGATAATGTAATTGTAATTCTTGTAGGTATACGGAGCATATCTCGAATTACTTTACCAAGATCAATTAAATCGTGCTTTTGTTGTATTTCGCAATAGTTCCCAAGACGATGAACGACTCGATTATTTATCTCGATTACACTTACTCGAACTTATTGAGCTACGAGCTAAAGGTTGGAAAGGCACCGATATAATGAACCAGTATTATAGAAAAAAGGCCAATCAATGTGTTCAGGTAAACTTTTACCAGGTTATAAAAGTCAGTATGTCGTCACTTTCACCCTAAATGATATTTTGAAACTTCACGTTTATTCAGTGTATTTTACGTGGAAGATTTTCAATTAAAGCTGTGATATCAGTAAATGTTAAATTTAGTTTAATAAGCTTGCGATAAGGTCAGCTCGGATATGTGGGGTTAAAAAAACTGATACCATTAGATATACGAATTCTTTTTTACAAATAAAGGAAAATTTGAAAAGTGATTTGTAAATTAGAAAAATTAAAGGAAAAAACTTTGCGTTGTTGTGATGAATGTTTACGAATATTTTTAGATTGAAGCTTCAGAATCGGCGAGCAGTCTCACTGAATCCATGACATCGACTGCTACAGCCCCGCCACTTTTGGGCCCCGGAGAAATAATAAAACCTTCGGGAAAATTCACAAAACCCACGAGGATTCCCGGAAAGAATTATTGCAAAGACGAAGTTGTTATTCGTAATGCTGACTCTGGGAAAGGTCTGTATCAGTTTTAATCTTGCAGGTGTACGAATGTAATTCGATATTAATTATTTATGATTGTATTAGAATGTACATAATTGTACAGCAGCAATGTGTACGTACAACTTTCTCAGTGTATATTTCTTATAGTGATGGGAATCAAAGGTCGAAGAGTGCACATGATTGAAGAGCTCAGTGAAACTATTATATCGTTTCAAAGAGGTAAACTGTGCACAAGTTGGAATGCTGTTTGCTTACTATAACGATACTATTGTGCACTAAATACGTTCACTTTTACTTAGAGCACTCTCATTAGTTTTATTATTTTTGTTTTTATAATTTTAATTCTTAACACAGTGTGAATTTAAGTGTGTTTCTTTTACTTACTACAGCACTGAGCTTGTCGGTCGAAAGTATGTGCTTACGTTTCTGTTCATATCATTATTAATGAATATTTTCAAATCACTAAATCGTTAACTTTTATCATGTGACGCTCATTTTTTATTTTGCTGATTCTTAACATTTTATTCTTACAATGGTTTGAATTTGTTTGTTTTTTACAGATGCATTTTGTAACGAAAGTTTTCTTATTATTCAGGTTGAATTTCAGTAAAAGCATTTTGAGTATCATGTTAAAAAACCAAAAATATATTCTACCTGTAATAATACAAGATGTGCAGAAAAGACAATAATTTGTAATATGTTGATTAATTTTTTATTATTTACAGTAAACCCCGGTGCTAAGGAACGTTTAGTGCAAATCACTGGTGCGAACGAAGAAAGCATCAAGTACGGTTTAATAATTAAATTACAATTAAAACGTTACTTAACCACCTTTTATTATTTCAGTCATGCTAAGCAATTGATCGAGGATACGATTCGTCGAAACGCTTCACCGGTCAGAGAACACGGAATCGCAGTAGGGGGCCCGTTAACGGGCTCCAGTTCGAGCATAAATTCTTCTGCTTCGGAAGATAGTGCCTTACCCCATTCAGCACGTGCTTCTCGCACTCTCATCCATAGCTTAAGCACTAACGACGCCACTATCGGTGAATTTAAGTACACTGTCGTGGTAGGAGGTTGCACTATTAAAATAACCGGTGACAATCTTGATTTAGTGAGAGTAAGTCGTTTGTACGTTTGTGCCGAATTGATTATCGCATTTGGAGAATTTTTTCAGACTAGCAAGTTAGTTCTTGACGAATACTTCTCAGGTGAACCTCTCCAAGATGTAGGTCAGTTTTACAGCTTTGACAGTTTACCTCAACCCATAGTGACTCACGATATTGGATCGCCACTTTCACCACCTGAATCTCTGCCTTCACCAGGATTATCTAACGGACAAGCTGATGAATCAGCTCCAGGTAGTTTTATTTTACCGTAACCATTTGTAATTTAATAACATCAACGTTGATTCATTGTTAAGCGTAAGAGTTAGGGAGTTTGGTGGCTCAGCGGATTGGGAGTCTGCTTCACAACCAGCTCAAATCTCTCATTTTCGGTGGCGTAGAAATTTCCACAAGCACCGAGATATTTTAGTTTTTAGGTTAAGTTCTGCATGTGAATGTTGTAGTTGGTCAAGGTCTGTTAACTGACATAGGTTACCTGATAACACTCAACCAATACTGTCGCGGGAGTCATTGTTTCCCAAATATTTGCGGCGTATTAAGGTGGTATGCAAAATGCGATAAAAGCTACAATTTTGGTTACCGTTGTCGTTTGTAAAACTCGATTTGAAAGATTTGTAATTTATATAATAGTAAATGGACGGTGTTCTGCAACAATGGTTTAAGTCACAAACCTACACTTCTGAGATAATTAGCATATTGTATTAGACTGCTTTAAAAAAATTTTTTTAATGCATAAGAAAACAACTAACCACAACATACATAAATGAACAAAAACTAAACTTTAGTTTGGATACAAAAAAATCAAGTCGGTTAGATGGTTGTTGCAAAATTAGAAAAGTTATATTCAATGGTTTTGCAAAAATCGACTATCCCACAACACTTTTAACAAAATTAAAAGAACTAATTATTTCTTAAGGCAACGTATCCCAGTGGCTGGACGACAGCAGAAAATTTCACAAAGTTCTTGGATCATTTTATAAAGCACACTGGTTGTTCTATTAGTAATAAAGTTTTACTACTAATAGACAACCATGATAGCCATATCTTTATTGATTCCTTGACGAAGGCAAAAGAAAATGGCATTGTGATGCTCACTAGATGTTGGAGTTTATTTTCCGGTCAAAAAATGTTATAACTCTCAGTGCAATTCATGGATGATAGCAAATCCAGGTCGAACTTTGTCTATATATATTGTTGTGTATTTTAGACACCAAACATTATAAACAATATCAATTTATTTACATAATTAACACAAATACAATTTACCCAAATTTTGACAGTTCCGATATACAAATTTAACACTTACAAATTACATAAAGTCAAATATTAAGATAAAGTTCATATAAAGTCATTTTAGAAGTTTGTTATAATTTATTAATTTAGATAAAAGTACTGTAAAGCAAATATACACAACAAATATGTCTTAAAAATTATAACGACAGATCAATAAAAATACCAATTAGGGTAAGCTGTGAAATTGAATTATTTTGAATTGGTACTTTAGCCACATCCACAGAATGACATTAGTCATGCAGTCATGAAGTGAATATTGCCACTCTCCATTTATTCTTACGCCGGTTCGAAAGAAACATTCAATAGCTTTCGCTTTTTGTTGTGTAGTGAATACCATTTTTTCAATCTTTAAATTTTTTCACCAAATAAAAAACTTAAAAAATTTAACAAGAGCGTTCAGTTTTAAATTTTCATGTCAGAAATGTCATTCTGTGGATGTGGCTAAAGTACCAATTCAAAATAATTCAATTTCACAGCCTACCCTAATTAGTTTTTTTTATTGATCTGTCGTTATTAAAGATTGACGAGTAAAGGATACGATTACGATATCCAAATTTTCATTCATTTTATGTTACGATGCAGATGTTCCAGGATGTTTTGATTCTTGGTAACATAGAATATCACTTACCATGCTGAAAATAACAAATAAAATTAAATTATTGTTTAAAAATTAACTAAAAAAGTTTTTATTAAGTACATGTGTACTGAGATTTTTTGATGTTCAAATTTAACTATCTAGAAAAATTCATACGACTAATGTAAATTTTGATAAATGTCAGAACTTTGTACATGAAATAAACCCAAAATATGCAAAAATACGAAAAGTGACAAGAATAAAATTAGTTTGGTGTAAATAGTGTTTCAAAATTTTGACATTCAACTGCTTTTACAAACTCATAAAATGGCTTTGCATCCGTTGGAATTAAGGATATTTTATTTTTTCCGCCGAGAGCTCCCTACCATTTGACCACAGAAGAGGTAGTTCTATGTGTCCTATGACAGGTGTTCTTCCCTTTTCCTCCTTTTCAATATTTACGCTTGAAAAAATGGAATCTTTAATATGATTCTTCATATACAAAATGGTAGGTTCTTCTTTTTTCATTGTAATTATGTGAGTTTTCAGCCAACTAATAGTATCTGAAACTGAAACCATATTCTCGGATACCATGCGATTTACGATGAACTTGTTTTTTCGTCGACAACATTTCATGATATCTATATAGTCACTATATAGTATACAACCTTTGCTCAACATCTCCAGATTGGTATTAGGCAAAAAGGTATGCCCAGAAATTGTTTCAAGCGAAGTGTGATTCTGCAGGATGTGAATAAGCATCGCGACGAGTTTGACACTCCGATTCTGGTCCCCACAGGAATCTGTATGAATATCTTCTTGTATATATTTACTTAAACAGGAATCAACCTCTTGTGTGCCTCTGCCTGCTAGTGCTTCATATTCTATTCAGACATCGAAAATGCCTCTTCCTGTATTCCCAACATAGACACCTAGATTAAATAAATTTAGCTGCCTCTTATAATATAAAATTCCAGTAGGTAATTTAGGCAGAGGGTGAGTTTTTTGAAGATTGAACTTCAATGTCTCCAAAGTTTCCCCATTTTGCGCAGCTTTTAGATCTGCTTTCATTTGATCTCATAACTCTTCTGCAATTTGAAAAGGTGTGTTATGGTTTGTTTCTAGGGTCTGTTTTTCTGTGTCGTTCGCGGAACGGATCTTAGCACTGTATGTATCACATAACCGGCAAGTGTCCTTATGGGGTGCTTTAAATCTTAAATTAAAATGCGAATAGAATACCTTTTTATATTTTGTGAGACTTACTGGCTGATCTGTAGTGTCCTTATATAATTGCTTAATTTGTTGGATTCGTCTTTCCTCAATCGCGTTTCGTCCGCCACTGCTTCGTCTCCTGTTATCGAGGATAATATTATTAGTTTTTAATTTATTCAAAGCCACTCGACTTCCATTGTTGTTGATTTGAAGAGTATTTAAAAACATGTTCTTATATACTTGGGTATCTTTTATGTAATACATTCTTGACTTGCTCCTCCTTGATACCGGGCGTTTTGTATAACACCTCTTTTTATCAATTTCCTCAACGCATTTACCAAGCAGCGCACACCGTCTCTCGAAGGTGCTTATCGTCCAAAACTGGCCAAAGAAACGTTTTCTCATCTCGTTACTAACAATAGCAGTGCACTTCTTTAAGCATGTGCATGCTGCATGCTGCCCTTCACTACATTTTTTATGTTTCACGCTTTTATTTCTTGCCGAAACGTATTCCATATTATAGTTGGCAAACTTGTTTTTTTCCTGTCTTGATTTATTGCGTATCTTTTTCTTTCTTCGACGTTTTGGTCTGCTTTTATATTCCGTGACGGTACTGTCTATTTCAATATTTTCTGTAACTTCTAGACCACCCACTTCTTCAGCAGAGTCAGTATTCACTAGCAGATGACAGATATGGCTCATTAAAATCAGGTTTATCAAAAACATCAAGTGCTTGGTGGAACTACACTCTCAGACTGGTTAGTGGAAACCACAGGGTGTTCAGTTCCTCGGAAAGGTCTTCTATTTAGCTGTTGTTCTGCAAACTCCCCTTCTTCTGATTGGGGCGAAAAACTCTTGTCGGCAGAATCACTTGACTGATCCGCTAACAGCTCTTTTCTTGACTTTCTTGTAGTTAGTTCCATCCATTTTCCCCTTATTCATCCTATAAGGACAGAACATAACAAACATATTGTAAAATTACATCTGAATTAGTAGCTGAAGTTACAGTTAAACAAGAATGAACTACGTTTTATCAACAGATTACCATAGCATATACAAAAACGTGTGAGATCTATAAGTTAGTAATAATTTGTCCTTATTATTAATGTTAAAATGTTTCTTATAAAGGTTTATCAAGAGGTATACTACTACAATAAACAAAAATGGTCTAACCCACAGTTTTCAGTGTAGAATTGTTTGACTAGCTGATATTTTTTAATTTGAATAATACATTTACTTGCCCCATCGCATAACATACAAGCTTTACCGACATCCTACTAGTAAACTACCTTTAGATTTACACCTAAAACTGCCACAAGTTAAAGGCTGGTTTATACAACTTTATTTAGTCTTAATTTTTGTCGTAGTTTTAGACGCAATTTTAAGACGTAAAAATGCGTTCTTCTAACCTCAGAATCAAACAATAGTGTGGGATATTTGTTGTCAAATTATTATTTCCTTGTAAAAAGTGCCGTGTGCTGAATGACCAATAGTTTTTGTTCGTAGTTATTAGTTCTAAATTGGAGTTATGAATATGATCGGAAGTCGCGCATGCGTTGTGACAACTGTTTTAGATGTAAAATCTTAAAATTACGGCTAAAGATAAAAGTTACGAACTTTCAAGGTTACATTTTTACTTTACGTCTAAAATTAAAACCTTCAATTACGACTAAATCCGTATAAACGCTTACCTGCAAAAGGAATCTTTAAACTCTTACGAATATGTCTAAAATTGCGACTAAAATTAAATAAAGTTGTATAAACCAGCCTTAATACATTAACATAAAAAAATTAAAGGTTATGTTATATTACTTAGAAAATGTATAATTTGAATAACATAATGTGCATGCAGTATTTCGTCAAATAATATTGTAGATACCTTGACGGGTTGCTATCCAGACACTCGCGTCTTACGTAAACACTGTATAGCTTGTTTACCAACCAACTTTGTTTAAGTAGACACTGCGAGTTTTTCAACAATGGTCTATTCCATTCTATTGCAGGTATGTGTATTATACATAGTTTGAACAAGGCCAGCTAAATTAAATATTTCCCTAAACTAAAATATTGTTTAATTTATGATATTACATATTAAGGCCTTACCACTTCATTTAGCCAAGACGCAGTTTAGAAAGAACGATGGTGCCATTTGAGGTGAACTATACATTTTTCCCTTAAAAAATGTATAGTTCACCGCAAATGGCGCCACCGTTGTTTCTAATTGCGTCTTGGCTAAATTATGTAATATTTAATTTAGCTGGCCTTGGTTTGAAGAATGTGGTTTAGAACTTTGTTCAAAGATTACGCCTCAAAGCAAGATGTGGCATAAATCATTTTTGCTGATTTTAGAGTTGCTCTTATGACATTTCTACATACAAACTTCAGTTGTAAAGGTGATGTTATTAATATGGTATTCCTACTCCCATTATTTTCCATATAAAACTTTTGTACTGCATCGTTTGACAGTTCGCGTACTAGTTTAGATATTTTCCGCTAGATGTCGGCACAAAATTTGATATTTTCATAATCATAACCTATTATAAAGCAACGTATTTTTATAACTTTTGCACTTTTCACAGAAGATACACAAGAACACATAAATATAATATAAACGCTACAACTTTAAGAACAAATCGATTTTTCCTTTGAATTAAATATTTCTTCACAAAAGGTTTGCTGCAATGCTGCAAACATAAGCAGTTTCATAAATTGTTCTCCCAAATGTTTTTCCGGACATTTTCGAAAATCAGGTAAAAAGCATGGACGAAACATAAATACTTTCTGTTCAAAATTAAATATTTTGGCCGTTCTTGGTGTCAACATTCAACTGTCATTAGCGCCATATTACAGCAATTGTTGGAACTAGTACGCGACTTGTCAAAGAATACAGTTCACAAACAATCGAAGGAGTGGAGACACCAAATAACAGTAATCGATAAAGGCATCTGCTATAAATACATTTATTCCATACATTCATATATTACTTGTGTAAAATTTTCATTACAATCGTTTATTATACATAAATATTCAGCTCTACCAGGCCATTAACGCCTATAGCTTGTCGAGGAGGACACACCAAACCGTAGTAAGCTGGTTCGGGTCATCCGTCCAAATTCTGACCATGGGCACCGATGCTTAACTTTGCAGAGTGATGCGCCACACCAATACTCACTACCGTATCGTCTTCCCAATCGTTTATATAAGCCAGACAAGATTTGAGTGTAAAATATTTTAAATTGATATTAATTTACATAAATTAGAAATAGTAAAGGTAGATTTTTAAGTATGCAATATTTTTATTTGACAGTTTTTAAGATATTTTTTATTAAATTTCCTCTTTGCTCCTGTAACTTCAGCTCTTTTCAAGTTCAAGTATTTGATTCATATAAATATTCTTAACTTAGTATATACAGCCACTAAATCTGGGTGAATCTCAGGAAGTTTTTTAATAATAAAGTTTTGAGCCTGTTTGTTGACTGGTCTTCCTTTTTTAACGTTCATTTCATCATGAAACCTTCGAAATCTCCTTTTCATCTTTTTTTATTACCTGTTCCAGCCTGTTCAGTTGGTTAAGTTAAACCTACAAAGGATAAATGCTGAAGCCAAGTAGATATACATATTTATATATTTGCCGATTCTTTAAACTTTTTTGCAATATAACCTGCGATATACGAGGCGTATTCGACATGTAAGGGCCGTTCGGTCAAAAAAAAATATATATTCGTTAGAAAAAGTTTTAGATTCTTACAAACCTACTTCACTTTTCCACATAATCGCCGTTCACTTCTAAGCACTTTTCGTAACGTTGCACTAGTTTCTTCAACCCCTCTGCATAGAAGTTCTCCGCCTGGGAATAATTAAAATTAAATAGTGGTGCGTCCAACATGAGGAAATTCATTAGCCAGAGCACTAATCGTCGATCAGATCGCAGTTTTTGGTCCACTTGTTGCACGATTTCATCGGTCGGGATACTGGGCCTGCCACTCCGCTCTTTATCATGCACATTTGTGCGGTCACTTTTAAAGTGTTGACACCATTGTCTAACCTTTCCTTCACCCATTACTGTAGGCCCATAAACTAGGCGTAACTCCTGATGATTTTGAGCAGCTGTAGATCCTTTTGCACACAAAAATCGAATTACAGCATGCACTTCGCAGCTGGCGGGAGCAACGATTTTCAAAGCCATTGTTGTTTGCTTTCACCGACAGTCAAACGACTACTGAATGAAAACAATGACTTCAGTGGCTTCGTAAACAATCAATAAATGGCGCTGCATTCGTGCAACTTTATTCTGAGCTGCCAACATTTAAATATAAGCAAACGGCCCTTACATTTCAAATACGCCTCATAAATTAATGCAATTTGTTGGGGCTGCTGATTCTAAATCTGTGGATGATGATGTACTGCCACTGCCCCTATCATCATTGAAAGTATTTGTTTCTGGTATAGGTACATTAATTTTGAATTCGAAGACTTCCACGGTCAGTGTCAGTATTAACAGAATGTCTTCCGGGTTGGGATCGTGTCTTTATTGAGACAGAAGAACTCAAAGTTTCGCAACTTTTAATGCTTTCCCAACCAGAAATTCATCAGTAGATTTATCTACTGTATTTTGACGGTTTTGAATGCTACCAGTATTTTTTCCTAAAAAGATCCTTACTTTGTACAGAGCATTAAGAGGTGATGGGTAATCATGCAAACCCCTCTCGGGGTAAGGATATATGAACTGCTAAATTTCTTTTTCGTGTCGTCATTTAAGAGCATTAGCGAAGTACATAAACTAACAACGTGTTTTTGAAATGTTTGTAACGATGCACATGTTTTGAAAAGTATGCATACATATTGAATTTGAAGACTTTCACGGTTAGTGTCAGTATTAACAAAATGTCTTCCGGATTGGGACCGTGTCATTATTGAGACAGAACAACTCTAGGAAGAAGACCACCTTTTTAAGGGGCTTCTTCAGGAGTAAAAGGGAGCACGGTAACTCGACGTGTCAACCACGCTAAAGGTGAAACTCTTTTAGCAAGAGGCAGGAGGGTAACAGTAACTCACCTTGTCAACCAAGCCAGAGGCGAAACCCTTCTGAAGACAAACAGAAAAGGCAGCGCCTTTATACTGGCTGTAACTGACCAAGCGTATTGGACTGTGACGACGATTGATCAGGGGTGGAGGGAGCGAAACCAGTAATGATATCGGATAGATGATAACCAGTGTCACGATTCAAGTTATTAGGGGACTTAATGATTTCAATGACCTCACGGATTTTCCTGTTGAAAAAATAAGGGGCATTGGCAATGATCGAAGATTTTTCAAACAATATTTTATGACCAGTGTCGTGATGATGTTCAGCAACAGCCGAGTGTGAGAGAAGACCTGATTTCAAGCAACGTTTGTGTTCACAGATACGTGTGTGCACTGAGTGACCAGTTTCTCCAATGTACACTAAACCACAAGAACAGGGGCTGCTATAGATGCCTGTTGATGACAAGGGTTGAGGCTTATCTTTTACTGAAGGGAGTATCTGTGACACTTTTGGAGGGGATTTGAAGATGGTTTTGATGTTATGTTTTTTGAGAATCCTACCTATGCGATCAGTAACTTGGCGAATGTAGGGTACGAAAGCAATAGCCGCTGGCTTGGTTACCATGCTCTTTTAGTGCTCCCTTTTCCTCCTGAAGAAGCAATAGAAAATGAAAGCAACTGAATTTATTATATAAATAATTTAACGCGGTTTTGTACAACAACCGTCTTAACCGATTCAGTTCCTTAGTTACTTTTTCATACTTTATGTTTAAGTTGTAAAATTGAGAGAGTACATCACGTGTGCAAGTGAGTTTATTCATTTTAACATATCGATCAGTTACTTATAATAAATAACAAGTTTTCTATTTGTGAGTGTTTATTTTGATCCACTGAAATCTCCATCCAAAATAGAAGCCCCTTAAAAGAGTGGGCGAAACGTTGCATTCTTCTGTCTCAACAATGACACGGTCCCAATCCGGAAGACATTTTGTTAGTATGTATAATTTTATATAAAATTTCAGTTTGCTCTTGTAATTTTACTCCATACGGTTGTTTTAAGGGAATACTTTCACTTACACTATAACTATTCATAACATCAAACCACTGATTAATCAATTCAATAAAATTAGAAGTATCTCTTGCCAATCCTTTATTTGTGCTTAAGGAATAATGTTTTAAGGCAACTGCTGTTCTATGCAATAGCAATTGTGCTGCAAGTAACACATTTTGCCTTTCTGTTCTTTCACAAGTTACATGCTTTTTTGTCAACTTAACTCAACTCAGCTTGTGACAAGAACTGATCTCACTGTCTGTAATTCTTCTTCATCTTGTTTGGTTTGGCTTAAGCCGCGTAGAAACCAAAATCAGCTTTTCAAGAACAGTTCGCGAGCTGTAGGCGAACAGTTCACGAGCTCAGCGTCTACACCACGTTTTCGAATCTAAAACTCGTGTTGGCAATTTAGTTTGAAGGCAGTTCGCCAGAAGTTCGGTCGTGCTTATTATTATAAAAACAATGGCGACGTCGTCAAGAGAGGAAGAAGATATTAAAGTTGCATGTGCTAGTTTCTTGATTATAACAGCAATGACAAAAAGAAAGCAGAAAGAACCCGTAAAAGAAGGTGGTGGAGAAGGAGTTTATTCGCAAACCGTGTAAAATACATTTTTTGGATGTAATTCATACTGTTCAATTAAATTAACAATTTCCTCCTTGCCATTGCCATACACAGAACTAACTTTACTCACGCCTAGATCAACTAGAATTAAAAACTTGCAGTTCACTGCGATCATCTCCTAACAACGTCCACACTGGAACTGCTGCTTTACATGTGTTCGCTAACAGTTTCTTTCAAGTTACCGCGGAAGTGGCGAACTTTCAACCGAACTCCCAACAGACACGAACTGCTCGCGATCTCTAGAACACACCTACTTCTTCAGTGGTTCGCGAACTTGGTCTGTACGCGGCTTTAGAATCTGTGCATTCCAATGATTCTTTCCATCGGTTTCTTGGTCTTCCTGGCGATCTTTTACCTATCGGTCTGGAGTCTCTTACTATGTTCGCGATCCTATCGTCTGCCATTCTATTTATATGTTCATCCCATTCATTACATCTTCGTATTACCCAGCTTCCGATGTCTTGAATGTCACACTGTCTTCGTATTTCGTCGTTTCTGATGTGATCTCGTCGAGTTATTCGTGTTATTTTCCGTTGTCTCCAACATTTGTTTCGTCTTTATGATATCAGGTCTTGTTTCTATAGCGTACTTCATTATTGGTCTTACGACCGCTTTGTAAATTTTCAGTTTTGATTCTTTCTGCAGGAATTTGTTGCTGGATATAGTTTCATTCAGGCATGCGGAGACCTTTGCCGCTTTGTTAGTTTGGTGTACTACTTCTCTTGATAGTATTTCGTTGCTAGTTATTTGCACTCAATTTAAATCGTGTGAGGAAGATATGTCTGTAATAGCTCTGCTTTACAGGTTCAACGTTTTTCTCTTCGGCGCAATATGCTAAGTATATGCCGCTTACATCTTGTGCATTTTTTATTTTTTTCACATCAAGACCTGGATAAGGTACTTCACATTAGGGGTTTTCTCCCTACTGTAACTACTGTAATGGCTGGAGTAGCAAGGAAATTTATTGATGTGCTCCTTAACGATATCAATGCGTTCTTGTGGCATTTTGTTCGTCGGTTCTTTCCTACCCCTTTGATCTCGAGCGGCAATGCCAGATGTTGAATCTTTCTTTTTCACAATGATTTGAAACATCTAGTATTTTTAAGAAAAACTCCTTACATAAGCGAAAACCGCGATGGTTGAAAACACAGGATACTCCTTTAGAATATACTACATTGATTTTCTTTCTTTTAACATCTTCCAACTCTATAGCTCCATACAAAAATGCTGTTTGAAGTTCCCAATCTCCCAGCTTCCAATATTCTTCAAATAAAACCTTCCGCTGCTCTTCAGCCACCTGTTGCATGAACATCATGAGTCATTCAGTGATAGAGGGGTCCAAGTGACAGTAGACCCCTAGTGCTCCAACTACTGAACTAAAATAGGTAAGGGTTTAAGTGATTTCCGATAGATTGCAGCACTGGTTGGGAAAATTACAGCCAAACAGTTTTTGATGTGTAGGATCTGTTTTCACCCTTAACTCATTTTTTGCAAAAATGTCACTTAGACCCTTTGGCTACTGGGGTCCTCCTATGTAAGTAGTACTAGTAGCAGACTAAGCGGGAATCGGGAAACTGAACCACGTCGGAATGCACTCAAACCACTTACCCAGAAGATTGTTTATTGGGAAACCTAATGTAAGTTAACAGACCTTGGTAGTTGGTGGCATAAATGAACTAAAAAAATATTAAAGAGTTGATATTCATGCTTCGTTAAATCAGTTTATTTACCTACCAATTGTGCGGTGATTCTTAAGTGTTGATTAGTTTCTATATGTAGCTCCACTTCGAAGACCTCATTTAGCAATTGAGGAAATAATGAAGGGTAAGACATCTCCAGATCCGTCATGTGAAAAATCAGGAGGTTACGTTTATTCCATCGAATTTCTTGCAAGGCTTGCTATGTCGCCATTATGTTTGGTGCAACCTGACGTTTGGGAACGTATATCTACCGATTATCCCAATCTTGTTCGCAAGGTAAATATTTTCTGAATGAGCAAGCCGGTTTCTTGATATTTTCGTGGGGTATTTCGCCATCAAGTTTAGTTTAGTTGCTTTTTTTAATTTGTAGGTGGCGGAATACCCAACGAAAAACAGCCATGATTTTACCGGTTTTGTTATTAAAATTTCCAATTGAATGTTTTAAAATAAAAACGTTGAGCCTTTTAGAAGTTTTAAAGACAAAATTTTAGGATAAAAACAGACGAAGCGAAGTTTATTATTAAAATCATATTAAAATTTTAGGAAGTGGAATTCTTTGATGCTAAACAATATTTGTCGAATCGTTCTGGCGATCATTATTCGACGATTTTGAGTGCTGACGATTTGGAATCCGAAGAGGTGTGACGTAAAATTTCGAAGCAGCTTTGCCGATAAGAAACACCAACAGTTATAAACCAACAAATGACTGCAAAAAAAATCCTAAAACCCATTGGTAAAAGTTACACAAATCAACGAAACCATTGATTTGCGTAAGTTTTTCTAACTACTATATTTTATACTAAGGAAGTGGTTTACAGTTTCAAACGGATGTTAAAGAATCTCCGTATTTTTTTATTTTCTCATTAATTAAGCGAATTAATGTTAGTAGAGTAGACTGTTTTTTTATTGCCAAAATGTATATATTTATTACTACTTATATACAAATAAGTACATTTGTATTTTATGCAAATACAAAAGTTTATATGTGGATAGTTAAATTCGGTTTTAAATGTTTGTTAAAAAATTTGTTACTTATTTCAAATTTTCTAGAAAAATATTTAGGCCTGCGCCTCGACTCTTATATATTTAATAATATCAACGATGAATCTCCATTCTGACCTAAACAAATTGAAAATGTAAAAGGTATCTTTTCAGTTGTTAATTAATTAATTAATTATCGTGAGTAGATCCAGGTTGTTTGTTTCTAGCATAGTATCTAACCATGTGGTACTTTTGTATTTTTTAATGTGATTAACTTAGTGAGTCTCATATATTTATACTCATTTTCATACATAACAAACGCAAAATTAAAAATGTTACTTTATAACTTGTTTAATCGAATTACATTTTATTTCATTTATTGACTAATTTTAAAAGACTTGTTTTGTTTTGTTTTAAGTTTCCTTATTAGTGTGTAATTATTATTTGTTTAAATTCTGTCGGCCTATTCAGGAGTGCTTTATTAAACTTTCGTTTATGATTTCGTTGGAAATCGTAAAACTACTTAAATTAACACAGTATTTACCGCTCTTGAATTAAGCCGCAGGTTTGTTAATTCTTATTTATTTGTAATCCAAAGTTAGTTGCAATTTTACGTTGTATGTAGTGTGTAATGACAAATAAGCCTTTTTTGCGTTTTCTTTAAGTTTTATCCTCTTAAGAAAACAGCTTTAATAAAGAAATAAAAGCAATAAAGTCGCAATTACAATAATGCTGTGAACAATGCTCTCTAGTTTAGTTGCTTTTATAAATATTTATAACATTTATTGAGGGGTGACTGATAGAGGAGGTTTATTAAAAAATTACAAAATATGTAAACATTTGAGAATATTTAATAAAGCTCAATATTTTCAGTATGATTGCACAAATTATATATTTCTAGCCCATAGTTTGTATCTCTTATGATACTCTCATCTTGTTTTTGGCATTTTAATATAATATTAAATAAGAGTATTTGTTTTTTTCTTTACTTTATACATTTTGCACACCTCAATTTTATTTACAAACCATCCTTCCTATTTTTTTTGTGTATCCTCTTTTGTTGCTTGCGTTATTTTACTTTTCGTATTTATCTTCATCTTTCAATTTCTGCGGTCCATTTATTTATTATTTGTTGTAGTTTAATTGTTGAATTTGCTACTAATACTACGTCATCAGTTTATACCAGGCTCTGTATTCATATGGGCTCTAAGTTCCAATTTCCTATTATCACATTTAACTTCGGTTCTTCGCATTCTTGTAATATTTGATTCATTGTGGCTCAGTGAGTCTCCTTGTTTTATTCCTTTGTTCATGTTGAACTTGCCCGATTCCCTTCCTTTCATTCTAACCCTACATCTGGTTTTGCTGTAGAATCTCTTAATGTGTCGATTGCTGCCTTGATATCTCTGAAAGCTAAGTATAATTATTGTTTCTCCCTTTCAACTCTCTTTTCTATCGCAGAACAAAGATATGGTCCTGTGTTTGTTGTTCAGGTTAAAATGCAGCTTGCTGTTCTAATAACTTTTCTTCTGATTTTTCTCATAGTCTCTACAAGATTCTGGAGTAGATTTTTTACTTTAGCTTCTTCGATTTTCTTTATTTCTACGTTTCTCTCTTCTTATTTCTATTCTTTCTGTGTTCGGTTCCTCTTTCAATTTTTGTTCATAGAAACTCTTCCATACTTCAAGAATTTTGTTCTCATTTGTTTCGATTTGACCTTCATTATTCTTTACGATGTAGGTGTTTTTTCCATATTTTGCTCTGATCGCTTTGATGGGTTTTCCAGAATTCTCTGTTACATTAGTTTCTCTTGGTTATGTACTCCTGTCTGCGTTCTTCAGATCTGTTCTATACAGGGTGTCTTTAAAATGCGTGGACATGACTTAACCACAGATTCCTGGGCGCAAAATAAGATGATTTTACCCAACTTACCTATATCCAAATTCATTTCGTTAAGCCAGTATTCTAGATTTAACGTTCAACTCTGAGATTTAAAGGCAAAAATTCTGGTTTCAGACAGAAAGATCAAAGTCTGCATTTAAAATTGAATAACTGAATGAAAATTCTACACTGCAACTTTAAAAGTTTCTTGAAATTTTTTTTTAAATTTATTTCCTCTTCTACCTTAACGCAAGAAAATACGGACCTAAAATTCAAACTTCCAAACAAAAATTGGAGTTTCACTTAAAGACTGAATCAAAATTAATATTTTAAGCCTCAAATGAAATGTTTGGATTTAAACTTTATTTCTGTCTTAAAATGAAATATACAGCACACACGGTGAAAGATTGCTTCGGGTGGCGCAGATAAAGTTCGAACGTTCGGCATAAACAATAGCCACATGCTTTGTGATGCTTTCCCACGATTCCCAATGGCGTCGTATAAGAAAGTGCGTAACTACAGGTAATGTGAGTCACCTCAGAATTCACAATATTTTTGTATGGCATTTTAGTGGTTTTTAATTACTCTACAATTCACCGAATAAACAATATTTCAAAAACTTGCTTTTTCATGGAGTACATAACAGTGATGCAGTTTAGCGACGACGTCACTGATATCAGCTGTTTCCCGGGCCTGGCAATTTTAAAATTAGACGAGTGCGCACCCGACCTTGTGGCAAACTTTGGCCGTGAGTGCTGTATCTAGTATGCTTTGAATTTCCCATGTAAAATATAATGTGCCGCTCCCGCACAATAGTGTTTTGCTAGTAGACGGAAGTATTAGCTGTCCATCTGTCCTAAACCAAAATATGCCTCAATAATAAAAATGTTTTCTTGCACAGTGTACATTTTGTGTTGTATTAACAAATTTAATTAAAACTATTTGCAGTGAATATAGTTTACTTTTTAATTTTACAATTAACTAGTGACAGCCCTAGCTAATGCAATATCAATAACAATGTAGTGGGACATAAAAGTTTACATCCAGATAAATTTCAAAGGTAACTAGATTTACTAGTCTTTTTAAGACATCCTACCCCGTATCATCATTTGAAAATTTGGAATCGAATTTGGGTTTAAAGCTTGATTTTAAAATTCCATTTTAGTTCAGTTATGGGTTCTACAGGGAGATCGAGAATGATTGTCCAGAAAAAACTACCTTCCCAGGAATTATCAATATTTCACTCCGGCGTGATATTAGCCACCTACCGCAATTCCTTTGACACCCCCCGGGTTTGACAATTAATATTTTTGTTTGTTAGGTGGTAGATGTTTGTGTTTACAGTATTTTTCGTCTAGCATTTGGGTTGTGACGTCAACTTGCCCCGCCCAAAAACTGTCAGTTTAGACACGCGTTCGTGCGCAGTAGGTAATGAAAACCTAGTTTAGAAAGAGATGAAGTATAGTTGGATTGTGAATTTATAAGCAGCGCGTTGACGTCACAACCCAAATCCTAGGTGAAAAATACTGTACGTTGTATTTTTCTGTTCGTATACGCTGTTATTGTTATTCAAAAGTGTTTTTCAAGGCTACAGAGCGTTAAAAGAAGTCTACAGTAAGTAAATTACTACCAGTTCATTAATAATGTTTATAATTTGTGTTTGTAAATTGTAGGTTATGTATACGCTTGAGAAGTAACTAACTTCACCACATAAGCCAATACCTGGTGGATGTAAGTTTTGATATAATTTCTATGGAAAGTAATTTTTTTCGGACAACCGTTTACAATCTCTCTGTATTACATCCTCCACTTTTGTTCTTTGATGAATATCCACTGGACCTTGCCATCTTGCGTTGGGCAATTTTCAACTTGTTGGCATTTGTTTTTGTTAGAGTGATAGTCTCCGCAACACACTCTGGTTATACACTTTTCTCTTCATACTTATCAGTAGTTCACTTTTGGAAATGTCGCATTCTTCCGAAAAGTGACCCATCCTAAGCCTATTCTTCTTTGTAACTCACTCGTTTGATTATCCCAGCCTCTACACCAAATGATAAATCTGTCTATGACAGCCAAACAGATTCAGATTTTACGTTATTTATTTATAGGGCGAAATCTAGACTTGTAGTTGCCAAGGATGTCAATACGTACGCCTGCTACGGTCATTGGCACTACTCTACTAAATTTTTGTCAAACCTAAGGAATTTCCACCTTTGGAAGGGATCTATATTATTGTACCAAATATCGAATTGACATTGAACTTACAGTTTTACCTCCTATTCAAAAGAGGGTATACCGTCAGATTTTTTTCTGCATTAAAAGTCCCGATCTCACCTGGAAATTAAACTGAAGAATTCTGGTTTACACGGCAAGTATGCTCAGTGCCATCTATACTGGAAATTCTGATTTAAGTCAGAAGGTTTGGTTTTGTAAATGAATATTTGAATGAAGAATCAAAATTCAATACAGTAATACCCCGAAGTGACACGATAGGTGACCGACAAAGAGCATGTAAATCGAAATTTGTGTAACTCGGGGTATAGTTTTGCATATAAATACATATAAATTACAATTAATTGGGACCACAGGCACAGGCTAACAAAAACATTTGTTTTTAAAGAAAGTACATATGTAATTGTAGTATATTCAAAATGAAAAAGAAAGGTATTTCGATGAAGATGGCTTTATAAAATCCTTTTTTCACCCAAAATTACTTCGTAGCAAGCTAATGATTTTTTAATTCCTGTCTTTGTAGCTGTCACTTGTTCTACGTTCTCAAAAATTCCCGTGAAACATGTCCGTACGTATCACTGCTGGTGCGGAACTAAAACAAGCGCAGGCGAAACTGCAGATTCGCGCAAGTCGAGGTAGCGTAAGTCGGGGTATGACTGTAGTTTGATGAGTTAAACTATTGCTCTTTAAATCTTTCTTTGTATTCAATAATATTCGTACTTTTGATATAAATCATGCCAACATTACCTGATCTAATTCCTACTCAAGGACACCCTTTGGATTCCGTAAATTTTAGGCAAAAGTCATTTAATAACGTAAACATGTAGACAATAACTATTTCTAAAATAACATTTATTTTCAGTATCGTAATATGGCACAAAAGTGATAAACATTTAAAGACTCCAGTCAAATCTACTTACAATAGATTTAATAATTACACATACACCACTATGTGATAAAATACAAAATCATCTACTCCTAGCCATTAAAAACGATTTAAAAAAATAAAAATCAATTTTAAAATTTACAACTCCACCAATTTTGTAATATTAACAATACATATATATTTGTATCAACATTATTTCTTCAGTAACATCTTTTATAATATATTGCTAAATATCACACAACATAAAACTTAAAACTAAATAACACAAAGCCAAACGGTGCAAACCTTCTTATCCCCACAAAAAGAAAAAAAACGAGCGATTTACTTGTTCGAAAAAAATTGAAGAGGCGTTGCAGGAGAAATATAACTATCGTAAGCGAACGAAGAGACAAAGTAATAAAGCAAAGGTCAAGATTCGTACAACAATCTTTGATAGTGCGGAAACACTTCCCAAGTGGGAATGTGCAATCCAAATTCTAGTGCTACCAATACAGCAAATTCAGAAGCAAACAAATCTTTACGATTTAATCTAAATACGTTTTCGATTCGTTCGATGAGCGCCTTAAGGGCGTCTCCTTTAATGTCATTTAATTTGGCGGAAAGTAATAAACTGGCAGCTGCACACAGTTTACGATTTTGCTTGTTTATTAGTCCACGGAGTATTAATTTTTCAAAGTACACATACGCTTGAGCTACTGTCACCAATTCTATACCGTTTTCTGCCTTCGCTATTTTTCGCATCTCCTTTTTTATACTAAAAACAAAAAATACATATTAGTTTAATTACTTTATGTAACACTTGCGAAAATAAATTCAATTAATGTGTTACCGCGAGGTGTTCTCAGATATTATCCAGACCGAATTAATTAATTTATTTATCGAAAACTAAGCCTTTTGCTTTAAAGCAATCCCCATCCAAAGTTTGAAACATTTTTTAAAGCTTTCTGATGCGAATTCGTTATTTAATTTTCTCCAAAATGCTAAACGTGAAGAGCCGTTAAATCAGACAGCATTAACAAGTAAGCTTACTGCTGTGCCTCGCTGCCCTTCCATTCTACAGTTGTAGAATTAATCTGGATATTATTTGAACACACTTTGTACTTAAGTAAATTAATAACAACTAATTTGGACAATAAATAAATAAATATTTCAAATACATTACCTCCTAAGTTTACTTAACGTCAGTTGTATGTGAGGAAATCTATCTTTAAATTTATCATTGATTTCCTTTTTTAAGTCAGATGGCCTGACATAATCTATAACGGAGGTCATATACGAGCTGAACGTTAATAACGTTCTGTGTTTTCCTGCAATTAATTCAGGATCATCTAAAAGATTCGGAGAATATACAAGCATCGACGAATCTTCTTTAGAATCAGGCGGAGGCGAGGCCGGCATTACATGAGCTGTGCCTCTTTGCGCTCCTTGATCGTAAGAAAAGCACCTGAAATAAAATTTTAGTAAGAAATTTGTTACTATGCTCATCTGTCGGTTATACTTTGAGTTGTCAAAGCACTGATTTACAATACTGAAACCAGTACATAAACTTCGGTGCTTCGACGACTCAATATACAAGTTTTTACAATTAATGAAATTTTCAGTAAAAATATTATTAAGAAATTAATTAGGAAAAATTTTAATGTTCTCTTCAGTTAAAAGTAATAAAGTAATTAATTTAAAATACATCTTTCTTAGGAACTTTACAGAAAATTCCATTACTCATTCCAATTAAACTAAATCTTCATAGTTAAAATGCAGAGCGGACAAAAGTAAGACCTTTGCAGATTGCCTTAGAGAAAATTATGTCATAAAATGTAGATTCATTAGCTTCGTGATACATGGTAATGAGACTTCGAAGCTCGGCTCGGCTCAAGCTTTCTAAATTGCTTGTGAAACCCAAAGCTCGGTAAAGTCTTGACATTCAGGCTTGAAGTTCAGTAAAAGATCGACATTCAATTAAATTAAACAAATTGGTTGAGTGCACACTCCCGTATTATCTTTGTTTGTGCTCCTCGGTAAGGGTTTAAAGCTCGAAGATCGGGAGAAGCTCAATGCTTGGTAAACGGTCGATACTCGATAACCGAGCCAAGTCGAAAACTTTTGACAAATTCCTCGAGCTGAGCCGAGTTAAGTATGTTTTGAATTTTCTCCGAGTTGAGCTTAGAAAAAGCTAAAAATTTCCACCTCTACTTGAGATCCTTGGCACCCACAGATCGAGATTTTGCCCAATAAATAAATAAACCTTTAAATAAAAAGATGCGTTTTCAAAGGTGACCTCACAAACAGAACATCTTTTGTTCGCTCTGTATTACTAAATCTATGAAAAAAGAAAAATTACTATTTACATTTTCAGTAAAGAAAAATTGTAAATACAATATCTGTATTCCTAAAATGGTTAATTTATGTAGCAGCCCTTTTAAAAATCAAGCAAAAAAATTACATTCCTTTAGCAGAAATTCTTATTTTTGCGACTATTGTTTTTATGTATTTTTTTTCATCTTTCAGCTTAATCTTCTATGAGCTCCCAAGCATGAAAATGTTATTACTAAAGCATAAACATACAGAGTGGGGCAAGAAAACTTTGACGATTTGCATCAGCAAATGTTAGAAAGTTTGCGCATGTCAGAACAACAAAACTATATTCTGTTCACTGATCTCGCGGACACTAGATTTATGTTGGCATGCACTGCACAATTGGTACCTATTGGTACAGAAAATTTGCTCTGTAATAGCTGCGTTCGGTTATTAATTTTGGTGCAGGTGGAAACGGTGTAGAGCGTAGGCAGAACCAGTGCAGTGTATCACGGTGTATTTAAGTGCGCACACCGTCAGAACGCTCTAGTGTACTTCGTTCTAGCGGGAAAAGCATAAACATAACCTATTTTGAAGTAGGTACCCAAAAGTCCAGTTTACGCAATTTTTGTAATTGATTCGTACAATTCGAAATACTGTGGCACAGCCGAATAGGCAAAATATTTAATAAAGTTAAAATGAATTAAATCTACTTCAAATTAACAGTAAATTCATCTAAGTACAAGTTAATGTGACGTCAGACACGGGCAAATATTAAGCAAAAACAAAATGAATCTAAGCTTGTATGAATGTACTAAAACCAAATATTTGGTAAATCCTAAAAGTAAATTAAATCGCATAAGATCAAATAACGCAAGGAAGCGGTTAAAGTCATTTGCGTAGAATCTGAGATGATGTCACGCTTCCAGTCTCGGACATTGGCACGGCATGTGGAGTCGGGGTCAAATACATTCTTTACGTTCATAGTGAAATGAACAAAGGATATAATTAACGCCCACACACACATGTCGCCAAAAATTCGGTAAAGCGTGAGAACTGCAGAGTCTGCAAAATTAGTTCTCAAGGTGGGGTTAAAGTGGGAGTCGAATATCTCTATATAAAGCTCGGATTTCATTTAATTGGGATGGTTAGACGCGATCCGTCAACGTAGAAACATGGGCCTTACATTCAGAAAATTAGTGTAACCAAAGATGCTGACGCACTGTAAGATAACTTTGTTTATATTTTATTAAGACTTAGATTAAGTGATTTTAGTTTGATTGTGTTTTTAAAATTAACAAGATTTTATTATAGATTTAATTATTATCCGTAAGGATGTATTTGTTTCAAATGTAACAGGAGTACGGTCATTAATTATTAAGGAGTTGTTTGAAAGTAACAGTGAGTTGGACTGGAATCATAATTGTAAAATTTGATAATGTTAAAAGCCCTTTATTAAATATACGAATGTTAGTTAACGCATATTTTGATTTATCAAACCTCTCACAAGCTAAGCAAAAGATTCAAAGTGGCGTTAACGGTCAAGACTCTACCAAATGTTCTGAAGCTACTTAAATTAATATAGTTCATTGTTTATAACAAATTATAAAAGAAACTATACATAACCGTTGCGTCACAATACTATGGAAAGATCTAATAGTTACATTACTGTCGGTAGGTATGCAATGCTTTCAAACATTTTTATTATGAACTCGACGACAGTGATGAAGATGATGTAGAAAAAAATTATGGTTTTGCAGAAGATATCGTACCCAGCATGCCAAACCATCAATTTAAACATTTTCGTATGTCACCATCTACATTTGCACGGCCTCAGATTCATAGCTGAATGAATTATTACATATAAATAGAAAATTAGTCGAGTTTGGACTTGCGATATTTGAATTTCTGCTACGTGGTTTTTAAACAACTTGTTTTTCCGCCTCAAATACGCTTTTGCACCGAGTACACCATCAAACGACCACAGTGCGCGTGGGGCTACACTATCTACACTTTACGACCCTGCACCGTACAATCCCGAACGCTTACCATTTTTGCACTTTTATACCGACAACATAACCGAACGCGAAGGTGCATGTTGGTGTGCTTGGTGTAAAAAGTGTGGAATAACCGAACGCAGCTAATGTTGTTATTTCTGGTTACTATTAATAATTATAAAATAAAAATTTTCATGCAATGTAACCTTAATGCTGAACCATGCATTTTACCGAAAGAGGGCAGAAGGCAATTTATCCATGTTACGAAGAATTAAAAACTGCGTATGGAACTATTTATAAACATTTTGATTTTGATATCTGTCAACATGACAGCATAACCCAACATTGCAAGGAACTAAAGGCAGATTTTGGCGACGAACCGGGTTTAAAATTTTCGAATCGCTTCGTTTTATTGACAAACCAATGACGTCACGGTTCATAAAATTGAACCGGGTTCCAGCAACCGACGAACCAACCTTTGCAAATGTGTTGCTGACAAGTCGTTTGGGTTCGTCAATTATCGTAGCGCGAATACCATCACGTGACTTGTGACTACTTTTGGATGTAAACAGTGGCTGACGGTTTTTACGCATTTGAAATTACTGTGTGTAATTTTTATAACTTGCAATTAAAAATCTAGTATTATTCCATAAAAAAGATGGAAAACGTTGTTGTCACGTATGACGGAGTGTCTTACAAATTACTTGTAGATACTGAAACCGCCGAGAATTTGAGTCAATGTTAGTTACCTGAATGCGATATAACTAATAAATCATGGTAAATCTAAGAATCATTCAAAAAAAGCATTTCATAAGCAGCTAACACGCCAAGTTGTCCTAAATCCATTGTAGCATAGATAAATTTATCTATGATTGTCGATACTAAAACGTTCAATCATGTTCATAACCTATCTTATCTATGATGATGTTAGAGGTTAGAATTGTAATGTCAAACCGCCGTTTCAACCGAATTACGTTTTGGCGAATAGTAGATTTGATGACATCATTAACGAACCGGGTTTAAAAATATTCAGGAACCAGGTTCGTCGCTAAAATCTGCCTTAAATATCTCACTAAATTTTAAAAACATGTAGTGCTGTCAATTCAATAACAAAAAATTCACCAGATATTTCAATTTAGTGCTTTTGATAGTAGTATAATTTAGCATTTGTAGCAGCTGTTGTTTGCTCGGTTTCCCCAATCCCTTATTCCCAATTCTTTAAGGTCTCCTTACACACAGTCTAGCCATTGTCTCTTCGGTCTACCTCTTCTGTTGGGCCCTCTGGTTCTTCAGTGAGTAGCATTTTTGGGATTCTGTCTGTTGTCATCCGTACAATGTGCCCTAATCATCTAATCCGGTTCTGTTTAACTATGTTTATTATATTTGGCTCGCTGTATTGTTTGCCTAATTCCTCATTTGTTCTGCATCTCCAGTGGTCCCCCTCCTTTATGCCACCAAATAGCCTTCTAAGAATTTTCTGCTCAAAATTGTACAATTTATTGTTATCGTTTTGCCGTAGAACCCAAGTTTTACTCCCAAAAGTCACTGTTGGTCTTATAATAGATGCCAACGTTTGGCGAAACAATTGTCACGGTACTTACATTAATAAAATTTGTGAAAATCAACTTTGTATTTGTTTAATTATTATAATAGTCTTACACACTTTCACTGTGCGGGAGATATATTTTGACTCTCTTCTCTATTTCATTTGTTTGATCTCCATTACGTGCTATCACGGTTCCTAGGTACCTCACACTTTTTCGAAGGCAGTGGTCCAGTTGTCGTTTTGTTGAGCCACTTATTAGGTAATTTGATTTCTTTCTTTCTTACCAGGTTTCTTAGTTGTTCTTGTGTTCTTGCTATAATGGTTAGGTCATCACTCATCAGCATAAGCTAGTAATTGATATGGATTATTAAGAATGTTGCTGTTCCGTTTGATTTTACAGTTTCTTATCATTGTTTCCAGGACTATGTTAAATAACACTGAGAACATAGGATCACCTTGCCTTAATCAATTTGCTGTTATGAATTTTTTTGATACCTTGCCTTCGATTTTGACTTGATTAGTTGTTTGGTTTATTGTCATCTCCACAAGTTTTATTAGTTCATCAGGAAGTTTTAATACTTTCCTTGGTTGTAGCATACTATAGTCTGTTTTTAAACTAGGAGAAGTAAATATAAAAGTCACATTCGCTCGATAAATGATACCAGAACACACTAGAAAAGTTTTGGCGGTAAATTTAATGTTGACAGTTCCTGCATTAACCACAAAAAATGTTGAAAATAACTGTTTTGTTACTTGCGGAATTACACAGAAAGAGACTGAGAACACTAACAACCGGTAACTGGCCTGTAAATGCAACACCTCGAACAGCTGATGTGTCAAAACAAAACACAGAAATCCGCATCGTGTAAAACTGACGCGCGCAGAGCCAATAGCGTGCGTACATTTTGGCGCGGCAAATTTGAAACGCTTCTCCTAGTTTAAAAACACACCATAATTGTTTATTTTATCATCTAAGAATATTATATTGAATTTTTCTTGTAATCGACGTAAAGCATGAATTTTCTTGTCGGAACTCACATTGATATTCTCCTAATGCTTTTTCTGCTTGTTTTTTCAATCTATTGTTAATTAAGGTGGCTAATATTTGTAGGTTACATTTAACACTGATATGGGTTTATGTTTATAGTTGTCACATCTTAGGCGGCCCTTTTTTGTGAATGGGTGTTATCACTGCTTTCTTCCATAGGTTAAAGATTCTTTCTGCTATCTCTGCTTTTCCATGTTTTATAAGTTCGACTTGTATACCGTCACTGTTGTTCTTCATTGTCTTTATTATTTCTCTGACCTCTTTTTTGAGGGTGGTCAAACTTCATCTCTTTTCTGCATATTATCTTCTATTATTATTGCCTCCGGTTCATGTTCTGTTGTTGGTAACACCTCTTTAAAGTATTCTTTCTCCCTTTCTATGATTTTGCCACTTTTGCCTGGCACAGACGTCCTTTTGGTTGGTATCCTCATTTTGCTGTTCTAATCTTCCCGTAGAATGCCCTTGCTTCTTGTCTGTCACAGGTACATGAAACTCCTTTTAGCTCTGCAGACACTTTTTTGCTTTTTTTCTAATTTCTTTATATATTTCCTGGCTTTCTACTGTTTCATTTTTAATCATCCTTAATTTAGCTCCTCTCCTCTTCTTCAGCATTTCCTTGCATCCTTCATCGAACCAACTTTTTCGTTTTTCTTTCTTTCCTACTTTAAGTTCTTGTTAAGCGGTCTGTATTATTGGCTCTTATTATTTTCCATTTTTCTCCCAAATCTGTGGTTTTGATTGTTCTTGGGTATATTTTTCTCGTGTCCTGCTCTTTCTGTTTCACCAGGTCTCACCTTGTTTTCGTCCCTAATTTTTCAGTTGTCTTTCAGGTTAATGCGGACAATATAGTGGTCAGAGTTTATGCCTGCTCCTCTACAGGAGGTTGCATGTTTCTCTACAATATGGACATGGTCAATCTGGTTCACAGTCTTTCCACCTGGACTTCTCCAAGTTCCTTTGTGACTATCTGTGGTTTAGATACATTGCTCTTGTTATCAATTTTTTGTATCAGTTTTTGACCGTTGTTATTTGTTCTTATGTGTTTGCTAAAGTTCCCAATTTCTTTCCTCTCGTCTCTGCTTTGCGTTGAAATCCCCCACGACTATATTTTGGTATTCTTTCACCTCATAGTACTGCTGCTTTTCCTAAATTTTCCTTCAAGTCTTAGGTAACACATTCTATTATTTATTTCTCTAAATTCTATTAATGCTTTTCGTATCAGTTAGGAATCCATTCCCTAATTTTTATTCTGTGATCCTCCACTAATAAACAGTGCATTATTTGATTACCTTATATGTTTGTTTCTTGTAATGTGAAGATCTTATATTTCCTTATTTCACTTACTAATTGCTTTAGGGATCCGTCTTCATTTAAGCTTTGTACATTCCAGGCAACAAAAAGCAGTCTTTGCATTTCTGTATCGGTTCTCATTTTCTTTTTATCGTTCTGATTCCTAGCTTTCACTCGAACTTTCTTACTTACTTCCTTTGAGTTCTTTGGGGGTATATTTTACCCATCTTTCGTTGTTAATTAATTTTTGCTTCCGTATCTTGTTCTTTAAATCTTCTAAGTTTTGCTGTAATAATTTCTTTTCCCTAGCCCTTTCCTCCTCTTTTTTTTTTTTAGTTCATATCTTAATTCTGTCAATTCATTACAACAAAACTAAAGTTAGTTAAATTACCAAATAAAACTAAACAATAATCACCGAAAGTAACATTTAGAGAACATAAGAAGTTGTAATAGTAACTTCCTGTTGGAGCGGTGAACTTTATGATTGTGCATTCAATGTTAAAACAGTAATTCTATTACGACAAGCAGCGTTTATTTTGTGCTCACTTTTAAGTTTAGTTCTCCGTCATAACACTATAAAGCACTGGGTGAGGGGTGCTTTTACACTGTAGAGAAAAAAATTCTGAAACAGTACGAGCAATACACATGCCAGAGAATATCAGAAATATAAGAAGATTCGTTCTTCGACGCATCCGACATTCCTAAAATATAAAATCTACCGAGTTTAAAAGAAAAACATTCCAAAGAGTGTGGCCTATAACATCTCGAACTCAAGCGTTTGACTTACATGTTCTCTGAACTTAAGAACTTGTTATAATTCGCTAGAGCGAAACATACATCATGAAAGCAGAAACGTTGCGAACCTGAAAGGAAGAACAAAAGACGAAGTTCCAACAATTCTGATATAAAGAAACAAGAGACTGGGAACACTCGAAAAAAAATACGAGGAACGCCAGTAGGCATCTCATGTAATGTTTAAAACATAAAATAGCACGAATATTTGCGCATATTCGAATCTGTTATTTCATTTCAAAAATCGTCAGATTTCTTTGCCCCACCCTGTAGTTACAACCACTAAAACTAAATTGTTTAAAAAAGCGGTAACGTATTGCAAACCTCGGAGTGTTCACTTTACGGAGAACTCAGACAGAATAGATCGTCCATGACTCTGCATGCTCAGCCATTTTTTAAATAGTAACCTCACACAGAATCAATAGAGTTGTGATCAGAACATTTTGAAGCTTAAACATAACCTCAATTTATTAAAAGAGTAGGAAACGTTTGTTTTGCTTTGTACTCAGAGATTGTTCAACAAAATGAGTGATTATCGTGAAATATTCTTAACACGAACAGCAAGGATAATATTTTATTTTATGCCCTCGGTTATGGAATGAACACATATTTAACAAAATAACTTACACATAACCCTATTTACCATCGACTGCTTCAACCAGATTGAAATTTTAAACTGATCGGTCGAAGAGTGGCACTTGTTGTTTACAAATCAACTGGCTTAGTGTGATGTTTATTGTATGCTTACAAGTGTTTGAAATTTAAGACAGTCGTAGACGATCGAGCTCTCTAAGTTCTCACTTATATTCAAAATAAGAACACACAGGTGTGAATACACAGTTGCAGATTTCTACCTTACATGTTGATCGACCGGCTAAAAAACTTCAGACCTCTATATTCTTAAACTGAACGAAGATCATGTTAATGTTAGTGTTACAACTAAAATTAAACAAAGCTACACAAACACTACATGTATTACAGTCAGTTTTCTACAAAACATGCAAATGTTAACACATACAATGTTAGTTACCACTGTTACGCACGCAACACATAGATATGATTACAGATTGTTATGTTGATACTTTACGAAAACTTCATCAATTTGTTTTTTTGGTTTTTCTTAAGCGGAAGCACCAAGAACAAAATATAAACAAATTAAATCATGTATAAAAATCAAATGAATAACAATCTGTAACCAAAACTCTGATATACAACATCATTTACCATTTATAGCCTGGTTGACGCGTTAACACTTTTGTCCTGTAAATTAAACAACGAATTTAACACGTAACACATAAGAAAAAAAATAAAAAACGTTCTTACATAAAATTGTGTAGTAGGAATAGCAAAAGTTTTTACACAAAAAACAATTTATAACAGCACGTGTTTAACATTTCAGTGAGGGTGAAAAACGATTAACATTAAATATATTCCAAACAATGCACAATGAACAGAGCAAAAAAAAATAATAAACAGTATCGTTTTAACTTTTACCTAGCGACCACATGACGAGGACGTCCTGGTATATGGGATGGTAATAATTCGAGGCATTCATCGTAAGTAGCGTGACGTCTTTCACGGAATTCTTTTACAGATCGTGTTGGGACTAATAGTTTTCCATATGATACTTCCTGTGCAAAAAATTGATACATTTTCAACAATGATAAATTATGAACGCTGTCGTCATAAAATAAAATATCTGTTTATCTCAACTATTAAAATTTGTGGATTAAAAATGAAAGACATAAGTAAACTTCACTTTTATTTGCAAAAAAGGAAGCAAACAAAGGCCATATTAAATCTTTTTTCAAGCATAACCTCAAAACTTGCATTAAAAATTTACAAATTCCAGTTTCAACAAGTGATTAGTGATGGGCGGGTAGTAACTATTCGTTACTTTAGTATTCGTTACTCGTTAGGATCCGAAGTACCGAATACCCACAAATAAATGTATTCGGTACTTCTAGTGATTGATTACTTATTATCGTTCTAGGTAGTTTTACTCGGCCTTTCACGAGTTCTAATAATTGCTTTCAAAATAATTAGGTATCGATTACTTCATTCTCAGTCATAACAAATACTAGACTGCATGACAGTTATTGCGTAATTTATGAAGTATACACCTACTAACTGCCTATCGAAGCTTAAACCCAAACAATATTTAGATTTGAATATATCCTTCTTTACCCACTTTTTTAGATATTTTAAATCGACTGTAAATAAAATTGTAAATATTTTTAGTTATCTAAGCAATCGTTCATTGTACATATTTTAGTTTGTTTTTTTTAAATATATTTTTATATGATATTTTTCTTTAAATGTTCTTGAGCACCGAATATTGTAATGATATACAAATTGAAACAAACAATTTCATGTAAATGAAAGAAAACCATCTTTTTGTTATAAATTTAAAGTTCTAAAAGGCTCACTAGTTATTTTTTATTTCTTGCAGTAAAAAATATATCTGTATTTATTATGAAATAATTCTGTAAAACGTTTCTTAATAAAATAACAGGATTTGAATAGCTACGAGTAGACGAGTACGAATCTTTGCGATGCTCCGATTAAGTTCTCGTACGTACTACGTACATCGAGGATTCGAATAGCTACGAATACGAATCTTGCGATGCTCCGATTTAGTTCTCGTATGTATATCGTTAGTCGAATACCGAATACTTTGAACGAATACTGGATCCGAAAGTAAAGATTCGGTACTCAGTAACGAATACTTTGAACGAATACTGGATCCGAAAGTAACGAATGAGTACGGGTAATCAAAGTACCTAAACTTCCCATCACTACAAGTGATGTAACTAATTTAACAGATTACCAATAGATGTCTCTGACAAATGTGTTTAACCAAGACCAGCTAAATTAAATATTAAGGCGTGACCACTTTATTTAGCCGCCTTGGTTTAACACATTTAAGTGAGCAGTTTTGTAAATTGCTGTTTGCCGAAGTAAACACCACATAATAATCAGTTATTGACTTTTAACAAAACCTATCTAACCTTACTTTTTATCATGAACATTTGTTTCAATCAATCAAAGATCATAATGTAGTTATTTGAGTTATTAAATGGTTAATGGTATGGTATAAATTTAATATGATTCAACCTTCGACTTAGGAATTTAGGATTTCGAGAGTTCGATTATGCCATTGAGAGCAACTAACTTGGCATAAATAAATTTTGCTGTGTGAAAATGATAAAAAAATGGGTTAAAAAACTTGTAATTTATTTAGGACAGCATTTCAACTGTGGGAGTTGTCAAAACGCATTATCGTGTTATCAACAAATTTTGAAAAATGAGTCTACGGCGAGGTTTACATGAAGTGGCTCTTGAATTTTTCAAGAGTCATTGGGTGTAATCAACGTAAGTAGCAGCAAACTTATCAAATAATAGTGATTATAGCAACTGCCAAGGTCATTCGGCATATGCCCTTTGTTATACAGCAACTCATAAATTAGTGACGTGTTGGTAAATGTAACTTACTTTTGAGGATGTCAGTTTATACCTCGTCCAACAGCAGCAGTTATTTCCACACCAAAATAGTTGTTAAAGAAGCTGCTGCTTGTACTTGTATTGCAATAATATTCTAATTAAAAAAATATATATATTGAGATGTTATCTTTTACAGGTGATTAATAACGGTTTGTTGTAATATTTTCAGAAATGCAAGTCTTATTTTAATTGTTGTTAGTTTATAAGGTTGATTATTTAAAAAATTATGTTGTAGATTTAATTATCTTAAATAACTAGTTTTAAGAAATCATTTGGCATTTTGATGCAGCTACATTTTTTAAAAATTTGTTATGTTTATTAGATATTATGATTTTTAAAAAAGAAAGAGAGAATAAAAAGTCGAAAGTGAGGGAGATAAACAAATTAATAAAAACGCAAAGACGTACTTTTAAATAGTCCCGAAAATAATTGGTTTATTATCATATGTGAATCAGGAATTTATTGAAAACTCAATATTATAAATGAATTTAACAAAATAGGGTCAATTACAAGAGTTATTGAAAAATATTAAATTTGGTTGATTATTCAAGATAAAATTTTCATAACCTGGTTGTTTTTCTTGCTTTGAAAAATGGTAACAATATGTAAAACAAATTTATAAATAGATTTGGATTGAATTAGAAGTGAAGTTGGAATTTGGTTTTGTATTGTCTGTTGTGTCAGGAATTGATGAAGTTGGACAGTTTTGGTTAGGCAGGGAGGCTGTTTTGAAAGGATTAGGAAATTGGACCAATTATGTGTTATGATACGTGAATTACAGGTATACTGAAATTGTTTTAATTATAATTTGGACTTTTGGAATTATCTATAAATTTGTAAAAGTCTTGTATTATTAGAAAGTATTGCAACATTTCCTAATTTAAATTTTGAACCCAATTAACGAACCTGATTTAAGAGTCTCTAAAATTTGATTAAAAATTAATTAGAATTTGAGTTGGTCGGAGCATCATTATTATTTTGAGGTGTTAACATAATTATATTACATAAATCCGATAAATATTTGAATATATAAGTTTTACCTGTCCTTCTGGTCCTTTCTCAATTCCAAGCATTTCAAATGGATCAAATCCATCACCTGCTGATGATAACGGACGGGATCCTGAAATATGCCTCTTTCTATTTACTTCTTTACGTATATCAGTCCTGCAAAAACATTAATTTAGTAAAAATACGAACACATCAAACTTTAAAATCGTGGATCGCTCTTTTGTTAGCTTAAATTCTTGAAAACAAAAGCGTAATTTGATATATTAATTACATATTACTAAAATCATACAGCAATCCTCGCTAACAAAATTCAAACCTTGACAACTCATGGAAATCTTTCATACTACCATCGGAATCTGAACCTGTATGATTCCGGCGTAAACACAACTAAAATACGTCGCCATTAAATTCCAAAATAAATTAAAAAACTCGGCTAGGTACTGAAAAAATAAACAAGTTCGAATAATTGCTTTTGTTACTTGATATTAAATTTATTTTGATTCATTTGAGTGAATTGGACTTTTCGAAAGTTTGTTGAGGCAAGTTTCTTGATACTTTTACTTTGCCATTATGTAAGTATCTTAGCAAACTTTGCCTGCATCATTGCATCGCATTATCACATTCAGTGATATGTTGAACGTTTTTTCCTTAACCTGTATCAAGATTGTCAAGTGTTATAATGATACTGATTATTGTAGTACTATGTGGCTTACGTGTAACCTGTGCAGAAATAGCAGAAAATGAATTAAGAAGTTTTGTCGGAGTTTAATCTGGAAATGCAATTCTTTAAAATATAATTTCAACCGTGTTTCATCTGAAACAAAATTAAATTAGTTCTTTGTGGATTTCTTAATATGGCGTATTTTCAATTCTTGTGCCATGTAAGGATATAATAGTTATATCGGCATAACTTTTTCCCTCTTATGGCCGAAGCATACGCCAATTATGTGTTAATTATAAGTTCTATAAGTCTGTGTGACAAGATGCCGACGTTATCCATCAATCTATGAGTAATGCTGCAGAGTTAAGCATGATTCACATATAACCGGCATCCACGGACCAGCACAGTCACAGACAGGTCTGCCAAAATATTAAACAATGATGTTATATTACGAAATTCATATTGGGCCTTCCGTCATCGTACAAGCACGCACAGTGCTGACCACCACCGGCCGGCATTCTTTCAAAGAATGTTTTGCCCGTGATGGTCACTACTTTAGGCAGCTTGTTGTTCTGTAATCGGTCGGTATTTGTCGTTTAGATGTGAATTGCTGGTAAATTTTTCGGTTCCCTACGGCACGGTGCTCGCCTGTAAATGCCGTATATATGTGAAGCACGTTTTAATGATCATCGGAGATGTTAGTATGATAACTAAGACAGCCTGTTTAAAACGGCGGCATCCACATTACTAGTTCTCATGCTCGTACTCGTTACTTATTTATATGTGGAGGGTTGCAAGACACATGATAAGCCACTCGGTGATTTCCAGGGTTCTGTTTATTGTTAGTACATTAAGGAAAAGCTCTTGAGACTTGGGAGTCTTGTGGATGGAAAACAATTTTGCTAGTCTTGACATAGAACCCTACGAGCTGGAGTCTAGCGAGTCTCACAGTCCTGAGTACGAGCACGAGTAATGTGAATGTGGCGTAACATATAGGTTTCTATAATACAGGTGGGAAGTTCGATTCTTTTTGGTGAATCGATTCATTTGAATCATTCATTCCAAGTGATTCGTTCTTGAATGATTCACTCGTTTTGTTTAGACTAACGACTCTTAACAAAGACCGAACCGAAGCAATGGTAAATGTACCGGCATTCGTATTCAGGAATGTAAAATTGAATAATTTTATGTTTACATCGCATATACAAGCTTATTTGTAAATATATGTAAATGAATTTAAACCATTGGAAAGCTTATTCTTTCTAGATTCAGATGCTGCCACAATTATCTCAAAATTGTTGTTAACAAATGCTACATAAATTATTTAAACTAAGCGTACGCGAAACGCGTAGTCGAAATTTCAGCATCGAGGTATTTTTTAAACTATTTCAGATAGATGGGTAATTATATCGTATGAAATGGGAAGAAGAGAATGAAAAAATTTTTAGTGAAAAAATTACTTGCATAGCTTTATTGTTATAAAAGATATGATTTATTTTTGTACAGCGCTCCGTTGTATTTCGTAATGCTGGCATAAATGTACGTTTCACGCATGATTTGCTAAACATAAATTAATATAAATAATCAACGCCTAGAAAAGAGAATTATAATTACTGATTTACTTATTTGCCATTTTACATTAAATTTTGAATCTACTTTGAAGACGGAGAACCACCGCATTGTCAAATTTTACACCATCAAATCCGATTTACTGGTCAATTTTACATAGAACTCGAAACTCGAACGAATTGAACGCTGAATCTTTTGACAAAAATACCCGATGATTCCGCGGGCTACGATACCGTGTCGAGTGATCGATTCACTTCATAGTACGGCGGCTCCGCAGTCCGCGGACTTTGATGCCGAGTCGAGTGAATTAGTGAATCGATTCACTTGAAAGTAAGGACTCGGTTCGTTCGATTCAGGGTACTGATTCGTTTTTTTTGAACGAATCGTTCACGACCGACACACCTCTATTGTATAAACTTTGTAGGATTTCACTATGTATTGGAAATTGCATCCCAAATGTTTGCCTGAGAAACTGAAGCCTATTACTTGCGGCTATTCACCCCGGAATTAAATTCAAGACTAATAATTTTACTGATTAGTTTTCCAGTTAATATAGTAATAATCATCTTTGATCATGCCATCATCAGAAATGAAATTTCAAATTATTTTTATGTTGGAATCTGTTTACATTTTCTTTAGACGCAGCATACCTTTCGACTGCTTTTTGGCTTCGAATTGTCAGGTTATTGGTTTTTATATCACTTTTATTTCGCTATAACAATTGCATTAATTTAGTTAGTTCACCACTGCCGATTCGTTGTTACAGTAAACTTCGTAGAAGAAACATAAAAACTGAAATTATGTTTAAAATCCAAATATCACTTCACTTCTATTCTCCTATAAAACTGTTGTGGCGATCTTCTTGGCACTTTTTTTGGGTGCGTTTTTACAATAAAAGAAACACTGAAAATGCTTTGCCTATTTCTACCACATACATTCTTCTTCTTCTGGTGTCGAGGGTTTCACCAGCGAGTAGGCAATAAGCTGTCTATATTTTTTCTTATTCTTCTAAATGTAGCATTACTTGCTAATTTCTTACATGTTTAATCATTAAAAACGTAAAATATAGATTACATACATAATTCATTTCCTCTTCTACCGCAATGCAGTGTCGAGACTCATTCACACTTGCTGGAGTGCAGTGGAGGTGATGGGTCCATTTTGGACTTGCATCCCGCTCCAACCAACTGTTCGCTGCCGCGGCGTAGTCGGCAACTTAGTGTTACATGCACACATTCGCTATTTATCTGTTATTTACTGTTTGTCTGCCATTGGCGGCTAGGCTATCTACTTGTGTCGACATTGTTGTGAAGGCCTGAATTTGCCGAATGCCAACACAAGCAGATAGTCTAGCCAGACAAACAATAACAAATAAATAGCAAATGTGTGTATTACGCTTCATGGCATATTAGGCATGTAGCACTAGGTTGCGAACAATGCCGCTCGGCGTGATTGGCAGTGAACGTGTTAACTAACGAATTCGATTCAAATCGGCTCCATAATACTATGGTCACCGCTGGAATCGAACCCGTGTCAGCCGGCTAGCTAGCAGACACTTACCTGACTGCGCTACCCAGGCTGCCAAAATATAAGATTAATAAGTGTTAAAATAATATTTAACATTTAGATGCTTCGATCTCACATACCTTGCTTTTTGATTTCTCATATACGGTATGAAGGAACACACCAAAAACGGACTGTGTTTATTGGTAACCATGACAATACGTTCTCCTTTGAACTTATGATTCTGAACGGACTTTATGAACTTCACTTCACGTTCTCCATTCACTTCTGGTATAACTGCTGGCGGTGCTGGACTAGCTTTATTTCGAGCTGAAATTAAAACATTCCCATTTACTTCATTAACAATTTAAAAAAAATAAAAGAAATTGTTCATTTTTAATTACATCATTGTTCGGATAGTGGTTTTACATATAATTTTCTTGAAAACCCGAAGGTATTTTTATATAAAAGTATATAATAAGCAAAATTTGTGTAAAAAAAGGACCACATTGACCGTCTAAGAACTTTTTTAGTCGGCTAGAACTCGCTATACATAATAAGAACTTTAACGTAACAAGACGAATGTCAAGTCTATTACAGAAATGGCTTGGTCCGAACCGGAAACCTCTCGTTAGTGAAGCAGGCACTCACCTGTTACACTACCTAGAGACCTCTTTAAGAACCTAAAAGCTTGTTGTTAATTCACAGAAATTTATATTTCTAAAAAAACAACAAAGAATCAAATAAACAAGCGGATATGACGTGTGTTGGGTTGCCTATATTCCAGGCGCATGGATTTTAAAAAAGTGAAATATAAAAGATAAACTTACAATTCATCAACATGAATATAAATGTATGTAACAAAACAAAACAATGAGAAAATTGGGGAAATAATACCTGTGACAGGACCTATACTTTCTGAACTGCTGCCAAATTGTTGTCGTTCCGAATCACTACAGATAGATCCTTGCTGCAGTACCCTTTTCCGGTGACCTGCGATTGCTTTTCGTTCGTATGTGCCTGATTCACTTGTCGATGTGGTAATTCTAAGTCATAAAACATAAAATTATTATTAATATACTACGACATTTTTATTTATTTTCTTGGGCACCATGTAGGCTTATGGGTGTCAAGCACATTAATGCATGTTAACCGTATATTTATTTACATTCCCATTATTAATGAGTAAACAACAAAAATTAAAATTTATGATGCTTTACACGAGGTCTAATTATCTATAATTATGTTAGCGCAAGGCTATACTTGTTGATTTACCAGCTGGATATACTTCAATAAATTGTTGTTAATTAAGAATTATTTATGTAACGGAACTGGCTTTAATAGATTCTTTAATTACTTCATAGTAATGAACACTAAAAAGCTGTTCCTTGTATTTTAAACGAAGTAAAAGTATCAAACACACCTGATGGATTTTGCGTTAATTAAATGAAGTCGATTTTTTTTTATGGCTGCAATTTAAAAAATTATAGTATCATCTTGCATCACACATATAAAT
Organism: Melanotus villosus; assembly: GCA_963082815.1. Taxonomy (NCBI): domain Eukaryota; kingdom Metazoa; phylum Arthropoda; class Insecta; order Coleoptera; family Elateridae; genus Melanotus; species Melanotus villosus. The sequence goes on from OY720420.1 coordinate 10,330,156, forward strand.
AATTTATTCCGAAATTGTATAATTCCATCATTATTATTCGTTATTAACATTACTAGATGGAGATTTTTCTTGCATGAAGTAAAAGAATTTATTTTTAAAATTGTTGCATGTTTGCTAATTCTCTTTAATTTGGAGCACTGCAAAATATTTTCGGTTAGTTACATAATAAGTTAAGTTAATTTAAATGTATGAAATTGTTTCAAAACTATTGTCGGTCAAGGATTTTGACCCCATTTAAAGAAAAAAAAGTATCGCAATTATCTCTTCTTTTCAACGACTGGTTATTTAAAAGACTCTTATCATACTTAAATATATCCTTCAATTGCTTATCATTGCTTAAGAAATTAAAAAGTTGGTCATGATTTATACACAAAACAACAATATGTAATTCCTACCGTTCTCTATGTGGATGCCCTGTAGTAACGGCATTTTTCACTGGGGTTGCTTCATCGAAATGTGCCTTAATCGGCGTAATAATACTATCAGATTCTGAACTGAGGGAGTGGCCATCTACATTCGATGTTCGAGTTTTCTGAAATCGTTTCTTGGCATCTTTAGAACTGGACTTGTTTTTAGTGAAAACGCCTTCGAAATCGCTGAAGCAGTCATCCTGGATGTCGGATTCTTCAGCTAACACTTCATCGGTTTTTGAAAGCAGTGCGAGTTCGTTTTTAGCGATTGCTCCATTTCGAGCGAACAAAGCCAATCTTGTGTCACGATAACTGCCATCGAGCGATATGTTTGATAAAAAAGTTACAGCTGCAATTCGTCTACGTGAACGGTTTCTTTTTAGTGAATTTGCCATTATGTAAGATTATTGCTGAAAAAAGAGGGGAAAAAAGGAAACGCGGCTTTGTCACAGGTTTTTACTAATAGTCTTTTTATTCATGTTTTTACAGTTCATACACTTGGACATTTTTGAATTACCCTGCACGACGATCAACGATGTATATTCTAGCGAATACGACATCATTACCACTTTAATTCACACACAAACAAATACTATTTATACCGCTAGATTTTCGAGCACCGCACATAAATACTGTCCTATTGTATTTGACAACTGCTTGACGTTTGACATCAAAATGACATTTCATTGCTTTAAGTTGCTCCTACTGTACCATAAGCGTAACTATAAAAATTTAAAAGAGGCACATTTAATTAAAAATTAAAAACAATGGCACAGTTATTTTAAAAACTGTAATAAATTATTTATAAATACAATACAAATCATTTTATTTGTCTTTATACAGAAAATGTAAGGAATTTAAAACAAATTTATTAATTTTTGGTATTTTTAAAAATGCGAGATTTTTATAGTTCCTCAGGCTAAACGGTATGTGAAACTGCACTATATTATTCAAGTATAGTTTAATTGCGACTTTGCTTGCGAATAACTATGAACTAACTTTAAATTCGAAAAGGATTGAAGTACCTAGATATATGTATAATCATTGCTCTTAATATTTGAAACTCACATTCAAGGGCGGTTTTAGAACATATTTGGGGGGGGGGGGGGGGGTACTAATTTTCATAACTGCCAAAATTCTTTATACACGAAAGATTGCCTCAAAAATTACTTAAAATATTTTAAAATGATGGATAGTAGTTTTGGCGATTGTTATTTTGTAGCACATGATGCAATTTGGGGGGGGGGTAATTACCCCCATTATCCCCCTATAAAACCGCCCTTGCTCACATTATCTTATCACAATAGGCTTTTCCTGTGTTTTAATTTTGAGTTGGAACTGTAATAGTATTTTATGTATCTAGGACGAAAAGTAAGTCTTTAAGATATGAGCAAGTACTTGCGAGTACCTTAAAGACACTTTTCGTCTAAGGTACATACATAATTTTATGTCATACTGGTTTCTAAAGTTGTTAAATTATTAAAAGAAATCTCCAGCCATTTGTAGCAGTATTACTTTTAAGTAAGTAGTCTAAGGCGCAACAATTCGTATCTCCTAGCAACGAACATTTATAGAACAAAAAGTGACACTTTAAAGACACTTTAAAGTGTCACTTTTCGTCCTATAAATTAGAAACGAGTATGACATAAAATTTAATAAGCGAGGCGGCCCTTGCCCTTTTTTAAGTGTAAGTACGCCACTGATTTAGGTTATTAATTAATGACAGTTGGTTAGCCTGCAAGTTGACGTATCGAATAATTTTATTTTTATTGCCGGCATGTAAAGCTTTTGTTGCAAATACGATGCTTGTCTGATAGTGTAGTCGGTATTTTCTACAAGATAAAAAATTATTTGTCTTTCCCGCAGTCGCATATTGAGTTCCATTGGCGGTGTAAGGTACGTTTTAATATATAACCTCACTTTTTATAGTTTTCATATGATTGTTCTAAATTAATGTTTTTAGAATCACAGTAAATATGCCTCAACAGAAGTCTACAGGTGCTCTACTAAAACAGTTACGTACTTTAATGCAAGACGTGACGCATGTCAACGAGCCGTTGAATGCTTATATCGTTCCTTCGTGCGATGCCCACAACAGTGAATATTTGGCTGAAAATGATCAGCGTAGGGCATATATTTCAGGATTTACAGGATCGGCTGGAACAGCCGTTGTTACCCATCAGGAAGCTTGTATGTGGACAGATGGACGTTATTATTTACAAGCATCCCAAGAAATGGACTCAAATTGGGCACTTATGAAAGAAGGTGTGCCAACTACCCCTTCTCAAGGTAATTTTATAGAATATATGAGTGTTTTATTATCATACAATCATATTAAAAAACAAATAGGCAAAAATTTAAATTAATATATCACATAGCAATTGTTATCAGGTGTTTTGTAGTGTTTTTTTAATAAAGCATAAGTGGGGCCAACAGTCGCTATTGATGATAAGAGTTAACTGGTGTACTCAATATTGAAATACTTAAAATATACAACAATTGTGTGATTTTCCTTTGTTGTTTATTAAAAATTCAGGGTTTAAAAGGCAACTATTGTAATTTAAAATTTTCAACTGTTTAAAAATACATAGTTTCGAAAGCTTTTGTTATGTGAGCTAAAAACATAATAAATATTGGTTTTTAATAGCAACAAGTTGCATAACATTTTGTTATTAATGATGCTTTAAAACAATTGCAAATTGTAATTAAGTATGGCAGACGTTTCACAACTTTATTATGATTGATAATCATTTTTTACGAGATGAGTAATATTCGTGTTTTGAATAGTTATGCCAAATAACTTATCTAGGAGATATTTTTTTGGAAAGCTTATAACTTTGAATTAATATATTATTATTCAAAAGCATTAGTTACAATAAGTTTGAAAAACTTTACTGTAGGTATAAGTAATTTTATATATGTAATATGTCAGTATACCATATGCTTAAATGATATTTTGTGAAGCCCACTACGTGAACGGGTTGCTGTTCCACCCGAACTTTCTATCTAAGATAGGAGAGTATATGTTGCTAAGCTACCCAGGTGACGTCTTAAAATGAATAGGTTTTATATGAATTTTATTTTTTTTGCAGGAACATGGCTATCCAAAAATTTACCACCTTCATCAAACGTAGGAGTCGATCCAAAGCTAATGTCTTACAGTACTTGGGTCCCACTTCAGTCGCAACTTGAGTCATTTGGTCATAAATTAATACCAGTCGGAACTAATCTGGTTGATCTTATATGGACCAATAAAGGACCAGCTGTCAGAAATCCTGTTAAACCTTTGCATTTGAAGTTTTCAGGAAAACCCATTCATCAAAAATTCGAAGAAGTTCGTCAGCAGATGAAAGATAAAAATGTCAGTATTTTGCTTTTAACAGCTTTGGATGAAATCGCCTGGTTTTTGAATCTGCGAGGGAGCGATATTGAGTATAACCCGGTGTTTTTTTCTTTTGTGATTATATTACCCAGTTCGTTTACTTTATTAATTGATCCGAAGCAGGTAACACCAGAAATTGAACAGCATTTAAATAGCGAGGCTCCAAATTTGAATGTTAAAATTGAATCCTACGATAAAATACTGGATGTTTTAAGGAACGCTATTCAAACTACACCGGAGGGATTTGTGTGGTGTTCGGACAGTGCTAGTTATGCACTGACGAGTATAGTGCCATCGAAACGCTTGCGAACTGAAATTACACCGATAGCTTTAATGAAGGCCGTAAAGAACTCGATTGAAATTAATGGTATGAAAAACGCACACATTAAAGATGCAGCTGCGCTTTGTTGTTACTTTGCTTGGTTAGAGAAAGCTATATTAACACAAACTGTTACGGAAATATCCGGAGCCGAAAAATTAAATGAATTTCGTAAAATGCAAGCCGATTATATTGGACCCAGTTTTGAAACGATAAGTTCGGTCGGTCCACACGGAGCTATAATACATTACAAACCAGAAACTTCTACTGATGTTCCCATTACAACCGATGCCTTATATCTGTGCGATTCCGGTGGCCAGTTTAGAGATGGTACAACAGATGTTACTCGTACGTTTCATTTTGGAACTCCAACAGAATATGAAAAGGAATGCTTCACTAGAGTATTGAAAGGTCAATTAAAGTTAGCTGCATCAGTATTTCCCACCAAGATTAAAGGCAACTGTTTGGATTCATTCGCTCGACAATTTCTGTGGGATGTGGGCCTTGACTATGCTCATGGAACGGGACACGGCATCGGCTCGTACTTAAATGTACACGAAGGACCAATGGGGGTATCTTGGAGAAACATCCCTGACGATCCCGGTTTAGAAGCTGGAATGTTTATTTCAAACGAACCTGGGTATTACGAAGACGGCAAGTTTGGCATTCGCATCGAAGACATCGTACAAATTATCGGGGCTAGTCCACCCCACAATTTCAATGGACGGGGTTACTTAACATTTGACACTATTACATTAGTGCCTAAGCAAACGAAATTGATCAAAACCGATTTGCTTACCAACGAAGAAATTTCCCAATTGAACGCTTACCACCAAAAATGCAGGGATATTATTGGACCCATTTTGGATCAACAGGGTCAACTTGAAGCCAAAGAGTGGTTGTGGAGAGAAACCCAATCTTTGGCTACTGAACCAGATATTAAAGTTGTTTGTAAGAATGTAATCAAAGTTCTATAAATTATGTAGTACTTACTATATCAAAGATATATTTTGTAATTCTTAACTGAAATGTGCATTTTTATTGTAAATTTTTTTGTAAGTGCACATAAATTGTGTATTAAAATTTTGGTGCTTCTTTATGTTGTTTGTATTAGAAAGCAAGTACAAATTTTGGATTTTTATTGCTTGTTATTAAACATACGGTTTTTAGAAGGCAAGGAATTTGTGTGTTTGTGCGATAAAATTTGAGGTTAAAAAGTGAAACATGGGCTGATAGTTAGAAAAAAGGTAGGTAATATAAATAAAGATGGTTGGGTAGAAAATTTAAAATAAGATGAACTTAGAGTTGATCTTATTTTCGTTCCAAGCCAGTACCAATCAACACTTATCAGTCAACAGAGGCAGTCAGTGGCGACTTCGACAAGAAAATGGAACATCTCCCAGGGCATGGTCACGAGAAAAGTTCAAGAGCCAAGAAGCGACCAGAATATTTAAAAGATTTTGTTATATCAAAGAAAGAGAGATGCAATAACAGAATAGGTTAGTGTAGTAGCGTCGCCTGCGTTGTCTAAAAACCGAGTTTATAAAGCCTTGCCAAATAGTAAAACTCATCGCCTGCGTTGATTAAAAACGGAGTTTATAAAGCCTGCCGAATAACAGAAATGGTCATTATGCAAATTTTTGACACTGCTTGCTTGTGGCGCTAGTTATCTATCTTTGACAGCTGTCAACTGGCTTTGATTTTTTACGATTTATGACAAACAGGGGTTATTGGATGTTTAAGCCAGTATTGCAGTTTTAATTTCAATAATTTTACACAAGTTTCCAGAACGTTATTAGATTGCGTAAAAAATTAAATAAATAAAAGTGTAAGAAGGGTGCAGATACTTCCTACTTTTTCTCGGCATGAAATAGGAAGATAATTTTCGAGGGATCAGGCTGGTTATTTATTCCGAATACAAAATTAAATCTTTAGAAAAGACTACAATTTGTTTTTTTGTACCTTTTTCATGTTTTGTAAATTTGAAACATCGTTAGTTTTTATTCTGCATCTTTTAAATTGTAATGCAAAAAACATGTCTATATTTGCAATCTTTCTTAAATAAAATAAGAGTAAGTTTGATAATATGTTTATTACATTAAAAATATTAAAAACAAATATAAAAATCTTTCAAATCTCCTGCTGTAATAGTTATCCACAAAGTGTATTTGACTTTGTTACTTGGAAACTCATAACCATAAGTTACGCCCGGACTTAAATTATGGCAAGGAGGGAGCAACAAGACATTTTTAAAAAGTAATTTTTGTTGAATAACTAAAAATTAACAAATAAATATATAGTTATTTAACTTACAAGGAATGTAAGGAGGTAACTATTAACATTTGAGGTAGGCGAATACGAGCTGAGGCGTAGCCAAGGCTCGTCGCCTTCCGAAAATGTTAATAGTCCATACATTTCGTGTTGTTTATTATATTTTTTTCGCTACCATTAGTAAGTAGGTAGTTTAAAAGAACAAGAAAATATTATTTGCAAAGTATGAATTATTTTGTGATCAGTTTTTGTGGTACCTATGCGTCGTATGCTTGGCAACGTAAAAAAAACAATATAATAACAGTGGTAACAATGACAACGGTAAACAAACAATTACAAACAACAAAATTTGGGCCGATATGTGCATCGAATTTTTTCATTGCAAATAAAATTTTATGTAAAACTAAAAAGATGGACCTTGAAGCTGCAAATGCTGCTTGCTTAAACCTGTTGCCAGTCAAGTCCAGAAAAAGGTATGTATTTTGCTATGAATCGTTTAAACCAGGAGTCGGCAACCTGCGGCCCGCCATGTCTTTTGATGCGGCCCGCCAAGTAAAATCTAAATATACAGGCTGATCCAAATTAACGCCCGAGTAAAAGTGGGTCCAAAGGGGGGAGTATAAGATGCCCCATAGGCGGGACTATATGGAAATAAAAAATCCCATATAAAATGCTGGTAAAATTTTGTATACTTAAAAAGATTTTAAAATCTAAACAAATTTAACTAATTTCAATTATATTAACAAGAACGGTATGAATCATCGAAACTTTCAAGAATTCTTGGGCGAAATTAATGCAGAACATGAAGATATTCTGTACTTTTCTGAGGTACGATGGCCGGATGGCTCAGTCGAGGAAAAGTTTTGAAAAGATTTTTTGATTTGAAAGATGAAATTGAAATATTCTTGACGGACAAAGAAAAAAACATATCAGAATTATCAGATTTTAAATGGATATGCGAATTGGTTTTTCTTGTTGACATTACAGCTTACTTAAATAAATTAAATGTAACTCTACTAGGAAAGGAAAGCTAATAATAAAAAAGTTATAAGCTGAAAAAGACAAAAAATTAATTTTTCGTCTTTCTCGGCTTATAACTTAAACTAACGTAAAAATATTATTAATAAAAATTATAGATAATACGATTCTCTACAAAAAATCTTTATACAAACTTTTTGTAAGATTCACGACTACAGAGTTATAGCGGAGAAACTAATTAACCCTTCTTTTCAAGATGGCGGCCAAATGGGGGGGGGGTTACCACCCCGAAAACGCTGATTTAGTCAAAGTAGGCCGTAAATCTAAATGTAAAATTTGTTTCTGCTCCACAAAAATAATGATTCAAATTATGTATATTGGATATGCACTGTTCTACACACAAGTGTTAAATTGGTTGCATACCGAGTCAATATTTATGTAAAAAAATTAAAATCATTTTTAAGTGAAATAAAAATTTTCTTACCACAATTTTCACTTAAAGAAGGATCGAGACATATCTACACTAGATTCTGATTAAAGAAGTCATTGTTAATGCATAGTTAATAATGTATTTCTATTACTAAAAAACACACACACAAAGATAATCTGAAACTTATTTAATAATGATTATTTATGTTTATTTACAATAGATATTGAAAGTGCTCTCCATTTTAAGTATTATAACTATTAATATCTGCTCTGTGGTATTATCAAATCTGTCCACAACTCTCTGAATATGAGCCATTAGAGATTCCTCTTCAATATCTATGCCTGGAAACGCAACGAGATATGCATTTTTGCATGCCCGTGTTCTGTTCTAAAGAGTACACCATTATGCAAATTTAAACCTAAAATATTGCTTTTTGTTTATTAAAATTTATTTGACTGCCTTTAATTACACTTGCGTATTAACACTCTGGAATCAGCAGTAGTCTTAATTAAGACTGATTTTATTTACGTAGGGGTGAAGTTAACAGGCAAACTAACACAAAATACAATTATTCAAAAACATAGTACATACAGTAAATGACATACAAGTGACAATTGACAGCTCACTTGGAAAATAAAAATCACTACAAAAATCCCTGCACTATAATTATGTTTGTATAAAGCGGCAAAATTTCATTACCACGGGCACCGCCTGCTTCGACTACAATAATTTATAATAACCCTGTATATTCTTCAGTTTAGTTTATTATTGTATAAATAAATTCCAAGTAGGTATGTAGTATAAACTCAGAAAAGTTTATTTAACGTAATAGGGCAATAATAAAATCAATATACAAAAAGAATTAAAACATTATTTTTTGCTTCGTTTCCTTTCTCTAGTCTTCAACGATTTATCGATGCTTTTGTTTAATGGATCAGTTCGGCTAACTACTGAAAGTTGTCTTAATTCCTTTGCTATACGTATTTTGAGTCTTGCTTCCTGCTTTTTCATCTTATCTACTGCCGTAAAGCCACACATAAGAAAGATATCGTAGAATTCAACAAAAGTTAACGGATAATCCATGTTCACTATTACACCTTCTTTAACAATTTGAGGACATACGGCAGCTAAACACTTTATTACCTTTTTAGGCCCTAAAGAACGCAAAACGTATAATTCTTTACGGAAAGGATCGTCAATTTGTAATTGGGATTCGGGTTCTGAAGGTGCTTCCCCAAAATTTGGAGGATCATCTACAAATATTTTACATATTAATCACAAAGATTAGTAGTAGTAGATTAGTAAGGACTTTACTTGGTAAATAAACGATGTTTCCACCAACAGGTATGGCGTTTATTCCTTTATCCAGCTTTGGTATTTCTTCATCAACGGGAACCTTAAAATAATGCGAAGGTTCTTGCCCTTTTTTTGTGCAAACATTCTTGAGGAATTTTCTGGCAGTGTGAGGTTCACCTAAACTTCTATACAGCATATAAACACTGTGTATAGGTAGGACATCTCGATATTCAAACAGGGAACTAGCTACGAAAGTATGCAAAATTAGCATTGTTAACTTTTAGATTAAAAATAAATTACAGAAGGCGAATCCAATATGTTTGTAAACAATGTTATTTAAAAATTTTGCAAATATCGTTGGTAAGATTCCAAAGGTTTTACATTGCAATGACACATCACTCGGTGAATGAACATGCCAGGCTAGGCTCATCAAAATTTGCAAAAACTGCCAAATGTAAATTCTTTCAAAAGGATAATGTTCGTACTCCAAACAGCTTCCAGGATTTTCTATTAAAGTAATATCTATATCGGTGAGTGAATATTTATCGTCCAAAATTTTTATGTCCCTTAGCATTTGCCATAAGAATAGTCTAATTAAAACAGGTTTGAAGTTAAGCGCCCGAGGTGCTGTTAACGTAGCATATTTATCGTATAATTTATGCAAATTAGGTAAATGTAGAACAATAATTTGATATAAGTATTTTTCTTCAACTTGAGCTTGAACAATTTGAAAATTAACAAGTCTGGGTTGTATATCGGAAGAACTTCCAATCGTGGGAATATTTTTAGTGCAAGTTGAAACACTGTTGAAATTTATTAAATTCCATTTTGAGTATTTTGAAACCGTTGATGAATAGATCTCTGTTTTACCACATGAACTGCTGTAATAAAAAAATAAATAATAAATAAATGCATTACTCATGCACGCCCGGTTTTAACATTTTTAAAATATAGTAAAGATATATGACAGTGAATGGTAGGATAGTAGTACTAAGGTTATAGAAACAGAAACAAGAAAGAAAATGTCATTAGTAGGGATATACGCACTCACAAAAACTAGTGAGGAAGAAGAAAAAGAACAATTGTATGAAGCACAAAACGTGATGGAGGGGTTACCAAGACAAGATAATATAATCACCTAATGATTAAAGACTCCACAAAAATGACAATAGATACATAGCAGCAACAATGATAATTACGACAATATTCCAACAGTTACATGGAGACATCCAAATGGAACCTCCAAAACTCAAATTGATCGTATCTTAATGACAAAAAAGAACTTGAAAGAAGTAACGAATACAAGAACATACCGAGGGGCAAATGGAGACGGATTACTATTTAGCAGTAAGAAGACAAAAAGCTAAATACAAAGTGAAATGAAAGTGGGAAGTGAAAGCATTGAAAAACGGAGAAATACAAAAAAGGTATGAAGAAGCCATAGAAGCAAGCAATGATGAATTGCAAGAAGAGGAGGAAGTGAAACACAAATGGCACAGACTCAAAAAAACATTTTATAACTGCAGCAAAAAAAGGAAATAAAAAACAATGAATGGTATGATCAAGAATGTTGACACACTGAAGAAAAAATAAGGTTTGGAAAACACGGAAGACAGAGAATGGTACAAGAACATTGGAAACTGGACAAAAAACATATTTAAAAGAAAAAAGAACATGGATGAACGCGAAACTAGAGGAGATAGAGAAGGAAAACATGAGAAACTTCTATAACAAAATTAAAAGAAACCAGACCAAACCAACAATAAAAATAAGAACATTTAAAAAAAAGATGGCACATCAACACATGAAGAACAGCAAATTAAAGAATTATGGGAAGACCAGTTATGACATCAACAAAAAACAAAGGACGAGGGGTAAAACCAACAACATAGAATAGAACAATGTCAGGGGGAAGAATGCGGAGAACGAGTAGCAAACGGACCAAGGTTAGAAGAAGTAAGGGAGATAATAAAATGACTCAAAAACGACAAATATCCGGGGGACACTTGCATACCCAGTGAACTATTAAAACATGGAGGAGAAAAGACAATATATGAGATATTGTAATATAGTAGATTAATTGATAAATAATTTAAACATTTCCATCAGAAATGTATTTAATAAATTTAACGTTTGGTTGTATTTGATATGACAAGTTTCAAGTTTCGCAATCATTTCAAAGTAAGGATAGTTAATTCTGTTTACTAACTAAAGATGTACTTGTATAAATATGAGTCAGACGATGCAGCTGGTTGTATTGCGTAATCATGCCATTGTGTTACAATGTTGCATTTGTTGATATTAACTTTATGTGGGTTGTACATTGTGACCTATATTCATACAATGTAAGGAATGAATGGATTCCTTGTTCTAACATGAGCAGATGTTTAATTATGAGAGAAAATGAACACATCTTGACAGTATAAATTCAGAATCATTTCCATAGTACAGTTCAGTCTCTATTTGGATTCTTACTACGATGCCTGATTAATACTCAGACGAGAGGCTCTTCCTTAAACTCTTGGCCCTCAGCCAGGGGTTGGGAATTCATATACTTTGTTGTGTTGTTCATGTAAGTAGATATTAATATTAAGATCTTGTATGCGGTATTAAGTCCTTCAGACTTAGAACAGGTTTGATATACTTGAATCATATTTGTAGAACATTTGGACTTAAGGTTATGTATTGTTGGAATCATGTTTTAAAGTCAAATCGTGTTCTAAGAGTTGTTGAGTATATTGTTGAACAGTTGAATTAGGTTTTGAGAAACAGTTAGTTAATGTTTGTATCTAAATTAATACCAATATATTTGTTGCTAGTTTGTTCGTGTATTTTAATGAATACCTCTTGCACAAGCAAAGCATTTAACACTCGTAATTGAAGTTGCTACAAGTCTCTACCATCATAAGCAAATATCCAAAAAGCACTTCGTTACAATATACAAACTGATAAGGGAGATATAATGCCAAAAGAATGTAGAATCACTCTGCTGAATACGACATATAAAGCTTTCACGCACATACTAATGGAAAGATTGCAAACACACACAGAAAAGATAATTCAAGACTACCAACAAGAATTCAGACCAGGAGCAATATTGAACTGCATATGGCATTTCTAGATTTTAAAACAGCTTTTGATTCCGTTAACAGACAAAAAATGATACAAAGTCTAGAAGATACAGAAATCCCCAACAAACTGACAAGATTGATAAACATGACCCTGGAAGGAACAGAAGTAGTAGTACAGATCAATGGAATTACGACAGATTTTATTAAAATTAAAATAGACACAGGACTGAAACAAGGTGACACACTATCCCCAGTACTATTCAACTTAGCCATGGAAAACATCATACAAGGGACACTTATAATTCTTTGTAATTATTTTGTTTAATTACATCCTTAAGGTACGTTTTCGTAAGGACGCAACATGTTGGCCGGCATGTCCGCCGACTTGTCTGTTCTAATGTAAACGAAAGGCATTTCATGTCGGGACAGTCGGACGACATGTTAATGTCGGATGCAAAAATTAGCCGCACATGTCGAGTCGGCGTTCATTTATCACTGCGTAAACACTCAATTTTTAATAATAAGAGACACAACTAGGTGCAAGCGAAGACCATTCATTAACGAGCTACGTATATGCACCTTCCAAACGCCTCTTCGCTAAAAATCTTCTAACGTACCATCTTTTGCGTTTCCTTTTTGACTTTTTTTGACTTTCTAGTATCGCATGGTTTCCTGCCAACACTATGAAAGTTGATATAACCTGTACTACTTCATCGTCTGCCATCTTGAAAACTGCAGATTTCGATTCGAAGATCGTTCTCTCGACATGTCCGTTGCAGACAAGTGACAACGTAAACACCTGTCAATTTTACCAACTTGTCGGTCGGCAAACATGTCCGGCCAACAAGTCGCCCCGATTTGTCCTTACGAAAACGTACCTTTTAACTATGTATGTGTTGCAGTTGTTATAAATCGTTTCTATGTTTCCGTACAAACATAACCTTCCCTGTTGTTCGAAGTTTAAGCCCACCTGAAGCTGCAGAATTCACAGGAACTAACGTAAGATCAGCACATTCCCTTTTGGTTGCGAAATAATTCAGAGAAGTCCCAAATAGGATGATGTAATATTTTGTTCAGTGTATTTCTTTGTTAAAAAGCCGGGGGAACCACCGATCACGAGGTCATTAAAGGTTCCCCTCGCGTACAAAAGGCACGTTTTAGCATCTTCTTCTAACCTCCTTTTTCGTTTTACGGAAAAGAGAAGAAACAAAGCAGAGTTTAGCTAGCTTTCAAATCTGACGGTCGTGTAAATTCTCGCTCCGGGCCTTGGTAGAAAATCCCGAAAAAGCCTCTTGTTCTCTTTTAGTTTTGGAAAACTATTTTATGACATATTTGTCGGATTCTCACAGAGAGTGCCTTACCGTTCTGGGAAAATATAAGTTCGGTGTGAAAGTTTCGTTGAAGTTTAGTGTTTGTTGGTGTACCGTTTCACATGGTTTCGGTTTGGATTAAAGAACCTACAAGTTCAAGGACATCCCGTTTGTCTTCGCACCTGCTTCGGGGAAAGGACACCACACCATCACTTTCTTAACCGACCGCTGCTATCTCTCCCTGGGATTTGAAGCCGACTAGCGTTTCCACTGGGCTACCCTCAACAAAGCCCTTTCCCAGGTAACGATATTTCAGGCTGCTGCCCCCTTTGTATTTGCCGGCTGCAACAATACCCTAATTAATACCGTATATCGGTCTACTCGTAGACAGGCACCAGTTAATTTCGTCGGTAATTTATTTAAGTACATCAAGCGCCCTTTTTGTTTAATCTGTTCGGACGAAGTGTTTAATTCTTCAATCAGTGCGTATTATATTTGCTTTAGTATTAACGATTTAGAAACAGTGCGAATTGTCACGGCATTTACCAATTTTCATGTTGCATGTTTGAAATCATTTTTTGTAATCAGATTTTTAGTTTAAGATTTGTCATTGCCATATATTTTTATTGCGATTAAGGGAGCCTAGTTGTTAACTATCTTTGCCGTAGCTTTAGTAATTGCGGCATACCTCAATCCCCCTTTCACATAATTTAAGATAGAACTTATGAATCCATTCTGTGTCAAATTCGGAATAATGTTACATTCATTAAACTTCATTGTTAATTCATTATTGCCTTTTATTTGTGTTTTGTGTTTATTGTAATAATTGTGCACAGCCTTGTGAGCCTGGCTACCAGTAGCAGTATTTCTTTCAGTAAGTAAGGATGAGTAGCATCTAGCAGTAGGGTGCAGCCATGCCCATCCCCAACCCTTTCGAGCCCAGAGGAACCATCTGCGGTATGTTCCTCTAGACCATCTTAGGCGAATTCCGCAGTGGCGCCCATTTTTCCTCCCGATTATAACCACCCATCTGAAGAGTTAAGCGTTTCGAACCCCCCTTCTTCGACTGCTTGTTAGCCCCGAGCCACCGACTTTGACGTCGCCCCCATAGGTTGTCTTAGTGCGGAATTAGCACGTGACAAAATTTACCAAATTTGTCTAGAAAATTAGTTTCATTCGAACTTTTCCTTTAAGTACACAAAAAAATAGCACATTCAATGCGTAAGAAAAGTGGTTTTCTTTACTTGTAGGATAAGCTGATCCCGAACCGACGAGTAAATTCGATGAGTCTAGAAAAATCCACAACAGACTGGAGTCAAAGGCCGCCGCAGGTATAAGAGCCCGACCGACAAAAACCCAAGCAGTCTTGAACAGATAAAGCGCGGCGAGGATTGTGAATACGTATAAATAAATATCCGTTACAGATAAATTACTTTAGTGTTCGGTTTTAATATTAGTGTTCTGTTTAGTTTTACGTTAGTGTTTAATTGTTATTCTTTATAATTATTTCGTACTTTAAGTTTGTTTAATAAATTAATTTACACCACGAACCGAGTTTATTTTAAATAAACGTCGTAAAAACGTTACACTATTTTCCCATATGTTGCGAACTTTTTGCCAGTCACTGCATGAAATAGGGATCCGCCCGGCAGTGATCGTACGCAATCGAAACGTGTATGCTAAATCAAGACACACAACAACGGCTCAGAATATGGAAGAGGAAAATACTACAGAGGAATTAAATGAGAAACATGGAGAAGGCGCACAAGTGCAGAGCTTAAGCTTAAAGATTAATACAAAGAACCAGATATAATATCAACCATTAGAGCACAGATGGGTAGGACACGCAGTAAGAATGAACAAGAAAAGAGTAACAAGAAGAATTCTACTAGAAGATCCAGGTGAAAGAAGAGGAAGAGGAAGGCCCAAAAAGAAATGGATAGGATGTGTGAAAGAGGATCCGCACACCCTGGGAATACGGGATTGGAAAGAAAAAAGAAAACAGAGACAAATGGAAGAAGAATATAATACTTACACTTCGAACCCCAATTCTTGTTTATACAGTTCAAAAGTATATTTCTGGAGGGCTTTACTTATAAAAAATGAAAAATCAGTCTTTTCGGGTGCTGAATGTAGTAGTATATGCAAAGGACTGCAGAGATCTCTTCCTATGAGAAAATCTGATTCGCTTTTACAGTCCGCCGAACAACATCGAGTTTTGTCCTGGATTTTATTCAAAACCTGCGATTCCAGATTTTCCATCTCTTGTTTGGAACGAACTTGATTTACGATCAACTGAAATGTTGATATATTTTTATCATCGGTTGGTACTACTTGTACGGATGCAGCACTCTGTTTATATTCGGGTGTTAATATCGGATAACCAGGATCGGCTTCGATTTCAAGGTGTATAGGTTTATCATGCCAGAAAAGAGGATTCCTTTCGTATACCCTACCGTTACCACATATAACCACTCCCAGTCCATGTTTCATGTTTTTTTCCCACATTCCTGCTAATTGTGATCCATTTCGTGCGCCGAAATTCATGATACCTGTAAAAAATTTTATTTAATTGTGCCTTATTTTCATCCGACAAGATTACCAATGCCCTCTCTCACGCCCTTAACCCAAGTGCCTTGGTAGATATTTTCTGCTGGAAATGTAAACGTTTTGTTTAGAAAAGCATTCCATGTATATTCTCCATAACCGTGTATGCTTCCTTTTTTCCATTCACCCATGTAAATCTGTAAGAGTTAACTGGTAAAGAGTTCAGAAAACGTTGCACCTTTGTAAAGTTAAATTAAGCCATAAAAAATATTTATACGTCATTATTAGCCCAAACCATGGTGCCTTGTCCATGCCTTTTGCCCTTATGCCATTTGCCTTGGTATTTTGAACCATTTTTATAATGTCGTAAGCCCATACCTTGCCGGTTATCTTCATGCCATTCTCCTTCGTACCAGTTACCAGGTTCGTATAAAAGCCAGCCTTTACCTGTATTACAATATATTACTTAAATATGTTCGTAACAAAACTCGGTGCTACAGAAAAGTTAGTGTTTTGCTTTGCAATCAAGCTACATGGGGTTCAAGTCTCAGTGTGAGAAAAATGTTCTGCAGTGGGCGAGGAATCTTATCGCGCAATCAATAAACGCCAAGGAAATATACCACGGTTTGGATTTGTAAAGAAGAGTTTCTTTTACAGGAGTACTTCAAAAATGGAACAACTAGACGGGCGAGCAAAAAATTGAGGTCAACTTATAGTTGTGATATTTTTCTGAAATTTTCTGTTTTAAGCTTATATTGGACAATTGTAAATCATAGCAGGCGCTTAATCACTTGTTTTTCGAGAAATGTTATCTGTCATATTTGTTATCTATCATGTATTATCACCGTATGTACGACTTCTATGAAATAGCGTGCATTCGCTCTAATTAAAAATTGACATTTCGGTGCCTTTTTTTTTTTAAGTTAGCTTTGATTTCTCTCTGTAGTCAATCAGTCGCACAGTGTAGTGTTCGTAGTATTCATTGCGCTTTAATAATGCCTTTAGATCCTATTGTTGTGGCAAGAATTGTAGCGTTGATACAAGATAACCGAGGACAACGAGAAACTGCAAGAATTTTTGGTAAGAGCCTTTGTGCTGTACACCACATTACACATAGATTGAATTCAGTATTGGACACAGTAGCGAATATTTTGTGTTGAAGTAAGGTAGGAGCAGAGACTACTACTTGGGGAAGTCCATTCCAGTGATCAACAAAGCGATTGGCCAAGGTGTTTTTATACTGACGTGTTTAAAATTTGATTTTTTGAGCTTCCTATCGTGACCTCTGAGGTTACGAGAATGTGATCTGGTGAAAAAATTTGACAAGTTTGGAGTGTCATAATAGTCATTCGGGATCTTATAAGTTTCCATGATGTCTGCACGACGTCTGCTAACGGATAGGGGTGCGATGTCCAGTTCGCGGAGTCTCTCTTCGTACGATAAATGGATTTGGTCGTTGCGCAAGAGGTGAGGTGGGCAGGACAAGGAAAAATTCAAAAAAAGAACTATGATGTTCTGTATAGCGGTGGAGAAAAGCAAGGTGAAAGAGGTACACTAAAGAACTGGTTCCATGGTATAATTGTTCCGTTATTTAAAGGCAGTGAATATGTGTAAGAATTATAGCAGAATAATGCTTTTGAACATAACATGCAAAATCTTAAGATGTGTGCTAGTTAATAGGCTGGAGAAAGTCATAGAAGCAGCACATATTTTAGCAAAGGCATAGAGGGACTACGGATGCTATTTTTATAATAAGGCAAATAACAGAAAAAGTGTGATTTAGAACTACATAATTTATTTATAGATCTTAAAACTGCTTTTGATAAGATACACATATAGAGTAGCTATGATCTAGGCGCTTTAATTTAAGACAACCTTATACCAAAACACCGTGGAAGTAAGGACGGAAGATGGCCTGACTGAATCACTCGAGGTAAATGAAAGGGTCAGGCAGGGCGACGTGATGTCTCCAGTGTTATTTAATTTAGCGTTAGAAGTGATTATAGGCAAGTACTGGAGGGAAGAGCTGCAGGGAAAAGAAACAGAGGTAGACTAAAGATGAAATGGAGGGAGATAGTAATGAAAATATTACACAAACGAGGACTAGGATGGAATCGAGCGAAGGAACTGGCCCAAAATAGAAGGGAGTGGAAGAAGATAGTGAAAGCAGAGGAATAACTAGAGTACAACCTCGACGCTGCAGCAAGTGGTAAAAGAGGAAAGGATTAAGTAAGTATAAGTGATTATAAGAAGAGTAAATGTAGAGGGTTAGATAAACACCAAAAGTGTACAATTAATAGCACACCCTGATGATGTTGTCTTAACGAGTAGATCTTTAGAGGAATTAAAAAGGGTTTTTATAAGGTTTGAAAGTGAAGCTAAAATATTTGGATTGTTAGTAAACCAAGACAAGACAAAATATATGAAATTTACACGAATAAATCAGCAAAATATAAAAATGGGAAATTATGTTTTTGAAGAAGTCGATAACTTTAATTATTTAGGATCAACATTAGAAAAAACAATTCAATTGAAGAAGAAATAAATAAGAGAACTAGGGCTGGGTATAAGTGTTATCATGCTATGAAGCACTGTTGCTAAAATAACAATTTATAAAACAATTATTCGCTCAGTAACAGTATATCGGACGTTATCTACAGCATTGTACAAAAAGTTGAGAATATGTGAAAGAAGAATACTGAGAGATATCCAAAGAAGGTCATCTCAGGCAAATAATAAACTTTGAGTTATTGGGAATAATGCAATGAGAAGATATAGTAAAGTATATCAAAGGACAGAGATTGCGGTGGTAATGACACCTGCAAAGGGTGGCCAATAACAGAGCTGCAAGAATTCTATTAAAATGGTGCCAACAAATACGTAGAAGAAGGGGGAGACCAAAAATCCTTGGAGTACATAATGGTTGGGAAAAATCGAAGGACAGAAAAATGTGGTGTAAAATAGTGTACAAACCCCAAGCTATACTGTGACATGGACTAATCAGTCACAGCACGGTGCGGAGCATAAACGATTGGTAAGGCAATAACCCACCAAGGGTTGAAAAGCCATCGACGTAAGTAATTTCAGTTAGGTTTGACCATTTGACTACGACAAGCAGTGCCTTTAAAAATAATTGTTACAAAAAAGCAAACACAAAGAATGCTACAACATTTTAAGCTACACTAATGCAATGTTACCATGTTTCTCTCCAGCTTTCCAACAACCACTATAAACTATTGTAGTATTGCAAAGATTTAAAACCCCTTCACCATCGAGAAAACTTCTACAAAAGGTACCATGATACGTTGAAAGATCACTGTATTGCAATATGCCATGGCCTGTAGCGTAACCATTAACAAATTCCCCCTAAAATTATTACCGTTTATGTCATTTATTAAATTAATATTTTTCCAAATTTTACTTCATATATTGCTCCATCAGCCCAAGTAAATTTTCCAAAACCATGCATTAAAAATTTGCTGACGGGCCCTTCGTAACGATTTCCATTTCTGAATTTAATTAAAACAGTTTCATCGGAAGGGTTTATAAGCCAGTCCAGTGAAGGATACGATACAGAATATGAAAAGCTTGTACGAGAACCCACTGCCTCCTTAAAAACTATTGTCAAATAATTAAAACCCCTGAATAGTGAAACATATTTACAGTTTTAGAGTAATCTTTACTACGTCGTTTAAGACTTGTTTTGCTTCGTTCTATAGTATGCTCTTGAGATTTCGATCTCTCACTAGATTTCGACTTTCTTTTCTGTTTACCTAAAGTACATGATACGTTTCAATCAAATAAAATACTTAATATTATTGCAATTACCTTGTTCTTTTAACGGCTTTATATCCTTTGAGGCACTTTTTCCTTTACTCAATCGTTTTTCCGACGCTGATAATACTGAACCTTGTATATCAACGTCAAAGTCCTCCAAATCTTCAAGACTTAAATCTTTAAAGTTTTTACTCATCAATTTACTACTTTTCTTTCGCCTCTCTTCACAAACACATACTTGCGGAGCTTCTTCAGGTATCGGAATCCAATCTTCTATAATAACATCCAGCATACTATGTAGAAATACTAAAACCAATTCGTCTTGGTAATTAATTTTCGGTTTGTCTATGTCCATTGTGTTTGCACTAAAATCGCGTGTTACATCTTCGCCTTCTGTTAGAAGAGAGTTTGTTGGAGATTGTCTATCGGAAGAACGACGACGTCTACTTAAACTATTACTTGATTTTCTTCTTTGCTCCATTGTCGATATTTTAAAATTATATCTATATATAATGGAAAACTTATTTGACGTGTATATTAAAAAGATATATTTTTGTTTGCTGCTGAATTGTTTACGTTACTGCTACTTTGATATTTTGAAAACATCAGATTATTAAGCTGAAAATTGGGGTGTTCCTTGGGGGTTAAAAAGTTTGTTGTTTAAATGAATTTCAAACGTACTTACTTTGAGTTTGCCTATATTAACATTTCAAGGTATTTTCAATAGCTGTTTTTACACTGTGCTTCATTGCAACTTCAAAAGTGTTGTTATACCACAACAAAGTAATACAATGAAGTTTTTACCTGATTTGCATGTCATGTTATTTTGTAAATATCGCATTAGATAATTGAATTGCTGACTGTTAATATTTAAATATTAATTCATACCAAATTCTGAAATTTCCGAAAACAACCACAATATTATATCTTTTAAATAAATATCAAACTGGCAGTACGGCAGAGTGGGAGTGCACATGATACTGAAATATAAAAAGTTAAGCAAGGCCCTGCTCGGGCAGAACTTGACTGGATGACCGCTCGCTGTGCGGTTCGGTGTGTCCGACCCCCTCAACACTGTAATGCTTTTTATACCATGGTAATATGGTAAAGGTATAAGAGGGTAAAAGAAAAAGAAAGAAAGAAATCAAAATTAGTACTTACTCCACGTAATAACCTATATTTAACATAAATTTATATAATTTTCAGTATAAAAGTGATATAAAACTTATAAACCAAAATTTGAAATAAATCTTACTTAAACGTCAAACTGACAGGTCCCTTTATTTGTTTACGTGAGATGGACCAGCGCAGTCGATGCCAAACGACCTCTATACTGCAAAACGTATTCGACTATCTTCGACCCCAAAATCGACATTCTTTTTTTCTTAAATATTTAACTGGGCGACTGGATTACTATAGAGCTATTAAACATACGGGAGCGAATTTATTTTGGGCTAAAAATATTAGGAGTGGGTATAAATACAAAAAATTTAAAAAAAAATTTTGTTTGCTAATTATAGAAAAAATAGTTCTTACAATGAATTGCTTTTTAAAAATTTGGTGCTAATTATGTGCAAAAGTAATATTTTAGTTCTACCGCGGGTATCTGTTACAAATTCAATTAATTGTGGTTAATTCGGCGAATTTTTCAAGCCTGAAGCTTAAATATGATCAGTTTTGTAAAACACTATACCCAATGGTGAATAAAGTAGGATTTGGATATTTAAAAGCTAAAATAATTAGTTTTTTAATTGGCGGGAAAATTATGCAATTCAAATTTTCGTGCCATCTACACGTTTATAAAATTCAAAGATTTAACAGCTTTTGGGGGCTAATTAAAAGTGACTAATGATAATGAAATATCTAATCCTGTGATTAACAACGTCTTGGTATTCCTAGCTGTATAAATACCAAGAGTTTTGGCATTTAGTCAAGGCGGTCGGCTAATATTAGAATTAGCGTGGCTAGTCGTCAAAAGATCGCTGATCGTTGTTCTGGTTGCAAGACGGTGTTCAAAAGATCCTCGACGATGTGCTTTTGGGTGTAAACTGTTCCATTTATACGCATGGATTATTTCCTATAAACATGAACGTGAGTATTTACTGCTGGAAGCGTTTCAAAATCATATAGCTACTGTTGATTTAGAGCCACGTTTTTGGGAAATTAATTTTTAGTACTTCCTGTACCTATAGGATTTACTTACTTTACTAAAGATTCCTTGCTCCAATGTACCTTTAGGCTTGCTTATTAAAAGAATCAAATTGATTAGCTAAAGGAAAGCTGTAGTTTTTCGTTGAGACCTATATGTAACCCATTATAAAAAAATTTTAGTCCTTACATGGAATTTAACATTTCTTTCCATAAAATACAGAGTTAAAGTTTATTACATTTTTTATTCATCGATCCCAAAACTTTTATCCTTTTATCTCTTTAATCCACACCTAGAAACATCAGTAACTCAAATGTATAATTATCTCCTTCTTTTAAGTGTGTTTAAATACAAACGCTTTTGATTTATTAACTGGTTCCTCGTTCTTATAAGCACAACGTCAATATTTATACAAGTGACCACCGACCGGTGTGTTTGGACCATTTTTACAAAGCTTTACGAGAGATATTGGCAAAACTTCAAGATAATAGCGGAAGTGATAGTTTTATTTTAAATTTTATGCTTCGATGCACGTGTCAGGAATCAAACATGTTGTAACGAATATTTTTTAATTTCCTATAGCTTCTTCTATTGCTTAACCGATTATGAGGGATTATGTGACTGACTACCATAATCATATGATAACTCTTTAAAAACTTGATGATTTCAACGCCTAGCTAGATTTTAAATTAAAGCTTCGACTTCACTGTATTGTCAAGATTTATTATTTACTTCATTATGACTGCTTGAGATTTATTTTAGTAAGCATACTAACAGAACAGACTCCGTTGTGTAGAAATCCCAGGTTCGATTCCCATCATCGTCGTAAGTCATATGCTCCTTTGTGTTGCAAAGCAACTCGGTGATACTCCAAACAGGGTTTTTTCTTCTTCATGTGTGGACTTCTTCCTCGGTTTATGTGTAAAAAGGGCTCGAAGAACCTATGTTTGTAGTTAATCAACAGTTTACTGGTTTTGATTTCGCACAGCAACATTTGTGCTTGATTTTCTGTGACTTACTTTTATACTGAACAACAGCATATTAATAATTTCACCTATACAATACGCAGGGTGCATTCACACTTCGTCCTTTACCTAAGTCAGGTTTGTAGACTTGGTGGAGGCAACGCCACTTTTTTAAAAGCTTGGTGCTTTGATTGTTATACGGTTGTTACACTGGGGTGTAACGAAGGTGCACTTGCATTACACCTCACCAGCTCCTGTTCATACCTTTAACAAACTAATTCTTGAATTAAGTCCATTTGATTGGCTCACTAAGTAAGTGCTTAACTGAACTGAACGGTTGATGAAATACAAACATTAACATGACACATGGCTACAAACCCTTTCATTTACTTAAATTGATAAATCATGTAGTAACAACAGTGTAACATGTCCGAACAATATTTGCACAACGTCTAAAATGACTCAGTACTTTTGGCAGTTCTTTTTATTTTAGCTTTGACGGTTTATTTTTAGTTTATTTTAATTCCATAATAAAACATTTTGAGGTTTTTGCTAATCTTTAATGTTTAATTTAATGTAATAATGTTAACACACAACCACCCTTAATCTTCGTTTTCTTCAGTACGTACCACATATGTTACGGTCGTTGGCAAAGGGGAAATAGTTTAATTAATTAACTCTTAATTATTTATGATAGGTATTTGTTTAATTTTAGAATATTTTTTTTAAATTGGCACGCTTACGTTGGTGCTTACGCAAGTTGAGTTACACTTCTTTACGGATGAAAAACTATACAGTTAATGACGGTACTACTTGTCGGTATTCAGACAAAATGGAATTTCTAGGCTAGTATGTGAACGAGATAAAAATATTCTGTATTTTTTTTTTAAACACCTTTAATTGTTTTTATGCACGATCGCATTATAATGTGTCAATTATGTCTGAATTTGTTTGACATAAACGTCTCTTTATAGCCCATGGGTATATTTATAGCCCGCCGGTCTATAATGAAACGTCAAAAATTGATAAACAGTTTAACAGTCTTATAAAGAATTTTTTTAAATTAAAATCGATTGTATGCTCTTTATTAGAACTCTATTTAGGGTATTTTGTATTAACAACACAGTTAATACAATTATTTATGTGAATATTCCTAGGCGTAAATGCTTCAACCATTTGACAGTAGACAGTAAAAAATTAAAATAATTGAGCAACTACTCGATGTGGGTAGAAAATTAATTTATTCCTTTTATTTCAGTTTTAAAATCTTCGATCGTGCATAAAATTATGTATGTACCACTGGCGTAACTTGCTTTTATGGCCTTCGACGTGTCTTTAGCCCTCGACTAGCGTCTCGGGCTCAAAATTACGTCTCAGACCATAAAAGCATCTTTACGCCCTTGGTACATAAATAACTATTAATATCATGTGCTTGCCAGACATTAAGTAAAAAATTTATTTCAATCCATTGCAATTATATTTGGAAACTAAATATAAAATACAATTTTGTATGTACGGAAGAACTATTTTTACATCTATATGAATAGCCTCAATCTATAAATAACCAATGTGACCATTAAATACATACGTTTTCGAAATAAATAGTGAATTTTGTGTTCCGTAATACTTTGATGGTATTATTTAATTCATGGTCGTGTTAAATACATCCGCATGTCCTCGTGGCAGAAATAACTTATGTAGGTTCCGAAGTAACTTTACGCTGAAGAGCTTCCAACTGGTGAACGGTTTCGAATTGAATTTTTATATTGTAAAAATTTCTTTTGTTGTTACCGTCGTCTTGATGAACGTTTCATAGATTTTACTCTAAATAAGTTTAGTTGAAGCGAATACTTATATTAAAAAAAATATATAAATCTGATAAACACTCGAATAACTTTGTTACACTATGAAATTTATTTATTTACATTTTGCTTAAAATACCCCAACAAACTTTATGCATGCTGATTCATTAACATATTTCTTCAAACATTCATGCTTACTCATGGCTGTCTACTACACAAAAAGTGAATTAAAAACAAAATGATGAAAGATGGAGTTTTTCGTGGCTGTTTATAGAAGCATTTCTATTTAAAATTAACTTTTGGGCAAGATTTAAAAATCGACAACTCACTCTATAACATCATTATTTATGGGAATTCAATAATTGACAAAAACAAGTGATACGAAAACAACCGCATAAATTACTTGTTTGTTAAATGCGAGGGTCGGAATTATATAATTACTAGCGCAACTGTATAGAAACACTGGTGACACTGGCCGATCGCAATAGTTTGTTTAGAATGCGTCCCATGACACCAAGGTTACGAAGGCAATGAAAGAGCTGACCAACTAGTGAAATTAGCCTCTGAGCAAAAGCTAATAGGTCTTGAACCTACAAGTGGGGTTCCTTATCTAACCGCAAAAGGGATTATCAGGGACCTACTGAAGGAAAAACATAAAACCTACTGGGAGCAAATACAGGGACACAGGCAGTTCCGAGCACTAATGATGCCTCCTTCCAGCAAGAGAACAAAGGAAATGTTAAAACTAAGCAGAAGGCAACTAAAGTGTATAACAAGACTATTGTAACCTTAGGAAACATCTTAACATAATGCATATTGTTAATGATCCAACTTGCAGGCTGTGCGAAGAAGAAGAAGAAGAGACAGCTCTCGGGGCCCAAAGAATCAAACAGTTCGAGGCTCATTATGTCGAACCGAATGAAATGGCGCTTGCACCCACTAACAGTAGTGATGGAGTAAATTACTTCTTGAGCCACAATAGACCTAGAGGTTCAGTGCATTAGGTGAAGACCACATCCAGAATGAATATATACGATATAAGTACTACAGATACAGAACACATACATATTTCAAAACTTAACTACCCTTCGATGTAGTCTCAAGGGTTGTGTAATATCCAACTATGCAGAAGTCTTGGTAGTGCCTGTTTGGTTGATCACTTAAATAGAGCAATCTACTGCCTGAAGAATTGTCACGTGCCTATTCTGCACTACGACATTAAATGGGGGATGATGGTATCCCTTAAGCTCGTGGCTAGACTAAACAGTGGAGTAGGGTGGTCCAAAACGTTAAAACCCTTGAATTAAGGGTGGTCGTAAAAGGAATGGAAATTATTGAGCGCCACTATGATAATAAAGTCACCGTAAGATCTAAAGGAAGGAAACCCATCATAGAAGATTCCCAAGGGCCCGGAGAAAGGGTTTGTCATTGTAGCTGCTTTCTGCTGCAAGATATGACTTACCTTGCTAAACTGAAATAAACTTTACTTAACTGCCTTAACTTAAGGCTAACACTTATTACACGTAAATCTTAAACAAAACACTAATACACAAAAGGTGATCGGGAAGCACTAAACACAAATAACGAGGCAAGCTAAATTGACAATGAAATATTTAATGAATACAAGAAATTACACAAACGACAATCAAAAATATTACGTTAGAACAAATTATAAATACTAGACTTACTTCTCGGGAAAGGGAATTGAGGGCACTATATTTACGTTACTCACTGCAAAAATATTCTCAAGCTTAGTTCCTCAATTCCAAACAAAAGATAGGAAACACAAATATTAAAATAACAATTTAACAGTTCAATCAGCACCAAATAATTTCACACATGCAACACAGTACAAAATAATATCTTAAACTTGACTACAATCTGAACACAAATGAACGTTACTTGAACACAAAAATTACTACAAATTAGTTAACTGATTTGCCAGGGGCCCTCAATTTTGCAATGCGAACATTAGATCCGCCCAAGGCGAGGTTCACAAAGCCTGCACCACATACCACTGGACAAAACAGATAAACTAGCATTGACTACTTCAAAAACAGGTTGCACATTGCACACCAAACACAAAGGCAAATACAAAAGGCGGTTCTTATTAACTTCAAACTCAAAGAATGTTGATGAAGGCCTGCCGGCAAGAGGCAATATTTACGTTGAAAACCCAAACAAAAGCAGATGCAGCATAAAGGGAAGACAGTTTTACCTGGCGGGATGTGTGTTCTTAAAAACCAGGGAGTGACGTGAGACTGGACGAGCTAAGAGGTACTTCCTTCTAAGACGGGTGCAAAACGACGATAAATCCAATGCTATAGGTTTTCAGAATCCCTCCACGAGAAAATTGTGTAGAACGGCACTCGACAACACTGTCACTAAACTTCTTACACAAAACTAAATCTCTCCGGAGTATATGGCGTTCCTTTTGTGAATCCGACCAAGTCGTTAATTGCAATCCTCCCAGAGGATTGCCGATAATAGAAGCCTTCCGGTTTTAATACACAAGCGACAAACGATAAATTCGCACCACGTCTTAGAAGACGTCCGACATGGTTGGTTAACTGTAACGGCCTGCAGAGGGAAACGGAAACAGAATCGAAAGAACGCCGAATCGGCTGACGCGGCCCAATGTACAGGGGGGATTTCCCCGCAACGTATCACGAGATGCTGTAATGACTGAACCAAGATGACATCGTGTCTTGATGACATACGCATGAATTGGGTCATCTTGTGATTTCGAACAAAGAAACCTTTTACAAAAACCAAACATACTTAAGATTTCGTAGAACTGCAAGGGGAGAACGTGCCAATTTAGACTTAACCTTCAATGTCCTCCAGACTAAACGAATTTAAATGTAGCAGAAATAAAATAATTGACATGGAATCAAATTTAGGGGACAGGACCGTACTGGAAAATTTTAACAATGATTTAAAATGACTTAAAAATTGCAAAATAACATGGGATTGCAAAATCACGTGACAGAATGTCTGGAATGGTTCTGAATCGAATGCCGCAAAGTGATTCCTTTATCTTAGCAATCAAGTCGAAGTCACAAGGGTTGAAGTCAGAAGAATAAGGTGGATAGTACAGTACTTCTTAGCGTCATCTGTTAAACAACTTAATCATAGCTTCTACAATAATGTTTTTCTCGTCAGTGCGCAGTGGTATGTAGCGGGAGGAAAGGATGGGCTTTCTCCAGGTCGCCTTTGGTCTGCCGGTCTTGCGACTCACTTGAGGATTCATGTTATATCATTAGGTGGTCTGCGGAGTGTATGGCCCAACCAACCCCATTTGCTTTGGCGAATTTCCAGGTCTATTCTCTTTTGATTTGTTGCTTTCCATAGGTCTTCGTTTGAAATGTGGTGCAGCCAGAAGATTTGTAGGATACGACGCAGGAATTTATTGATTAACACCTGAAGTTGATTTGTGATGGTTTTGGTTACCTTCTGTGTTTCGCTTCCGTATAACAGACCTGATTTGACGTTGGTGCTAAATATACTGTACTGATCCACGCGTCCACGCTTTGGCAGCAAATTAATGTTATAACGCCTCACGTTGGATCGACAATTTTAAATACTTTGCCCTTTAATTAATTAGAATTCCTGATACTCTCACCTCTAACGGGTCATTGCGAAGGTTCGTTGTTATTTTATTTATAAAATTAATTTGACAAAATTAAATCTTCACTCAAATTTTTAATGCCGATTTTTATTTTTCAACCCTATCATCCCTACTTAATTCTACCTTAAAAATTATAGTTTTCACACTCACTATACAGTGTGTCCCAAATTCAATCCCCACCATTAGGATCTCGGAAACTATAAAAGCTACAAAGTTGGTTAAATAGGGAAAGTTTTTTGTGTTTTACTCTGATTTAATTTTAATTTATTTACATTGAATCAGTTTTCAGATTTCGTAATGAGTTTGTTAGCACTTTGTTGTAGAGTAAAGTCAAAACTCGAACTAATGAGAGTTGTATCATCAGCCAAATACACAGAGTTGTCAGAAAGCTTTTGGTAATATAAATCGTTGATGTATATTATGAACAAAAGTGGCCCCAGGGCCAGGATACTTCCCTGGGGCACACCAACTGCCACTGGTTTTAACCGAATTCCATCTTTTTCCACGTATTGAAATCTATTATAGTTAAATAGGATTTTATAATCTGCAGTGGAATGCCATGTACCCCATAGTACTCAAGCTTGTATACACAATCAAAGGCCTTGCTGAGGTCACATAGTGTGATCGCTGTTGTTTCCCCTTTCTCGAGACCTTCGTTGAACCACCAACCCTAAATCCAAATTGACAGTTATTATGTTATTAAAAAGCAGGGTGGATAAAAATCACGATTTTTTTAAAAAAATCAAAAAAATCGATTTTTTTGATTTAAATCGGATTTTTTTTATTTAAATCAAACTCATATGTTACATTATATTCCAGAATGCAAATTTGAATTTTGTTTACGCCAAAATAAATTTTATTTTCTAAGTTATCTATTCACGTATCTACCTAATTACTATGAATAAACTGTTCAATATTCTTCTAATGAGGAGAGGGTATTTATTGTCAAAACAATATTATAATAATATAAATTTCATTTAGAGCAGTTAACTCTTTAAATAAAGCTTTTGTTCAATTAGGAAGTGTTTGTCTTTTTACCACTGAAGATCAGTACTTTTGTGTAATTTGTTTTTGTTTGTTAATTTGTCAAAATCTAAAACTGCGATTTAAATCAATGATTTTTTTAAATAAATCGCTTGATTTAAATCATGATTTTAATCGTGATTTAAATCAAATGATTTATACATCTCAACCCTGTAAAAAGCTTATTTTGTTCGAAAAAATTATAGTCTTTTTTTGATTATTTTTTCTACAATTGTACCAAATATGGGTATTATGGCAATTGGTCTAAAGTTATCTGGTGAGTTAACATCACCCTTTTTATAAACAGGTACTATTCTCGATATTTTGAGCTTGTCATCAGGAAAGACTGCCTTTGACAATCATTAATTAATACAGTTAAAGGACTTGCTATAATATCAACAGTGCTTTTTATAATTTGGGCATTTAATCCATATGCATCAACACTACTAGAATTATTCAGGGCATTAATTTCGTTAGGTATATACAATGACCGGCAAAAAGTTCGCAACATATGGAAAAATTTTTTCTTATTGGAGTATC
This sequence comes from Melanotus villosus, assembly GCA_963082815.1. Taxonomy (NCBI): domain Eukaryota; kingdom Metazoa; phylum Arthropoda; class Insecta; order Coleoptera; family Elateridae; genus Melanotus; species Melanotus villosus. Next base: position 10,360,057 of record OY720420.1, read on the forward strand.
GAGAAAACTTTTCTGGGGGATCGGTTCTGCATGTCCGGTAACCTAAAAATCGAATTTGAGATATGTCACGTGACCACTGGTATGGCGGAAAATTTAAAAAAATCACCGTGAAGTCGTAAGAAGTCGGGTTAGATGACAAAATATCGAAGAAAATTATTTGAAAAAGTTGCTTAGAATTAAATTTTAAGGCCATATGCAAAATTTCAAGCATTTATTTAAAAAAGTTGAAAATCGCAATTTTTCTTAAATATTTTTTTATTTCTTTACAAATACCCAATTTGTTCCTTTTATAAATAGCTTGATTGAAGTAAAACCTATGTACCTTGATAACAATGGAAGAACTTTCTCGATTTTTCCATAATTGACAGTCCTAAATCTAAAAAACAGGTTTTTGCCAGGACGCTCACTGTTGCAATGGTTTGTATCTAAAAGATGTTTCAAAATTTCAGAAATATTTTTATGCTGGAGCACTTAGAAAAGACCATTTTTCTCGGTAATAATCAAGTTTCACCGCTAACTGTGAATAAATCTCCCTGAAATATTACAGAAAGAAAAAGAACGAGAAAAATTACGCAAGAAAGGTGGTTTTTAGTTTATTGGCTATTTTATTCTTCGTTTTATAAATTGATGAACTTTGACTATAATCAAGAAAATTTAGCTTTTATATGTGTTCTAACATAAAAATATTCGTAAAAGTTTTCTACAGCTATTGTAGATACAAACTATTGCAACAGCGAGCGTCCTAGCGAAAACCTATTCTTTAGATTTAGGTCTGTCAATTATGGAAAAAAAACGAGAAGTTCTTTTACTGTTATCCAGATACATAGGTTTCACTTCAATCAAACTATTTAAAAGGAAAAAATTGGGTATTTGTAAAGAAACAAAAATTGCGATTTTCAACTTTTTAAAATAAATGCTTGAAATTTTGTATATGGGCCTAAAATTCAATTCTAAGCAACTTTTTCAAATAATTTTCTTCGATATTTTGTCATCTAATCCGTCTAATGCCGCCATACCAGTGATCACGTGTCGACGTGACATATCTCAAATTCGATTTTTAGGTTACCGGGCATGCAGAACCGATCCCTCAGAAAAGTTTTTTCGAAACTCCAATAATAAAAATTTTTCCCATATGTTGCGAACTTTTTGCCGGTCACTGTACTTCCGATTCAGAAACCAGTAATATAAATAAATTCTTGTTGGGTTTTGGCGCTTTTTCCATGAAATCAGTTGCAGAGTGGAAAGTATACGGTATTTTACTAACTATTAATTGAGTAATAGAAATAAAGTTATCATTAAATTGTATTGCTCCAATGCTACAGCCATCAGTACAGGAGATAGTTTTGTTTCTTTCAAAATTGACAATCTACCAACTATCTTTAGCAGTATTAGTAGATTTATTAATAAAATTGCTATATGCTGCTATTAAGTTATTGTTTTTCTTTGTATTAAAAATTGTTCAACAAAATGAGTGATCATAGTGAATCCGAGGAAACGGTTCTAGTAACATATATGTTTATATGTTACACAAGCAAGCAAGATCAACTCGCAGTACGTGGGTCTTGAAATTTTCTTTACATACCAAGACCAGGGAGAATATTTTATTTTATGCCGTCAGTGATGTAATGACGAAGAAAGGTTCCAACATCGTGAAATAAACACATCTATTTAACAAAATAACTTACACATAATCTCACTTATCATCAATTGCTTCAACCAGATTCATCAATTTTCCAACAGACCTGCATTTCAAACTAGTCAGTTGGCTTAGTGTGATGTTTACCATATGCTTACATGTGTTTGAAATTTTGGACCATCACAGATGATCGATGTAATGGTCTGCACCTTACAACACCACAAAAACTCAACATATGAAAAAATATTTATTACGCTAAAATATAAAATACAGTGTATAAATGAATCTAACAGTAAATAAATGTTGTTGCAGAATAAGAGTGATAACAAATGGCGCCCGATGGCCGTATCGAACCCCTCAACAAAACTGAGGCTCGCCAGGAATATGCCCCAGTGGGTGGTGAGTAATACATATAATTTTTTTTCTCTAAATATATATAAATTATTTTTTGATATTATTGCAATAAGACTTTTTAGATAAAATACAAAACTACACGAGTGATTGCGATTTTAAGGAACAAGTCATATTACACTTTCAAAGCGAGTTCTATACAAATAGCACTTACTACAAAATACTGTTTTCATAATAAAACTTTCAGTTAGTTTTTTTTTTTTGTTTGGAACTTACGGCTGTTACTTTACAGTTAATAATAATTTAAATGTTACGAGCAAAATGAAAAAAAAAATTAGTAAATCTAGCAAGATGACATCGTACTTTCTAATACTTTATGTGGTTACGATCTATGAGTCTGGAAAATCATTTATATGAGTTCTACAAGTGTATATATAGGTATATACTTATATGAAGCTATTACAAAAAAGCCTTTTATTATAAAATACCTATGTGTAAATTAATATCCTTAATTAGAAAATCGGCTGTACAGTTCTTACAAATACAAATGCACGGTACAAAACAAGTTCTGTAAATGTATAAATAAAGTTAACAATCATAATAATAAAAATGGAAGTGATGGATGATTCATTTGTGCTTATGTGCGTCATCGAAAGGAATCAGATCTTCCATAACTTTGTTTATTCGACACAATTATGTAAAGTATAAGTCTTTCAAAAATATTAAAATCGTAAAATAGGATAAAACGTATAATTTTTTAAGTAAAAATTAAATAAATAATTGCCAATACCAGCAAAAAAATCTCTACTTTTTAAGTCTTACTCTAATATGATCCTCTTTTACTAAAGTCAGTATGTACAAATTAAACGTGAGCGTTTAGTTAAATAAATTAATCTTATATACACGATTACCTCTCATGGTGTATGGCATTAGTATGAGTAAAATGTATGAAAATATAGGGCAAGAAATATTTGTATACGGACTGGACATACCCAAATGGACGCCGACAGGCTTTTCGGTCGGTTATTTTCAGTAGCAAACGACACTTATTGGAAGAGATTCGACCTGTTTCGTCCATACCAGGGTAAATCGCCGTAAGTGACCTATATACATGGTTTTTGAAATGTTTATGTATGAAGAACATGCAAGGAGTACTTCGTATAAAATGTAAAAAAATTACATCTCGTTTAAATATCTGTACAGTATTAACATTTTCAGTCAAAAAATTGATCACAGAATGCTGATATTGCAACAGGACGTTTATCGAATATTAAAATTCGGTTCTCGTGCAACGTTCACCTCATCAATCAATCAATATGTCATTACAACAAACATCGCTTTGTATTCTAACAATACTTTTTGATTCTTTTTTTAACAAATTGCTCTCCAAAGGGGATAAGGTAATTCATTTTCATACGCTAACAAAATTAAAATGATTTTCAATCGAAGAAAATCGTACACAAGAAAATTTAACTGGTCTTTCCAACCTCCATTCTTTTCTGTCTATCCAAGCCCCTTGCTGAATATTCCATTTTTGTTTTACATTGTGAATTTCCTCTAAACCCAAACATTCAAATTTCACTTACAATTTTTGACATATTACATTTGTAAAAAGATTCCAATATTATTCAAATTTTCTTTATTATCAGTTATAAGTATTTAATTAATAAAATTCTTTGGCTTCAATTAACGTGTGTGACTTTGATCAAAATAATCACAAGTCTCGATATAAAAAAACTTCAATAAGCGCCCTGCGCAACTATTTCTATTAATTGTTTCGAATGTTTCTCAGTGTCAAGTTTGATTATTACCAATCCGTTTACCGAAAGTGCTTGCTTAGGTTAATTTATTTAATAAAAATATTGATATTTGGTGAATATCACAGTTAATCGAATGCGACCAACGTTTTCAATCGAAACGTTTTTCGTTACCGAGAAACAATCGACGCAATTACTTCTGGAAGGAGTTGTTATGATGTGAATTTCTATACAGATGTGTAATGCATTAATACGCTTAAAAAAAATTATACTTTGGTGCAATGTCAGTCCAAGTTTTTTTTACAGTCTTAAGTTGTAGTTATACTGAATTTAGGTAAATTTATTTTTAAACAGTTTGCAGGCTCGTTTTTACCTTATTCTAATTTATTGTCGCCTCAAACCGTTTAAAAATATAAATATATTCGCTTATTGTACGTAAATTATTTTGGGAAGAAATTTACAAGAGTTTGTCTATTAGTATCTCAAGATTTAGTCCGTTTTTTTTTTTTTAGCATTATTAATTGAAATGTCATTAAAAGCTCTTTTTTCAAGTTAACTTAATCTACCGGCCAAAACAAGTGTAGCACTTACGTTAAAAAAACTTACGTCTAAAATAACTTTAAAATAAATATGACAGTAGATTACTTAATTTATACATACTGACTAATTTGATTAACGTAATCCGTATATATACGTTTTACTAAGAGGAATCATTTTCAGATTCTACCCTGTTGTTTAAAACCTCGACATTACTTTTATCAGCCGAATGAGCTTTATTAACATGTGCCATCAGATATCGTTTCTTTTTGTACCTATTATGACAGATCTCGCATTCGTATTTCTTTTCGTTTGCCGCATTCGCCGAGTGACACTTACTGTGATTATTAAGTTCCTGTTCGTTTGTAAACGTTGTATGGCAAATACCACACGCATACATACCACTATGTGCAACTAAATGTTTAGATAATTCACGAGATTCCTTAAACTCGTCACTACAAATATGACATTTATAAACGATGGTCTTGTCGTGTTCGTGCATGTGTTCCCGTAGATGCTTGACTCTTTGAAACGATTGTCCGCACGTACCGCATTGGGAAGGCGCAGAGTTCTCATGGGCTGAATTGATATGAAGCTTTAAATCACGAAGGACACTGAAATCCTTCATGCATGCTGTACATCTAACGAAACTGTTATGCTGTCGCAGATGTCGCGTCAGGTGGAACGCCTCGTAAAACTGACTGTTGCACAGGTGACACCTGAATTGGATCGCTTTCAAATGGATGTTGTTGAGGTGCCTCTTTAGGTCGTGTTTCCTGCCGAACAGCTTATAGCAGAAAGTGCATTGTGGTTTTCCGTTTACCAGTACTATTTTAATGGGAGGACGTCGCCCTTCGGGCGACCCCTCGTCTGTAATTATTATAACAAAGTCAAAAACTTTATATAACAAAAATGGCTGTACAAAAAAGCTTAACGAAAACAGATGCTTTCTGGATTATTTTTTTATGTTAGCGTATGTGCTGTGTGTTAATGTGAATGGTGGAGGTTGTAAGCTTAAATGTACCATCGCAGAAGGAAGGCCTCAACCGGGCTGGTCCAACATGGCAATGCAAAACAATGTGAAATTTTGATAACAAGTATGACGAACGAAACACCACGAAAGTTTAGTTTTTATAATCTTTTGTTCAAAGAATTGGACAGAAGATTATAAATACTTAGTCATTTGTTTTAAATATTTGTTGTTAAAGTATGATAAAAGTAGTGCTAACAAAGTGATTTAAATCCACCACCTCAGCAAACGTGAATAAGCCTCGTCGCTATTTACTATTAAAGGAGAAGTAAACCACAATGGAATTACGGTGTAAAATTGAGTGGAATTCGTGCGGGATTGTATTTTCATTAATTTCCTGTGAAATACAGATGTACAAGGTTGGACCATTTTCGAAGGAATTCCAGGCTGTCTGCTTAACTATTGCACCTTGTAAAAAGTAATAAAGATGTCTTGCGACAAATTTAATGGTGCAAACCGAAATTTAATGTTGCCTTTTATTTTCGAGATATTTACAAACGAAAATTTTGAAATCCTTTTCGGGGTTATAACTCGTTTGTTTGTAAAAAGAGAAACAAGAAATAAAAACATATTTAGGGCACTTTTTTATGTAGAATTTAATGATGAAATTGGATTTTTTATTTGCTCATTAAGTTTTGCATTAGAACATAAACTTGTGTTTTTTTCAAATAGCGTAGTTGGCTTTGACACCAGTCGATTTTCAACGTTTTCAAAAATGTATGGTTTAATTACACTTATTTTAAATATCGATAATTTTCTATATTTATAAATCGCAATTGCACACAATTATCACCAATTGTGGCCCATGGGACACAAAAAAAATGAATAAAAAACAAAATAAATAACTGTCCTGTCAAATTTAACAGCATTTGTTTTGTTTAGTTACAGTGGCTCAAAAGTGAAACTTATACATGTTATAAATACAATGGGCCGTATTCTGATCTTATGTTTAAAGTTGTCTCTAACTAAAGTTGTGTTTAGCGTAAACATAAAACGATATAGCTTTATATAATTTTATATGTGTATAAGAGAGATACACGATGTTGCCATGGTAGTTAAACATGACGTTAAATTTAAATATGAGATCGGAATACGGGCCAATGTGATTTTTTAAAAACTCAATTGCAGCAGGCCGTATTCTGTCTTAATAACCTTAGAACTGTCTGCATTAAGTTCATTTGTAACCTTGTTACCATAGAGATCACACATCAAAAACGCAGTCGATATCATATGCGCACTTTATTGAAACAAATGGTAAATTTGGTAATGGTAAAAATGGCAATATTGTGTTTCGATGAGATTATCAGGTATAATATCCCTAGGACATTGATAATTACGAAATAATTTTATCACAGTTACCGCAAGCACGTTGCTACCGCAAGCACGTTGCGGTCGGGCTGTTATCTAAAAGCAACGTGCTTGAGGAAGTTGTGGTAAAATTATAAGTTATTTATCAATGATCGAGGGATATTCGGTGAGAAAATTTGTTGCAATTTTAATTAAATTAAATAGGTACCGTGAAAATGACATTTTCAAATTACAACGATTAATATTTAATTATCTGTTAAAAACTGTTTGTTACTTAGCAACCTAATTTTCTGATGACGTGTGCGAAAATAAACAATCAGAACAACATTACACTGATTGGTTATTTTCGCACACGTGATCAGAAATTCAGGGATTTAATTGGATAATTTTTTAACCAAAAAAGTTTCACTTATAATCTCACAAGAGCATTAATTCTTTCCGGAAATTTTTAGGTGTGCATTTCAACAACGTATTACATTGTTGAAATGCACTGCTAAAAATTTCCCGGACATGAATTAATGCCCGAGTGTAGATTCGGTAAGAAAATCGTATCGACATCGCCATTAAAAGCAATAATAATTCAGTATATATTTAAATTTTAGAAACGTAACCATAGCAACTTGTACGTCAGTTGTCACATTTGATATAAAAATTTCCACTTCTTAATTTCGCCTAGGTTGGTCTACCAATCAACAACAAATTTCCGAGAAATATGGGCGTAGCCATGGTAACCATGCCCAATATTAACGTTTCTATTGGTCGTTAGTCAGTGTCGTACGATTTTCAGTATAATCTTGTTCTGATTGGTTACTTTCGCACACGTGATCAGAAATTCAGGAATCCAATTGGATAATTTTTTAACCAAAAAATTTTCGAGTTATTAACACAGAAATCAATAAAAAAGATAAAACTTGTTTGTTCCTGTATTCCAGTGTATCTGCAATCTGCATGCCATAAACACTCTTGCGCGCCGTATTTGAATACAAGTCTCTATTGGTCGAATTTTTAAAAACCCCCAATACCTGCAACAACACCAACAGGTGACACTGACAACTACTTGCGAAATGAAATATCTCAGACATGTTGCAGGAGTTACCCTGAAAGACCGAATAAGGAGCAGTCAAATAAGATGAGAATTAGAAATTAAATCGGTGCTGGAGTTTATGGAAAGTCAAAAGCTGAGCTGCTGGGGACATCTACAAGTAATGGGAAGGCACAGAATAGTAAAACACAAGGCCAGCTAAATTAAATATAAATATTAAGACCTTCCCAGTTTATTTAGCCAAGACGCAATTAGAAACAACAATGGCGCCATCTGTGGTGGATTTTGTTAATTTTAATATAATTTGGTTATCAGGAATTTGTCGTACATTTATTTTATATTTTCTAACTAAATACATTAAAACAAAAAAGTATTTTGTAACTATGCTTGCAAAATTTACATTTTTCTCTATAGTTCTTATAGTAAATCTTGTAAATCCACCACAGATGGCACCATCGTTGTTTCTAATTGCGTCTTGGCTAAATATACTGGGAAGGCCTTAATATTTATATTTAATTTAGCTGGGAGCTGGCCTTGGTAAAACAAATATGGTGAGTGTAGGGGGTAATGAAAAGAGGAAGACCGCAAGAGACCTGGAATAATGTTTTAGGAAAAATACTATGGGTTAAAGCAAAACAATGACAAAAGACAGAAAAGAGTGGTGTAGATTTGTGCATAGTGAATAAATTGTTTACTTAAATTGGTGATTTAAGTTCTATTTAAGTTTTCTAGAGAACTTTAACAAGGACAATAATTAGATTGTTATTACTCTATATATTAGATATATTAGAAATGTATTGTTACTTTGTAACCTCTGCACCATAACGGTAGAGGAGAAATGATTATATATAAAGGTGTCAAAACAAACTACCGTTACTATTTGAAAAAATCCAAGTTTATGTTATAACGCAAAACTTAATAAGCAAATAAAAAACAAAAGACGATATTAAATTTCGGTTTGCACCATTCAATTTGGCCTGAAACACCTTTACTACTTTTTGCATAGATGCAATAATTAAGGAGATAGCCTGGAATCCCTTTAAACATGGTTCACCCTGTACAAAATTTTGCCCGTGGTTTACCTCTCCATGTTAATAGATAAAATCATAATTAATCGACAAATGAAAGCAAGAAAGGCAGGTGTTAAATATACAAGTGTTAACAAATCTGTAATATGAACGTTTAAAAAGGAGGCCAATTTTTAATCTTTCTGTAAAATGAGGAAATTAATAAAATCAAGCAAGTTTAAATAAAGTATCTAACGATATTATTATTATTATGAAAAATGATTTAACGAGACACATTTGTTCTATTTTTAGTCTCGTTATTCACACTTCAAGTAATTACTTTCTCTTTAACCTGTCACTCAACAATATTAGCTGATTAAATATAAACCAAAATAACATGTAGAGCAAAGCTTCATATTTACAGGCAAGGCAATATTAACACATCGGTGCGAAGATGAAACAGCAAAGCAAATTTATGCAAAAAAAACTATTTATTACTATTTACAGCTCTCGTAAAGGAACAATTAAAAGATTTTGAAGGCCTTAATGGCGCAGTAAATTAAGAATTTACTTCGCCACTGTTTTACATAAATTTCCAGAATTCATTCTTTCTCTTGGTGTATAACTGCTCAAACAATCTCGAACGCATTCTACTTTTTTAGAAACTTTCAGACAGGTTAATAAGTTAATAATAACAATTTATATGCAATATCAACGTTGTTATCGAACAATCTTTACAAATACAAGGACATAAAACCGTATGGTAATAACACAATTATTATTCGTAGACAGAATAAATGTTTTAATATGCAAAGTTTAACACGGTTTAAACAGAAAATTTGTTAATAAATAAACTTTCAACTTTAGAAAATAAGAATCCAGTGTTTAATTTGTTTACAAGATAATTTCAGATTCCACATTTAGAAAAGTAAATTTAAAAACCGGAAGTTAAGATAACAGCTTGAAAAATATTTTATTTCGTGTCAATAATCTGCTTTGTGTAAATAAGTGGACTGATCAAATTATAGAAAACTTATTTTTAATAGCTTTAAATTAAGCACATCTAAACCATGGCATTATTTTCTACTTTACCGTAAATTATTATTACACCAATCTAGCACAGCTATAATGATTTTTTTTATAAATAATTTAGGACAAATCCGTAATTGAATGACTCATCAACATCTGTTATTTTATTACTGAAGATTTTATGTTAATATTCGAACCAGCGGTATTTTTTATTTGCACCAAATTAATTTTGTATTTTGATAATTTAACTTCAGCAGTGATAACAATAAATTTAGCTCTGTTTACTGCCTTTACATAGAATGTTGTTCCAAACTTTTTACCACAAAATCGCAGAGTCGTATTTGCACAAAGATTAAATTAAGTAAAATTGGTATTCATTCAACTCACAAAATAAGAATCGTTATTTCATATAATTAATAGTTTTCACAAAGAAATAAAGCAATAATTATTAATTAAGCACAAAGGTTAAGTCTGTTCGTTTGTACTGCTTCACTTGGAACAGACACACAAGCTGAGAATTAATTATTTTTCTTCGCATAACGAGCAATCACAAACGAACCAGCCTATTGCTATTTCTACGGCAAATTTTTACGTTAAAAGCGAATTTACAGCATCTGTTTCAATAAAGCTCCTTTAACTAATGCCTTCTTTGCTATTTCAAGCTTTTGAAGTTGTAACTTACCTTTAACAGATTCCGTTTCCTCCGAGAGCTCGGCGTTTGGGGACAACAATTCCCTACCATCGTCGCAGTCCATGGTCATCTCGGGAGATGCTTCGCTTAAATCGGATAATACTTTATCTTCGCGTGCGGTCTTCAAATCTTCCTTGTTGTTGCTGAGATCACCGTTTACAAACGTTTCTTCTTTGGAATCATCGACTTCCATTGGAGTTTCATTTACACTATTTTCTTTTGATGGCTCTTTCTCGCACGGTTCCAAACTTTGCTTCGGGGACTTCTCGGGTTTTTCCACTTTCGCTACCTTTTCGGGCTTCGATTTTAAGTTTCTCAAATTAATTTTTATTTTTATTCCCTTTATTGGTTCATTCTCTTGTTTACTTTCATTTTTTTCGGTTACACAATCCTCCTCCATTTTACTTTCGGATTTCGTTTCAATGTCCGGTGATTCGTTATTTTGTGGAATTTCTTCGGCGTTTTCTTTGTGTTCGATTGCAACTTCAGATTGGTTTTCTTTAGGAACTTCTTGTTTTTCATCTTCGTCTTGCTTTATTTCCTTTTCTTCTGGATTTTCTTCATTTTCATGTTTCTCCTCGGTTTCAGTTGTATCACCTTTGTTTTCATCGTTTTCCTTATTTTCAGACTCTTCGCCTTTCTCTTGTTGTTTTTTTTCCTGTTCGTATTTTTCCTTATTGAAAACCTTAAGTCTATAGTCGTTCTTTCGATAATGTAACTTGATATGTAATTGCAAGTAGGACTGCGTCGAAAATTCCCTGTTGCAAATGTCGCACTTTGCATTTTTCATTCCCTTTACGAAGTATTTCCTTCGTGTTTGTTCGTTATGTTTTCGGACTTTATGACGAGATAGACCATGCGAACTGTTAAAGCTTCTCGGGCACATTTCACATCTATAATCGAGTAAATTATTTTCGTCGATAATTTCCGCAGGATTTAAATTAGGCTCGAAATTATTGTTAGTAGGAGTAGTGGGTGTAGTAGGCACTACTGATTTGGGGAATAAAAGAGCCTCGTTTTGCATCGATAAATCTTCTAATGTGATTGTATCTTTAGAAAACGCATCTATACCTTGTAGCATATGCTTTTGCATGTGCGATTCGTATTGCGTTCGTAATGCGTACACCGAAGAACAATGTTTACACTTATATGGAAATTTACCGAGGTGAAATTGCTTAATATGATAACGTAAGGCTTTTATTGTATCGCATATTTGTCCGCATTGTTCGCACATTAACGATTTAAGATCGTTAAATTGCTCTAGGTCCTCTTTTGGTGCCATGAAATGATCCACATTTAAAAATTCCATCATTTTCTCCTCCAACTCTGCAGTTATATAATCCTTCTTTGATTTCGGACGGATTGGTACATAATTATTAACCGGTGATATTTGGCAGAATGATTTATCAAACTGGTTTGTTATTATGTTCTGATATTCAACATTATTTTGAACCTTTTGCGGATTGTTTTGTATATTTTGTGTGTTCTGTGGTGTGGACGTAAAATTGTTGCTGAGAGGATCTGACAATTTTACTAATGGGGGAACGCTTTGTATCAATTTTAGTTTCGAATTTTTACTAAGCGTTTCGGGCTCAATTTTATTGGTAGAAATTAAGTCTTCCCAGTCTTTTACAATGTCCGCATTTTCATCAGGAGTTTTTTCATCTTCAGGTATACAGTCGAAACACATTGGATCTATTTCACAACTTAGCTCCTCCGTCTTGCTTTCTGTTAAAATACGTGATATGTTTACTTCTTCTGGTGTTTTGACAGGCATCCTCGGAACTGCGGGACTAGGTTTACTCTCCTTGCTCTGCGTTACAATTGGAAAAATCTTGTGAAGCGTATTATTTATATTTAAAAACATATTTTGATTTGTATCTTTCACCTGTACTTGGGGTTGAGGCTTCACGTTGGCGTTATTCATTCGGTTCATAAAGGCTACATTCGGTATGTTAGATGATTGATATTTAATTGCGCTCGATGGTATTAAATTTAGAAATATATTTTGAAATGTACTTTGATTGGTGTTGCTCGAAGTCAAAATAATGTTTGGTATCTGTGGATATAACTGCTGGTTGGACTTAACACGAATAAACGTTGCGGCGGGTTTTTGAGATTCCTCCTCTTCTTTCTGCATTTTGAGATATTCATCGACAAGTTCTTGATTTACTTCATTACGAGATACACTTACATACACTTTCGATGCCACTCGAATTTCTCCATCTTCATCTTCACTTAACTGGGATATATAGTTTGCCAAAGCGTGCGCAGACTGTAAACACTCACGTTTGAATTCGAAAGCCGAATTGAGCCTTTCTATGCATGCTTGACACATAAGAACACTTTCGTCTTTGGACCATTCCTATAAAGATAAATCAATTGTAAGCAATAAAAAATTTAAACAATTTAAAGTAGTACACACCACTTCTGACACACATAGTTTGAGCTTGTTTATTAACGTTTCTGATTCGGCTTCTTTTTTTAATATATCGACGAGTGGCTTCTCGTACTGAAGGCATACTCGACAAAATTCCGAAATATAATACATTTTTACTTATTTCTACGTTAAAACTTAACTAAAAAACATAATAAAATTCATTGAATTCAAACTGTCAAACCTATTTTTGTGACGGTTTGTACTGCCATTTTCCACACCACATACCTAACCCAAAAATAGGATCAATGACCTGTCAAGACTACCAATGTCAGACCAGTAGCACCACAATCACAGACATAAAAAATCACTAGTTTTTGTTTTCTTTTTTTGAAATTTTGTAGGTTATATTTACTTTTTCTAAAAATAACTCGAAACTTTAAAGGTATAGAAATTTTTTTTGAACTGACAAAGAATCTGAAACGGTAACTCATATGAAAGTTAATGTATATATAGGAAGTAAATTTGTAATAAGTGAAACAAAGCAAATGCAGTGAAAGTGAGGTTATGTCGTTTGTTTCAAATTTGTTTACTTTTGAAATTTCTTATCTTGTTAAAGTACCTAATAAAGTTACAATAAATAAAATTGTGTTGTTGAAAGAGTTTTTTCTTTGATTAATTGCTGAAATTAAGTTAGGTATTACATACAGTTTGCAATGAGTTTCCGTTAATAATAATAATAAAAGGCGACCAAATATTCAAAAGTAATCCTTTATTCTGTGCAAAAACTGTATATTTTAATTTTACATAATATTGCAGAATAAAACTGGTGGTGGACCAATACCACCTCCCGTTCCCATTGATGAGAACCAAGCTAAACGTAATTCACTTCCGAGGCAAAAACCTGCAGCACAGGAACCTGATTATGAAATAATCGAGTTTCAGGGCCAACAACAATACTCTAACGCACCTCCATTACCTACAAAAGTGCAAATAAAACGTAAGATATATCAGTATTCTCTCGGAATATATTAATTTAAAGTTACAAACTATCTATCGACTTGAGTTTTTTCCTAAAATGTTGATTAAAAAAATTATTACTGTGCTTTGCTTTTAAAATACGTTAAATTAAATTGCTTTATATTTTAGAACAAAAACGTGGAGATGGCAGACATTGTGAATTATGTGGTTCGTCGGCACCTGCAGTGCGTTGTGATCAATGCATACAGATATTTTGCCCATCTTGTGATGATATGTACCATCGTCATCCGAAAAGGCAAACTCATATCCGAAGGGTTAGTATTTAATTTAAGTAATTTAATTTGGAGCAATTAAGTGACTTTGTAGAACATGTATTAACAGTTATTAGTCAGGAATCAAGGGCCGTAAAATTCGATCATAGCATGTGCACTCGAAGATATAGTTTCAAAAAAATATAAATGACCTTGCGGATCTAAATGTGTTTGCAAAAGCAAAAACCGAAAAATTTTTAAATCCTAAAAATTGACTAATTTGATGTTTACATCACATTAAGCTAATTTTCTAATAGTTCTCAATGATTTTAAACTGTTGGAAAGCTTATTCTTTTTAAATTCAGATGCTGCCCAATTAATCTCGAAATTATTGTTAACAAAGGCTAGAGGCCTGACTATACAGTGAAAGTAACGGATAAATTCTATAAAATGGTTGAGAAAAATGTTTCTCAGCCATTTTATAGAATTTATCCGTTACTTTCGGGAAACACTGTATGTCATGCTACTACATTTTATGTGGACAAAATAAAATAAAATAGCTTTAATTAAAAAAGAACACCTTTGTAATTGTGCATAGTAACATTAGTCATGTGGAGATGACAAGTTATTGATGTAAGAGTGTCATATGCATTGTATTTGTTTAAAAATCGTACGTAACACCATTATCGTTTTGACATTGTGCATGATGTTGATTAAGTATGCTTTCTTTTCTAATTACAGTCGCTCTAATTACAAATATTTACTTTGAACTAGACTCACTAAATTATAATGGTCCTGATTTTGTTTCATTATAGGCCATTCACGTCCCACAAATGGAAACACACCGGCCACCACTTCCACCTAAAGGAATGCCTTGTCCCCCAGTGCCACCCCCTCGGCGTCATCGTCGATCTGGATCCGTTGGCCCATCCCAAAATCCTAGTCCGACACCGTTTCATCAAAATCAGGTAGGCTCGTCTGTTTGTATTTTATCTTAATTAAATTAAGCTTTTAGTTTAAATTGTTAGTAAATTTTGTTAATATCACAAAAAATCAATTCAATTTCCACTGTTTTTATTTAAGCGTTAAATAATTTATTACAAATGTGTTGCCAGACAAAAACCTGTGATTTTATTTTTAAAATAGATTTGGAAAAATGTGGATTATAAAAATAAGTAATTATCTATGATGTAACTAAGGAATGTGTAAATATCAAAGCCTTATATAGATATTTTATTTTTTGTACGAATATTTATCACAATACAATAGAATATATATTTATAAATGTGTTAAACTTCCGGAGTGAGTATTTAAATGTGTTTTATGTTAGTAAGTATTAAAGAAAATGCACTTGTATTAATTGTTATTCAATAAAATTCAAAACAATCGTGCAGCAGTTGAATTCATTTAGACGAATACATTTTTGTTATTAAATTTCTTTGGTTTCTTTTACTAAAATTTGATGGAATTGGAATTTCTATGTTTCAGAAGTAATTTGTAATTTTAATGAATAAAGTGATTTTAATTATGGAAGAACTCGCGCCTTTTACATATTTGAATAAATAAGCACCGCACACTGGACTGCACAGTCAATGTGTCTGTTGCAAACATAAGGCGATGAAGGTATTCTTCTCTGATTAAAATCATTAAATTTGGACGAAAGCCTTTTCGAAGAAATGTAAATGTAAGAATTATTTTAATACTACACGTTAGTACCTAGTTATTTTTATGTAATTAGCATTATGAGTCCATAAATGTTAAAGGTAATACTTATAAAAGATTTAGAGAAGTGAAGCGGTAAAGTAGAATTTGTTACAGATTCCTCCTTCCGGACGAAAGGACGGTAGTTTCTCTATTAAAGATAAATTTGGCAGTTTGAAACGCATGATGGGGACAAGGCCACTTCCACCAACACCGCCTTCATGTTAGTATTATTAATTTATCGAAAAATCTTTTACTAATCTAAACTTTTAGCCTATAGATCGGAACATCCATCTAGTCCGCCACCAACAAGCGATCGCTATCGTCACTTAGCGAGCCCAAACCTTCAACAAAGATACAGGCAACATCAAGCTGTTATGAGGGGAACTACACCTAATTTATCATCTGATATGTCTGATCAGGTGTGGTTTTAATTTATTTGGATTTGATTTTATTACAAAGGGAAAAAATATGCTTAAAAATTAATTTTATTTTAAGGCACCCAGTAGAGACAGTGGTTATCCGGATTGGGAACAAGAGCATTGGGGTGGTCGCATGCGATCAGGAAGCACATCCGGTTCCGAAGTAAGCCACTCACACCTGCAGAGACGGTTAAGCAATATGTCGGCTCCTTCTCCTAGTCGTAACTTACCTCACAGTGCTTCGGTATTTGATTTGAATAATCCTATGAATCACCACCATGGATTTGCACCTATGCAGCAAGTAGGTGCTTAATACTTGTAAATACAGTGTGATTTTGAATTTGGAATTTGGCGCCATACTAATTTACTTGTTTGATGTGCTCTATTAGTGCCGTCTCGAATAGGAATGGTTAATATTATATTAATAATATGTTGATTTCAAAAGACTTTAGTTTTCAAATCTCAGAAAGTTAGAATTCCAATGGAATTAACTCGGGCCGAGCGTGTTGGAGAGCGATCCTTACTGATTAATCTTTTATCAAAATATCTTTAACAAAGTTAGTGAGTTGCTCCTGTTATTTGACAGGCAAAGTTACCAAATTGATCCAGTTTAGCCAAATTCAAAATATGAAATACACTAAAAACTGTGGCGCCGAATTCAAATTGTCTTTAAACTTAAAAAATTCATTCAAAATAAGCAATTAATCAGCATAATTAAAGGAAGCAAAGACAAAACGTAAAATTTATTTAAATTCCAGGCTCAATCCATGGCTCATTTAAATTGTCCAACATGTTACCAAGGCATGTGGGTGGATCAATGGGGCAACATGTGCGACCCTCAGTGTTCAGGTAGTAATTTAAGTTTGAACGTGAGCGCGAGTGGTTACCCAATGAATCCGATGTGGATGGGAACTTGGCACGGCCCGCCACCTTCTGCAATGGGGATGTATCCGTACCCGATGGGCATGCCGCCTTGTCACATGCAATCATCACGTGCTGGGTCTCCACCTCACAGCATAAAGTCTCGTAAATCTTACATGAGTAAGGCGAGTCGTCGTAAATATCATGACGATGAAGATTCAGATGATGAACTTGACGACAGACGTTCTATTCGAAGCGAACGGAAGTCTTTAAGCGGACGTCATGTAGAAAGACCAAAGACTTTACGAGATACAAATTCAATGCCTAGGGAAATACGTAGGCGACAACCTGTTGAACGAATCGAACGTGCCCCTGTTGTTCCACGTCCTCGACGCGGTATTAGAGCGTCTTCTAGTTCTGATGAGGATATTTATCCGGCAGAAAATCAGAAAGACAGTGAAGCTCACGAAGAGGAAGAGGATGAAAGTCCGGTTAATGTAGAAAAGTTCTTAGAGAAAAATGTGGAATTGGCTGAGGTACCAATTGAAAAATGGGAATGTGAGCATTGTACTTTTGTTAATGATGCTGGCACGAGAGTTTGTTTAGTTTGTTGCAAGACGCCTACGGATGCGGTTAAATTGATGCAAAGTAGTCCTAAGAATGTGAGGAAGCAGAGTGCACCGGCTGACTTACGACAAGGATCGGCTGCGAATGTTAAAAATGCCGAATCGAAGCAACTTCAGCGAAGTAGATCAAGCGACGATTACAGCAAAGATTGTAGCGAGACTGAGTCTGTATTAAACAAATTTGGAAAGCAGCTGAATTTAACTGAGGTGAAAGAAGAAAAACCGAATGTTAAGAATAAGAAAATAGCCGAAGCCGCGGATCGGAAGAAAGGTAGGACCAGTAGAAAAATATCATTTTGGCCTGGAACGAAATTTTCCACTTTACAAACTAAATAAAACTTTTCTGCAAAAAAAAATACTTCATGTTTTATTTTTGTTTCATTATTTAATCGTCATAGAGTGCCAGTAATTTTACTAAATTGTGTGTGTGAATAGCGTGAACTTTTAAATAATAAAATAACAAGTGCCTGTTGTTACAGGAATCGGAGAAGTTATACCAGCAAGTGCAAGTGAGATGGAAGAACAAGTGAGCGATTTTCATGACTCCGAATCTATTAATTTATCTTCAGAAAATATTTTAAGTGATAATCCGTTTAATCTAAGTGATAGTAGTGTAATTTTGGTGAAAACAAATCAAAAAGTGTCAACTGGTACCGGATCTTCCCCACCTCCTGTTCAAAATAATAGCAAAACCAAACCCATTAAATCCGTACCTAATAAAATCCCAGAAGGTTCTATAAATAATAAAGCGAGTGCATTAAAAGTTTTTACGACATCAACTGGAACTTCGCCTCCCCCACAAACGATTTCCACTCAGGTAAGTTTCTAGAAATTTGTTCTACTCGTTCTACTTCCGATTTTATCTTCAGACATACGATGTAGTTGAGCCTGTTGAACCTAAAAGAAGTAATTCAAGAACGGCAAAACCCAGAGCCCGCTCAGCTAGTAGAAACGGAAAACGACATGAATTTGTTCGTTCTCAATCTATGCACACCGGGGTTTATCCAGGTGATTGTGAATGGGGGTCTAATCAATCTCTAAGCAGGCAGTCATTATCCAGTGAATCTCAGGTATAATATCGTGGAGCAATGATTTTAAATTACTGAAAGTGTTTCGTTGCAGAGCCTCCCTGGATCACCACCACGAGCGCTTAGTCCGCATCGTTTCAATTATTCACCAAATGAAATTCCTTACATAGATCGTAGTTTACCCAGAGATAGAAGTCGATCTTCCTATAATGTGTTGGATGTGTACCACCCGGATATGTATAGAAGAGCTAGTTACACAGACTTGAGATACAGAGATCATAGGGTGTGCCATATCAATTTTTAGTTCATCACTCTATCATTTTTGACTTTGCTTTTACAAACAAACTTGTGCTTTTTCTACATCGCTGTGTATATTTAAGCAAAACAGTGTACATTTTTTCATTTTGTGTTGTTTAAACTGCACTATATAAGGCTTTGATTGTTGTGTTGTAAATATTTAATATCTTAACAGTTTTTCATTCTATTAATTCCCACATCATTATCTTAACTAGGGCATGTTATTTCCATTTCTAACAGAGTTATTATTACAGAACGAGCAGCTTGGCCATCGCAGTAGAGCAGATTCTTTCCACACAGATAGAACAGATTTTTTACATCACCTGAGCGATATGAATTTACAAAGGCACGATTCGTTTAAGGCTCAGGGATTGGAGTTAGTTAAATTATTACGGGTTAGTTGTTCGACTTATTCAAAATGGTATCATCGTAATCGCTTCGGTTATTCTTATAGGAAGCCGAGCATTATAAATATACAGCAGATGAAGTCCAAGCTGCTCTAATTCACTGTGGTGATCAACATCCCATCGATTGGCTTCGTCAACACTGGCAGAAAACAATATCTAGCGTTCAGACTTTAGCAACTCAACTCGGTCGAGAAGGCCCTATGAATATTGTAGGGACTGTATCGGAAGTTGAAGCAAGGAATGCGTTGCGTTTGCATAAAGGAGATATTTGGCCTGCCGTTACCGAATGTGTCGAACAGAGGCAAAAGAAGGTAAGGTTTATAAACTAAAACTCAGTTATTTATTATTATTAATCCTTTCCGCTCCTTCGGAGCATAATGCGCCTGTAGGCATTTCCATAGCGAAGGTGATATACTTTTCGTAGATATTCTTCACGTTGATCACTGTTGAGTTATTAAGCATTTCGTTGTTTTTTAGTACACTTAAATTTTTATGTTTATTATTATTATTAGTTGGTTACGCTTTCTATTTTAAAGTTCGTTTATTCAATAATTTAGATCAAACTCTGTTTTTCACTATTTATTTAAACTGTTAAATTGTCAGAAACCCTTTCCATTTATTTTTATCCTTATCTAAGATTTTTAGTTTGTCTCATTTCAGTTTAAGTTTTCTATATTCTAGTCCTATATTTCTTCTCCATGTTTGGGTAGGTCTTCCCTTACTTTCCTTGCCTTTGAATGTAAATTTCATTGCATTTCGAGTTATATCATTTTTGTGTTTTCTAAGGGTATGCCCAATCTATCGCCATTTTCAACATGTAATAGTTTTTAAAATGTCTTCTTGTTTTGTTTGTTTCCACAATTCCTGATTTCTTATCCTATCTGGCCAGAAGATTCCCAAAATTTTCCATAGACACTTGCTTACAAATATTTATAAATTGTTAATTACTTGCTGCCCAAGATTCACATCCATATTAAAATGTACTTTTTACATTTGTACATTTGTATTAGTGTATTCTGTAGGAGATATCTTTTTGGTATGTGGTTTTATTTTCTGTAATGCTTCTCAGATATGTATTAGAGATGGGAAGTTCGAATCTTTTTGGTGAATCGAATAAATCGATTCACCAAGTGATTCGTTCTTGAATCATTCACTTATTCACTCGTTTTGCTTAGACTAACTGGTCCTAACAAAGACCAAAGACCGAACCAAAGCGATGATATTCTGCTTCCCTCGATCCCGGTTTAGAGCAGGTACTTGTCCTTGGGTGCAGCATACAGTTGAGCGATCATTTGTAGAACAAACAAAGAATTTTACTGTTATCCTCCTGCATTGACGTTCGATATTTTAGCTAGATAAATTTCAATATTTTTATGATGTTTGACCATAATCACAGCATATTAAATAATAAAACGTAAAAATATCAAATTGCGATAACCTTATTGTTTATACATTTATAGTAGCTTACAAAACAAAAATTACAGTATATTATTAATGTTTCGCCCTATATAAAAAGTGATTAAATGTTCAAAGACAATCATTAATTTGTCAAAGCAGTTATGCTAACGGGATATTTATTATTTTATGTAAATGTAAAATATAAATATTTTGAAGATTAAGTTATTATGGATATACTTCTTTTAAAATCTATATATTCCTGAATTAACTGAAAAAAATAGAAACTTTGCATTAAAATGTATAAATGGCATCTTATTGTTAATATGTAACAATAACGGACCTTACTGAAAATGAACGACAGCTTTCAAAGTTAACAAAATCAAATACCAGGTGATCAACGGAATTCATAATTAGAGGATGCTGTGATTGGTACTATTTTATGCTGTGTGGTTGGACACACTGAGAAATGAATAATAAATTGACACTTTAAATTTTTAATTTCAAGCTGCAAGCCGGTGTTGCCAACTTTATGGTAAATATCACAACCTGCTCTAATTATAAATTCCGTTGATCACTTGGTACTTAATTTAATATCTTGTAGAAAATCTTGCGTTATCTTTAACAATTTTTAATTATCTTGTCATTTGCAAATTTTATAAGTTTCTACGTAGTTATAACCTGGCAAAATTTTTAGTTGCCCGTTTTCCAGAGCATCTCTCTATATTTAATATATGTATGTGTAGATATACAGGTGTGTAAAAACTCGCTTACAAGCTCTCCGTAACTTTATTCCTTGGACTAAAGTAAGAAAAAAATTTTATTCGAAAAATGTTCGTAGACGCCAACTCATCGATTATTAGTTAAAGCAAAAACAAAAATAAAACAGTAACAACAAGATATTATAATTTGAAATATTACCAAACGTTTTTGATACAAGCAAACACCATCACCACCCGTATGTATAGGTAATATTATGACAGTTCTCCACTCTTTGAGTATATCCCCTGATCACATAACAATCAGATTCGCCAAGTAACTGTAAAATCTAGCAGCATTTTTATGCTTAGTTTGCCTTCAGTGGCCAGGCGGCGCCACCATTGCACGGCCAGACTCGAGCGACTCTGAAGTGCTTGAAATCAGCTGATTTGTATACAAATCGAGCACTTCAGGGTCGCTCGGTCGCGTGTCTGCCCGTGCAATGGTGGCGCCGCCTGGCCACTGAAGGCAAACTAAGCATAAAAATGCTGCCAGATTTTACACTAACTTGGCGAATCTGATTGTTATGTGATCAGGGGTATTTCTTTATTCCTCCATGCTAAATTTAAAATTTCCACCAGGCCCTAAACGCTTCAACAATTCTGCCGCTATTTTATCATATCCAGCTACTTTTCCAATTCTTATCTTAGCTAGCGCCACTTCTAAATCTTTCATGCTTATCTTTTCTTCTATCGCCTCTTCCAATCCTATTAGTTCCTCATTTTTCATGCTTTTTGGGTCTGCCTTGTTGTTTTGTTGATCATTTAGCAGTTTGTTAAAATATTGCTGCCATCTTTCCATAAGTATTTTTCCATTTTGGTCTTTTATTTGTAGTAATTGTATATCCTTCTTGTTTCTCATATTCTTTGATATTTTATAGAATAGTTTTTGATTGTCTTTTTACTACTTTCTTGTAATTTATCTCCCAGCTCCTGCCAGGATTGCTGTTTTGCTTCTTTTATCATCACCTTGATCTTGTTTCTTTGATCTTTATAGGTAGTGTACATTGCTTGGTCTTTTTTCTGTAGGTACATTTTCCACCATTTTTTCTTCTCCATAACTTCTTTCTTGATGCATTCGTTTCACCAATCTGTTTGTTTTTTGAATTTATTTATTCTAGAATATCCACATGCTTTTATGCACCTCGCTTTATAATATCTTTGAACTCCTCCCTTAAATTATCTAGACTCGGATTGTTTTTCACTCTGTCGTTTACCTCAAATTCTTTCTCTGTTAGTTTAATGTAACTTTTATTTTGTCTTGTTCTCTCACTGATATCAGTTTTCTTAGCGTCTTTTATACTTTGTTCGTTCCCCTTCTGCCGATTTCATGTCTTCTTTTACCTATCACATCATATATTTCTTTTCTATCTTCTCTTGGTACAATTACATAATCTATGATGAACTTTTAATTTCGGTGTGGTACTTCCCTTGTTATTCTGTGAATCTCCTTATGGGCATAAAATAAATTGGTAACAACCAGATCATTATCGATGCAAAACTCAATTAATCTTCTACCATTATCATTTTTTTCCTTCTCCCCATGTTTACGTATTACTCCCTGCTATTTTTTTTATGGTCCTTTCCCACTCTTGAGTTAAATTATCCTAGTAGAATTATGTTACCTTTGTAGTTTTCAATCGTGTTTTGTAATTGTAAACAAAATTGGTTTTTCTCATTTGCTCTCTTGTTTTCGCCCGGTGCATAAACTATTACTAATGTTACTTTCATTATTCGTTCATTTATTGTTTTCCAATCCTGTACTAAATGTATCTTTTCCTCCTTTACTAAACATGCCACTCCTCCTGCTCCTTTAATTTCCTCTCTTTACCATTTATACTTTCTGATATTCCATGTACTTAATTTCCATGTCTTTTTGTGTATATATTTCTATCTGTGTTTGTTTCATCTGTTTCCTCGTCCATTTCTTTAATATCGTTGATTTTAAAAACTTCCCTATTTACAAATAGCTTGCCATATCATATAAATGCTTCTTTGTTCTGTTTCTTCGCCTCAATTAAATAAGGCATAAGAGTTCCTGTTTACCTAAATCCCCTTTCTTCTCAGTACCATCAAATAAATGTGGAACTTGTTTTAGTATACAGAATTGGCCTCTCGAGGTGACTTTAATCGTGAAGATATAGTAACAGTGTTGACGACTAATCATGGTGATGTTGAAACCGCATATTCTGAACTGAGTAAAACTCAAATTAAGCCTTTTTTAATGAGGATTTGGGGGCCACCGGTTGGAACGGAAAACGAAGCGGGAAATGAGGGGGCTACGCTTAAACATATAAGGGGGGAAGGTAGGTTTTTTCATGCTTATTTTTTAATATAATATAAAATATTTTAAAAATTCTAGGTAAAATAGATGGTGATAGCGCATCAGGGGATGCAAAAGTTGTAGAAACGGCAAAAGCGGTGAGTTCAAGTATTAATAGTAATATAAATTTGAAAGGGGACGAACGGAATTTGCCGCAAGTTCATGGTAAAGCCCCTATAGCTACATTGGATTTCGTTGATATATCGCCGTCTCCGTCTGGACAGCAATTGCATAGAACTGAAGAAAAAATACCGAGCAATAACGACAACTCGCCTTTAAAAAAACTTCAACGAGTAGATGCTGAATTAACACCCGTTATTAGCGATACTAACGATGTAGTCGCAGTTGAAAATAATTCTAGTCAAAATCATAAACCTAAGCTTTCTAGTCAGTTTGTTCCTAGTTTAGATGAAAAACCGGTAGAATCAGATTTAGAGGCGCAGCAGGCAAGTATAACAGATATAACAATTGATCAAACAAACCAAACAAAAACAAATAATATCGAAGCCCCTAAAGTAATCGAAGTTAACAAAATTATAGTAGAAAAAAGCGGCACAGTTACTCACATAATCGAGCAGCCGAATGCTGCTGAGAATTCTGTTGTAACTTTTGTAAATAAATCTTTTGAAGAAGATGGAAGCGATTGTGACTCTAGCATCACTGAAAGTGATGATGATTTTGAGTACATCGATGCTGGAAATGACATGAGTTTTTATATAGACCACAATGTAGGTAAGAAATCACCGCTTGTTAATGAGAAACAATTTGAAAGTAGTAGTAAAAATCTTATTGGGACTTTAACTAATATTTTAAGTGGTCCGAATGTACGAACGATTAATAATGAAGAATCGTCAAAAGCAGAAGTAGCAGCAAGTGGAACCGTAGTAGAAGCAGAGAGCACAAATAAGCTTGTAATTCAAACTGAAAGTAAAGCCGAAGCACAAGTCCAAATTGCCGCAGTACAGGAAATTGTAGTTGTAAAAACACCTAATGGTGCGGTAAATGAGCCAAATTGTGCCGAAATTACCCAAAATGAAGTGACAACTCAGCAAAAAGAAACCAATACGGCAGATGCGGCAAATGAAAGTACAGCAAATGAACCAAATCGTGCCGAAGCTCAACAGAAGAAAACCAATGCACCAAATGAAAATATTTCGGCATCTGATGGCCCGGCAAGTAAACCAAATCATAACAAAATTATAAAAAGTGAAGTGGAAACTCAACAGGAGAAAACCAATGCAGCAAGTGAAAATATTTCAGCATCTGATGGTGTGGCAAATGAACCAAATCGTAACCAAAGCGAAACGGCAACTCAACTGAAAATAGCCAATACAGTAAATGAAAATATTATGGTATCTGTTGGTACGACAAATGAACCAAATCATACTGAAGTTAACCAAAGCCAAACAGCAACTCAACAGAAAAAACCCAATGTGGCAGATGAAAATATTTCGGCATCTGATGGCCCGGTAAATGAACCAAATCATACTGAAATTAACCAAAACGAAAAGGCAACTCAACAGCAAAGGACCAATGAAAATATTTTGCAACGTGGAAGTTCGATAACAGAACCAAATCATACCGAAGTTAACCAAAGCGAAACAGCAACTCAACAGAAAAAACCCAATGCGGTAGATGATGGTCAGGGAAATGAACCAAATCTTACAGAAATTAACCAAAACGAAAGGGCAACTCAACAGCAAAGAACCAATGCAACAAATGAATATATTTCAGAACCTGGAAGTTCGATAATAGAACCAAATCATACCGAAGTTAACCAAAGCGAAACAGCAACTCAACAGAAAAAACCCAATGCGGTAGATGATGGTCAGGGAAATGAACCAAATCTTACAGAAATTAACCAAAACGAAAGGGCAACTCAACAGCAAAGAACCAATGCAACAAATGAATATATTTCGGAACCTGGCAGTTCGATAACAGAACCAAATCATACCGAAGTTAACCAAAGCGATACAGCAACTCAACAGAAAATAGCCAATACAGCAAATGAAAATATTTCGGCATCTGTTGGTACGGCAAATGAATCAAATCATACCGAAGTTAACCAAAGTGAAATGGCAACTCAACTGAAACAAACCAATGCGACAGATGCAAATATTTCAGCATCTGATGGTCCGGCAAATGAACCAAATCTTACCGAAAGGGCAACTCAGCAGCAAAGGACCAATGCAACAAATGAAAATATTTCGGAACCTGGCAGTTCGATAACAGAACCAAATCATACCGAAGTTAACCAAAGCGATACAGCAACTCAACAGAAAAAACCAAATGCAGTAGAGGATGGTCAGGTAAATGAACCAAATCTTACAGAAATTAACCAAAACGAAAGGGCAACTCAACAGCAAAGAACCAATGCAACAAATGAATATATTTCGGAACCTGGCAGTTCGATAACAGAACCAAATCATACCGAAGTTAACCAAAGCGATACAGCAACTCAACAGAAAATAGCCAATACAGCAAATGAAAATATTTCGGCATCTGTTGGTACGGCAAATGAATCAAATCATACCGAAGTTAACCAAAGTGAAATGGCAACTCAACTGAAACAAACCAATGCGACAGATGCAAATATTTCAGCATCTGATGGTCCGGCAAATGAACCAAATCTTACCGAAAGGGCAACTCAGCAGCAAAGGACCAATGCAACAAATGAAAATATTTCGGAACCTGGAAGTTCGATAACTGAACCAAATCGTAACGAAATTACCCAAAGTGGAACGGAAACTCAACAGAAACAAACCAATGCGAAAATTGCAAATATTTCAACATCTGATGGTACAGTAAATGAACCAAGTCATAACCAAATTACACAAAGTGGAACGGCAACTCAACAGAATCAAACCAATGCAACAGATGAAAATATTTCACCATCTGATGGTCCAGCAAATGAACAAAATCGCACCGAAGTTAACCAAGGTGAAATGGCAATTCAACAAGAAAAAACCAAAGTAGCAAATGATAATATTTCTGTGCAAATTCAAGAGAAAAACCGGGAAATAACCATTGAAAATACAGTTGTCGCAGAGGCCGAATCTGAAACTAAACAAAAGTCGGGAAAGCGTAGAAAGAAGTCGATGAAAAAATCGAATAAGCCAGAAATTAGTACTGTACATACCCAAAACGCACAACCACATAACGTGGTGAAATCAAACGAAGAAGCATCAGTTAGTAATGCTTCACCCAGTACATCTGAGCCTAAAACACCATCGGTTGATTTAGGAAATGCTGGTCCTTCGTCTTTGTCAGCTTCTGAAGTACATCAAAGGGCTAATACAGAGTCTACAGCTGATTTAAATATGATTGAAGAACAACGTGTCGTTCTCGTTTCTTCGAATTTAAAAGAAGGCAACGATGTTGCACTTTCTACACAAAATTTAAATGAAGCTCATATAAATCAAGCTGGTACTAGTGATAAAGCAGTAACTAATGAAACTCCACCAACGGAGCAGCAAGAAGCAAACCATAACGCAGAAGTTCCCTCTGTTTCTAACGCACAGACTGAAAATTTGGTTAAAAAACAAAATCTAGTCATAAGTAACGTAAATAACCAAGAGCATGATCAAACAGAAGCTCCATCGGGTTCTGGTTCCAAAGGAATTCCAAGACGTAAAACCAGAAAGAAGAAAAAAGCAGCAAAAACCGGTGCGAATTCTGGAGCTAACGTTAAAGTTGATGAACAAGGACGAGTTGCTTCTAAAAATGCAGACGATCAACGGACACTCTCTGCAGTTCCAATTCAAAGTACAGAATCCTTGCAGACTATGGAAGAAAATCAGAATAAAAACGAAACACCAAGCACAAATCAGCCAGAACAAAGTAGAAAGGACGAACCTGCCGCGTTCACTGAATTAAATACAAACGAAGAAAAAAGTAGTGAACAACCGAAAGTCTCTACAAAAATACAACTGGCACAGAATTCTCAAACGACCATACCTATTTGTAAAAAACGGCCTTCTAAAATACCAATTTCACGTCAACGTTCTATATCTAAAAGCGAACCGAAAACACCTGATTCTCCGATTAGTAAAATACCGGTTAAAACTTCGCTACATTTACAAACTACTAAAAATGCATCTACTTCTAAAATTTCTGTCAAAGATACGTCCACAAAATCAAATCCTTTGCCTGCAGAAACTGTAGAAACACAAACTACACACAGTGAAGTTGCACAGCCTGTTAAAACCATGGCCGTCGCAGCAAGTGAAAATTCCGAAGCAAAAGCGCATTCGGAAAAACAAAGTGATGAGGAGGACGAGTGGTCAGATTTGCCTTCGTCTGAAGAAGAACTCATAAGTGACTCGGATTCAGAACCGGAAAATGTACCTCAAAGACCTGCAAGGACAAAACAGAAAACGCATTCGATCGAATCGGTCGCTGACGAAATGAAAACTGCCGTAGATGCCGTCAAAGAAACAAACAGGCAACTTGATGTCACTACTGAATCTTCCCGAAGGATTAATTTTTCAAGCACAAAAGCGAATTCCATCGAATCCACTACGAGCTCGAAGCAGTATTCCTACACTAAATCCATTGGAAATGATAGCGAATCGTCTGTGTCTGACAGTAATATCGAAGATTTGTTATCCGAGAGTAGCGACGAAGGGAGTTACGAAGAGTTTGAGGAGTATGAAGAGCAAGAAGGTTCCAATACTGAAGACTATGATAATTTCGAGAAAGCAAGTGAAAAGATCGTAAATGAACTTAATCTGAATACAAAAGTTACTGAACTTACGGTTAATTTAAAACAAAATGCAAGTACACAGGAAAAGCAGGCCAAGAACAAGCAGAGGAGTTACATTGAGGAAACCTGTGAATCTGATTATATTTCGGAGGAAGATGAAGAGGAAAACGATCCCGAAGTGAAAAGTACTGAAAGTACGTCGGTGGTTCATACGGAAACTCTAACTAAAGAACTAAATATTGAAGTAAAAACGCCAACTGCATTAGAAGTTATGGAGGTGAGTAATTCGATATTACTTTAGTATCATCCATTTTTTCATCGGTTTGATGAGGATCAACTCTGCAGTTCGAGTTCAAATTTGTATCAATTCCATTAATAAACATGCATTTAGTTTTTTTTAATTATAATTTTTATTACATTTATGTATTAATACAGCGACAAGCAAGAAGATTCCTAGCCGAAGGACAAGTAAACTCTTATCAGCAAGCTGAACTAGCGGTTAGTTTAATATCAATGAAATTTTCAACCGAAGAAGCGTTGGAAGTTGTAAAAGAGTGCAACACTTTGGATGCTGCCGTTGCCTATTTACAACAAGACTGTGAGCTTTGTACCGGACGATATCCAATGAATCATGTAAGTTATTACTTGGCTCGGTTTTAATTAACTAAATCATAAACATTTCAGATGATCTCAATGTTAAAATGTACCCATCGTTGTTGTCGAGACTGCGCAAAAAATTATTTTACGGTTCAAGTGATGGATAAGAATATTATGGATTTATCTTGTCCGTTCTGCAAGTTACCTGATTTTACTAACGATGAAGTGTCCAAAGACGATGTGTCAGAATATTTTTCTCATTTAGATATATTACTTAAAGGAATTTTAGAGGTTGATATGCACGAACTTTTTCAACGAAAGCTGCGAGATCGTACGTTGATGCAAGATCCGAATTTTAAGTGGTGTGTTCAGGTATGCTTTTGGAAGCCTAGTTTTTCTATTAAATATCAAAGAGATCCAGTTTAAAATCATTCTTAGATGGCTATGGAATTAAAACTCATGTCTTAGCTCGATTCAGCACAAAAACAAATAACACATAACCTTAAAATTTTCTTTACTGTGTTCATACGGTTTGCTGGCGCTGGGCCTGGGCATCGTTCGAAGGTTCCACATTTTGAATTGCCTAAACTTCTACCAAAACTTCCTCAGCTTTCAACACTTATTTGAAATACCTGTTAAAACAAACGGAAGTAATATTTCCTGCATTTAAAGGCAGATTTTAGCGAGAAACCTGGTTCCTAGATTGTTTTAACTCGGTTTACTAATGACGTCATCAAATCTACTGTTCGCCAAAACATATTCAATTCATACGGCGCGGCGGTTTGGCATTAAAGCTTTTACCTCTAACATAATTGTGTGTTTTAGTATCTGCATCTTAGTGTTAGCTGTTTATGAAGTGCTTTTTTTGAATGACTTCGAAATATATCATGATTTATTAGTGCAATCACGTTCAGGTAGCTTGTATTTACTTTAAGAACCTTTAAAAAGGTTCTTCACTTCCACTTATCCCATAACTTCTTCTACCTTAGGTGTAGAGGTGATGAACTTCCTCCATCCATTTCTGTCTTTGACGTCCTTTTTTGTTTGTACCTAGGTAAATCCTCAACATTTCTTTGTTCCAAGTCCTCTTAGGTGTACCACGTTTCCTTTTGCAGGCAGTCTTTGTTTCCCATATTACTTCTAAATTCATGCTAAAAATATGACCGAATCATCTAAGTTGTTCTTCGTTCCTTATTTTACTTCTCTTCTTATGTTCTTATCTTATCCGTTTTTGTTACTCCTTTATTATTTAATTTAATTACAAAGAAGTAGAAAATATAAGACAAGAAGAAATAGAAATACCGGATTTAAATCGAAATCTAAAAGATAAAACAATACAAGAGGCATATAATAAATTTGGGCTAACAATTAACAACCCATATAAAAAGACATCGGAAAGAACATAAAAAATGGACATCTCAAAAATATCAGAAAACACTAAGGAATTCTTAGAACAAATGAAAAACAAACTGGAAACAGTAAGGGGAAAAATTGAATATGCAGAAATAAATAAATTAACCAAGAGAGAGTTGCGGAAAGATTTAAGAAAATGGAAATAAATAACAAGTGAAACAAAATGGATCATCAAATTGAAGAACAAAGGAGGTGTCCTTCTCTCAACCATTTCCTCCATGTATCTTTGTAACCCCATTCTCCTTCTTCCAATCCTCTTTTTTCCATTGTTTCATCCACTTCGTCTGAGTTACATAGAAAAAGAAAGTTTAATATGGTATGGCCATGTCAGAAGAGCAGACGAAAATAGATGGATAAAGAAAACCGGCTGAAGCCCAATAGGAAGAATAAAGGATTATACTCGATCCAAATGGAAAACTGCAAATTAGAAGCCGTAGGATCTTAGGAAAAGATGATATATGATAAAACAATACAAGAAATTATAAGAGCAAGAGATATATAAAATGAAGTATAACAAAACACCCGGTGAAGATTTTTAATTTCATGGCCTTCTGAGAATGAGTTTAAATTGAATCTCTTGATACATTGATAAATTTGCATTTTTATATGTAAATAAGAATCAATTAAGTTGGGATATTTTTTAAATAAATACGTTCAGCATGTATTTATAAGTGTGTGTGCTAATATTTACCCTTTAAATTTACCACAGTGTTCATCAGGTTTTATAGCCAATCCTAGGCAGAAACGTCTAATTTGCCCTGACTGCCGTTCCGTAACTTGTGCTAGCTGTAGACGTCCTGTAAGTGTAATACAGCATGACAAAGCCTTCTATTAGCTTCTTTTATTTTAGTGGGAGAAGCAACACGAGGGTATAACTTGTGAAAAGTTTGCAGAATGGAAGGAAGCCAATGATCCCGAATATCAAGCGTCTGCTGTTGCGAAACATTTAGCAGAGAACGGCATCGATTGTCCTAAATGCAAGTTTAGATATTCATTAGCGAGAGGAGGTTGTATGCATTTCACTTGCACTCAGTGCAAGCACGAGTTTTGTTATGGATGTGGTAAACCTTTTATGATGGGTGCCAAGTGTGGAATTAGTGATTATTGTGGAAAATTGGGACTTCATGCCCATCATCCGAGAAATTGTTTGTTTTATCTTAGAGATAAGGAACCTCAAGAGTTGCAGAAGCTTTTGAAGGTTAGAATTTGAATGTTTGATGTCCGGAAAAACGTAAGTAAGGATATTTGTTTTATAGGAACATAAAATTCCATTCGATACAGAAGCGCCTGTTGAAAAAGAGGATAACGCTTCAGCTATTCCAAAGTGTTTAGTAGCGCTACAACGTGAAACACCGTCAGGTCTTGTTGATGCTATGTGTAATAATGAAGTATCTCATGGTCAAGCGGGTTTATGCAGGTAAAGCGATTGTCTTTATAGAAGTATTTGATCAGATGTAAAGATTGCTTTATCTGTTCTATAGTGGAAATTCTTATAAATCTATCGTTTTACCATATACTTGAAAATCATAATACAATATCTGATCAAATACGTTATTACGAGGGTCATTATATAAACCGAATTTTTGCTTTATAAATTTATTGGTGCCAGATAAAATTACAAAAAATATATATTATAGTTTCCTTCAATGGAAATTCATTTTCTCCGCCGAATGGGTAGCTTCTTGCTCACCGAAATGCTCAACCTCTGCGTCATCGCTGAATTTTTTACCTTCTTCAATGGCCTGAACATGTGGTAATTACAAGGCGATAAGTCGGGACTGTAAGGAGGGTGTTCTAGGGGTGTCCAGTGAATTTGGCTTAATTTATCATGAGCTATGGCAGCTCACATTGTCCTGGAGAATCAGGAATATCAGGATGTCACGAATGAGTTGCCGGCGTCTTTTACTGCGCTAGGCGGCTCTTACATCGTTCAGCAGTTTGCAGTAGTACGCCGCATTGTAAGTCCTTTGTTCGTCAAGGAAATTAATCAACAACATATCTTTGGAATCTTAAAATACAGTCGGGTGAACAGGCAAGTTTTGGACTTGATCAGAGCTTTCTCATCACTTTTCCTCCACTCCATGCTCATCCTGCACCTTCTTCCCCAATCTTTTTTTTGTCAATCTTAGCAAGAGCTATCGAAATCATGTTTTTTTTGGCAACTAGTTTGATCTTCTTCCTTCCTTTTATGGCAAAAGCTAATGCAGATGACCTGTTATTAACTCAAATAAGCTGGGCAGACGGTTAAACGTATCCATAGAGGATGGAGAAAAAGATTGACCCCTAGTGTTGCGAGGCTGACGGTTGCCAAAGTGCCTTGTATTACCAATTTTGTCTATTTGCACCACCTATCTACCCTGCCGTACTAAGCCTAAAAGTGGTAACTGGCATCGTTCGATAGTCGAATAATAAAAAGTTTTCCCATATGTTGCGAACTTTTCTATGTATATTGATCCATATTTGTAATTACCGCTGAGAATGTTTTGGCCAGACACCGCCGTAAGTCCCTAGTAATAAATGCATTTTATGCCGCAGTTTCATACAGTGTGTTTCACTTTACATGAAGCCACCTAAATAACTATTTTATTAATAACGCAATTAGTATAAAACTTTTATCAGTGATAGAGGCCATTAAGGTGAATCTTTTTTGTAGGAATGAAATTTTTTTAGAGTCCCCGTTTTGTTGTGAGCAAAAGGTCTTTGCAAAAACAATTTTGATGCTGGTAGATCGATAAGTAAATAGCAATTTTGTTATTCTGTTTATACAAGGATATTAGAATACCTCCTCGGAAACAATTTTTTTTTAGTAGCATATTCACTCTTCAGTATGTGTAAACATCAACGTTGCACCGTAATATAAATCCTGTTCTGATCAGATTTGCCCATATTATCATCAAAACAACAGGTAAACGTCAAGATATAATGAGTAATTGCTAAAGGATTAGGTAATATAGAGTATAGGCATTGCCCCATTGCCAAATGTCATGAGCCGCGAGATGCGCAAATGGACAAGAGAGAAAGTTATAGAAAAGGTCAGGCGATAGGAGAAAGTGAATTCTAAAAACGTAAGAACGTATAGTAAAACAGTATTTAACAAAGCACACAATTTAGTCTTGAAAAAGACTGATGTTTTAAACAATCGTCAGGAACTCAAAAACAAAAAACAACAAATTTCAAACAAAACACGTACAAACGACTACAAACATAACAAAACATTGAAGTTAGGTTGGAACAGCTGATGACAAAAATATTTTTAGAATGATCTATAACATTGTGATGCCACAAATTTTGCGTTTGGCGAAGCCTACAATTTGTGGTAATGTTTAGGCAGGAGTAATCTTTTGGATACATGTGTGAAGCTCGTGGTTTACTCCTCGTATTAGGTGAAAGGAGCTTCCTTAAATAAATAATTTCAATATATTATTTCCGACTTCATCTTTTATATTAACAAAACATCTTCTGGATGGGAACCGTGTCATTGTTGAGACAGAAGAACTTCTGTCTCAACCATGAAACGGTCCCAATCCGGAAGACGTTTTGTTAATACTGACACTGACTTTGGAAGTCTTCTAATTCATTTTTTATATTGTCTTGGTTTCATAAAAACTGAGATCGATATTGTTCGAGCAATCTAACTGTAAATTTTAACCCTAACTGTAAAATTTTAACATCTTGAAGGTAAACCATAGTTAACGGTACATTTTAAGAAGGGACCGTTTTTAAGCCCTTGACCGGTAGTAAGAAAGAGTCGTCACCAAGCCTTCCTACAGGCAACAGTTATAATCAAATGTAAAAATTAAGAATATACAGTCCACTTTTAAATGTCGTTTTTATTGGCCTCATAGCCTAAACAGCATAGGCGGAGTTAGACTGCCAAACTTGGGGGTGCTAGAGTCCTCCAGGAGCGAAGCAAGTTGCCTACCATGTAGAAATTTTCAAGGTCAAGCGCTATAATGAAAAGTTAGAAAATTGCGATACAAAAATATTTACTCCAAAAAATAGGTTTCATCAAGGAAACTTTTTTAAAAAAACATTAAAGAAACCATTTGTCTCTAAAAATTTAGGTATAGGTATGACAAATTTACATTATTCTCTCTATAAAGTCATTAATTATAAATGTACATAGGTAACTTAAAAATAAAATATAAAAAGATATAACTCTGGTATCGAAAAAACATTTATTTATTTACGACATCATGAATTCAACTTTTAATATTTATTTAAGAATACAAAAGAAAAGAAATATTAATATTGCAATGGCATTTTCATGCTTGATGCTTTTCGAAAAACGTCTCTCGTGTAGGCCCATAGGCTGGCTGTCAGCTAAAATTATTATTTTCGCTTCGAGAATAGACATAAATAATAAAAAATAGAAATAAAAAAACTTAATTTGGGGGTGCTAATTTCAAAATTGGGGGTGCTAAGCACCCCCTAGTACCCCCCTAACTCCGCCTATGCTAAACAGATATTTTGATTTGAGGAGCTAATTAACTTCCCCTCATTGTAGACTGCGATGCCAACGCGCACCACACTTGTTGGGGCGGTTCGCACATCAACTTTAGATACACATGCTTTTTGCAGTACCGACACACTACTGATTTAGTAATTCTAATCAGGGAACTCGATCGACTTTTATTACTCAAAGAAGACAGGAAGTCATTGACATTACATGGCCTCAGTTTCTGTGTCCTCTTTTGTCAAATATTTGCATGTTGCGGCGGAGTCCTCTTTATCAGTTCTACAGAAATCCCAAAGCTACCAATTAGGCAGCTTATCATATGTCCCTCAACGAGGAGCTACTACAACTCAAGATCCGAAGAACCAGTAGGTAGAGAAATTGAGACCTCTACTTCTATCTTGCTCGAGGCAATCAGTACCTCATTTGAGAAATCCTGTCCCTTGAAGAAGGAAATTAGAAACAAAAGAGATCCGTGACGAAACTCACCTTCGAAAACTCCGAGAAGAAACACGTAGGCTTCTTAACAGGGCCCTGCGTTCTCATCAACCAGAGGATTGGGATATCTTCAAGCAGCGGCTTTATAAGGACCGCATTCGCGTATGTACGTAGAGGAACTGAACTGCCTGAAGCAACTTGCCTTACTAAAATTCTTGATAAGGACAGTCACAATTGGAGTTTTTGAGACTCCCAGACGGTACTATTGCTTCCAGCCACATAGAGTGTTTAGAGCATCTTTTGCAAGTACACTCCTGGTAGCACTAGAACACTATTTGAGGGGGTGTAGTAGTGTACCCACGTCTCATCACAAGTCACTATTTGGTTCAAAAACGCCCCACCTTCCTCAAAGCGATTCAGACTGATGTTTTTTCTAACATTGGTCTGTTCCTCAGTGAGGAGACGTGGAACCCACCTCGCCGTCACTTTACGAAATCCCAGAGTCCCACAACTTACGCCAACTTGTGATGCATTTCAGGTCCCCTTTGGCATCGGTCAGCTTCCACAAGATCACGAACGGCCAGAATGTTCCTGTCAGTGAAGCTCATCTGTGGCTTTCATTTTCCACTGCATTATGAGCGCTGAGAAATTTCTTGTGCTAGTCAAACACTTGGGTTCATGACAGGGTAGTCTGGACCAAATTTCGGTTGGTTTTACCCCTTCGTTGGTTAAAAATTAAATGATGATTCGTTGCGTAACCTCTTGCTTGGACATTGCGCAAGGAACGGTCATTACAGGGGAGGTTTGCTGAGCACATCTCCATCTAACTACCACAGCCCTCTCGCCCAGAGATCAAAAATCTGATTTATATTTGAATGACCCTCGTATTATTATAATATTTTAATTCATTTAGCAGCGATAAAATAAGTTTGTAAAATAGGCATGTATCAAATTAATTATACTTTGTAAATACATACCGGGTGTTTGACTTAAGGGGCAAACATAGGGAAATAGCATGGGAAATCGTATATATGCAGATTCCTGTTCCCCGTTTGAGTTGCTAGGATTGATAGTGGTATCAATCGAAAGACAAAAAAGATGCGCTTAAGTCAAACACCCGGTATAGAAAACATCGTTGTTTATTTCGACTTAATAATTGGGCTTCATCATGTTTTATCATTGGCCTTCTTTAAGAAATTCACTTACAAATAAAAACGTAATTTTGTAATTATTCTTTGGGATTTTTTACTAATCTGATCATGTTGTCTTGAATAAAAAGTAAATTAGTTAAGGAATTTTATGGAAACTTAAAGGTACCTATGTAAACCTTTTAGGATGCACTATTTAGAATATCTTAGTCACTTAATAAACCAGAATCGTTTAGACCCAATTTCGATATTGTCAGCTGATGATTTAGAAACTCTAGTTCGTCGTGCTGCTAAAAAACTTCCACCTAACGCCTGGGGTACTCCCAGGGAGATATATCGTAGACGACTTCTGCAGGTATTTCGCTACAATTCACCCTGTTTTGTATGCGTTATGAATTGAATCAGTTCGTGTATTTTCTAGTTAACAAAACAGGTTGCTGCATCGATTCGATTTCCAGAACCATATTTTGATTTTAATTAATACAATAATAAGTTTGTGCTACTAAACCAACTGATTGAAGTGTTTGTATTA
The DNA here is from genome assembly GCA_963082815.1 of Melanotus villosus. Classification (NCBI taxonomy): domain Eukaryota; kingdom Metazoa; phylum Arthropoda; class Insecta; order Coleoptera; family Elateridae; genus Melanotus; species Melanotus villosus. Next base: position 10,397,161 of record OY720420.1, read on the forward strand.
TGCGTAGGCTGCACTACATCGAGTATTTAGTTGGGCTCATTGGCAGACATAAACTGGATCCTGTGACTATTCTAGACTTAGTGGAGGTGAGCCAAGAGATTCGAAGACGCGGTAGGGAGTTACCTGATAGGCCTGATCCTTGTTCTGATCAACAGTATCATATTATTTGTGCTCAGGTTCGTATTATTACAGTACCACATAGTCTGTCAATGCGCCCAGTTTTTTAAATTTTATTGGCTGGTCTGTAAATATGTTGTGCAGTTAGTTGATTGGTTTAGTGTTCTTGTATTTCTTAATTAACCACTGCTTTTTTAATATTGCTTAGTCGACCAGCATTTAAAGAAACATTTTGTGTGTGTTAACTAACTAACGCTTCTGTATATTTAACAGACAGAAGTACTGCAAACCTTAACAAAATAAATCTGCCTTTTTTTGTTACGCATTAAAATATCAGTAATAATACTCTTTTATTTTAATTTTAGATTGTACGGGATCAAATACCACTGGAGTGAAGAAGTGCATTTTTTCTATTTAGAATGGAAGCATTTCCGAGTCTGCGGAATACCTGCTGGAATTTCTTTCTTTTATATTATTATGGACTGTCTTAGTTAATTACTTTATGGGATGTCTTCAAAGCCAAAATGATTTCAGGAACGTTCACCGATCTAAACCAAAAACTATTTACTGCTTTTAAATTTTTTATTAATTAAATTGCTCTAAAACTTTTAATCTAAAAGAATGATGTAAAAGGATCAAAATGTCTTTTCTGTATTCAAAAATAATCATTCATTCATTCATCGTTTTATAACCATTGTAATGTTTTACTCCATATATGTATTAATGTAACATTTTGTTGGAATATACAGTTTTTGTAATACCTTGATCTGTTGTGCTAAATGTAAAATATATATGTTTAAATATTAGTTTTTTTATTTAAGTTAATATGTATTGAAGTTTTATTAAAACAAAGGTTATTGCAGCTACTTAATGAGCATCTTCAACAACAAGTAATAAGCCTTAGGCTTCTGTTTTCAATTTTCTTGGGAAGCGGAGGTCCATCATTCTCCTCATCGTTTTGGTGGTCTATGTTTCATTGGTTTTTCATCTCTTGCTATTTTTTCCATCCTACTCTCTTCCATGATATGCTCATTCCACTCTCTTCTTCCTCTAATCCATCTTACAATATCTGGGGTGTCACATGTTTGTCGTATTTGTGTGTTTGGTATTCTGTCCATTAGTGTGTGACCTGTTATCTTTCTGAGTATCTTCATCTCTGTTGTTCTGAGAAGTGACTTTGTTTTTGCAGTGTCCCCTCTAGTTTTGGCGGCATATGTCATGTCATGTCAAGCCGTATATACTGGTTTTATAGATACAAACTTTGCTTTCTATCTTCCTATGCTTGTTGTTCCATATGATATCTTTTAATGCTCCTGATATTCTTGCTGTTTTATTTGTTTGTTGTCTTACTTCATTATTCCTGTCTTGGTGTGCTGTTAAATCTGTTCCCAGATATTTGAATGCCATGTCTTGCTCGAATCTAATAAGAGCAATCAGAAGGGTTTATAGAAATTTCGAAGGTTACGTAAGAATAAATAAAGAAATTTAGACGAATTTCAAAATGACGAAAGGCGTCAAACAAGGCGATAACCTTAGTTCATTACTATTTATGCTCGTAATGAATGAAATTATGAATCAATGTAAGAATAAATTCCCCAAAATATAGGCAACAGACAAGTACAAGTGACGATGTAACTTTACTTGCCGCAAATGACCGCAATCTACAAAGAGCAATAGATGTACGGAAACAAGAACTAGAAAAAGCCAACTTATCAATAACCATAAATATAAGCAAGGTCGTGAAAGTTAGCAGAGATACAAATCCTATGAACCATATAGTGTTTGAAAATAATAGATTGAAAGAGGTTGACAAGTATACATATCTGGGCATGTTAATAACAAATGATGAAAAATGTGATCAAGAAATAGTAAGCAGAATAAACAAAGCTAACCAAATCTATTTCGCCACCAATAATACAATAATAGGGAAATCAATAAAACTACAAAAAAGCATATATCTAATACCATATTCTTACCCATGTTTACATATGCTGCAGAGAATAGATACTAAACGACAACTTAAAATCAAAGATAACGGTGACCGAATTGAAATTTTTACGTAAAGCAGTGGAGCATACCAAGTTAGGCAGAATTAAGATTAATACCATAAGAGAGTTAATGGAAGTGTTACCCGTAGTGAGAAAGATAGAGAATAAGCTGTTAAAATGGTGGATGAAAGAAGGCAGAATTCCAAGAATAGTAACAGAAATGAAAGTAGCTGGAAAAAGACGTATTGATAGACCACGAAGGACATGGGAGAAACAACTGGAGCCGATAGTGAAGGATTGAGGAAGCAGTATGCAGGAAGTGAGAGGGTTATCAAGTGAAAGGAAAAAAGATACAAAAAGTGGGTGGAAAATGAACAGTGAAAAATGTAAGACTGTGTAGGGATCAACCTGCGAAGTTAGTTCATGCTTAGTACTGGAATGCGTTCGCAGGATCAACGAACTTGGGAGAAACAAGCTTTTTATAGGACCGGAGCCAGTCTGTGGAATTTCATCTGAAGTTATAAAGCAGGAGGTTAAAATGTTGCTTTAAGCAACGGCACTACACATACTGAAGGAAACACCTGGACAAAGGCAGTCAAAAGTCTTTCTAGAGGGCCTTTTACAGAAATTAATGGCAAACTTACTTAGTATGAGTAAAGAGAATGTCAGACTATTGACGGGTGTAATTACGGGTCACTGTCAACTAGACACCTATACACAATGGAAAGCATAGAAGAACTAACGTGCAGAGGGTGTGGAGAGGAGGAAGAAACTGTTCTCCATCTACTGTGCCACTGCAACGGCTTTGTCGGTGCATTCAGGTCTCCCATTATTATTTTATTGTGCTTTTGGTGTTCGGTCTAGCAAGCTGCTAGAAAAGAGGTTAAATCCCTGAATGGAAAAGACACTAAGTAAATATCAAGCTGGCTTCAGAAAGGGTAGAGCGACAATTGATACAGATATTCACACTCAGACATACATCATTTGTTCATAGATTTTTGCCAAGCCTATCACATTGTTGAGGTAAGAGCTGTTATGTGGGTTGGATGGGTTTGGGGTGCCACGGAAATTCCACTAGTTCCACTAGCAACGGCCAAAACCCAATCAGGGTTGTCGCGCCTTCAATCATCCTGAATAATCAAATTAAAGAACATGCCGAAAAAGTGGTAGGGGATTACCAACAGGGTTTTAGAAAAGGGCGATCAACAATCAATGCAATACACATACTTGAGCAGATCCTCGAAAAATTAAGAGAATACAATATCGACCTACACATTATATTCATAAATTTTAAATGCGCTTTCGATTCCGTCAACAGAGTAAAGGTATAAAGGAATTAATAGAGGTAGGAATACCTAAGAAGCTGATAAACTTAGTTCAAATGACAATGGAAAATGCTGAGGCAACTATCCAACTGCAAGATACGCAAACGGACAAATTCCAAATAAATAAAGGAGTAAGGCAGGGAGACGCATTATCTGCAACACTATTTAACTTTGTTATGGAAGGAATAATGCGGGTAGCGAACTTACAACATTCAACAATAAATCGAGGAGCACCAGCGATTGCATATGCAGATGACCTCACAGTAATAACAACAACAAAAAGGAATTAGTAAATAAAATAACTAAGATGTAGATCTGAAGCAAGGAAATTTGGACTGGTGATAAATGAAATGAGACTAAATACTTGAGCTTTTTACCAGAAAATAATACAACAACGAGGCATTAGTAACAGGGGAACACATTTTCAAAGGCGTTAGTGCCTTTAAATATTTAGGGATGACAATCGGAGTACCAAATAATGAGAAAATCAGGGAACGTATCCAACAGGGAAATAAAGCGTACTACGCTAATATAAAATTGCCCAAAAGTTCATCCCTGAACAAGAAAACAAAAGTCAGAATATACACTACATTAATATGGCCTATTGTAACATATACGGCAGAAACTTCGATCGTCAATAGAAAAGAAGAAGAATTAAGAAGGTGGGAAAGGAAAATTCTGCGTACTATTCTGGGACCTATGAAAGTCGAGGATTGATTACCGAGGATGATTACTAGTTGGAAACCACTAAGAATAAGAAGTAGAGGAAGACCTAGAAGCAGATGATTGAACATGGTTATGGAAGATGTAAGGTAAGAATACTTAACACGTTGACGGACACTCGGAAATTAACAGGTGCGCGTGATACGGCACTGAAGTATGTTATGACAGCGGAATCTGGACGATAGGGAGCGCTTGATGTGACAGTCAAACAGAATTACATACTAAAACGACGTTTCAGGACGTCATTGCCATTATAATGTGGATATATACAAGCACGTCTATAGACGTCGAAAAATTGGGGTGTCATATAAATCCCGTTTTAGGACGTCGCTGCCATTATAACGTGGGTATATACAAGCACGTCTATAGACGTCGAAAAATTGGGGTGTCACATAAATCCCCAACACCAAGACGTCTATAGACGTCGCTGTCCGTCAACGTGTTAAGATAGATAACTGGAGAACCCTGTGCAGAGATAGACAAGGATGGAGAAAAGTGGTCAACACTGCCAAATCTGTAATAAATAACAGTAGATAGAGGTCTAATCCGCCCCAGGAATTGGATTTAAAACTCCAAAGAGGTGCTATAATCCCACGTGTTTGAAAGCCAGAAGAACTAAGTGTTATTTTGGGCCTAAGTGAATCCTACAATCAAAATCACTTTCTAAAAACAATAAAAATCTATAAATCAATTATAAAGGCAAGTAGTAATATATGCTTCAGAGACATACTGCATGACAAGGGGGAACAGAAAAGGCTAGACACTTGGGAGAAAAATCATCAAAAAAATATATAGACCAACTAATGAAAATGGTGTATATTAAATAACCAAGAGTTCAAAACATTGTATGGCGACCCTAGTGTTTCGACAGAAATCAAAAGTAGGCCAAGGGGAACCAAAAAGATTTTAGAAAAGGACCCAGAAGGAAGTAGAGGTAGAGGAAGACCAAGACTAAGGTGGTTAGATGAAGTTAAAAAATACATACAAATAACTTAATTATAATTAATGTAGTCATCATAAATAACTAAATATATTTATTTTATTTACATGCAATAAATAAATCACAGTAGGTACAGCTTCAAATACCTCGTCATAAACTAGTCAAAAACTGCTTTAAAGAAACAGATGGGCTCTGTTTTTGCTTTGCATTTTCCAAAACGTCCTGTAACCCTTTCAGCTGCTTTTTCTTGGCTTTAAATGTTAGTCTCTGTGGGCTTCCCATATTTTTATTATTGATGGCACTTTTTTGCTTCTTATCGGTAAATAAATTTTTCTTCGGCAACTGTCCCTTTTTTATAGTTTCATTTACGACCGGTGCCGACTTTAATGGTATAAAATCGTTTGTACTCGACCGATTTTGTGGAGTCATAGATAAAACAACAGCTTTGTTTAAACCAGAAAATTTGTCCTTTCTTTTCTTCTTCTTCTTATTTCTTTGCATTTTTGTCAATGAAGTGCTCGATTCTGTTCTAAATACATTTTTTGGTTTTTCTAAGAACTCCGTGGTTTCGTGCTTGCAGGTACCACACGTTATCACCTGAAGAAATTAATAATTACATAAAAATGCATTAGTTACAACCTATCAGGTATTTACCAATTTATTATGTGCGTTTATATTGCCTTGAAGCGTCATATTTTTAAGAAACGTACTCTGAAAACGAGTAAGCCTTTCCTCTTTTGCATTTTTGATTAATAATCTTCGTACAAACCGATTTTTCTTACGCATAGGTTCCACTTTATAAGATGTGAGACTATCTTCAAACTGAACAGAACAACGAGGGCAACGCCTTGTCGTTTTTGAAAATTGTTGAGGTAAACCAACAGGGCCGCTTAGGGTTAATTTTCGACATTTAGTTCTAAAAGACCATAAATACAATAACTAAAATTAATCTATACAAATAATTACTCACAAATAATAAGATTTCAAAAGATTAGTTGTTGAAGTCGGTAGAACACTTGTTATGCTGGCCAGGTACTTCACAGAATTTTCTGTTTGCACAGTTGTTAATTCAGACATTTTTTATAATGTTTATTGTTTGAATATACGCATGCAATAAATAATATAAGTATAAGTTTTTGTGTATAAAAATAAATTACTTATTTGAACATGTGTATAAGTGAGGTTAAATTCTTTGAAATAAATGTTAATCGCAGGTAAGAACCGAGTGTATGTAGAAATCTGTTTTACAGTACGACATAGCTTAAAGAGATGGTAGCACAATAGCATTTTGGAAAAAACACGAAAAAACTTTCAAACTTAATTCGCTCCTTTGGTGATTTATAAATCCTAAAATAATTTTATCGTTTGTTCTATATTTTTATTTTTTATATTGAAAGGCCATTCAAATGTAAATCTAATACACTTATTTCCTGCTCTGTGTAAGAAAAAATAATATACGGAAGTATTTACATAAAAGAGCCTTTAATTGTATAAAAGGAAACGGTTTGAAGTTACTTAAAGCACTTCCTGTAGTACTTAAGTTGCTAGTAAAAATATGTACCTACACGGAATTGTTTTGTTATGTACTTACTTATCTAACTAATTAGAATTCTATCCAAGGAATCGTTTCCTAATGCTCATCGCGTTTGGGAGTAATGATTTGTAATTTCAGATGTATGCAGATTAAATCACTGATTTATTTTTAGCACTTTATTTATCAAGAAAGACCTAGAACTGCGGTTCCAAGTATATTGGGTTATTTCAGATGTTTATAGCTTGTTTCCAGCGTCCAAACAACTATTTTTGTTTAATTGTGCAAAAATATTTAAAATAAATGTTTTTGAATGGATGGTTAAAATTACAGGATTTTTTTTAAATTGTGTAAATAGGTCCTAATTGCCTACCGGTAATGCAGATAACGTTTTAACGACTCCTGTCACGTCTGACAGGTGGCACTATTATTAGCAACTGTCATTTTTTCAAAATTTTAGTGAATATTTTTAATATAAGCAACATAATGAAGATCTATTGTTAAAAAGTTGTTTTCTGAAAGAAAAATCTGTATCATCCCGTATAGTTTTGGGTACCCCGCCGGAAATATGTGATTTATCAGCAATGTATACGTATTGATCTGCTCGTGTACACATTTGTGACGTAAAGAATCACGCCACACATCCCTCCCATTCATGAATGGTCCCCATTGGCTGAAAGAAGCTATCCAAAAATACGGTGGCGTTTTGCGATCGTGAATCGTGTCTTAAAGGTGCGCTCGCTTATCACTGCTCAAGCTAAACAGTGCATGTGACAGTTTATTTAAAGTTATCAGAACAAGAGTACTATTGATAAGGAGTTCAAAGTATCTTACTTGCGAGTTTATCAAGCTTTGGTAAGTGAATCTCGTTGTTTTGTAACCAACACTTAAATCAGTATGTGTAGTTAGCTTTTTATAATATACCCGTATCGCTTATTATCTTAAGACTTTTCACCCGAATCGGAATCCTTCTTAAACTTAACCTTCGATACTCCAAATATGTCCTAATTCGATTGCCCAATTTATTGGGATAGGTTATGTCGTTGTGTCAAAACACTGACCAACGCTTTTTCCTTGATTTTTCGCGTAATTACGTGTTAAATTTTAATTTGTTGAAGGTTAACGAGATTTTTTTGACATGTCATTAATTACATACGCACAACACTAATAAAGGTAACCCTAAAACGAGGACCACGTTCCGTCACACCATTTGGCGAACACTCATCGGCAAACCACACGTTTGTTATGGTCAACAAATTGCAAAATTCCACGTGGAGATGAGTATTCGTGCAGATAATATCCGTGTGCCTATCAAAGGTAAACGAACTCGAACGGCGCTCCTTATAGACCGGTTAACTTGACCTACTCTTCCCGCTTTTAACTCGATGAAAAAAATGCACTTGCTGCAGTCTGTAAAAATTTAAATTAAGTCGAATTGCACTCTAATTTAGTGAACCCACACGTTTCAATGAGCCGAAAACACGTAGGGGTTGAAAGTAGGCGGTGTCTTGATTTAGAATAATTTTGTGAGGTTATGTTAGTAGCTTTGAAACCCAAAAGTGGAGTAGTTTAAAATAATCTTATATTTTGATTGTAGGATTAATTGATCACCAAAATTCTATTTATTTGCGAAGAAGTGAACTTGACGTTTTTGAATTAAACTCTGTTCAGAATAAGACTACTGGTCTGAAGTTGGAGACGGTTTAAACACTACCCCCTTGATTTTATTTAATTTTGTAAATGCTAAAAGGTCGTGGTTTAAAGAACCCAGAGCTTAACAAACTTTATTATTGTTATTATTATTAGCCCACACATCTTTACACAGGGCAAAGGCCTCCCTCTTTTTGTCATCCTTTTTGTAATTCTTTAAAATCTCTCACCGCTTTTTATTATTTAATCTTTTAATCTTAATTAGTAAAGATCCTTAAAAATATGAAAAAAAGGTGCGAAAATAGTTGGGAATCTATTGACAGATGAAGCTCACGTTAGGTTTTCAAATGTTTTTTTGGGCGCAGAAGTTTGTACCTAACATCAAAAATAATCATTTTCGAAGACGTACCTTATTTGACATGGAAAGTAAATATTCTCGTCGTCTTTAGTGAATAATAAAGATAAATTCCAGTAAATCAACATTCCACTTAAAGTGTATTCAGGGAAAAGCTGCACTCGATGCAAACAAACAAGTTTTACAGCGGCTGATTCGCACGGCAAATGCTTTGCGTAAAATTGTTGGCTGCGTTAGCGTACGCGCTTGTAACGTGTACACATGTAAGTACCGTAAATACGTATTTATGCAAAAATGCGTCACCGGCTTATCGGATTAGGGAACTTTCACCTGTATTAAACCAATCACAGCCCCTATTTCGACCTCGTGGTTGTCAACCATCACGTGGCTTTGTTTGCATCGAGTGCAGCCTTTCCCTGAATACACTTTAGGCTTAAAGCTTTCACAGCAATTTGCAGCTATCTTCGGCTTTGGACCAATGTGCATTCTTTTTCTGATCTGATTGGACTTTATTAAAGCGTTTTTTGCGAGAACGTAGCGTTTAATCTCGCAGATCACTTCAACAAAATTCGAGTGTAAAAACAAGTTTTTATTTGTTCAAAATCACCCTGAACTTTGGCACCATTTAGGTTGTGAAAAACGTAATCTGATGCGTTTTGATCACACAAATTATAAATAATTATCGAGGCACGTGGAAAACAAACTGAATATTTATTTAATTTTGATCTGATTTTGAAAATGTTAAATTTAACCTCTGAAATTTTGGTATTCTATTAATTAACAACAAACAAAATTGTTGTAAGCTTGAACGCAGATTTATACTCGTAATTTAATACAAACAATGCAGGACGTTTATTATTGTGCGGATTACGTAATTTGTTCTTATTTTTTGTGGTTTAAATTCAAACAAAAGAACACCCAAATGTCCCATTAATTTTTAAATGTAAATTGAAGGTTATTTCGTAGTTCATTTTTTGCCATTTCATTTTGTTTATCGTAATAATATAATATTAGCAATTAATTTAACGCCTATTAGGATATTTTTTGCATTAAAAATCAGTTTCAAAAGCAGGATTTGTATATTTTTCGTTGTATCTGAAAATCCTTGCAGCAATCATTTTCACAACTTCCAAATAATTTAGTTCGAAACTTTGCCCTAATTACTGAATGTGTCCTACTTTTAATTTTGTTTAATTCGCCATTTTCTGAATTAGATTAAGCAGAACTTTAAAAATAAAAAACAAAAAAGAAAATTTCAGCCAGCAAAAGCAATATCAAAATGGATTTTTGTTGTTCGCGAGGAATTAACACGCCAGTTTTCCGCAGTTCCAAACGTAATGTTTATTAAAATTTAATTTATATCTACCGAACAACGAAAGGAGATCCCTTTAGGATTGCCTTTTCCTTGCGTGACTCACGAAAATGCGTTTCGTTTGGGGATAGACCTCTATGAAAACCGACCTTTTTCGTTTGTTTCGAATTTTTGTTTTTTAGTAATGTTCCGTTGTTTCATCGATAAGCTTCAGTTGTTTCGATAATAGAATGTTTTAGTCATTTCTTTTGTTTTTTCTTACTAGAATTAACGGCATTAAATCAGAGACAATTAAAAAATATCAGAGGAAAAACTGCCTTATTTTTATGATTGCGTCAAATAGGCCGAATCTGTGCGTATTGTCGTCATCCATAAACTCTGAAATCAGCGGTATTAAGAATGAGTATAACACTGGACTTCCTGCAGTAAAGGAATGATTTTCATATTAAATTTGATTCATTAAAACTTGCATATGCTTTTGCGGTCATTGCATTTGCCTTCTTTATAATTCCCGAATTTTATCCTCAATTTGTATACATATGTTTTTGTTTCCTCAACTTGTTTATCTGTTGACTGTTATTTGCCACTCTTTGGTTACCTAAAAGTAAAATCTCGATTGGAAAGCTAAATAAGATCGAATTCAATTTAATTAAATGTGGTATTTCTGAAATTAATGCTAATCCAAGTAGGTCATGGATTCGAAATAATCGATGCTCGAAAGGTTTAATTTTGAACGAATAAACGTAAAAAGTACCAAGAATTGTGATGGTTTTATATCACACAAGCTTGATACGTCTCTAAATTTAAGCGAATTTAATACTTTGCAATTTCGTCGTAATTTAAATATGCTGTAGATTCGAAAACTATCGGAAAAATTGATTTTGATGCCCTCAAATTTTAGTTTTATGCAAATAAACTGTACCATTTTAATGCCCAAACGGTTTAGTTTTATACAGCTAAGGGCAAAATTACCTACCAAGAATTGAGCTGGTTTTCTATCATTCAAGCTTGGTCAATCGCACCAAATTTTAATATTTGCGAATTTATCGTTAAATTCAAGTGGGTAACGAATCTGAAAAATTTGATTTTGATGTTCGAAAGGTTTAATTTTGTTCGAATAAGGATAGAAAGTATCGACAATTGAGTTGGTTTTATATCATACAAGCTTGGTTTGTCTCTAAATTTAATGTTTCGCCTTAATTCAAGTAGGCTATGGATTAGAAAACTATTGAAAAAATTGATTTTGATGCCCGTAAATTTTAGTTTTACATGGATAAGGGCAAAACCTCAAGGCCGATAAATCTCAAAATTTTACCAAATTATTTATTTGTCGTTAAATTTGTGTAGGCTATGGATTTGAAAAAATCGATTTTAATGCCTGAAAGGTTTAATTTTATTACAACTAAGAGTCAAAACTACCAAGAATTGAGCTGGTTTTTCATTATCCAAGCTTGATCGATCGGCTGCTAAACTCAACCAAATTTTAATATTTGCGAATTCATCCCCAAATCTAAGTAAGTCATGGATCTGAAAAATTCGATTTTAATGCCCAAAAGGTTTGTTTTTATACAGCTAAGAAACCTACCAAGAATTGGGCTGGTTTTGTATCATTCAAGCTTAATCAGTCTAAATTCAACCAAATTTTAATGTTTGTGAATTTATCCCTGAAAACAAGTGGCCATGGATTTGAAAAATTGAATTTTAATGCCCAAAAAGTTTAATTTTATGTAGACCGGGATAAAAAGTACCAAGAATGGAGCTGGTTTTTCATCATCCAAGTTTGATCGGTTCCTAAACTCAGTCAAATTTTAATACTTGTAAATTTATTCCTAAATCTAAGTAGGCCATGGATTGAGAAAAATTCGATTTTAATGCCCAAAGGTTTAATTTTATATAGCTAGGGGAGGGTGGGGTAATAAGATACACACAATATTTGTATAGCAGTTATTTTTAGTCCGAACACTATATTTTTTTTACATTGTGAACCTTATATGTGAATGTTTTTATGGACAAAATTTTATTTGCGTTCAATCAAATGATGGGGATAAATTTTTTTGTTTCTTATTACCCCAGACAAGAGTATATCCTAATACCCCATTAGGGGTAATAAGAAACAAGCTCTCCAATTCTGCCTTGCTATCAGTTAAAATTTCGCCGGGGTAATAGGAAACATCATTCATAGAGGTGTATACTTTTACCCGTTTTTTTCCCCCCAGATTTTTACTTTTGTTAATTTTTTTACACGGTGCAGTGGTGAAAATGAACGTGACAAAAGACCGTATCGAAAGTTTTAAACACAAGATTAGTATTTATAAACTGGTTAATCACATAATCAGTTACGATGAAGTGTTATGATATAAAATATAAAGTATATTAGAATGAACATCAAACAAACATAAAACACTGTTTTGTAATTTTAAAAAATAAACCACGTTGCTTCCTTCTTCCTTTTTCTTCGCGTTGTACATACTCTTGATTTTAATATAGTCAGATCTGTCGAGATGAAATGGTCCATTGCCAATTAATTTCACTGGTACATAGAAAATGTATTCATGATTAACTTCTTGGATGTCATCATGGGGTGGCCAATTGAACTGTTCTAAATTTTCTTTTAAAAATTTGACTGTACATGTGAGTTTCTTAACGTCAATTATGCGCCCAAGATACCACTGAACATCGTAAAACACTGCAAAGTACTTCTCTACTTCTAAGTTAACTTCATCTGGTTTCCCTTCGTCTTCTTCTTCCATTTCTTTTTCCGTTTCAAAATCAGTAATTCTCATAATCCAATCATCTGACTGTAACAATTTAGGGTCTACCTCGGTTTCATCTTCTGAACTTGTTGTTTCATCTTTTGTTAATGGTTGTTTGGCTTTCCTTTTTGAGATATTTTCTTTTTTATTTTTAGAGATTGCAAGTTTTTTTCCTCCTTTTTCTTTTCTTTTTGGCCTTCATTTCTTCTTCTTTCAATCATTTTGCAATAACTGTTTTTGTTAAAATTTTACCCGCACCTTGGGACACTTTCTTCCTTTTCCCTTGCTGACTTGAGTATTTTGCAACCTCTGACACAGTTTGAGACGATTTTTTCCTTACGAACATCTCAAAAGATGACTTTTCTGTGTCATCATTTTCTCCTGTTTGTACTTTGGGTCTTGTTCCTTTGCACTCTGCTGTAGAATCCCAAATTGTTTCTTCTGCATCTGTAAGTTGATGACTGGGAGCAGCCACTGGCTACCTGGCTTCAGGAGTAGTGCAAATTAATGCTGGACTAGGTATACGTGGAGACGTGGACTCTGTTGTGATGCAAGACTTGAATGAGTAGATTTTGGCTGTGCATGACGTTTTGCTTGGAGTCTCTAATTTTATCGGATCATATGCTGTTTGTGGAAATTTTTTAAAATTAACTGGAAAAAGTCCAGTTGATTCAAATCCTGATACTATATTCCGAGATTTAAAGGATTCTTCCCACAAAATTGCAAGTTGCTCAGCAAACTGTGCTTTCGACAAGGTTTTTCCGGGGAACTTTCGATTATATTCGAGAAGAAGCTGATTCCAATCAGTTTTCATTGTTTTAAATACAGTCTTATCCAGAGGTTGAACAAAGTGACTAACATTAGGTGGAAATTTTATAAAAACTACATCATTTTCTTGAGCTAGTTTTACCAAAGAGTAGCTAATATGAAAAGATACTCCATAAAGAATAGGACAACTTTTTTCTTTCCTTGTTGTTTGGATGGAATCGATTTTAAATACAACTCCTTGAACCACCTAAAAAATAAATTTCCATCCATCCATCCATCCATCCATCCATGATCTTGAACAGCGTAGCAGGTTCCTGAATATTCTCGATCTGGTACCCATGTTGACCACATTTGCTTCCACGTAAATACAATGAACGGTGGAAGTTTTGTCCCATCAATGGCTCCACAAGCAAGGATTGTGGTGTTGGTTTTGCCAGTTCTTGCAATGTTTTTGGATATTCCTTTTACACCTTTTTGAGTCAGAATTTTCATGTCTTTGGGGTTATGTGAAAAAGCTGTTTCGTCACAGTTGAATAGTAGTCCTTTGTCTTCTGGGCCAATCTTTTCATTTTTATACACTTTCTCAACAGCATCATAAATTTTTTTAATTATAAAAGGATCTGCACATCTCACCCTTTGAAAGCTGAGAGCTTCACCTTTCCTGATCCTTAACTCTGGATGACGAACTAAAAATCCTCGAAACCTGAGGCATTTGTTATCTTTCCATCTTGTTTAAATTTTTTCAGTTGAAATAAATTTTGTCAACTAACTGAATTGTTTCCTTACGAGCAAGGCCTTCGCCATGTAACGCACATACCTATACACCCAAATACTTAGCAAGACCACTTTCGTCCTTTTCACTTAGTTCAGGCTTTCGCCCACCTCCAACTTTCACTTCACCTTCTTTTTTATAATGTTTACAAAGGGTTCCAAATGGTACTTCAAAACGTTCAGCAGCTGCTCCTAGTCTTAAACCTCGACGAACAGCATCGATAGCTTCAGTTCAGCCATCCGTGCAGGGTCATAGTTCACTCTAACACCTTTTTTCTGGTAGTGTCGAGGTATATTCAATCAGTTAAATTAACCTGGAACAAACAAAAATTCTGTTTCGTATTATCCTAAGTTCCTAAGGCGTTTTTAAATTGGGGTGATAAAATACCTACATAATTTTTCTTGCTTCCAGGTTTATGAATGAAAAATTTAAAAAATTTCACTTGAACGCCTTTCTAATTGCCCACAAACCCAAAATAAAAAATCAAAAGAAAATACCTTACCAAAGTCAGGAAAAAATTTTATACTTCAAAAAGCGCAACTTTTAATCGGTAAAGTTTATGGTAGACTCATCTGGAAAAAGAGATATTTTTGTGAAAAGAATAAATAGTGCTAATGAATTTTTTATAGTTAGTGGGCAATGATTCTATGTGCCCTGTGAAATTTTTTCAGATTTTTACACCCATAAACAAGAACACAACAAAAAATGTATCTTATTACCTACCTACCCCTGTTTCTTATAACCCCATCCTCCCATAAGAGTTAAAAGCACCAAGAATTGAGTTGGTTTTCCATCATTCAGGCTTAATCAGTCCATAAACTCCACTAAATTTTAACATTGCGAATTTATCCCTAATTCCAAGTAGCTCATGGATTTGAAAAATTGAATTATAATGCCCAAAAGGTTGAAAGATCGTTTAATTTTGTATAGATAAGGGTAAAAACTACCAAGAATTCAGCTAGTTTTTGTTATCATTCAAGCTTTTATCAGTCCGTAAATTCAATCAAATTTTGATATTGGCGAATTTGACGCTAATCCAACTAGGCCACGAAATCAAAAAGTATCGAAAGAATCGATTGTTCCACCTGAAGGTTTACATTTACTACAGATGAGGGCAAAAAGTATCGAGTATCGAGCTGGTTTTGTTGCATTCATGCCTCACAAACCTCGTAAACGGCTTTCTCTCGTGCAGTTTCATCTTTAACAAGTATGTCATAGCCCAGTTATGCATTTGTACATTAAATCCATGCACACGGTAGCCGTTTTAATAAATATAGTAACCGTCTAGACAGGCCTAAGTTTATTCTTAGACGTTTTTAACAAATCTCTCCCTCATTCTTTTAAATCGGATGTGGGCACCCTGTGCTTTCGAATTTATTTTAGTGGTTCCAAAGTCGAATAGGAAATCCTCAATTATTTAATCTTTTTATGATTATGTTCCCCGAAGATCAAAGGTCCTCCTCGGTTTTTAAGGAAGCCGCAATTGAGACATCACGGAACATGAATTTGTTTTAAAATATTCTTGTGTTCGAAAGGTTTTTGTAAAGGCTGTGTTTGTTGTCAGGATTTCCAAAAATAGAACGTAAATTTGAAGTTGTATTAACCCTAATTAACCTTGACATTGATTTAGTTTGTATGTTAAAAATTTTGAAAGTTATATCATCGTTTGTTTATGAAGGTTGAAATAATTATCCTTAAAAATGTCGTTTTGAATTTGTTAGGATATTAACATGTTATTGGACAAATAAATGTGCACAAAATCAAAAATGTTAGGGTTAAAATCCACATTTCTGCTTGACAAATTTTTGAACCCAAGTTTGTGGAAAATTTCTATGTGATCAGGGGTACTACTCGTAGATTACGGCAATCGATTGTAAAATCTGACAACGAATTGTTTATTAGCAGAACAATTTTTGTTGCTTATTTTAGAACAAAAAACCTGAATCGAAAACTTTACAGACGTCGGCAAAAATCTTACAAGCTTTCTGTATTTCTATTTTTTGGAAAATTAATTTTCATTATTCATCATCCATTTCACAAAATTTTGATCTTGATTTGGAGTTCAAACCAAGCATAATTTTGGATTAAATTAAGTTAGAGTTAGGTTAAGTTTCGGAAAATATTAGGCTATATCAGCCTGTTCATTTAACCAATCGAATTTTCACTTTATGTCTTTCCATCATTTCCTCGGGCGTCCTATTCGATCTATTTTCAAGGGATTTACTATCTCGGGCCTTCTCCACTATTCTTCCTAATTAATCCTATTAAAAAAAGTACAAGATAAAGGAGTATTTTTTATTTAATCAAACAAATTTGCTTTGTAATCTCAGAACATCGAAAAATCGTTAAGAAACCCTGAACTTTAGTTATGATTTATGATTAATCCCACTTGAACTCGTTAGGTCATATTTTTGGAAATTTCTAGTCATTACAAACCAAAATATCACGAAGTGCATCAGTGATCGTCTTTATACCTATTTAGATTAGGTTCCAAAGTTCAGAAATAACCGATTTTAAATCACTCAACGACAGTTAATAAATAGTTGGAAAGGTTTTGTGATGATTGTTTATCAAACGTCTGAAACTTACACTGACTGGACTTATCAAAAAACTATCTGTTTAATTGTAATTTATTTATGTCGAAGTAGAGCAAGATGCAAATTTTTTAAATTCTTTTAGCTTTTAAAGTACCTAGGTCTATTTGGCTTGTAGTAGTAAATTTGTTAATTGCTGAAATTAATTTTTAAATTTCAAATCGCACAGATTTGCCCTTTTATCAAGGTAATTGCTTACATTTAAAATTCAAATTTGATCAAAGTAGGCGTTTCCATTAAGCGCAGGTAAATATTAGCGCAGGTCATGAGAAAATCCAGCTGTTAAGCTTTGTTAAAATGCTGATTTTTAAAATGAGTTTATCGAAACGCTTGAATATTTAATTTTCAACGTTAAATATTAACTTACCACTATTAACTCAAACGCGTCAATAATAACAATAATATTTACCGCCGTACAATTCCAGTGGAAAAGTGCGAAGTGTAAAATTTCCATTGGAAAATTTAAATCTGATTAAATTATCAACTTCAAAAATAAATAATGGATTTTAATCTAAAAAGTAAATATTTAGCTCAGTTGAAAATTAAAATTTTACCTGCACATCGCGTAAACAACATTCCAAATATACGAAAATCACTTGTTTGGTTGTTAATATTTAGTAATCTGAAACTTGTTTTACCAGAACACTGACCTCTTTTAATTTTTTCAACTTGTTAAATTCAGTCGGTGGCTTAAGATTATCAGAAATCATTTAACTGTCTGTAAATAATCGTTTAGCATGACGGTGCTCTTGCAAATTTTGGGATGACATTTCCATTTTTTCAATATTAATTTTCCATAATAGACTCTAATGGCTTGTCGTCTCTTTACTTTAAATAATAAAAAAAAATAACCTAAAAAAACGAAGAAGTAATCAAGATTATGGGCATCGAATGTGCAGTGTAACATTAGTAAAATGTAACTTTGAACAGTTAATAAAACCGATTGTGGTCACGAGATGCGCTACTGACACTAAAATACAAGCCAGCATGATAGGAACAATAATAGCGGTCATTCTGTTCTGATTAGAAATTACGTAATGGTTTTAACAATGGGCCGACTATAATTTAAAGTCCATATTGTGAATAAAAATTCGTTGTGTTAATAATAATAATATTAAACAAGACAGAATTGCAATTGCAAGCATTCCTATAGATTTTCATTTTTAACCCAAGTAGGCCATGGAAATGGAAAAATCGATTTTGATTGTTAGAAAGGTTTAATTTTGTAAAAAAAAGTACGAATAATTAAGCTTGATATGTCTCTAAATTTAATTGAATGTAATATTTTTGAATGTCGTCTTAATTCAAGTAGGCTATGGATTCGACAAATATAAAAAAAATCGATTTTGATGTGCGCAAATTTTAGTTGTGTGCAGATAAGGGCAAAAACTATTGGGAATCGAGCTGGTTTTATGTTAATTTTCTGTTTTTCGATGCAAGTTTGGTCTAATTTTTTGATGAAGGGGAAGTAACACAGTTAAATTCAGTATAATTTAAGATGCTTTTCCTCTTTTTCATTATCATCTTCTTTATTTAATTTCCTGGCTGTTTTTCACCTTCCTCATTTTCTTCTGATTCTTTCCATATTCTTCTCTTTTTTTAATATTTTTTTCTGTTAATCGTGTTTAGCGCCCTTTAATTATTACTTCTTTCGTTTCTCCTTCGTTTTTCTCCTTCCTGTTTCATTTTAATCCTTCTCTTGACGTGTTTTTCTCAACTCCCTTCTTTAATTAGTATTTTCTATCCATATTTTGCCTTTTGTCGTTGATATTTCTTCATTCGCCTTCACGTTTTTTTTTCTTCACCAGCCTCCTCGGTATTCAAGTATTGCCATTTACTTCCAGTTTTTTCCAGATATTTCCTCTTAATTCTTTTAATCATTCTTTTAGCATCCTCCTTTAATTATTATTTTTGGTTCTTCCTCATTTTTCTTCTGGTTATTCCCTCTTCCTCGTTTCCTTTTTATCGTTCTCACAGACTTCTCTTTTCGCACTTCTTTCTCTTCGCCTTTGTCAA
Source organism: Melanotus villosus (assembly GCA_963082815.1). Lineage (NCBI taxonomy): Eukaryota > Metazoa > Arthropoda > Insecta > Coleoptera > Elateridae > Melanotus > Melanotus villosus. Next base: position 10,416,005 of record OY720420.1, read on the forward strand.
CCTCTTTCTTACATTTTTCTTTTTAACCATTCTGGCGGCTTCTTCTTCTACAACTTTCTTTAGTCCTTTAATTAGTACTTTATTCAATTTCATTTTTTAATTCTTACTTTTTTAATTATTTTTCTTTGATTTTTCTGAATCTCCTGCCACGTGCTAATCTCGCACTACGACATTTATTCTGTCCTCGTCTGCCTCAACTTCCTTTTTAAATTATTATTTTCAGTCATTATTTCCTTCCTTTATTTGCTTCTTAATGCCGATTTTGCTTCTTCCTTTAATTTATTATTATGTGATTTTTTAGTTTTTTTCATGCATATATTTTTGCTTCATTGTGTTTTCCGTTACTCCTTCTTTGTATTTTTTCCTTTCTTCTTAATCCTTCTTCTTCTTGGTTTTTCTCGTCTTCTTCTTCTAAATTGTGTGCCATCCAGCCGAATTTTCTAAGATATAAATTAGCAAAACCTTCATTTCGATTAATAAGAAATTCTTCCACCTCAAAAATTCAAAATTTTTCTAAATCGTGTAATATGATTGTTGAGATCATTACGAATGGATATTGTTTCATTAAAATAATCAGGACAAGAAATTTATTTTTAGCGTTTCTCACCGAAGTTTAATATTCCATTTTGACGTTTGTTTCTGGCCATGTTTTGAGTTCTATTCGGGTTTTTTACATGTTAAATTAGGGATGCCTTTCTGTTTTCCAGTCTTCCTCAGTTTATTTTATTTGTTGAGACTTTCAATGGATATTTATTTATTATATACTTCTTATAGGGTATTTCACCACCAGTTGTAATAAAACAAAAATTAAATTAATAAGCCAATAGGAAGTATAAAATGGCAAACTCGTCACAACACAAACCTTCAGAAAATATTTATTCACTAATATTTTCTTTGCCGTGGAACAGTTGGTTAATTAACCTTCCCAATTCTCTGAACAAAATGACAAAAAATCAGTTTTTGGTTATGTTCAACGTGTTATTCGAACCTTGTACATTATATAACGAAAAATTTCGTATTCGTGGCAAATTTTTATTTGTTCTTTTCCTTTTTCATCATTGATTATTGATTTTTGTGAGAAAATTAACCTTCGAAATGTCTCAAAACACGACACAAAGCAGTTCATTGTCGGCGCCAAGCAATTTTTATCCAAATTTCAGGGGTTATCAGTTTTATCGAAGTTTAATGAAATTATTACAGCAGACATCCTGTGCTTTCTAGACGACGACCTTAGACCTTTTTGTCTGAATGATTAAAATTTATTATGAAACATACTTTGTTGAACTTTGTACATCTTACAGTTTGAAAAAGCTGTGGAGATTTTTTTATACATCGAAATCGATGAAGAATTAGAGTAGGCTGTGATTTGCCTTCTGTGATTTTGAACACTGATTGGCCAAAACGTAAACCTAACCTCAAATCTGACAGCTGACATGGTCTGCTGTTGTCACAAATTTATTTGATCGCTGGGTGTATTATTTATGAAGCTTATTTATTTTATTTCCTTTTTTTATTATAGTTTTTTCTTCATTTTATTTCTTCTGACCTTGCACTCTGGCATTCACATGTTTCCTTTTATGTTCATTGCTTTATTTTTCTGAAAGGTAAACGCTAATAATTTTATTATTACTGATATTAGTATTAATTATTTTTTTGGACCTTAGCGAGCGAATTTGAAAAAATTAGGTAAGCTGAAGGATATTCGCCGATTACTTTAGTAATTGCGTATTAGGTATTTATAATAAAACGATCCTGAGTGAAAAACTTGTTTAACAATGCACCAATAGTGCGAGCTGTCGTTTTTATAATGAGCCTTAAAATGACAATTCTAATTGAGATGATACACAAATTGAATATGAACCCACTCGGTGTGAACTTTGGACTTGTAATATTCGTAATTTGAGCGACGTACCTTTGGTCGCGTTGTGTCCTCTTTGATATATTTTATTGCTTGTTTAAATTGTGGTTTTGCGTGGAAAACTTACGATTTTGATATTGGTCCGAACTTTGATCTTTAAGACGAAATTAAATCGGAGTACGATTTATTTTAATTTTACGAAAATTCTTGCCAAAGTTATTTTGTGTTGAATTCTGGTTTTTTTTTGCACTGTGTGTGTTCGAATTTTCATTTCAAAAAGGGTTTTTCGTGTCTGCTGAAGAAATTCGACTGAAACCGTGTCTAGAATTGAACTACGAATGGAAAAGTCGAATTAAGTTTTAATTTCGAAATTCACACTTTGATAATAGTACTAAAATTACCGAGAATTCCTTTTAGAAAAAAGACTTTTGATATCGGTAATTAACCTTAATTGGTGCTTGTTTGTTTACTGGAAACAACCTTCGTTATATTAAAATCCAATTTTCATTAAAAAAAGCTTTGAAATCAAACAGTAGGAAATGAAGTATATTTAAAAGGCTTTCAATTACAAGGTCGAGGTGGATTTTCACGTCATGTTTGAAAGCAGAAAATCTTCAACTTGAAAATTATGCAAGGAATTTGGTAATGAAATTTTGTAACCTGTTATTTTCGGTAAAAATTCTAATCACATTCGTAAAATACCTCACAACTTTTGAGCAATGAACTTGAACCTGAACTGGCTTTAGATAACTTTAAAATTTAAATAAGATTAATTTTGTTTACTTTAAAATTCGATTTTTTTAATTTCTGTACTTTATTTGAGGATTCTGCAAATTTTTCTTCAATAAAAAAGTGTATTAATTGTGATTTACAAGCTTTGAAATCGAACTAAACTCTGCACAAAATGGCCATATATTTATGTATTACTATAACAACTGATTTTTATTAGTTCAAAACGACCAACTGTTGAAGTGACAAGGAAATTAGCCAAGATTTCGTTATTACGTAACTTTGGAAATAAAACAAAGCAGGCCCAATTATTAGTCCCTAAGACACTCCTTTGGTAATTTTTTGCTTTTGCTTTCTTTTAGTTTTGGCATTTATTTTAAAAGTTACAATTTAATGTTTGAGAGCTGACCTATACATTTTAGCGAAATACTTGATAATAGATTAGTTTTGTGACTATATATGTAGTTTGAATAAGAAAACGCATACAAGTGGAATTAATTTAGCGAGCAGACTATGTTGCGAGTCTCTGTCTATGTAAATTATTGTCAATTAAATTATTAACGTCATCCTCATTAAACTCCACGTCGAAATAACTCAAATGTTGTTGCATTACGAGTTCCTTGATGTTCACTTTAGGGAAATGTCAATGAGAAGTGGTGGTTTCTGGTGAAATTTCGGGAGTACACTAAAAGGCCATTGGGTTTACAATTACTAATAAGTTTAAGCATTTTCTAAAAATGTTTGTAGTGTGAATTAGTTCTTAAAAGGAAATTGGTGTGGTTTGCAAGGAACTTTGTTTGGACTGACAATTTTAGGCTGTAAATTAATTTTGTGCTGAAGTTTTGGGATTTGTAAGGCTGATTAAATTTCAAACCTCACAGATTGATTTCAATTAATAAAAATTGAGCTAAATTTTACAGCTTTATTTATTAAAACGAAAAAGCGGCTGTAGACATTGAAGACCTAATTTGGGCGTTTAAATTTTTTAGATTATTTTCAAGGCTTGAAATAAATTAATCTTTCACATACAGAGTTTTATTAGGAATAAATTAATATAACCGTAGGATACTTGGTTCCCGCAAGCCTAGATCTCACCCAGTAAACAAACAAACGTATGAAAAGTCTAGTTTCGACTGGGAAACCATTTTTGAATTCAAAGTTGTTGACTTTAATTATCAATAATTGGTCTGAGGAGCAGATAGATCTCAGGTTCGATGGTTCGATTCCTGAGACTTTCGAAATCCTTGCTGTAACTGATAAAAGATCGTTCGTTTGTTCCAGTGGCGGCTCGTGGCTTGAAATTATGGGGGTGCTGCAGCTTTCGAAATATACTTACATACCAGTAACGATCCTTGATATTTTTAAGGTGCCTTTTATTTTATTTAAGGTGCCTTTTATTTTATTTAAGGTGCCTTAAATAAAACAAAACAAATCGAAATTTTACTCAATTTATAAAAAAAATAAGCTTACTGGAAAATGAAATAAAAAGAATTTTTATTTAAATATAAAATCCATTCTGCGATTTTTAGCTTCACAAAATTTTTCGATCACCTGTTAACACTGGAGCAGCCTTGACCGTCTTCGCAGTGATGTTGCAATCAAGTTGGAAATACGAACTATTTATTATTTAATATTCCTGTTTATATTACACATACCGTCGCCCAAGACGTCCTTGCACAATGATGACATCACACCTAGTTTTTTCGTGGTATTCGCACGTACTATTGTTTTTGTTGGATCGGATGTCCAAGAGCTAAACGGCATGATGCAATAATGCTGAGAGGCTGCCCAGATAGCAGCGTTCGGCCTACTTTTACCATGTATTATTAAAACAAACAAATCGCGGCGGAACGTACACCGAATGTACTACGTTTTGCACACTGCTAAATTTGTCAGCGCTCTGAATGGAATCTACAGCTTCGGTTAAAATAATTCCTTTTAAAAGCGGCTTAATTAATTAAATTTATGTAATAATTATACAAAATATTGAATGATTGTTATATTATTGATATTTTGAAGTACAAATTTAATAGGTAATTAATTTCCGTACTTTGTTCTGGGGGTGCTGCAGTGTCGCAGCGCTTATGGACCAGCCGCCACTGGTTTGTTCGTGCTTCGAAGGCGACTTAAGCCTTTTGACAATCGTTAACCCTGTTATTTATATTGTATTTGTATTTTAATTCTGGGGAGACCTAAGTCTAGCAAGTAGGCCTCTATAGGCCCTTTTTACCTGCCCCTAGCCATCCCCTCAGGCACTCTCACCACCTTCTACCTCGTCTGCATAATCTCCCTCTGTGAACCTCCTACATTCTCTAATGAAAATTAGGATATCAGTCCACGCCAGGGAGTGCAACTCTTCTTTCTGAAGCGTAACCGCATTCTCCCAAGTAGTGTAAGGATGTCTCCTCGGTCCTTCCACATCTCGGGCATTCGGGGTTCTGCTCTACTCCTATCAGAGATAGGTGTCTTCTTAATTTACAGTGGCCTGTCAGGATCCCTATCAAAAGATTTAAGGCTCTTTGGCCTTTTCCCAGTAGCCAAGTTGACTTTTGTAAGTCAAATCCTGCTATGTGGTTTTTAGCCTGCCGACAGCCTCTGTCTCGAAGGCCCATTCGCTGTTACTATACCCTCTCGCTTTTTCGATGGGCAGGGTTAGCTTCCTGCCTGGTGAACGTGCTAAAGGGGCTCGTGTAAGTTTTACTTACGATACGTACGAGCCAAAGCCTAAGAAAAAAGGACTCGGTATTGGGAATTGTTGAGTCTTTGGAAAAGATTGCCTCCGATTGCCTTGGCCTCCCCACGAATCAATTTTCAAAAAGAAGACATCTGCAGATTGCTGCAAATTTCCATAAACTTTCTGTAATTATGTTAGAATGTTTCGAATTGCCCCAGAATACCCCACCCCAAACTGTCTCGGTCCAAAATTGTCCAAACTGCTTGAATCTATCTCTAAAGATGGCCGTAGGCTGCCCCATTAAAGAACATACAGTTTGCTTTAGGGCTTAGCGATTACCATCAGACCTATGATGCTTTAAAAATTAGTTTGATTAAGTCATATGTTGTACAGAAAATTTTTAAGATACTACTTTTTTGCGGAAAAACATTTAAGAAAGGTCAAAAGTTGATTTTGAAATGCGAATTTGGAATTCAAATTTTCATTTGAAGTGCAACATAAAATATAAATCTTGGGGACAGTATTTCTGATTTTGTTTGATGCCCTTGAGTTTGCCTGAATCTTCCAAAGAATCGCTTTTTAAAGATACCTGTCGGACTAGTTAAAAATATGCGGAAGAAACACATTGCCCTAAATTTTCTTCGAATGTTCCGAACTTCCTTGTAATGCCTAAAATTGTCTCAGGGTCAGAATATACAGGAGTAACATTAGATAGCCCTTACGAATACCCCAAAACAAAATTAACAAAAGGTTGTGTTAAGGGTTAACTTTTCGGTTCAATATTATAACTAGGACGCTGAGGCTTATTTTAGATACTTTAATAAAAATCAGTTTGATCAAGCCAGTTGTTTTTTAAATGCAAAGAAGGGATATTTTACCTGTTCTACAGGGTGGCTCTATGTTATACTATTTTAAAAAGTTTCCTCGGCCTCCCCGAAAAACTCTTTTTGAACATATTTCTTAGACTATCTCAAAAAGACAGAAAACAGACTAATTCACCTGTTATACAGGGTGTAACATCAAGAAATTTGGGACGCAGACTGGCTCTGTGTTATACTATTTTAAAAAAGTTTCCTCGACCTCCCTAAGAAATCCTTTTTGGACATATTTGTTAGACTATCTCAAAAAGACAAAAAACATACTACTCAAAATTTCCTTTAACTGCCCCTAAGTTGTCACGTGCTTATTCTGCACTACGACATTTAATAGGGGACGTTGTTGTCCCTAGGCGCGCGGCTAGCAAACAGTGGAGAAAGGGGTTCGGAACGGTAAACCCTTTAATAGGGGTAGTCGTAATCGAGATGAAAATTGGGCGCCACTGCGGGAATCACCCAAAGATGGTTACCAGGAACGTACCGCAGATAGTTCCGTTACCTTACTGAAAGAAAATCACTGGTAGAAAGGCTCACACGCTATACACAAATATTCTAAAGTACACACAACAAACACAAATAAAAGACAATAAAGAATTAACACTGAAATTTAATGAAAGCAAGTAAATATTTAAAACATGACACAAAATGAATTTATAAGTTCTATCTTAATTTATATGAAAAGATGATTAAGGGATGTCATATTTATTCAAGTTAAAAAAAGGATAATTACTACTAGACTCCCTTAATCACAAGAAAAGAATGATGTCAATTACAAAACTAAAGCTAAAAATTCAATTTACAAATAGATACACACATGCAACATGAAATAAGCAATCGCCACGGCAATTCGCAAAGTTTCTAAATATTGATAGCATGATAACACTAAAACGAAGCGGCAACACACACTAGTTGAAGACTTAACACTTGTTGAAGGAATTAGACGAAAGAAAGTATGCTTGAAGTACTTGAATGATTGGCAGTAAATTTAACTAAGGCCTCTCCAGGAGTAAATCACCAAATCTAATAAAACAAACTAGTCAACTGGTTTGCCAACGCTCCTCAACCTTTGCAATGTGAATATTATCACAACCACCTAAAGGCGAATCACAAAGCCTTCACACATTACCACCGGATTAAACAAATTGGCCAGACATCGGCTACTTTACAATACAAGTTACAAACAAAAGACAAAAATAATCAAAAAGCGGTACTTATTAAACTTCAAACTCAACTGAACAACATTGATAGAGGCCTGTCCGCAAGCGGCAATCGTAGGAATTGAAACTAGCGTTGAAACACAAACGGCAAAAGCAGGTGCAGCGTAAAGGGAGAGCAAACTACCTGACGAGATGTTTGTACTTGATCAGAAGGCTTGGGGGTACGTGACGGACGTAAGACGAGGGCGGGGGGGGGGGGTTTGGACTGGACTACCTTGGAATGCCCAAAGCTGCCTCAGTCTTTATAAATTAAATTAAGCAACAAAATTATTGCAAAACTGCAATAAAATAAAAACAATCGGGGCATTTTTGTTTTTTTTTTTATTAAAATCATGATTTTTGCAACCTTGGAAATATCAAAACTCAATTTGGAAGTTAAATTTTCATTTTATCCAAAGTGCAATTTAAAAAATAAAATCGTGGGGAGAAAGAAGGTCCTTAACTTTAACTTAAAATTTCCTTTACCTTTTCAAGAATGCTTTTTGGCCCTCAAAGACGTGGAATACACAGTACCCAAAACTTCCTCAACTACTTTCTTCAAATGTTTTCGACTACGTTGTCTAAGAGTGCCTCAGCTTTAGAATGCCTCTGAATGTCCAAAATTGGCTTAAATAGCCCCTAAGAATGCCCCAATAAGGAACAAAGGGCTGCTCTAGTCGTCCTCCTCTCTGTTCAAAATTACATCCAGCATCCTAAAAACATAATTTCTGAAATAATAAAGTTTATTGTTGATATTTTTAAAATTCGGTTAATCAATTCAAATGTAAAGAAAATTTTGGGAAAACATATGGGATTCAAAATCATAATTTAAATCACGAATTTTTGATATTTATCGTTGATTTAAATCGCGAAGAGAGAAGAAAGTGAAAAAAGAGTCTAAAATGTAATTATTTATTGGCAAAATGAAAACTTATTTTAATAAACTAAATTAAACAACTAATTATGACGAAAACTGGCCAAGACGGCAATAAAATAAAGAAAATTTGTTCAATTAGGAAGTGTTTTACCACTGAAGGTCAGTACTTTTGTGTAATTTGTTTTTGTTTGTTAATTTGTCAAAATCTAAAACCGCTATTTAAATCAATGATTGTTTTAAGTAAATCTCTTGATTTAGATCACGATTTTAATTGTGATATAAATCAAATGATTTAAATCATCTCAACCCTGGTTAAAAGTCAAAAGTTTTGAAATCCCAAAACTCAAATGTGGATGTCCCATTTTATCTAAGGTGCAAAGTAAAAAATAAAGTAGTGCATAGAAGGCTCTCTTTTATTACAATTGCCTTAACCTCTTCAAGAATCCTTTAAGAAAATGCTTATCCTCAATAAGGTGAAAAACAGTATGTCCAAAACTCCCTCAACTCCTGAAATGTTTTAGACTACCTTGCCTAAGAGTGCTTCAGCCATAAAATCCCTCGGAATATCCAAAATTATCTTAAAAGCCGCTTAAAGGATGCCCCATCAAGCAACAAAACGCAGCTTTGGTGGTCTTCTCTGGGTTTAAAATTACATTCAAAACAATAAACAATATAAATCCTCCATAGTCTTTAGTCCAAGGACTGGTTTGCCGCAACAATCTAGTCTTCCATGTTGGAAGCTTTTCTCTTTATTTGTTCATAGTTTTTGCATCCGGCGATTCTATTATTTGTTTGATGTACTGACGCCGAGGTCTTCCTTTAGAGTTTTTACCCTATATTTTGTCTTCAATGATAGTCTTCAGTAATCCATCACGTCCCAGAATATGCCCTATTATTTCTAAGATAAAGTTTATTTTTGATACTTTTAAAATTCAGTTTGATCAAGTCAAATTTGATTTTGAAACGCCAAAAGTCGAATTTTCTCATAATATAAAAAATTAGAAGTAAATAATTTTTTCCACTGCTTGTTCGGTAAGTTGCATTACCATGTGACAGTTCGCCATGTTTGAAGGAGGTGGGTTGATTTTATCATTTGTTAATGCATTGATTGTCATGACGGTAAGGAAGTAAGTGTGATTTTACTTACCTCCTTAGCAAAGTAACTATCTTGAAACCCCAGCGTAAGTAACTGTTGGGTTTTATTAAATCAAATTGGTGACAAATATTTTGTCAAAAAATTGTACACATTTTTGGTGGTAGTTTATACCGGCAGTGGAAAAATAACGTGTTTACGTACCAAGGGATGTAAGTGATCTACGTACTTTGTATGGCAAAGGATTCCAGTGCTATCCCTTGTTACGTAAGTAACAATTATTGATTTTTGTGTAAAATTCTGATAGATTTTCTTCTTGTTCTTTTTTTTCTGATTATTATTATTAGGTTGTTGGCTTGTTTTTCCTTAAAGAGAACTAAATCGATAAACTTTCAGAAGGAGTTTTGATCGGCAAGTTTTCTAAGTCGCCTTTGTACTCTTTTAAAAATATGCTGAATAACCGCATTCGGGCGTAATTATCAAATAATTCTAGTGGTTAAGGTCGAATATAAACGTAAATATTTTCCCTTTCGTGTTGTAGACATTGTACAGAATCAGGTGATTTCGACCTCGGTTGGTGTTTTAAGTTAATTACATAGATTTGACGCATTTCTTGTACTGCTTGCATAATGAAACAGAAGTAACATATATTTTTTCAGCCATTAAATTATCTGTGTTCGTTCACGTGTCGAACATCGGTGTATTCATAATTAAGTTCTAAGTTCGTAGTCCATGTGAAACATAATATTTTCCCAACGTTACGTACGGGTAAACTTGGCTTATCAATTGAACCTTATCCGAAGGTGTCGTACTCCGTGAGTTTTCCCAGATAAGATGTTTGTTAACAGTATGACACCTAAAAACCTATAAAGCGTAATTATCGGCTTGTAGTTTAGTTCTGTTCGTGTTCCGTGTTGGAACTCATTTAACCAATTTTTGGAACTTTTTTTTAGATTACGGTTTGTGCCGAGCTTGAAGTTCGCGTGTGATTTAAGGATTTTTGTTGGTTCTACGAGACGTTTTACAAGATGATCAGCAAGTATGTATTCCGTTTTCACACATTTTAACAGCTTTGAGCTATTAACTTTAACAGTTTTTCGGTTAAGAGTAACGCAAGTCAATAGGCAGAAGTGTAAAAATACTGGTTTTAGTGTTCTTTGACTTTGATTATTTATTAACCAATTTATTTTGTGCTTTTTGTAAGAATTGTTGTAGAATTTGTGCTTAACACATGGTGATTATCAGTAACCGCTTGGAGATTTTGTGGCAATGCTTTGTTATTTAAAGTTGTTTCAGACAGACTAGCCTTTTTAATCGGCGAATTTTGTCGAAATTGGGCCGAATTAGACCCGAAGGGAATTGGAAATTTTAACAATTGGACTGGCGAAAATTGTATGCAATGCAAATTGGCGCAGTTAGAAATTTGAAGAAAAATTCAAGCTCAGGGCCGTATTTGATTGATTTTTCATTTTGAAAAGTTTTTAATTCGCGTTGTGTCTTTAAAAAAGTTAAAACATGTGCTTTTACGGTTTGTTTACTCAGAATCATTCGTGATAAGACGATAAGATTTGAAACAATTGTATTAAATAACCATACTTTAAATAGTAAGTGAGTCATAATTACTTTTATCAAGCGAAGTGGCTTTATTAACTTAATTTATCTTAAAAAATTGTGTAATAATCGAGACTCCTTTGGGTTTTATAATTTTAGATTGTAGGTTTCAAGTAGATTGGCACGTGCTGATTAGTTGAAGGACGTAGACTTTGATTGAGATGATAAACAATTTCAGTAAACTTCTTGAATTTTAATGAATTTTAAAAATGCGAATATAGAACAATTTGTGACGATTTTCTGAATTTATTCTTTATTGGAAATTTACCCTTAGAAGAGTTCAATCCTTACTAACTTGGAGAACTAAAAGGGCGAAGTTCCTGCCTTTGTATCGCCTATTTTAAAAATCCGTTTAGCAAGGAAAATTTGAGTGTTTCGTCAATCAAGGAAGGCCTTGTTTCACTTTTTTAAAGTGATCCTTGGCACCCGCAACCCTTGATCGCGTACAATAAATAAACGAACGCATTTCTATAGAGATACAAATCTGTAGAAACGAACAAAAACGTTTTATACGATCCACGTACGTGAAAATCACATCAATACTTTTTTTTAAAGCAAACTAATTATCAACTATAATGTTCAGGCTTTTCTGGTTTTAGCAGTTCACAGTACTGTAAATTTTTGACCCAATGAGAAATAAATACGTGTTAACTACGCTTGAGACATTCTCTGTGCGTTATTTTGTTAAATAACAACAACACTAAACTTTTATGCTAATTGAATGGTGTCGTTGATCTTTGGTATGTAGTTTGGCCAAGATTTCCTTTCACTTCGTCGTGGTTGTTGACTAATAATAGATTTCTGTGTTAGTTTTCTGGTGCTAATTTTATTTTGAAGTTCACTGCTAAAAATTTCGAGCCGGTTTTGCTTCATTCTTTTTTACAAATCGATCGTGGTCTACTCCGATTTTTTATTTATTTCGTGTTTTTCCTTCATTCGCTTGCTTGTTTCGTTTTTTCTTTCTGCGTTTCTTGTGCTTTCGTTCCTATTTTGTTTTGTCGCTTTTTGATTTTTTGAAGAAATCTCTGTTGTTTTAATTGTTTTTCTACATTTGCTTTCTGTTTTGTGTCTTTTTCCGTGTGCCTTTCATTCATTCTTTTTTGGTTCTTTGTGTTTTCTTGTTCGTTTGCCCATTTTTTGCTTTTTGAAGAAGTAACCATTGTGGCCTACTCTGCCTTTTTTCTTTTCCTTTTACCCTCTTATATCTTTACAGTGTCGAGAGGGTCGAACACACCCATTCAAGTTCTGACAATTTTTTAAATTCATTTGTTGATTTTATTGTTTATTTTTGTATTAAGAAACCTTATGATTAATTGCTTTTCAACAGTTTGAGTTAAAACTATTTAAACTTAATTAACTCATTTCAAAGTTCGTTTTCTTGGATTTTCACTTTCTAAACCGAACCTCTCGTTATCAAGAAAAATTCTTCCATCAAGGAAATTTCTTTTGATTCAACTTTATTTACTGGAGGTCTAGGGCGATGTCCAAATATTTATTTACGTACGTTTGGGAGACATTAGAGGAGTTAAAGTTTAAACCAACAGGATATTTATAGCAAATTTATTGTCTGGCAAAACAAGCGTCGTCAAAAAATAAAAATGCGGGCCAAAAATACCGAATTGTTTTTTTTTTACGTTGCCGAACTGGGTGCATTCTTACGAAATTCTGTTTATTTTTGGAATTGAATTGCTTTTTCGAGTGTCAAGGTTCAGCTGAATTTTTTAATGGTGCAAATCCAGGCAGCTGTTGCTCCTTCAAATGTTTTTAGTAGACCTGTTTTAGAAGTTTTTGAGATTAAAAAGATTCAGTCAAAATTTTTGTATAAAATTTTTAAATTAAATTTATTCAAGAAAGTTCTATGATTCACAAAGCAAGAATGTAATTTTATTAAGAGTTTTTTTGTATCAGAATGTTCGCGATTAAAAAAGGATTTTCCAACAATCTCTGTTAATTACAATTAATTGTATCGTAAACGAGCACTTAATGAGTTCTAAACAAAATAGAAACAATCTTAATCCTATTTACCTTCTTGAATTTTCTACTATGAGTTATTAACTACGTGTAAATTGCGCATTTGACTAGAATTGATTGGTGAAGTTGTATTGTAATTATGTTACCTTCATGTTGAAGTGTTTTTTGTTATAGCTTGCGTAACGAATACTCGATATTTATTTAGATATACAATAAATCCAGCTTGTATTTTTAGCAGAAAAAAATATTATCGGCCGTAAATTGCTGAAGATAAGATAAACGAATATTTTAGATTATTTTAAGAATCATCCAGTTTTTGAACTTTTAAAGGTAAGATTTTGATTTAGTTATATGATTGTGATTACAAAACGTGGGGATTTTATCTTTGAGATTGTCTTCTTTTGTTTTCAAGGCTACTTTGATTAGGGTTTGGAGTTCAAAGTTTTTGGTTTCTGATGGATTTTATAAAATTTTTATCTTTGAAATTAACTTAATTAAGAGCTTAATGTGGATTTCGGAAGTTATATTCTTACATTTATGTAATTAATTTAAGGGTTTTGGAATAAAATTCTCGTTGTAATTCCAATTACAAACCGTTGCAAAAATTAAAAGATTTATTTAGTTTGCTTCGAACTTCTTTGAGGGAGCTCATGTTGAAGACGATAATTAAGGTGAAAATGAAAATTTTTAAAACCCGATATTATTCTGATTAATTTCAATCTTGGGCTTTAAACTTAGGGCTCAGGGCATTGTTTTTAATGTTTAAAGCTCGAGTTTTTTGAATTTCATATACATACTTTTGAAAAATTCTTGAAATTTCCTATTTGTTGTGTTTGATTTTAAAGCCAAAAATACGGAATTTTTTACCTCAAATAATTTTATCTTTGGCCTTAAATTAATTAAAACTTGAAAATCTTTCGAATATAAATTTTAATTTAGATTTGTATTTTTATTTAAAGCCTTCACAAAGATTTTTGAAATTTCTTGTGATTAATAAGTTTCATTTGTTCTTCTTTAAACGAAACCCTTTTTACTCTATTAGAAACATTTTCTTTTGTTTTCCTAAATAACTTTATGAAAAATTTTAAAAACAGTTATTTTTTACTCTGATTAAAAGGGTTTTGTATTTTAATGTTAATTTTTTTTAATTTCATACGTTTGAAAAAAGTCTTGAAATTTTATTTTTTGTGGAGTTTAATTTTGAGACTAAAAATTCTGACCTTTTCCCGCCCTGAAATGTTTTATTAGTTTTCAAAAAAACGTTCTTGTGGCTTGTATTTTTAAGATTTCTTCATAAAATAACAATTTATTTTCTATGGCTTTAATCAAATTTTTCAAGTTTACAATTTGGTTTTTCATATTTGCACTTACCAATTTTTAAGATTTCAAAAAAATAAAGAGATGTTGACTTTTCTATTTCTTATGGGATCAATTTCTGACTTGGACTCGAATTCAAAGGTTTGTTTTCAAACTTCATATCTCGATTTTTAAATTGCAGAAAATTTTCGAAATTTCCTGTTTGTTTAGCTTAATCTTCAAACTAAAAATTCAGACCTCTTCATCCTAAATAATTTTATTTTTGATCTTAATTAAAACATTCAAATCTATGGTATCTAGTTCAAAATTTTGAAATTTCTTGTAGCCTTGTACTTTTAAGTTTTTACTATAAAACTAGGAATTTTCATTTATTTTCCATAAATAGTTATAATCAATTTTTAAAGTTCAGGTTTTAAAGTTACCCATTTTTAAACTTCAGAAAATTTAAGGAGATTGGCGGGAAACCGAAACAACTATCGAGACAACTATAAGAAATGGATAGAGGAGGACCCAACACCGTAATTAAATGGGAAAGAGAAAGAAGAAGGAAATTTAAAAAATGCTCGACTTTTCCATTTCTTAAAACCATATTGTGATTAATTTCACTCTTGGGCTTTAAAATGTTCAATTTTTCGTATTCAGAGTTTTATTGTTCTACGTTCATATCTCGATTTTGTCAATTTCAGATACTTTTGAATTTCTTTTATTTTGCTATATGTTGAGCGTAATTTTGAAATTAAAAAGAATTTGGATCTTCCCACCTTAGTTAAAACTTTCAAACTTTCCAAAATTGTAATGAGGTTTATTTTTCTTAAAGTTCAGAATTTTGTTATTTAGGTTTTTCAAAATTTTAAAAATGCTTGAAAGTTCCATTTCTTGAAACCAGATATTGTCTGCTGTGATTACGTGATTAGTTTCATTCTTGGGGTTTACAATCTTAATTTTTTAAATCAGAGCTTTGTTTTTAGTATTTAAAACTCGATTTTTTAAATTTCAGGTATTTTTGGAGAATTGTTCAAAAATTTTCCTTTTTGTTGGGCATACTTTTGAAACCAAAAATTCTGGGCTTTTCACCCAAAATAATATTTGACCTTAATTAAAACATTCAAATCTTTCGAATTTAAAATTTGGTTGTCCAAAGTTTATTTTAATTAAATTTTTAGAGTTCGGAATTTTGTCTTTCAGGTTTTAAATTACATATCATTTTTTTTAATTTCAGAAATTTTAAAAATGCTTGACTTGTAGGGGTATTTCTTAAAACCAAACCATATAATTATTTTTACTGTGAATACTTTTATTTCTAGGTTTTAAAACCTACAATTTTTCGAATCCAGAGCCTTGTTTCTCTACGTTTCAATTTCTATTTTGTAAATTTCAGGGCGCATTTTAAAATTCTTGAAATTTTCCTATTTGTTGCGCTTAATTTTAACACCAAAAATGTTGAGTTTTTCACCCCAAATGATTTAATTAAAACTTTCAAATCTTTCGAATTTAAAATTTAGTTTCCCAAAATTTTGTTTTTTAATTAGAATTTTCAGAAAAAAAAACAAGTTTCTTGTGGTTGGTATCTTTTAAGATTTCTTTACAAAACTAAAAATTTGGATTTATTTTCTATAAATAGTTTCAATCAAATTTTTGAAGTACAAGATTTTGTTTTTAGGTTTGTTTTAAATTTACCCATTTTTTAAAATTTCAGACAATTTTAAAAATGCTTGTTTAAAACCAGATAATTAATTTGATTCTTGAGTTTTAAGATCTCTTCAGAGCTTTGTTTTTTAATTTGACAATCTCGATTTTTTTCAAATTTCTTATACTTTGGATACTTAGTTCTTGAAATTTTCTTATTTGTTGAACTTAAATTTGAGACCAAAATTTTGCTTTTCACCCCCCAAATAATTTGACCTTAAATGACACTTATCAAATTCAAATCTTTCTACTAAAACTAAAACATTTTCAAGTTTTAAATTGTCCATTCTTAAAACTTCAAAAAAAAATTTAAAATACGTAATATATTTTCACTCTGATTAATTTCATTCTTGGGCTTCAGTTTTTCGAGTTTAGAGCTTTGTTCTCCAACTTTTAAATCTATAATTTTTGAAATTATCCTACTTTTGAGGTTAATCTGAAAACAAAAGATGTTAAATTTTTCACCACAAATAACTTAATTATAGCTAATCTTTCAAGTTTGTCGAATTTATAATTTAGTTTCTCCAAATTTTAATTTTTAATTAGAAGTTTGAACCGGCAGTACGGCAGAGTGGAAGTGCACGTAATACTGAAATATAGAAAGTTAAGCAAGGGCCTCTTCGGCCAGAACTTGAATGGGTGACCGCTCTGCTAGCTTGGTGTGTCCGGCCCCCTCGACACTAATGGTTCAAGAGGGTAAAACAGATAGAAAAAAAGAAAGAACTAGAATTTTCAGAAAAAAAAAATAGAATTCATTATAGAACTAAATCGATTTATTTTTCTTAAATAAATAAATACAGATATTTCTATTTCTTAAAACCATATAATTTTATTTATTGTGCTTAATTTCAGTCTTGGGCTTTAAAATCTTTTAAAATTTTTCGTGTTCAAAGGTTTGTTTAAGTTTAATTTTGAAACCAAAAATTCTGTCCTTTTCACCACCTTAAATAGTTTGATCTCTCGCTTTAATCAAAACTTTCAAATTAGGACTTGGTTTTCCAAAATTTTTATTTAAAAGTTTTGAAAAAACTTCTCCTGGCTTGTATTTTGAAGATTTCATTATAAAATTAAAAATGTTGATTGCTTTCAATTATTTCAAACGAATTCTCGAAGTTCAAAATTTTGTTTTTTAGGTTTTAAATTAAATTGCAAAAAATTTAAATAATACTCTACTTTTCTGTTATAAAACCATATATTTTTTAGTCTGATTAATTTTATTCTTGACCTTTAAAATCATTAATTTTTTCAATTTCAAATGCTTGTTTTTGGATATTTAAATTTCAGATAGTTTTGGAAAATGTGTGAAAATTCCCTGATCGTTGAATTTAATTTTAAAACCAAACATTCTGAGTTTTTAACCCCAAAATTATGCCAACTTTAACCCTACTGGGAACGTTTCTCAACTTTCCAAGTTAAAAATTCTATTTTTCACAGTTTTTCCTTTTAAAAAATTTCAGCAAGCATTTGGAAGGTTTCTTGTTTATTTAAATTGAAAACCACAACATATTGATATTAAACCACCCCGCCTCCGCCCGAATTATACGGTCCTTGAATTTAAGTCGAAATTTTGGCTTTAAATTTTAAATCGTTGTTTTTAAAATTCCAGATAAAGTGTCCTGATTATTATTATGTTGATTTGATTAATCAAAAATTTTGATTTTTCCTGAAATGATTTTTTCTGAAATTAAATACTTTGTTTTCTCCCTCTAAATGGTTTCAATCTTAACCATCAAACTTTCAAGGGTCGTCCCGTATCAACTAAGGTTTTTTAAAACTAAAAATCTATATTTTTTTATATACTGATTTTTCAGAAATTCAGCCGACTTCATAAAAGAAAACTCCCAAAACGATTGAATCCTTAAAAATTGAACCTCTAAAATATGAACAATTCAAACAATTCACTTAACACGCCCTATATTAAAATAAGTAAGGAAAACAAGACTTAAATCAGCCCTTTTGAACGTTAAATCTACGCCTACTAGATGCGCTTCTGTAACTTGCTTGTGTAACATTTAAGTCGTAGCAATTCCGTACTACATACGGGGAAATCAATAGATTTTATGTGGGTTAAATTTAGTAAACAACACTTTATTCGCCCTTTCAACAAATTGGTATGATAAAACCTGTTAAATATTAATCCCTCAATTGAATAGAGTAATTTTGAAAGCCTCAGCTTAAAATCTTATCAGCTTAAAATATTTGCAAATTTGCATTTAAAATAAATCGGTTGATTCGAATTTTAAATTCGATTACGGAACTGAGACTTTTAAGGCTTCAAATGCAACATTTATGTTCAAATAAAAAAGGCCATGGTTAAGAAATCACCGCAAGCAAACGTTTGTTGCTTCAAGTCGGAAAAAAACCTAGACTAAAAATCACAAATTGTGGCAGTATTTTGTTAAGTTTCAGACCAAGTAATTCAAGACTAATTGAATTTGACGTACAAAACGCACTTATTCAGAAGCTTTGTGGACACTGAAATGAATTAGAAATCACGAAAATAGCCAAAGGATAATTTTATAAACCGGCCATGAAGACATAATGTAACGTGTGATCAAAAAATATTGCAGTTTCAGGCGGCCGTGGATCGTCAAGACTGTGTTTCTTCACTTTACGCTTCCGAACAAACAAACCGTTTGTTTTGTTTACCAGAAAAGATGTTTTAGAAACATTACAAGCGAACTAATTCATGCTTAAGTGTCAACTGATAACGTTTTGTAAACATTTTATTAATGAATTTCCAGTGTAAATTTTCTTTTAATTAAATATGATATACCAATTTACATGACTGACAGCTTTTAGTTAGATTAGTGTGCATCAATAAACGTCCAGCGTTTTAACACACATTCCAAGGCCGTCCATACTTTTGACTTTTTGATCACACGTTATAATTTCCGCACGAATAACAAAAACACGGGTGCGCGATTTTTTTAGGCAGGAATTATCTCCACGATTACACTGTTAAAAATAGAACCTCATCGATTTTTTTTTTTAAACTGACCCATACAACAATTAACACGTTTTACGCGAGCCTCACGCATCGAATAATAAAATTTACAACACGTGCGTTTTCCATTCTTTATCCTATAATTGAATCAAAGTGAAATAAATAGGTCCAAGGTTGTGGGTGTGTATTTTTGTTAAGTCCGTAGTTCATTTATTATTAGAACCTTTAATATTCGCCCGTCGAAATAAAAACATTTTACGTAATTGTTTTCGTAAAAACACGCGATTTTTCCGAAAGAGTAATTAGTTGGATGCCTGATTTTCCGCCTGATTTCCAGGCTTGTTGTTATTGTTTGTTTTGTTGTATTATTATCCGAGCATATGCTTAATAAAAATCATATCTGCAATAATATTATTTACGAGTAACAATGATAATAGTAACACGAACGGTAATCCATCCCGTGACTGATAGGGAAGTCATGCAATTTATGTCATTATCAGAGATGATATTTTACCGTTTAATGATATGAGAATGGCCCTTGAAAGTTTTAAGGTCAAGGTTGAAATCATTTAGAGGAAAATGTAATAAAATTATGTTAGTTTTTGTAATTGTTTTAATTAGTAACCCCCTCAACACTGTAAAGGTATAAGAGGACAAAAGAAAAAGAAAGAAAGAATTAATAAAACATTGGAAAAAGGGGACAATATAAAGAAAATCAAAAAAGCGAACTTGAAAGATTAGGAAGGATGAAACCGTTATTCTTGGTTTGAAACTTCAAAAACTTTCGGGATTATTTGGAATTGAATGAATGATATAAGAATTGAAAACCACCATTTTGAATTTGAGGATGAAAGTTGCTTGGGAAAAATAGGTTCATATTTTTAGATTTTGAGTTTATCATTAAAGATACAATTATTTTAAGGTGCACAGGTTAGATTTTTTTGTTGTAAATTAAATGGAAGAAACAAGAAAGTTTAAAAATAGTTTGGAATTTGAAAAATGAAGATTTAATCGTTGAAAAACGCACCTTTGGGGTCAAATTCAAAAGTTCTTAGATTAAGAATCAAATTAATAGAATGGAGTGGTTCAGAATTTTCTGAAATTTAGATCCCGAAAAATGAATATCAAAATTTTTAAAGCCGAGGAATTTCATTTAGGAAAAATAAAACTGAATGTTTTTGTTATGTCATCGAACTGTAAAAATAGGAATCATAAAATTTTTAAACTTTTCTGACGTTTCACCAATAAAAATTTAAATTTTCAAGCAAACTCTGGACCTGGAGAAATTCAAACTTTTAAAGGCCAAGAATGAAATTATTAAATTAAAATTAATTAGAATAAAACCAGAACATCTGTTTTTAAGATATGGAGAACTAAAGTTTTTTTAAAGCTGAGGACGAATAAAACAGCATTTTTGGTTTTATATTCAAATTTTTAAAATTGAGGAATTAAATGTTGAAGAAAAACCAGCATTCGAACTTAAAATTCAACAGTTTATAGGCCAAGAATCAAATTAGTAAAGTAAAAACATTGTACATATTTCCAATTTTAAGTATTTTTTAAAATGTCCTGAAATTTAAACTCAAACTTTAAAAATAGGAAACAGAACAAAACTATAGCCAAGGGTGATTACTGATTATTTAGGAAAAATAAATTAGATAGAATTATTCGTTTTAGAATCAATGTTTAAAAATAGAAATCACAAAAATTTTAGAATTGTCTGAAATTTTTCCAGTAAAAATTTAAATTTTAAAACAAACTTTTGAACTAAATTTGTAATGAAAGTCGAAGGTTATTTGGAGAAGATCAGAACTTTTGAATTAATAATTATTTGAAATTTCATAAAATACAGATTTAAGCATTGATAGGGTTGTGCCTTGGTCAATTGATCGGTCAATTGACTGGTCAATTTGACCACGGTCAAAAACTGTGTGGTCAAATTCACTGTCAAATGAATTTAAAAAATTAAAATGGTCAAATGAGCGGTTAATTGACCTAAAAGTTGTTGACCGGTCAAATGCACAACCCTAAGCATCGAAGACAAAAATTTTAACTTGAAGAATTGTTCTTCTTCTGTATGTTTTCCTTGTGCCTTTGGACGTCGGATTTGAGATGTGTATGTGCCTTATCCTTCATCTATCCATTTCCTCCTGTAAGCTTTCATTTGCTTCATTTCTTCCCAAGTTTTTCCTCTCCTAGTTCCTATTGATTTCAAGCTGTCCTCCATTGTTTTCCTGGGCCTTCATTCTTCCCTTTGTTTCTATTTTTTTGTCTTTGGTTAATCTTGTATCTTTCATTCTACAAGTACAGCGCGCCGAAGCAAACATGAGAGTCGGAAAATATGCGAACTATTTTATTTAAAATATTTTAAGCGGCAAGATATTCAACCAATCACGTAAGAATACTTAGTTCGGTACATCCATAATCAAAATTACGAGTTGTCAAATTTGTATCGTACTTGACAGCTGTATTTCTATTTCATAATAATTCGTTTTACAATCATAATAATTCGTTTTACAATACGTCATTCCATATTTTATCAAATTATCAATCATTTATTTTAACTCCACGGTCTTATTTTCTTATATGTATAGTTAGAACTACCGCCGAAATCCTTTTTAACCTGAATGTACGCTGAAAACGACTGCAGCTCTCGCCACGCCTCCGCAGCTCTCTTGTTTGCTTCGGTCAGCTGTACATGTCCAAGCCATTGCAGCTGCATCCGTTCTACCTTTTTTTACCATTGATTCCTGCTTCACCACTATCCTTAAATCCTCATTTCTGCGCCCAAACTTGAAGAATTCAATAGTTTAAAGATCTCCAAAATAAAATTAGTTATTAGGACAGCAAATAAATTGTGGTTGTACAACCAAATTTGAAAAATAGGAAAATTCTTTTCTAAAATTTTTCAAAATAAAAATTTTTTACTTTAAAGGGTCGAACTTTGAACTTGAAAAATTGGAAAATATTTGGAGGAAAAGGTAAAAACTTTTGATTTTAAAATTATATTAACAATTTGAAAAGGATTAAATTGTTTTGGGCTGAAACGCTCAGAAGTTTGTTTGTGAATCAAGAATCAGAAATTTTTCAGTATTATCCAAAATGTAATAAATTGATATTTGTATTTGAAAGACAAACACCTGAACTTGAAAAATTCAAACCTTTAAAGGGCAAGAACGAAATTAATTACAATAAAAATGTTCTTTTAAAATATTGGAAAGTCAGCGTTTTTGACTTAGATTCCTACGAATGAAAATAGGAAAGTTAAACTCTGAAAACCAAAATTTCAAACTATAAAAATTCGAAAGTATTTTAAGCCGGACATGATTCGGCAAAATAAAGCAAAATTTTTGGTTTTATAGTTACTGTTTAAAAAAATTCCCAATGAATTCGAAAGATTTGAAATTATTTTGATTTTAAAATGATATTTAACTTTAAGCCAATCGATAATTTCTCAACCTTAATAATTTTTAAAATTGTGGATGTAAACATTGAAAAACAAAAAATTAAACTTGAAGAAATCAAACTACGTAGTAAAAAGTCAAAAATAAAATTAGTTAGGATACAAGAAAAAAAGAAAAACTAATTTCTGGCTAAATTTAGTGAATTTTTAAAAATAGGAAAGGTCGAGAATAGTTTATAATGATATTTTAAAAACTGCAGCTACAAGAAATTAAAAGTTTTTCTGAAAATTTGAAAATCAAAAGTTTGAAAGTTCGAAATAGGTACAAAAATTTGAACTAGAAAAGCTCGATAATTTAATCAGAGCTAAATATTAAAATATTTGGAATAAAGAATTTAAATCCGAAAATTAGGAAAACTCCACTATTTTCTAGTGCTTCTTGAGATTTAAAAATGGATAATTTAAACCACGAAAAAAAAATCAATAGTTTAAAGGTCCAAAATCAAATTTAGTAAGTGTAAATTGGAACGTTTGAGCATTTTTTAATTTTCTGAAATTTTGTAAATGAAAGTCTGAACTCTAATCTAAATTTGTTTTACTTACAAAATTGGCGATTTTCTTATCAAAAAAAAAGAAAATTAATCACAGTTTTTACGCCCATTAAAGTTTAATTTTTTTGAGGCTTCTAAAGAAGCCTTTTTTAATTATTTTAGGACAGAGTTGAGAAAATTGTTTAAAAATCCTTACTATCAACGAAGGAAACATGTTTTTTTTATCACGAAAGGCAACAACCTAAGTTTATTTATATTAAAAAGTGAATCATACATATTTCTATGATAAGAATAACGTAACATAATCCTTTGTGTTTAAAATTCCTGAATATGGCTGTAACTGTATCATTCCCGAGTTTTACTAATAATAACAGTCCAAAGTCCAAAGATCGCATGTAATTAACAGATAAATAAAGAATTAATTCTTCAGGTTATGTTTCCTGAAATATCTGTCTTATCATCCGAGCTTTTACAACTTTTATTTATTTCCCATGAAATAAATTATATACTAAATTTCAGTTTGGGTTAAATCAAATTTTTTTACTTTAACTGTGGTTAAATAAGTTTGGTGCAAACGGCGCTTAATTTATCAAAATTCACATTTTAATTTTTCAAATAGAACACCCCGGCTGTGAGCACGATTCGAACCCGTATCTTTAGATTCCAAAACGGACATCGGCCCATCAATTAACTTAACGTTTGTAACGTAGACATTTCTACTAAATTCGCGTTAATTTGTAATAGCAAAAGCTTTAAATAGCGATGTTTTTTGTAGGAAAACTTAAACTGATAACCTCTGTAATTATGTACAAAGTTATAAAATCTCGATGAGTATTAATTGTAATCGAACTGCAATGACTAATCTGCCACTAGTAAACTTTTAAAGATAACCTATGCCTTCGTAAAATTGCTTGATTGCGGGGACTTTGCAATTCGTAAACTTTGACACGATCCCGTGCCGATCGTATGGTTGCTGCTTGGAAACAAATAATTTTTTTAATGATTAGGGATTTTTAGTTTTTTTTTGTTTTAATGTCTTAAATTTACACGAGAAATCTGCCTTTGAACGATTTTTTTAGGGTCTTTGATTTTTCAAAAGATTTTATTGTGTTGGAAGTAACCTAAAATCGAATGAATTTAATGACAACATTGAGGTCCTTGGTATCCGCATGCCTAGATTTCGTTCGTTAGTTAGATAAACAAGCAAATTTTGAATTTTCCGTGGACCCTAAGCGTAAGCCTAATCTCAAATCTTTATTGTGCGTTTGTCTTGTAATTTTAACCCCTGTTTAAAAATTATTCGACAATCGCTATGATCCAATACATTTATAAACAGAATAGGCCATGCTTATTAAAAACAGTTGGTAACATAGAGTGCCGCAAATTTGACAAGTGAATTGTCAAAACCTAACCTCAAACCTGACAGTTAACAGTTTGTGCTTTGTGTTTCACCCATACTAATCGTGTAACAAAAACTCATGGCCTACTTTAATTAGAAACTATTTTTATTTTATTAGTCCATTAAAAACAAAAGATTTCAAAAATGCAGAACAATCCGGAAACTTGCAATATGTTTCTCTTTAAGCCTGAAATGCACGACTAATTAATAAAAATAATTCTAATAATTAAACAGAATTAATTTTCTAAAACTCATTATTTTAAGAACATTCCGCAAATGGCTAAAATTTTCTCCTTTAGGTTTCCAACCGGAATATTTTTCCAGACCGGTAATTAGGGCAAATTCTTCTTGAAATGCAATGTAATTGTGTGTTAACTGTTAACTTAATGTCTGTTATTAACAGCACCCGTTTTCTGATTTGTTCTGTTACATTTCAGAGAATCAACAAGATGTTTGTTGACGATAAAATGTGAGTATATTAACATGAACGCAGCCTGTTGCACGGTTGCATGTGCATGATTCGTTTAATTGCACGATTTTCTATTAAATATTAATTAAAATAATTCAATGTTAAATGTCTCCTTTGATGGAATTAAACTTCTTGTGAGAACCCAGTATGTGCTTGAAACACCATGTGATCAAACTTCTTGAACGAACCCCCGTATGTGCTTACGAAATTCTTGTCGCAATTGTTTAAATTTTATTTTACACTGCTTTTTTCTATTCTATTATGTGTCTTATAGTATCTGTAGTACGCAAATTCCATTGGCGTACCTATATTTTTCTGTTCAGTTAAAGGAATTATATTTTAGAACAAATGAAAACGGATTATATAATATGAAATCTCAGAAAATACAAGGATTTTCTTGTAGTTAAAAGAAAGTTGTAAAGGGGTTTCCTCGAATGCTTGAATGCCTGAAGACGAAAATTGCATTCCGGGTTTCTCAGGAATCTTCCACATTGTTGCAAAGAAATCTGCGTACTTTGTATTCAATACATTTACCCAGGCCTTAAAAATAAAGTTCAACGTAATATTAATTAAGATTATTTGTTTATACCAAAGATTGTCTGTAAATACATAATGGTGTGATCGAGATCAAAAGTTCAAATGGCACGAGAAAGTGGCGTGCTCCCCGAGAAGGAACTGATTGGTGTCATCCTGGTAATGAAACCAGACAAGGGCAAGGAGTAAACTCGAGTTTGATTTATCAGTTGTTGGGGTCAGCAATTAACTTTTATTTAAATATAGATACACAATTCTGTTGTGGAGATCCGTTTTCTGTTACCTTTGTGCTGTTTACTTGGTTTTTTCTTATCGGAATTGTTTAGGTTTTTGTGTAATAAGGTGTTGAAATGTATTTAGGGATGTTGGAACGACATCAAGGCGACCTTAACTTTGAAATTTTTGATAATCTGAAACACTACGTGCAGTGTTTCATGAAACGATTGCTTTGGGACTATATTTAACCCCAGCAAAATATGAGTTGAAATAGGGGTTTGGTCAGTTTGTCCGATGTACGCTTCCTCGCACTTACAGGTGTTTTCTTAAATTCCTCAATTAAATAGTTAATGGAGCCGTGATTCTGTTTAATCTCCTATTAAATTTCAGTCATTACAAAAAGAAGGACAAATCAATCTATATGTGTACTGAAGCATGTAAATTTGAATACAGGCAGTTCCATTTCCGTTTTTCGTCATAGACTCGAACGGATTTGCAACCGTATAAATTCCAAAGACGGCGACAATGACCTTACAGATTTAGATCTTGGAATTTTTTTACTAAATGTGTTTGCTTAATCATTGGATAACTTTAAATGAGCTGCTTTGTAAATGCATTCGGGTTTTGCAAACAATCCATTATAAGCTTGATTAAACAGATTTTTCCATGGGGAAATGGCGCCCAAGCGGAGATAAAAGGTGTTTTTGGGGAAAATTTTCTCATCAACTAATAATTCCATTGTTTAAAAACAAATATTTTGTCTCTTCTTTTCCTTTATAAATATTTTCACTAATTTGTTGGAATTTCTGGAACTTGGTCTTTAATACCTTGTTCTTCGAAAATTTTCAAGTTAGTATTTGCTGAATTACACTTGAGTCATGGAACCTTCATTCACTTAGAAAAAAAAACAATAAAATTTTGAGAAACTGTCTTCAAACAATCATTATCACTTTTGTGAGAGTTAATTCTGGAGGCTGTTTTTCTTCGAAAATTTTCAGATTAAAATCTGAAGAAACTGTTTTCAAACACTCATTATCACTGCTTATGTTTGGTTATAATTAGTAAATAGGCTATAAAAAGTCAGAAAATATTTACAATTTCGTTAGTATCGAACGTCATTTAGAGTTTTTTGAGTTTTGTTTATTTAAGGGACATTAATATAAATTTATATTTCCGTTGGTTTTGTTTAGTTTTTTCTTCTTCATTTCCATTCGGGATTCCTCGACATTTGCTTATTTTTAGTTTAAAATTACGTTTAAATTCTTGAGCAAAATTTGGCCTTTTCGTCGAAATTTCTTTTAATTGTTTTAACTTTGGCCCAAATTCTTAAGGTTGGAATTGTCCTGCGATACGCCACCGTCTGTAGAAAAGTCGAAATTTGGTTTGTAAGGTCTAAATTACACCCTCTTTAATTCAATTATTTTGTAAACATAAAAATCCTGCATTTCATTGGGATTCCTACAATCAGGCAACGTTGCCTGTTAAATCTAACAGACTGGCAGATGATATAACCCTATAACCCAAAATTGCCCAAGCTTTCAAGTCCCAATTCGCAAGATTTAATTATTAGTGATTAAATCAAACAATCCTTCAGTGAATTCTTTGTTAAATTTTCGCAAATTCAATGAATATCCTGAGTTTGGAATTTTTCACTATCGTCAGTGTTACTTGCCAAATATACTGGAATAACCAAAAGCATAACCTCAATTTCTAGGTTTAAAAGGCCCGATTTTCAGAATTTTTAAGGGCTAAATTGACGAATTCCTTCCTAAATTCTCTGTCTTGATAAAAGTCTTTCCTTTTAGTGGAATATTGGTAGTCAGGCAACGTTGCCTTTCAAATCTGTCAGAAAGACGGACAACATCATTTAATTTTCGCATGCTTTAAGTGTCCAGTTCCCACAAGATTTAATTATTAAAAACTAAGTTTAATTAACATTTTAAATTTTGAGTTTTAATGAACATCTCGCGTTTGGCGTTTCATTTGGGATTTTGACTAAATTACCTGCCACGTGTAACAAAATGACAGAAAACATCACCTCGGTTTACCGAATTTGATTTTTTTGAAACTAAATTCGGTAATTTTTAAGCGAATTCCTTTACAAATTCTTACATTTCATTGGGATTTTACCAATCAGGCAACGTTGCATGTTAAAGCAGGCAAAGTTATGGAAGACAACCTCAATTTCACAGGCTTTAAAAGCGCAGTCTGCAAATTTTGATTATCCAAGGACTTCTATTCTTGGGCAGATTATTTTTTAAATTGCTAATTTTGAACATTCGACGTTTAATTGGGAATTCTGAGAAAGTTTGTTAATTTTGGCCACAAATGTGTGTTTTAAAGGCGCAATTTACTGAATTTGATTTTAAAGACTATTCTTTTAAAAATTCTGGCAGTCTTAATGCAACTCCTGCATTTCATTCAAATTCCATCAGCGTTGTCTCTCGAATGTCACAATTTTATAATCTAAAAGCCCAATTTACACAGCAAAACCGTTAAACGAGCATGGCCAACTAGATGTTAAACTGAATGTAAGTTGACTATATTTGCCGGTGCTTTGTCTATAAAATTTTTTTTTAAATAATTTCCCATCAATATTATTAAGTTTATGCATCAAAATAGCAACGAATTTTGAAGTTTTCTATTATCCCAAGGCATTAAATCCGAAAAAAATACTTTCATATTTTCATTACAAGTTCTTCTCTTCGTTTTCACCGAGTGTTTATTTTGCAATTACTGAAATATTAATATTATCCCGTAGTAGGTGAAAGGTGAAGGTTAAAACCTGTCAATATTCATCAAAACCTTGAAAAGTTCCACAGTTCTAAAAGGCCGATAATTTAATAAGTTTAAAATCCGGACGACCTGTCAGTTTTATCACGACCAATCAAACTTGTACTCCATTTTCAAACTTTGATCGATATTCGAAACTTCAAGTGAATTAACAATTAATAGCGTTGCGAAGGTCACCAGAGATAAAACAGAAAATCACCGAATAATCGAATTAACCGGTAATTAAAATACCTTTTGTGTTTTTTTGATGTGAAGCTTGGAAACCGAAGATAACAACAAGAGCGATAAGAATGAGGCACAAAAAAAACTTTTTTAGTTCGTTACTTAATTATTTACTTAATTTGCTAATTAATTATGTTAATGTTTATGTCAGATTTGTTTAAATTAATAAATTTTATCGGTCGTTTTCGAAGTTTTGGCAACAATCGCACGAAACCCAAAGGATGTCACATTTTTGCATCGTGGATTTGGGGCCAAACTATCATCGTAAACCCAGGTACATTGAAAACAAATCTGTTATCATTATCGGAGTTATCAGTGACCTCTGCCTGAACAACTGTACCCCTTCTGATGGTAAAAAGCCACATTTTGTTAGTGTTGCACTACAGACGTAGTTTGTTCGTGCTACGGTCTTCAAGTAAATTTTCTAATAGTCTTGTGTGTGTGTTCGTTTTTTAGGGTTTCTTTTGAAAATTAATTTTTTATATTGGCCTTTTGGAGGATACCCCAGATTAAAGATGTATTTAGGGTCAGTATATTTTGTTAAATCTTGGATTTTTCTATTTTTTTTCTAAATTTTTCTTAGTTGTGGTGATTAGTTAATAATGATTCATATTTCAGCAGAGTTGTTTTTATTAACGTAAATACCAACCTTCAATTTTCCGGTAATGTTCTATATTTGTTTGCAGAAATATTTAATATGTGAATATCACGCGAACCGGAAAAATATTTGCTCAGAAAATTAACGCAAATTTTTGCAAGGCGTAAATGTGGTTCTATGAATTAAAATTTCCCATACCCGTCGCTTTGTTTATTTATTAATTTACAATCCAAGTTTCTGTAGATTTTTGGCAACTTGTAAATATTTTTTTTTTTGATAATTTTTTCTGTAGCTTTTTAACAATTTCGTAAATAAATTTTCCGATAGCTTTTAAGTAAACTGAATTCTGTAGCTTTTAAGTAATTTCTTTGGTAGCTTTCTGGCGATTTTCGAATTTTCCGTCCTTTTTATTTACCGAACGCCCCCCGTATAATCGTATTTTTCTGATTTTACAGAAAACTTGCTGCATAAGTGCCTGATAAGGGTTTTTATTAATAGAATAAAAGCCTTTATCCTGATTTTTAACATTTACGATTAGATTTGTCAGAAACTTACGAAATTAATTGTGTAAAAATCTACAAATTGATGCGTGAAACTAAAGGTTTTTCAATCTGATTTTGCTCTTGAATTTTAATTTTATGTTTTTGATATGTTACGTCACAGGCTTTGTTATATATTTAAAAAAATATATACATAATTATTTAATTCGAATTTCTGCGTTTAAAAAGCTACAAAAGCGGCGGCGTGTTTAATGTCATTACTATGGCAACGTTTATTTTTTTAGCATTTCAGTTCAAATTTGCTTTTGTGTAGGTGGAAAAGCGAAGCCCTGCGGCTTGAATATCCACAATTGTTGCGTTTTTTTTATTTTCCGTGAGTTTCGCCTAGCTTTTGACTTCGGAAAAGAGGATCTTAGTAGGCTTGTTCGTCCCATTCGCTGATTTCAGTTTATTGCATTCAATTATTTCAATATTATTCCATTTGTTTGTAAGTTTTTCAACCGGTTTCAGGTCCATTTTGGGGGTTTAAAAGCCAATTTAACTTGGCATGAAGGTACCAAACCAAATTCACACAGAATTAATTATTGTTTTGTATGTTCAACCAACCGTCTTAATCTTTTTAAATGCCTTTCTACGTTTGCTAGTTGTAGTTGGTGGCCTGAGCTAATACATGTCTTTGAATTCTCATAGCAAGCTCTAAAAGCCCAATATAAAAACAGACGAATTTCTAAGTTTAATCCAAGCCAATGCCAATGTTAAATTACAAATCGCAAGTCCAAGGTTTAAGTGTTATGTGTTTATAATTACGATGTTTGCGTAGAATGAAAAGTGGACCCATTTTTCCTGAGTTACACAATGATATAATTCGTACCCACTGTAACGTCTTCATTACGCATGTTTTACTTTAATTTAAAAGCTTATTCGGCTCAGGCCTTTGAAGAAAGCATGCGCATGCATTCCTCGTTTTGTGCCTGTTCATTCCATTAATTACGTAAACTTGGTTAATATTTAGGGTGATTATAAAATTGTTTTATTATTTTGGACAGGCAAATCCGTTTGGATAAGTAAGGTTGGTTGGTAGCCTTTAGAATATAAATAATTTCATAGTGGGTGTGTTTAAAGAGTCAAAAAACTAAAAGGTTATTAACTTTGTTACAGGGACATGGATGGACTTGGCATTACGTTGGCGATTGGTGCCTTCCGAGCCATCGCCTTCGTGTGCGACATCCTCACGTTCCCGGTTTATGTCCTCCTCCAAAGGCCTTGGAGAGCACGTTCTCTATCCAGAAGAGTCAAGGTCAGTTATAATTATGTGGAAAAATTGCTTGTGTAATTCGAACTTAGAATTACGTGCTTGTATTTTTTTTGCCTTAGCTGGTTGAAAGTGCCTTTGCTTTATACACTGAGCTATTGGAAGTTAACCAGGGATTTACAATACTTAATTGCTCCTCGTTTTTGTTGAAGTTTTCAATAACTTTTTGAAAACAAATCAAGCAGATTTGCCAAAGAAAAAAGCTTCGATGATGTTTCACAAACATAAACCTAGCAAGAGATCAAACAAAACTCATTCGTAGCTAAACTTCTTTCAGTATAAGAATGCCGGTCTGAAGTTGGAAACAAAACAAGTCTTTTAAATTTTCTTAAAACATTGATAGATTTGACAGTAAAATTTTTTAAATTTAAACACCTTGCAAACATTCCACGTACCAGAAATAGGTTTTAGTCAATGAACTTCAAACCTGTGCTTCTTCATTTTGTTTTAAACAGAGTTTAACTGATGTTTGAAGTTGGCTACAAAGCAATAAATAAAACTGATTGGCAGGCCTGATAATTTTTAAACCTGACAGTAAACACTTCACGTGTCAAAAATAGATTTTAGCCAATCAGCTTTCCAGCTAAATTCACATCGGTACTCCTTAATTTGAACGGAGTTTAGTTGGTATTATTTACAGTCATTAATGAAGATGTTGGTTAAGAGAATTACGAGCTTCTTCATATTTAATAACCAAATTTACGGCTTCGTTTTAACAAATTGACGTAATAAAATAACGCGTAATATCGTTGATGTAATATGCATTGAATTTAATCTTAGTTCGGTTGATAAAAATGAGGCAAAGTCAAGGCTGCTTGTTTAGCAATAAAACTCACGTGTTTAATGAAATTCGTGGGGTTTTGTGGAACATCACGAACTCTGTATTCATAATTTAATAAGTTAATTGCATAAACAGGCTGAGTTTTCAAAATTAATTTTGAAGGGTTCGCCCCTTGTCGAATATATTTTGAATGAAGGTCAGCGGTTCGATTCCATGCAGAGGTGATTTTTTTCTATACACAAATTCATTAAAAAATAAGTTTTGGGGCTCAAAATTAAATAATTGAGGCATTTAAAGGTTTGTTATTAGGCAAATCTATTGCACAGAAATTCATTTTTTCCAAACTGTTAAAATATTAAATTTGTCTGAAAACATCAAGTTTTCTTTATTAATAATTACATAATCTACCTTTACTCGTTAGTAATTCCCCCTTTTCTTTTTTTTTCTTAATAAACTCACCTTTTTTATTTGTCATTTTAACGTTTCTATCAATGATTAATTCTTTAAAATTCTCCAAAAGACCTCATGAACATGTTTTAATTGAAAAACAAGTCATTAAAAATTGAAGTTCAAACCAAATTGATAGGCTGTATGTCATTTACATGCAATTAGTTAACAACAATAAGTAACAATATACAAATTTATTGGTTTTACCAGTATGGTTTATGCATAATTAACCCGTTCCTAAATTAACATGAAACATTCCAAGTTCAACCGAATCACCTGATTTTAAAGTTACGCATTTAAGTTCTTAGTTTTCCCTTTATAATTAATTGATTATTTATTAAAAGTACATTTTTTGTTAATTTTCTATCAATTATTTTAGGAAAGTAATATTTTTTACGCTTGGAATGTGTTGTTGGCTCACGAATTAATCAACGAATTTATTAAAAAATTGTTGACTTCCAAGAGTTGCTGCAGTCGCATTAAAAAACTTGCTATAATTGTATTAAAAACTAACAAATCTGTAAATACATGTAAACCCTAAAATAACGATGTGCTTCTTGCCTCGCTTGTTTTTATTTGCATGCAAGTATTGTTTGTTAACATTACCTATAAGGAATCATTGGTTGACACTTTCTCATTACTTTTCACTTTACGGCTTCATGTTTTCCACCACAGAAACCTTAATACTCCGTACCATATTAAAATAAACAACAAACAACGGTGACTGAAGCTTTTGATACGATCATACCTAATTGCGTTTTGAGTTTGTTGAGTTGTTGTTGGAATTTTGACCAATAAGTCTTAATAAGTAACTTTTTATTTAGGTTAATTAATACTAATTAACTAAATTTTTATTTTAGTTTAGTGGTTACTTAGAGTGTGGGTTTATATATTTTTTTAATTTGAATTGTATTGTATAGGGCTGGGTTTAGGTTTTAATCGATGAGTTTTTCGATTGGTTTAAATATGGTGTAGGGTTCTTTGTATCTTATATGAATTTGCGACTTTTCAGGATCTACGGTATGTACAGTTGAAAAATTATTATTCATAATGTAAAACATCGCAATGAATATGTACTTAGTTATTAATAATTCCCTGTCGGTGCAGCTGTTGCCTCTTACGACAGCAAAGAAAGTGGGCAGAGACAATTTCAGTCGCTCAATAACATCGAAAAGATAATACGTGATTGAAAATACCCAAAAATACTAGATAAACTAAACAAACAAATAGAGACTATAAATATGAACATAAAAAAGGCGATGAAAGATAATAAAAGTAATAATATGCACGGATAAATAAATGGAATTAGAATTAGACGTGTGAACAACTAAAGTAGAAGATATTAAAAGACTGGGATGGATACAAAGCTAATAAAAACGGATCAATCCTGATTACATTTATCAATCGAAACAAAAAATTGAATTGTTTAAGAATGCGAACAAGCTGAAAGGCAGTAAAATATGGTTGAATAGAGACCTTACATAAATTGAACTGGAAGAAAGGATGGATCTGGTTGAACATATGAAGGACGCAAGACAACAAGGATATAAAGCTAATATAAAAGTATGGTGCAAATGAGCTGAGGGAAAACAACAGAAAGAAGCAACACAGTCAGTGGAAACAGAAGAAAAAGTAGTGCGAAAAGAACAGCGACAGGCAGGTCCCCTGATGGAACTCTTCATCAGGAAAAAGATTATGAAGAGCAGCACAAAATTTGGTCACAGACTGTTGGCGGGTTTTTTTGCAAAGAGGAGAACAGAAAAGGCAATAAGCACTACCCCAAATTCAATTCAATAGTCACGCTCGATCTTTGGCAACTGCGCACGACCAAGCCGAGGGTGACACAGCTGTAATATTTAAGAGGCGCATTCTGTTAGTCTTGACATTTGACCATGGAACGCTACACGATTCAACAACGCGTGGAAATTGTTAAACTTTATCATCAAAATCTCTGTTCGCCAAACGTTCCGTGCGCTGCGTCGAATTTATGGTCTCCGCGCCATCCTGCAGAGGCCACAAATCGCCGTCTATTGAATAAGTTGGTAACAACCGAGTCGTTGGATGACCACACAACGCCTCTACATCAACGAAACGCAAGATCGATTGAAAATATTGCTTCCGTCCGGCATTTCTCCGACATCAACTTGGCGAATTATGCGTCGGGAGTTGGATCTTCACCCGTATAAAGTGCAATTAACTCAAGAACCATAGACAGCGCCGTGTATTCGCTGACTGGGCTCTAGAACAGTTGGATTTTTTTTGTGGGGCTACGCCGACAAACAACAGACAATTGCCGCCCTAAAGGCCAACATCAGTCGCATCATTGGTGAAATTGAGCTACTTTTATGCGAGAATGTCATCGAAAATTGGATCTGCAGGATTCGAGCCACCCAGCAGAGCCGCGACGGCCATTTGGCGGATATAATTTTTGAAACATAATCTCATCGAATATGCTTCAAAATAAAAATAAAAGTGTGGCGATATCACTTACACAACTTGTTTTATTTAATTTCAAAAATCGAGCGCAGAAAATGAAAAACCCTTTACTTCGCTATACAACCAGTGCAACCATGCAGATAACAACTTCGGCAATGGACAGGAGGTAAAAGAGAATGAAAGTGATAATATGATGCTGAAGATTAGGAAAGGAGAGATCAGCGAAAATGAAGGCGAAGCTAAGAAATTACGGAAAAAAATAAAAACAAAAAGAATAGCCACATGGAACATAAACACATTGCTACAAGTAGGGAAAATGGAGGACGTAGCAAAAGAGCTGACAAAATATACAATAAATATAGCTGCACTTCAAGAATTGAGATGGGCAAATGAGGATGAAATCACAAAGAAAGAATATAACGTATTATACAGTGGGAAACAAAAACAATGCAGAAATGGAGTAGCATTCTATGTATCTAAGAGAAAAAGAGACACCAATAAGTGAAAGGTTAGCAACCCTTAGAATTAGAGCAAAACCAAATAATATATCTTTAGTAAATAGATATGTGTATATATGCTCCAACAGAACTCATAGAAGAATAGAAAAAGAACGAATTTTATGATAAATTACAAGAGGTATGTGAACAAGTATCAAAAAATGATAAATTAATAATCTTAGGAGATGCAAATGCACAGATTAGAAAAGAAAAATACTTGGAAGCAATGCCAGGAAGACATGTAATACACAAAGTATTAATGATAATGGACACAGAATTGTCAGTATACGTAGCCACAACTTAATTTGACCATCCACGACATCACAAAGTGACATGGAGACACCCAAATGGAGAATCTGAAAGCCAAATAGACCGTATATTAGTCTCAAAACGACTGATGAAGAAAGAAAAGAGAAAGAAAGGACAAACAAGAGAAACGGAATGTGGTTAAATTAAAAAAAAGCGAAAGTTAGGAACGAGTACAAAAAGAAAATAACACAAAAACTTAATATCATGTATCAAACACAAGACATTGAAGAGAATTTGAAAAACGTAAAAAGTATTATACTAGAAGCCGCAGAGCAAACAACAGGATTTCAACAGAATTAAAGTACAGAAAAGGAATGGTATGACCAAGAGTAGTATGACAAAAATAAATGCCATAGGAATGGAGAGAAGTAGTAATAGTTACGATATATTACAGAGGAATTAGACTATTAAACACAATCTATAAAATTTTAATATCCATGATAAAATGAAATTACAAAAAACAACAGAAAGCATCATAGGAAAATGCCCACAGGGGTTTAGACCCGGAAGATCGACAGTGGTCGCAATACATATTATGAACCAAATTTTGGAAAAATCAAGGGAATATAATATATCATCAACAGAGAAAGGAATACCCACAAAGCTAATGAGACTTGTACACTTGACATTAAAGGAAAAAGAAGCTATAATTAAAATTCAACGAATAAACAACCAAAAAAAATCTTGCCCTAGAAGTAGCAATAAGAAGGGCAGATATTAAAGGAATTGTTAGCAAAAACAGTATATAAATTATAGCATATGCAGATGACATGGTCACAATAAGTAGGAAAAGAAAAGAGATGATATCAACCTTCAAAAGGCTGGAAAAGGAAACACGGAAATTAGGGTTAGAAATAAATGAAGGAAAGACAAAATATGAGTTACGAAAATAGACGAAACCAATAATTTATTTAGTGCCAAGCATTAGTAATACAAACCAGCAATAT
This sequence comes from Melanotus villosus, assembly GCA_963082815.1. Classification (NCBI taxonomy): domain Eukaryota; kingdom Metazoa; phylum Arthropoda; class Insecta; order Coleoptera; family Elateridae; genus Melanotus; species Melanotus villosus. The sequence goes on from OY720420.1 coordinate 10,452,253, forward strand.
AATAAAATAAAAGAAAGAACACAGAATGTACATGTACAGTCCTTGGTTCGAATCTCCCGTCCTAGTGATCATTTGTCGTTGGGCACCAAATTAACGACGGTCTCCTCCGAATACAGGCCTAAGAGGTTGAGTAACAAGGTCCTACATGTACGCACACATGCACACAATACATTTGGTGCAGTATGTAGGTATAAACGGTTGTGCATTGCACCCGTTAAAACCACATACGCTAACGCACCAGCAAAAATCCATAGGACTTACATTAGAGGTGTGCCAATCGTGAACGATTCGTTCAAAACGAACGAATCAGTACACTGAATGAATCGAGTCTTTACTTTGAAGTGAATCGATTCACTGATTCACTCGACTCGGTGTCGAAGCACGCGGAGCTGCCGAGTATTTTTGTGAATCGTTCAGCTCGTTCGAGTTTCGAGTCTTTAACGTTCCTACGTAAAATTGATCGGTAAATCGGATTCGATCGTGCGTTCGTGCGGTGCTTAGACTGTCTTCAAGTTTTCTTCGCGTTGATTATTTAAATTAATTTATTTTTGGCAAATCATGCGTGAAAGTGTACAGCGTACATTTATGCCAGCATTACGAAATACAGCGGAGCGCTGTACAAAAATAAATCATATTTTTTATAACAATAAAACTGCAAGTAATTCTTTCCCTAAAAACTTCTTCGTTCTTTTCTACACATTTCATACGATAGAATTACGCATCTATGTGAAATGGCTTTGAAAATACCTCGATGCTGAAATTTACACTGCGCATTTCGCGTACGCTTTGTTTAAACAATTTGTGTTGCATTTATTAACAATAATTTCGAGATAATTCTGACAGCATCTGAATCTAGAATGAATCGTTCCAACGATTTAAAAATCATTGAAAAATTCTAATTCTTATAAACGCAATGTAAACGTAAAATTATTCAATTTTCAGAATTAAAAAAAAATTGGAAAAATATTTTTTTGTGTTTTTTTGCAATGGCGGATAGATTGGCGCCCTCCACATTTGGATCCGCAAGGTCATGCCGGACAAGATACTATATTTTTTTAAAACTACATAAATCTTGAATGGCACCCCCCATGATCGAATTTACAGCCCCTGATTCCTGACTAGTCGGTTCAGTCTAAGCAAAATGAGTGAATCGTTCAAGAACTGAATCGATACACCAAAAAAAAAATGGAACTTTCCATCTCTAATGTACATACATACATACAACCAAATAAGTAAAGGAAACAAGATTAAAATATACAAGACACTAACTCATAAGACGCTTTGAAAGAAGAATAATAAGGACCAATAAGGATGAACAATGGAGAAAAGAGAAGGAGAATGAACCATGAAATTTTGCAAGAAATGGAAGAAGAAGACATAAAAATAATTAAGGCAAAAATACTGCAATGGTTCGGACATTTTATGAGAAGCCCATATGGAAAGGAGAATAATGGAATGAACATAAAAGAAGATTTGAGGAAGATGGAAATACAAGATTGGAGGCAAATATGCGGAAATAGGAAAAGATGGAGAGAAATAGTGAAGAAAATAAAAAGCTGTGAATACAGAAAGAGAAGAAAGAATATGAGGATTGATCCACCTCATATTAAATGAATCGACAATATAATTCCATGGGATTGGAGTGCTAAGAAGAAGAAGAATAACATATTTAATATTCCAAAAGTTAATCTGATTCATAAACGACAACTTTTGGCCCATTTAATTAAAGTCTGATAACTAAAAAATTCAAATTCGGGGTATCCGTTCGATGCGGCCATAAAAAACGGATTCAATAGCAACATTAATCTTCTAAAACTCCGTGGTTTTTGAGTTGGCTTATTTTTGTGGAGTACTTAGATTTGGGTAATAAAATTTGATGGATCAATCGAAATCTTCTTTGGTGGAGGAGGCCCTATCGGGAACTTTAAAAACTAATCAACGAATTTTTTGTTGATTAAAATTCATTTACATTTCTGTACATATAATTTCTCGAGTTATGTTGTTATTATTATTATTTGTAAAGTCTGATTTTTCTGTATAGATTTTATTTGTGTAAATAGTGATTTATTCATGTTATTTTGTTGCTTATAATCCTTATTTATAGGCAATAGTGGTGGCTACAGAGAAAGACCAGCCAAAAGATGTAAGCATAGGTATTGAAGGAACGAATAATACTAACAATGATAAATTGGCCACACCACCACCTAAAAACGGCAAGGTATATTGATTAAGTCCATTGTGATACTCACAAAAGAGCGGTGGGTTTATGCCTTTGGGTTTCAAAATTTATTATCCTAATTAAGTAAAGAGGCGAGGTTTAAGTGGTCAGAGTTTGCTAAATCAAATATCAGGAGAAGGTGGAGCTGCCAAGTGTTTTCGGGATTGATACTAGCTTTACTATACTAACATTGGTTGTGTTTACTATCGCTTTCAGTTTTCTTAACTACGTAATTGGTTTTTTGCACGTCTTAATATATAAAATTAACTATAATGGCATGTAATTTTAACTTTAATTAATGCATGCATTTGCTTTGAAAGTTGATTTACATTCTTTAGGTAAGTATCGTAGGTTGTAGGCAAGAGAGATGGATATGCCGATTTGTAGATGATTTTAATCATGGACAGACTTGTTTCTTTTTGTTTATCATTTCAAGGAGATGTCGATTTTACAATAATCGAACTCATAACTTTTAAAAGTTATTAAATGAAATTGTACTAACTGCCACAAATAAAGTTTGTCTATGCTTGGTGACTAATTTTTGTAGTCTTGTTTGCAACTAATGTCGATTGTTACGTTGGTATCGGAAGTCTAATTTGATTGTTTTCCATTACCGCAGGCTATACCGGTATCAAGCGATACTAGAAGCATCACATACAGAACCTTGGATAACCCTAGCGATTGTCATGTACAAATGATTCGTAATCAAGTTGATACAATGGCGAAGATGTTAGAGTATTGCACTAAGAAATATGCCAACAAAAAGTGCTTGGGTACACGACAAATCAAAGCCGAAGAGGACGAGCTCCAACCAAATGGCAGAGTTTTCAAAAAGGTAATTCTTTAAAATTCTTTAAAAATTCAGATTTTAACTAACAATATTTGCAGTATGTTATGGGCGATTACATCTGGAAGACCTTCGCAGAAATCAACGTTTTAGCCACTCATTTTGGAAGAGGTATTCGTGAATTAGGAAATAAACCCAAGGAAAACATAGTAATATTTGCTGAAACTCGTGCGGAATGGATGATCGCTGCTCAAGGTTTATTCAAGCAAAATATTCCCGGTATGGTGATATTTGAACTAAGGAAAGACGATGAATTATTTTTCATTTGTTTTCAGTTGTAACTATTTACGCCACTCTCGGAGATGAAGCCATCGCTCATGGTATTAATGAGACTGAAGTAACCACCGTCATTACAAGCTATGAATTAATGCCAAAGTTCAAGAAGATCCTTGCTAAAACACCTCGTGTTAGGACCTTGATTTATATGGAGGATCAACTTAAGAAACTCGAAAACTCTGGATATAAAGAAGGAGTCAATATTGTCAGCTTCTCTGAAGTTCTTCAAAAGGGTTCAGAGTCTAAAATTGGTGAGTTCCAATTGAAACATAGCTTAAGCTTAAGCATAAGAGGAGAAGGAAGAAGAAGGTTAAATTCGTACTTTTTTGTTTTGTAGAAAACAGCATGCCGTCACCAAGTGATGTAGCCATTATTATGTACACTAGCGGTTCAACAGGTGTTCCCAAGGGTGTAATTCTATTACATACGAATCTTATTGCAACTTTAAAGGCCTTCTCTGATGCAGTCACGATTAACGATGACGACTGTTTAATCGGATACTTACCTCTTGCGCACGTATTTGAGTTACTTGTAGAAAGTGTATGTCTATGTATGGGAGTTTCAATCGGTTATTCTACTCCTTTAACTATGATCGATACATCTAGCAAAATTAAGAAAGGCACAAAAGGCGATGCTTCAGTTTTGCATCCTACATGTATGACTTCCGTTCCTGTAAGTTCGCTTCTTACTTTTTTAGATTAATACGTCGAATTAATTAATTTTATTTTACAGTTAATCTTAGATAGGATATCAAAAGGTATTCAGGAGAAAGTTAGTAAAGGTAGTGCTTTGGCAAAAGCTATATTCAAATTCGCCTACGATTATAAAATAATGTGGGGCCGCCGTGGCTATTCGACCCCTCTCATAGACAAGTAAGTAATTACCACCTTATTTTAGATCGTTTAAGTTGACCTTGTTTTAGGATGCATTTGTTACAATTATGTGTAATAACATTTTATTACTTTGGTTCAAAGTTCAACTCGTTTGATTGATACACAAGTAATTGAACGTTTGTGCTCGTGACAGGATTTAGTTCCCTTTTAATTAAACAATAATTTTTGTGAATCGAACTAAATTAATATTCGTATTTGTTTTGTTTCAGAATTGTATTTAGTAAAGTACGGCAACTGTTGGGAGGCCGTGTTAGATTAATTCTTTCTGGTGGTGCTCCTTTATCTCCGGATACACACGAACAAATTAACGCATGCTTGTGCTTAAACGTTATTCAGGGTTATGGTTTAACAGAAACGACGTCTTGCGCTACCATTATGGATTGTAAGTATTTGCTGCACGTGTAATTTTAGATAAATAAAATTAACGTTGAATCTCTTACAGCATACGATATGACCGTTGGCAGAGTAGGCGGACCAGCAACCGCATGTGATCTTAGATTAGTAAATTGGGAAGAAGGACATTATAGAATAACAGATAAACCATATCCTCGGGGCGAAATTGTTATTGGCGGTGATAATATTAGTGCTGGTTACTATAAATTACCCGATAAATCCAGGGAAGACTTCATTGAAGGCGATGGTAAACGGTGGTTCAAGACTGGAGATATTTGCGAGATTCATGGCGATGGTGTCGTTAAAATTATTGGTAAATATTTTTTTATATTGAGAGTGCATTGCACAAACAACTTCATCATGGCTTTTAAAATAATAGTAAACAAAAAACAATGCTCTTTTCTCAACTTTGACACAAATTTACACCAACTGTTTTTATTTTTTGCTAGTAACTTCATTTCAGCTAGTGTTTTCCCTCTTTTATCTATTATCTCAGCAATAACTTCGTCCCAAGTCTGTCGTGGTCTTCCTCTCTTTTTTTTTTCATTTGTACTTTTGCTTCCCATACTCTTTTAACGGGTATTTTGCTGTGCATTCTTTGCAAATGGCCACACCAATGTGTTCTAGTATGGACTGCATTTCTTATTCTATTTTCTTTTGTGACGCCCATTCAGATCCTTCATCTCTGCTGCTTGTATCTTATTCTTCTGCTGTCTTGTTAGTAGCCAAGTTTCACATCCAGATGGTTTTAAATACATTTAATTTTGCCCTGTACTAATGAAATTTCCGCTCAGCAAAATACAGTTTTGTGGCTTTGTTCGTTCGTCTTCCTTTTCTTTGATCCCTGCCATTTCAGCAGGGTGAATCCATTCTGCGGCTAGTACAGGTGCATCGTAACTTACTGCATCATGTTGCAATCCTTTCGTTATTCCATAAATTTTTTGCCAACTCTCTAAGTTTGATAACTATTGGTGTCAATCCAACCATGATAAAGAAGCCTAGTATGCTAATGTACGGTAAGCTTTGGCGATTTTAATATTCATAAGTTTTTATGTAACGCATGTTCCCATTATGGTTTGTAAATTTACCGACTTTTTCATTTACTGGTAATTCGGCAAATGAAAATTTGAATACTGGTTTACCGGTAATTTACCGGTAAATTTTTTTCCGAAAACTAACATAAAAGGCAGGTACTGTAGGTAGTAGGTAACTACTAAATACATAGAAGAATTTTTGGTTTGTGCTTCGCATTCATTTCAGAGACAAAATACTGAATATTCAAATAATCAAAAACTATTTGAATGTATTTCCCCCTTACTTTCTCTTGTCGAAAATAATACAATTCTTTTTTTATTACTTCTTTCAGCTCCTTGATTATTTTTTTTTATAATTGACTTTTCCTGAGGTACCTCCGTTTTTTGTTTTATCAACACATTAAGCTTTCCCTTCATAGATAACCCAGCATTTGGCGTTGGAGTTTTAATTTCATTATCCGATTCCGAATCACTTAAGCCAGAGTCTGTTTTATTGTATGCGATGCTTTCGACAATATCAGCAATAATTTGTATTATTGTGGCTTTACTGCTTAGTAGAGTTGTGCTTATCGATATTTTTGACATTCGATACGATATCGATATTTAGTTATTGTATCGATATTGTATTCCTCGGTAATTATCGATACCGATACGATATTTTTTATAAATAAAGCACAAATTAATATTAAGTCATATATTGAAACTGCATAGTAACAAATGTCAGAAATTAAAGAAAAATAATGGCAAACTGTGAACGTCAACCAATCAGCAAGCAGTTTCGTAAAAGAACCAATTACAAGAGTAAACTTGTACGACGTCGATCGGGTAAAGTCGGCTTATAAAACAACTGTATGTAAAACCTTAGAAATTATTTTGTAAAAATGCGAAACGTGAAAAATAATATTTATAACGATACATATCGATCCTGTATCGATATTGTCTGCTTGTTTACTGAATCGATATGATATCGATATATCGTATCGCTAAGCACAACTCTACTGCTTAGATTAAACATTCCGTAATTTTCCTCCTCTGAAATATTCAAATTAGAGTCTGTTAAGTAGTGTAGCACGTCTGAATAGGAAGTTCTTCTTTCCTTTATGCTACATATTAAACCCTTTTTCAGTTGAACGCTTAAAAATGTGTTTTGGCCGCTTAATTCATCTAGCATAAATTTTAATGTGACATCGGCTATGTATAAATAAATTGACATTTTCACCGCATAGTGTTTCAACGACCAACTTTATAGGTTACAAAGCTGAGATTATATTAGATAGTAATTTTACTTCTTTGTTATTAAAAGATATGTCTAATTTTAAATCTATCAGACTTTTTCGAACAGCATCTTTAAGCAATAAAAATCGTTCTAGCATGATTAGTAAGTTGTTCCACCGAGTCTTACAATCTAAAATTAAAGAAAGTTCTTTGCCTGGATTTCTTTCACATATTTCTGTAGTACATCATCGTTTTTTGTTGGGGATTTTCTAAAAAGTCCTACTACTTTTCGTATATGTAGTTCTGAATTTTGTAAAACAAGTTTGGTACCAAATAAGTCTTCTTGGTTTACTTCTAAAGTTCCACCATAATTTTTGACGTTGTCTTCATTTTCCATATCTGAAATTACTACTGATTCTGATAATTCAGATTCTGAATTATCAGAATCAGTAAATTAGCATCACATTGATTTTCATACTGTTCGTTTATTGTGTTTACATTATAAAGAACTGCTAATTGTAGTTCATGTACGAGATATAACTGATGATTTTTTTTATTCATTAATTTTCTAATAGTTTTTTTTATTACGGAAGCTCCGTCAGCTGTTATACAGACAATATTTGTCAAAGAGATATTAAATTCTTTTAATTTATTTTCAATTAATTCTACGCATACCTCAGCAGGTGCAGATCCATGAATTCGACTTAATCCAAGATTCCAAAATTTACCGTCATTTGCATGGACACAAATATTTATATAACGACGATTTTTGTTAGATGTCCACTCATCTGTTGTTAAGCTATATGCTTTATTAGCAAGTTTATGCTGTAACATTTCATTCAATACTCCTTGCTTAATTTTATCAGCTTATTGCATTACAAGTTTTCGTGAAAGTACAGCTGGAAGAGATTCATCAATTTTATTCTTGAAAAAAGATGTAATTTTTAATCGTGTATCAATTGCAGTCAAAGCAGAATTGTTGGAAACATCAGTAATTTCTTGATTGTCTCTAATTTTGTGTTGGCTCTTGAGATGAGTATGTAATCCGCTAGTACTTCCACCTGTTGCTTTTATTTTTCTAGAGCACTGTTTATAAACAGCTACATCTTTTGTTAATATACGATTAAAGTAATACCAGACTGAATTTTTATCCATGGCTACAGCAAAAAAAGAAAATTATGTAGACAAACATTTAAAAAAACAGGCAAAAGTACAATCACTAAACTACTAATAATTAATTTATAACTATAAAATATAGAATAACAATATAAAATAATAAAATAGCAAAATATATAAAAAAAGATTGTAAAAGTAATAAATACAATTAATATGTATTATTACAATTACTTACCTAGCTTTTACTTTTAATACACTTTTTAATATAAACACAATTCACTGCACTGTAGAATATAAATCTGCAGTCTGCAGGAGCCCTGCAGCAGGACCCCAAACCTCAAAATGTACTTCTCCCTTTTTTTGCTGAAGTCATAGTTTTGGGTGGTCGCATTTAAACGCTCCATCGGCTCCATAACGTAAAAAGCCAGGTATATCAGCAAAAATAATACGACGCCGGATGTTATGTCTTTATCAGCGCTACCCGATAAAACATAGACCTATGAATAAAAAAAGAAAGGAAGTAGCATAACACCAACAGTATGCAATTTAGATGGTGTATCAATATGGCGGATTTTAGACGCTCATTGGCTGAGAGCACTAAATATGTCAACTGTCAAAGTCAAAAACGTAAACAAACAGTTAGTCTACCAATAAAAATTCATGCCGGTTGGTGTTTCAATATGGCGTGTGTGACGTATTTCCGTTGCACTTGTAGTTATGCACCATGATACCTTAGTGTCCTTCCTGTTTCTTTTTATTCGTAGGCATAGACAATACGGTACGAATATTGTATATAAAAACTTCGAATGCAGATTTTTAATTCGCCGAATTACCGGTAAAAAATTTTAATTTACCGGTAAAAATTTTGAAGGTATATTTGGCAGTTTACCGGTATTACAAGCCTTAGTTCCCATGCCGGCACTCCATAAGCGAGCAAAAGTAAAATAGCTCCTTTGTAAATAATCCCCAAAGCCTCGTGACCTAAACCCTATTTTATTTTAGCTGATCTTGACAGGATTTCAATAATTTTTTTCTACTCCTACTATTGAAAGTTGAGCTTTCCACATGATTTTTAATGCTGAAAGCAATTGTTTGTCGAAACTGTGCGACAAAATCCAAAAGTGTGTTGCAAAGTACTTTGCAACACACTTTCAAAATGGCGCCGGTTAACTGTATGGTTTGTTTATATTTGTGATATGTTTATTTTCATAGCAACGGTCTTATTTCCATAGTGACCATAGTTTTCATGAGCATACTTAATATTCCACAAAAATTATAAAATTTGTTTTAAAATATTAAATAGTGAATTAAATGTCTTTCTTCTGTAGGAGTAGAAAAAATAGTGTGTAATAACACTTGTTGAAAGTGTTTTGCAAAACTCAAATGAATGCAGCCTTCGACTTCGTCTCAGGCTGCAACCTTCATTTTCGTTCTGCAAAACTGTACTTTCAACACTTGTTATACAAATTACTATTGTACATTTCTCGGTTATATACCCTATAAGAAAATTAAAAGTAAATTTATCGTCCATATACACACCAAGATACTTCATCATAGATACCTGCTTTAAAATTTCACTGTTTAGGTATATTTCCACGTTTCTTTCTGCAGCTATTCTCCTTTTCCGTGACACAAGCATGACCTGGGATTTATCGCCATTGAACTTCATTTTATTTTTCTCAGCCCACTGTTCAATTTTTTTCATATCTATGTTGGCACTTTATTCTTTCCTTTGGTTATGAGTGGTATGACTAATAAGTCATCTGCAAAAGCAATAAGCTTGTGTAATCTAATTTTAACAACAGATCGTACATTACATTCCATAACCCCGGCCCACAGTAAGATTCTTGGGGGCATCCTTTGCTTACAGAGCTTTCTATCTGTACTGTATTACTTTGTAGTATGGCTGTTCTATCGTGGAAATAATTTTCAGTAAGTTTATATACATTTGCAGGAATTTTAAATTCTATAAGCGCTCCAAGTATTGCTAGCCACCAAGCAGCGTCAAATGCGCCCTTGACATCTGAACTTACTATTAAAACGTCATTTTTTTCTTTAAGCGCTGTCTCGACAATTTGCTTCACTGCCATAATTGCATCAGTTGTAGAACTTTGGGGCCTAAACGTGAATATAAATAGTGCATTATTTTTACTATAAGAAGTTTTTCAAGGGATCGATCTTTTATTTAGTAGTTTGGAATAGGGTTTGGATATCGTGACTGAACTTTTTCCATAAATACATTTAAATCATTAAATTTGCCTGCTTTATTACTCAATTCTTTTTCTACATCTCCAATTAAATCTGTGCTACTTGTAAGATTAAATTCTATTTAAACCTACCTCTGACAATTCTACTTGAACCCCTAGTAATATTTTCTAGTTGAAAGGTTATGTAATTATGATCAGAATCACAATTCAATTATTAATGCATGATACCATCTTACTATTGCACAGCGTTAAATCTATATAACTATAACCCCCTCAGTTTGAAAGGTTGTGATACCTTTATCTTTGTTTACCACATGCAAGCCATTTATTACTAAAAATTCCTCCAATTTTCTTCCCTTTGAGTTGTTGATATGAACATTCCAATAAATTGATCGTGCATTACTATCCACACATTATACAATACTGTTTTTAACAAAAGATAGTATTTTTCCATTTTCTTAAGATCGGTTTCGATATCTAGGTCAATGTCAAAGTACATGCTTACTGCGTATAATTCCATACCTTTATAATAATTGCATATATCTTATGTAGGTTAGGTACCTATACCAGCTAATTTATTATTTAGCATAGCTTCTTACCCTGGTACGCGAGTTTAGTTTACTAGAGTTTAGACTCAGTACCTACAAGTAACATTCACTCTAACTAAAGTTTTAGAGTGAGTGTTAGTTGTAGGTACGTGACTGAGTAGTTGTACACATGAGTGGTACGCGAAAAAAAAGTTTGGCTGATTTAGAACATAAGATTCTTGTAAGAAAATATGTTCTTGTTTTAGCTATTAATTGCATTAACTTACTTGTAGTGTTCCTTGAATGTTTTTCATTAAGTTGTATGCATGTAATTTTAATATTTTTACTGGTAATTATTTCACATCCTCTATATTTACGTTTCTTCCTACAGCAATACTATTCTGCTCCATTGTTAATACTGAATGTCTTGTTTTATTCTTTTTAAAGGCATTTCATAGCTTGGACGATTTTTATCTAGAGAAGACCTTCATTACATTTAGCACTTTTACTATATTTGTTAAAGTTAACACAATTTATACATTTAAATTCATTTTTTGTAGCCTTGCAATCCTTTAATTTATGCATACTTTGTGCAAAGGGGGCACGTAGTTTCGCCTTTACAATTTTGAGCTGTATGACTTGCATATTTACAATATTTAAAACACCTTTTAATTGCTATGTAATTATCCAAGCCGAAAATTTTATGTTTGAAAAAGGTGTTCGTCGCTATTAAATTATGTACCATACAAAAGTCTAACATTCTTTCGCCGATATTATTTCTTATTTCTTCCCCTTGTGTTTATTATTAATATTTTCGTGTGTGTTATAAATAATTTATAAAATTATTTCAGATCGCAAAAAAGATCTTGTAAAGCTGCAAGCAGGTGAATACGTATCTTTAGGAAAAGTAGAGACTGAACTTAAAACTTGCCCAATCGTGGACAACATATGTATCTACGGTGATTCAAGCAAACAGTATTGTGTGGCACTGTTAGTACCTAATCAACAACAGTTAAGTGACCTTGCAGAAAAGAAAGGTATTCAAGATAAGTCTTTTGAAGAGCTCTGCATTATACCTGAATTAGAAAAGGCCGTATTACAAGAATTAGCCGAACACGGAAAGAAATGTAAGTTTTTAAAATTCGGTTGGAAACGTTTACAAAATTAACGATGCGTTTCATTCGTAGGTAAATTAGAAAAGTTCGAAATTCCGGCTGCTGTAAAATTGTGCACCGAAGTTTGGTCCCCCGATATGGGTCTTGTAACGGCGGCATTTAAGTTGAAGAGGAAAGACATTCAAGAAAGATACCAGCATGAAATTAATAGAATGTATGCATCTTGAAACCTACTCCAACGTTACTAATTGTGTTTATGATATTTATATAAGTATGTGAAGACTTGTATTTGTAAGATGCAAATTGTGGAAGAGGTGCGTGCCGTGCCGATTTTTTTATTAATATACTTAGTAATATTCGAGTCGGTTTAGTCTTGTAAAATTGATTAATACTCAACCGCTTGGTTCGATCTTATTTGTATATAAAGTTATGGATTTTTCTATTTTATGAAAATGCAGTTTCCTCTTCGTATATTTGCTTCAGGTGCGTTTTATATGTAGTCTTTTAGTTTCATACGAAACGATGTATTGTGTAATTTTAGCTGTACAAAATGTTATAATTTTGTAGTAACATTTTAAAAATATTTGTAGGGGTTTTTTTTTTTTTGAGAAAATAGGGTGTGATTTTTAGAGCTCGTATTAAAAGCTATTTATTAAGATACAGTATGTAATTGCGCGTGTGTGTATATATAAAGTATGATAAATATTCGTCTGTGTAGTATTTTAGCTAGCACTTCGTATGTTTTTTCAATTTGTAATAAACTGCAGGTCGCAAAGCATAAACAAAAAATAAAGTACTTAAAGTATAGCGACATGGTACTGACTGGTTTTTTCTTTTTTAAGTAGGAAATTATTCTGTTAGCCAGTGATTTAGTAAAATTGTAGTAGTCTCTAAGTAAAAATGGTGCTCTACTACGTGGAACAAACTATACTTTATTAGTACTGTGTACAAACTTTAATGTAATTATTTTAAGTCAATTTATGGCAGTCTGTATTCAGAAAGCTACTAAACTTCAAGCATCACGTGGTTATAATGAATGTTCGATTTCTACAGACAAACTCGTTTGTCTTGGACTTTTTAATTTATTTCAAGTAAGTACGAATGTTTAGCAAATTATGTATAATTGTGCAATAAAGTTATCTCTTTAAACATGTAGTTTATTTATCCCCACAGTTTTTTAGTATCCTAAATAATAATAATATTTATTTGCCAATTTAGGTACAATGCACATTTGGTACGTCAAGTAGATCCTAATAATAAGGGCAATACATGGTAATTATATAACTTTGGAATATTTAATTCCAAGCTTATAATACAAACACAGAATTGAAAACATAAACCGATAATATTCACAGCAACACGGTGGAACAATAACAACAAATTAGTACGTGGTTACAGTGTATGAACATTGCGCAGCTACTGTTTATTTAGAAACTCATCGACGCTGTAGAAAGCGTTTTTTATTAAATATAATTTAATCTCCTTTTTAAATCGGTTTGTATTACTAATGATTTTTATATTATCAGGTAAAGCATTATAAAGGTTGGCAGAATTGTAGTGTGGAGAGTTCTTATATAATGCTGTTCTGTAACTAGGTATCGTCAACATATTGCCATGTCTTGTTTCGTGAGTGTGCACGCTGCCTACAGTAGCATACTTGTGGATATTTAATTTAACAAAAGTTGCACATTTAAACACATATATGCATGGAAAGGTAAGTATCTTTTTATCTTTGAAGGTGAATCTGCGACTTTCTCTATATTTTAGGTTAAAGATTAATCGAATAATCCTTTTTAGAAGGACAAAAATTCTGTTTGTGTCAGTTAATTTGCCCCAAGCTATAACATCGAAAGCAATATATGAGTAAGCCAATGCGTAATATATATACAGTAGCCCGTTTACATTTAGGGTGTCCTTCATTTGCAATAATGCAAAGTAGGCCTTATTTAGCTTCCCGCATACAAAGTCTACATGATGTGACCACGACAGCTTTTCGTCAATATGTATACCAAGAAATTTTGCACTTATTGGGGAGTATTGTATTCAACACAACACTTAGACGTTGTGTAATATTTTTTTTAATGTGAAAATTAATAAAAACCGTTTTCTTCTGATTTAATACTAATTTATTTCTTTGGCACCATGAACTCATACTGTCCATCACTGAGTTATGCTTAGGTTCCAGGTCCTCAAGGCTTGCCGTCGACACGGTAATTGTTGTTTCGTCAGCATACATAATAGTATGGCTCCAGTTAATGGAGCTAGGTAAATCGTTTATAAATAAGACGAATAACAAAGGACCGAGCACGGAGCCCTGAGGTACCCCCAGCCTAACATCGCAAAGTTGGGAGACAACATTATCATATTTAACGTTTAATTTACGGTTACTCATGTAAGACCAAATCCAGTTTAATATACAACCTCGAACATTAAAATATCACAGTTTACGGAGTCGAAAGCTTTACTTAAATCGAACAGAGTAGTTCTAACCAGCTTGCCCTTGTCTAATTCAAGGTAAACATGATTTAAAAAATTAGATGATGCAGTTTCGATTGACCTCCCCTGCATGAATCCATGTTGGGAAGCGGTCATTAATTAATTTTTCTTAAGAAATGAGGTTAAACGATTACTTACAATTTTTTCTAAGACTTTTGAAAGTACACTAATTAAGGATATCTGAAGGTAGTTATCAATATCACAGGAATTGCCTTTTTTAAAGATTGGAATAACATCAGCAGTTTTCAAGAAATCTGACAAGGACCTGTTTATTAATTGTGTAAAAGGGTGACTTATATCGAGGATAATGTTTTTTAAAGTTATGCTATTAATCCCATCATTACCGGCGGATTTTTTGTTTTTTAACTCATTGATGACTGATATGAGTTCCTCCTCGATAACTGGGTAGAAGTATATGGAATTGGACAGATCATAGTTTGATACTGTGTTAGGCAACGATAGGTTTGAACCAAAATTTTTTGCGATCAATCTATCAGCAATATCTGCAAAATGAAAAGAGAAATGTTCAGCAATGGTATGCTTGTCCGTAACTAATTGATTATTGACGTTTAGCACAATCGGGTTATTACTACTGTTGCTTGGCCTTCCCAATTTTGAATTTATTATTTTCCAGGTTTCCTTAGTCTGGTTTGAAGAATTTTTAATTCTTTGATAGTAATACTCATTCTTAGCCAGCTTAATGCTTTTTTTGTATGCTCTTACCCGATTGCGGTATAATTCGCTACTGGCTGTGGAATTTATCAATTTATTTAGCCAAAATAAGTTTCTAACGTAGTTGCCTTCAGTGATTGTATTGCCGTTAAGCCATCCCTTGTCAGGGTTACTTCTATTAACACGCTTAATAATGTTTGTTGGGCAACTAGTATCAAATTCATATAAAATATGATTTACGAAGGAGGTAAAAGCACTATTTATATCACGATTTATAATATCGGGCCAGCTGATTACTCTAATTTTGCTTTTGAACTCGTTTGGAGTTTTTTGAGTAATTTAGAGTTTTTTGAGTAAATAGTGTGTTAAAAAGATTGTACCTGATAAAATCCAGGCAGGTGCATTTGATTATAATAATGTTGAATTATACAAAATAAAAAAATAGAAAAAAAATAAAAATCATATGAGAGTAAAGATGAATAAATAAATAAATTTAAATTTAAGCAATTTCCCCAAATCTATAATTGACAGTAATTCCATTGTATTTAGAAGTAATAGTAATAGGGTAGCTCTACTGCCCCTGATGTGATCAGGGGTAGTACAGCCACGGCCAACTTCATTCATATCCACTAACACGTTAGCGGATATGAATGAAGGTGGCCATGGTACAGCTTTATGCGGACTTTTGGCAACCTCAAAAAGTGATTGTATGGTGGCGCCATCATGCGATACAGCTATTACTCTTCACATTCAGTTTGAGCAAGGCTCGCTGAATTAATATTGCATATAAGGCCTTACCACTTCATTTAGCCAAGACGAAATTAGAAACAACGGTGGTGCCATTTGCGGTGAACTACACATGTTTTTAATGGTGAAATGTGAAATGTATAGTTTACCCTTAGATCATATATATTAACAACAAATAACTATTGTATCACAAGGCTAGAAACTGTCACTTTGCAAGTACGAGTACTTGCAAAGCAGTTTCTAGGCGTGTGATACACAATATTTTTTCGGCCGATAAAAATATGTTAATTATAAAAAATCATTTTTTATTCAAATATTTGACGTTAGAGAATTTATTTTTCTGGGCGTGACAATGGGCGTAGCAATGAGAGGGCGGAGTCAGTTCGGTTCAGCGCCACCAATCAAAAATCCTAATTTTACTTTCTGGACTAGTCCGGCAAATAGCATTTTCCAGACGATTTATACGCATGAAAAGTGAGTGTTTCTAGCCGGAGGGCGAAAAAACTTTTTTTATTGTTTTATATTTATGTATATTGTATATTTGTGTTTAACACGTTGACTGACAAGATGGTCCCATGGGCCCAGCACGAAGATTGCCCTCCCGGCCGTGCTGGTCCCATGGGACCAGCAATGTTTTTGTATTAACTCTAGGCCGCTGGCAAATAATATGTAGTTTTTGTTACGGGAAGGGACCAGCATGGTCCTAACACCTATAAAAGCACAGACGTTTTTTAAATTTTGCTTTTTTTCAGCTTGTGGTCCCATACTAGTTTTTTTTGTAAAATAATCATAAAATACAGAGAAATAACGATATTTTTCAATAACTTGTTTTTTAATTTTACAAAAAGTACATAAAGTATATAAGTATCAAAACATGGCAAGCACATAAATGGAAATTTTCAGCACTCTTAAGGAGTCGAATTACACACACATGTGGGACCAGCGGCGCAGGCGCCTAATTTTCAACATTTGTTTTGCTTACCAGGCCGCGCTGGTCCCATGGGACCAGCACTTGTAAATTTACATAACTCAAAATTTTGATGAAATTTTGAATTTTTACAATTACTGGGTGAATTTGAATATCATTTAGCATGGTATTTCACAATCGGCCCACTGGGAGAATTTCGAAATTTTGGTCGGCAGTCAACGTGTTAAAAATGTTCAGAAGTAGTGATTTGCGATTTTATAAAAAAAAACATGCATAAAGTAACAAAAGAATTTTATAGCTGTACTTTTTAATCAAAAATAGGCTCAAAATTCAAAGACCGCCTACACATACTAATCCTGGCATAAGTGTACGCTCACACGCTGTACATTCTTTTTACGCAAGATTTGCCAAAAATAAATTAATTTAAATAATCAGCGCGAGAAAAGAGCGTTATATTTATTTACTGATTTGCCGTTTTACATTAAATTTTAAATCTACTTTGAAGACAGTCTAAGCACCGTATTGTCAAATTTTACACGATCGAATCCGATTTACTGCTCAATTTTACGTAGGAACGAAGCTCGAACGATTCTGCACTGAATCGATTCACAAATCTCGCTCAAATGGCTCACGGCCCTGCGCGCTTGGAGTCGAGTGAATGAATCTGTTAATCGATTCACTTCAAAATAAAGACTTGATTCAGTGTACTGATTCGTTCTTTTTGAACGAATCGTTCATGACCGACACACCTCTACTGTGAACCACAATAAATCTAGTTCCAATGGGATCTCCAAACAATCGCAAGCAGTGATCTTTGTCAGTGCTTCAAAATATTGAGTGAAAGAATAACAAGAGGTTACTGTAGTACTTGAGGCAGTGAATTCTAAACATGTCTGGGCTTCCTCTCGTTGGCGATTCATAAACAGCCTGTAGGTTAATCTGTGCCTTTCCTTCAAATACTGTTTAGAAGGGCCTCCAAGTTGTAGAAGACCTAGTAGACTGCCCAATTCAATAAGGCTTTAGAATTGACTATTAAATAGAGATACATCGAATATTCGGTGAACTATTCAGCAGTCATAATATTTGGCTGTTTTACAGAATATCCGACACAGATATTAGAAAAATTTTAACATTCTTATTTAATAACAAAAACAATAAACTGCGAAGCTTTTTGAATTGAAAAATGTTTATATTATTTTGATATTTACATCTCGATAAATTTTTATGACAAATCAGAAATACGTTAACAGTTCATTCTGTGCCGAAGTAAACCAATGAGTAATATTATTACAATTTAATATTGTTCAAACAGAATAAATAAATGTAATCCTTATCCAGATGAAACCGAAACGTTTACAATATAAAACAATACTCTATGAAACAAACAATATTTATTTTATAAAGTCTATTTTGCATAACTCACATATAAAATGTAAACAAAAATGATTTAACTCGTTAAAATGCATATGCCTATGGAAGAAATGGAATGACGATACCACATGGAGTTGCATTAAGCTCTTGTGTATTTGCCCCAAATGTGTAACATAAATACAGATGCGATGAAAAGAAGTGACATCACCAATACAGGTACTGGGCCTCTGAAAACAAACGGGTTCAATTAATAAACACACACTTGCTACTTCTGTTGAAATAATAAGCTAAACAACAATTCACTCGCCGAACTTGTTAGCCTATGCAAAGGATAAAACGGTATTCCTCTATTCTACCATCGTTTCCGGCTTGTCAACAGATTGTAAATGAGATCACTATTGGATATCCTCCGAAGCAACACTTCTTTAAGAAAGGCATGTTTCAGTCTTGGTAGGTTAAAAAGCTGATCTTCCTCAATATCTAACCTCCAATAAACGCTCAATGTCAAGTACGGTACATCAAATGTAACAGCTGATTCTCAACATATGCGAGGTTACACGAGCCGTGTTAGAGGATCCGTAAATATTGTAATAATTTTATTTTACTCACACTTTAATTCCAGGGGAATCGTCAGTATAAAACCTCCACATTCCACCAGAAGCAGCATTATTACGAACTCTAGTTGTTGTGGTCGTTGTAGTTTTTCTTTGTCTTACAGTACTTCCTCCACCACCACTGCGGGGTGCAACTGCTTTTGATGGGGATCTGCTGGATGATCCTACAGATGTTGAACTTGGAGCTGCAGGCTAAAATACAAATATAAAAAAAAATAAATTCATTCCTATTTTAACAAATAAAAAAAACCTCTTAATTATGACTTAAAGAGTATGATTTTACTTACCATGTTTGATTTATAAGTTTAACGTGGTATCCTAAAAATGTATGAAGAACTTCCACGTCTTCCACGACACAGCCACTTTCCAAATAACCTGAAATAACCCACTTGCGTGTTGTCTTGTGGCCTTACAAATTGGACACGTTGGCTCCTGTCATCACTGCCGTTACGTTTGGTGCATTAAGTGTTACCATTGTGAACGTAACAAAAGTTACTAAAAAGCGAAATTTTTCATTGCTTATATTGTCGGCCTGAGGTTTTATTTGTTTTCATTCGTTAAACTGCTATACGGACTCTTGACAGGTGACATTGTGGGTTTGACATATGATTTATTTGATTGACACTCCTGTGAGTTGTCATGATAATGTACTATTTAGCAAAATTTTGCAGAATTTGTATCCAAACAGGCGGAAAGTTAACAGATATCGAGTCAACAGATTATGACTCAGTCAGATTTAGTGAAAAACTGAAGGCATGTACGCAAATGGTGAATATTTAAAATCTTTTAATTTTATGACAGGATGCCATATTGATTTTCTGTCGTAGGAAATAACCCGAGAAAGCCTGTCAACACAAATATGTTCCTCCTGTGTCCACAAACTTCGAATATCTTACCAATTTCAAAATATGTGCAAGAAATCGACAACTATCCTCCAGCGTTACCTGACAGAATTGCTAAGTATGTCTGATGATGTTGCACCTGACAAGTTTATGTTATCTGAACTACATATTGCTATTTCAACAGCATTGCCGAAACCAAGAAGGAAACGTGTAGGCAAAGACGAACGATGTTCGTTACTTAAGAAGTTACTATCCAAAATAACTCAAGAGCAGATGATACACAATATTCACATCAATGGATTAGCCAAACTGTGCGATAGAATTCCTCCCCCTGTCATTGATAAACAGACAGTAACCCCTTTTATTCCTCTGCAAAAACCAAATGTAGATAAATCAGACGTGGAATGTCCTCTCAAGAAAACAGATAAATTAACGCAACATAATCAAAGGCACAAAACTAAAACCGGTGGGTTAAGGAATCTTTTAAATTTCACCAAAAATTATGACTTCGGGTACGACATTAGTTCAGTTCAAGCTGGTAATAAAAATTTTGACTTAACACCGATCGAACGATTAGCAAGGTTTACAGAAAATTTCTTCTGTGATCACTTTTTAGACTACAGGGAAACCATCATACGCATTGGTGATAGTTTAGAATCAGATAGTAGTGATGATGAAATGATGTTCGAGAAATGCGAAGAAGAATCAAGTTCATACCAGAACCAACCCTCGAAAGTTATAATAAAAGAAGAAATTGTAATAGTTGAACCTGACGTTAATATGAAAAAAGAACAGTTTTATGACGAAGGAGAGCCAGAATATGACGAAGATGATAGTGGCGAATTGACTTCCGATTACGACTTCACTTCGAGGTTTGTTCAGGCTTGTTATGATAGTGGTGAAGATGCCGCCATTAAGCATGAATTTGAGGATGTAAAAGGTAGTAATTACATCTCGCAAAACCGAAGGCTGGCTGAGATTATTCCTGTAGCAACCTCCACATCTCAACAAATACAACATAATTATTTGCAACAACCGTCGTTTCCCGTGCCGGGAAATTCTTCAGTAACATCAAATTACTTGCCACATTCGGGTTTCTGGGAGCAAATTCAGGATTCAACGGGGAACAGTTTTAAAAGACATCGGACGTTGTCGCCTTTTAGTGTTAAGTGTCGAACGAGAGGTAATCCTTTTATAAATCCACAACTAAAAAAGCAGTTTCAAACGCGTAATTTTAAATGTTCAACATGCAACAGGAGATTCAAAAGTCCTGGTTATCTTAAAGCTCATTGTAGTAGACTGAGACATCAAGTGTGAATTTTACTATAATGTTATATTATATTGTTAAGAGCATTTTAAAATGATTTATTGACTGTGCGTTTAGGGCTCTTCTTGTTATTTTCACAAGTGTTGTGCTTTTTTTATTTTTTTTAGTTGCAATCGTAAATTGCTAAAGTACATCTATTCGAATATTCAGGAGGTATTATCGTACTTTATTGTCGTTAAAGATGTTTGTTAAGTGATTTATGTAACGGTTACTCCGTACTTTTTCAAAAGTTTTATATTGAGTCCTCCTTTGTAAATACTGTACAAAGTTAAATTTAAAAAGTGATATTTATACTCGAAGAGTTACGTTTTTAATTATTTTTTATTGTGTGCTTCAGATAGTCAAAGTTATTTTGATCTGTTAGGTACAAAGAATGCTGGTTACAATGTAACGAAGCTTTCTCGTTTTAAGTTTATTTCAAAGTTAAGCTGTGTTAGAATTTTTGAATATACTAAATCTAAAAACGAATTTAAAGATCTTGCCTTATAAATTTGTTTATTCTTGTATAGCAAGTAAAGCTTGCAGAATTTAACTTATTTATTGTTAATGGTTATTTGTTTTCTTTCTATTAGTATATAAGACAGTTAACTTTTGGTTAATCTGAATGTGATGGTTAGTGTTAGTATTTTTGTTATAAATTGTCGAAATATGAATATTCTGTTAGACTAAGCTTTTATTTACTTTGTTAGCTTTAAAACTGCCGTTTTACAATTTATTTAATTGTTCAAACTGTCGATATTATTAGTTTTTAAAGAATGTAAATCAAAATACCAGATAAGTATTGTGGCAATAAATGCAGAAGCTGGTATATGTAGTTACCTACGTTGATTTTATTTTTATAATTAAAATATTCCCTGAGCTTAAAGATATATCGTTATTATGTATTCCAGTAGTAAGAAAAGTTTAATTTGCTGCACATTGATGGTACAATTATGTGTTGATTTATGAGAACGTAACAGACTTTCACTTGCGGCTAAATAAATAGAAGATTTATTAATAACCTCTGTGACCCACTTAAGTGATAGCTGCTTTATACTTGAGAATAAAAAGACTTTGGCTGTGTTATAGCAGCCGGTATTGTAATACATAAAAAAAAAAAAGATTAGAATGTGACGTGCATGTTCGTAAACCGTACTTGCATGAGATATGAATAGAAATCGTTTACAGCTGATCAATCATTTTATTAGTTTGCATTGAAAATTTTCTTGAGTTTCTTAAGGTTTATATACTGCGGTTATCACATAATTTTTTCTTAATTTCTTTTGTTTTCACTTTACGAATCGCTTTTTCTGCAGTTTTATCAGTATTTTACTAAAAAAATCCTAATTATTATTATTATTAATTGAATTAGTTTTTGTTAAAATTGGTTAAAAAAGGCACTTAGTTCAAATTTCCCGCACTTTCTGATGTATTTGTTTTTAGGTAATACAATCGGTCGGCGAAAAGTCCCGAATATTTCTTAAGATACATTCGAACTAACAAAAATAAACGTCTTGCAGCTTTTGGAATTTTTTTCTTGTGGTTCTATTTAAAAAGCATGGAAATGGCTAATGCCGTAGGAGGAACGGCTGGAGCCCCTAGAACAAGTAGTAGAGTAGTAATGGAAGGTGTAGGCGCTCGTGTTATAAGAGGACCAGATTGGAAATGGGGCAAACAGGTTAGAATTTGTTTACATCCCCTATTTTCTTTAATATTTAATAAACCTGTAATTTAATTCGTACTTGTAGGACGGTGGTGAAGGTCACGTAGGGACAGTACGTAATTTTGAGTCCCCTGATGAAGTTGTGGTTGTCTGGGATAATGGTACAGCTGCTAACTATCGTTGTTCGGGTCAATACGATTTACGAATACTCGACAGCGCACCAACAGGTGTTAAACACGAAGGAACAATGTGCGATACTTGTCGGCAACAGCCCATTTTTGGTATTCGTTGGAAATGTGCAGAGTGTGGCAATTACGATTTATGTTCGATCTGTTATCACGGAGATAAACATCAGCTGAGACATCGTTTTTATCGTATTACAACACCTGGCAGTGAAAGAGTGTTTTTAGAAACGCGGCGTAAAAGTAAGAAAATCGCGGTTCGTGGTATTTTTCCGGGTGCTCGCGTAGTGCGTGGTGTAGACTGGCAGTGGGAAGATCAAGATGGGGGTAACGGAAGACGTGGAAAAGTACAGGAAATTCAAGATTGGTCGGCTGCTAGCCCTAGATCTGCTGCGTACGTTGTTTGGGATAATGCATCGAAGAATTTGTATCGTGTGGGTTTTGAAGGAATGGCCGACTTGAAAGTTGTTAATGATGCGAAAGGACAGACGGTTTATCGTGATCATCTACCTTGTTTAGGCGAACAGGGTGCGGGGCGTTCAGGGCCACCTGGGTTAAAGATTGGAGATCAAGTAAATGTCGATTTAGATTTAGAAATTGTTCAATCACTGCAGCACGGACATGGTGGATGGACGGATGGAATGTTTGAGTGTTTAAGCAATACTGGTACTGTTGTCGGTATAGATGAGGATCATGATATTGTCGTTGCGTATAATAGTGGAAATCGTTGGACTTTTAATCCTGCTGTGCTTACAAAAGTAGCAACGCCTTCGTCTTCCGAAGGATTCAACGAAACGCCTCAGCAACAATTTGCTGTTGGTGATGTGGTGCAAATCTGTTCTGACTTGGAGCGCATTAAGATGTTACAACGTGGGCATGGCGAATGGGCTGACGGAATGGCTCCTGTAAGTATTAATAATTTTCACTAAGAATTGATTTTCTAAAGCCGTTGTGTTTGTATTTCAGACTCTCGGTAAAATCGGCCATATTCAACAAATTTACAACGACAACGATTTAAAAGTAGAAGTGTGTAACACAACATGGACTTACAATCCGTTAGCTGTTACAAAGGTAGCCAGCAAAGATGGAACTATGCATGGCACAACCAGCGGAGAACGTTTAAGCGCTTTACTTAAAAAACTATTTGAAACGCATGTATCGGGAGATGTAAACGAAGAACTTGTCAAATCGGCAGCTAACGGTGACGCTCAAAAAGTGGAAGAAGTTCTGAAAGAGAGTAACACAGCCGGTGCAGGAATTGGTCCTGACGTTAACGGAGTATTTGCGGGTCATACTGCTTTGCAGGCTGCAAGTCAAAATGGTCACCTCGAAGTAATAACTGTATTGTTACGCTACAGTGCTGATGTTGAAATTGAAGATAAGGATGGTGATCGTGCTGTACACCATGCTGCATTTGGAGATGAACCTGCTGTGATGCAATTATTAGCTCATGCTGGTGCTGATTTGAATGCTCGTAATAAGAGACGGCAGACTGCTCTGCACATCGGCGTTAACAAGGGACATATTGGTGTTGTTAAGATGCTGTTGGACCTCGGATGTCATCCTAGTTTACAGGTAAGTGTTTTTGTTTACTAGGCACTTGTTGCATTCTTTTAAATAGAAAAGTTCAGGCCAGAAACTTATTTGGGTGCATCGAGGTTACATGGATGGAAAGTAAAAAACTATGTATTAATTAATTAATTCTTAGAATCTTAGTGAACATGGTAAATAACACTTGGAATAATTTTTAAAATTTGCTTTTGTTGGACAACCTAAGGTATACAGATGTATGAATGGTTGCCTAATTACGGTTGTAATTGAAAATACGTACAATAGATGGGGCGATATATACGAATTTGAAGATACATTTGTGAATATAAAAATTTGAATTTTAAAACTTTTTAACCAAAAGAAATCGTAGTTGGTTTTCTAGACCTGTACCTGTACTTAGGTGTTTTTAGTTAATATCAATAAATAATAACAATGAAAAGGACTTACAGCAATCACTTAACATGTATGAATTTTGGCTTCCTTTTTTCCAAACGTGTTTCGGGTTTGATGAAAATAATTGGAGTAAACTTGACTTGATTGCTACAAAACGCAGAACAATAATACAAATTCTGTTGAATTTGTTTACACCAGGTGCTTCTCTATGAGAAATTGAATCGTTTTGATTATGTGTTCTACTTTTATCAAAATATAACCGAAAACAGGCCGAACAAAAAGTGCGCCAGGTTCGTTCATAAGTATTAATATTTCAACACAAAGTTTATGCAAAAATAAATAAAAATACATCTCCGCTATGATACGTGCGGTCCTAATTTGTAATCCGCATATTCTCTTCTCCTGGCTTTATTTATTTATTGCCTAGCGAATCTTGTCGCAAGATGACGTTAGTTATGAATAAAATACGTCCTGAATGAAGCGTGGCATGAATGAAAGACCTTGACGCAGCCCTGTATGGGCTCTGCCCTGTTTATTTATTTATATTTTGTCACCCTTAAACGAGAAACGGAAGCGCGATGGTCCGTCGACGGAAATGCAAAGGAATTCTCTTTAATTAACTGCGCTTATGTAAATGGCTCTTTATGTTTTATCTTGCGCCCCTAGAATTTGGGGAGCCCTGTAGTTAGATCGCGGTGCTTCGCCTTTCATTAGGATGTTTGTGAATGGCACCCTTAAGTTTAGATGAGACGTTGTTCAGAACGAAAGTTTCGACATTTTTCGAAATTTCCGGCAGCTTAGGTTTCGTTTGCGATTAAATTTCGGGGAAAGTGTAATTTTACTTCTTTAATCGTCGAACGGGATTTAAAAGAGGGAGTTTTTGTATTGTCGTGTCTCTGAGCAGTTTGGTTTTATTTTTGATGCTTTTTCCCAAGAGGATCGGATTTAGGTAACGGTTGCGTTAACGCAGATTTTGCGTTCAACGCTGACAGATTGATGGATAATTATTTGAAACGATAAAAAATGTGTAACACGCTTAAGTTTTCGCTTTTGTAATTTACAAGTGGCGAGCGATCAATTACTGTCAGTTTTCTGCCTTCGAGTTAAAAAGCTCCGACTTGTGTTATTACTTTACTTTGAAAGTGGCAAAGTTCATGCTAATAACGGGGGAGCATTTTTTACAGCGATAAGTTTGTAACTGGCATCATAACCACTTTAAAACCTTTTTGCTCTATTAGACTGTTACATTTTATTTGCTCTCTGCTGTGGCGTAAAGTTGCAGAGCGAATTACGAGGGACGTTATTTATAACAGAATTCAAAGCAGCAAACGCTCAAGTTTTCTGCCTACAGCACTTCGAGGGCCTCTTTTCTTCTTACACTTGCCGAATTTAAATTCCAGATGTGCCGTGACAGTTTTTAAACTCCCCTTGTCTTCTGATTTAACACTTCAAAGATTTGTTCTACACGAAATTCACCACGACTTTTTCTTTTGATAAAAAAATAAAGGCGATAAAAATTCACATTTGAATTCTTACGAATTGTCAGATAGGCAACCCAACTTGCACGTAGCAATGCTAATTTTGAAGTGTATGTGTATTTGAGGATTTATAAGACTTTTGATTATTGAGGTGTTTAGTTTAGAATGAGTAGTTTTTAAAAATCAGAAGAGTTGCCTACCTCGTTTATAATTGAGACGTTTGTTCTTTGTCCATGCCACACGCAACATTCTTCTCCAGGCTCACATTTCGAAACTGTCGATCTTCTTGCGCCCGTTTGCTTCTATCATCCAAGACTCTGCTCTATCTTTCCAAACTTTATTAGCCTTTCCGTTTCTAGCCATTTGTATCTTTCACCTAATTTCCTGTCCACAGTTATTATTATATTATTTATTTGTACCTACATCGAGATATATAAAATCGTCTACCGTGTAACGGTGTCGCTACCTCCGATGGTGCGTATTTTTGGTCTATTGTTGTTTTTTTGGTCTACGATCATTGCTTTCGTTTTGTCCGTTTTGTACCTTTGTACCTTTCTTCGTCAAGTTTCTTCAGATTTGCCAAGCAGAATCGTGTCGTCAGCAAATCGTAAGTTATTTATTTTTCTTCCGCCGACTGTGATACCTTCTTCCCAGTTTTCTATTGTTTTCCTCATTATGAACTTGCTCTAGATATTAAATAAGATTGGCGACAGTATACATCCCTAGTTCCTAGTTCCTTTTCTGGCTAAGTACGGCTTAGATATCTAAGTGTTTTTCTATCCGGATCCTTGTTTGATTACCATTCTATAGGTTTCTAATTATTTGTACCAGATGTATGGTCACTCTCATTTGCCATAGTACGAGGATCGTTCGTTAACTACGTGGCCTAAAAAATTACTAGGCGGCCATACACGTTGCGGTATACCTGAGAGGTTTACCTGCGCAGGTAAACCGGAGCGTGTATTCCTACTAATGTAGGTAAAACTGTACAGATATCTCCACCTGTACAGGCGATCGAGAAAGAATCGAAAATTAATTCTTTTTACCTGCGCCAGAGTACAGACCTGAGAGCGTGTGTGGCGCGCCTGCGCAGGTTTCAGTTGTCAAGTAGTTAGGACAGAGGAAGGTTCTGTAGCGTGCAGTACCGTTTTTGTTGTTTTGCGTCTCAGGAATAATTTTACCGAGAGCTTGAAGTGATATTATGGTTGACAATTTAAGGCATTCGTATGACTGTCCTGTTGCAAGGAATCTCAAAGTAGCTGTTAGCCTTTTGTGCGGAGAAATAGCTCTTTTCATAATTGTATATTTCTTGAGGCACCATTGAAAGCAGTTTTAGTTAAATTGATTCGTTCATCCGCAAGTAATTGAGATAATCTGTGGATTCTACACTCAATTCTTTCAATAACTTAATATGAGCGTATCGATTTATTTTCAACGGCCACTCCTCTTTGTTCTTTCTTACGGTATTTCACAGCGAGTAAATGATCTATTACCGCGAACATGTCATCTTGTGACGATGCCATTGTTTTTAAACCGAAACTCTCAGCGGTTTACCCTACCGCCTACCGTGTGTGAGCTCTTTGCCTGTGCAGGTATATCTGTACGGTTTGCCTATGCAGGTATATTTGTGAAGGCAAACCGCAACGTGTATGACACAGATATGGTGCGAATTCGGCGGAATCTTCTTTACCATTCTGCAGAACCATCCTTTATTAGGTTAAATATGACAGTACAGAGTGATCTGTCAATTAGTCTGTGTTTGACAGTGCGCCAAAGTGAACGTCTCGTGTGATTTTGTAAACAATGGAAAAAACTGAGTTGCGAGCAGTGATAAAGTATTTTCCGACAAACGTTTAGGAATGTTACTTTTCCGACAAACGTTTAGGAATGTTACTTTCCCACACTCATTTTGCGTGCGGGAAAGTCCACTTTCCCGCACGGAGTGCCGGAAAGTGACAGCGATTTCTGAAAAATCGGAAAATCGCATAGCAACCATCCTTACTAGATTATTACTTTAAAAGGAAATGTCAAGTTTGACAACTTGAAAACTTACAAAATGATAGTTTAGGACGATTCCTAAAGGTTTGTAGGAAAAACGTTGTTCATAACACGTGCGGGAAGAGCGATTCCGAAACTCATGCAGGTACAGAAACTCGTTGCGCTCGTTTCTGTAACGTCCTGGATTCGTTTCGGAATCGCTAACTTCCCGCACTTGTTATGAAAATAACTATTACAGAAGGCAAAAACGATTTTGTCAGCAGGAAAGGTTATGACAACTGTGTTTTGGAATTCTCATGGAATTATCTTCATTGACTACATAGAAAAGGCGAAAACAATGAATGGCGAGTTTATGCCAATTTGTTGCAACAATTGAGCGACAAAATCAAACGGCCCCATTTGGCAAAGAAGAAAGTGCCTTTCCATCAGGATAACGCACCTATCCACAAGTCTGCGATCGCCATGGCCGAAATTCATGAATTGGGATTTGAATTAGTGCCTCATTCTCCATATTCCCCAGATTTGGCTCCCAACGATTATGATCTATTTCCAAACATTAAAAATGGCTCGGCGGTAAGAGGTTTTCGTCCAATTCCGAGGTAATGGCTGCTGTAAATAGCTATTTCGAGGACTTGGATTCATGAAGGCATTGCTAATTTAGAGTATCGTCGGAATAAGCGTGTTGAGCAAGCAGGAGACTATATTGAAAAATAAAATATATATCGCTTCCACATTCGGCACTGAGGCAGGTTTTCGTACTGGATATTGAAGTTCTCCATCTTGTTTGTATAACCCTGCGTTGAATGCAGTGGGTCTGAGAGACCCAAAACAACTTTTGGTCATATTTTCTATATTTATTTGTGTAGGTAGGCATCTCATTTTACATGTACCTTTCTAGAAAGGGCGATACAGATTTCCGTAAAAAGTTACACAAACAATTTTATACAGCCGTCGCTAGAGGGTGTGTTTGTCATAGTGACACTTAGTTTCTTTGGGATATTTGTTATGTAATTTAAATTTTTGATACAGTGTGCATAGTAAACAATTTTATTATTATCATGAGTGCTTCTGATCCATATGTAAAAGAAATAGAGCATCTGCAACGGTTGTATGACGAAGTAGAGACATATGATGAATGTATTGATGAAGCAGATGACTCAATTGCTGATTGTTAAGACTTTAACGTTTCTTTTTGCTGTAAGTTTTTTATACATATTTTTACAATTTGGTGTATCATTAAAACATTAATAGTATATTTGTTTCTTATTTTTTACACTTCAGAAAAAAATTAAACACCGGAAATAAAAATATTTCAAATTATATTAGTGGGGCATCCGTTAGTGTAATTTTTTAAGGGCATTCAACGCAGGGTTAAGGATGTAGTCTATTTGATTTTTATGCAATCCGTCTGGAGGTTGCCATGTATACAGGAATCTTATGCGATTTTGGAATACTGTGTTAGTCACAGTAAAGTTCTTTTCACCACGTTCCGTTCGTTTCTTGTTCCTTATATGCTTGTCGTTTGTTGTATTTCGAAGTCTCCAATAATAATTGTAATTTCTCTTTTTGAAATAGATTGTATCGCAGCATCGAGTTGTTCGTCAAAATGTTCGATGGTATCATCATCGGTTGTACTGGTTTGGTGTCGAAATCAAATTGTATAATCCTTTCATTTATTGCGTTATATCCAGATACATATTTGTTAATTTGTTTGGATACTACAAAGGCTACTCCGTTTCAACTTTGCGAGTGGGATTTTGCAACGCTGGACTTCGTTTTCTATAATTTGTAGTTTGCCTATTTGGAGTAGGCCTCTTACGTTCCAAGTTCCTATCTTCTAATTCTGATGTTTGCATCTGACTGTTCTTGATACGGATTGTCCTTGGAGATCCGATTGGGGAGCGGTTTTTACTTACGGAGTTTTTAGTATCAAGTGCAGCCATTGACGTTCTTGGGAATATTTAATAAATTGAGATGGTTTCCCCTTGCCTTCCTCAATTGAATAGGATGGGAGAGGGAAATGTATAGGTATAGACGGGATTGAGGTTGGGTCGAGGTTACCTCTGGGTTGGAATATGGGGGAAAACAGGAGCTCGCGCGGGCAAGGTCGCCCTCCTCCGTCGGGATCACAAAATAGTATCTACCCGTTACCCAATGAATAATAATAAAACGCCTTAATTAGCATAAATAGGCAACACATATTGCATATTATGTACAGGAGTATGTTTGGTTGCGCATTCGAATTAAGTAAGGCGCTAGGTGTATTTATAAATAATTGATGAATCGATTAATAAAATTACGCAAACAAAATCGATTAACATAAAAATAAATATTAAATCTGTTAAGTGTGATTACATAAACTTTACATTTATATTTGATCTATGAAGGTACCACGAAAAAGTACAATTTTTCAAATCGTAAAATAAAGATAAAAGGTTTCAATATGGCATAAACTAATTTCGCTAGTAATCCAACCACGTCCTAAATTGAGAATCCGCATTCAAAGCATTACCTGAGCAATTTCTCGGAAAAAATAGGAACAGACACAAATTATCTTCGAAACCCCAATCGAATTACAAAAAGAATTGGTTTAGTGGGGCTCCGAAAGCATACAATAACTCCGAAAATCGGAGGGAAAAGCTTACTTGGAACGGCCATATACACGTATTCACGACCACAAAAAGCGCACCGTGGACGATAATGGGTTTTAATTGCAATTCGACTTGGCCTCGGTCTCTGAGTTATACCGTCGTTCCGTCCGGAACAATAAGCGCTGCAGTCTGACCCAGTATCTAATTAAAATCTCCCAGTTTCAATTTCCTCCTACATACACAATGTTTTCTTCTGTGAGTGCAGTACTGGGAATGCTTTTCTAAGCTCTTTCTGTAAAAAGATTATTTAAATGTGCACTTTCATTAAAACATTTAGCTAGGTCGCACAAAAAATACGCGGTTCCGAGTGTTGGTCTTCTCATTTACCAGTCCTGAGCCATAATTTTTTGATCAGTATAAATTAAATTGTAATGCCTCTGAAACAAATCGCGCATTTAAAACTAGATTTTCGATTTTTTTCTTTGAATTAGATTTTCATTCAGCGTTAAACACCCGGAGCTTTTTGCAAAATAAAAGAAAGACTCAGAGTACATATTCAGGATATTCAATGCACCTCTTTAAGTTCAATTTACTTGTGGGAAATAGAAGAGGCACTGGCTGCTTGTGTTCAAGAACTACGACAATTACCAGGAAATTGCATACTCAGTGCTTAACAACAGCGCACTGTGTAAAAATATATAAAATGGTGAACCTAATGGACTCTCCTCGTCCGTTCGCTTGTAATTTTCGCTCGAAAGATTGAATTACTTTTGTTGAATTATTTTCTTGGTAGGTTGGCCGTATTCGTAATTGAAGTAATAAAAAGTGTCAATTTAGGAAATTGCCTTGGGGTTTTGCTTTATTTGTTTCTTTTAAATATAATTTGAAGTTTAAAAATTTGGACATGTGGGTGTTCTATGTGGTAAATAATAATGACTTGAGTTTTATATTAATTTTATTTATGCACTTGAAGCGTGTAGATCTGTAGATGATGCGCTTTCAACAAGAGTGGAAGCAGAAGTGTCTAGTTTTTAAAATGAAATTTCCGAAGAAAGTTAAGTAGTTAGTAAAAGATAATCGCGTAGGCAACGTACGTATTAAGAAGGATTTTTCTAGGAAGGGCGCCGTTGTTGCATTATCTTAACAAAGACGATACCTTGCACTGCGGACGCTGGAAATTCAGAAAGAATTAGTAATGCGTAAGAAGGGCAAACAAGTACAAGAACTCTAAGAAATTTAGTAAAGTATGTGGTTAAGACGGATAGAAATAGAATAAAGAAAGATATTATAATGAATTATTTACAGTACTATTTACAATACATTAAATCAGGATTGATGTGGGACATCGTAGTCCCCACAGACATAACTTCAGTTGTTTGTTTGGTGTTTAAGAGAGAGCGTGTGCCGAAAAAACCCAGTTTATACAGTAGAAACTGTCAAATCCTTATGGCCAATCAAAGATTAAATAAAACGCGAGTGAATTATACAAACAATTGCAACACACACCTGTTGTATAAATTAAAAGAAATGCCACGATTATATAGTTTTAATTGTTGTACACCTAAGGTTTACAACACGAATAACTAAAAAAAGGGTTAAGTTTACGATCTTAACGTTTGATAAAGCTTAGTTTAATTGTTATCGGCGAATCTTAAAAGTTTAACGAGTTGATAGTGCTTTAATTCCTATTTTGTATGGATTTTGTCGATCGATATAAAGTATGACGTGGTAATAATCACTGTAATAAGTCCACATGGATTATGAATAACAAGTTACCTACCTGTTTACAAAGCACCGTTTCAGGTGGGTGTGATATTTGATTAATTAGCACCAAAGCACGCGACTCTTTATTATTTCGCACTGATTTTTTTTTCTCAAATGGAAACAGTGGCGTGCAGATTCTTGAAATCATTTTAATTTACAAATGTGAAATATAGTTATTAGAAAGAACGGCATTAAAAGGATGAACGAAGGAAAATTAATTTATAAGAATCTAAAAGATTACGAAGTTAGTTTATAATTAAAAAATTACTTTAACTCCGAGCCACTGTACGTAAATTAATTATATCATCGTACCAGTTGAAAGCTGGAATGTGTGCTATTAAAAATAAGTCTGTGTTAACAGGGCTCACGGGGGTGTTTTAGTTGCCCCAACTCATTTGGGTTGCCTTAAAAAGGGGTCGTTAGGGTTTTCACTAAATTTAAAATAGGAAATACGCAAGATGATTAAGCCAATATGGTGGTTTAAGAATATTTTGCTAATTATTTTAACGTGAGTATACTAATATTTAATAACCGGAAGTTACTGGGCTTTCTTAAATATCTTATTTTCCCTTTTAAAAATAACATTCTTCTTCTTCTTCTAGGTCTGACACCTGTTTGTTCCAATTTGACTATTGCCCGGAGGCCCAGCTGTCCATCTAGTGTTTAGGTGGTCTTCCAGGTGGATCTGTTGGCCCTTGCTTTTGTGTCTGGTCTGTTGTTGGACATTCTGGTTACGTCTCTTCTCGTCCATCTTACGACGTCTAGTACATTATACGTTTCTTTAATGTTGTCACTGTGTATTCTGCCGTAGAGTGTGTCCTGCTATTGCTCCTAAAGCCTTCATTTCCGTGGTTCGGAGTATTCTTTTAGTGAGTGTCATGTTTTCTCTTGTTTCTGTTGCGTGCGTCATTATGGGGCGGATGCAGGTCTTGTATATTCTGACCTTTGCTTCAATGTTCATGTTCTTGTTCCTCCAAATTATGTCGATCGTGACACTCTTGCTGCTTTGTTGATTTGTGACTTATCTTCTTTTGGTAGGTTCGTATCACTAGGTATTTAAAACCCAATACTTGCTCTATGGGTTTCTCATTGATTACTAATTTGCATCTTGTAGGTTCTTTATACCATATAATCAAGGATTTTGTTTTCTCTGTCGATTCCTCCAAATTGTAGTCTTTAGCAGTCAAGTAGAAAGCATGCAGAAGCCTTTGTAAGTTGCCTTCGTTTTCAGCAAGGATTACAGCGGCATCTGGATAACATAATAGCTTCAGTTCTCGATTTCCCATTTTGTACCCATGGTTAACCATTTTTACGTTATTTATAATTTTATCTATGGACCCAGAGAGTCACCTTGTCTAATTTCGATTGATATTGTAACGCAGTGGTTATCACCTAAAGTAATGTTAAAAGTTAGCAAAAAGAAGTTAGTTAAATTTAGTAGAATTTCTGATAATTCGTAAGTTAAAACGGTGTATTTACGCCACGTGTGTAGGTATAAGTTCCAAGTACGTACAAACGTCAAACTTAATAAAATGGGTTTGATACAAACTATTATCAAGTCTTACTATGAATTGAATTACATTAAATTAAATAAAAAAAAATATTCTTACATAAAATCGTAGGAAACATCACTAATACGAAGGACCTGACTTCTTCGGGACATGATTCTCCGATGACCACACCAACCATAAAGAGCTCTTACTGAGCAATTCCTTGTATAAGATGGCAGTTCTGACGCACACGTGTCTTTGAACAAAGGTATGCATGCACTTAGCCGTGCTGTGCATTCACCTTGCTGTGAACGTACCGAGTATCATATTTTTTTGGTTCACAGCGGTCATCCACGTGCATCTCGCCTTCATTCCACTCCCGTGTAATGACCCTAAATAACACGTCATATCAATGCGCGTGGCAATGCATTCCATAACGTCGCTTCATTACAATTGAAGTTCGTTCGTTACGTCTTGGGTAATATGTATAAAAGAATAATTATTGTTATAATTATTGTTAATTTCATGTTGAAATTTGATTTAGTGAATTAAAAAAGCAGGCATATGACCACTGAAGAAATACAAAAATAAATGATTGGAATAAAACTATGTGTTTCCTGTATTTAACACAAATAGGAGTAATTGTTTACTAACTTGTCGAGTAAGTCCTCTCTGGAGTAGAAATGCAAGCACTCACATTAAGCTGTAGGCTACTTGACACGCACACCACAGACATATGGAAAGAAGATCGGCAACGCTCTGTAAAGGGCACGCCACTTCTAGAAGAAGAAGTATACTAACTTCTATGTAAACATTTAGTTAAATTAATATATAATTTCTGCCGAAACTGGAATGAAAGCCAAAATTCGGCTACGGCTTCAAAACTTACTTTGGGGTTGGACACTACGTCGTTTAATATAATTCGATCGAACGCTTTTATGAGATCAATAAAGCTCAAAAACGCCGGTTTGTTATACCTATTCAAAGGATTTTTTGATGACTTGATTTAAGGTAAATATTGCTTCTATTGTGCTTTGATTGTTCCTAAATCATTGCTGCTCTTCACTCAATTCTACAGTATTGTTAATAATTTATGGATATTTGTAAATATAATCATAATGCTGCTAAGTAAAGTAATCCCCCTGTAGTTCTCAGGATTCTTCTTATTTTCCTTCTTGAATATGGGTAACGTGATACTTGTTCTCCATGCTTTAGGTGGGGCACTTTCATTCAGTATTAGTTCTATACTTAAGTCGTTTCCACCCTATTTTAGGAGTTCGTTTGGGATTTAATCGGGTCCCGTGGGGTTTTCAATTTTTTAATTTGCTTAAGGATTCGGTAACCTGTTCCGTTGTCAATTTTATAGTGCTCGTATTGTTTTATGTACTTTGATCTTCCGTCTCCGTAGTGCTCTCCATATAACTTGCTACCCACGTTTCTGCTTCTATTGTCTGCGTCTAGGTATATTCATTCAAATCTTGCCTTCGGCGTTTAAGCATTCCCCAAACCTCCCGCTGAGCCCCATATAAGTAGATCATGTTCCATGTCCTGTGTAAATTTTGTCGAGTATTCTTTTTTGCGCTGGCGAATTTCAGTGTTAATTCGGTTTTTTATTTCGACATATTTTGGGCATTTGTCTATTGTTCTATTATTGGTGTATCGTAAGTATGTCGACCTTTTTCCTGAGCTAGTGTCTTTATGTCTTCTGTAAACCAAGGCTTGTCGTTTTTCTTTGCGTTTAAATTAATTTTCCTCTTGCTCAAGGCTTCGTATGCTGCTTCATTAATATTGGATGATATCTTCTTTCATCCTTCTTCCACGCTGTCGTGGTCTTCTTCACTGATGTATTCAATTGTATTACATTTTATTTTCTGGGATAATCTGTTGGTGTATAAGGACTTAGCGCTTTCATCCATGATTGATTCGATGTTTATTTTCTCTATGTACACTCGCTGTAACTGATTTTTGAGTTGTACATTCAGTAGTATTTTCCCCAAAACGAGATTGTGGTCGGAGCCCATATTAGCAGAAGTTAGGGCACGGACATCAAGCATTTGCGATGGGTGTAACGCTCTGTTTGGTATTGTAAAATCTGTTGTAGAGGTTTGTCTTCTGGTGTTCGACCATGTTACTTTATACTGGGGTTTATGTACAAAAAAGGTATTGTTTATTCGCAGTTCATTATGGGCACAGAATTCACTTTTGTTGATTTATTTCTCATTGAATCTTCCTTCGACAAGGGTATTACCTCCTTTATTAGAATTTTTTGGCCCTTAGGCATCGTTGATTATAGCCTTTAATAGAACATTTCGATTTCGACTATAGGTTTATTTACATCCGGGGCGCATACACTGATAACATGAATTTTCCTTGCCTAGGTTCATCGTTACCATTCAGATATTTTTACTAACGTAATTCGTTGCTTCGATATTTTCTTCAAACTTATTATTTATAAGTATGCTTACGTCGGATTGAACTAAAATAACATTCAAATTAACAAAATGACTTAGAATAGAGTTTAAAAACTAACTCATGTGAAGTACTTTATTTAATTGCCCCTCTTTAGAATTCCTCTGCCAATGCAGTTGGTGTTGCTAATTATGTATATTCATTTTTCAAATTTTTCACCTATTTCAGTACCATTTACCGAGTATGCAATTATTAATATTACGTTTGTTTGGGTTGCTTACCTAATTTATTATTGGACAATTTATCGTGATGTAATTAGTAAATTTATTAAAAACTAAAGTAATTTTACATTATTTTTGGAAATGGCACATACGTTACGTAACGTAAATGTGAATTTGCCTTGCCTACGTTACGTTTATGTGAATTCGCCTTTTTATCCTTTGCTATTGGCACAAAGGCTTTTCAATTGTTTAACAAACGGCAACGCTTACTTTATGCTTACCAAAGATTCGACTTATTTGTGGTGTTTTAATTAGTATTTTTCGGTGTAATCGTGTTCTAGTTTGCGCAAAATTAGTGTAATAAGTTAAAGTTTGGTTTGCAATAACTAAAAAAGTGCAATGTGCGAAAGTGGACCTTTACCGGCGTAAATTGTGAGGGACGTAAACTGCCATTGTGGTGGTTTTCCATATTCCCTGTTGCCTTTTCAAGGTAGGATTTTTATTTGTATCTTAATGAAAAATCTGTACTTATCTTAATTAATCTCATTAAAGTACAGGTAGTAAATGCTTAATAAATCAATTAAAGCATGGGAGTAGAAAAATAGGTTTTAAGTTCCTACACCATGGAAACATGAAACAAACCAACTGAGTTCTTCGTTAAAATAATAATATAGACACAAGTTAGAAGCTTTTTTTTTTAAATTGTGAATCCAGAATATGAAATTGGGGCGAGTTTTTGATTTTTAAACTATACAGCCAGCGCAGCGTAGGAATATCTTGGAACAATCGAAGCTCGTTTCTGATTGGTCAATTTTAACCGCTTTAATTTAAATTGCTGTTTTGGGCAATTATTGCAATATTATCGTTTAATATACATATTTCCGTGTGGTTTTTCAAGTATTTTAATTTTGCAACCCAGATTTATTAGTTGGAATAATTAAAAATTCCAACCCGTATATTAAACGGATAGGATTAAATTACTTAAACATATTAACCGTTGACGTATAAAACGTTAATAAAGAAAATTTTATTACCTTATAATGTTTTTAATAGGAACGTTTCCATTAAAATGTATTTTATGTGAGAAATTATTACAGTTGTTTAATTAGGGGCTCCACACAAGCTGCCCATTTAGATTTGCGGAATTTGCGATCCCAAAGTGCGTAGATTTAGCTCTCGTGTGCTTTGTTTCTCTAAAATATTTAGGAAGGTTTGAATCTGATTATCTAACGGCGTATTTCTAAGAGAATAATTGAAGCGGTTCGTTTTAATTTGTTTTCTGGTTGGTTGGTTGGTATTTGTAAACTTATGTGATGTTGATAAAAGCTTAGGGCTTAACGTTTTGGAGAAATAGAGAATGATTTTCGCTCGAATTTCTCGTGGTATTTTTAAAACCGGTAAAAAATATGAATAAATTAATAAAGAGAAGTGCAAAACAGCAGTTTGAGAACCTTAAAAATACGTATTTTTGGTA
Source organism: Melanotus villosus (assembly GCA_963082815.1). NCBI lineage: Eukaryota > Metazoa > Arthropoda > Insecta > Coleoptera > Elateridae > Melanotus > Melanotus villosus. The sequence continues at coordinate 10,490,284 of OY720420.1, forward strand.
GATAAACTTAAGATGGGGCAAGATTGATCTGAGATTTAGGATATGCCAAGTGGGATTTGTCACGATTGGTGATTAGATCGTGTTTTTCACGGTTGCTGGACGGGTATAATGTCGGGAATACAATAGTTTACCGAATATGGAGATGTATGCAGATAAAATCAGTTGTCATTTGAGCGAAAATTAAGACCAATTTGTTTTGTTAAATCCTTAGTGGTTGATTAGTTCTTTTAATTTGTGATCTTTTTAATTAAATTATGTGTGAACTGTCAAGTAAAGGCAAAGTACTGGAACTTAGTAGCTTTTTCTAATTTTGTGAAATTTTGGTGATAGATTTTGGTGGAAGCTTCTCCACAAGTTTGAATGTATTTGGGGATGGTTTGTGTGTACTTTTGATCCTGAGATTAGACGCCGAAAACGTTTTTCAGGATCTTCATCATTTTATTCATTTGTTTCTCTTGAGATGTTTAGTTGTTTCGTCGTTGCAGGACTACGTTTGATACAACAAATTTGTTGCTGGTATGGTTGTGCATTTTATCAGATGTTCCTTCGAAGAATTGCTTAGTTTGCATGTCCAAATTTCTTAAATTATTTTGTTTTTAGTTAAAATCCTGGGAATTCGTCTTTCATTTGTTTGGTGTTTGGTGAGTCTGGATAAGTATATTTAACCATAGAAAAGGTTGGTTGTTCTGGAATTATTTCACCAGGATTTTATTACTTGTTGTAGTTAGTTAGATTAGTTGGAAAATAAGGATTGAAAATTCTAAAAAAAAAGAGTTTCTTGTGTTGTAATGTTGAGAGTGAAAAGCCCTGCTCTTTATGAAAGAGGTTGGCGCCAGTTTCTGTAATTGTTCGAATGTCAACCTTTAATCTCGTGAATACCCACTGTATCCGGAATTTAATTGAGAACATAAAAGCTCGTCGTGTCGAGTGTGTCACAGCTCGCCTTTTATCGAGGCATAGCGTAAAGCGCTCGTGCTGAAGTGCCCTTCGACCCTTCACATCAGGCGCACGCCTCTGACCAGGCAAGCTCCTTCTTGGAGGTGATTGTTCGCGTGCATTGTACCCAACAAAGGTAGGTGGTAGCACTAGCATGGCGTCGCGACGCTGCTTGCATTGTGCGCCTAATGACGTCATTAGATAATTACCTTCAACTACAGGCGCTGATTGCAGATTTATGTCGCATATACAAATACCATCTATACCAACCATTGTCGGGAGGGAAATGTCTCTCGTCTTCATTATACACAACACTGTATTATAAGAGACAATAGTTTTTGTTGAAATTAAATCGGAGTAAATTGCCTGTGTATAAGCGATTCATTCCCAGATGGATTGCCTATGACGCATCGCTAATAACTCAACTTCTCGGAGATTAAAAGTTTCGAAAAAATTTCCCGAGGATTTGTGTGACTGTCGTCGTATATGTAAATTAGAACGCGCTGAAGCTTAATTACTACCTTCGTAATAGGTTTATAACGTGCCGGTGTACGTTTAAAATTTCCGTTTTCCAGTTTTGTTTCTTTTACTATGGCGCTGTTTATTTTTATTATGCTTCTGGTGACAAATTGGGACTGCTTCGTGTTATTTTATGGTGCACGTTTTAATGAGGTTGGGATTATTCGAGTTTCTTTCGTGAATAATTAGGCTGAAATTGCAAGTGAAAATAAATTGTAACGAAGGCTTATTAAAACAAGGCGCAAAAATACATTTAAAATCAAAATAAAGTTAAAACTCACGTGAGAAAGATTAACTATTTGAAAATGGAGGGTTGGGAGAGGGTTCATGTTATCCTTTTTTTATTTTGTCAATACATGCTTATTTTCTGCAAAGCTGATTATGTTCCTTTGAGGGTTAACAACAGAAACATTCCTTTATTCCTTAATGAGATATTCTGGGGTAATAAATATCTAAGGTTTTCCTGGGCAGTTTGAAAAGCTCGTAGATCAGTCTACAGTAATTTGTACCTTCTTTGAGGCAGTTTAAACAATTTCCTGGGGAAACTTACTTTGGGTCTTCCTTTCTGTTCTTCTCTTTTTTTGAAGCAACGTTTTTTACAAAATCCAAAGAGACTCTTACAAGCAAATTGACGCAACGTTGAAAACTTTGAATTTATGATAATTTGAGGGCAATGCAGAGATATTCTAAGGCAATGCAGAACAATTTCAGGAAATGTGCAGCTTATTCTGCACTACGACATTTAAAGGGGACGTTGGAAGTCCTGTGGCACTCGGCTAGCAAACGGTGGAGAAGGGGGGTTCGAACGCTTAAAACCCTTCAGGTAGGGGTGGTCATAATCGGGGCGCCACTACGGGAATAATCACCCAATGATTGTTACGAAGAACGTACCGTAGATAGTTCCTCTAGGGCTCGAAGGAGTTGGGGTTGGCTGCACCCTGCTGCAAGATGTGACTTACCTTGCTTAATGAAATAACTTACTTACTGAAATTCTTAAGACTTGTAGGCAGGCTCACACTGTATACATACGTAAATCTTAAACAATACACTAACACACAAATATGATCGGGAAGCACTGAACACAATAACAAGACCAAACTAAATTGACAGTTAGATATTTAATAAATCAAAAGGTAAAAATATATACAGATAAATTACACAAAAGGGGCGACAATTAGTATGTTACGTTAAAAATAAATAGAATTGAGGGTACTATATTTACGTTACATACGGCAAATCATTCACAAACTAAGCCCTCAATCCCACGCAAAATATAGGATTAACAAATATTAAACTAAAATTCAATCAGCACAGCTAAATCTTTACACATGCAACATAATACAAAATATTAACTTTACTTGACTTAAAACTTGCGACAATGAAATCTCTAAAAGTTGAACTGACACTGACAAACTTGAACTATAATCTGAACACAAATGATCTTTACTCAAACACAAATTTAATAAAACAAATTAGTCAATTCTGGTTGCTGCAGTTCCTAAGATTTTTAGTTGTATCTGCTCTCGTTCCAGCCTCATAGCTTAGTAATGGTCGTACGCTTTGCGTTGTATGTGGAGATATTTCTCCATATTATGCCCCGAAGAGTTATTATTTTGCTGTATAAATTACGACCACTTGAGAAGCCTATTGCTAAGTACTTAGGTTTCATTGCTTGTTCAGCAACTACGTTCTAGAATTACCATTTTGCATCTAATGATTTTTGTTTGTGGGGTTGAAGTAGTCATATTTAGGCTTATATTCAGGTTTGTCTTCCTTGTGTCCTCCTCCTTTTCGGAGAATCTGCAAGGTTGGCTATTCTTAAACTTCCTTACTTGTTTTCTGTCAAGTTTTAGAATTTCCTTTGCTCGATATATGGTGGGGTCTTTGATGAACACCTTGCACTACCTTAGCCCATGGGTCTCCATATTTTACAGCGTTTAGTATGTAGATGTGATGCTATTTCTTCCATTGTGGTTTAAGAAATCACCCAACAAAGTTGGCTCTAAGCCAGTTATGGTTTTGCTTGCTCCAAATTTTGTTAGTTGATCTATAGTTTCATTACCAGATCCAGGTCCTGGCGTCCATTCCAGAGTGGCACTGGTCCTTTGTGGCATTATCACCAACAATCAATATCTCTAAGCATAAATTTATAGTTTTGAATATACAACAGCATTGAAATTCGTAAAGCAAAAATTACGAATTATCAGTTTTGGCTATCCAGTTAGAAGTTTCCCAAAACCTCAAGAGAAATTTATACAAATTTGGAAAATGTAGGTTATCAATTGATTACGCTTGACAGTTACAAGTTATCAAGAATGGTAGATAAGGAAGATATGCCTAAAATGATGGAAATGTTTGACTCATCCTTTTAATAATGCCCAAAAAGACTTAAAAATATTTATTTATTTCAATATTATTAACATCATACGGAGATGAAATTTAAATTAAAATTCTAAGAATATGGAATTAAATATTTATAGAAGTACTCTAATTGCCATTTCTATTATAAAGTAAAATAACCCGAGGAGATCAAACTTCGTATGTTTGAAGTGGCCTTGGTCATTAAAAATTCTAGCATATTTACCATCAAGTCGTAGAAGTTACATGAAAATACGTAATAAGCATCCCGTATATAACGTGAGTGCTTTTAATGATCCTCCAAGATAAACATTTTAAAGTTAACTTTGTACTATGTAATTTTTCTCCATATATTTGAGTTATAGTTAAGCGTAGGGGCTGGTGTACTTTTTAATTAGTGTTATGCCCGTGCCGGCACAACAGTCAAAGTTTCGAAACTTTTGTTTATGTTGTACCTTTTATGTAGCCCGAATTGTCAACAACAAAAACTCGAGGGATGTCAAAAACGCAAAAGTTGATACGAAACGTGGATGCACGTCAGCGAACTTGGAAATTATAATAAATGCACTCCATGCACCGGCGTTCGCGTTGCATTAAATGCAATTTAACATAAAACTTTTACCGTTTATATCCCCGTTATGTATGAGATTTTTTTTAATAAGTGCACGTATGCCGCGCTTGCAAAACCATCATCCAGTCAGCAGGTTGTTTTCGAAGTGCAATTGAATGCGCGGGAGCACCTGGAACTAATATGAACACCGAATAAAATTGACTGCTATAAAATGCCGTGTCTGCAAAACGTGAACGATTCGGGAATTACATTACGCGGACGTTTCGATGTTGTCATTGCCGGATCGTGGAGATGTGTTGTCTGTGTTCTATTGCAAATCCAATTTGACTTTTCCGACTTGTGAAAGCGAAGTTTTTTATGTTTCCGGCAGATAGCTAACCTTTTGCATACGCTTTTGCGTTTTCTCATATTCTGTTTAGAACACACGAACCTTTGAAAATATCAACAGGGTTTCAAAAAAATACCCTGGGCTCCCTCTTTGATTCTTTTTTGGACAATTATAGGACATAATTGAATTTTAACTTAATTATCGTTTTTTAGGTTCGATACTCTTGGTTTTATGATTTCAAAACCATGAGGTTTTAGTTAAAAAATAGCAGAAAAAGAAGTTGAATTTGCAGGACTTTTCATTAGGTACATTTGGTAGGAAATTTCCAGGCTCTTCATGTCATGTTATCCTCAGTAGTAAATGTTTTTATTCCAGGGTGTTCTGAGTGATCGCTTGCTGATGATATTCTGCTAATATACCTTTTAAGAATGATAGAAGGTATCAAGGGGTACAAATTTTGTAAATAAGTCCAGTCACGTGCTAATTCCGCACTACGACAACTTATAGGGAACGTCGATGTCCTTAGGCTCGCGGCTAACAAGCTGTCGAAGAAGGGGGGGTCGAAACGCTAAATCCTTCAAATAAGAGAGGTCGTAATCGGGAGAAAAATGGCCGCCACTACGGAAATCACCCAAGAATGGTCTCGATTGTTCCTACTGGGATTAAAGGGGGTTGGGGTGGCTGCACCCTACTGCTGAATGCTACTTACCGTTACTTACTGAAATAAAATACTGTTATTAGTAGATAGGCTCACAAAGCTAGACACAAATATTTCACTAGACACGACACACACACATAAAAGACAATAATGAATTAACAATAAGATTTAATGAATGAAAGAAATGTTTAAAATATGACACAAAAGGGATCCATAAGTTCTAATCTTAAATTACGTGAAAGGAGGATTGAGGGATGCTACATTTACTACTACTAAGTTATGGCAAATATAATTAACAGCTAGACTCCCTTAATCGCAATAAAAGAATGGTGATGACAAAAACTTAAACTAAAAATCTGATTACAAATAATTTTACACATGCAACATAAAATAAACAATCATCGCGATAGTTCGCACTGTTTCCAAATTATTAACGCTAAAGCAAATGGTAATGCACACTAGTTGAAGATTTAAACACTTCACCGAACAATATAAACGAAGAAAAGAATGCTTGATGTATTTACTTGAAATTACTTATAAAATTTAACTGATGCCTGTCCACGAGTGAACCGCAATATACGGTACTGAAAAGGGTTGAATCTGATAAAGTTGCAACCGGCACATAAAAGGGCAGCCTTGAATTTCGTTACCTGGGAAAACAGGGCTTTGTTGAGGGTAGCCCGGTGAAAGCGATGGTCGGCTTCTAACAAAGGGATGGAATCCTTTTCCGGAAGCAGGTGCGAAGACAACAAGATGTCCCCAACAAACATCAAACTTAAACGGAACTTCCAACACAGAACTTATATTCTCCCGATACGAATAAAACACTCTGGGATAATCCGACAATTATGCCGTAAGATAGTTTTCCACAAAACTACACGAAAACGAGAGGCTGACACACGGGATCTTCTACCAAAAGTCCGGGAACGATCAAAAGTTCGGGAACGATATTTGCACGACCGTTAAGATGGAAAGCTGACTAAATTTTGATTTGCCTTGCTACTTTTTCGCAAAGCGAAGGATGTTAGAAAGAGATGCCTAAACGCGCCTTCCATGCGCGGGTTGTAAGAATGGAAACCTTGAATGGCATTGCCTCGTGATCGGGATGGTGCTTCCCCGAATTCTTAACGACCAAATCCACTGCACAGGATATATTGCATCATCCTATTCGGTCAACATATTTGGGACTTCTCTGAATTATTGCGCAGCCAAAAAGGAATGTGCTAATTTGGCTTTACTCGCGCGGATTCTGCAAGCTTCAGGGCCGGCTTAAACTTCGAAAAACAGGGCCGTGTTATACTTCTTAATTTACGCAAAATTTAAAAAGCCGTGACATGTCTTACATTTCCTTTTTTTTTGCGTTTTTCTAGGTTTTCTATTTCTTTGTTTAGAAATTCTCCTGTTTTCCTTCATAATAGCATGTACATCTCATTTCTACTTCTGTTATATGTATTCGTTTTGAATGCTACTTGTTCTTCTTTGTTGCAGGTTAATTAACACTTTTCTCTTGTGTTGCTAATTGGCACTCATGATCAAACCACTTTTCATTTTTTCTTGTTTTTCCTCTTCTAATACTTGCTCTGTAGGTATGGTTATTATTATTATATATTCCGTTTCCTTTACGCTTTCCTATATAATACTCTCTTCTGGTGGTGATTTTTGTTTGAAATGCTAACGCTTCAAGTTTTTCTCTAGTTTTTTTATGTATTTTTCTCGAAAACTGTGTACTGCCAATTACCGTGTCTTTAGCAGCCGCGAAGTGTATGACTCTGAAGCCATTGTCATTACTATCCTTTTCTTCTTCTTCCCCTTTGCCTAAGACTGTCTTGCTTTTTTATGTTTTACTTAGCTCCTTTCTCTCCATCTTTTGGGTGGCCCACTAGAGTCTCCTCGTGTTTGGTCTTTCATATTTTGCCCATCTTCCTTCATTCTATCCCACCAGCATCGGCGTCTCATTCTTACAATCCTTACCACATCTTGTACTTCAAGTTCCTCCCCTATTTATGCACTTCTTATTTGATGTCTTAACCCATTCATGGCCAAAATTTTAATTTCAATTTTAATGATTTATTCCAACTCTTATTTATCAGACTGACCATGGCAAAAAATAAAAAAAAGATTTTGAAAACGTTTTGGGCGAAATATGACTGAAATTAAAATTGTTCCAATATTGAAACTTAGCTACTGATGAGTACCAAAACCCCAATAATTTAACACATATTTATTACTCAAAAGCAAGGCATTTTACATGAGATTTGTTAACAATAATTTATGTTTTTACGTGAAAATACTTGAAACACTCTATGGGATGTAGATTTATTTTACATATTCCGCATCCAAACGTTGTGTTTGTCTTGCAAACCTTGCATCTATTCTGCTTGACCTTTTTCGGATAGTGAAAAACTGAAGTGTTTAGTGAAAAACTGAAGTGTTTCTTGATACGGACTCCGGAATATTTCTAAAGCAATTATGATGTTATTGGGTTTCTCTGTTACTGAGAAGTAGGTATGTAGTCACGATACTTCTGATAAATCCTAAAAAATGCAGTTTTGGTATAACTTCATATCTTACATTGGAAACATTTGCTCTCTGTTGTTCCCTTTGAATTCTATATAAAATCCAAGAATTGGATAAAGATGCAGAAAGAAGATGTGGGAAACACCTGCCAGTACCACTTATTATTACGAATCTTGATTTGATAATTAGATATGTTTCTATCCATGAGGTCTGTTCCCTCCATATGAGTATTGTACATAGATATGGCATATGGCATATCTACAGAAATGTACCATTTTTTCGGCGGCAGAATACCTTCGAGCAGGCTTTGTCGGAAGTACTCCATTATAGTTGGATGCTACCTGAACTGTCGCGTTATCCTTCCACTGTATAACAATTATATCATTCGCCGCATTTATAAAGGAATCTGAAGTGCCCCTGACTTGCTTGTTTATTGAATTTTTATTTAATGGGCAATTTTCTCTTCTATTTTGTCGGATGGCCCCAGTGCATCCAAATCCGTACTCTGTCATCTGCCTTATGAGTGGTAGTCCTGTGAAGAAGTTATCGATGAAAAAATTATAGCTACGGTTTGGATACATTGTTTTCAATTTTTCAGCAAAAGTTGCAACCACGGATCCACCCAAACCGAGCTCTTCATGGTCTAATAAAGTTCCCTTCCCTTGGTAAGACTCTGTACTTACTAAGTACGAGTTTGACAAGTTCACTAACCAAAATTTGAAACCGTATCGTATAGGCTTTCCTTGGATTCTTTATTTACAGCTATGGTGGCTGTAGTATGGCACCATTGATTCGTCTACATCGAGGTTTTCATAAGGTGGTACGTGGTTTAGAAACTCCTTGTATAAGTGGTCAGTCAGAGGTCTTATTTTTGCAAATTTATCAGTTTTTTGTAATTTTGAATTATCGGCGAAATGTAAGTTTTTTTATAATTTCTGTAAATCGGTTTCTAGACATTGCCCCTGATATCGCCGTGTTTTGAAGATCTGGGTCAGTACTCCAATACATATCACGTCGCGGTTTTGGACTATATCCCGAAATTAGTAAATAATTTTATTTCATTTATAGAAAACTGTAAAGAACTATTTGGATTATTTTGCAATGCATAAGATACAGTTTGTTCTTGTATGTGATTCAATAATTGTTCTCCACAAAATAACTCCAACAGTTCAACAGGCGTTTTTATTGGAAGCATACCGTCATCATCATTGTTAGCAGTACAAATAGTTTGTTGAGGGCGTGACAGATAGCTTCTTTTCCAATTTTCCCTTCTTTTTACTAAGTCCTTTTTCTTGCCCCTAACTTCGTGTTGTGAAGTGTTTTCTATTTCCACAATTACGTCTTCTTCATCACTGCTACTAAAATAACGAGTGTTAGCTGTTCTTGCCCTCTTCGGTCTAACGACTTCTTCCCGTTCTTCTATATTGTCGGAACAATTACTGTTATCGGGTATATTTCGGAAATACTGTTGCTTCCGCTAGATTTTCTAACACTTTGGATGTAAACTTGTTTGCAAAATTATGTGTATCTTCGGTGCTTGAATTTTCTGAATCGCCGTCTGAATAATCCGGAGGTGTGATGGATAATGTATATGTTGGCTGATTCGAATTGTTGGTAGTCCGATATCCTTAAAGCTTTATTTGTTTGTGTTCGAACCTCTTGATATAGATTTTTACAGCTTAATATTTCAACTCCCAAGTACATCGCATATTTTGTTTGATAGGTTTGTCATTTACTACTAATTTGCGTCTGATATGATCTCTCGATATAACCATTGATTCTCTGCTGATGTTGAATTTTTCCTGCTATTATTTGGAATCTCTATAGTTGTCGCTGCAAATCGTCTTCATTTTCTACTATCAGTATCGCATTATTCGCGTAGCATAATGTTTTTATTGCTTTTTGTCCCACTTTGTGTCCTCCATTAACTACTGTGACACTTTGTGTTATTGGGTTGAGCTCATACTGTCTACTTGTCGGATTCCCATCATTGTAGGTATTTCTTCAGTTAATCCCTGACGCGTCTTTATACGAGTCTTATTATTCTTATTACTATGTTCGTCATTAGGCGCCATTTCTTCTACATTCGAAACATTTTTTTCTGGCAATTTACTTCCTTGTGGTGTTACGAGCGAACTGCCGTAAGCGCGTTTATTGAAAACGCTTATGTCCCACCGTAAGCTTCGATTTCATTCTCGAACGTAGATATTTCTGGGGTATTCTCACAGCGAATGAGATATTTCGAGAGTTCCTGCCGACAGATGAGGCGTTTCACTGCAGTATATCTATCCATGGTGTTATTCATCCTTCTTGTTTCTTGTACTGTATCTATTTGGATTCTATATTTTTCCATGTCTTTTAATGTGCTGTATATTTGTGTATAAATACAGAAATTTCATAATTTCTTTCTTTCTTTTCTTTTTACCCTCTTATATCTTTACAGTGTAGGTACTACATGCGCTCCCACTCTGCCGTACTGCCGGCCTCATAATTTCTTAAAATAACTAAACTAAAACATCAAATATTCAGACCAATTGTTTTGAAAATCACCTTTTAACATACTATGGTTTAGTTGATTTAATTTATTTTTAAATTTAGATCCTTCCTTCCTCCAGTTTGTAGATAAAAAGTAATTTCATTGTAATGGAGTAATTTCAGAAGTCTCTGCATATTCGAAAATTTAATATTCGTTTCTAATTCGGAAAAGAAAACGACATCATAAATTGTAATAATTTGCCATGCAGTTTTCCAGGAACGTAGACAATTCCTTTTAAATGTGATTTTGGTATATAGCACAATAATTTTTCGGAATTCAATGAAAAATTCAGTTTCGAGTTCGACGGCGAGCGATAAAGTTGCTGCTCTGGTTGATTTATAGATATTATTTCTAGCCTTTTATTAAATTGCTTTTCTTCAGTGGAAATATAAATTCTTAGCTTTTCTAATTTCAAAAAATTTGAGGTCAAACTAAAATTTATAGACTGCCGGACTGCACTTTTCTCTTTGGTCGTAATTTAAAAAGGTTTTCGGTATGCACCGGAGCGCATAACGAATAGTTTTCCGCTGCTGTTGCAGAGGAGAACGACTCGTAACGGATTAATTTTCAGTAATAAAAAGTTTATTGGTGGTGTGTAGTAGTTTCATTAATGCTCTTATTTACAGAACACGAAAGAGAACGATTTAGCAGCAGCAGTAAAAATTTACTGCTGTTTTTATCAGCTACTAAGTAAGTTGCTCGGTCTATAACTAAACCGCTGCTTTCTAGAAATCAATGAGGCATTGTGATTGCCCATATACAAGATGAAACGATTTAATCAAAGATGCTCTCGATCAAGGAAGGGCCCCTCTCGTTTTCTTTTATACCGTAACCGAATGGATAATTACCCTTTATCTTCGGTGAGGATTAAAGGCAATTAGAAAATAGAACGACAGACAGGAGCGTCCGCAATTCGGAGGCTTAGCGACCGTTAAAAATAAGTGCCTTCCCTTCTATGGCCTAAAATAATAAATATAACTTACGATATCCCCGGCAAATCCCATCCAATAACCTTATTCAATATAAAAACCGCGAGAAAACGGAAGAATTTTGATAATTGCACCATTCCCAAACAGTGGACGTAAGCACTATTAATCCGGTAAGGAACCAGAAACAATTTAGCCGGACATTTTGATTTAGTGCAGTTTCCTCGGCTCATTCATCCTCCGACCAATAACTAATATTTTACGGATGTGAAGGTTCTGTACCGAAGACGAACTTGCTACTTGAGAACGGTTCATTTCCAGAAAAATTACAAAATTACCCTTCTTTTATTCCATTTCGCACGTCTAATTTAAATCTTAGATTTCTTAACTCAACCTAGAATTATTATTAAATTTCAAACTTTAAATACATTTTTAAGTAAAATATTTTAACAAATTTCTGGACTAATTGGAATTTGCAGCGTGCGATCAATAAAATTTCATCCTTATAGAAATACCACAGATTTTCGTTGATTCTATATATTTTATGATACTTAGAAACAACGCTGCCTTAAATTTTAAATTGAATTTAATGCGAAAATAAAGTATTAAAAATTGATGAATTTTTTAGTATATGTGGTGGTGATTTTTATAGTTTGTTAAATAACATAAAAATTCACAGATTTCGCAATCCTTGCAACCATCGGATACATTGGAAATGATAATGCCATATGTAATACATGAAACATATAAACTTACCTCATTTACGTCTTCGACATTGTGGAACTATCACACCTCTGCGAGTAAATTAAAAAGTGACCTTTTAATGTGTCAAATCTAGTTATCAAAGCAACATTTTAACGTGAAGGGTGGATAAAGTGTTGCTATAAACATTGTATCCACACTATCATGGTGCTTTTAAATTAGGTTGCTAGCTATTGTTTCATAAAGAGCTTTTATCCGCTCAAGGACATTAGCTCACTCGGCTGCGCCTCGTGAGCTAAACTTTTCCTTTCCTGGATAACATTTTTCTTTATTCACTCACGGAACGCCGAGTGAGCTATATTCTTAAATAGTGGCGGTGTGGCCTCTTTAATTCCTGCCGAAAGAAATATTACACGTGTTTGACCTAAAATATCCTAAAGCGCCTTCAAGACATATTGCTCCCTCCGCCTCCCAAAGATAGGTACGCCACTGGTACCATAAATAGCGATTAAACTAAATAAATTGTAGGATGGTGTATGCGAGAGGGCTGCGGTTTCCAGCTTACTCTACTTATTTTTATAATGGCGTATTCATATTTACTAAAACACATTCGATCAACTTACCAAGAAATAACGTTAATTCCACCAAGGTTAGATTAATGCGTAGCCTCGACCAGGTCTCGTGAACACCCAAAGCTTGATACACACATAAATACTCGCATCACCCAGGCAATCATATAATACAGATAGCAGCGATACATGAAAGCAAAACATGCACACATTACTACATTTAGCAGTATAGGTTGGATTAGTGTTACTTACAGGGGGGAGGGAATCCCCCTATGGAATCCCACGTTGCATCTAGTAGAATAACCCTCAGGAATGTTAAGAAGCGATGTGTTGGGTACCTTCAGCTACTTATAGTACTTATGAACCTGAAACCGGAAGATACGCGAACGCGAACGCGCGCCAACCATGGCTGAACATGGTCGACAATGGGAAAGTCCTCCCATGCCGAGGTTCTGTCCATCCTAGATGACCAGTAAGTCTAGGAAGTCCAACAGAACCAAGAATATGTGGAGGCGGGCCTACCTTGCCATCCTGGAGGGCACGTCCAGGCGTCACTGCCATAGGCAGGTCGAGGGTATTTGTAACTACCCCTAGTTACAATACCCAAGCAAATAACTAGTTATATTCAGGTCCCTGAGCTCTCTCAATCAACAACGAGCGTGAATGCTCCAACGAGCGTACAACAATATGCCCCAACAAGCCACAGGGGCTTGTCCAACACAAGAATAACAATGATATCAACAATATCAACAACAGCAACAGCAAGCTTCACTGCTTGTCCATATCAATAACCAATACAGCTGTTTATACCGTCCGTATCTCATCGGACATAGAATTACATCCATTCAACAAACACAACTACTGGTCATTATCATTACATAATTACCCACCAGCTTCTCATCCTTGCGTTACTAATTATACAGAAATGCCTCTTACAATCAATGCAATACTGGTTCACATCATACACAAAACTTGGTCACTTCAGAATCATATGTGTCACCTAACGGGTCCCGCAACCGACTACCTAACCTACCCCTCAAGCTCCGAGGATCGGAGCTCTCAACCATAACTAATTGCCCTACTTTTAAAAATCTTAACTGGGATTATGTTTTAGAATGTGTGGTTTAAGAAGAAACGGTCTTTGTTTATAGAAATTGGACGTTTACGTCATCGCCATCAAAAATTACGTACAACAAAATAAAAGATAATACATATGCAATCAGTTTGTACCTGTTTGTAATACGAATACGACTATGCCTATTTCCTTACACTTGCAGCAGTTGTCTATTCTTCTTACGCAGATGTTTGGTGATGTCATACCAAACATTATTGTTGGATCGGATGTCGAAGTGCTATTCATCGAAAACACACTATAAACATACGGTATCTGCCTATGTTAATTACTCGTGAATGCCGTCATCAACGCGGTGCGTATGTAGACTGTAGACTCAACAAAACGTGCTTTTCTTATAAACGCAATTGTTACATATTTGGTTATTCAAAACACATTAAGACCGCTTAATGTTTGTTATTCTGAGATCATCGGGTTGTATGATGTGCCGATGTCGCAAAATGTACCAAAAAGCTTGTAACTTTGTTCAATAAGCGAGCGCATAAACATTTCCAATGTTAAAAGTAGTCTTAAAAAATTGTTTTTAAAATCAAGTCTGCTTTTTTGTTTATCACAATTAATAAAAATAAATAATATCTGAAAGGCATATGTTATCAATTAACTTTCGGTATGAATACCCAAACTTAGCTACTTTAGTAGCTTTTATTTGGTAATACAAACTTGTCCTGTTAAGTTGTTACATATTGAAATTAATTTGAAGACATCCACGGTCAGGTCAGTGTTAAAAAAACGTTTTCTGGAAGGTGTTACATATTGTAAATTAAAGTTTTTAGACTTTTAGATTAGGAAACTTCCTTTTAAGTAATGCCAACATTTACAAAATGAACAACTTTCAAAGATAAGCCGCTGAGCAGGGTTATAAACATTCAAAAACAATAATTGCTATTAGTTCAGCCACAAGAAGAAGAAGTTACTTATAATAATTGATTACCAAAAGTTACGGATTTTTGTTATTGTGAGCCTCCCATGTCACTGAATGTAACCAACTACGTTTACGTAGATCTTGATACACTTTGAAATTGAAGCGATTAAAACAGATAAACTTCGGCAAATGAATGGAAGTAATTGTTTTAATGATTAAACAATAATGATGTGAATCTTCTCAAGAAATAAACCAACGAATTAATTTATTATTTCTAAAAAGCGGAATTGCTTTATGTTACGTTATGTTTATGTGTGAATTAGCCTTGAACAAAATCTAATCTTCGTTTAGAATGCATAGAATATAACTGAATGTTTATGTTATACAAAATACAAGAATCGATATAATATCAGTGCTGGTTTAAGCTAACGCTTAACCTAAACCAGCTTAACTTAGGGCTTAAATCCTGATTAGAACTTACTTCATTAAGTTAAGCTTCAGCTTAAATTTGTACTGAAATACTGCCCCTAAAATACATTTTGCACCTCTTTATACCTTAGGTTAAATGTAACTTCGATTTCGAACTTGTCTGGTCTAGTTGTTACCTATTGTAATTAAGGTTTTAGTTTTAGACTTTTAGGTTAACGAATAAACTGACATATTAATAAACAACAATAGTTTGTTTAATAACTTACAGATTTGACGTCAATTTTTTTTTAAATGTTTTGTAGCACTTAAAACTGTTAGACCTGGAACAATGAATGTAAGGAGCTGTTTTAATTATTAAACTTCGCTGTGAAGCCTAACAAAATAAACCAACATACAAATAAAGCTCAATTGCTTTATGTTACGTTACGTTTATGTGTGAATTAGCCTTGAACACTTCGTTTAGAAGTATAATGGATAGGCCGGAATATAGCTGAAAGTTTATGTTATACAAGAACCGATATTTCAGTACAGCATAAATTAGGGCTTAAGTGTAGGGATGTTTGACTTAAGCCTTAATTTGAGCTTACTTAAGCTAAGCTTCAGCTGAAACTTGCACTGCTAAATACATTTTCGGCCTCTTGGTACCTAAATGGTTAAATGTACGCTTTTAAACTGAGAAGACACAGGTTCAAATCATAGTTTGACACGTACTGTAATCAGTTTGTTTAATGCCAAATTCAGATTGAAGAATTTTGAGCTTTTAGTATTTGAGCACGAATAATAATGATTGTTCGTTAGTCATTTTGACAGTTCCTTAACTTTAGTTCGTATGTCATGTGAACATTTGTTTGTTGCAAACTACAGACCTGCATCATTATTTTGAACGAACTATTTATTTATTTATTGCTTTATTTGTGCAACATTGTAGGATTAATTGATATTTTTGTTTTAATTAAATTAAACAGCAGTCCGAGTTTAATTAGGAACATTTGTTTAATGTTAATGCACGCAGAAATTAAAAAAATAACTCTTAGTTTAGCTTTCAGCTTACACATTCTTTATTAACCTTCATTATTCATGTCTTAACATAATGCTTTCGGTATTTTTGGTTTAAAAGTTTTAAATTTATTTTTTAAGCGGCTTTGAATGCCCTTTAAACTTTGTTATATAAAGTAAAATATACATAATTATTATTTATTACGTAGCATCGCGTTTTTAATGGGGATACTTTATGTAAAACTACTAAAAGTTGTAAAAGTTATTTTGGAGTAAGGCTTATTTTAAATTAGTTTTTAAAATTTGGCCATGTGTTCTATGTTCATCACCATAAAAACAAATGTCTGAAAGGCCAATATTCTCAACTAACTTTCGGTATGAATAGCCGAACTCTATTTTGTAATACAGACTTCTCTTGTCTGTTTCATATTGTAATTAAGGTTTGAATTTTAGACTTGGGTTAATGAGTAAACTGTCATAAGTCGGCCTCAACGGCGCCAAGGTTTGCTTGCCTTGTAAATCAGAGATCTCGGGTTTGATTCCCAGTCCAGGACGGGTGAGATTTTTAATGCGTAAAAATATCTGAAAGTAGGCCCTCTTTCGGATATGATATAAAACCGAAGGATCCGTGCCAATACGATGTTTGGCACGATAAAGATCCCTTCTAGGGTTGGAAATTCTTTGAGTAGTTAGTAGTAGTTGCTGCGCATTGAAATCCCTGGTACCCGCAAGCTTAGCTAAATTATATAAATAAATAAATAACCTGTAATAATAATAATATAGATAATAGTTTGTTTGTATAATAACTTTCAGATTTGATGTCAAAAATGTTAAACTTCATTTCTAACAAAATAAATAGAAGGTGCTTCAAAAACAATAATTACTATTAGTTTCTCATACCAAGAATGAATTTATAATAATTGAGTACCAAAAGTTACGTATTCCGTCATTGTGAATCCTCCCACATCGTTGAATGCAACCAACTGTTACAATGGCAGTTTGAGGTTATGTTGTTAATTTTCGTGGTTTTTCTTGAGTATTTTTATGTTTCAAATTGAATGTTAGCAGTTAAAACGGTTAAACATAGACTAATTAATGTAAGGAATCGTTTTAATGACTACACCGTGATGCGAATCTTCAGAAAATAGACCAACACCATTTATTATTTCTAAAAAGCTCAATTACTTTTCGTTACGTTCCGTTTACGTGTGGATACAATCTACATAATCTTCGTTTCGAATTGGAAATGCATAGGCCGGAATATAGCCGAAAGTTTATATTATAATGTATGTATGTATGTAATCGCCCTAATTTGAGCTAAATTAAGTTAAGCTTCAGTTTAAATTTGTACTGAAGTACTACCCTAAAATACATTTTGGGCCTCTTGCTAGCTTAATAGTTAAATGTACACTCTTCAACTGAGAAAATACAGCATTTTTCAAAATACGGCTGAGGCTCGAATTCTTTTAGGTTAGCCATTCGATACTTAAGCTAATTTGAAGAAAAATTAATTTTTAACACGTTTAGTTACTGGGATTCATGTAAAATTCTTATTAAAATATTTTAAGCCTTCAAACATTTTTAATTTAATTTATTGTTCTGTATTTCGTATATCATGTGAACATTTGTTTGTTTGCAAACTTCAGACTTGCATCTATATTTTGAATGAACTTAAGTTTATCGTTAATGATCTTGAAAATATTGTGGCGAAGCCGTTGGCTGGTTTATTGTTAGGAATTAATATAAATAAGTTACTTTAATATTTTGGTAGAGTCTTTGACCAACGTCGCTGGTGTATTGCTTGACTTCTACTAGAGGTTTTTATTTAAAGTCATATTCAACTAACATCATGTATTTCATATCTGTGCTTTAGCTTTACAAAATGGTGCACTTTATTCTAAGTTTCCAATTCAAAGTAAAGTTATACAAAATTATGCTAAGTCCCAATTTAAAGTAAACTGATACAAATTACATTTAAAACGGCTAAGTCCATAAAACGAATTTAAATAATTTCATACTAATATTTTATAAGTTTCGAATTAGAGTCAAAATAAAACAATCTTACATGTATAGTACTGGAATCATCGCCTTGGAGGGTGTCAATTCTCTGTTGATACTGCTTCTTTGATGGCCGAGTATAAACCATGCCTTTAGCTTATTTTCAACGGTATTTATGCAGAAAATTGATCCCCTTCTCTCAATATGTGCGTCGACTTACATAGGAGCACGTGTGAGGTATCGAATGTCGCAGTACATTGCCCTTCATTGTACGTGCTTTATCTTGCATTCTTAAAAGATGTAATTCGATACGTCACACGTGCATCTCGTTTCAATAATGATCCCTTACAAACTGACGTTTAGATTTTATAATTTTTATATTTTTACATTCGCCTTCGGCCTTTGTTACAATAATTTGACTTTTGCAGTCGCAGCAGAAATTTAAAAAAAATTACTTAGCTTTTATTTAAAAATTGATTTATATTAACCCTTCATTATTCACGTCAGTATTTAATATTTAACTTCAAATTTATTTTTTAAGCGAATAACCCAAACACTTAAAGTTTGAAAGAAGATCTTGTCGCTTTGCATAATTTTTGCTCAATTTTTTTTAATGGGAATATTTTATGCAAAACTACGAAAGTTTTAAAAATTATTTTGAAGTAAGACTTAGTTTAGAAGCCAAAGAACGTTTAGTCGCTGTTTTTTTTTTATTCAAAGACTTCTATTGCTATTACTTACCTAATTTACGTAACAGCATTCGCATCTCAGTCACCTCGAAATTAAAAAAAAATCTGTATCTAAATCTTATTAATTTTCATAGAACGTTCTATTAATTTTATAAAATACTTTGAACATTTTTAAAGCACAACTGAGTCTGTATCGATTCATGTTTTCTTCCAATGTTGTTCAACAAAATATTTTAAAACTTCCCGACCGTTGACGCTACGTTTCATAAAAATTTAAATGCAGCTTCAATTTACGTATGAATGTATTGCAAAGTCGTTTTTCATTCGGAGCGTCTTCCTGCTAGCTGGATTTGTTTTAAATTTCAAATATGGTTTATCGGATTACAATTTGTCTGTGGTCTGTACGAGTTTGAAGCTGGGCATGTTGCGTTGTTTGTTTACTACAATAAATGGCCGGATTATTGTGAAACTGAACTTTGTAGTTTTATGTCATGTTCATTACAAGTTATTTGTTTTACCTGCACAATTTAATTGCGATTGTTTTTTTTTCTGGGGAATATACGAAACTTTGTCAAACTTTATTTTTGCTGTTGCCTTTGGGGATTGAAATTACATATGGATTTGTTTTACTTTTCTAAAGAGTTTGATTTAATTTTTTTAAGAAAAACTGGTCTTGTTTGGCTCATAAAAAGGTAATTCGTAGGTCTTCTGAAGCAGTGGTGGTGGTTTATTGAGATATCAAAGGCCTTATGTGTGAGTTTAACGTTTAAGGCCATTCGAAACAAGCTCCTGGTATAAGTAAGAATTCTGCGATTTTTAGTATTTTATACTATTTTTTATGTCGCTTCCTTCTCTGGAAGATTGATTTACGGTGTGCTATATGAGTGTAGATAAAGTTTTGGCAGTGGGCTCCACCATTCCTTGAGGGTCTGGCGATGCAGCTAGCGATATCGCGATCAACCGTTTCCTCCCGCTATAAAACATATCCGAGTGATCCTCTTAAGAGCTAGAATATATGACAGCCCTTCCGGTTGTTAATATGATAATGCCGACGTGGCGATGTGTAAAGTAAGAGACATGTTATCTCTATGGTGACTAATTTTATTATATGTTTAGATATACGCCAGGACCTTCCGTGTTTTTCCCCATTTACTTGCCCCTAATCGATAACACGAGGGTTTAATTTTTATTTAGTCTCATACTTATGCGAGTTAATTGAAACGGTTTATTTTAACAACCCGTTATTCACGAGGAAAACTAGGTTTAAACGTTGAAATAAATGCGAACACTATCTTAGCGAAACTGCGGGTTAATTAGTATTAAAGCAAGCAATTTGAGGAAGCCATTATTTTGACCAGACGCCCTTTTGCCTTGCACAAGACGTATTACACCACCAAAAGCAAACCGTAGCTGCGTCGTCGTCGTCGGGGTTTTAACGCAGAGAACTTGGGGAGATGCAATATTCGTTCTGCATCCTAATACACATTCTTGGAGGAATCCTTGAGTAAATAACATTCTTCTCGTTTAAGGCTAAGATTGCAGCTGGAATTTGGACATGCGGGCCGGACTCTGTTTTGCTTTGGCACGTATTTGCTACAGATTCGTGGGAAAATCGCCTGATCTTTGTTTTTAAATTGTCGATCGGAGAGTTACTTTTTGTTGATAAATGTGAATTGAGGCCTGATAGTCGACAATTTGTGAGTTTTTGAATCAGAACTTAAACACACTCTAAGAAAAGTTTTAGTTATTGCCACCAAAAAAAGTCTCAGTAGCAGATTTTTTTAGTAAAAACGAACATATTTTTTTAGTTGTTGGAAATTTATCACTTTAACTAAAATTATTTGTTTTGTGTACTAATAAAATTTTGTTATCCTAACAAACGAATTTTCTGCATTAAAACAACATGTGTTACAGTAGCTTTGTTTAAAACGTAGAATAACAAGATATTATTTTTAAATCTAACTAATATATTTTTGTGTACATAAATATATGTAAATATACACGGTGGTCCTGAAATAAGTCAAAATTAGGGATTAGACTGGTGAAAACTTCATGTAAACGTTGATTCAAAAAATCATCCATCAGAAGTCACAACTCATTTAGTTATCAATACTTGATTCAGATATAATGACAAAAATACATCCCAGAAAGTATAAGACACTTGATGAACAGAGATGGTTTTTTAGTTTTTAGTTTTTTTTTTATTCGCAAATTATACTATACCTTTACGGAATCCTTAAGGAGGGGTTTACTTGTCGAGAAAAAATCTTTTCTTTTTATTTGAGGATGGAGATCTTATCTCTAAATTAAGTATATTTAACAAATTAAGTTTTTGTGTTTTGTGCAATAAGTGTTTTCAAATCTTCAACCTTGTTATTTTTAATGTTGCGCTTTTCCCGAAGCTTTTCATTTTTTTTTTGAAGTTTCCCAATAAAATATTATAACTTGGATATTCCTTCGACAAAATATGAATGTTATAATGGGGAAAACTATTTCAAAATGAAGATATGGAAACTGTTATACTTTACTTGTAAGAAAACTTAAACAATGTTGTTGGCAATAACGCATATTACCGATGTTCTGAATTAATTCCTATCTAATTAAAGTATCAATAATATTATACAAATAATTAATTCAATTTTTAAATTGACGAATGAACTGTACATTAAATATTTAGTTTTGGAGTTTGCAGCAAATTATGATAATATGTATGTGTATTGTATGAAGGATTCATCTTTAAAAATGGCCACAAACAGATTGTTCTAACAAGTAACGATTAAATTATGGTTGGGGAAGTCCCTCTACTAAACAAGGGATATGAACCGTATCAGAAACGTACATCAGCTTAACTCGTTTCATTATATTATTGCTTCTTCTCTTCTTCTTCCTCTTTTATCTAAGACTATGCCTTGTTTTTTCTGTTTATTAAGCCTCTTGTGAGGGATATACAGGAGATAGCTGCAGACAAACAAAATAAATTATTAAAGGGCCAGATTTAAGCAACCCCATTTTTCTTAGAGAAGAGCCTCTTCTAGGCAATCTAAAATATGATCAAAATTTTTGTTCATCAAGTATGGCTATGAAACAAAAAATTGGTGCCTTTAAAATTGGCTCACATATCTTTACTTCAAAATTGTTGACAGCTGTCACATTTTGTATTACTTACACTTTTTATTATGTATTCTCTAGAACAAAATTTTTTTATGATACAGTCATATTATCGAAACTTACATCTAGAAAATGTTTCTCATTTGTGTTTAAATGACTTCCGAGAGCGCTTTCCTGAAGTAGCAGTGATTGATGATAATTTCCGATGTCAACTGCAGCGTACTGTTACCAATTTTGAAGGAACTGGTAGTGTAGGTCACAGAACTGGAGCTGGCAGGAAACTAATTCGAACGGATGATACCATCGAACAAGTAAGAGGTAAGAGCACGGATGGAGGAAGAACCTACATTGTAGCTTCGAAGGCTGTCGCAGGAAACCAATCTTAGTTATGGAACATGTCAAACCATTTTAAAAAAAGATTTAGAGATGTTTCCCTACAAAGTACAACTTCACCAGGAATTGCTGCCACAAGATTATAACAAATGAGTTGAATACTGTACCTGGTTCCAAGACAATTTAAATGATGATGCTTTGGATTTGACGTTCTTCTCAGACGAGTCATGGTTCTATCTCTCTGGATATGTTAATTCGCAAGTAATGAGAATGTGGAGCACCGATAATCCCAATTTCATAAGAGAAACTCCCTTGCATTGTCCTAAAATTGGTATTTGGGTAGCCCTTTCGCGAAGGAGGTTGATTTATCCCATATTTTTTGAAGGGACTATCACTGCGGAAAGATATCAAAACAACATTCTGCAACCATTCATCGATCAACTTGATGATGAGGAACTGCAACACGGTTACTTTCAGCAGGACAATGCCAGACCCCATGTGGCTCGCACTACCATGGAATTCTTTCGACAATTTTATGACGAAAGATTGATTTCACAAGATCGCTATCCACCAAGATCGTGTGATCTTACTGCTCTAGATTATTTCCTGTTTCCCTTGTTAAAAAACACAATTTTTAAGACGCCGGTGCATACTCTGGAGGATTTACGACAAAGAATCGTAGAAGAATGTAATAAGATTACACCGCAGCTTTTACAAAAAGTGTTTGAACATGAAGCGCCGTGTTGCACTGTGTATTGAAAAAGAAGGCAGACATTCCCAACATCTTTTGTAGTTTGAAATACGTTCAGATAATAAATCGTTTTGCAAATAAAATTAACAGCCATTTTTATTTTGAGGTTAGTTCTTTAAGTGGAACTGTCTACTCTATCGCCGCAGGTTCGCAGGTTGCAATTGCAATGAAAAGTTAAGGTTATTTGTTGGAAAATAACAGTTATATTATGTGTGAATTCATTAATTTCAATATAATATTCTAATAAAATTAGGCAGTTTGAAGTAAATATACAGGGTGTCCGGATTTCGTAGGGACAACATGGGTAACTTTTGTATTTCAGGAGATAGAGAGATGGTTAAATTAGCAAAAAGGTGCAGGTTCGAGAGCTTTGGGGGTGATATACATAATGTTATTATTTAAATATTGTACTTCGCCAATGTGATCGTCTAAGGGTATGCTTATTTCATAAACTAGCCGGAGCTAAAATATTTGTTAGAGAAAAATTATTACCAGAAATTATAGCATTTGTTGTCCGGAAACATATTTCACAAATTGCTTGTTGCTACCAAGAAAATATTTGTCACTGAGACCAAAAATCGCGTAACATATCAAACCTTGTTGTAGATACGGAAACTGTTTTATTACGAAAGTGTTTTTAACCACTTTTATTTGTAATAATTAATTAACTCTGAAGTCAAAAACTAATTGTCACAGGAAAATTACTATTTTCATTAGTATTTTCTTATTAACAGAACTTTCCAAAACCTCTTTGGTGGTGGGCGTTTCTAATTAAATGAAAAATAAAATAGATTTCCTTGAAATCAGGTTTCAAAATATTTGTCCTGTTGTTTATTTATAAACAAAAATATAGACACAATTTGCTGAATAAGTACCCTTTCAGAATATTGGACAATATAATCAAGTGACCTTTTGTTTCTTTTTGCTGAAAATATGAGAAAATAAGTGCTCGCAGGAATAGATTATTTGATTTCGTTTTCCAAATTCTGGAATTGTGTTTTTGTATAGAAAACTCATCGTTTCACATTTTCTGCGAATATTTAGAAGAGCCGCCGGTCAAGTACTGTGTGAAAATTTCTCGATCACGCTATATAAATAATGCATCACTCTTTGAAAATAAATGTCATTTAAGGAATTATTTAGAGTAGTAAGTGCCCCCATTTTAACCCCTTCACCACTGTCTGTATGTGTACCATGAAAGATAAACCGCGTGGTTTAATTTGCAACGGCGTTTAGTTACAAGGGGGCTTAGGACATGTGAGTGTAGCGTAGAGAACTCAGGGAGTACCGAATGTCTAAACTTCACGTTTAATAAATATTTAAATTGAAACGGATATGCGTAAATTAGGGGGTTGTGTTCTAGCTATGCGTCGTTGGAATTAATAGGTTTAACTTTAGTGGCACAATTGCGAGCGGTTTGACGCTGCTTAATACCGTTGTTGTTGAACTTTAGCCGTTATGTTTATACACATCCTAATTCTGAAGTTTCTTAGTCTTTACCTCAAAATGAGTGCGCCAGTGCGGGCGCGTCCTTTTGGTGCGGTCACTAACAAATAACCCTTTTGCGACGACAGGGCCAAGACCGATGAAATCTTTAAAAAAGGCCTTTCTGACCGTTATGTTTCCAAGGGTTTGTTCGTTTCGAAAATTCACGTGCATAGAGACTTTGGTGGATATATTTTATTACAACTTTCATGTTTACTGACTTATTAATTAATTTTATCTTGGTTGTTTTCTTTTACAAATTCCCATCCATATTTCCTGCCTTTAGCCTCTATTTTGACAGAAAAAGCAACATTGTTACGTAATGAACCAAAAGGAGGCATTGCAGAAGAATGGCAATCTTGAAATAGGAATGGGCAATGGGCATACCGTACAACAAGATCGCAAAGTAGATGGATTAAACTGAAGACCAATTGGACGACCTCAAAGACGATGCGCTGACAATATAAAGTGGACGGCCGCTTTTAGATGGCAAGAAATAGAACACGACAGATAGAGCTGGACTGATGCTAAGGAGGCCTATATCCTCGGATGGTCTGAAAAATACAGAGCATTTGAGCATTTTTCTTACTTCAGCTGCGTTTTTTGCTTCTTCTTTTCACGTCTTCCTCGGTTTGCCCGATTTTTCTGTTTATAAGTCTGGCTTTGTAAACTCTTCTGGTTGTTCGATCTTCTTCAGTTCTGTCCTAATTAGCTCTTCTACAGTTCTGTTTCATCCATTTTAGCTTTCGGGTAAGATTTTTTAAATTTTCCTAAGGAAACGCAATTTTATGCTCCTTAATCTACTCAGGGTTTCTCAAAGATTCATTTCTATTTTTACTTGTTTTGGAATCTCTTTTATTTACGAATTTTGTTTTTATAGGGTTTGTCTGCAGCCAGCACCTACTCTCTCATTAATTTCTTCTATTAATAGTCCTTGATAGTTTATATTTGACTGTTGGTATTTAACATTACATGCTTTTGAGTTGGTGCTGCTATACAGATAAATATGTTAAAAGCGTGATGGATTCACCGAATATCGAATATCAAAATATTAGAAATAATATAGGAAGAGAAAAGTTTTAAGACATTCTAGTCTACTAAAACTAAAAGTAATAATAGAAGATGTGATAGAAAGGTAGAACATGCAAGGCAAACTTAGGCTACAATATTTGCATACCCCAAATAGTAGAAAATTGGGAGTGCTCCAGCTACAGAGAAATAAAAAGATTAGCTGAAGATGGAGAGATAGAATGCTGCGATAAACCAATCCACACGATTGATTACTTAGAAAGGAAGAGAAGTTTTAATTTTGGGTCTTCTACATGGACACTATGTGTGCCTTCCTTTGAAGCTATTAGCATTATTTTTGTCTTCCCCTTGTTGAGCCTCACATTTTTCTTGTCCAGTTCTTTATCAGAGATGTTCATGTTCGGTTATCGTTTTTTCCCCTTTTCCCGATTGCGACCATATTGTCTGCACAGCGTAATATAAACTTTTTAACGTTTTCAATTATTCAGTTTTCTACTACCTTACCTTAACTCCTTATACCATAATCTAAAATTGCTGCAAAAACTAGTAGGCGTAGGCCATTTCTTGTTTCAAAAGGTCTTGGTGGTGATTTATGCTGCATTCATGATTGATGTTTCTGTTTTTGTGATCGCTGTTCCTGTGTTCTGCTTCTCCTTTCTCCAAGATTTGTCACGGATTTTCTCTATCAGCTCAATCAAAGGCGAGATGCGTTTGTTTGTAAAAGTATATTTTAAGCCTGAGGTGCTTCTGTTTGTGGTCGAAATCTAAACTCACTGTGCCTTTACGAGTATTCTCGGTATTTGATCAGGATCCGAACATGCATTTCCCCCGGCATGTTTAACAGGGTAATTTTGCTGTAGTTCTTACAGTTCTTGTAAATAGGGTTTGAAATACCCTTTTGCCCATCCAATGGTGCTGAATTGAATTGAATTCTAGTAACTACTAACCTTTTCTACTTTCTATCTTTTTCTGTCTACCTTTCTAATATTTACTTTTATTACCTTAACCAAGTTCCGGTGTCATTTTGGCCACTCCATTTTTCGTAATATTTAGCCTATTTGTTGCCATCTGTAACTCTTTTCTAGAGATAATTTATTTCTATTTTTTCTTTTCTGAGTGCGATAGCTGGCTATTGTCTTGTTGGTGTTTTCTATTCCTTTTCTGCTTTTAATAGATATAGGGATCGGCACTTACACTCCGCGAGGGAGTATGGCCAGCAACATGGAGGGTTAAGGCCTCCTAAGTTGCTTTCATACCAGGTTGACTCGCACGCTATGCGCACGGTGTGTATTACCTCCGCGTGGATCTAAACCACAATTCATTTAAAAGCATTTCCCCAAAAGAAGCGAATCTTTAAAACTTAATTTATACAAAATTCTTTCTTACAATTGATACACAAAATTGAATGGGAAAATTTCCGTATTATTTACATCTGTTTTAAATGGACGATTGTCTGAGATTTTTGGGACGTGCTATATATCCGCTCTACAATGTGCCATGGTCTGTGATTTTTCAATACCGTCTTTATTGCCAGAGGTATTATGGTGGCCAGAAAAATTAAGGCTTGTGTGTACTTTAATGTTGTGAAATTCCGGCTGTTTTTGGTTTGGTTTATGACTATGGGGTTAATAATAATTTTTCACTATTAAGCGATTTTATGGTTATATTGGTCATTTAGAGCCGGTCTTTCAATCTCCTAATAAACCTAATAATGTATTTAGCAAATATTTTCTATGAAAACGATTGTATTAACAAAGGTTGCCATAGAAAATAATAGGAGGATAAATTTATTAGGAGATTGAAAGACTAGCCCTTAATGCAATAAAGTCGGTCTTGCATTGCGTTTGTCAAAGCGTCCCGTCTTTTCTGGCTGCCATAGAATGCCAGACTAAATACTGATATATACTTCATTACCAGTAAAGATTAAATTTCAATATCCATTAATATAGAACAACTTTTCTTAATAAACTATGTGTCTCAAATAAACGGTAAACTCAGAAAGAAATTAAAAAGATCAACACTAAATTTGTTTGGTGGTCATTGGAATTTAAATTTATCAAACGCCCTTGTTGTTGATACTGATATGGCTTTCAGATTGCATTAATCAAACGTTTTAATGGAAGATCAACCTCTTAACAACTGAATTAATTGATGTTATTGTACTTAATTTTGTTTTGTTTGTGTTGTGTGTGGAGTTGTGTTTGTGTAGGAGTTAATAGAGGAACATTTGAGCATTTTCTGTAAGTCACGTTTCTCTTTATTTAGAACGATTTTTTCTATATCACTTTTTAAATATGCCAATAATTGTTTACTGCCAGTCCCAAGCCTGCAAAAATGCGAGAGGAAAGTGAAACCTGTAAATTACATAATTGTGTGATGTTTCATTTATTTTTGCAAGGCCAAATTTCTATTGCACCCTTTTTAAATGCATATTAGCCAGCGATTCTCAAAAGTGTATAACTTCTTTTTCTTCTCTCTAACCCTTTATGCCTATTCAGGCGTCGGGTCAAAAGTGTATAACAAAATTTAAAATAAACAAAAATCGCTTAAAGCTTTAAATTTTTGCTGTATACTTCTATTAAGGTCAGCATATACCCATTTAATTTAATGACAATACGTTTGAATCACCCTGTATTTCACCAAAGGAGCGAATCGTCAAAAATTTAATTTCCTAACTTCAAAGTCTGTAGCAGGAAAATAAAACCTAATAATACCGGTTTTAAATTCGCCAAATTAATTTAGGCTGTCCTGCACATTTTACAAGAAAGGTCCATCAAATGGTACTGTAATATTTTTGCAGATCATTTGCTTTTTTGAATTTAAATTATGCATGAAAATTCTACATCTATTTCCAAGTGGCTAATTGTCTGTTGCCAGATATTTGGGTGGTCCTGTATATTTAGTAATAAATAATAAATTTTAAATAAAGAAATGTTAATGATTATAGCAGTCGACACGTGTTGTGATACTTGGCCCTCGCATACCTAGATTTCGTGCAGTAAATAAATAAATAAAGAGCTACGTTGTTGTGGACAAGTCCTTTTCTTAGCCTCTTCTTATTTTCTAAATTTGTGTGACGAAGCTGATTTTCCCAGATGATGGCTGTTCCTTAGGGCAAGCTATACTTGTCAACGTGTACCTGTTTCCTTTGAAATATACAACTCCCCGTGTTCATTTATTCGCATAGTTGAGCACATCGTCGTGTAGAAAATTTAGCGACGCCGCAGCAAGTTATAATAAACAGGATGCTTACAGTAATTCCGGTCCTGAATGTGCTATAACGTCGCCATTAATTCCTGTTAACGTCTTTGTAAATCACCATTTCGGTGACACAGTTTGGTACAGTTGCTCGTTTCGCGCAACTGCACTTTTAAAAGTTCGGTGCCGAGTGTAATTCATGTTACAAAGTTGGAATTGAACAACGCGATTTATTTTGCCAATTGACATGCACTTGTACTGGAACGTTTACCTCCATTTTCGAACTACCGCCGTTATAAATAAGGCACCAGATGTATGGACCCCGGCTACGTTTTAAAAATTCCCAAAGTGCTGCGACTACATAAATTCCCTTTTCCAACACCTTTTTAGATTTTATGACAAGGAGTACTGTGGAAACTTTAATACATTTTAGTTCACTAAATCTTTTACTGGAAACAACTGCCTGTTTTTTTGGCGTCAAGTTTTAGACTACGTGGCTTTACTTAATGTATTAGATAGTTACAGGTAACGGATTTATGGCTTTATTTTGATATCGCAACTCTTTCGGGTTTTCTGTTATAATTTTAATGTTTTTCATTTTGTTAATTTGAGTATTTCCACTACGACCTTCTTGATTCTACGGCCTGGGCATATGCTCAGTTTAAGTGTTCTCAACATGGCGTTAGTAAACACCATGTGACAGGTTGTTAGTGGCGCGAAATTTAAAAAACCAAAACTTCGTGCAGAGATTATTTTTAAAATAAATTGAGCCACAACAACCTATAAATATTCTCCGCGATTATTAATTTTATGTCTAGAAAACATAAGGGTTATAAAACCTTAAAAGCGGATGAGTAATCTTCACCGCCTTGCTGTAAACTAGGAGTATAATTTTTTGACATTGTTGTTATTTGTACTTTGTACATCTAAAATGCCGAATTGTTACAAAGTTGCCTATTTTTTTAAGTTAAACTTATTTTAAAGTAATTTAGTTGTCGATTATCCTAAAATATTTAACTGCCGCATATTAATGTAATTGTGGGTAACTAGCTTCGCTGCGGCGGGTTCAGGAATTATATGAAAAATAAAAAAAAAATGCCCAGGCCGTACAGAGACGTCAGCTCGTAAAATCAAGAAGTCTAAAGGGTGTCTGAAACTGTTTTTAACAACATATTAAAGTAAGATTTAGGGTCGATTGCATAATAGTTATATATGTAATAAGTGTGTAAACTTAATTAGACACGTGTTGCATACATTATTTTTTTTTGCACAGACGCAGTATAAATTCAAATAGTAGATTTTACCCAAATTTAAAATTTTTTTATTCGCGAATTTATTAATTTCGTTTTCCATATTGTAATAATCATTTCATCTTTTTCGGAATTATTAATTTCGTTTTCCATATTGTAGTAATTCATTTCAATAAACTGAAAACAGTTTTTATACTTATTTTATTATTTCGTACAACATTCGTACGTAGGTATTTAATGTGACAAGTAAAGAATAAAAGAAAAAACATTTGCCAGTACGTGACATCGGATTGGCCGCGACTGAAGATGCACATCATGAAAGTTCATTATGCGTGCGATACCATCTTTATGCGTTAGTTACTGCAATCGTTTTGTAAACATCAACTTTTGCAACTGTTTAGAATTTGTAAAACCTCAACTTTAGAGGCGACTGTGCAAAAAACTTTTAACGATTCGCAAATCTGTCAAACAATTGAATTAATTGAATTAATGATTGCACAAGCATCGATTAATAAATAACGAAAGGTGCATACTGCATAGTCATTATTATTATTTTTTATTATAATTTGCAAAAATACAATTTCAAACTTGTGTTGCTAGTGTGAAAACTTAATTAAGTATATTTTACCAAATGTAAGTTTTAATTGTAAGTAATAAATTACATATATGTAGGTATATTATACTTCTGACACGAATTTAAATAAATCTAAATATATGTTTAAGCGCTATAAAACACATTATATTACTAGCTAAGGGCATGTCAGACCTTTCGTCTCTTAATTCACTATCTTCCGAAGATGAAGAACCTCCTTGGCGAGTTCGCTTAATAAGAGAGCGTAATAATCCACTAACTGAATGTGAGGTTCTCAAATTGAAAAATGAGATTCAGATTCGACAAAGAAACAGTAGTTTCTGCACACTTTTGGCAATTAGTGACCACCTAGAACATACCGCAATAAATCTATAAGTCTGTTGGTGCAGCTTCTTGTCTCTACTTTTTTATGTTACTGAGACATTCTTGCAGTTTATAGGAGACAGTATTAACATTCATAAGGCGACTGTATCAAGAATCATTCAACGTGTAACAAATTGCATTGCACGTAGAAAATCAACTTATATTAATATGCGAAATCTTGAAGAACTTCTTGTGATTAAACAGCACCTTTTTATAATAGCCAATTTTTCAAATGTTGTAGGAGCTATAGATTGTATCCACATCAAAGTTCAGTTACCTGGGGGCCCTAATGCAGAAACCTTTCAATTTTTGTTTCCATGAACGTTTATGCTAGTATCGTCAGCGTACACTGTTACACCAGCTGTATTTTTGTTACTATTTGGGAGATCGTTGACATATATCAGAGTAAAGGCCCTAAAATTGACCCTTGAGGTACTCCGTACTGAACATTAGCTGGGGATGAATAATACTGTTTAATTTCATTATTGCAATTAATATAGTTTATTTCTACTACCTGCTGCCTTCCGATTAAATAAGATTTTAAGAGTGATAAGGCGACTCCACGGACTCCATAGTATTCTAATTTATCCAATAAAATGTCGTAATCTACGGTATCAAACGCTTTAGATAGGTCACAGTTTAAACTAATTACTAGTTCGTTCTTATTGAGGCGTTATGACAGTTGTTTGCGTTCAGTGATGTTGTAGCGGGACTGTGAGGGTTGCATTCAACTATTCGAAAAATTCAAGTTTATTTAATTTTTTTTTAAGCGGAGCCAGAAATAAAATTTTGCTGGTTGCTTGGGGTTTCTAAACAATATTGCCTTAAAACTTAAATAAACAATTGTATTTATATCAAAAGAAAATAAAAATAGTAAGTGCTTTATATAAGCTTTATATGCATAAAAATCTGGTCAATGTTCTGTGTTTATCACAATAAAACTAAATAAAATCTCGGAGACAAATAATCGAGTACTAAAAGTTTTCGTATTTTTATGACGGAATGTTTTGGAAAGCTTTTAAACAACTCGAACTAGCGCAGATATAATTCAGCATAAGTTACGATTGTCTGCGCTAACTTCAGTAATGACTTGTTTTCGAGTTGAAGCATGTAAGTTAATGTGTGTAAAGCGTGAATTATATTGCTTGCGAGTTCTTCAGGGGGCTGCAACTGACAGGTTCAAAAGTTAGAACGGTCCTTGACACACTATATTCCTTGCCCGGAAATCGTCTCTTCGGAAGCGCACTGATAATTTATTCCTTCGGATTTGATTTCCTATTTTCATAGATATAAATAAGTTTTATTGTTGATTGTAAAGATTCGCGTATGATTTTTTTTGCTGAGGGTATCGTACGGACGGAAATTGGGACGCCTATAAGACGGTTCGAGATGAACTTCAATTTGCTGATGAAAAGTAAAACGTACAACATTTGCATAAAGAACACAGACAGAGACAATATCTTAGTTCTAAAAACTTGTTTACATCAGTTTCAATCAAAATGTTTTATGATAATTTTTTGTTTGTTTGAAAGCTACAAACAATTTGAAAGATGATCTTGTCAAAATGACGTACAGCACTATCCATTTACGACATTTGAAGGTACAACACAAAAAGAAATGAGAACAGGGTTCGGTATTTTATTCACTCTTTTGTTATCAAAGTTTGATTGATCAAATTATTTGACGATTTTACGATTCCTGTTTAGTGATTGTTTTTATTAAAACCCTGCACATTAATTTAATTCGGTTTGTTTTAGAATGGAAACATGTAAATAACAATTAGAACAATTTGAGTTCGTCCTGTAAAGTCTAATATTGGGACAATTCTGTTCTTCAGGACATGTACAGTGGTTCGAGCTGAAACGTTCCAGATATTAATACCGAACGTGTTCGCCATTTTAATAACTTCAAATGCAGTTTTAGGGCAGTTTATATGCTTTAGAGTTTAAATTGTTGGCATTCCAAACATCCCTTGCAGGATTTTCATTGTTCTTTGTGTGTTTATTGATAACAATATGGGATTTAATAACATTTAATTAGTACTCGTACATTACTACATTTTTACGTCTAAAAGTTTGTACGTTGAAAATATGCAGCGGAATTCTCACAAATGCAAATCAAATGCAGTTTTGATATGTGCTTATCGCATACTTACGTTCTAGGTTTAACAAAGCCCCTTTCAGCTTATTCAGGTGATTACTTTATAGTTGGAAATGCTTATGTTGAATGTTTATCTTCGAAACGAAGATTGATCACTTGCTTTCGTAATGTCGAATGAATCGTGATCCAATTTAAAATTTTTGATTTAGATATGTTTTTGGAATGCTTTCATTTGAAAGTCCCTGCTTTTGATAAAATTTGTATGTTTCACAAGTTTTAAAATTCAGAAATCCAAGTCTGTTAGAAATGCATTCCAGAATAATTTAGAAATTCGTTTTAACGTAAATTCTGATATGTAGCCGAGAGAAGGGAAACAAGAACGAATGAAAATTAGTCTACGCTGCTTTTATAAACGTTAATTCAGGTCTAAGGCAGGGTTTTTGGGCTTTCAGATAACTAACGGATAAACCTCTATTAACAATACGTAATTGTGCTAACCTTTTGTTGAATTGGCCATTTATTTGTTTGTTAGTCGAATTAATTGCTTGTCTAAAACTAAACCAGGGTTTTACCTTCGTATTTTGGATACATACATAAACGTTATTGTTGTTAAGATTTCAGCTTTGAGGAAACGCTAGATGTTAATCATAATTTTCTATCAGACAAAATCGCAAGCACACGCAGAAAGTATCGAACATAAATTTAATGTAAAATTTCGGGCTGAACTGAACCTGAATTTTGTAATTTTTTTAAAATAACTATAAGTGGGAGGAAAATTTATCAAGTAATGCAGTTTCATACATGTAATGCCTCGTGATCAGCAAACAAATACCAGCATATTAGTTAGCGCATATCATCACATGATCAGTTTCAGTGTAATGAACACGAAATTCAATGTTATGATTTGCTCGAAGATTGGAGATATTAATATTTGAAATTTATATGTTTGGAATTCGATGTAATATCCTTTTGATATATTGATTGGAAAGCTAAATTCCATGTATTGATATCCGTTCTCGTTTGTTCAATTCAGCGAGAACATTTGCGAATAATTAGTGAAACCGATGCCCAACATACCGGATGTAACCGAATTATATTATGGCGAACCTCAGATATAATTTGTAATTATGAAGCTACGTCCAATTAGGCGTTAATTCATAAAATGTGTGAAGTTTTTTCCGGTTTAACCGGAAGTCATCGATTTTTTAAAAAGATATTTTGATTCATTATTATGCCTCTAATCCAGTTAATGTCACACATCTGCATTTTATCAACGACATTTTATGCTTTGCGTTTTTATTAAGTTACTACACCGCAGGTAATCCAAGGTTAGCACTAAATGACAAGCGTGGGCACTTTAATGAATGTCCATGAAGTTAATATGAACTATCCGAATGTCATTGCTTTAATATTCGTTTTCGCAAATAAACAACTTAATGAACTGCTCTTAAAGGCCATAGTTTTGTTGACGTAAGAAATTAATTTAAAGGTCAGGTTGGCTTGTTTCAAACAAGTGCTGCTGAGCGAATGTATATAAAACATTGGCAAACATAGAATTTAAAAAAGAATCAAAATGTACAAAAATTTACATTTAAAGTAATGAAAGTAAGGGTACTTCCGGAGAAACCGGAAGCGATTTCTTAATTAAATTCCATAATTGATTAATTTCTTCTGTTAAAACTGAAAATCAGCTTTTCTGCAGATTTTGTAACTATAAAGATAATTTAAGGCCTTCCAGTAATCTTACACTCGGTATATATTGAAATGGTCTTGCTCTTTTAAAAGATTTTATTTAAGTTTAATTTATTTATTTTTTAAGCCCACAATCAATATTTAAATTATCCCTTGCTTTGCTCTTTAATTTTACTTAATTGTTTGCATTGCTCTTATCTCAGGTCGTTAATTAGGTTCCTTGTTTGTTATTTTTCTAAGTTTATTTTTAACCAAATAAAAAGAATTTACTCAAATAATTGTAATGCAGATTTTTATTATCGTTTTTCCCTGTCAACCCTGCCTTAAAATTAACTTAATATTATCCTTTAAACTCACTATGTATTCTTGGCTCCCTTTTCTTTTCCAAAAATTTTAATCTTCCCCAAATTCCAAAATTCCAATTTTCCCCAATTACCAAAATTCCAATCTTCCCCAAATTCCTCTTGTCCCCGCTCTAAATTGTCCCCCTTTTTTGAATTTCTCCCTCTCGAACTCCTTCTGTTGATTTTCTTCTGCTGATCCTCTCCTATTAGAACTTCTCTCTCACTTAACTGGTTGAAGCTCAATCTTTATTTTTCGTTTCTTCAAAATCCACCCTCCTTTTACTGGACACTGGTTTCTTTTGATTTAACTTTTCTTCTCAAAATTCACCCTCCTTTTACTGGACACTGGTTCCTTTTGATTTCACCTTTTTTTAATTGATTATTTCTCGAATATTTGCTCTTTTTATGGGAGCAAACGAAATTTGATGTTGCTTCGTCGATTACCAATTTACAACTAACTATTTTATTTGTTTTTTCTGTTTCCTGGATATTTTTATCCCCATTTGTTTTCCACTTTTAAAATTATTTACATCGTTTCTAATAGTAACTTATTTTACATTTCTATAACTACCAATTTAGCTAATTATTACTAACAAACATTATAACAATAACTTATTTACATTTTCACATAACTTAAATCTAATCTAGCTATCTTAAAATTATATTACAATTTTTAATAATTTAAAATCTGCATTACTTATATTTGGCAAAATAACATTTTTCTTTTATAAATTAAACAAACAACTTAACCTTAATTATATACATCCAATTAAGTATCATCTCAATATATGTATATTGATTCATAATCGACAATGACTTTACTGTTCCAATAAATTAATTTAAGGGCCAGTTTTGGTACCTCTTTTTTTTGGTTCAACCAAATGCTGCAACTAAATTCATATAAAACATTGAATCTAAGAGAAAATTTAAAATATACAAAAATATATCCGGCCTTTCGTTTCAACCTCATTAAGGCTACTTCTGGAAAAACTGGAAACTGTATTTTAATAAAATTTTATAGTTTAGTCGTTTTCTTCTCTGGACAGGGCGAATTCATTTTTTGAAGATTAATTAACAAAGTTAACTTGACCTCTTATACAATCCTGTTGCGCCCTGTATATATCGGTTCATATCCGACTATGGTTTTAGTATTGCAATAAAGTATAATTTAAGGGCCAGTTGTTTTACCTTTCTTTTGTCATTCACATAATATGCTGCCAATGATGTATAAAAAACATTGTAAAAAAATCAGAATTTGAGCGAAAATTTTTTGAATAAAAGTATGGAAATTAAGGTTATTTTCGGAAAAACCGGAAACAATATTTTAATAAAAATCTTAGAAGTTAATAATTTTTTTCTGGGAAAACTACAATTTAACTTGCTTGGAGATCGATTTATGACTAAAAAATTAATTTGAAGGCCACCATAATCTTGTTACGTCCGGTATATGTCGACCCAGATTCGACTGTGGTTTTGTTTTCGGAGTAAACTAATTTTAAAGGCCATTTTTGCCCTTTCTTTTGGCATTTAAACAATATGCTACAGACTAAATGTATGTATACAAAACAGTGTAAATCGGAACTTAAATGGGAATGGGAAATTTAAAAATAAAGGGAATTTTTTCCTTTGGAAAAGTCGGAAACAATATTTTAATAAAAATCTTAGAATTTAATAATTTTCTTTTGGGAAAACTGATAATTAATTTTCTTTGAAACTGAGTTATGATTATAAAATTAATTTGAAATTTTGTTACGCTGCTATACATCGAGTTAAATTTGACTGTTTTAAAGGCTAGTTTTGGCTTTTCTTTTGATATTTTTTTTACAAAATACTGCATGCTAAATGTATACAAAACATTGTAAAAACCAGAATTTAAAAGCTAATCAAAATGTATAAAAATATACCGAGTATTACATTTAAAATAACGAAATTAATGTTACTTCCGGAATAACCGGAAATGGTATTTTAATAATATCCCACAGTTTTTTGTTTCCTTCTCTGAAAACTGTAAATTAACTTTCTTGTTTTTCAAGTATAAAATGAACTTGACGCCTACCGGTATTATGTTAACACCCGGTATTCATCGAATTAAAGTATTTTAAAGATCAATTTTGACTTTATTTTTGCCATTGTAACCAAATGCTGGAGGCGAAATGTAACACAAAATATTGTAAAATCTGAATTCATTTAAAATATATGAAAATATACCTAGCCTTTCATTGAAAGTATGCAAATTAAGGATATTTCCGGTGAAACCGGAAACTACGTTTGAATGAAATTTCGCAGTTTAGTTACTTTCTTCGCCGAAAACTACAAATTAACTTTTTTGAAGATTACTTTATAACTATAAAATTAATTTGAAGCCTATCACAATTTTTTTTACACCCAGTATATCGTATATAGGGTCAATGGTTTTATTGTAGGAATAAATTAATTTAAAGGCTAGTTTTGGCCTTTGTCGTGTAAACCAAATGCTGCAAATTAATTGTGTACAAAACACTCTAAAAATCAGAATTCGAAGTCTACACTAAGGTACCGGATGTTACATTTAAAGTAACAAAATTCCGTAATAACCGGACACGATATTTTAATAAAATCCGCTAGTTTATTATTTTCTTCTCTGAAAACTACAAATTAACTTTCTTGGCGAATGTTATAAAATTAACTTGAGATCTACCATAATCCTTTCATTCAAAGTAAGTGTTGTTTCCGGTAAAATGAAATTTCTCAGTTTCTTCTCCGAAAACTGCAAATTAACATTCTTGAAGATTGCTTTATAATTAAAATTAACTTGAGGCCTATCATAATCTTATTACACCCGGTATACATCGATTCAGAGCCGACTATGGTTTTAATATCGCAATAATATAATTTAGTATACAAAACATTGTAAAAATCAGAACTTAAACTAGAATTTAAAATATGGAAAAAATACACGGAATCTCTTTCTAAGGGAACAAAGTGCGGATTACTTCCGGAAAAACCGGAACCGATATTTTAGAACTCTCACAATTTAATTACTTTCTTCTCTGAAAACTGCAATGAGTTTTATTGAAGATTGATTTGTGACTATAAAATTAACTTTAGGCCTACAATAATCCTGCTACATCTGGTATATATCGATTCATATTAATGAAATAAAGCGACTGTTGGTTTTTCGTTTGTCTTTTAGACAAGACGTTGCAAACTGAATATGTAAAAAATAGTGTGAAAAACGAACATTTGAAGGAGAATTCCAAGTATTAACAATATATGTAGCCTTTCATTTAACGTAAATATATTAAAGTTACTGCCGGGAAAACCGGAAACGATAATTAAAAAAAAATCGCAATTTCATTTGTTTCTGAAAACTTTAAGTAAACTGTTAATTCAGCGGGCCTTGGTTTAAAGTAAGGAAATTCAGATTGCTTTCGGAAAAACCGGAAACGATGTGTTATTGACATTTCGCAGATTTGATGGTAATTTTCTTGTCTGAAAACAGCAAACGAGATTTCTTGAAGATTGATTTATTATTAAAAATGTATTTGAGGCCTGCTACATCCGGTATATATCGATTGATTATTATTCCAAAATGATTTTAATTTCTTGGCGCTTATTCTGCCTTTTAGGCAAAATGTTTCAAACTAAGTGTATACAAAACATTGTCAAAAATGAGCATTTAAATTCAAAGTACAAAAATATAGGGTGCCTTTCGTTTACAGTAAAGAAATTAAAGTTACTTCCGGTAAAACCGGAAGCGATGTGTTATTGACATTTTGCAGATTATTTGCTTTCTTTTCTGGAAACAGCAATTCAAGTTTTTATTACGATTGATTTATAATTATAAAGTTGACGTGTGGCATACTTTATTCATGTTACATCCTGTATATATCGATTAATATTCTCGTATCCGTCAGATTGATCAGATTTCATCGAAAGATCAACTTAACGGATTCGATAATCTGGCGTTCGTTTTTGTTATTACAAGAAAGAATGAAAATTATTTGGTGTTAAATTTCCGTTTAAATTTAGCACGGATCTCGGATACCTAGCCTTGAACTTTTAAAGGGAGGAATTTGATCCGAACTATTAAACATCGAATCGTGTTTCTATCGACGAACTGAATATCCAAGAACAAGGGGGTTCCATTTCGATTATAGCCTATTTACAAAGCAACAGACGAACGTCATCAAAACTCGGAAGGTCTCTTAAGGGAAATGAAAGAGAGTAACGAACTTAAGCATCGGACAGATAGGTTCTGCAATTAAAGAAATGAGGGTTAAAAAGGGTTGAAGTATCAAAAGAAACTCGTGTTTCTAACTGTTCTTTGTGATCCCTCTTGCAATTCCTCAGAACATTGCGATGTTAACTACTTCAATATCCAACAAACCATGATAATCGCTAAATTTGAAGAGTTTCTGGGTTCACGCTCAGCACGGGACTGAAAGTCGGGAAAATGGAAATACTTTGAGAAGTAATTTGAAATTAACCGAAATTGGCACAGTCATTTCACTACGGCAATTTAAAAACTTCACTCTAACGGACACAGAGGGGCGCGTACGTTTTACGTCACGAAACCATGGACAGACTAAAATTGGGCTTAATGACTTATCTTTTACGATCTCGCGAAAAGTTGCCGCCGCGGAAATCCCCTCAGGAGGGAAAGAGATGAAGAACGAAACCCATGCATCCCTTCTAAATCTTATAGAAAGGCCGCGGTCGTAAAAATATGACAAGCTGAATAATTCAAATTCTTCCATCGCTCGGTAAACTTACGTACTGCTCCATAGAGACGCGTTTTCGTTGCGTATTTTTGTAATTTCTACGGGTTTCTTCATTATCATACTATCTGCTTATGGCAGATGCTCAAGTTATAAAAAATATATGAAGAGACACCGAGCTTTACTCGATTTCATTTAAGAGTTTATCGTAAAAATCTTATGCGAACAAAACCACTGAGAAGGGCATGAAATGCCCTTTTTAAAAAAATTATCGTAAATTAATGGTAGAAACGGATTCCGCTTTAAAAATTCAAGTAAAACAATTGAAATAATTACTGGGCCAGTAGTAACCAATCAAAAATTTCAAGGTTTTATTAAAGTTTCATAAAACCTTGTTGATTTTGAGATTTTACAGAGGTAAAAAAAGTTTAATTCGGACTATTTTTACCGACGCCAGTTTGGAATAAATATTTCGTGGCAACTGATTTAAACGCATTTTTCACCTTCTTCCGCGAAAAGGATTTATCGTCACTCATTTTGATAGTTCAAGCAACGAGATACTTTTTTATTCTGACAAACGACTAACAAGACGTGTGATGAAGATTTGAACGTGATCTAAATAGAAAACGGGCATGCTGCCTTTAATCCCGTCCTCCCAACACTGTGACTACTTTAAATCGGTAACAAATTTCTTTGGTTCACTACATAAATCCTGCATAGTTTAGGATTCTTGCGTTTTCGTCCGGGTACAAAACTGACGACCGCTTTTTTTCATACTTTTCCCATTCGATTTTCTTGAAATTGACGCAACGGCGAAAAAAGAGTACGTGGATGGTTTTCGCGTGAAATTCTTTATTTTTAAAAGTGTACGTCAAAGTGGTTGTTTTATTCATTTATGCGTCAGTAAAGGAGGTATTATTTTAAGCTCCGCAATAATGAATTATTTAATACCAAAAGCATAGGTATTAAGTTACGTGTGTAATGGGATTACGAATTTAGCAAGCAATCGGTTGGGATTCGCCGTAAGAATTTTTAATTCTTGTTTTGCCCACTTCGCATTTATTATTTCCTGAATTTTTGTATTATTTTTCATTTAAGTGTTTTAAAGGTCGGTTTTCTTTCAGCCATATATGATGAAAACAGTTGTGTCAACAAAGGTTACCAACTACGAATAAACTACAATATCAAAAAGTCTTTGGATAACGGTTCCTGTGGAATTTGAAAGTCATCTCTCAAATTAGTTAGTTCCACTATTTTTAAGTCATTGACGTGTGTGAAAATTGTAATAAAAATAAACTGTAGAAACATTTTAATAATCCAACAAAGTTCAATTGAAAATAACAACAAAGAAAGCTTCAACTCATTTTTAATTATAATCTGCTCTGCAATGATCATAAAAGTAAGTAAATACCTAATTTCAGAGAAGGTCTTTAAGTTCCCCAGAAACCGCGATCTAAAGACTTTTTGGTCAAATATTTTGGGAGCGAAATTTACCAGGAACTCAAAAGAGTAGCCTTAAAAGTGATTAGTTAAGTTGGTTGGTTGGTATTATCAAAATCAACAAAAATCCTGTTTCATTAAAAATTTTCACGATGACGTCATACCTGAGGCTTTGGATGCGGTAGAATTTTGTAATCTCTTTCAATAATATTTGGCATTTCTTTAAATGTTTACAGCATAAATTGTTGGTTATTACATTAATATTAAAAAGTTGCATCCCATCACATCCTGTCATTTGATATACGAGTTAATCCTTGCGGTTAATCCCACATCATATCAGGCTTAAGTCATGTCAATGAATGTACAGGAGTTTAATAATAATAAAGCAGTTTCACGACTACTTCTGTAAATAATCCAACACTTAGCTGTAGGAGTATTTTTGTGTCATATTCAAAAGGAACATTATCTCGTTATGTTACATAGTTACATTACATTTAAATGAATTAGCCTCCAACGAAACTTTATAGTCGAGTCAATGAAGGTTTTTACTTCTAAACCCACAAAAACAGAACCGATTTTGATGAATTTTTTTTTAAATTGTTTCTTATATTAAATTATTCAAAATCAGAAACATTCCAGCTGGCGCTATCAACTATTTATATTGTTTAAACATAAAAAAAAAAAATTATTAAAAAATTTTTTTCTTCGATGGAATTTTAACTAGAAGTGACTAATTTTGAAAATTTAGTATAATAAATAATTTTTGAATAAAAAAGTTTCAAAATTTCCATTTAAAATGTTAATTATTCAATCATTCGGATGCAAGAATATAATATACAAAATATAGACATATATATATTTTCACCTTAAAAAATCAATACTTTTATGAGAATATAATATAAACAGGCACAAGAAATTGACCTTTTGTATCACAGGTAGGGGAATTCCAGGTCAAACTCCAGGTGTTTCACCATGATTTTCGGAGTGAACGCATGTGTTTTGAGGTTATTAATATGTTAAAAGAAGTTTTTAACATTAAATATTGAAAATATTAGTGAAAATTGTTGAAGAGAACTGAATTATTGATTAAAATTCAGAAAAAAGTGCAAAGATACAAGTACAAACACGATGGAAAAAGTAATTATCTGTCATGTATTCTTGGTTTGTATTGAAAATAATTGGATTACATTTGCTTTTAAGTTTGTTTATGTATTTGGAAGAATCGAATTATTATTCTTATTATTATGTTACAGTTATATTACATTATTACAGTTATTATGATACATTTATATGTTGTAAAATCATATTTTTTTTGTAATTTTGGTGACTACAACAAACTCGCTTGTGTTGCATGTAAGTTAAAAAGTGTTTCCCGTTTAATAAATAAGTACTCAATCTTAACTAAATTTTGTTAGCTTATTTGAAACATATTGATTTAACGATTTTAAAAATTTTAGCCCTTTAAGTGTAATATTTTTAATTCTACGGTACTTTTTTCAATGAATTTTCCGCGCGTCATTCTCGTCGCTAAGATTATTTGCTAAAACAATTTGTGTTAAATTATTCTTTGAATGTAATGAAATCTTTTTAAATTATTAGAAATACATTTTCTATCTTACAGCTCTATTTCCCTTTGAATTTGATCCTCATATTTAAAAGCATACGTGTTAAAAACATTTACCAACATTTTTTTATATGATACAGCAACAGCAACAAGATACTGTAGATTCTACAGTTAATTGTTGTTGCATTTGCAAAGGACAAGAGAGTTCAGATACACCAAGTACTTCGAGTAAAAGTGTGGAATAACATACACAAGTGACAAGAGGACTGCCAACACTAAAACCAGTTGTTCCATTATGCTCAAATTCAGTGAAGATTCATTTATTCCATACCCCAGTCATATTTTTTCATCGAAAACCGGACTTAATATATAAAAACCTCAAATTATACGAAGTGTTTTCAAAAATTCCAAGTTTAGAATTCAATTCTTGCATCCGAATGATTGAATAATTAACATTTTTCAATGGAAAATTTGAAACTTTTTAATTCAAAAATTATTTAATATACTAAATTTTCAAAACTAGTCACTTGTAGTTCAAATTTCAACGAAAAAAAAATTGTTAAAAAATTTTTTTTTAAAATTATTTAAACAATATAAATAATTGATAGCGCCAG
This sequence comes from Melanotus villosus, assembly GCA_963082815.1. Lineage (NCBI taxonomy): Eukaryota > Metazoa > Arthropoda > Insecta > Coleoptera > Elateridae > Melanotus > Melanotus villosus. Next base: position 10,533,573 of record OY720420.1, read on the forward strand.
CTGAAATGTTTCTGATTTTGAATAATTTAGCATAACAAACATTTAAAAAAAAAATTCATCAAAATCGGTTCTGTTTTGGCGGGTTTAGAAGTTTTGACGATTTTTCCGCTTTATTGACTCGACTATTAATCTCATCGAAATTATAACGCATAGGCATGAAAGTAGCTACAAATCTATATGTTATAGAAGCTTCTTGGTTATAAAAACAATTTTGGCACATGAAGTGTTCAGAATAGTAAGTAATTCTATAGTGTTATAATTCGTATAATTTACCAATTTTATAGCTACCCCTTATGAATTTACTTTTGCATCATCAGTCTTCAGTTGTTCGTAGATTATTTTTATTTATCAAAATCAGTAAAATCCTGTTTCATAAAAAATGTCCACGATGACTTCACATTTGAGGCTTCGGAGAAGGTAGAATTTTTAACGTCTTGTAATAATATTTGACATTTTTTGAAAACGTTTACAAGTTGGTATAAATTGTTAGTTACACTAATATGATTAAAAGATTGCATTGCATCTCATTTTGTCATTTCATATACGAGCTAATCCTTGCGGTTAATCCTAGGTCGTACCAGGCCTAAATGTTATTAGAAGCTAATTAGTTAGAAAAACATTTTTGGCACATGAGGTGTTGAGAATAATCATTTTATAATGATGTAATTTGCAGAACTTCAAAATTTGATAGCTACCCCTTATGAATTTACTTTTGGATCACACTATAGTTCAATCCTCAGTCTTCGGTTATTTTTATTTATTTTTCTTCATCATCTTCATTCACTTAGGTAGTGAATTTAACAAAACTTATTGTTTTGATTGATCTAAAGTCTCAATTTTTTATTATTTATGCCATCGATGTAACTTGAGTTCCTTGGCATCCATAGGCCTATACATCGCCAAATAAACACAGAAACAATTGTTTTTTTCTTAGTGGCAGAAGTGCATATTTACATACACTCTACCCGTTTATAAGAGTATTAAATAAATGGTACGTTATTTTAGCTTGAATGGAGAAGTCGCCTCCCATTATTAAAGTACTTAGGCTTCTTCTTGTGTCGGAACCAGGTCTCTAAGCCATTGCCGGCTAAGTCTTCTGATGAACGCTGGCTCTTCTGGTAGTTGTCGTGCAAGGTTGTTTTCGTGACTAGGTAGTTTGACATGATAACTGCAATATGGATAAATGGAATTTGCAGATCGTGATGAAGAGTTAAGTTGGTTACGTACCAGGGAGCATCGACAATTATCCGCAATGTTTTTGACTGGAAACTTTGAAGTATTTTGGTGTTAGTTGGTTTGGTACAACCCCATAGTGGGATGCCGTACGTCCAGATCCACGTTAGCTTCTTATCTAAGTGAAGTCCCAAGTATTTGCTAACATTTTTATTTGGAATTGGGGAGTTGTTTAATGTAACTTGTGAACAATCGCTATGGTTTAGTGTGAATGTGATTTGCGTCGACTTTTATTCTCCACTTGGATAACCAATTCTATAACATGTTCAGGTGTTGTTGTAAACTATTTGCTGCTGTAACTGGGTTGTCACTTATGGATAATAGAGCAGTGTCGTCTGCAAATGTGGAGATTCTTGTATTTTGGGTTGTCGGAATATCAGCTGTATATAACAGGTAGAGGAAGGGACCCAGTACGCTTCCCTGGGGCACCCCTGATTTTATTGGGTAATAGCTAGATATAGTATTGTTGTAGTTTGTTTGAAAATATCTGTTTGCCAAGTATGACTTCAGGAGCAGATAGTAAGGTGCTGACAGGATTTTTATTTTATAAAGTAGACCTATGTGCCATACTTTATCAAATGCCTTGGCTACGTCTAGGAAAACAGCGCCACATACTTTGCGTTCTTCAAGGCTTTCAGAAATCGTGTTGACAATTCTGTGTATTTGCTGAATCGTACAGTGCCCCTCTCGAAAACCAAACTGATGGTTCGAAATAATATATTTTAGTCTTTTTAAGAATAGCTTTTCAAATAATTTAGACATTATCGGTCTGTATGAATCCACCAGGTTTGGTGATTTGCCAGGTTTGAGAATCATTATAACTTGTGCAAATTTCCACGTAAATGGAAAGTAGCATAATCGCAGCATTCCGTTGAATATGGTCGTAAGTAGCACTAGTGGTTTTCTGGGCAAGTGCTTTAAGAGTACACCAGTCGCAAGATGAGAACCTGGAGCTTTGTAGTTGTTGAGTAGCTTAATTTCGTTCTGCACTTCTTTTGGCGTGAATGGTCTTATTGGTATAGACATTTGGCAAGGAATATTGAGAAATGCTTCTATATCGGCGTCACTGTTGCCCGGACTAGATGGATGTGGTTCAAAGTGTTTTAGAAGGTGTTCTGCATAAACATCTGCTTTTTCTTGGTCAGTTTTAGTCCATTCTTCGTTACTTTTCCTGATTGGTGGTATAGTCTGTGTAGGTCTTTTAAATTTTTTCGTGGTCTTCACTCGAAATATTTGATATGTACTGGGCAAAAGTATTTCGTGACTTTTGAAGGACTCTGCGCAGCTAACGATTTAGTCTGTGATAATACGTTTTATTGAGTTCGCTTCGTGTGCGCAGCCACTTTTGTCTTGCTCTACGTTTTTCTATAATTAATTCACGTAAGGCTTGTCCCAGAAAGTTTTGCACATACTTTGTTTTTAGATAAAATTAAAACTCCTTAACAAATCAAACCAATTTTATTGAAAATACAAAAATAGCAATAGTTTTTGAACCACCTAATTACTTACTTATCTAAAATTAATTTCCCACGGGAAAATAATCGAACATACATCTAATACGACGCATTATTTTCTGCACAACCTTGTTGCTGACTTTTTTACTGCCCATCAACCATAATTTTTTAAATTCTTCTATATTTTTTGCGTATTTTCCTTCCTTTCTAAGTACTCCTTTAACGAGGACCCAATACCTTTCTATAGGCCGAAGTTCAGGTGTGTTTGGAGGATTCGAATGCTTATCTGGAAATTGGACGTTCTTAGCCAGTTGCGCATAATGCGAAGAAGCCAGATCCGGCCAAAAAAATGTAATCCTTCGTGTTCCCTCAAAAATGGTAGTAAACGAGCTTGAAGACACTCCCGGACATAAATTTCAGTATTAATAGAGCCTTCAGTAAAAAATTCCCTGATTTTCTTACCACACTGGCAAATTGCTTGCTAGACAAGCACTTTGCGACCGAATTTTTCAATGAAAATGTGCTTTTCTTTGCCAGCAACATCATTTCTATCCACAGCACTAAAAAATTGTGGACCTGCTAGCGTAGAAAAGTCATATTTAAAATAAGATTCTTCAGGGTTCTCAGACCAAACTCGCAAAATTCTTTCTCTAACTTCTAATCTATTTGACTGCATTTTGACAACTAGTAAATCAAAACACAAAACTGACAGGTCATATGTGTAGATCATGGCCTGCTGTTAGCATATATGTTTTATTTAATTAAAACATCGGTTAGATAAATTTGATAACGGACTTTAAAAATAGTGCAAAACTTTGTGGGACAAGCCTTAGATGTTGCCGTGTATTGACTTGTGATGGTTTTAGGTAGTCTTGGGTAGGTGTTGAGTGCCATGCCGCTACAGAAACAAATAAAGTTAATTTCAGTTATTTATTATGAAAACGAAGGTTATCAAAGAGAAGGCTAAATTTACAAGGAAATGAAAAGATTAGTCCTAAAACTTATTAAGTTGGTGGTTGGTACTATCAAAATAGTCGACAATTCCGTTTCATTAAGACTTTCTATGGAGACGTCATATTCGAGAGTTCGGAGGAGATTTTTTTAACCTCTTTTATGAACAATTGCCATTTGGTTAAATGTTTACATTAATACTAAAAGGTTGCATCCAATCTCATCTTGTCATTTGGTACACGAGGTAATCCTTGCGGTTGATCCTAGATTATACCAGGCCTAAATCATGTCAGAGGTTTAATAATAATACTAATAATAATAAAGCAATTTATTGGCAATTTCACTGTCAGTCCTGTAAATAATCCAACGATTGACCGTACGTTACATTTAAGTGAATTAGCCTTTAAACAAAATCCAATCTCTTCCAAACTACGAATGCAGAGGCATGAAGGTAGCTACAAATGTATGTACGTTTTAGAAGCTGATTGGGTAGAAAAACATTTTTGGCACACAGAGGGTTGGTTATGCTGCAATTCGCATAACTTACATTTTTTTTTAATAAATCATTATTTAGTTGTTCGTAGATTCTTTATTATCCTTATTCACTTAGTGAATTTAACAAAACTTATTGTTTTGAAGAATAATTAAATTATCAATTTTCTTGATTGTTAATTTTTTAAATCATATATGCACGTTGTGATTATTGGTAGGTAGTCGCAAACCTAGATCTCGCTTAATAAACAGACAGACAAAGTTCACTTTCGGCTATTAAGAAAACAAAGGTTACCAAGGAAAATATCTGGAAGTTAAATTTATTAGGAGATGAAACGATTCACCTTAAAACTAATTAGTTAGTTGGTGGTTTGTGTTATCAAAATGAGCAATAATTCCGTTTCATTAAGACTTTCCACGATATCCGTCATATTTGAGGTTACGTAGGAAGTATTTTTGACCTCTTTTAATAATATTTTCCAGTTTTTAATAAACTCTTAGAATTCCAAATGTTACCTTAATATTAAAAGGTTGTGTCTCATCTTCTCTTGTCATTTGATATACATGCTAATCCTTGCGGTTAATCCTAGATCTTACCTCTTACCTCTGTCATGTTAATAAGTGCTGCAGAAGTTTAATAATAATAACAAAGCATTTATTGGCAGTTTTACGGCCACTCCTATAATAAATTCAGAAAATAACTGTAAGTTTTCATTTAAGTGAATGAGCCTTTAAACAAAATCTAGTCTCATTCAAACTTAGAACAAATAGGCGTCAATATATCTTGTAGAAAATGATTTTGTAGAAAGACATTTTTGGCCTACCTATAGTACCTATGCAGTGTCCGGAATAATAATTCTACAGGGTGATTCAAAAGTATTGTCATTAATTTTAAGGGTAGGTGGAGCATATCAAATAGAACAACTTTTCTCAATAAACCATGTGTCGCAAGTAAACGGTATACCCAGAAATTTTTAAAAAATATTAATACAAAAATTGTTTTGGGGTCACTGAAACTGTTTTTGTTTACGTTCAAAATTTAAATTTATCTATCGTCTTTCTTGTCAGTACTGATAAAAGACCATGTGTGTGTGTGCCTAGTTCATTGTTCGCTTGGAAAGTGCACTGTTCGAACGCTTTAATGGAAATTAATTAATTATTTTAATTACGGGAAAGCTCTTCAAAGTGCTGGAACGGCTCTGAAAGTTTTTGTTTGTGTGTTTGTGTAGAAGTTTTGTGGTTTTTGCATGGAGGAATTTGAACATTTTTTTGTAAGTCCTGTTTCTCTTTATTAACAACAATTTTTTAAACATGCCGCTAATTGTTTACTGCCAATCTCAAACCTGAAAAAATGTGAGGGGAAAGTGAAACCTGTAAATTACATAATTATGTAATGTTTCATTTATTTTTCCAGGGTCAAATTTCTATCGCAGGCTTTTTAAATGCATATTAGCCAGCGGTTCTCAAAATTTAAAATAAACAAAAATCGCGATAAGCTTTAAATTTTTGCTGTAATGTACTTCTATTAAGGTCAGCATATACCCATTTAATTTAATGACAATACTTTTGAATCACCCTGTATAGAGTTATAATTCATATAATTTGAAAATGATGATGAATTTACTTTATGATCAATAAATCGTCAATCTTCACTTGTTCGTAGATTATTTATATTTATTTTTCTTTAATATTCTAATTCACTTAGTGAAATTAATAAAAAATATTTTGATTAATAATCTAAAGTATCAATTTTTTTATTGTTAATTAATTAATTTTTTATGCAGTCGATGCACATCCGCCCAGATCCTTGGCAACTACACGCCTAGATCTTTCCCAATAAGTAAACAAAATTATGTTACGTTAAATAACAAAACCTATTCTCCGTTCAGAATTAGAACGCATATGTGTGAATATAACCACACTTCTGTGCTGATTAAGCTGATTGGATAAACATAGTATGGCTTAGGAAGGTTCACAATGAATTAATTTCTAATTCAAATTTGAAATACTTTGAGTTGCCAGAAGATTAAATGCTTTATAACCAGTATATATAAATAAGTATACTGATCATTTTGACAGTTGTGTGAACGTTTATATTGCCAACTTCAGACCTGCACTCTTATATTGAACGCAGTTTAACTTCAACACGGAGGCATCAGTTTTTATTTTCGTATTTATTTATTTCTAATTATTTATTACTTTCTATTTTTTTGATAGTTTTTGTCTTTTATTTATTCATTCATATAACGTTGCTAACTTCAGACCTGCACTCTCGTATTGAATGAAGTTTAACTTGAATACGGAGGCATGAATTTTTATTTTTTTATTGGCTTAATTATTATTATTTTTTTAATTTAATGCTTCTATATTTCCAACACTTAAATATCTAGGAATTTATAAAGCTAATTTAATTGAAGTGAATTTTAACGACTACGATTATAAAATTGAACATCAGTGGTAGATAAAATCGTCATTGTCCCGCATGCCCCGCATTAATAAAGCTTAAAATTTGAAACATTTCGTCCTGTATTAAATTTAATAGTCGAATCGAGAACGACCTGTGAAAAGTCAGCATTAAATAAAGAACGGTACTCAGACAATGTTATAATAGAGACAAGCCGTAACTATCGAGTCTGCAGTTTTATTGAGAAATGATAATAAACCCTAAAATCCTGATCGGTCGTAAAGAGCGTTATTGTCAAACGATAAACAAACAATTTATGCAGACGTCGGATTGTAAAAGCCAAATGTTCGCGACACTAGAAAACGTATCTTTTCGGGACGAATACCGGGGAGGATAACATTAGAAGCCAATTTTTGTCGAGTACATCTCTGAAAGAAGGCTCATGAATGTTGAAAGTGCCCGAAGCCAAGCCATCCTCTGATGAAGGCGAAGTTAAGGCCATTGCAGATGGAATCTTATTTTACTGTTATACTGGAAAGAGCCCTTTGTCAATTAAAAGTTTCGTGGAAGTTGGACGATGCCGGTGGCATCTGGCGCCACCGCCGCTATTAGGGCAACTCGCTCGTTTTACTAAAACAATACTGGGTTAAGACAAACGTCTGCATTGTTATATCTTTATCGATAAGCAGAAATAAAATTCGATGGCGATCTTTTACTACTTCACTTTTTACCTTATATGAAAAACAAAAAGCATTACCACTTCTATTTAATTCTTATAAATGATTTACTGGAGAAGAATACGTTTGTTTGCTAAGAAATATTTTATCTCGAATTAAACAAGCCTGCAACGTGAAGAATTAACGTCTGATTGCGTTCTAAACCTTGTTATGAGGTGTAGTAGAGTTGTGGTTCGTGTTTTAGGGATTGGCTAAAGTTGAGACTTATTGTTCGAAATACCCTCAAGACTGCTTTAAGTACCCCAAAACCATTTCCAAATCATGATTATTGTTACTATTATTTAGTTTTACAGACCGCTCCATATTCTTCTAAACTACCCAATCTGCCTCAAAATGGTTCGTCTCAAATTGCCTCGACCTTAGACTACCCCAAATTACCTCAGAATGTACTTGCCATTCCCTCAGCATCCGTAAAATCTGGATTGCCCCTCAAACTTCCCCAATGCCTCATTAATCCAAAGAAATTACCTCAGTTTACTTTTATATCGAATGCTATTTTGGGTTAAAAAAACTATTGAATATCGATTAAACTACATTCAAAATACTGAGGTTTTCCAGACCACTTCAGAATTTTTCAAGAAGATTTCAGAATGTTGCGAGCTGCTTCAGCATGCTCCAAATTGCATTTGACTTAGATTTTTTTAAGACATTGCCTCAGCCTCAGAGTATCTACAATCGCTTTAAATTTCTCCCAATGTTCCATTAATAAACAAAAATTTACCTCACTGGTCACATCCTTCGGTCCATTAATTAGATACTGAATGCAAGTTTGATGGAGAAAGAACTAAAAATCAATTAACTTGCCCTCAAAACATTTACATTTTCTAGTCACCTCAGAATGTTGTGGGCTGCCTTAGTATGCCCCAAATTGCCTTAAACTAGGAATGTTTGTAGCATTTTCTCGCCCTTAGAATATTCAAAATTGCTTTCAATTTCCCCCAATGCTCCATTAACATAAAAATGTTTACCTCAGTGGTCAATCTCTTCGATTTATTTATATCGTGTTGATTAAACGACATTCAAGACGCTGCGGTTTTCTACACCACTTTAGAATACATGAAATCGCTTCAAAATTTTCAGAGCCTTATAGGACCCCGAATTAATTCTGAATAGTCTCAGTCTTAGATTTTTTTGAGGCATTAGAATATTCTCTCAGAATATTCAAAATTACTTCGAACTTCACCCAATGTCCTATTAACTGAGAAAAGTTATCTTAGTAGTCAAGCTCTTTGGTTTACTCATATTGAATGCTATTTTATATAAAAATAAGTTCTAAATATCAAGTAAATTGCATTCAAAACACTGAGGTTTTGCAGACCACTCCAGGCTGTTGCAAGCTGCCTGAAATTTCTCCCCAGTGTCCCATTGTCAGACAAAAATCTACCTCAATGGTAAGCCCCTGCGGTTAATGTATATCTAATGCCATTTTGGCATGAAAACATCAATTAAGTATCGATTAGACTGTCTCAAAAATCATTAAATTTTTGCAAATCACTTCATGCTTCAATCCTCAAAATTTTACAAATTGTCTCAACCTCCGAATGCCTTCAATTTCCAGATTCTCATAATGTCTTAAATTACTTCAACCTCAAAACGATTCAAATTGTCTCAGCCTAGGATTGTTTGTGCTATTGTTTTAGCTTTAGAACATTCAATGCTGTTTCGAACTTTCTTCAAAATGCCATTAATATATAAAAATCTATCTCAGTGATTAACTACTTTGGTTCGGTAATTAGGTAATGAATGCCATTTTGGTATAAAAACAACACCTAAAGCCGGTTAGACTTCCCCCAAAAACAGTGAATTTTTGAAAATCACTCAAAATACTTCAAACTGTTTCAAAAAACTTCAAATTGCCCCAACCTCAGATTACCCTACATTTCGAGATTCTCGTAGTATCTTAAATTATTATTGCTTCAAAATGCCTCAGCCTGAGATTGTTTGGGCTATTGTCTTAGCCTTAGAATATTCAGGACGCCTCGAATTTTCCTCCCAATGTTCTATTGACGAACGTAAATCTATCTCAGTGGTTCTTAGATTCACTTAGTTCACTTAGTTTAGTTTAAAAATAACTGCTGAATATCGATTGCGCTGCCTTCAAAACACTGAGGAGAATGTATGCTGCATTACTTCAGACTATTTAGGGCTGCTTAGAATGTCTGCAAAAGTCCTATTAGCAAAAGAATCTATATTAGTGGAATGTCTTTTTGGTTTAAAAATAAGTACTAAATATCGATTAAGCTGCCGTCAAAATACTTGAAGTTTCCAAACAACTTCAGAATGTTTGACACATCACATCACATCAAAAGTACTTTAACTTTTCCCCAATGCTTCATTAATAGACAACATTCCTCTGGTTCAGTAATTAAGTGCTGAATGCCGTATAAAACCATCAACTAAACACTGATTGGACTGCCTCCAAAAATATCGGGTTTTTGCAAATCACTACAGAATATTTTAAACTGTTTCAAAACACTCCAAATTGCCTTAACCTTAGACTGTCCTAAATTTAGAATCCCTGTAGTGTCTCAAATTACTTTTACCTTCAAAGTACCTCAATTTGCTTCAGCCTCTAATTGTTTGGGGTATCGGCTTAGCCTCAGATATTGAATCCATTCATAGACAATAATAATAAAAAAGCAATTAAGTACCGATTAGATTAGATCCTAAACTCCAAGTTTTTCTTCTTCTTCGGACTGTTTCAAACTGCCTCAAAATATCCCGAATTCCCTTAACCTCAGAATGCCCTAAATCTTCGTAGTGTCTCAATTTTCTTCATGCCTCAAATTACCTCAGCCTCAGCTTTTTTTTGGAGACTTGTCTTAGCCGCAGAATATTTACGACTACCTCGAATTTTCTCCATTAACGAACAAAAATCCACCTTTTTGGCCGAATGGTGCCCTAAGCGTTCATATCGGAAGCCATTTTAATATAAATATAACCAAGAACGACTGATTTCATTTAAATTGCGGGGACTTGCCAGCAAAAAAAAGTCACCAAAGTAGTTAGTAATTAATAGTCCTATTTTTTTTTGGTTGACAGTCCTTACATACATAGTTAACTAAGTAATCTGTTTGTTCCAATTATGAAACTGTATTACGCCATATGAATGTTTGCCAAATAATTTGCAATTTTATTTTAAAATTTTAGTCAAAATTAAAGCAATTTATTGCTGTACCATTTTGGAGCTTTAATGTATTGTAACTTCTAACGAGCCACATCAGTTTTCCTGGAAGTAGGCCATGTGTTTGTGTACAATTAAACAGGCAAGGAAAGGCTGAATTATAAAGTTCGTTGCCTAAAGAATATTCTGAAATTGTATTTATGTTTTATGGTAATTCGAGAAGTACATATTTTGAGTGGAAGTTTGCGTTTTATTTATTTTGTAGAACTTTTTCTATTAACTTCACTTTCGGATTCATGTGTTTTTGTTATTTGTTTATGAAGTATAAAGTGGACATAAGAAAAAGGCGAATGTATCGGCTTTTACAACCCCCACCCCGCTCCCAAGCCAAGGCATAATTAGCTTTTCTAGTATTAATTAAAAATATTTAATTATTAATGATAATTAACAGCATTTCGATTTTAAAAAAGTTTCAATTTAATAAATTTTGCAAAGCGTGGAAGTAACTCCAGACGTTTCTTATTCACTAATTGCTGATCGCATTACGATGCCGTGTTTTTCAGTGAAAACTAATTAAACAACGGCTTCTTATCGAGAAAGTGCCTGCACCAAGAATTTAATATCACTTAAAATTTCTAAAGCATCCCATCTAACCCAACTACTTCGTTTTGTGTTTTGACGGCGTGTTGGTAAATTGGAGCCGGAAGAAGTGTTGTCAAAATAAACTGCCAATCTTGTTTCCTCGTCGTAAAATCCGATGAAAATATTAAATCGAAGCGAAGCAATGCCTTGGAAGGCAATATTTAATGCGATTCCGTTATGCTAAACAATTTAGGGCGTCATTTATAAGCTTCTCTTAAATGGGCGAGATTGAAAAAAAAGGAAAAGTTTTCGGAACAACCTACTAGCAATATGAGCGGATGGATTCAGATTTTTAGATTAATGAAAACTCTGTCGTATAAAAGTAAAAACTGCCATTCATTTCGGTCGCAAATATATCACAGAAATGGGATCCGATAAGCAAGCAGTCTAAAACAGACAAAACAAACTCTTTGAGCCGGAGATAAGACGAAATAAAATAACCAATAAATCCGAGTCGGTAAATCATTTTCCTAAACTTTTTGTCCACTAAGCGTTTATCCGGATTTTCGAACGCATAACGTTGGAATAATTTAGAATACAATTATTTTGAAAGTTTTTGTTATTTTAGTAACAATTCGTCTATGAATTTATTCCGCAACCATCTCGCCATTAAAGAAACCCAGAGAGCAAAGAAATCCATTTACTGAGGCCGCAGAGAAAACGTGAAAGCACTAATTAAGCGGCCATTAAAGTATGCAAAATAGCTGTTGCAGTCTCGTGCACGTATGAAATCTCCGCATTGTATGCACCGAACACAAACTTGTGCCATCAGTGTGCCGCTGGTGTTGGGAATGAAATATGAAAAGACTGCAGAGAAGATCTCCCGAGTCGTTGCCAGTTGCGCTTTTATGCATATGTATAACAGAAATTAATTTAAAAATAAAGATAAGAAAACTGGAGTTTATATATCGTGCTTTAACTTTATGGCTGTGTTAAATGTGACTCGAGCGATGTTACAGCAGAAAGAACAATATGCTCGAAAGTTTATTTTCGGGATGTATTTTAATATGCATGAAAACGTAAGGTTTTGAGGTTTGGGAATTTATTGCGAATAATTAATTAGCGCTGAAAATTGTATGTTGGAAAATGAAAGGATGCTCACAAGATTTATTTGTTTGAGGGTGTTAAACATGATTGGGCCGTTAGAGGTGGCATTTAAATCAGGAGAAACTTACGGGGTTACATCAAAATTGCAGATTTACTAAAAATTATATCAAATAAAAAAGGTCTTCTTCGAAATAGTTCCGTGCAGTGGTTGTACCCAGTCTCATGAAAACACTTTATAGGCATTGCTGGAATCGTTCATAATTCGATCTTCAGCGATGTTTGGAAATAGGGTACATTTTAAGAAGTTTTTAAGTTCGGTAAATATTTATTACTGAGCCCTACCGAAGGTCTGATACATGAGGACCCATTTGTTCTGTTTCAAAGGCTGCCGAATCTGAAGGTCCATTGTCGTCTTTTGAAATTCATGCCCTAACCATTTATTAAAGGGTATTGGTAAGACCCCTTTTCTCTCTCTAAACGTTGTACATGATTTTCGTCTTCTTTTCTTTCATAGTCCATCGGCTTGTTATTACCCACAAAAATGCAGAAGCTATGGACCCTTGTAGGAATATTTTGATCAGTGGTTTAGGCATGAATTTCAGCAGATGACAACTACACTTCATAGTTCTTGACGGAGAAACAATTGATCCTCAAGGACCGTATTCTGTTACAAGTCCATTACCAAAATCGCCAGGGTGAAGGTCTTCGAAATACAAAACTTGGATAAGGAACAAGACAAGGAATTATGGTGGTAAACTGAAGGGCAGTCAACTGTCAGATGGTAATTTATCATTTGGTAAATGTGGAGCTGTTTGAATGGTTGGTGTATTTTTAACTCAACCTCGCAAGTGATAATAAGTGGATACCAACAAGGTGATTATGATTACGATGTAATCACAATAAAAATAAATAGAAACAAGAACGAGAAAAAGGAGATGCTGATGTTGCTCCTGCAAAAAAATTCGGCCAGGCTGATCTTTGAGCCGCTTCAGCTATTCTTCGAAGTATCAGTTTGTTGATTGGCTGCCAGCACTACACTCGCGAACCTAAAAGCCTTTTCGTTCGATTTTTAAAGTTGAAGACCCATTGGTCTTTCATCACCTTTGCTTGAAGTTTTCTAAATTGTGCAAACCATAGAAAGCACGTGACTTACTTTGAAACATCTTTTCCAAAGGCTGAAGAGTTCTTGTCCTTTTAGCTACACAAAAATTTCATGCAGTCGCAGAGCTTGTTGATTGGGCCTTTCTTTATAATATAATCGAATTATAGAAATATCTTTGGTGATCTTTAAACTCGCAGTATTACGGGTTGATTTTCGCTTCTTTCATTGGGCAAGCCCTTTGCCCAGCGTACGTCTGAAGAGGACACACAGCGCCTACATTATGGTTAATAACATGCCATTGATCTACAAAAGAGAAGAAGGGGAAAACAATTGGGAAAAAATCGTTTATGATACGTTTATAGACGATGAGTACATCATACCGTGGTCTTAAGTTCACTCTTCAGCTACTACTAATTACCTTTGTCAGAAGATATCCAGTATTTTTTTTATGGATAATAAAACCAAGGTTGTCGCTTTTAAAGGAAGTGAATATATTAGATCAAAGATCCTGATAAATAACGTAACAATAGAGCAGGTTAGTACTTTGATCTTCTTAGGATACCAAATTTCATCAAATAGGTCGATATAAAAATCCGGAAGGCATGGAAGTGAAAATTGGGTTATTACAAAATCGAATGTAAGACGAATTTAGAGCGCAGAAAATAAATTTTTAAGGTCAGTGGCTTGCTATACACACGAAACGATAAAAAAGAAACATAGAAGTTAGTGAAGAAGTAAATATAACAGTCTAAAAGAAAAAATAGGAGCATACCGTCAACAATCATACGATCACATCCAAAGGATGAATCACCAAAGGTTACCAAGAATAGACTTACATTACAGAGCAACAGGCAAAAGATTGCTGCTAGGCAGACCAAAGAAGTTGGAAAGCCCAACTCAGAATTTAAGCAAATATTCTAATAATCATAACGAATTGGGATTCAAAACATGAAGAGAAGCACAAGAGAAGATTATGGGTGATGGTCGATTGATATCATCAACATCATCAGTAATACCATCGCTATGCTGTTTGTAGTCACAGCACTGATGATCAAGGGAAAGAAGAAAAGGAGAAAGTTGCCAATGATATTTCTTCAAGAAACTTTCTTCTTCCAACGACCACTTCCCCACTGACATACATTCCCGAATTTAAATAACATCTGTGTTGACTGCGGAAATTAAAGGCCCATTGAATCTTTTATCACCCTTTATGGAAATTTTCGGAAACCATTCAGACAACGTGGTTTTCTTTGGAACAAGTTCTCGAAAGCTAAAGAGTTGAAGCAACCTTTTAGACTATTAAATTGTTATTCAAAACTCTTCTTATACCCCTGGGGCAAAGGAAATCGATTTATCAAAGCCAAAAATGGAAAAATATGTCTTACCATGAGGAGTTCACAGATGATGGACTTATCATACCATGCCAGTTTATTACCCTTCAAGTTACTGCAGATGAAAAATTGCGAGCAGTTTTCTTCAAAACCTCTAGGGCAAATAGGAATGATGGTCAATTAATGATCGTATAGATGGTGGTTTTAGTCACGATATTCAGAATCGCCTCTCAATCTTGTTTGTTTTTTATTGTTCTGTGGGTATTTCGTTATTAGTTGCTGAAAATTAAAAGGTAAAAAAGGTGTTGAGATTTACTTCTTTTTCTTTGCCATCCCCTATTGATTTCCATTTACTTTTGTTTTTTCATTGTTTTCCGACCATTTGCTTTATATCGTCGATTCACTTTGCGAATGGGCGACCCATATTTCTGCCAATTCTTAGTCTCCATGCTAATATTTTGTTTATCCATTTTTGCTCCTTATTTTTCCTTATTATATGGCCCGCCTAGCTCCACTTTAACCTGTTCTTGCTACTACGTTCACCAATCTTATTGTTTGCCCTGTGAGATATCCGTAAATATTCATGCATCGTACTTTAATTATTCGCTCATTGTACTGTTCAAATCTACGAATAAAAATTTAATAAAATCAAGTAGGTAGTAAAGTAAAGTTGTTTACCATTGCCGCTCTCTAGAAATTATAGTAGTGTTTCCTACGGCATCTTAAAAGTATTCAAACTGGTTTTAAGCAGGATAGCACAATTCAGTAATCGTTATAGTGCAATATAATATCTACAATAGGCATGACCAAGCTTTCGTTGAGTGGTTGAGTCACCAAATTAATTCTTTGTTATTGAAGGTCATAACCGTACAGGTGGGATTAACAGCAGAATAGGGAATAATAGTAATAAATAATAAAAATAAAGTTGAAAAGAACGTACTTAAGTTATATAGTTATTACTTATTATTTATTATCTTATTGCTATTATTATTATATTATATAATTCTAGCAACATTTTTTAAGAATTCTGCTAGAATTACAAACCCTTATTTACCGATATTTAGTACGTCTATGGATTTAGATAGATTTACCTATTTGGCGAACTCATCACCTAAAAATTTCCCCTAAAATTCGGTCTTTATTTATCAGTAGGTATAATCCAGTTTTAGCTCGTTGATGTTTCGGTATATCGCTTCATGTGTGATAATGGTCTTCACCTGTTCCTTTCTTCTTGGTCTCACTGATGATTATTATGTCTAATTTTAGTTGTTTTATTTCTGTAATGATTTCCATCTTCTGGATATATTTATATTCCTTGAACATTTCACGTTGCAATAGTTATGATTCGTTTTGTCGCCATTGTTTGTGTTTTATTTTTTGTTTATTCTGGCTATGTCGTGAACGTGAATCTTTGCCGTCCCCAGAATCCTTGAGACTGCTTGAGCAGAACTGTATTTCTTCTTCTTCATTTCCAAGCTGTTTCTAAACTAATTCACTGTTGCTTTAAATCATCTCCCCACCTGGTTTGGGTCTATACCGATATTTTTCATTTGTGGGAGGTCTCTATTCACTCACCTTTCGACTTCATCTTCCATCGTTTTTATTTATTATGTATTCATTCCAAAGCCACTTAATACGATTTTCAGTTTTCTGTATCCATTACGGCAAGTGGTTAGATATTCGATGCAGTTGTGGAAGTGGGCATGGTGTTGGGCTAGTTAAACATTGAGGACGTTTTTAATGTTCCAAATACTGCGTAGGCCAGTCTTGTCCTTCTGTTTACTGCAGCTATGTACCCAGGTATTACGGAAAACTTTAGATTATATTGATAAAGTGAAGAGAAAATGGAAAAACTCACGATGAAAATATTCCTAAACAACCAAACTAAAATTCTGATTGTACGAAAAGAAAACTTCGGAAAGTGAAGTGTCTCCATTTGATTTTGTTATTTATAACAAAACTTTCTAGGTAATTCAACCTATCGGCAACAGATTTGTATTTGTCAAACTAAATATGACTTGTCTAACTTTCCTTATGCAAATATAGCTTCGGTTTCGGGTTTTTTCATCAAATTACCGTGCGTTCTCTTCCGTCTTCTGCGTAGCGCAATTCGTTGAATAAACAGGCAATAAAATATAAACAGATTTAAACGGGGCGACATTTAGAAGACAATAAAACACCCCTCTAGTCTTCCTCGTCTGATTAAGCGCAGTAAAGTGGCCGAAACACATCATCGACGGTTTAATATTTAATTTACGAGACTATAATTCACACCGTTATGTGTAATTCAACCAGACACAAGTGCATCATGACTGCAGTTACTCTCTCTGTTCCATTCCTAACTATTTGCACTCTCTCTCCAGCGTGTACGTTTTAGTGCTTGTTGACCATTAAATTAGATCGTTAGGATGCATGTTGCAGTGTGCAAAATTACGTTTTTAGGTCTTTCGACGCGCCCTTTCATTTACTTGTGTTAAATTGTTAAAAATTATTGCAAAGACTAAGGATTTGGTTAGATATCATCGATTTATGTTGTGGGCAGTTTTTTAATAAACAGTTTTTAAAGGTAAAGTAATTCCTGTTAAAAAATAACAAAGTTCTATTTTTGTTAGATTAAGAAGGCGAACTTTGTGCTTAATTCACGTAATGATCGCGGAGTTTAATGAACCAATTATTTAAAATATTTTCGGAGGCGTCCTTAAGCCAAAAGAGCGCCTTGTCAACTCCAGACCTCCATTTCGAGGCAAATTATGTAAAAATCTTCTCCCAACAGACGAATTCAGGAAGAGCACATCGGACGGTTTCTCGAAAAAGTGGAATTGTTAAATAGCTTGGAGCAAAAAGTGCCCTTAGTTAATTATTCCCTGGAATTACCCAGAACAGTGCTTAATTAAACGAGGAATTATATTTATTTTGCCGCTCCCAACTTTTCTTTAACAAAGTGCAGAACCGAGTCTATTGATTTCAAAACAGTGATAAAGCACCTTCTAGAATTCGTTGTTTGCTTTAAGTCGGGCACCGAAAAATGGAGGGCGATAATTCAATCCGCGATAAAGAAATCTCAAAAGAAAATCGGTTTAAATATAAAACTCCTGCAGTAATGCGGATGCATCCTTAGGACGAGAAAAAAGATCCTCCATTTCCGATTCTGAAAGCGTACCGCTGAAATTATTTATTAGTATTACTCTTCTCCTTCATCATAATCTATTACCCGCATATTCCATTCCCAATCTCATCAGTCGGCGGCTCTCATTTGCAATTTAAAAGCGGACTTTCTAATATTGAAGAAAACAATTTTAAAACGAAGAAAATGTACTCGCACAACGATGAACTTCGGCTCTAATTTATTTGAATAAAGAAAACACGAAGTCAGTTCTGCTTTGTAAATAAGGTCTTAGAAAATACAACAAATGAAAGTTAGTTGAATTGAGGTTAACTGTAGAATTAAACTTAATTAATTAATGATTTTAACGAACAGAAATTTGGGTAAAATCGCGCTTAAATTAATTTTGTAGCATAGTTAATAACGTCTTTAATTAAGTTCTGTTGTTAAAGACGTACACGATTTATTTGTAAAGTTCGTTCGGTATAAGAACGCAGATGTGTGAAGTTGGACACATTAAAGCAAAGTTTAGACCACACAAACAAGCAAGCTTTCTAATGCGATCTGTTCGGGCTATAAAGCCCTCTTAAAACGTTTTGGTAACTGATAATTAGAACTGTGATTTGAATTAAACCACATGTCAAAAGCGCCGTCTTAACCAATCAGATTCCACAGAAGAGGTTTGTAACTATCTTCAGAGGTGTGCATTCTTATTCTGAACGAAGTTTATTTCAAAATTCATTGCTTGCCAATTTTTTACAACAGAATATTTACTTTTGATTTTATTTTCAGGTAAGCTGAGGTGCCTCTTGTTTTTGACTTTGGTGGCGGAATCTCAAAATTTGGTGAGTTCTTCTGCATGATTTTCAAAGACTCGTTTGATGTTCAAACCTCAAACGCCTTGGCAAAAGGAATTATGTAAATTTAATCTTAATTTTTTTTTATTTGCCGCAAAAATTGGATTCAAATCTCACAGCACAATCTGTGACAAATTATCCGTCGGTCTATTCTGTTACATACCGATCGACGTTTGAGCTACTCCTTATTCGGAAAATAATCGGTTATACGTAAAAGAAAATTCGGCCACCAATTTGAAAATTTTCAAATTTAATTATTTAATCAAATTGATAAGGTTGAAGCTGAAGTTGCTATTTAATTAAATTTGTTAGCGCTTCTGTAGCACGTGAGCACTCGTAACTACAAAATTAGGGTTTATAAATAGGTACGCCGTCACGTAGCGCACTGTCTTAATTTCGTAAATTAATATTTGAATATGGGTATATGTGATGGTGCCAGAGTGTACAACAAATTGCAATATTATCCTTGGTATATTCAAGTAAATTTCAGATGCAGGACATAGGTTGGTCTGAATGGATTAATTACGTAATTTAGAAAGCCCCTTTGGGTTTCGTTATTAACCATCTAATTGCTGTTGGTTTATATTCGGAGTTGTTTATTGAGAACACAAATTTTTGGACTTTTTTGAGGCCACGTTGTCGTTAATTAAAAATATTTTGAACCGTTTGGAGAGTTTGTGAAAAGGAAAAACATAGTGGGGTTACTGTTTGTTAGTAACAAAAGCTTTTTGGAAAAACTTTCGAAATTAGGAAAGGTTTTGGAAAGAAGCAAAAAATTTTTGGGAATTTGAAAAGTTTTTAAAAAAGAATTATTTTTTGAAAAAATACAAAATTCCTTTTTCGGGAAGCTTTCAAGGCTCAAAAAGATTTTGGGGAAAGGAATAATAAAAAAACTCATTTTTTGAAAGAAAGCTATAAATGTTTTTAGAAAAGAAAATCTCTCGGAAGTAATTTTAAAGTTAAAACATGTTTTGGAAGAAACTAAAAGGATTTTACAATTTGAAAAGTTTCTGGGGAAAAATTAATTTTCTTTCGGGAATAATTTTGGTTGGAAAATTTGAAATTAGAACGGGATTTGAAGGCAAATTCTTCTAGTAATATTGAAAAAAAAAATTTCTTCGCGGAAGAAACATCTGGAATTATTTTCTTTGGAAGTAATTTACGAGTTTTTTTTTTAAATTTAACTCTGAACAATGAGTAATATTTTGGGTATTGATAGTACAAAAACATAGATGAGACTGGTCCAGTGGACAGCATTTTATCTCATCTAACAGTTAACTATTAATTAACCCCCATTGCCTTGACCACTTGGAACAAAACAGTTACATTACACTAATTGCGTCTAGGTAAGTCCAACGAGTCATGCCGTTTGAGTCGTTTAATGCGGGGAGCGATTAGAAGATCGTTCGCTAGTATGTTAGGGTGATTGACGAGTCCTGCTTGGTATCGGTACTCGACTTGCCGATTTATTCCTTGACCGTGGGTATTGCAAGATCGTGATGAATGATACGTTTTGGTATGTACCAAGGCGCTATATCTTCAGTATGTTGGTATCACTGGCTGACCCCCAAATTGGTTTTATGGCGGCTTTGTATAGTAGTAACTTGTTCCCCACTTAAATGGGAGTTTCTGCTCATTAGCTAGAACATTTTGTAATATGTATGGCCTAGCTGTAGACGTTTCTGCCAGATGTGCTTAGCCCAGGTCAAACGCCTGTCTATTTGATGTCTTCTTTTTGAGCAAGTGGAGCGTTGTTAAGCAGTACGGCTGGGCATGTGCCTTTTCTAAATATAAAGGTGACATGGGTGGATTTAGAACTATTAGCTTTGATACGCCACAGTTTCAGCCATCGTGCTAATTTGTTGAGATGTATTTTTCGATATTCAGGTGCAAGGTACGGATTTGAGTCTGAAGCCATTATTGCTAGATCATCAGTGAAGTTAGTGGCTGGCAGATCTGAAGTGTAGAGCACATAGAACAAAGGACCGAGAACACTTCTTTGAAGTACACCAGACTTCATGGGCACGAGAGAGGTATAGGCTTTGCCGTACTTTATAAGGAAATGTCTGTCTGATAGGATATTATAACGCAGTGGGTTGTTCATTTATTGTTAGAAGTTAATAAAAATAAGTTACTTTAATTTAGGTAGAGTCTTTGACCCACTACATCACTTGAGAATTTGCTTGGCTTTTGCGAGAGGTTTTTTAATTAAAAGTCGAATTCAACTAACATCATGTATTTCGTATCTGTGCTTTAGATTTACAAAGTTACACAAATTATTCAAGTCTCAATTTAAAGTAAACACTTAAACAGTTAAGAAGTAAATTCTAATCATATTTAAACAGCAAAGTCCATGAAAATAAATAATTCAAGTATTTTAAGGCGGCATTACACGGCGTGTGGAGCGACGCGCCTGGCGTGTGGCGTGTGGAGTGACGCGCCGATGCGCGCATGTAACGATCGCGATCTCACGGCTTGTGGATTGACAAGTTTCTCCGCGCGCGGTATTTAATTTTCAATTCTTTTGAAAATGCCCAGGCGTCGAGAACGGATGCTAGGTTGCGCAGCAGCTTGTTACATTATATTTTAAACAGCGATGATTTGTTATTACAAAAGAAGAGAAAAAAAACACGGTGGTGGATGGGGTCGCACATTTTTATCTTTGTGGCCCTCATGCTTAGGGTTCCAGATCATTGGTTCTTGTTCGTACAATGTTAAAAATTCAGCTATTAAATCGTTTGACCACGACATGTTGCCAATTGAAAAGCTAAATGACCACTGAATTTAATATTTAACGGCCGAAGATCTCGCGCCGTGTGACTGTGTACCCGAGTCGCCCCACGCCGCGCGTTTTCTTTGAAGTGTGCGAATTTTACCGCCAATCGACGGGAATCGGCACGCCGCATCAAGTTCGTCGCGCCGGCCCATTCTCACGGCGCATGGAGTGTCAAGTCACACGCCAGACGCGTCGCTCCACACGCCGTGTAATGCCGCCTTTATACAAACATTTTAGCAAGTCTTGATTTAAAGTTAAGTTAAATATAAAAACAGTCTTACATGAATATTACTGGAAACATCGTCTTGGAGGGCGTCGATTGTTCGTAGGTACTGCAGCTTTGATGGATGAACATAACCAAGCTGAGTATTTATACTCAAATATCGACTCCCTCTTCTCGATTTTCCAGTATATTATCTGCGCGCGTAGATATCGAATTACTGGTGCAATGCACTTAGCGTACGTGCTTTTCTAGCATTCTTGGAAGATGCAATTATGATATGCAATACACGTGTGCCTTGCTAGTGGAATGACCTTACAAAATGACGTCATATCGCTCGCTCGTGAGTTTAGATTATTAAGTTTATATTTTTTACATTTACCTTTGTTACAATATTAGGACTTGTGAGTAGGGGTGAGGTAGGTTAATTTTGATTTTATAGATTAAGGTCTTCATGCCATATCTCATCGAAGGTTTTCACAAAGAGTTTCTCAAACACCTTTGATAACACAGGCAAGAGACTAACGGGTCGGTATGAACTTGTTTCCGTTTGTTCTTTCCCAGGTTTAATCCTGGTGATTTGGTAGGAATAATGTTGTTGGCTATCACTGATTTAACTTCACTAACCTTGAACGGTTTGATGGGCAGGTCCATTTGATGTGGGGCGTTTAGCACTTTGTGTATTAAGTCTTCTTCGGCCGGGCGTACTTCCATGGGTGGAGGTTTGAATACGTTGCCAAAATATTCTGCGAACCTTTTTGCTTTTTCTTCATCCGTACGGGCCCAGTTTCCATCTAGCGTTCCAATTGGTGGTTTTCCATAAGGAATAGTTTCCTGATTTAATTCTTGAGAGAGATTCTGGGTAGTACTTCTTAGTACCTCAATCCCTGTATTCATTTAGTAGTCTTTCATTGTTGGGTTGCGCGATTTAATTCTGTTTTGTCACTCGGTGCGTGCGTGGCCTGCCATGGTTTTCCAAATCTACATTTTTCTTCTAATTTTTCTTTAATATATTGGGGATATGATGCATGATGGACTTGTATTTTTCGGGTGCAGTATTCCAGGCGGCTTGCTGTATTTAAAGGGACGTTAGATTTATTTGATTTGTTAGGATAGTACGAAAGGAGTTCCAATTTGTATATTTATCTGACAATGCAGGGGTGTCATTTTCTTGCATACTTTTGTTGTCTAATGTAACCAAAAGTGGAGAGTGATTTGTGAATAGATCTAGTTTGAACTCAAGTTTTAGGTAGTTTTTTGAAACACCGTTGCTGACATAGAAATTAATTGCGTCCGGTATTTTGTGCCTATCGGTCGGCCAGTTGGACAGTTGATGTAGATTATTGCTTATCATTGCTTGATAAAGTCTTGGAGAGGTAAATCTAGAGCCCCAATCAGAGTGCTTCGCATTTTAGTCTCCGACGGCGTCCAAGAATCTTGAGGCAGTTTACAAAGTCTTCTATTTTGATGCTTTTATTGGGAGGGCAGTATATTGCTGTGAGAATTAGCTGTCCATGCCAGTCTTCTACTGACACAGATGTTGCTTGTAGGTTGGGCTGATTAAATTTCGAAAATTCGTGATGTTTAATGCTGTCGCGAATAAATGACAACTGTGCACCCTTGATCATTCCCACTAGGATATTGTGTATAATACGAGTATATGGAATAATTGAGAATCTTAATGTAACCTTTGGATGTTAAGTGTGTTTCTAATATTAACATAATATCCAGATTTTGGCTTTGAATGAAAGTTTTAATTTCTCGGCCGTGATTTATCAAGCCATTGGCGTTCCAAACGGCTATTTTTAGTTGAGTATAATAATAATTTCGTCTTTTAGAGCATCCATATCAGCAGTAGGATGGATGATGCAACTATTCGGAATGTGCGGTTTTGTTACAGCAGTTAAGTATGGAACTGTGTGTTTTTTTCCTCAAGGGCTTTGATTATGGCAGAGTAATTTTCAGGGGTATTTGGTTGGATTGTGACTTGGTTGTAATATAGACATTTGTTGAGTAGGGTCGTTAAAGGTTGGATATTTTCCACCTCTTCAATAAAGAAAGAAAAGGTGGCGGTTTGGTTGTTTTTGGGATTGTTTCCTCTACAATTTCTCCATCGCCGCCTTTATCTTTATCATCTAAGGTGGAGAAAGTATTAGATGTTTGTGTTTTTTGTTTATGTTTAGGTTTTGTTCTGAACTATCTTGATTTCGTTGTTTTTCTTTGTATTCTACCTTAGACCATTCTAGGATATGATGGTGCTGCCGTCATGAGTGGCCAATACAAATGCGTACGAAGTCTTATCTCCGTAAAGCATCCGCGAGTCAAATTTGTACATTGCAGCGCTTATACCTTGAATTTAGTTATTGCACAATTGCTTTGGGAAATAATAAAGTTATTATTTTTTTTTGAAATAATTTTAGTTAGAGATTTTTTTTGAGGAAACTAAAAATTTGAAAGTCCAGTTTATTTAAAGGATTTTTGGTTCGAATAGGTTTGATATGTTTTAGTTTAAGTATCCCTGAAAATGAGTAAATAATTTTAGTTAGGAAATCTTTAGAAAGAAATAGTTTTTGTTTTGGAAAAGCTTTTTAAAATTAGAAAAAATTATTAAAGGAATTATAATGATTGTTCGGAAATAATTAAAATTAGAAATTTTTTTGATAGGAAACCAAATTTCTTTTTGGAAAAGATTTCACGATTCGAAAAGTTAAAAAAATTCTTTCAGAAATAATTAAATATAACAAATTTTTAAGGATGATTTGGAAAACTTTCCGAAAAATTATTCCGCTCTTCTGAATATAGAAACTTATTTTGAGAAAACTACTGCAAAAATTGATATTTATAAATCACTGCCAGGGAAGGTTGTTATCTTAACTTTATATCCTTAACCAAGGACGAACTTATTTTTATCATTTTCCAACAGTGTTTTTTCTCCTTTTTTTATAACGAATTATTTGTAATTTTTAGGGGGTATGAACCTCACGGATAAATCAATTTGGTTTTAAATAAATGCAAATCTTACTTGTCCAAATTTTCCTGTTTAGAATTTTTCACAAAATAGACTTCAGGGTTGCCCAGGAAAATTATGAAAATTTTCTGAAATAAAATAAATGCTTTAATATTCCTTCTCATCCGAATCGTTTTAGATTTTCCCAAAAAACAGATTATTTATGCAAACTGGCAAAAGTAGTAAATAAACTCGACGGTTATCGTGTTTCCTTGATCAAGGAAAAAACGGGAAATTTATATAAAGTAGTGTAGAGATGAGAATCTTAACTGCTGGGATATATCTCGAAGATGACGTATATTTTTAGCACATAATGCGTATCAATAAAAATAAAATAAAAGGAATGTAATATCAGAAAGCATTTATATTTAAATTCATCTTTTAGTGGCCATAACCGAACTTTAATTTAACAAATTAAGTCGCCTGACTTATAACCAGCGAATGCAATAAAAATTCGAATAAAACACAAATACTTCCCGCCATAAAATCTTGCCGGTTCTCGAGGACGGTTTCAGCGATCATAAAATAACCAGGCAAATTTCAATATCGGCAATAATATCTCTTATATGCACCTTTACCGTCCGACCGTCCCCATTTTCCCCCTGGAAACGAAACGTTTCCACGGACAGATGCGTTAAAAATGGAATTGGTTTAATTCAATAAGGGAGCGCCAACGTGAGAAACGTCCGAGCTGAGGAAAACAAGGAGACAATACGATTACTTCGAGTTTAGAAATCGCAAACGCCTTTCATTGTAACGGCACGAGAGCAGCAGAAAAAAAACTGCAGAATCAGATCACGAAGTATATACACGCGAAACTAAAACCATCGGTGCTGCCAAAGATTTGAACAGAAGTGTAATTGAATTTCGATGTTCGTTGGAATCTATTGCGAGCGAGTAAAATTTCTCCACTCCCATGGAATAAGTAATTTGAGTCTGTCGGAAACAAAATAACTGGGAACTTTTATCTAAACTTTACGTTAGTACCGGGTTACTACAATTTCTAAAAGGAAACACTGCCAACAAGCGTTTTTGGCATGAAACCTTCAAGACTTGCAGAAATTGCAATTGCTTTGCCCTTCCTGGGGTTTAAAATGCCGTTTCAATTTGGAACATCAGATTGTACTGAAACATTAAAGTAATCAATAAAAAATGAATTTTTGTTATATCTCTTATTTCTTTTTTAAATTATATTTGATTAAAAATTTAAAACGTGTAGAGTTCCTCCCATTTTCAGACAGTACTTTAAAACGACGCAAAATTTCAGCTATTTTCAGAGATGCCTAAAACATATCAAATATAAAAATGCCTAAAGTAAATTGAATGCTCAAATTTTTAGTTTCCTTAAAAGTTTCAAGATGTTTTGGCAAGTCTTTTGAAATATTTCAGTGATTTTCAGATTACGTGTATATTAAAAAAATCGATTTCCATGCCCAAAAGAGTTTAGTTATCTTTCCAAAAATTTCAAAATCACTTATTTCCGAAAAAAATTATTACATTTCTTATTTCGAAAGCTTTTCCAAAACAAAAGTTATTTTCTTTCTAAAGATTTTCTAACTAAGATTATTCAGGCATTTTCAGAGATACTTAAAGCATATGAAACTTATTCGAATCTAAAATCCTTTAAAATCCACCGAACTTTAAATTTCAGTTTCATTGAAAGTTTCAGGATATTTCAGCAAGTTTTCAAATATTTCAGGATTTTTCAGATTACATTTGTGTTAATAAGACCCACTTCTATGCCCAAAAATATTTTATGTTTTCGAATTATAACTGAAAAGAATTATTACATTTCTTTTAATAATTTTTTCTAATTTTGAAAAATTTTCCAACTTATTTTCTTTCAAGGATTTTCTAACTAATATTATTTAGGGGTTTTCCGAGATATTTAAAGCATATTAAATCTATTCCAATCTAAAATCCTTTAAATAAACTGTGGACATTTAATTGTTTAGTTTCTCAAAAGTTTCAGGATATTTCAGGGTGTGTTTATGATGTTTTAGGGTCTTTTCAAAGCTTTTCAAAAACGAAATTTACTTTTTTTCAAGGCTCAGGATGTTCTAGAAAACTTTGTGAAATATTTCAAGGTTTTTCAGAACGCGTTTTCCTTAAAAAGACCCATTTCTATGACCAAAAGAGTTTGACTATTATTAAAACAATATTCTGAATTTAAAATTATTTCCGAAAATTCTTTTCTAATTTTGAAATCCTTCCCAAAAAATAAGTTTAACTTTGTTTCTATAAAACGAAAATCTAAAACGATTCGGATGGGAGAGAACGTTATAGTTATTTAAGTATCAAGGGCGGTAGGTGCGTTTCATCGGTCGAGGGTAAATGTGTGGAGACCGACGCGTAGCGGAGGTCTCCATTTTTTACCCGAGACCGGTAGCACCTACGCCCGTGATGCTTATTACAATTTTTTTTGCATGATCCATGCAATAACCAAATTAAATGAATCTAAATTTCTTCATGTCAAAGTGACAATAATCCTCCCGATCGGTAAGTGAATGCTTACTGATCAGTAATTTGTAGGCATAACTTACTATTGTCATAATTAAATCAGTAAATATGTCAAATTGACGGATCGTGCAAAAAAGCATTTTATTTTAGAAAATCTTCCTAATTTTCCAGTGCAACCCTGACATCTATTTTTTGAAAATTTCTAAACCAGAAAGAGAGTTTTATTTGTTTAAAGCCAAGTTGATTTATCCTACAGATTCATACACCGCAAAAAAATACAAAGAATTTGTTATAAAAAAAAGAAAAAACTGTTGGAAAACGATAAAAATAAGTTCGCCCTTGGTTAAGGATAAAAAGTTAAGATAACAAGATTCCCTGACAGTAATTTATAGATATCAATTTTTGCCGTAGTTTTCTGAAAAGAAATCTAATCAAGCAAATTCGCAGTTCGTGTTATATTATTCGAGCAAGGTTCTTTTATAGATCGTTCTCGTTCTTGGTTGAGTTTTCTTCCGTCAACTTTTTTCCTAGACTAGCTTTTAGATGTAATTAATTAAGGGAATTTGCTCTGGTAATTCATCAAATCCAAACGTTTTGTTTAAGTTTCATTTTAATATCCCACCCAGCCAGTCAGTTTTAAGTATGGGGAAGAAGAAGAAGAAAAGTTTTCCTGCCACAGTAGTAACTTGTTTCTTATTAGTTTGATGTCTTAATGAGGATCGGCAAGAATAAATCTTAATTAAAAATTAATTTTCCCTCCGAGTTCTCACTTCTTTTGATTTAATAGTTGAAATGAATGTGGGCCTAAATGTGTTGAAACTTTATTAAAAGTTCGCTTTGGTAAATACGCAAGTGGGCGTTTCGAGTTCAATTTTGGGTGTTTTGACAGACAAAACTTTGCTGTTTTGACGAGGAAGCAAATTTTATTTCAACGAAAGAGGCATGTTTTTAATTGTTTGGCATTTTATTTTGGTGTTTTTCTTTGGTTTTCATAAATCCCACACGAAAGGGAAAATTAAAATTTCACGTTTAATCTTAAAAAAACATAATAAATCATGCAAGTTTTACTCAATGCAAAATTTTATTTGTTTCAAAACGAATTATACACTTATAACAAGAAATAAATTAAAGTTAGAAAGTGCACGGTTAATTCAAAAGTTTTATTATAAAAATTTCCTGTTTATTTCCAGTTACAATTTAAAGGGAGTATTATTTACTTTTGTAACGATGCAGTTGCGCTTCTGCAGTTTATTGTTTCATTTATTTCTTGTTGACATCCATTGCAGTTAATTTAAAATACTATTTAAAAAACTAAGTAACTTTTCCGGTTTATTTGCTGTTTTGAAATTGGTGCAATGCTGATATCTTAACCTGTTTTATACAAGCTAAAAAAACATTATCCATTGATGTTCAACAATGTAATTTTATATTGTTTAACTAATAGATCAAAGGGCCTGAACCTTTTTTGTTAGTTTACACTCTGTATATATCAAATGTACCGTAAATAAAGTTAATCGTTTTGCTGCCCCGTTTCGCTGGTGCAGAGGAAGTACTAAGGTTTCCTTGTAAACCAAATGCCTGGGGTCGATACCAGCCGAAGTTAGGGAAGATTTTTAATTCGGAAACAATCTAATCTTTCGGGCCCAACAAATAAACAAATAAGTATTTGTCAACTACTAGTTTGCCTTGTATATAATTTAAAGAAATTGCATTAGTTTCTTCAAATTTCTTCGCGTTATTTTTTTTTCTAGTCCCCATTATTGTTAGATTAGATTAGGTTAGGCTAGGTTGGGTTAGAGTAGGTTAGGTCACTCTGGATATCAAAAGCGCATTTAACACGCTACCTGGGAAGGGGATAATAACAGCATTAGAGGATATGCAAATTAGTACGAAAACAGAAAGAAATGTTGATAACATGCGGGGTGCCACAAGGTTCGATACTTGGTTCCAATATTGTGGAATATTTGTTATAATGATATACTTCGAGTAAAACTACCACAAGGAGTAAGTTCTATATGTTTCGCCGATGACACTGCGTTAATAATAACAGGGAAAACGAAAGAAGGTACTACGATATCGGGACATATTGCAGTAGCTGAAATAAAGAACAAAATAGAAGAAAAGGGGCTAGAAATAGCCGAAGAAAAAACAGAATCCGTCATTCTTTACGGAGGAAGAAAGACAAAAGAAATTAAAATAACAGTGGGCAACACAGAAATAAGAACCAAAACAGGTGAAGGCTGCAACACTAAAGGCGGAAAAATCGATTTCAGCACCAATAAAGTTTATGCTGAATATAAAAGGTCCCCCAGCGATGAAGAGGAGACTTTTGAGCACGCTGGCCCATTCCACAATATTATACGGAGCACAAATCTGGGGAGAAGGAGGATGGCCTTAAAAATAGCTAGCGGATACTGAACTATCTCCACGGAAGCTGTACAAGCTATAGCTTCAATAATACATGTACAACAAAGGGAACTCTCATTCGGCAAAGGTAAAAGCACGAAACAAGAAGCACGTAATAACTATGATGATAGAGGAGTGGAATGAGAAATGGAGCATGGAAACGGGAAAGGCCAATTGGACCAAGAGATTAATCAACAACCTAACAGGATGGATAAACAGAAAGCACGGGCAGACAGACTATTATATGACACAATTTTTAAGTAGGCGTGGGCTGCTACCAATCTTATTTGAAAAGATTTAAGATAATCAATGAAGACCAATGTAGATATTGTCAAGAAGCAGACACTCCGGAGCACACATTTTTTAAGTGCAACAGATGGTTAACAAAAAAGTAACAACTGAAATACAGTTAGGAGAAGAAATTACGACAGAAAATATAATAGCGCTTATGCTACAGAGTCCACAAAAATGGAATATTTTCCCCCTCTTAGAAAAAAAAGGTTAGGTTAGATTAGATTAGATGATATAACACATCAGATTAGATTTATTGTATACCTTGATCTTCAATCCATTTCTGGTATTCTGTCCTCTTGCAAGCTAAGTCTTTTACATCGTTTATATTCTTCCCTTTCTGTTGAACCATCTATTTAATTGTATCTATCCACCCTGTCATGGGACTTCTTCGACCTCTCTTCTTCGCCCTTCAATTTTTCGGACTTATTACATTATACCCTTTGGGAATTACGTTATTGATTTTGTGTTTATCTTACAAAGATATGTTAAATTTGGTACCCGCATAAATAGATTTATAGGATCTCATGCAAACAATTACTAATTTGTTTTTGTCCCAGCCCCAATCCCCTTTTGTTTGTTTACGTTAGTTTATATTTGGTGGTTTCAATGTTCTCGTCGTTAATGCTGTTCTATGGTTCCAAAACTGTTTGTAATTACTTTCAAGTATTCTAAAAGTTTATTTCCTGTGGTCTATGTTGTCCACATATTATGATTCTCATTCCACTCCATGGGGCCCTCTTCATTCCATCTCCCTTGCCCATTTTCCAAATCTTTCTCCACCAAATTTGTCCATTTCAGAATTAATCTCATTATTTCTGGCTGATTTACTAGGTCTCATTTTTTAATTCCTCCGATATGGTTGTCCTTAGTTACATATTTATGCTCTTTATACCTTTTCTCATGGCATTTGTCCAAGTTTTCAGTATGCCATTTTCTTTAATTACTTGTAAATTGTTCCGTTACATATATTTATCCTTCATTATTAACATTTTTAACCATATTTACTCGTCAGTTTCTTGTTGTTATTCAGAATTCTTTGCTAGTATTATTACTATTGTTATTTCGTTTCCAAATTACCACATGCTTTGTTTTTCACTTTTTTAATTATTTTATTTCCTTATATGTTTGGTTTTCTCTTTCGCAGTTTGTTTTATTTCATCGTGTCACCAATTTGTTCTTTTTAGTCTTGGGTTGATCTTCTTTCCTCCTTGCAAATACTTATGTGGTTGCTTCTTAAGATGTTGATTGAAGCATCCTTCGCCTTTCTTCTATTGTCCAATTATTTGTGTTATTTTTTAACTTTCTCTGTATTTGCTTCCCAAATTCTTCCCATGCTTCGTTTGTTGCGTTTTGAATTATTTAATTTCCCTCGTTTCTTTCGCTTCTGTATTCATGTTTATCTTCTTCCTTGTATGTTAGTACTTTTCTGATGCTGCCTTTTTCTTTTTGACACTTTGTTTTACTTCTTCGTGCCACCATTTCGTTCTTTTTGCCTGAGGCTGATGTTATTTCTTCCTTTCACACATGCATCCTACACCTATTTTCTATCGTCCAGTTATTAGTGTTATTTTTGAACTTTCTTTGAATTTCCTTCCCAAATTTTTCCCATGCTACCCATGCATTTTTCGCGTTTTGAATTATTTCATTTCCCTCATTTGCTTTGTTTCTGTATTCTTGTTTATCGTCTTCCTTTTTTGTAATGTCTTTTTCTCTTTGAACTTTTGCTTTATTCCGTTGTGCCACAGTTTCGTTCTCATTTTGTCTGAGATTGATTTTATTTCTTCATTCTACACTCTCTTACTGCTTGTTTTAAGTATCCTCCATGTTTCTTCTATCTAGCAATCATTTGTGTTAACTTTTGTATTTCTTTCTCAGATGCTTTTTATGCTTCTGTTAGCGCTTTTTGTTTTTAGTTACAGCCATTTTCCTCGCTTTTCTCGTTGATGAATGTTTGTTTATCTTCATCGATATTTTTTTGTAAATACCCCTTTCGTATATTTTCCTTTTTGGCAATGTGTTTTACTTCGCCGTGTCACCATTTTGTTATTTGTTTTTGCCTGGGACTGATTTTCTTCCTTCCACTTCTGTTGAATTTCTTTCTATTTTCTCCCCAAACTCCTTTCAGGCTTCGTTTATTGCCTTTTTAATTATTTAATTTTCTTCGTTTCGTTTGTTTCTGTACTCTTGTTTGCCATCTTCTTTATTTGTTTGTTGGCACTCCTTCTATGCTATATATATATATTTTGGCATTTTGTTTTACTTCGTCATTCCACCATTTTGTTCTTTTTTACCTAGGGTTGATTTTCTTTCTTCTTCCGGGGTTGTTTTTCTTGTCTTTCTTGCCGGTCTAATAATTCATTATCTCTATTGATATTCTAATCTTTTGTGCGTTTTCTTAACTCTTCTATTTTTATCCTGTGGTATTTCTTTTATATTCGCGTTGGTATTCTTGTGTAAATAATTTTCCCCACCACTATAACTTTGTTGTTGGAAATTATTTCTGTTCCTCTTATGACTGTTTTATCTAGTAATATGGCATATTTGGTTGCTTTCCTTTATTTACCGTAATGATAATGATAATCTATTTAATGCTTTTAAGGTTGGCGGCATTGAGATATGCCTTTTAATGTATAAGGTAACGTTATACAGCGTGTCCCCGGATAGGGTTTGCGATAGGTATAATGACCAAACATTTTTGAAAAACTTCCAACTTTTGTAGTCTAAGTCTGCTTGGTTCATAATGAATTTTTACCAAATTGCATTTGAAATGATATCCAGATGGCGTAGTTAGCACAAGAAGAATATAAAGCGGGTTAGGTAAAGTGGTCTTACTATCAACTTTACGCAAAAATTTTATTTAAGGAATATGTTCTAAATTAAAAATTCGGGCTGTATACGTGTATACAAATGTACATTACATTTGAACAAAAAAAATTGAGACCATCAAATTTACCATAAGTAAAATATTGGTTTCTTAATTCTATTTTTACACAATTCTAAGCTTCGTACGACGGAATTGACTGAACTGCAGCGGAGTGATAACTACTTCTGGTAAAGCGAATTAAAAACAACGCACAATTTAACCTTGGAAGTCAATTTTCTATGGGATGACCAAGTGATCACTAATCACTATCGATGTACTCCCAGTTACAGGAATCTACCCGAGATATAGTGTTTTGGTGCATTTTCACATGCAATATTGTTCAAACAAAATGCATTTATACCAGCTGATCATTGTAGACGAAGTTTTGTTTATAGATTTTGACAAATCTTGTATGGTATTAGCTACGGTTATATTTGGTTCAGTCATCATCGAACTGAACCAATGGTAGGTTTTTTCGAAAGCAAAACTGAGTCATTTCGTGTATTAAAAATAGTTAAGGACCTAGAGTGCATCCTTGAGGCACTCCACGATGTAAACATATGTGTATAAATTGATTTTTTAATATTACGATCCGTGTAAGTAATGCATACTCTTCGGTAAAGCAGTTAGCCTATCTTACTTTTTGCGTTTCGGTCTTCCACTATGAAGATTATGTAAGGGTATTCGATTTACCGTCCTATGGTTAGACTATTTTCGGTTTTATTTCCTTTTCTATACAGAAGTCTGTTTCTGTTTCCATTATCGTTTGCTATCATATCATTAAAATATTTTTTAAAAATTCCATTGCTTTTAGTTGGGAGCAATCCAATCCAATCCTTGATTGCCGTTACAATTAGATTATTATGTAATTTATTAAAAACTTAATTTTGTGCTCAAAATGCTATTTGGTGTTCCGCATTAATTTTATTTGCAAAAATCAGGCCACACTATTTTTTAATTAAGTTAGGTTTAATTTGTTCACCTCTACACTTAAAAGTAGAAGAGGGATAGATTATATATATGTATATATATATTTTAATTTGTTCAATAAGTACTATAGTAATCAGTCAGTTTTGTTATGAATAGCTGCAACCAAAGATTTATTTTTGTTGGACTAATGAAATTCTTGAAAAATGGTATTATAACTTTGTTATTTGTGTAAATGTATCCTTATTGAAGCAATCGTAAATTAATTGGATAATTCTGAAAGAAAAGACACCTCTAACAGAAGTTCTAAAATAATAGCTTAAAAGCGTCAGTTTAAGTAAACCATGTTTAGTTCGGATCAAAACATCTAAGCTTGGCAAAAATTTAAATATTAAAGGAAAGCCGTCAGTGATAACATACTAAAAATTTGCAATTCTGTAAATTTCTCCGTCCGATTTGGTGATTTCATTGCGCGATATGCAAAAAGGGCAGGACCCCTGATAGGCCACAGACTTCATAAAAGGTACACAAATCGTTTTTGGAAATGGAAAAACGACTTCCATAAACCAGAAGATTCCAGGCGAACGCGAGGTGTAATAAGGATGCGGAGGTGGGCGAAAGATTAAAATTAGGACATATACAAAAGGGCTATTTTAAAAACTGATTCCCATCAACGATAACAGAAACGCCGACACGTGTGTAATATACATTTTCCGTTCGCCATTTCACGGTTTTTCGCTTCTGATTAGGATCTTTTTCATTCGAGTAGCGCGATTAATCGCCTCTGTTTAATTACTGGCATTATGAAGTTGGATACTTTTAGAATGACATTACGCTAGTAGGTGTTAGGGCTGGGGTTGGGTATGATAAGTGCGAAGGACGAATAAGAAGGGTCTGATGAACGCCCGAGGGGCACGGAGTAGCTTTATGGTGCTCTCGAGACGCGTTATGACGCTGTGTCAGGATAATGCCACTCTGTCACTCTCCGCTCCGTTTATATAACCCTGCTTTTTAACTCTACTGCATTATTTGTTTACCTATGGACCTATACGTTAAACAAACTAATTTTACCCTATTTTTATGTTTAGTTCTTTTTAATTATACTGAAGGCCCTACTCCATCTACTTGTACAAATTAAAACAATTAATTTATTCTAAACCTCGTTCAGAATAAGAATGTAGGTCTGACGTTGCAGACGATTCACACCATATAATAAAGAAATCCGTATTAAAGCACTGATAAATAGAAAGCATTTGTTTAATTTAGCATCCTGATAAGCATTGGTAACTCATCTAGTTTGTAGCTACGTTCTATGTCCGAACAACTATGCTTTCAGCCATCAGTTTGTAGAGCAGCTGAGTTCCGACATATGCGTTCTTATTCTAAATCAATCATACCCACAATTAAACCCCTTAAACTTTCTAATTTCGTTCAGCAATTCTCCGCCTTTCGTGTTCAATTTTGATATTCCTCCTTTAGTTTTTAAGAAAGCTCTTTACTAGGTTAGGAAAAATAAAGAAAAAAGCTCCCGAGTTGTTATATATATATATCCTGGTGGAAAACAGAGCCTCTTTTCCTGTGTGTGATGTACTTCCTGCTTTTCTACGTTTCTTTATGGTCCACCTGCCGTGTACAATCCAGGACCCGCTAGATGCCTTTTTAGGCGCCAGCTGCAGCGCATTCTCTACTCCAATTTATGACCTTGGAATGAAAGGAAGGCGCCATAAAATTGTCACATCGCACAAATGTACCGAAAGCTTGCTTAAGAATTGCTTTTACCGTTTTTATTGCTTGCTTTAGCTTCACCCCTTTTCACATATAGCTCGAATGAGGGTATAATTTTTATTGTTAACGTGAAGTAGAACTAAAAATTGGGAAGGATATAATACCAATCTTACAGGATGTTATAATGTTTGGCGTGAAATAAAGCTTTCATTTCGTTTAATTAAATCAACAAAGCAAGAATGGATGTGTTTTACTTTCCAAAAATTTCTCAAGGGTGACTTAAATTTCCCTGAAAGAAAATTACCTTAGAAGAAGACTTTAGGAGGATGTTTTGTAGTTTTGTCGGCAGAATTTGTTCAAAAACATATCCAAATAATTGAAAACATTTGGTTTTAATTATTTTAAATGAGAGGAGGCCAAATTGTTAGGAAAGGCCAAATTGTTAGGAATATCGGATGTTATGGAAAAAGGAACTTCTTTTGAAGTTACATTGGAAACAGGTTACAAATTAATATACTTGAAACTATCGACAGAATAAGGACAAAAGAGGGAGTAAGATTTATAATAAGTGATTGACTTTTAACTCAAATGTTTTACTTAACTAAGTTGTTACTCAGAAATAAAGTTTCGGCATATTGAACCAACACTTTTTCAGAGAGTGGGAGGCCAGTAGTTTTCAGGATTCATTTGGAATTTTAAGCCTTTCTCTATCTAACATACACAAATTAAAAAATAACTCAGAGGTTACTCGCTGTTTTCAGCTGAAAATCTAAATAATTTTTTTAGGATTTTGAAATTGTAAAAAATTTAATTTCAAACATTAACAGTAAATTAACATAAAAATATCAATGAACATGTTACCTCTACAGAAAAACGGAATGATCTTCTTCAAATGGAACTTTCAGGAAGGAAACTTTGCTTTCTTCCAGGTTATCGTTTCATTTAGTGCAAATGTAATTTTAAGAACAATTAGGAGCTCTAGTTTTAAAATCTTACCAAAATTTTAAAGCAACTAAAAATCATGGAAAACTTCCAAAATGAAGTTTTCAGGAAGGAACGTTTTCTTTCCATTTTCGTACGTAAATTTAAAGATGAGTTTGATATTAATCTTCTAACTTCGAAAAAGTTTAAAATCTAGCATTTTTCATGTTACACGCCTTTACATTAGTTTAAAACAAAAAACAATTAAAAAAGAGGTAGAGGCCCTCCAAGCCAAAATATTACCTGAAAAATTGGAAAATTCGTTCGATTGCTTTCAGATGTGTAACGTTTGGCTTCCTGACTAACAAAAAAAAATTAACGAGTTGCTTAAAAAACAGTTTAAACAATTTCAGAAAATTTCAAAGCCTTTCAGGAGTTTGCAACAAAATGTGAGCCTTTTCAGGTTGAATATTCTTAGGTTGCAATAAAAAATAGAAATTCGGCTGATTTTTCAGGAGTTAAACAATTACCTTTCAGGTTAGAAAAATCTTCATGGGTTTACTTGAACATAATCTGAGCCTTTGCAGGTCAAATGTTCTCAGACTTCCTGAAAAAATAGGGAATTAGAGTAGATTTTTCAGGAGTAAAACGATCGAATTCTTAGATCAAAGTTCTTGACTAAGGCAAATTATTCTATTCTCAATTAAAATCCGAATTTAAAGACCTCAAGAGGTTTCTTTAAACATAGGCTGAGCTTTTTCAGGCTAAATGTTCTTAGGCTTCTTGAAAAAATAGGGAATTACAGTAGATTTTTCAGGAGTAAAACGATTGAATTCTTAGTTAGAAAATTATTCATATTTAAAAACTAGTTTAAACAGAGTTTGGAAGTTTCGACACACTTTATGAGTTTCCTCGAACATAGATTGAGTTTTCCAGAGCGAATATTACGAGGTATCTGAGAAAATAGGAAAATTTAGGCGATTTTTTCAGGGCTAAGATGATTAACTCTTGATTAAGACAAATTATTTTGTTCTAAATTAAAAATAGAATCTAAAGAAATTTTGGAAACTTCAAGGGGTTTCTTTAATCACAGGCAGAGCTTTTTCAGTTAAATGTTCTTAGGCTTTCTGAAAAAAAAAAGGGGAATTAGAGCCGATTTTTCAAGAGTAAAACGATTTAATTCTTAGTTGACAAAAATTATTGATATTTTCATAAAATGAAAACGAGTTTATACAATTACTGGAAAGTTTGAAGCTTTTCAGAACTTTCTTCAAATACCGGCTGAGATATTTTGGGCTGAAGGTTCGTAGACATTTTGAAAAACTAGGAAATTACGGTCGACTTTTCAGCAGTAAAACAATTTCCTTTTAGTACTTTTAGTACGAAAATTATTAATGTTTTCATTAAAATATTTCCTCAAACATAGGTTGGGATTTTCAGGCTGAATGTACTTGGGCTTCTTGAACAAATAGGGAATTACAGTTGATTTTTTCGGAGTAAAACGAATTAATTCTTAGTTGACGAAAATTATTAACATTTTCTTTAAAATACGAGTTTAAAAAAATTTTGGAAAGTTTAACGCTTTTCAAGAGTTTTCTCTAATATAAGCGAGGTTTTCAGGCTGACTGTTCGCAGGCGTTCTGAAAAACTAGTGAATTACAGGAGTTAAAGGATTTAAGTCTTAGTAGACCATAATTATTGATATTTTCATTTAAAAGCAAATTTAAGCAATTATTGTAAAGGCTGAGTTTTTTCAGGCTGAGTGTTCTTATACTTCCTGAAAAATTAGGGAGTTATATTTTTGAGGAGAAACGCGCTTTAATTTTTGGTTGTCTTGAATTATTGATAATTCCTTTAAAAAAGCGTTTAAACAAATATTGAAAAGTTTAAGGCCTTTCAAGAGTTTCCTCAAACATAGGCTGTTTTTCTTCAGGCTGAATGGTCCTGCGTTTTCTGAAAATCTAGGTAATTACGGTAGATTTTTCAGGAGTAAAACGATTTAAATCTTAGTTGATCAAAATTGTTGATATTTTCATTTGAAAACGAGTTTAAGCAATTATTGGAAAATTCAAAGCTTTTCAGGAATTTCCTCAAACAAAGGCTGAGTTTCTTCAGGCTGAGTGAGTGTTCTTACACTTCCTGGAAAACTAGGGAATTACAGTGATTTTTCGGGAGAAAAGCGCTTTAAATTTTAGTTGACGTAAATTATAAATAATTTCTTTAAAAAACGAGTTTAAACGATTATTAGAAAGTTTAACGTTTTTCAGGAGTTTTCTCAAACATAAACTGGCTGAATGTTCTTGTGCTTCCTGAGTTGACTAAAATTATTAATATTTTTATTAAAACAAGAGTTTAAACAATTATTGGAAAGTTGAACAGTTTTCAGAAGTTTTCTCGAATATAAGCTGGTATTTTTTAAAGGGAATCTTCTTAGCTGTGATCTAGGTATGCGGATGTCAAGTAGCTCAACGCCCTTACGCTACTGTGGCCATGTCATTAGAAAATACTTTTGTATGCGTTTAGGAAATGTATGTTTGCGTTTCAAAATTTCTATATCGAATTTTACGTTTTTATCTCAATCCTTCAGTTGAGAGTTACTGAATTTCTGTCGATTTTTCCCCTAGAGCTTTAGTAAAGAACCCAATAAAGTCCCAAACTATCTATCTAGTTTTAACATTTTTGTTGTGTTGTTAGCAGTACAAAATGAAAGAACCATTTGATGTTGGGGTAATAATGATCTCGACGGAATAAAATCCGAGGAAGCATAACGAACTTGTAAAAACTGGAATAAATCATAAGAATACGCACCCGGAGTCGAGTTAACGATACCGACAAACACACAATACAATCACAGCATGGCAATAATTCAATGGTAACGGCGACGTCATCCCCCAAGTTTAATAATTCTCGGGGCAAGAAAGTCACCTGAATTTTTAAAAACTGTCGTGCGTATCCTTCTCGTCCTTTTAAGCTGATGTACGTGCACCCACCCCCCTGAAAAAAGCGTGGTGTTAATAGAGAGTAAGCGTCGAAAGGATGTTACAGAAATTATGTTGCACACGTTTGCTGTGTAATTCCTAATTCCGGCCTGTCCGTCTTCTCCGGGAGAACATGTGTTGTTACTGCGAACTTCTAGTAATTGTCGTTCTGAACTTTCCTCTTTACTGCAGCGGAATTCAATGACCCAAGTTTGAGAAGTTTCGACCGGACAAACCAGGGGTAAATTTATACAGCTATAGCTAGACACAGCTATAGCCACTGATGTAGTTTGTTGTTCGAACTTGACGAGAGTTGGGAGTTGACAATCTATGTTCGAATAGAAAATGCGATTTCTTTTGCACCGCTTTATTCCCAACTTTTGTATTGCATTACGTCCGAACTGGAGCATCTGTAACGAACCAGAACATTCCTTTTGTTTCTTAAAAAGATTATTCCGAGCTCACCTAATGTACCTTGGAAACTAAATGGATTACGAAAATTATCTTATTTCACTTTTTTCACTCTTTTTGTTGATATACCATTGACTTATATTGTTTAAAGTTATTTAATTAATTACCAGTTTGTTTAACTTTAAAGTTAATTATTGCTTTTAATGGGGACAAATTTGTGTAAAATATGGAGTTTTCAGAGGACGAACAGTTTCATTCAAAATGGACCATCTGGATTAACTAACCATCTTTGTTTTTCGAAGTGGCATCCATTTTATTCTAAGTTACTACTTTAAACTTTTTGTTGGTTGGTTTCGACAGATTTTAACATTCACACAATGAAGACTGTAATATTATTGAGTCGGTTAGAACTGTAATATATGAACCAGTTAGAAATCTAATGTTTTGAGTCACATCATTTCACTTGACTGATAACTTGAAGGTTCTTTACACTAAAGCATGAGGATCTGTCAACCGAAAATGTAATTTGAATTCCAGACAAGGCATTACTGTCATTGCCACAGAACAGATAACTGCGTAGCTGTTGGTATGCGTCTTCATGGCAACTAAATCAAATTTCTGGGTACAAAACCTATCTTTACTGACTCGTAACAATACTGATGACGAGCTGTAATAACTGCACCTAACCTTATGGTTAATTTCTTTTAAATGAGAAAAATTGAAAAATACTGTGTAATCATGGGTTTTCAGGGAGTGGACAGTGTCAATCAAAATGGAGAAACATATGGTACTTCATCAGTACGTCATCTGGGTTAACCCTACGAATAAAAAAAAGAAAGGAAGTAGCATAACACCAACAGTATGTAATTTAGATGGTGTATCAATATGGCGGATTTTAGAAGCTCACCAAATACGTCAACTGTCAAAGCCAAAAACGTAAACAAACAGTTAGTCTACCAATAAAAATTCGTGCCGGTTGGTGTTTCAAGTTTCAATATGGCGTGTGTGACGTATTTCCGTTGCACTTGTAGTTATGCACCATAATACCTTAGTGTCCTTCCTGTTTCTTTTTATTCGTAGGGTTAACCATAATTTGTTTTTCAAAGTGGCACATTTTTATTCTAGACTTTTTTGTTGGTTGATTGACATTCTTCGACAAACTTTGACATTTACACAATGAAGTCTGTAATCTTACTGAGTCGGATAGAACTATTTTTATTTGACAAGATATGTTTATTTACAATCTACAATCTATACATACATCTATACAGAGTACATAATCCAGAATCCAGAAGATATTAGTTTACAAGGTCCGTTGCTATTTCATTGGTGTAGAAAGTCCTGGGGCCATGTTCTGTGCAGTCTTCTTGTGGCAGGCCCATTGTTGTAGACTTGGTCTATTAGGTCGTTTACGTGATTTGCCATCTGCTTGCTGTAGGAGTTAGTCATTCTCAGTGTTTCGCTTGAGACAAAGGGAATCTTCAGGTCGTTATGAAGGTTCTGGTTGCTTACGTACCATTGAGCGTTTGTGAATACCCTTAGCGCTTTGGACTGAAATCTTTGGATGGTACTGATCGTTGCCGGTTTCGCACATCCCCAGAGTTGGAGACCGTTGGACCATATGGGCCTCAGCATAGCCTTATAAAGCAGTAATGTGTTGTTCAAGGAGAGTTTTGATTTTTTTGCAGAGAAGCCATTGCATTTGTCGGAATTTCATGTCAAGTTGTCTTCTTTTGGATTGGACGTGCTGTTTCCATGTGAGCCTTTGGTCAAGATGTTTCTGTTGCTACAGGAATTCGCTCATTGTTCATCGTTACAGGCGGGCATACTTCATATCTCATGGTGAAAGTAACTTGAACTGATTTAGTTGAGTTAATTTTTGTTCGCCATTTGGTGTACCAGTCTTGGAGTAGGTTCAGATGGCTTTTTAGGTTCCCGGAGGCGTTTAAGGGGTTCTCGTCGATGCAATGACTGCCACGTCATCAGCAAAAGAGGTGATTTCTGTGTTGTCAGTTTCAGGTAGATCGGCTGTGTATATGAGGAAAAGCAGTGGTCCAAATACACTACCCTTGGGGGACTCTGGATTTAATGGGGTAGAAGTTAGAATGTTGATCTGAATGTTTAGCAGAGAAATTTCTGTTAGATAAATATGATTTTATGAGGCGAAAGTAGTTGTGGGATTGTTGTGCCAAACCTCATCAAAGGCTTGGGAGATGTCAAGAAAGGCCGCGTTGCAAAATGTCTTATCTTTCAAGACTTCTGGAGATTGCGTTAACGATTCTAGGTTATGGAATGCCGTTCTCGGAACCCGAATTGGTGATTGGGGAGTAGAGTTAAGAAATCATGGTCGGCATCTAATCTTTTTAGTAAGAGTCTTTCAAAAACCTTGCTTGTGATGGGCAGCAGGCTAATGGGTCTATAAGACAACGGTTCTTGTGGAGGCTTTCGTAGTTTTAGGATCATAATTATTGCAGAATACTTCCAGATTAAATTACAATATAGGAACCAGTTAGAAATCTAATGCTCTGAGTCACAACATCATTTCACCTGACTGATAACTTGAACGTTCTCTAAACTATTGTCATGTCAGCCAAATTAACTTTTTGGGGGCTAAACTTATCTTAACTGGCTCATAGCAACATAAACAAGCTATAACAACTGCAACTAACTTTGTGGCTAATTCCTTTTAAAGAGGAAAATAGCTAAATTTATGTTTAAAATAATGAGTTTTTGGGGGAACGGACAGTGTCAATCAAAATAGAGATAAAACCTGATCAACACGTCATTTGGATTAACCATAATTTGTTTTTAGAAGTGGCACTTATCCATTTTATTCTAAGTTACCACTTTAAATTCTTTGTTGGTTGGTTGGCCATTTTCAATAGACTTTGACATTTACATAATGAAGGCTGTAATATTATTGAGTCGACTGGGACTATAATATATGAGCCAGTTAGAAATTTCACTTGACTGATAACTTAACGTTTTTTAAACTAAAGCATGAAATTTTGTCAACCAAAAATGTAATCTACATTCCAAATGTGACATTCTGTTATTAACTATTACCATAGAACAGATAACTGATGTTATGCTAGCCAAATCAAATTTTTGGGAGCTAAACTTATCTACTGGGCCATAACAAAACAGACAAGGTGTAATAACTGTGGGTTTTCAAGGAATGGCTAGTGTCAATCAAAATGGAGAAACAGATGAGACGCCATCGATACGTCATCTGTATTAACCTTCATTTGTTTTTCACAGTGGCACACTTACCCATTTTATTTTAATTTACTATTTTAAGTTTTTCGTTGGTTGATTGGCACTCTTCGGCACACCCGAGTAACATACACAGTGACGACGGTAATATTATAGAGTCTTGTAGAACCATAATATATGAGCGAGTTAGAAGTCTGAAAATGTAATCTGAATTCCAGAGGTGGCATTACTGATAACTACGTAACTCTTGTGCGACTTCATGGCAGCTAAATCAAATTTGCCTTTACTGGCTTATAACTCATAACTAAACATTCAAGCTGCAATAATTGTAACCAATTTAACGGTTAATGCTTTTAAAGCGAAAAATTAGATAAATTTATGTGACAATTCCACTCATAATCTGTCATCCAATGAAAGCACAGTATTTTGGCGAATTGAACCAATCACAATCGAATTATACTGGAAATTTCAATACTAGTGAAATTTCCGCGGAAATTTTACGACTAGCAGCGTTGCTTAGAGACAACGTCTGTCAGAATTTTTGGAGTGACCAATATTTCAGTAATTTCATTATAATTCGAGGAATTGTCATTCCGAATACCATTCGTGACTAGAATTTTACAGGCAATTTTTGCCGTCACAAACACTCTTGCTTGTTGCTTTGGATTTTCGTCGCAACAAGCAGTCGTGTTAATGACGGCAAAAATTCTAGTTACTTGTGGTATTACTTCTGAAAATTATGGGTTTTCAGGGAATGAGCGGACAGTGTCAATCAAAATATGTATATATAAACAGATCATCATTATGTCATCTCATAACTGTTGTAATGCGACTCCATGGCGGCTAAATCAAATTTCTGGGCACTAAACGTGTCTTTACTGGCTCATAACAAAATAGAGAAGCTGTAATAACTATGTATAACGTACGTGAATAGAGAAATACATATATTGAAATCGCCACTCAAATCTCGCTTTAAATAAACAACGTTTTACGTATTTCTTTCTCTATTTGAATCTGTTCTATGGTTAGCCGATTTGCATCTGGATCAAAGGTAATAAAACGAAAATGCCATTTTCTTTTAAATTAAAATATAAAAAAGTCAGACAAGTTGTTTTTGATACGAGGAATTTCTTTGATAAGCAATCACTAAGTAAGCAGTGCGTTGCAGTGCAACGAATCTTCCTGTTTTCATGTTCTACGGTAGCAAAGACAAACTACCCGGAACCGTTTGCATAGCAAAAATTACGAGACTGTGACGTTATGCTGCATTTATCCCGGTTGTTCTTGCCTCTAAGTAGTTTAAAGTTGTAATAAAACACAGCGCGAGAACACCGGACTCCGTTGCAATAATTATTTGATCGAGTATTTTGTTTGTTAAAACCCGGAATTGCTGCCCTTTAATCAACCGAATA
Organism: Melanotus villosus; assembly: GCA_963082815.1. Classification (NCBI taxonomy): domain Eukaryota; kingdom Metazoa; phylum Arthropoda; class Insecta; order Coleoptera; family Elateridae; genus Melanotus; species Melanotus villosus. Next base: position 10,577,666 of record OY720420.1, read on the forward strand.
GTAGTTTTCGCGACCGGTCACACATGATACGCCCACGAATCACAATATATCTAAGTAAAAGCGTAGATACGGTTTGTTTTCGACCCTCTACATCCTCCTCCGACACAATTTGAGTTGATCACAAGCCTAATTGGACCCGGATTACAGCGGGCCAATTATTGTTTTCAGCCAGTTTGTTATCTGATTTTTCTCGGCGGTTTTTCAGCACCATTTCTCTTTTATGACGTCGGCTTATTGTGTATTTGTGTGTTTTATGCGATTGTTTGTTTGTATGAGGAATTGTGTGCCCCCGTTACGTTTTTTTTTACTCTTTCGTTTCGCTGACGGTTTTATTCAAATCCGCTTTTCGGTGGATTCAAATGTCGAAAGAAATGCCTTGAATTTTTTTTTCCTTCTTTTTAAGAAACGAAACTGTCAGGTCAGTTGAAATCTGAAGTTAATTCGATCCCCTTTTTTGTAGAAAATTCATTATTCGTTCAGAGGGAGTTGAACTTTTATCTGAATTGGATAATTTTATGGTTTTATGTATGACGATAATTACTCTCTGTGTGGACATGTTGAAACATAGAAGAGTTGTGCGAAATATGAAAGTGCATAAGAGTTGTACAAAACTAAAAGAATAAAAGTTTCCTCCGGATTTATCCACTTGGAACGAATACAAACTTTAACAGTGATCTTAGAATCGACTGCATCTTTAACGTGTTGAGCAACTCCCTGTACGCTTCTTATACATTATGTAAGGTACAGGTACTTCAAACTTTCCCTCTTAATTCATAATGCAAGGAAGTTGTAGTAGTTTAAAATGTGACATTGGAATCGAAGTTCGCTACTAAACCTCGAGATTTGTCCTGAGGATTTCGGGATTCTTTGCTTTCAGGTTGTTCCTCTAATAACACTCGATGTTTATAGTAGACTAAAACTAATTTAAATTTTAGCTTAAATTAGAATTCGATTTAGGAGGTTAAAATATAACGGAATATAATAATTAGTTGATTGACTTTTAAAAATCATTAATACCCTGTGTTCAATAAAATTCCAGCATGCTGTGGAAAACATATGCACCTAAATCGCTGAATGACAGTTAAGGTTATGTCACCCAATTTCTACAGTGGCTGATTCACTCACATTTTAAGCCTAAATTTATTAATCAATGCACTGGCAAAAAAACCGTTATAATCCCAACATTTTGATATGAAACATACAAAACGATCAGCTTCCTTGAACATTCTAACGTAATTATGCGCAAGGATTCAAAGGACAAACGTACGTCGTCACAAGCATGACCTACTCATGCTGAAAGTTTGTTGATCACGCGGTATGAATCAGCAAAATGAATTTTGTTTATTGCTTAAAATTCTATTTTGTTAACAAACTTTATGTTTAACCATATTTGTATTTCTACGATATTTAGAGTTCAGGCGTATGTTTTAGGTATTTCGTGTATGTTGTTCTACCTATCTACGTAAAAACAAGTCTAGACAGATTTTTGTTTAAGATGATATTGTGCAAGGGCAAATTTTATTTATTTAAAAAAATGATTCATGGCGTTAAACTTTCAAGTAAATGCCAGACTAGTTAAAACACTCAGTTAGCTCTAATTTTCCAGGGTTTTGCTTCAAGTAATAATTAATATTTTTTTGGTTTTTATTTCCTACAGTAATGGCATTTCTCTGAAAGTTTGAAACGTTTGCCTTTGGCGGGTTTTCTTCTTAAATTACGTGTATTATTATTAAGTAACGAATCTTCGTCGTAATTTTTATTTCGATTATTTCTCCCCATTTTTCTGTAGATGTGATGCAATTTACATAATCGTGGATGTGATTTAATAAAATAAAATTTCAGGAAGGGCTATAGTTCAGTAATTTTTCCTGAAGGAAGGGAAATATATACGGCAGGAAATTTGAATCAAGAAACTTTATATTATGCCATCCTCTATTTAAGTTGATGACCAAGTGCTCCAAGTTTTTCCCGTAGAATTTTTAGGCGCACCGGGGTATTATAAAATACTCCAAACTGCAATTTCCCTTAATTTACGATATTACCAAATCTTGTGTAATAGCATTGAGCTCGCGGCGCATTGTACAAAATGACGGGGATAATTTTCAAGTTGCCCACTTATTCCGAACAATTCCCGGAGAAAATCTGACAAACCATCTATTTTCTCTCGAACATTTCGGTTGATTTTGTCTTTGTACCTGCAGTCATTAAACGATGGGTCGGGGTAGAACTTCGTATTTTTTTAAGGCGAACAGGAACTTTTCAGAGAATTTAAATATTTTCTACAAGCTCCAAATTGAAGAAAATTATAGGCTACTTGTTTTTAGAGTGAAAATTCTGGGATTTTAGTTAATTGTTTTACATATGAATACTAATTACGGAAATCAGAAAATATTATTTGCAGAGCATTAATAACAAACGTTTTCAAGGGGTTGCTTTTTATTACCGGGTAATTCGGGTACAAATTTTTAAATATAATTTTTAATTCATTTAAATTTTTAATTAAAAATGAGTAAGTCATTTCAACGTTGCATTTGTTGAGCGAAAATTCGGTATTTTTGAATTAAAATGCTCACTCGAAAATTACAAAACTGTGATAAGTTTTATCAAGATAGGAAAAACCGAATAATAAAAATCTTTAATAGGCCGGAATATCTGTTGGATGTCTTTTGATATAAAGTTCTAAATATCCTGGGCTTTGCTGATTTGATGGAGAAATCCCAGTTTGAGCCAGTTATGTTAATGTCGCGATAAACTATGTGAAGGTTGACTGGCTGATAACGTTTTGATGTTTTGGTATGATGGCAACCTCTAACTTTACTTGTGTTATCGTTCGTTTGTGTTAAGGCCGATTTATAGTTCCGTAAACATACAACATAACATAAACATATAAGTTAACATAACGTAGAATTTAAGCTTACCCTTTCATAGATCCGTAACCTGTCAAATTTACCAAGATGTCACACGAAGAAGTAGGAGCTGCTATAACAGTAGTAGTGTTGTATAGATATTATTATAACAATGCAAAAGTTCATAAGCGAATGAAAAGAGCATTTAAACAAGATTTATAAATCGATTTAGAGAATCAACTGGTTTTTATTCTTTCACTTTCATACATCTAAACAGAATTCTGCTTACTTGATCTGTATAATTTCATATGTTTATGTTAAAAATTAAAATTGAACCAATTCATATGTAAACGATTATGTATAACGGTTATGTTTATGGATCTATAAATGGTAATACTGCAGTACTATATTTTATTTTGTTATGTTTATGTTATGTTGTATGGTTACGGAACTATAAATCAGCCTTTATCCTTGTTTGTTGACATTTTGAAAGAATATCCTTCGAAAACCTGCCAATTTTAGTTTGGTCCCTTTTGGATGATTTTAAGGGTTACTGTTTTCTTTTTACCGTAAAAAAGAAAAGACCTCAGGAATCTTTATTTCTTAAAAATTCGGAAATTGTTTATGGAAATTCTCTTTTCATCAGAGTTGAGGGATTTTTAAATCCAATTACAACTCAACACAAGTTGTTTACTTATGTTAACATCAAACAAATAAATAATTGAATGGAGATCTTAAGTCAAGAATTTTCTGTTTTAGTAAAAGTAAAGAATGTCTTGGAAGTTTAGTTTAAACAAAATGTTCTTTCCATTTTCCCATAAGGCCCTCAAGGCGTTGGGTTTTTAAAAATTTAAACTTGGCTTTTTAAAAGGAAATTTCAAAATTTTAGGATTTTTTTCAATTCGTAGAACTTAAAGCACTTCAAACCTTTCTTTTTTGTTAACTTCAAATATTTATGCAATGGAACGCTGGCTAAGTTTAGAATAAAAATAAGAAAAGCTCTGAACGTTTCGCTTTTTCAGAGGAAAATATACGAATTTAAATAATTTTTTAAGGAAGCTTTTAAAAAAATATTAATTAGAATATTATTAAAAAGTATTTTGCCGCACGTCAGACAGAACTTGCTTTTACGAAATTGTCTTTGAAAATTTATATTGCGCTTTTCCATAGGAAATTTCAAGAATTTAAATATCTTTTAGAGGTTTTACAGTTGTTTTTCTTTTACTTTTTAGGGAAGTAAATTTATGTATTTCGTATTTTGCTGCACACCAGACAGAATTTACCCTTAAAAAACAGTCTTCAAAAATTTATATTTCGCTTTTTCAAAGGAAATTTAAATAATTTTTAGAAGTTTTTTACATCGTAAAAAAATGAATGTTAAAAATTAGGTCTAAAATTTGCGTATTTTCTATTTTTCTGTCCATCAGACAGAATTTTCTCTCTTCAAACCATTCTTCAAAAATGTATAGCTGCGCTTTTTCATAGGAAATTTCAAGAATTTAAATAATTGTTAGAGATTTTACAGTTATTTTAATTCGTTTCAGGGACGCCTTTAAAACATTTTTAAACAATTTTGAATGTTAAAACGTAGGTTTAGGATTTATGAATACTGCTGCACGTCAAAGAGAATTGGTTCTTGGTTCTTACAAATAGTCTTCGAAAATTCCAGTTTTGCTTTTTCAAACAAAATTTTCAAGATTTCAAATAATTTTTGGAGGTTTTACAGTTGTTTTACTTCGAGAAGCCTTTTAAAAATTTAACAGGTTTGAATGTTTAAAAATTAGCTCTAAGATGTATGTATTTTGCTGCAGTTTGAAAGCATTTGCTCCTCAAAACAGCTTTCAAGAATTTTTAGGCATGGTTGTAGATGTTGTAACTATGTGGTTTTAACCAATATTTTAACTGGTTTTAATCGTCCTGATCAAAAATGAATGATCAAGATATATATTTTCAGATCTTTGAATTTTAAGAGGAAAATATGAAACCGATTGGTAACATAAACATTTAAAAATCCCGATACATTTTAAATTTTTAACAAACTAAAAATCCTACATGTTAGAAAAAAAAAGTTATCTTTATTTAAAAATAAATAAATCAACTTACAGTCTAATTATCCTGAGAATTTAATGTTGATTTTTGTCTGAACCATCCTTTACATTGAACATTGAAATACATTCAATTTCACCAGACAAATGAAATCACCACCCAGAACAGGAAATGAACTATGCATCCAGATACCTGTATTTCGTGTGTGACTGATGAAAGATGTTAGCTGAGAAGTAAGGCATTAGTATTAGAATACTCTTATCTGTATATTAGAAATGAAAGTAAAAATTTAAGTTGAATAACAGTTCTATTTATTCTTTTGTCAGTTTTGATAAAAAATTTAATAATTTTAATATTAAAAGTTAGGTAATGCATTTTGTAGTTTACTGCACGTCAGACAGAATTTGTTCTTCAGACATGTTTAAGCAAGTTAAAATAAAATTATTACAAATTCAAATAAAAAAATTGATCAAAACATAAATGTTGTAAATTCTCAAGTTTTAAATTAATATCCCGTGCGAGCAATTTTGCAGTAAAAAGCCAAACGAATGTTCTTATCTGATCTTATAATAATGGTCCCAAACAGAACGGCCTCCGCATTGGGATTGTGCCATTGTTGAGACAAAAGAACTTACCGTTTCGCCCACCTTTTTAAGGGGCTTCATCAGGAGGAAAATGGAGGCACACAAACGTTGCTTGAAATCAGGTCTTCTATCACACTCAGTTGTTTGAAAAATCTTCGATCATCGTCAATCCCCCCTTATTTTTTCAATAGTAAAATCTACGATGCCATTGAAATCATCAAGACCCGTAACAGCTTGAATCGTGACTCTGGTTATCATATATCAGACATATGGAAGTCTGCCATTGCTACTGGCTACAGCCGGTATAAAGTCACCGCCTTTTCTGTTTCTCTTCAGACGGGTTTCGTCCCTGGCTTGGTTTACAAGTTGGGTTACCGTTTTCTTCTTCCTCATGCTAAAAGAGTTTTGGGTCTGATGTGGTTGACACGTTGAGTTACCATACTCTTTTAGTGCCCCCATTTTCCTCGTGATGAAGCCCCTTAAAAAGTGGGGGAAACGTTGAGTTCTTCTGCCTCAACAATGGATACGATCCCAACCCGGAAGACGTTCTGTTAACACTGACACCGACCGTGGAATATATAGTAATGGTCCTGTAAAGACCTGGGTTTTTAGCTGTGTATGGCAGGTGTTTGTTATTTAAAGATGCCCACCAAATTAAGAATTGGCGTTTGTTGAATTTAAGATAAGAAATAAGTGTTTGATAAAAGAAACGTGGTGCCATTCTTTTGCAGTTTTTGATTAGTTTATCTGCTTTGCTCGTGTATTTTATTACACTTTTAACCTTTTTTTTATTGGTATTTTGTTTAAAAATTTGATTTATTTTGCACTTCCTGGTTGAATATTTGTTGTTTACATAATGAATAATGAGTATGGTGTGAACGTGAAGATGGTGACTTTTGATTTTGTTTGCATTAATAAATTGTGCAAATTTTGCCGAATTTAAGATTTTGAAATAACATTTGAATTTTTTAGTTGCTGTGTATAAAATTCACACAATTCACAAATATAAAATTATTTGGGGTTGTAAAAAACTAATAAAGTTTACAGTAATTTTCAAACCTTTTCCCCTACATCGGTTGCTATGGTTATATATTTTAACACATTCGTATTTCAGTTTTGCGTTAAAATATTCAGGTGTGAGCAATATTCCAACCTCTGTTCTCTTGATTGTGAAGTAGACCTGTAATCCACTAGACTTAAAGCAGAATTCTGTACTTTTAAATATTTGTCTGAAATAAATATGTTTTAAATAAAATTATTTGAGGTATAAAGTATTTGATGTTTAAAGTAATTTTCAAACGTTTTTTCTTACGTCGATACTCTGGTTATTAACATTGCAATGCTAAAAAAATATTATTTAGTAATAAAGGCTTAAAGAAGCATTCCTTTAAGGATATATTTTAATGAATAAATTTCGTTTGAAGCAGGATTTGCATAGTACAAAGTGAAAAGTGTCTTTATTTTAAAAAATTGATTAACGAGCACCAAACCAGTGCCTTTCTGAAGTTTTACTAATCTCGCCTTATGTATTTGTAGCGAAACAGAAATGAGACTTACACTGTTAATAATTTATTATGCACTTATCTAAATCCTTTCCTTAAAGCCTCCGGCTTTCTCAGCAATTTGCATTTTCCCAGATTCAGTGTTTAGTACTAAGATATTCATTACATCCAGAATTTTACTTAAACTTAATTCGAGGAGTTGCGGAGACGCACTGGGGCATAATTTTCCTGATAACGTACAGTGACAATAAACGAAATTGCCATCCATGTAACACGAATCCTTCTCGTCCTTTCAAGAAATTCACCAAAAAGTAAAAGGAAAGACGCGCACGAAGCGTAAGGTATCATTAGAAAAGGGATGTTCGCAAAACTAGCCGTGTAATTAAAATAAATCCGAGTTTTCCCTTTAGGAACGCATCTTATAAAAGCCACAAGTTTACATCTTAGGAATTAACAACCGACCTCTGAGACCGCAGTAAGGTTACGCGAAACTTATTAAGTAAGCTTGCATGTAGGAGAAATAATTTAACACAAGTAACTCAAAATTTCATCTCTAAGATCTTCGTAATTCTAATTTAAGAAATATTCAAGTCTGGAAACTTTACTAATATACCGTCAGAGCGAGCGCCTTAATTTCGAGTTAATTTTTTTGTCGAATCTCTTCACAACTCATAGGTAGAGTAGATAATTAGGTACGGCAATAAAAGGCACTCGGTATTATTGCCCCGATGGGAATTTCGGTTTATTATTTTAATACGGACTCGTTTCTTTTGGCATTTAGTTGCAGCGTAACTTTATTATACGCGCAGCAAATGCTGCGGATATAATGTAATTCCGAGATGCACTGTTTATCTGCATTTAAGGGCCATTACGGTTTGAAATAGTTCAATGTATCGATGTTTATTCCGCCATAAAAATAACGTACGACGTCGTTCAATTTAGAATTATCCTTGCATGATTTTAAAAGCCGTCCTTTTGAGTGGTTGTTGTCGGAATCGAGAACTATTTTGTGCTTGCTTGATTATTTGCTACTGTGTTGTTAAACCCGCACTTAGAAAACGGGCTCGAAACGATAAAGTTGTTGGTAGTCACAGACTTGATTCAATATTGTGGGAGTTTCGCACTGAAAATTATCGTCACATTGTCTTGTTATTGACTTACGTCGTACATTTTAACTTTATTTCAAAGTTTGAGATCACAGCGAAAACGTTAACAAACAAAATAATTTGATTTCCTTATTATGACCGATTTTGTGTTGATTTCATGCAGGAGTTTCACTAGAAAAACTGCTTTGGTTTGTAGAAGTTTGAAAGTACCAAATAATTCAACATTTTGTACCTTACTTATTTAATATCAGTTAGTCAGCGCTCTTTGGCTAAAGAACCGTATGTAATGCCCTCCTATTTGTTGTTGAACGTGGGTTGTTTAAAAAGTAAGGTAAACGACGCAGATCAAAGTCGATGCACAGTTTGACCCTACAAACGAGCCCTTGCCGAGTTTCAGCTGAGTGCATTGTGAGGTTATTGTTTGGTCATGTTAAGTAGACGAACGTGCAAGCTTTTTCAAAAATGATGGACAGAAAGGAGATTCGTGCCGTGATACAACTTTATGTTTTGAAGGGAAAACAGCGATTCAAATAAAAAGTAAGCTAGATCGTGTCCTTGACGAGTATTTCCCTTCATTTAAGACCGCACATTTGTCGATTGCTGACTTTAAACGTTGCCGAACGAGTCCCGAAAATGAACCGCGCAGTGAACGCCCAAGTGATGTGACGACTTGGGATATGGTGACTAAGATCCACAAATAGTTTTGAGTGACCAAAAATTGAAGATCAGGGATGTAGCAGACATGGTAGGGATCTGAACCGAACAAGTTCATAATATTTTACATGAACATTTGGACATGCAGAAGCTTTGTATGCGATGGGTGCGTTAGACCAAAAGCGTGTTCGAATGGACATTTCGTCTGCGTGTTTGGACCGTCGATGAAACGTGGTTCCACCACTGCATGCCGGAGTTGAAAAAGCAATCAAAACAATGCACAACTAAGGGAGACCTGCTCCATAGAACCGTCTACCGGCAAGGTCATGACAATCAGTAGAGAGTACTATGCTGGCTTGCTGCAAAATTTGAGCGAAAAAATCAAGAAAACACTTTGCCAAAAAAATCCTTTTCCGTTAGGACAATGCACCTGTTCACACGTCAACGGTTTCCATGAATTGTTGGATCATCCGCCCTACTCAGTGATTCAGCCCCGCCTGACTTCCATCTGTTCTTGAACCTCAAAAGATGGCTCGGAGGACTACGATTTTTCGACAACAATGAAGTGGCTCATGCTGTGAACGGCTATTTTACAGACTAGGAGAGATCATTTTCTAAAAACGGTATAATAGCTTTGTAACATGGTTGAACAAAATTTGTCGAGCTCAATGGAGATTATGTCGAAAAATAAATACAAGTTGGTCAAACTTATTCGTATTTTCTTTTTCATCTACCTTACTTTTCAAGCGACCCGCGTAATTCCTCTGACTGTAAATAGAGTTACTTTAAAACATTCCTAATCACTCATTATGATTTGTACGTTTTCCCTACGTCTTTATTGTTAATTCTCTGATTGATCCCGTGAATGACTTGATCAGCTTTTTATGTCTTTTTTGGCCGTTTACTACATATGCCAAATTTTACTTTTGTCGTCCCGCTAAAAAATATAAATATTGAAATATTTTACACAACTCTATTTGTGGATATGCATTAATTGGAGCGTATCTATTGCTTGATGAACTATTTCTCTCCATTGAGAGCGGTCATGTGTATTATGGGTAATTTGTTATAGGGGTTTTCCGATAATATTTTTAACCTGGTCCGGCCTCGTAACCTATAACCATCCATTCGTCCTTCCACAACTAGTTTTTCAATATTATTACTATATCTTTTTGAGATGTTGCCAAAATATTTTAATATGCGTTGGTATAGTATTGGGGAAAATCGCTGAGCTATGTATTCATTTAATATTGAGATGTTTCTTTTTCTTATCCTCCAAAATATTTCCAGCAGTCGTCGCCAACATGAATCTCTTCTTCTTCTTCTTCTTCTTCTTCATCTAATTAGTTTTTGCCATTAAAGTCTTCTCGCAGTATTATTAGCGTACCTCTTGGTCTTCTCCCTTCTGTTCCCAGGTGTAGCACTTTTCTAATGATTTCATTTTTCATCCTAACTAGATGCCCATAGGTACCACTTCATCTCTTACGCTCTTGTTTCGTATTCTGTCTCTCCTTTTTCTTAAATATTTAATTTATGCCATGGTAATTTTGGGCGTACGTTTATTAACTACTGATTCAGACCGATATGTCATGATCGGTGTGTATACGGTCTTATACAGGCGTAGTTTAGTGTTGTTACTCACTTCCGTTTTTCCTATTAGTGTGTGTTTTGTTTGATGTTATCAAATTATTTTTCTACAACCACCATGGAAAGTGGGATTTTCAGACTTCGTCTCCATAGATACGAGTATTGAAAATGAGTGTTTGCCGAACAAGTGAAAATTAGCGTGCGGAAAGTAAACTTTCCACACTCAAATTTTGATTTGCGTGCGGAAAGTAAACTTTCCACACGCTAATTTGTTTACTTTCCGCACGCAAATCAAAATGTCATAAATGACATTTGATGAATGTCAGATTTGATTTTGCAGAAATATTTAAATTTTTTGTGGTTGTAGAAAAAATAGTGTGTAATACATGTGTTGAAAGCTTGTATTTGCCACACTCATGTGACTGCAGCACTCACTAGCGTTCGTGCTGCAAACTTCACATTCGTGTGGCAAACGCAAGCTTTCAACACTTGTATTACAAATTACTATTTTGATACAGTAAAACGTTTAACTGTTTTTTTATATAGCTGGATAGACCAATGCTTGATAATATGTAATACCAAATTATTTTTGATATTACAAGATGTTAATTATTTTTATGACTTGAAGTATGTTTTTATTTATATACAACCGTATCTAAGTAAAATAGTTAAGTACATTGTTTTTAATGGATTACAATGGTCAGTAGATTTTAAATATAATATAATATAAAATAACATGCCTTGGTTAGTTGAGTGGAAGGCTGAAGGCTAGCATACACTCAACAGTGTGTTGTTTATATTTTACTTCCTTTCTATGCCATATTTTGTATTTCCCAATTTATCTTTCCATCTCTTGTTGTGATGGTTTCTAAGTATTCGTACATGTTTTCCACTTTTGGCTATTCTTATTTCTATATGCCTCTCTCTTTCTTTGTTTTTATTTATTGGTAACATCTTGTTCTTCTTTACATATATCTTCCTTCTGTTCTCCTCCAGGTAGGTTTGCCAGATCTTAATTTTCCTTTGTAGTTTTGTTTTGGTTCTAGACGTAAGTGCGATGTCATCTAATATACGAGGGGTGTTGTTTAAGTAAGTACCGTTTTGATATTTAATAAAAACAAGGGCAATTGTTTTAACAATTTTATTTTTACATAAAAGCCTGGACCTTAATCTACTTTTCAACATAATTTCCGCCTCTATTAAGATACTTATCGTATCGTGTGATCTGCTTCTGCATTCCATCTTCATAGAAATCAGCCGCCTGATTTGATAACCATTGCTGCACGGCCGTTTTGACGTCATCATCGTCGTTGTAGCGCTGACCCATAAGGTGCTTTTTTAAATGCAGGAACAAGTGGTAGTCACTGGGCGCTAGGTCAGGACTATATGGGTGGTGATCAAGTTGTTCCCAGCCAAATGATGCGATGAGATCTTGTGTTCGATGAGCCACGTGTGGCCGAGCATTGTCGTCCAGCATTACGATTCCCCTACTGAGCATGCCACGCCTTTTGTTTTGGATTGCGCGGCGCAGGTTATTCAAGGTCTTACAATATGTCGCACCCCGAGGCAAAAAATCTACATGCAACACCCCCTGTCTATCCCAAAACACAGTGCATATGATTTTACAGACTGAAATTGTTTGCTTGAACTTCACTTTCGTGGGAGATGTATTATATCGTAGGTCGGGTCTTTCTTTTACATTTTTTAATTATTTGATCTATAAAGATTATAAACAGGACGGCGCTCATGTTTCTCCTTGTTTCATGCCCTTTTCCATATTGAATATTTCAGATGTTTGTCCATTCAATCGGACAGTTCCGTGTACTTTTCTATATTGCTTTTGTTTTGATTCTCGTACTTTGGTATTTCTTGTTTACTTTAAGTACTTGTAGTGCATTCCATATTTCTTCCTTAGGAACTGCATCGTATGCGGCTTTTTCCCTTTTGTACCTAGTACTTTTCCTATTAATGTCTGTCTATTAGGACAGAACGCCTTGTTCTTCTTCCAATTTTTCTTCTGTTTCACTTATTATTCTTTTTAGGATTACGGATGATATACATATAGCTCGATAGTCGTTGGATTTGACCGTTTCCCCTTTTTTATGAATCCGTATTGTTATATTTCCCTCCTCCATGCTTGTTGGCGTATTTCTCATAACCACTCTACCAACTTTCTTTCATCTTTTTTATAAGTTCAGGAGCAAATTCTCTTCTCATCCTGCTTTTTTATTTTGCATGTTTTTTATAGCTTTTTCGACTTCTCTATAGTTATTTTCTCCGGTTCATTTTCTTTTTCTTGTTCTTGTGGGGATGCTTCATTGGTTTCAATACTCTGTTGCTCTTCTGTTATCCCTAGTTTTCGAACTTTTCGGCATAATACTTTTTCTATGCTTGTAATAATGGTTACCTTGAGTTTATTGTTACTATTTTTATTGGCTTCTTCTGGGCGCCGTTTAGTTTCTTAAGTGTATTTCAATTTTTTGTATGGTTTCCGGTAAAACTTTCTTCATTCTCTTCTTCGAAATTCTTCCTATTGTTTTACAGCTTGCTTTGCCTCATTCTGTTTCTAATGGTGTACATTCCTATCTTGCTCTGTTTTCGATTACTTGTATCAAGCCCATGTAAGTATCTGCCCACCAGCTTATTTTCTTGTAATTGTACTTTATTATTTTCATTCTGCATACTTCTTTTGCCGTTTCTAGTATGGTTTTGTTCAGTTTTTCCCACCCTAGGTTTACAACCCACTCTTGTCTATTTTAGTATTTTGAATCGTTATAAATTGTATACAAATAGACTTGGCACTCTATCAACAATACAGCTGCTAAAAATTATCGAAGCACTTTCGGTAGGTTGTAAGAAAATAAACATAAAAACAACAAACTTTAAATGGTCATCAAAAGTATTAGAGAAACATTTTAAACATGGGACCGATGCCATTAAAAAATGCCAGCGATTCTTAAATTTAAAAAAATTCTATAAAACTTGGTTTCTTTTGGGTTAGCCTATATGGCTCTGAAATTTATTTAAAAAAAATATTTTTAGCGACCGTGACATGTGACCACTAATTTTAGTTTTTCGAAAAATATGGGTTCTAGTATTGGCGCCCCTGAGCCGCGGGCAAATTATTAAGTTAAAAATCATTTTATCGGCGAGGTTCGTAATGTTTGTTGCTTATTTATTGTGATTTCGTGACGTTATAGGATTTTTCCAAACAAATCAGTTAGGAAGTTATCATCACTTTTTATGTAAATTCTATCTCGTAATTAATACAATTATTATTAAAATCTGTTTAAATAGCAATTTTAGTTCAAATGGTAATGACGTTTGTGAGTCTTTACCATTTTACGGTATTGCCAAACGTGTGAGATGTGTTGCCTATATGTCGGTAAGAAATTAGGTCACGCGGATTGAATTTCTATTTGCTCTCACTGTATAAGTCTGCTGAAAATTAGACAAGTAGCTTTTCTCAGGTTTGAGAGAAAATCCCAGAGAAAACTTATGGAGATTGAACCAATATGTACTAGAAAGGGATTTGAAGCACCATCAACTAAGAAAATTAAAAAAAAATATGGTGGGGCAGATTTGAGATTCAAGCATTTTAAAAACGGCTCAGTATTTTGATTGTTGAAATTTTAGCACTTTTTAGGTGACTGTAATTAATGGACCTAGGGCTGTAATTTGATGTTAAGTTTATGTCAAAGCTGGACGGGCATTTGAAACAAATTGTTGGAATACTCAAAAAGTATACGGCACAATTTTGAATTTCAAAACATGGTTTGTTTTAGGCCCTTTATCGGTTGCCAAAACATTTTTTCCGGAAAAAGATACACCACTTTGGTTCCGATTTTTTCCTGAAACTTATTTTGTGGAATTTTTATTACATAGCAAGTATGGAAAATATAAACTGAAAGTTTCTCTGAAATTTATCGTGCAATTGCATATTAAATATACGAGCGCTACTTCAAAGCGCCCAAGCTTTGATGAAACAACTCTCTCCTTTTTTACCTCAAATTTAAAATAGGTTTATTACTGCAGTTAATAACTGAAATTAAAGCTTGTACGAACATTGAAGTCGCCTACATACGTATTTTTTCTCTAAACTTGTGCCGCCCGTAAAATTACCTGAATTTTTCTCTCTTGACAGTTACACCGAATACTGTTAAGCATAACTGTCTGTGTGTATAGCTTCGTACATTTTGTCGAAACAAAAACAATTTAATCAAGCGTCAGCAGAACGATGCAATCTTCTCTTATCCTGGGGGTGTAGCGAAAACACACGACAACCGAGCAAAATTGCCAGTTTCTGAAAGCCCTAGGTATGAGTTTTAAATAGAATAGAACAATAACGCGGAGCTTTCAGATCCCAGCCATAAAAGCTAACCTGAATTCGCTTAAAGTACCATTGCATCTATCGCGTATATCAATTTGTGTATTCTTTTTAAAATACGGTTATGGATACTAACCGAACGTATTTCCTTTGTTGATGTTAGTGGCCTTTGCGTACACGCCATTCCTCTAAATAAAAGCTAGCTAGCTAGACTCGGGTCTAAGTAAGGAAAACATAAAATGTAGTCACTTGTAAACTAAATCCCGACGGCAGTCGTTCTAATTTTCCGCCTGTAAACTAGGGAGGAAATAAGATGAGAGAAGTCGTAAGCCAAAGGCGAGTTATGCAAGACCATACATTAAGACAAATCCATTTAGCGTGTCCGTAATAAAAGAGGATACTATCAACAAGACAGTTTTATAGAGGCTGACCAACGTAAACCGCATTAGGAGGATGCACTATCCGGAGATACACACGCAGATGTCGCCGTATATCGCCACCAACACATCGCCTTTTACTCGGGATTTGTGATGATGGAACCGGGGAAATAAAATTAAATAAAAGTATAAGAAAACTCGAACGACTTAAACGTTCCGCCTAAATAGGATAGACTTTGGCGAACTCTCCGAAATTCGCCGATTTATGCTTCTGTTTCCGATTTTGGGCAACGGTTACGGCACGATTTATCTCTGAAAATGAATAGAAGAAAAACTTTTTATACCGAAAATAAAATGCGAGGTCAGAATCTTTCTGAATAAAATCGCGACAATCCTGTAACTTTTTAATAGAAATCGGATATGCTGAGATACTAAAAGGATCGAGAATGGATTCGTTCGCTTGGAAAAACACCGTAAATATATACATTTTTTTGACTTTATTCCTGAAACTAAATGGTCATCCATTTTAAAAGGCCCTACAAACATATACTGGATGTAGCAGGATTATGATGTATCTTTTTTTGGAGGTAGCATTAATTACTGCATTAAATGCATCGCTCCTTTAATTGTGATGTTTACAGCACATCACTTGTGCACATTTAGTTGACAGTCTTTCGTTTGAATGATAAAAGAGGAACCATGACTGACTGCCTTTTAAGTATTTAATCAAACATCGGTAACACGTAGCTTTTTTTGGAATTCTATTTATGGTAATTTATTTGTGGCAAGTATGTATCAGAGAAAAGAAGGAATGTTACTCTAATAACCTAAACCATTGTGTATTGCCCAAAATGTCCTCCACATTTTGAAATTATAAGTTACTTACATAATATCATGAACACTACCACGGTAACAAGCGAGATCGTTAACAAATGTTCACCTTTTGCCATCGTTACTTGATGTTTCTGGCATTATTAAAGCCAAGGGCTGAGAAGTTAATTTAGAGTACAATAACAAATCGTAGTACATATACCGGGTGTGGCCTGACATGTGAGACATAGGAGAAATGCATGTGAAATTGAACATATGTGAATATTATCTTCGTGGCTAACTGTTGCTTACGTTGTAGCTATTCATCGAAAAGTACTTTTTTTTTCAGTCGATTATAGTACAAAATTTATCTGAAATGAAGGAGAAATCGTATTTTTTCCTGATTATTAGACCGATATTAATTCTACAAAAATTTGATCAACTAGACTTGTTCTGATTAGCTGCAGCATCACTATGGAAATTTCAGAATTTAGTACGAACAAATGATGCGTAGCAGGCTTTAAGCAAGATGTCATAAGGTGCTTGTGTGACTTTTTATTTAAAATATTTATCTGCTTTATTTTACGTTGAGGAGCTAAATTTTCCTAATTAGTTAAGAATCAATTGCTTAATAGCATATTCATCCAAACAAGAACGTACAAAAGCTAAACGGTTTAGCTGCAGAGACAAAATTAAGCAATTATTAAAATCGCATGTATTTCTCCTATGTCTCACATGCCAGGCCACACCCGGTATAATAATATACAAGGTGTTCAGCTGAATATAAAAAAGACAAAAGCATTATACAAATGTTTACATAAATGGTTCAGTAGTCATAAAACATGTTTCAAAAACTATTTTAAGTACTCAAAATTTTGTGAAAAATTATGTTTATTCTTTTTTCTTCCTCTTTTGCACTTTTATGCTTGTTGTTGTAGTTGTTGTTGTTTTTTCTTCTCCTCTTCTTCGTTTTCCTTTTTTTCTTCTTCTTCGCCGTCTTGTTCTCCTTTTTCATATGATTTCGGCCTTCGTCTCCCTCCTCCGGTTTCTTCAGAAAGCACAAAAGGTTTGATCTTTTTTCTGATAGGATATTTCGAAATTTTGAAAAATCTTTATTGTTTTGTTTTTCCCAACCATTTGGAAGTTATCCAACTTAAAGGCATTGGCAACTTAAAAATTGACATTTTTGTAATTGATTTGCACATGCGCATAGAAAATAGCGTCGCAAACCGCATGTTTCTAAGCTGCGGCGTTTAGAAGATACACAGCATTAAAGTTGAAGCTGTGACGTCATCTCCGACACCGAGATATGAGACGCGCGTTGTATTATGTGGTAGGTAGTCGTACTTCGTTATAATATACCTAATAGTTATCTCATAGAACAGTTTAAAGCAAGATTTTTTTAAATATGGCTGGTGTATCACCGTATATGTATGAACCTGTTAGGCCAACAAATGAAGAAGATAACAATAATTATAGTGCTGAACGAGATGGGAGATCAAATGTCGAGATAATAACATGGTGCAAATGCACATTTTGTACACGGATGCCTAACGACAGTGAGTGTTATTGCTGTAGGGAGTCGCATGCCTTCGATGTATTACGAGGAAATGACGACTGTATTACATGCCACGAATCATTTAATTTTTTAATTTTAAACATTGATTCTTTAAAAACTGCCAAATATCACATGTGCTTAAAAGTGGATACAGTGAAAAGAAGAATGTTGAGCGAAGAAAGTAATCGTGTTTGGAGGCACGTCGCATATACTCAGTTTATTTACTGGGTGAATGCATGGGTTCCATTAGGAAAAAATGAAAGACGAGTTGTTCCAGCATGTGTCGTAGCAAAAATCCGAGATGCATACTCAGAAGTCGACAATCTTTATCAAGGATTTTTACCTGCTGAGGGGAAAACTGTTGAATATTTTGATTAAAAATTATTACCTACTTATCTGTAATTAAGAAGTTTTGTTTTTATTGAAAAATAAATTATTTCCAAATTTTCTAATGCAATTTTATTCTGTAAAAATGAAATGGGCTTTTCTAAAAGTTATGGTATGTATTTACATTTAAACACATTTTTAACATAGTAAAAGCATACATCTAATGCAAATTAATGATAAAACAATTATTGTTTTGTAATTTTATTTATTTATGCCAATAATTAAAAAATATATAGAAGAAATACACAATGTACCTTATTTGAGCATGATTATTTAGTTCCTATTACATCGCACGTAATTAAAACACACTAAATAAATAAAAATATGATGAATTCAATTGCTAGTTTACTGTGAAGATGATGCTTGATGCTGCATTCGTGAAAAATGCAGTTTTCGTGTTTCATCCAAGGGTGGCCTAGGCAACGTTGCAATATTTTGAGGAATTTCCTGGCATGTATCCTGAATAACTGATATATTTAATTCTCCCATTACGATTAAACTAGCTTTATTTACTAAACTACATCGCCAAGAATTGTTAGAAGCTGTGCGCACTGAAACGTAAATCCATTTTCTTGATGATTTAGAAAAACGTTGACCGTTTCTTCGAGATTCTCCATTTTCGTCGTTATAACGCACACTGTTATTGTGGTCCAGAATGGCTAACATACTTCTGACTTTCATACCTTCGTAAGTATAGTGAATTCTTTTTGGTGTATATTTTAGCTTCAAATTATGGTAAGATTCTAAACCCCCCGTGTGACAGTAGTGATTTGTTTGTTTTAAATCGTTTATAAAAGTTTTGTTACACAAAATTTCTGACAGGCGGTAAAAATCAGGAGAATTTTTGTTTATCCAGAATGTATTATTTAATTTTTGAGGAGGAAGTGGGGCATGGGCACATTTAAATACATGTTTATAATTATTACTGTCAACCTGCCACTCATGGATGTTCGCAATGTGATTTAAAACTGATTTAAATTTTTCTTCTAAAATCTCTTTATTGGCGTTGCAGGTTTGGGCTGCCCACCATAAATGATTTATAATACTAGACTTCCACGCAGCGATGCTCTTAGATTTTTTTTCTTCGGCTTTCAATTTTTTTGCAAGATTTTTAGCCATGTGCCACACGTCAAACTGATGATCAATATTACCAAATTTCGTTCTAAGCAACAATCGAATCCCACGATGCCTATCTGACAGAAACAAACTAATTTTTAATTTTTCTTCGACAAGACGATTTAATAGTTACTTTTTTGCAGGCAGCTTTTTCTAATTCACCTTGTACTTGCCCCTTTTGTACTAGTTCAAAATCTATTATTTCGTTCGTGCGTAAATTCATAATGGAATACGTCGCATACTTTGCAGAATATCCTGGTGAATCAAACTGGGCATCGCCACATATCCAAGTGTTTTCATTATTGGAAGACTTGAGACGTTCAAACATCAATAATTTTTCTTCATGATACGTATGTTTAATGGCAGGTGCGATATACTTATTAACAATATTATAGTAAGCTGTATGAGATAGAAATTTCATTCCAAAAGTGTTCGCAAAAGTTTCAAAAGAAGCGAAACTTATTCCACTACAGTAAATTGCAGCTGCCAGTTTGACATTACCTACTGACTGCTTGGCGTATAATTGCTGCGACCTCCAGGTATTTTTATGAGCATTGCTACATTTCGTTTTAATAATTAATGTTGCACCTTCGTTAGTGGTTGAAACAAAAATATTTAACCCACCACAGGTTTGACAACGCTGAAATAGGGGAAAAAGTAGGTCGTATTGAATTAGATACTGATCGCTGGTGCTTTCAGAATTTGTATTACACTGAATATCTTCACAGTCACTCTCATAATCAGTAGAATCGGATAGGTCTGCTTCAGAAATAGAAAATGATGTATCAACCCCCTCATTTTCTACATTAAAAAGTATTTTTTCAGATCTTCTAAATACCTCTTTGCCTAACTCGCACTGAACACTAGCATCTATTTTTTTGCTGCATATTTTGGGTACATTACACTTTTCAATGTCATTTTCTTTTAACGCATTTTCATATGTCTCCGTACCTAAGTTGCACTGTATTTCTGTATCACAACAGTTTAGAATATACTCGCCAACAGTAACGATGTCATTATTTAGTTCCATATTATCATTCGCCTTACAACTGTTTTCAATTTCATCTATAATTTGGCGCCTTTCATCCCTCTCTTTCAGTTTTAAATAAGTAGACGGATGTCGTGATTTTATTTCTTGGTTATTTCCACGTAATTTTAAAGAAGGGACAGCACCTTTTTTCAATATTAAAGGGTTTCGGGAATTCGGCAATAATCGTTTCTTCAAGAGAGAAGATTGTTCATAGTCGTTTTCTAGAAAATGTTCACCACAAACCAATGAATGACGAGTTGGAATAAATTTTTGACGATTAACTTTCGTTACCCACGCTTTGTACATCGCAGCGCGTTTCTTTTTATCGGGAAACTTGTGGAACTGCAGCCCCTTATTACGATTTGTGCTGTTTGTACAGCCATACACACAACATATACCCATAATAAATTATAATTTCATAAACTGTAACGCACTTTTAATACAAAACGAAACAAATTTACTCCACTGCACAATGCAACAGCAAGGGTAGGCTGTTTCGCTTACAGAATATATGCGTCGGTATTACACTCGGTACTCCGTGTCGGATCTGACGTCACTGGGCAAATTTTAGACCGCCTGTATCGTAGCAAGCGGTTGTCGTAAAAATATGCGACAAAAGCAGTTTTTATTCTAATTTTTTAATCATTATTATTATTAAAAAATACCAATACGTGAAATAACTTGCCAATGCCTTTAAGGCAATTTCGAATTACTTAGGTTTACCAGGATGATTTAGTGATATTGAAAAGCGTGAAAAATTCAGGTACGAATGGAGAGTTGTACTGCTGTAGATATTAAAAGAAATACATTGTACCGGTTCTACTTAGGAGCATTATTACTATAGTAAGTCTTAAATGGCGGCTGAACGAGTCCTTGTTTCCTCGCCCTATGCAACCCCGGACCCAGTTACAACAAGATATCTTCTTCTTAGAGTGGCATGCCCTTTACAGAGCGTTGCCGATCCTCCTCCATATGCCTGTGGTGTGCATGTTAAGTAGCCTACAGACATAGGGGACCTACAGCTTTACGTAGGCTCCGAACCACGGAAGTGCTTGCACTTCTACTCCAGAGAGGACTTACTAGGCAGAATACACCTCGGTGGCTTGCCATTGCCTTCCGAAGGAAGCGGCCGGGTGTTTTCGGTGTATATGTGGCCCTGGGAATCGAACCCGGGCCATCTCAGTGGTCAGACGCACGCTGAACCAACTGAGCCACGACCGCCTTCACAACAAGATATAACGCATGGCAAATTTCACGAGTCAGAGCGGGACACGGATATGCGTTATATCTTGTTGTAACCAAATCCGAAACTGCAAAGGGCGAGGAAACAAAACCCCGTCCAACCGCCATTTAAAACTTACTTAGACTATACAACAGTTCCACCTAAGCTGTAGAAAATTTCGAATCTATAAAAGTGGTATACGACCTATACTGATGTACGGCATAGAAGCTAGAGCAGATACTTCCAAAACAATACAAATACTAGAAATAACTGAATCGAAGACTCTTCGAAAAATAACTGGCAACACAAGACTTGACCGAATAAGAAACGAGTTAATAAGAGAGGAGCGCCAGATCCAGAAGATCGGGGACTTGGTAACAAGGAGGCGAAGAAAATGGAATGACTACCGGAATGTCAGATGATCGTCTAGCGAAGAGAGCCAGGTACACGTCTCCAAGAGGTAGACGAAGTATAGGGGAGCCACGTAAAATATGGGGCAACTCTTAAACCGGTAGAAACAGGCCGATGGCTTAATAAGACGAACAAAAGAAATAGATATTCACATTAATTAGCTTTTATGCGCCAATGGTTGAATAATTGGTATTTAAAATAACTTCCCTAAGGAAGGAAGGATATTTTACGTACCATAATTAGCCAAAATTCAGATATTTTACAACAGGCGAACCAACGTACTGGCCATCTGACTTTGATAAAATACCTGCCCTGTTAGACTTTTTCGTGTTCAACGGTATAAAAACAAATTATTCAAGTAGAATCTAATCATGATTTATCGTCGGATCATATTCCAGTTATTGTGACTCTAAACTTATAATGTTATAAGTACTTCAACCATTCCAAGGCTTTTTTCAAAAGAAATTAATTGGGATAGCTTTTATTATTTAGGTATTAGGAATTAGGTAATACAACGCAATCTACCACATTAATATAAGAAGCAGCTTGGTGTTCAACGCTCATTCTAACAAAAACGAAAAGAGAACAACCAATATCCTTCTCCATATACGGGAATTGGTAATTGAAAAGCGCAGAGCATGAAATATATAACAGAAATTAAGAAACAACGCCAACATACTTATCTACAACAGATTAAGACGGAAACTACATAACATCTTAGCAAATACAAGAAACATGACATTCGAATTACGTTAACTCTCTCACGAAAGATGACCACACATTCTGGAAACACACAAAAAGTTCAGAAGACCGCAGCTATCAGTACCGCCTGTAAGAAAAACGGATAGAAGCTGGGCAAAGATCGACACATAGAAAGAGCCACCATTTTTGTCGAATAGCGTACCTTTCGAATACAACGTAAACAACAATCATAAAGAAATCGAAAGTTTCCAAGAACCACCATGTCAGATGTCGTTATCCATTCCCTCGGCTACTTTTTTGTATTTTTCTTCGCGTTTTTTTGTTTTTTCCGTCTTCCTTTTTGATTTTTCATCTTCATCCTCCTGTTTCTTCAGAAAGCACAAGTAAGTTTGATCTCTTTTTTTTTAGTCTCGGTCATTTCTTCTTCTTTCGGCGGTGTGAAGTAGCAGTACTTATGGGATGCCTTTATATAGACTAGAAACTAGCCGGAAGGCCATGATCTTGTCCATAGGCGCTTCGAATAGCATCGGGCTCTAGGAGATCGGCATCAAATAGGCGTTGCCTCAGTAGAAGTAGTTTAGAGCATCACAAAAGGAGATGAAGAGAGGTTCCTTCTGCTTTGTTTCAGAATCTGCAATTTGGATCTTCGGAAGGGCCCATCAGATTCAGATCTTTTAAAGAGGCCTATGATTATTCGGAGGTGCTTCCTGCTAAACTTGAGCTGTTGAAAGAGCTTTAGAGGGTCTGTGGATGAGTTGATTCGCTTGCAGATGAACAGGCATCTTAGCACCCTCTGCTTCTGATGAGTCCGGTTGCTGCCTTAATAAGAGAAATACACGACGTTCACATTAACTACCTCATCATTCACCTTTGGTTTTACGCGCAAAGGACCGAATCCTTAAGAATTGAATGTTTAAAATATATTGTACTGAACCCCGTACACTACTATAACTTACGTTGGATACGTCAATATTCAAAAATAATTTACTTTGATCTTTAATTTTGTTTGCTTACAGAGATCCTACCCCAAAGGGGGGTAGGTTCGTTGTTTGTTCAATTTATTTTAATTAACCAAAATAAAACTTTACTCAAACTTTATAAAGCAGATTTCCTTTATTATCTTGTTTTTCCTATCAGCCCCACTTAAAATTATCTTAAAATTATTTTTATACGAGCCCAACGTCAATGAAATTCGTACACCTGTATTTTTCGTTACCCCTATACCTTTAGAATGCTAAAAAGCGACTCTTTACAACGATATTCTGAAAAATTTATATTTAGAGTAGAAGTTTGATTTCTTCTTTAA
This sequence comes from Melanotus villosus, assembly GCA_963082815.1. Lineage (NCBI taxonomy): Eukaryota > Metazoa > Arthropoda > Insecta > Coleoptera > Elateridae > Melanotus > Melanotus villosus. The sequence continues at coordinate 10,601,237 of OY720420.1, forward strand.
AAATAGGTGTACTCGTTTTGCCGAATTTTAATAACTGATAGCAATGAAATTAAAATAAAACCTAGACATACAGTTCAATGAAATTCGTACACCAGTTTTATGAGTTCACTGAAATTCGTACACTTAGGGATCTTATTTCGTATTGATCTAATTGCCATGTTTTTAATCATTATCATGTTTGTTTACAACATATATGTACAAGTCCGAAGTCAATGAAATGCATACACCTGAAATTTTTTACCTTAAACATGAGTAATTTGTTAATAAAGAGCTATGCAAACAAATTTAAAGAAACGGGTTTTCAGCATAAGAACTGAATTTATTGACTTTTAATTACATGAAACTAAACATACTTTTTGAGGCTTTTATTAAAAATTTTGTGGCCAAACAGAATACCAAATGTTTAATTATTGAGCGCAAGAAATTAGACCAAGGAAATTCAGATGGTTGGGGCATGCTCTGAGGAAAGCCAGGGATGCTCCAAGCTGTTTCGTTGGAATGGAACCCACAAGGTGGAAGAGCCAGAGGACACCCCCGCATTACATGGAAAAGGGCAGTAAAAGAAGAATATGGAAAAACCATCAGACAGTTATGTGCAACTGCCCAAGACAAGGAAGAGTGGAAACAGTTTGTAGTAAAATGTTATATGTAGATATGTAAATAACCACACAGTAAAGTACAATATTAATCTTTACAAATAACCCTATGTCCCCAAAGCGGAATAATGGGATTTAATGGTAATAATAATAAACATACTTAGATGCTGCATAGTTAGGAAAACCCCATTATTTGCAATATCTATGTATGTACATTGAGTGGCATCGCCTTTATTTGCAATTACTGCTCTTAGACGCTTGTTTACGCTTCCTATTTGTTCTTGGCACTGCTGTGCAATGATAGAATTTCAAAATTTTGGTTATATTTTCTTTAAGAAGAGTTTTCGTACTAAGACGACCTTTACGTAGAATCCTTTTGATAATTCCCGAAAGGTTTTCAGTGGGGTTCAAATCGGGACTAGATGACGGCCAGGTACAAAACATTGATGCTGTGATTTTGTAGCCACTGCTACTTACCCCATCTTGTTGAAAAATAATGTCTTCATCAGTACATAGCTTTTTCATGGACGGTAGAACATGATTCTTAAGAATACTTTGATATTTTTCGGCATTAACAACACCGTCTAGAAAGTGAAGGTTTCCTACAACATTAGCACTCATGTAGCCCCATACCATTATTCTATCAGCGAATTTAACTGTTCACAGGGTGAAAGACTTCAAATTTATTGTGAATAACTCTACCGCGGTAAATACGTAGCAACTGGATGAATACTAGACCAAATTCGTAAGTGTACGAATTTGACTGAACTCAAAACATAGGTGTACGAATTTCATTGAACCGTATGTCTAAATTTAATTTAAATTTTATGGGTACCAGTTATCAAAATTCAGCAAAATAAGAATACCTATTTTTAAGATAAGAAATCGAAATTCTACGGTAAATATAAATTTTTTTAAATATCCTTGTAAAAAGCCGATTTTTAGCATTTTATAGGCATAGGTTTAGCGAAAAATACAGGTGTACGAATTTCATTGACGTTGGGCTCGTACACTCACTATCTACTTTTAACTTCATCTTCTTTTCAAAAAAATTTCTTTATCCCCAAAAACCAAAAATCTAATCTGCCTCTGCTTGACTCGCTCCTGTTTGAAGTTGCCCCCGCTCGAATTCCCTTATTCGAACTGCTTTTTCTTGAATTGCTTTTTCTCGAACTGCTTCTGCTTGAACTGCTTTTAATTGAACTGCTTCTGCTTGAAGTTCAGTCTTCACTTGATTTTTCTTCAAATTCACTTTCTTTTTATTTAATACTGGTCCTTTATCTTGTTAATTCTATTTATTCAATATTTATTCTTTTTGGGACGAGCAACTTAATTTTGTTGTTACCCCTTCGAATGCAAAATATCAACTGCATTATAAAATTGTTTTTTCTCACTACCACCTTGGTAAATTGACATTACATTGTCAAAAAATCGACAATAATGGAAAGTAAAACATTTAGTTGAACAAAAACAGACTGTATCCAAGGACAAAAAAGACGATTTACCGCGCCAGGTCACTTTCCGCATATGGTACCCCTGTCTCTACACCATAACGGATATAAAAAAAAATAAATAGTTATAGTGGAGGATACGTGTTTATTTATTAATGTTAATACTAATTTGACAATTGGAACAACGTTGAATGTTAAATGAAGGTGTATTTACAAAATGTTTGATTTCATTCTTTTCATTACTGAAAACAGAAATTGTGTTTATTTGTTTGTTTGTACCATAGAAACAGCGCCGTTAAACTGTCACAAATATAAACGTCATAATTTTTGTTAAATATTAGTACTGTTAATGAATGTTGTTTTGTGGTAGTGAGAAAAACGTAATGCGCAACGCGTAGGTAAGTTTCTTTTTATCCTCGGTGGCTTTATGGACCTCAGCTGCGCTTCGGTCCACAAATTACCACCTCGGATAAAAAAGTTCACTTACCATAATTTGGAGCGCAAATAACTATTTCTGTATCTTGGATTTTTAACTCACATTTGTTTTTCACTATCACGACTATTTACAAGGTTTCTAAAGAAACTTATTTTACGTTTCTAAGACTATTAATGTAGCTAATTATTTACTAACAATGATCACTATAATAACTTAAATTTAATCTAGCTATCTTAAAATTATATTACATTTTTTTATAATTTAAAAAAAATCTGCATTGCCAATCTTTGCAAAATAATGCTTTCGTTAATTTACTCAAAAATAACATAACCTTTAATTATAGGCATCAAAATTAAATATCACTTCAATATTTTATCTTTTTTGAAACTGAATAGCTGGCTAGCTTTTCTTTAATTAGACTCACGGCGTCGTTTGTTTGGATCAGTAGTCACCTATTTTACCTAACAGGATTCGTGTTTGGGTCATTTGGCATTAAATCAGGCTACGACTAGGATTCGAATCTGAGTTCTTTTGATGACATAACGGGCTTTCAGAAGACCGAAATCAAAATGAAATCTGTATAAACAAAGAAAGTAAAACTGATTACTTGTCGTTCGTTTGGGCCTATACCTTTTCTTCCTCTTCCCAAAATTGATTTTTCATCCTTTTGTAATATCCCTATAATTGCGAATATGAATCGATCAATGGTGTCTGATTGTTTTAATTTGTGTAACATCAAAGTGTGATAACGCGAACGAATTTCGAATAACGTATATTTTTAAAGATTTATGATATACCGAGCAAATTAGTTTCTGTTCTTTGAGCTTGGTTCTTGTTTTAATTTTCTCGTTATTAATTTACATTAAAACCGGAACTGCATTAATTAAAACATAAATTGATGTTAGGAAGGATATTAAAATAAATGAGAACGAGTTAACCGAGTTTAATATTTTTAAGTCGAATGAACACATTCAGAGCGGATGATTCGGAATTTAACTAATAGAGGAAGAGTGGATGGTTTCGTTTCCATGGTGCAAGCAAGCAAGTTCAGAAAGCGTCGAGCTATTATTTACTAGCACAATAGTAACGCGCTAGGAAGGCGTTAATTTATAAGTTAATCAGAGTGCTCCGGCACTTCAATAATTTCCATTATCCTAAAAAGTTATGAGCCGCAATGCGCAAAATTAAATTAAAAGTTGAATTAATAAAATGAGCCGGGAATACTAAAGACACCGAATTATAACGCTTCCCTCGCTACTTGTTGTGAATTCAGACGACAGGGAGGAACATCCATCATTTTGGAAGCGCATTAAACAATGCGCGATGGTTTTTACAAATCTTCCAAACGAGGCGTAATTAATAGCGCTCCTCGTAGAGTAGAGGAACGAACGAACCATTTTTGCACTCGGGAAAACTAATATCGCGATAAATGAAGGCCACCGCATTCGGTGTGCAACAAGAAATTGAAGTTAGCTTGCGGCAAGAATCAATGTGTATAGAAAGCACATTGCGCTGCTTACGATGCCAGGACACGAACCAAAGAAAATGTCTTCATTTCGATTCCGCCCACCTAGTCTGACTCTTTGTCACAACTTTTCATTCCTAGCGCAATACGGACGTCCCCCCCTGCTCCCCCCCCCCGTGTGCGTTCCCCATCGAGACGTAATACAGAAAGAAACTTATACACACAACTCATATAAAAAGCGACAGCGATAGCGGACAGCTTGATACAGTAGCCCACTTTTTAATATCCCCCTTACTTATTGCCTTTTATCCGTGACAAGAATACCAATGGGCAATCGAACAAACAGAAAGATCAAACAGAAGAGGAGAGCTTTAATATTCTTCCCGCTTATACGTCCGATATATCATAGAAATGGCAGACTGAACGGGACCGAGGGAAAATAAAAACTCAGGATTAAATCGTTTAAAAGTTACTGCATTGCCTTGGGGGACTTACTCAGCAACCTCAGAGAAAAAAATACTGTTTTCCCTCTATTTTATCTATTTACTTCAATCTGTTCGGTAATCCACTTAACATGGGATGAGAAAAATGAGCCCTTTTTCGGAGCTAAAATTCCTTCTGGCTGTTTATATATAAACTTCTTGTTTGGTTATGAGAGTTTTTTTATGCTCAGATATCCCCGTCGTAAATTATTCAAACCAATCAGTCTTAGACGTTTAGTGAAATGAGCACTTCAGTCTATGTTCAAAAACAACATTTGATTACTTCATCAGAACTCTTGGAATTTTCCTTGATATCCTTCGGGATTTTTCAATTAATATACTGAAACACGAAGAAAGAGTAGGGAGACTTACGTTCAGAATTGAATGGAAACACTCTTAAAAAATGCGGGGCAATTACATCCAAATAGTTGTAGTAATAGTCTTCGAAACATTACAAGTTCGATGTTTTAGATAGTTTTAATTGTTAATTTTTTTTCAAAAGAAAGCATAAAATATAAAACCCGCTCCAACAAAATTTCAGAAAATAGAAAAAAATCGTCTGATGCGCCGTTTTCTAGTCGTTCAAAAGCTTGGGATTACATTTTCCTTAAATGTTTTCACTTGTTTGGTTGCTAAGCGTTTGCAACAAAAAAGTTTTCTCACGTATCTGGTATATAGATATACTCCCCAGGGTTCAGGACATGGCCTCGTTCATACGATCTTAATTCGCCGAATGTTTATTTATGGAATTACTTATTTAAAATCGTTTTCATGGTGTAAAATGAACTGTTAATAGTACTGCATAACCATTTTATTGAAACTCTGTTTTAAATTTTGGAACTCATTTTCTTGGAAGTAGCTTTAGAGGATATTCAGGGTTTTCTATAATATTTCCTTTGACGTCAGTACAGGCTTATAATTTCAAAATTATTGGTTAATGAATAGCTTTACGGCCAGTTATTTGTGGTTATATAGCAGTTTATGGTTATTGGTTAATGAATAGCTTTACGGCCAGTTATTTGTGGTTAGATAGCAGTTTTATGGTTATTGGTTAATGGAAAGCTTTACGGCCGCTTATTTGTGGAGGTTTTATGACAGTTTTATAGTTGGCTATTGGTTGATGGAAAGTTTTATAGCTAGTAAAATTTCCGACCGATTTGGTATTTGGTATTGTGACTAGGCTGAATGTAATTTTGTGGTGCCGTTCTTTGTTCGTGGCATGTCGATGTACTGTTTGATGAAGTCGAGAAGATAAGGTTCTGTCCTGCTTGGCGATGTTCAACGCCGATTAACCTGCAAGGTAGATTTGTTATGATTACCTCCGTTTAGTAGGTGTACGAATCGTTTAGTTATTATAATAGTTACCCCGTGTTTATGTAAATTCAGGTCACTGAATAGGTTAATAAACATTTATTGTGTTGTATTACTTAGGTAGGGTTTCTTCATTTTACATTTCAATTTTACTTTATTCACTGTCAATTTGTATTAACGCCATTTTGTAATAGTTACTTTACGGTTTGTTTCTTTTGAATTGCAAGAGTAGCTACCGCATTTATATTTATTTATATTAAGGCACTTGAGTTGTCGTGATACCGAATCTTTAGGGTGACGCAAGGACCTTGTTTAGTTGCTAAATGCGCAGCGATTGATTAGTCCATTCTTAACTTGAGTTTATGGTGCGCGATATTAGGGTAGCGTGAGATACAGGCCTGAATCTATATGATTCCTTACGTTATTTGAGATTTATATTCTTGCGACATTAGAGTCCCTTTAATGACTCACTTGTACACGTTACTTGCTAATTTCTTTTAGTTCAAAGGTTTCTTTTTTAATTCAGTCATTAAATTTGTTTGATCCACCGACTACCACTCATTGATTATTTTCAATATTTAATTGTTCATTTACGATATAGGCCTCGGTTACATAAAACAGTCTCCGTTATATTGTGTTTATTTGTTATATATTTACTTGTTTGTGGTGGTATATAAACCATTTATTTTATATTATATATCACCCCGTTATATACATACATACGAATATAGTTGTCATATTTATATTTATTTTGTTTGCCTAGTATATGTTAATATATTCGCTTCTTATACCTATATTAATTATTTGTTTGTATTAAATAGGTACTTGAACGGTCTGAGAGTCCTTTATTGGGTTTATGTGTTTTGAAGCATTTTCAGGGAATTGGTTATCAGTTCCCGTTCCTATTCTTCTGAAGGACACGCTTGCAACTGATTGACGCCCATTCATTTCTTTTACAGCTCATTATAGGAACCCCGACCTTCCCACTGGCAGTCGGCGGCGTGTTCCCGAGAGCTACCTCGGTAATTCCCCTTTTTCCGTAGCAACTACTTATTGCTAAGTTTCCCAGTTTTCTGAAAAACTGGTTAGATAGGGACGTGGTCTTAGATTTTGTTTTTCACATCATATTTATTTCAATTGGACCAAAAAGACACGAGCGGAAAGTATGCCTAACGAAAATCATGCCTTAAAGTGCGCTGTATGTCACCTGGCTCCCATGATTTTTTCCATGAAAGGGGCACCAGTGAGCAATGAATCGCAGCACTCGCCGGATTTTTTCTGGCACACATACTTTTGTAAAAAAATAAAAACCAGAAGTGTGCTGAAAGCCTATGCTATTTAAATGGGAAAATGCAGGCTCCTTGGGGCACCCCTCAACGTTGAAATTTGGGGGTCTGGTAAATCTTAAAATTACTTTTTATTTTTTTAGAATCGATTTGGGGGTGACCCAGTCAAAATTTGTTTCAATCATAATTAAGGGCCACCCTAAGGTACATACATGCAGTAACTAATTTACTTAGCAGTTTCGTAAAGTTTTATTTGATGTGAGTAAATTTCGAGTTTATCTTTCATCGTATAAAGTTGAGCTCCGCCATTTTCTTCGGCCAAGTTGCGTAACACAAAGAAAATTCAGTTCGTGCTTGTCTAAGGCGGAAAAGGTAAATGGAAAAATAATAATTAAGCATATCTTGATGTAACAAAGTCGAGACGTTGGGCAAATATTCAAATTTGTTTAATTCCCTTCATTTGCATTGTCTCATTTTACTGACTTACATTTAAATTTTAACGGTTCTTTTTCGTGCCGCAAGTTCGCGGTAGATTCTCGAAGGTTGTTCCGTTTTTCAGTACAAATTCTGAATGTTTAAACGTGGCAGTTGTTTTTAGTTAGATTGTATTTCAAATTTGAGCCCTCTGGGATTATTTTTTGTAAATTCTGCTTGGTCTTAATGATATTAGCTTTATTAATTTAAAATTAAAATACTGAAGTGATGCTTATAGTAACAATAAGAAGACATAGCTTTATGTAATGTCAATCAGTAGAAAGGAGACGTACGATGTTATCGTGATGTTCGTGATGTTACAACCTAAATATGAAGGCATAAATTATGTTGATAACAAATAATATAAAATATTCGACAAGTGAAAGTGAGTTCGTAAAAGGTAAAAAGGGAAGTTCGTTTTTGAATGTGAAAAAGTGCTTGATCGTTATGCCTAACGTTGCCTTAACAATTTAAAGCGGCAGTTAATTAAACATGCAGATTGTTAGAGAATTGTCATTATTAGGTTAGTGGAGGAAAGTGCGTTTTTGTTTCGCGTACCTCATAGGCGTCACGAAATTAATGATCCAAGGGAATTGTGACTGACTTCTTCCTTAAATCTAATTAAAACATCTACATTTCACTGTCACACTTGACAAGGAGATGAACTTCTTGGGCCATTGTTGCCATGACGTTAATATATACTGCGCCAGAGAAATGAAATACCCTTAAACGTTCTTTTGCTAATGCGAATATAACACTTTTCTTCTCCTCTTGACAGAATATCTTATGACCGTTACGTTATCATATGAGGCCACGCCTCACGCTCCCCATTCTTCAACGGATTTTCGGCTATTTCAGCCTTAGAGAAACTTGTAGTTATGTTCATTTCGTTTTTCTATAGGGTTTTTAAAACGAGCAAACATAAATTTCGTTCAGTTTCGAGCGCAGGTTTTAATAGAGATTAAATTTAACGCCCGACGAATCGATTGCGACACACATATTTATATAATTACTAAAGTACAAATTACACATTTTGTGTAAATAAAGTTCAGTAATTGTGCAAACGGCCAAAGCAAATAATTACAACAATACTGAAATTATGAATGCTATTTCGCAAATTGATTTTATTTATTTGCAGTCCTTTGTTTACATTAACTGAAATAACACTTACTGAAATTACAGTTCGGTTTGTTTTAGTTGTTTAAACGTGTTATCAAATTGTAGTTACAGGTTTGAATGGTGGAACTGTCTACAACAAGCTTTACGTTAAATGTTAGGTTATGTTTTACGTCACCATTGACAGTTTATCAACAAACAAAAGCTTAATTGTTTGGTTATGTTTTACGTTACTTAGGTTTTTGTTTGTTCATGAACTGTCAACAGTGACGTAAAACATAACTATTAAGCTTGTTGTAGACAGTTCGTGATTTTTCATGGCTGTTATGAACGAGTGCCCCAGGTTAAGGCTGCTGTTTGTTGATGAACTGCAAACGCTGGCAAAAAACATATTTATTTTTATATGAAATGTTAGGTTAGGGTTAGGTTGTTTGTTGATTAATGGCGACGTCACACATAACCATTGAGCTTGTTGAAAGCAGTTCGAATTAAAAAAAATTAATTTTACGTTACTTAAGGCTGTTTTAAGGTTGTTTGTGGATGAACTGTAAACGCTGACGTAAAACGTATTTATTTTTATATCAAATGGTTAGGCTGTTGTTTGTTGTTGAAGTGTCAACGGTAACGTAAAACATAACCTAACATTTGTACTGAAGTCTGTTGTATTTTTTAAACCTCCTACAATTGAGTTTGATCTTTTAGTTATCTGAATTCTTAACAATTAATTATTTATTCTTGCAAAGGGAAAAGTATTTTTAACAAAAGCGGATATTCAATTTAAGTCTAGAAAATAATTAAAAATAGTTTCCCAAACTAATGTTAAAAGTATGTTTCGTTGTGCCCTGAGACAATACGAACAAGGTGGTAGAGAATTGTGTTTTACCCTGGTTAACATTAGCATGACAGTACATGTTACAAGAGCAAACCTTAATACAGGGCCTGATGTAACGTAACCGACGCCAGCACCTTCACATTTATCATGTAAATTCAGTTCAGGACGGGCTATCGCTTCTTCAATAAGCAGAATGGGACTTCGTGCCCGGGGCTCCTCGGAAGTCCCAATTTATACGACGTTATCATGTTATTACAAACAAACTCTCCCAAAGGATAAATAGCTGGGAGGATTTTATAAGAAAAAATTGCTTATTCTGCCTCCGATAACGCGGCCCCCGAAGTTTACCCGGATTATCCTTATTTTTTTTTTAATGACTGATTTATCTGCGAGCGTTTCCGATTTTCTCGTTTCGGTTTTGTTCTGAATAATTCTGACTTTCAAGTAGTTCTCTTTATTTCAACTTGGGAACATCGGGGGTTATCAACACCGTCGTAGTTCATGTAAAACGTGTGCCTGGGGTTACTGGTAAAACTATTCTGTTTGAATATGCTGCATCCTTTCATGTTATTTGCTGTTGGTTGTGTGTTTTGTGCCCAAACTTCCACCAGCTGGCGCACAGTTTCATAAAACACATTGTTTAGCAAAAAGTTTATAATTAGACCGTGTTAGAATTTCAGATTACTTCGCATGCAGGCCAGCCATGAATTACTACCTTAATATAGTTTTTTAATGTCGCTAAAATGCAATGCCCTAATCGCTTTTATGAGACGTTTAATAGATATTGTAAAAAAGTGTCTGTCACCAACTAGGCTCGAATTTTTCCACCGACGATTTATGGCCCTTATTTGTCATTTTTATAACTTGAGCTCCAAGTTTCGGCTTCTAAAATGGCAATATTCCCTTGGACGTTGATCGAAAATCCTAGATTTATGATGGGAAGATTATAAAATCAACAAGGATTGTTGTTGCTGCATCTACTACGAAACGTTCCTTTTCGAAGAACAAATCTGCAAATTCCAGGGGCCTTTTAAACGTGTCCTGATAACAAAACCAATTCTGAATAGTTCCCTGCTTGTGACTTTAAAAAGAAATTGATAAAATTAGTGAATGTGGAAGATTATGTATTTAGAAGGATTTTACTTCGCACGGATTTGAACCACTGACCTTCGGTTCCATACAAACGCATGTTTCGGCACGTATCTCAAAATCCATTAAAAATATTCCCGCGGTCCTTAAAAATTTAATCCCTAAAATTCTTAAATTCTTCGACCCCCTCTTCTTTAGCATTCGCTTTTCGCTTCAAAGTTTACACGAGAAAACCACTGACGTATTTATAATCCGTTTCGCTAGGAAACGTCAAATAGTAATAAGTTCTTCGTTTTATGCGAGTATGAGTATATTACGTTATTTTGTGTACCTTAAGAATGTTAACTGAAGTGCAATTCTAGTCGATCGTTTATTCCATGGCACGCTTCGAACTCCAACCAATTTACGTTCGAGCTCCCTAAGTAAACGTCTAGGATAGAAGAGCTGTTCGCAGTGACATGTGTCGGTTTAGTGACTATCCGTTCTAAATCCAGAGCGAGCAGCCTGTTGAGTGTTACCTGTTTCACGTTTGTCAGAGGACTTCGATAGGTTACGTTTTCGAACATTTGGATCAATCGCTTTGCTGACGTCTAATCACCTTATTTTAAACTGGATTGATTGGACTGCACTTAAGGGAACTTTCCTTAGTATCTTGATCTTTCAGGCCCGATTTAAGGTTTCTGGTTGTTTCGGTAAAATCGTGTGAAGGACTTTTATCTTTCAAAATTTGGAAGCTTCGGAGTTGGGTTTTGTTCGCAAGTCCATTTAGGGATAAATAAACTGGCAAAGGAATTTAAAAAGGGTGTGAATCACTAATACAAAAGATTGAGTTGAGATCCTTGACATCCGCAAGCCTATATCTGGTTTAATACATAAACGTTAAGTTGCTTGTCTTTACTAACTTAATTTAGCTACAGTATTTTTCTTCTAGCATTTGGGTTGTGACGTCAATTTGCCTCGCCCAAAAATTGTATGGGTAGACACGCGTTCGTGCGCAGTAGGTAATGAAAACCTAGTTTAGAAAGAGATGAAGTATAGTTGGATTGTGAATTTATAAATAGCGCGTTGACGTCACAACCATAATCTTAGGTGAAATCGACTGTACATTGTTGGTTATGAATGAAGAACCAGTCACAAAAGTCAATACAAAACATGGTAGCTGTCAAATTTGATATTAGCTTTTACAGGTTTGCAGTTTTATGTTACTTTGGACACTTTGGATCACCTAAGAAATAAGTTGAATTTAGATCCTTGGTATCCACAAGCCTAAATCTCGTCCAATAATGAAACGTAAAATGGAAAACTCAATGCTTGTTTTCACAAACGCAATTTAGCTACATGGTTGGCTATCGATGAAGAACAAGCTAGAAAACTCAATACAAAACATGTCAGCTGTCAAGTGTGAGGTTAGATTTTATATGTATGTTTCCAATGCGAACGCTTTATTTTACTTTGGATCAAATAAGAAAGAAATTGAGTTGAGATCCTTGGTATCCGCAAGCCTAGATCTGGCTGAATAAATATACGTTCAGTGTTTGTTTTCTTCTTCTTTTTCTTCCTCTTATGGCCGAAGCCCAGGCTAATGGGTTGTTCATAACTCATAAGTTGTGAGCCCTCTTTGTACGTATACCGGGCAGGAGGCTAACCTTACCCATCGAAAGAGGTAGAGAAGACCAACTCGCACTGTTGCGAGGTAGTGTGATAATCGGGAATGCCAGCTTAACGTGCCCTCCGAAGCGTACGACCTTCTAAGATTCCGGCAGGGGTATCGCCGGTCTCGGGAATCGAACCCAAGATACTTACGTTACGACCGAGGCCTTTTACATGTGACTATCCACTCCTCTGCTTGTTTTCACAAATGTAATTTAGCTACATCGTTGGTTGTCAATGAAGAACCAGCCACAAAATTCGATGCAAAACGTGTCAGCTGTCAAGTTTGGGGTTAAGTTTTACGCGTTAGCTTTCAATTCAAGAGCTTTATTTTACTTTGGGTCAAATGAGAAACAATCCTACCATTGACAACCTTGGCATTCGCAGAACAAACTACAAAGTAGTTTTAACAGTCTTCCGTGTCATTGCTGAGACAGAAGAACCCAACGTTTTGCCTTCTTTTTTAAGGGGCTTCTTCCTTTCTTCTCTTTTAACAAGTTGTTGTAAACCAAGCCAGAGGCGAAACCCTTCTGAAGAAAAACAGATAAGCTAGAGACTTTATACCGGTTCTAAATGGTGAAGCGTATCAGACGAACACGACGATTGGTCTGAAGTAAAGGGGGCGGAGCCAGTGACGAAGACAGGCTTCCATATATCTGATAGGTAATAACCAGTGTCACGATTCAAGTTGTTGGGGGTCTTGATGATTTCAATGGCCTCACGGATTTTCTTGTTGAAAAAATAAAGGGCATTGGTAATGATCGAAGATTTTTCTAACAATATAACAGTATCGTGATGATGTTCAGCAAGGGTTTAGCCTCTGGCTTGGTTTACAAGTTGGGTTATCGTTCCCTTCTTCCTCTTGCTAATAGAGTTTTGCCTCTGGCGTGATTGACACGTTGAGTTACTGTGCTCTTTAAGTGCCCTTCTTTCCTCCTGAAGAAGCCCCGTAAAAAAGCGGGCGAAACGTTGAGTTCTTCTGTCTCAACTGTGACACGGTTCCAACACAGAAGACGTTCTGTTAATACTGACATTGACGGTCTTCGAATTCATTACAAAATAGTTCAATACAAAACATGTCAGCTGTCAAATTTGAGTTTAGGTTTCCTCGTTGGCCTACGTAGAAATAAAAAATTGACGATCGAATTTTATCTGTCAAAGTTGAACCAGAATTACCAACTGTGTTAGAATCCATGGCCTACTGCAATCCCAAATTTATGAGGTTTTGCGTTCTTTATCATTGTCAGTGTTATTAAAAGAAGTGGATTATAGATAACAGAGGTACAACAACAGGAGCGTTGATTTGTCGATAGGTGCGCGTATTAATAGAACAGATTGTAAACAATTAGCCTCCAGTTAATAACGTCATTCAATCAGCGGAATCACTGTCATTTATGAACGTGTTACGTGTTGCACGCTCTGCGGTTTGATGTATCAATTGGATATGTGTCGACCTAATTAGTAAATGATGTTTAGGTGTGAAACGTCTATGCCTAGCTTAATATTTAGGTTCGATTTCTTTCTGGAAATGTTTTAAACTATCTTGATTTCATTTCTTTGACCCCAATCGACCTTGTTCTTAGGCAATTTTAACATTTTAAAAGATGTTCAAATAATTTTAGAACGATCTTATTTTTAATAATGGCTTTAGATGTACAAGGAGTTTATTTATATATTTGATTTCAGGATTCAGAAGGTGATACGCCCTTGCATGATGCCATTTCGAAGAAACGGGATGATATGCTAACGCTCTTGTTGGATCACAATGCGGACATCACTTTAACGAACAACAATGGATTCAACGCCTTGCATCATGCAGCTCTACGCGGAAATCCAAGGTAGGAGGTTCAGTTCCGTTTAGCCATGTTAAATCCTGTTATGCATGTCCAGTAATCCGAATGCACTTTAAATTTAAAGTTGCAAATGCGGATTGAATTTGAAATTTTATTAAAACCCACATCCCACCCAAGAATCCGTCCGGGGTTTTGGGGAGGGGTTTGTTGTAGTTCAGATAAATATCAATTTTTAGTTTACTAAATGGAAATACTGGGTGCGGTAGTTTTTGTACACGCAGTGATTAACCGCAAAGCAACAAAAGCAAAAGGCAAACTTTGAAAGCTACAAAGTTGTCGGAGATCAATCGCATTTTTGCATGATAAAGGCTATGAAATATGGTAATGGTATGCAGATGCACTCCGCGAAATGAACATTTTAAAGTATTCAGAATCCATGCAGTCCCTTCACGCTAATATTCAATAATCGATAGAAACCGAGTTCGTTCGCATAAAGATATGTAAATTCGGATTGTTTTAAAATAATACTATGCATATTTTCCAACGTATAAGTGCACTGTCGATTTATCTGTATGTTTTTGCATTTTAAAGTACACCTTTTAAATTTTCTCCGACGGTATTTTTAGTTTTTGTATATTTCATATTTAAATATAGCAGGTGATCAAAAACATTTCATTTCGAGTAGGCCATGCTTTCGAAGGCCATTGTTAATCTTACAGACGCGTTGAATGCAGCCATCACAAAATGACACTTTAAGCTTAAGTTTTCGAGCTTTCGTGGGCGTTAATTTAGTTTTTAGTCTTTCAACGTCAACGTTCAGTGGTTAAAACGGTTCATTCGTCAGTTGTAACCGTTTTGTTAAGAAAGCTTCTTTATGAAACGTAACAAACAAACTGATGTCCGTGGAAAAGCGATGCTTCAGCGAGACTCTAATGGTTGCATTCAGTGATATTTCGACGAAAGGATGACGGTTGCATTCAGTAAGATGATTACGGATGTATTCAGCGATGCTCCACCGAGTTGATGACGATTGCATTCGGCGATATTTCGATAAAAAGATGACGATTGCATTCAGTGAGATGATTACAATTGCGTTGAGCGATTTGGGGGCACTCGTAATGACATACGCTTTCCAGCGTATAGCTTCATCTTCTTAGTCCTTTATTTCATCCGTAAATTTTTGTTAATCGTGTGGCATGTAATAGTTATTTGTATCACAAGGCTAGAAACTGTCACTTTGCAAGTGCGAGTACGTTTGTAGGCCGAGGTGCAACCTAGGCCCTACAATTACGAGTACTTGCAAAGCAGTTTCTAGGCGTGTGATACACAATATTTTTTCGGCCGATAAAAATACGTTAATTATAAAAAATCATTTTTTATTCAAATATTTGACGTTAGAGAATTTATTTTTCTATGGAATTTATTTTTCTGGGCGTGACAATGGGCGTAGCAATGAGAGGACGGAGTCAGTTCGGTTCAGCGCCAACAATCAAAAATCCTAATTTTACTTTCAGGACGAGGCCGGAAGATAGCATTTTCCAGACGATTTATACGCATGCAAATTGAGTGTTTCTAGCCGGAGGGCGAAAAAATAAATTTATACCCACGTGTTTCAAACAAAACTTAAAAAAAAGTGGGCCTGAAGGTAACATTATCATAACCTACTAAAACATTTAATTATTATCTACCAAACTAAAGGTTACATCAACACCACCTTGTTTCATCGTGTTCTCGTAGGTTGTCTCGCAAATTTAGTTTTGTTAAAATAACCTTCCAACTACGCACTAAAATTAAGCTGCATTTAGCTTAGTTTTAACTAAAGACGATACAAATTCGAATTTATGTCGGCATTTCCCACATCTGGCGACTGCTTTTAATGGATTTTTGTCAAGGAAGAACTCGAAAAGGGGATTTGTTAGCATTGTACGTAGGAAAGCATCGACTGATAAATCGTAGTGTCTACGCTTTAAAAGTGTTTTTCCGTCCGTAATGAAATACGTACAAGCTTTTTCCTGCAATGTGAAATTTTAAAATCAGTTGCGGCTTACTCAGATATTTTCTATGAATAAAATATGTCCCATGAAAGAGTTGGAGTACGCGTTGGAAGGGTGCAAATACCATGCAACAGTTCTGCCATTAGAATCTGAAGTTGATATGTGCGGAAAAGGATGCGACGGCTGTCGGTTCTCAATTTCCTGTGCCAGCAACACGTTCTTGATGCACACGTACTACAAGGTGCATCAAGAAAACCACCATCTCGGTTGTTATGCACATACTGAACCGCGATACCGCAGACTTCACTTACTTTGAACACAAGATGGAGCACGTTCGGTCTATGATGGTTACGTGTCGGCAAGTGGTTGGATGCGTTGTGGTGGAGTCGACTTACGAGGGAAATAAGACGAAGACCTTCTGACAATGTTGCGGCGATGAGCAAAAGCTTCGTTATTTTTATTTTCGGACGTATTCACGTGTGGGTTTTCATTCTTTGGCGCTTTAATTGAGATATTCCTGTGGTCGTATTTCGGTACCTATATTTGAGAATAGAAGAGATGTAAATATAAAATTTCCACATTGAAATGGATTTGCTTGGAAGAATAAATTTTATTAAAATAAAACAAATCTTGGAAATGATGCCTTCATTACACATATTTGTTGTTGTATTTGAAATTATAATCGATCAAAATGGCTAACCAAATTGGGCGTTGGACGCGTAGATCCATTAAATACTTCTGAATAGTTGGTGCTTGGAATATTTTTGGTTGTTAATGTGCGATCAAGAAAATTTCGACTTGAGTAGACGATCGTAAGTCATTGTGAATTCTCCAGCTTCGCTGAATGCAACCAACTGCCATAATGATGTTTTGAGGTTACGTTGTTCAAATTTCTTCCTACGTTGGTTTGCTGTTTAAGTTTATATTGTGTTGACTTTAATTTTGAATCATTTTAAGGTTGGTACTGAATTATTGGGCTTTCAAGTTGAAGGAAAAAGTAAATCAGCTCATGCAAACTTGGTAACCTAACCTCAAAATGCGATTAGGACAGTTGACTGCGTTCAGTGACGCAGGAAGATTCACCACGCACAGGTGATGTATTTTCTTGGTCGCATGTTACAAACGGAATCGACAATTTTAATATTGGACATCGAAATCTCAAATTTACAGATTTAAATTGATTGACTTGAAGGAATAAATATCATTAAAATGAGAAATTCTTGGAACTGCACATATTACATGTTTTCCTTCGTACATTTGGTGTTATATTTATTTGAAATTATAATCGATCAATATCTAAGAGGGTGAATCGATTATCATGCGGTTTCATTGGTCATTTTGGAACACGTGAAAATGTCGTAGAAGACTAACCATAACCAACTTGCTGATCCATTAAACATTTCTGAGTAGTCTGTGCTTGGAGTAATTTTGGTTCTAACTACAGTATTTTTCACCTAGGATTTGGGTTGTGTCGTCAGTTGGATTGTGAATTTGTCAACAGTTTAGTCACGCATTCGTGCGCAGTAGGTAATGAAAACCTAGTTTAGAAAGAGATGAAGTATAGAGTATAGTTGAATTGTGAATTTATCAACGCACTGTTGAAAAATTCACAATCCAACCGACGACACAACCCAAATCCTAGGTGAAAAATACTTTAGATATGTAGCATGTGATCAGAAAATTTCGGTTTGAATAGGCCATGCCTTTATAAACATAAGTTATTGTGAATCCTCCTGAATTACTGAACGCAATCAACTGTTACAATGACATTTTGAGGGAATGTTACCGAATTTTCCTAAACGCTGGTTTATTGTTTGCGTTTCAGGTCGAAATTCAATTATTAAAACGATCGTCGACAGAAACTCGATGGCGTAACCTCAAAATAGCTTAGTGGTTGCATTCAACGATGGAAAAGGATTCACAATCACATGCTTTTAAAATCATGGTCTCTTGGTGGTGAAATTTTGTAGATCGCATGATATAATATTCGTAAGCAATTGCGTACGAATTTACAAGCAATTAATTTCTGTTTGTTAGTTTTCCCATAGAAGCATCAAAGAAGGAAATTAAAAAACTCCTTTTTGTTTTACGTAAACTATTTCTGCAGAATTTTTAATAATTGTGAATAATTTTCAAGTTTAGTAGATCATGTATTGCTCGTGAATCCTCCTGCGTTGCTGAATAATGACCCCCATAATGACGTTTTGAGATTACGTTATCGAGTTTTCAACGACGTTAGTTTATTGTTTAAGTTTAACATTGGAATTTCCATTGTTAGCTATGTCAAAGGCGAATTTCAATTTCAGTAGAAATTTGGTCCAAATCGAGTTAAACTGTGGCTTAAATAAATATAACACCAGTGGTCTTAAGTCATAGTTTCACAGTAAGTCGGTTTTAATCAAGATGCTGCGTAA
Source organism: Melanotus villosus (assembly GCA_963082815.1). Taxonomy (NCBI): domain Eukaryota; kingdom Metazoa; phylum Arthropoda; class Insecta; order Coleoptera; family Elateridae; genus Melanotus; species Melanotus villosus. The sequence continues at coordinate 10,619,626 of OY720420.1, forward strand.
TTCTGAATCACTCTTACCCTTACCTCAAAATGTGGTTTTGACATTTGGCTGCATTCTGGAAGATTCACAATGAATAATTTCACCACAGGTGATAAGTTTTATTTTGGAATAAATAAATCAAATAGTCACATAAATATGTGACAGCCAATTCCAGATCACCAACGTCTTTCTTATTAATGTAAAAAGTGGAGTAATCGCATACAAATGGCATTCGGGGTTTAAATGTTGATATTATTCAGGATTTTTCTTTGGCCGTATCCAATGTTAGTATAATTCAGGATGTTCGGTAACGTTTTCGTGGCAACAATTTACATTTCTTGTTTCGGGTCTTCGTCCAGGGAATCGGTTTTAGCAGGAAACCATAGTACGGTGTATGAACTGTGGAGTTTTCGGTTACAAAATTAAGTTTGCGTGTAACGGTGGTTTTCTACTTTCGGCAAGTTTTCGTATAATTAACTAGCCGGTAGTTAATAGTTTCTCATAGTTGAGCCGGTGATTACCTTTCTGGTTCGCAATTCGTTATCCGAATTAGTTTGGAGAGGAGTTGGAAAAAACGGCGAACCCGAATTCGTGGTGTATATCTCTTCTGTAAAACTGGGAATGGTCGTTTGTAACGTCTTTCTTATCCTTTCCGGCGTCGAGGATTTCTTGACGAAGTATTGTCATATATCTAGAAGTAAATAAAGCTAATGAAGTCTGAGTGTACGATTTAGCAAACAGGATCACGAACAAATTACTGAAAATTCATCTCGCTCAGGCCCCGTTACCGTTGCAGTTTGTTAAGATTAGTCATTCGTAGCTTAAAGGATTACACTCGGACAAATTATTCGCTTAGTGATTAGTTTAATGAACATTAGTATCAGGCGAGAGCGCACGCGCCTCCTCCATAATCTAGGTTATGTTTGCACGACTCGCGGCAACTATTTCTCATGACACTCATTTGTATTCATTATTCTTAGTTTCCGTCTTGCTTACTTTGCGACAATGGTCTTATTAGATTTTGTACTATTTGTGTTTCAGTTTAGCGTTATGCGCGCGCGACTAAGCATATTTTCTTAATTAAAATATAAGGCGGGCCTTATGTTTTGCGAAGCTTTTCGAATGTAAATGCGGATATTAGTTTTAAGACGTCCTCTTAGTTTATTCCTTCAAAGAATCCGAAACATTTATCATCCCATTTTAGCTCTCGCCAAGAACATTGTTCTTTGTGCATCGGGAGACGTTTGAGGGATTAGTCCTATTTTCAAACATGGCTCGCCAAGCTTTTAATTTATCAATCGTTCGTCTAGAATGAGGATTGTAAAATTCTAACTCTTTTAAATCCCCAATTCCGTTACGGCACTTTACCTAACAACTCGACAAGTTGTAAAAAATAAATATATTAACTCGGTTTTGTATTAAAACCGTACCATTTCTAAACGAACGGGACAGTTTTAAGAAGGGATTTTGAAAAGGGAAAGGGTTGAAGAAGATTAATTGGTTGGGGATTTTATGTGATTCAGGTCGTTTGGACGTACTTCTATATTTATTCAGATGACTTTAGTTTAAATACACACTTTTAATAATTGCAGCAATTAAACAGTCTTTCCACTAAACTTTTTTCTTCGACGTTGGAATCTGCAATAATTTAAAAAAAATTGGCTCAAGGCGAGCTCACGGAAAGTTTAGTTTGATTATAGTTAGGTGGATGTATGAATCTGACGTTAGAACTTTAGGTGTAAGATTAGTAAGGTGAACTGGTGTGACGTTTTCTAACTGGAGAATAATTGCTCCCGTATGTAATGCGGGACTTGGACCTCACCTAAGCCTAAGGCTTATTTACTTAGTTTTAAGGGCCTACGGGACAAAAATACTTAACAGTATAAATGACCATAATCCATGGGCATTTATTACTTTAAGTTCTGGCACATAGTCGGTTTTAATTAGTTTTAAGATGCTTGTTCTTAAAGATGTTTCTGTTGTAACGATTTTTCTACTTGGGTTGTGTGTGAATTCTTTTTATTTTTAACTAAATATGTCACAGAAATTAACAGAATTAAACACTCTTTATTTGAACAGCATTTTATGCATGCGATCGCTGCTTATTCTAGAATACGGCAGAAGTATCCAAGAAGTTCTGGGCGTCGCTTTTCGTGACCTCTTCCTGATTCACTAGAATTCGATGGAAGCTTCCAGGGTGTTCTGGGCCTTTGCTGTTCGTAACATGCTTCCTGATTACGTCTCTTGTTACACCATATTTCTGTTAGTGGGAAAGTATTAGTTTGCGACAAATACTTTAAGCTTATTGCGATGATCTCTTGAGAGCAGGAGCTATTGTAGGATGTGTCGCTATCACAAGAGCTAATAAATTTGTAATTAGAGTAGGCAGTGATTTTTCGTTGCGCAGTTGGTATCAGCCAGCGGCCAGCATGACAATTGTGAGGTTTGAAGTTAGGTTTCCGCTTTTGCCCACGAATCAATTAAAATTAGACAATTCTTACTGGATTATCAGTCAGTGTCGTTACCACGACCTATTATATTTTATTGTGAAACGCCTTTATCCTACCTGATCATAATTTAAAAATACCATTATACCGATGGGAAAGCGATCAAACGAAGAAGTAGATGAACTTTTTGAACAACTAATAATTAGCTGGGTTGTCAAGGCAAAACGAATTCATTGGGCGGGACATCTGGAGAGAATGAGCCAGGACTGGGTAGTGAAGAATATAGGGTGTAAGAAGCCCGAAGAAAAGAAGAGAAAATGAAGACCGAGAAGAAAGTGGAGGGACGCCATCCTGTCCGATCTGGAAGAAAAAATATGTTGTTGTGTTATTTAGTCACATTTTCACATTTATGCAATTTTTGTTTAATACACTTGACACACATTTACATATGAAATGACATTCCGTTACCATATTTTAATTTACGGATTATGGAACACGAAATGTAATATTTTGGTTCATTTACACAAGAAACTGTATTAAAAGTAATATTTCTAATATATTTTAAATGTTTGAAGTCCTGTAGAATTAAATGATCCGTTAAGAATGTAGAAAATTGAATCTTAGAATTTTCAACGTTAAGGCGCAGTTTTGAAATGCCGACATCTTCTTTAATGTGATTCATGAGGTTGATATTTTGAGATAGGTTGATTTCTTGTTGTATAATTTTAGAAATTTGTTATTTTCAATACTAGTAAACCGTGTGAAATGAGTCATTTTTCATAGTGGTCGTCGGAAAAAATAATTGATTATTAAAACAAAAAATGAATTGGAAGTGAAGTAATGGTTGGATACATGATTTTATAAATAATCTTTTAAAAGTATTAAGTTAAATAATTATAAATTAAATAGTTGATAAAAATTAATTAAAAGGATAAAATAAAAATTATTAAGTGAATAAATACCTGTAACGATGAAATTTGATTTGTGTTGAAGGTATTAAATTGTAATTTTATCTTCTGGACGTTATCCAAAATAATAATTATTAAAAAAATTAAACCAATATTAAGATTGAAACTATTGTATTTATTTACATCGACGACACCCAAGGTTATAAACCTACAAAGAGATATACAACAAATTAATAACAGTGTTAAAGTTGATAAAGACGACAACCAAGCAATTAATTATAACAGTGCTAAGTTATAAACATTTTCTACTTACCAACAAGATTAGTAGTAAGTAGGTATATGGATCAAGATATCCAAAAACGTGAAGTCCACCATTTAACAGCGGTCAACTAGAACAGCTGGTACAAGAGGATTCATTCCGCACTGATATAGTTTGGAAAGAGGGGGTTTACCGCGGCAGATTCAAGATAAGTTAGATATTTGATTTGATCATTATAAGATTATGAAGTTTTTAAATTTTGATATTAATTAAAAATAATTGTTGTTAAGTTTTATGATGAAATCTGATTGTCAAGTGTTTTTATTATTTTCCAATTTATGTGTAGTTTTTCAGAATATCAACTCAGAGAATCTACCTATTTAATTATTTTTTTCTACTCCCATACTTTAATTGATTTATTAAACATTTACTACCTGTACTTTAATGATATTCATTAAGATATAGATTTTTCATTAAGATACAAGTTTATAATTATAACCAATAGCAGCAAAGTATTTTATTTGGTAACTATAGTTACGCGAGCTGTTGATGTTTCTTAATTGAGATAACCAATATGCTCATTGCATAATATACTAATCTTTAATTTCATGAAGTACTTAGTGTAATTCGATTTTGGACATTTAATTGTGTTGTTTAACTTTACAGGAGATACTTATTTTAGTCAGTAATTATTGATTACATTTCGTATTTCCACACACATATTATTTTATTTTTACCCTGAGATTTAGCACACTAACTTAACACAATATTTATTTAGTTTATTTTCCGACGAGTTTAAAGTTGTTTCAAACAACACTCCAGACTACAGATTTTGGCATTTCAAACGTAGTGTTTTTAATACCACAAGAAGTACACAACAGTTTTTAGTGCCCAGAACGTGGGGCGAACACAACAGTTTTTGGTGCCTCAATCGCGGGGCATACACAACAATAATTTGTCATTCCAACGTACGAATCGTAATTAAAACGAATTGCATTACACAACAATATATTATGCCGATGTGTTCTGCATGGCGCTAGTTACCGCCTATGGCTTATAACTCGCTATAGTATTGGCAAGGGCGTTTGAAACAAATAACCATGGACATGAGTATATTTCCCTATTTTCACATTTCCGTTATTTTCGATAGCTTTATTTCTTTCGCAGACAAGGGGCCCCCATTACGCCTACTATCTTTAATTGCCCGGTCAGAAATTATTTGAAAATTACTGTTAATATACCATGACATCAAATTTGAAGGTTAGGTGTTTATGCCACAGCAGATCAGTTTATGCAAAATTTGATATTTCGTATAAATTACTTATTGCAGACACATCCACAGTGCTCGAAAAGTTATTTTTTCAAAAGAATTAATTTATATATTAAATGTGAGGCTTAAAGTCTAGGTAATTTGTTTACTGTATTGAATTGATAACCATTTTTAGTTTAGTTCAAATGACACAAAAAATATTTTGGAAATTCCCGCGACTTTCCATTTTATTAATTTATTTCGCCTTTTGTAGCTTTTCTGCTGATATTTTCTTGTAATTCAATGATTATGTGCCGATGAAATGAGTAAGCACTACCCTTTTTTGCATATTGCTGTATTTAATACATATTTGTACCACTTTGGTGTTGAACATGTAAAATTCAAAATTTAAACTAATCCGAAAAAGTATCTGCATTTCAAGTATGCATAAACGGTGGCTGTGACAGAGATGACGATATATCATAACTTTTTCATATTTCTTAATTGCATTTTTCGCCACCAGTTGCTGAAATAGAAAAATAAAATGTTTCGCCACAACAAACCTTTGGAAAGGAAACTTAAATTATCAGGAAAAGACGTATCTAAACCTCTATTTTTAACCCAAATGATCCGTATTGCGTTCAATGATAACGATTATTTTCGTCGGTAAGTGGCTCCATGCGGAGAATACCGGAAAGTGGCATTTGATCAGGCCGGATAAAGACGTTCAGCGTTAAACTCTAAAAGGTCGTGGTTATTACCGTTCTATAAAAATCTCAGCCTATTCTAATTACAAATTTATGTGATTGGGCGTTTCACATAAAAATTTGTGGGTATTTAAAATCGGTAATTTGTGCGGATGAAGGTGGACCGGAATGGTGCGTCATCTGCAAAATTGGAATTAAGAAAACCGTAGAGTGTGAAGATCTATCTGTATCATCTATCTATCTATCTATCCACTAATGCCATGATCCAGCAGCACGGTTGAGCGCGTAGCGACATCCAAAGGCTAATTGAACTGGACATCGCTAATACCCGAAACACATGAGTGTGAGCTGGCCCTAATCTGGGGCATCAACTGATCGTGTGCGTCTTGCGGACGCATCTCCGTGACGGAAAAGGGCAGATAAGAGGTGGTTTGAGTAGGTTCTGCCGATAAGGAGACGCCAAAACGACAAGAGAAGATGTATTATCGGGAATTACACATCTTAACTAGAAAATTAATGAGAAACTTGCTACTCCGAAGCATAACATCAAGTCAGGGTTACGAGGAAATTTACACAAAAGGCTCTCGGAGCGAAAGCACTTTCTACTCAAGGACGTGTGTAAAATATGTAAATATCAGAAATTAACGTAATTGAAGAACAGCTAACGATTATAAATAGTAGCGGTATTTCCGAGATGCTTTGGGGCAACTCAACTTCACCCTTCTTTCTTAAACGATTTGGCATACTTTCGCATCGTTAACACTCTCGTTTCTATTACAACGCTTAGTTTACAGATTAAATTTTCCGGAAAGAGCCCTTGAACGAAAAATTCTTTGTTTCTTCGGGCATCTCAAACTACCCCGAATAAGAAATCATTTTGTTGTAAGTAAGCTCCATCTAAATATTTTTATCAAAATCAGAATTTTTAAAATCAAAGGTAGAACTTGCAAATAGCAAAAAGTTTATGAAGCGCTTGAACCGACGAAGTTTAATCGGTAGTTGTTTTCTCTTGTTGAAAGAAAAATCTAAGGGAACTGTAATTAAAAATACCATCTTGACGGAGCACGTAGCGAATACGAAACGTACAAGAACCGAGTTTTCAATCTTCTGTGAAACTCTGCACGTACAGTTTAGAAAAATATTAACGATAAGAGTGCCGTTGATGGATGATACTCTTCTAGTGCAGAAACTGTATGTCGTAGAGGTGGAGGAGCGCACAGAAGCCGGAGGCGCGGCCTCATTGCTCGCCGACCCATCCCAAGGCACCCGGTTAGAAAACTACCATTACATATCTAATTTTACGGACTGCTGGTTGCCGAATAAGACATGACCGCATCGCAAAAGATGAGAAATTAGCGAGGCGTAGGTCAATGTGCTGCCAGACATTACTCCCATAAATTATCACAAAAAACTTTTATAACTAAGTGCAAACGTGCTACTTAACCCTCTAACGTTTCTAGAATATCTTTGGGATGGGAGAGGTCTTTTATCGAGATGCCTTAAGAATACAGGGCCGTATTTCGTATAATGTTGTTGTAGTTTTGTTGACTTGAAGCCACCTGAAGGGTTCGATAGTTTCTAAATCTTTATGCGGATAAGATGCAATAAAACTGCTGTTTAACCTATTTGAATCCTTGATATGAAATTTCATTGCCAACTGAAACAATTTTTTGAGGCTAAGTCTTCTTGGTCACTTATTGACTGCCCACACTTGCTGGGACGCATTTTTATATATGTGGCCGCTGCTTATTCTCGAATACGGTAGAAACTTTCAGGGTGTTCTGGGCGTTCGCTATACGTAACACAATTCCCGATGTACTTCGTTACACTACTTTAAGTGGAAGTGATTGTGTTCAGTAACCGAAATTTAAATTAACAACAAATTCGTTTTGGTATACTACTTACCATCCTGTAGTTCAATTTAAAGTTCTACGACAAACTCTCGTTATTTAAAGGCACTATAAAATATTCTATTCATGGCCCAGACTTGTTCCTAAAAGTATCTTCTCGCAAAATAAATTTAAAAATATTTTATAAAATTCTTTAAGTTTATGTTAGCAATTTTTAGCCTCAAATATTTGCATCTTGAGCACGCCCAGTAGTGCATTATTGATATATGTTGACATTTCCGTGCATTCCCTTCTTGATGCAATTTATTAAAAGTAGATCGATATCGTATTACTATTACCATCTGCAAACTCCCTGTCGGAAATTTTGCATTTTCATTTTTTATCTCGTCCTTAAATCTGACAAGAATATACTTTGGATGAAGGAAAGGAAAATCTGATCTTGTGGAAAATTGATTACTTAAAAATCCCCGTGGTTTTGTGTTTTACTTTATCTAAAGATTTAGGAATTTGTATATACAGATTATACAGTGTGTCTAAAATACATTATATTCAACTTGTTTTGAATCGAAAATTCCTATATTCCAACTGTTTCAGTAAAGCAAACTTGTTAAAGTGATATTAGTGATAGTCTTTAATATGTTGTTATTTTATTTGTGGGAAATGTTGAACTGTGTTTTATAAAAGGAACTAATGCGGTTTCCCCAGAGGTCGTAAGCTGTTTAGGGTTGTATCTGGGGTTAAATTCGTCAAACCTTTGTTGCTGTTGTAGACACGAATTGATTTGCATGATTTCTGGAAATAAAAATATCGAGCTTAAGTCAGGTGAACGTGGTGACCAGGTTGCTGGATTTCATGATTGCTGGCTTCAGAGAACTCATTAACAGTTATTACGTTTATAAGAAATGCTAACATAGAGTTTTTGATTGTTAAGTTTCCCAGTTGATTCCTAAAACTAATTTTTTTAAATTTGTTTTTCACAGTATTTTCGGTTAATTCGCAAATAATCCCAAATAACTAGATTTCCTTTTTGTAAAGGATATGCATCATTTCAGTAATAATTTCTGATGTAAATGTGTCAGTGGAGTTGGCTGCTTGTATCCGAATTAGGTTTTTGCATTCCAACTTCTGTGTGCGGCTTCTTAAAAATTCACTTTGGTCCTTTCGTTTCTGGCTAAACTAATTTCCTTGCGCTGAATAGTGAATATAAAGTCCATTTCCAGTGGCTTAACAGAATTTATGTTGTTAGCTGTTGTATAAAATATTGATGTTTCCGTTATGTTTATATTCATAAGCCGTATATTGCAACGATATACGGTTTTCTGGTGCAGCGTTGACGAAAACGTTATACTATTCATATACAGATCGATGCCTTCATCCTAACGATAGTCAATCACGATATACTTTTTAAATTGGAAAATGTGCCGCATGCGAATTCTTAAATGAACCGTGCGGATCCTGCATTCGTGCCGCACTCTCGTAATTTATAGCCGAACTTAATTTGAAATTTAAAATTCATATTTTTATGTCAGTTTTGAGAGTTTTGCCAAAGTTATAATGACGTGGGATGGATATTTACAGCGGTTTTTTTCGAATGTTTCATGCTAATCAAGGATAACGTCTGTGAATGTATACAAGCGGCTTTATGTATTTTGTGTCTTATATTCGTGTTGGTAATAAAAACACGTTTAGATCCATCGTGGTTTGCTTTCTGTAGCCGAGGGAACTGAGCAACGCCGTCTTCATTATAATTTTTTTTATAAAGTTGTTTTCATTGCGTTTTATTACTCTCAGGCGTGCTTTTTGTGGAGTTTTATATTGTCTTAATTTTACGAAACCTCTTCCGATTCTTTGATATTAAACAACTGCTTTGTTTTGTTTTTCACTTGCACTTTTGAAATAAACCAGTCTGGTTTTCATGATGTCGAAAATCATTTAAAAAAAGACGTTTTTCCTGAATTAGGTGTTCGAAGTAAGCACTGCAGTTGAACAAAAAAAAGCAAGACCATTGAAAGCATGAAACTACCGCGGTCTTGTATTTAATTTAAAGCATGAAGGATAAAGACAGAATAATTTCGATCAACAAGGGATGGAACCACACCCAGCCAGTATCCATCATTTATAAATTCGTTCATGAACCATATGGCCTTGATGTGCCCGTCTGACCCGGAAATACAATACAGGAAAGTTGGGTAATTTGCCAGGGTCAATCTCCATTACCTCTGCTTCTGCCTTCACTAACTTCATTAATTCTCGGCCTCACTGGAAACAATCCCACTTGGCAGAAAGTTATCAGGCCTTCATGGGGATTTGGCCCTTTTAACATCCATGTATGGCATATAGGATTTACAGACGGCGCATCTTGTTAGAATCTACGCAGGTTGTTTCTTTAATTTAAGCTCGGTAAATTACTAGCAATCAGGATTTAATTTAAGGAATTTAATTAAACTTTTTCCTTCGTGGGTATGAATAAGCTTTTGTCGTTCTTTTAATGGCACCTTTTTTTCTGTTTTTGCTATAAGGTAGTTGTGACATCATGAAAACCTTTTAGGACTTTCCTATAGTCATGCCAGATTTTCTAAAATTTCTGTTCTTAAGTGCAAATCTGGTATACTTACGTATTCACCGAAACTCATCAGTAAATATAAATTTTATACATAGTATGGCTAGAAGATTAGTACTGCATTCTTATGTTACTATAGTTAATTGTTAATAATGCAAATGTATAACTATTTTTAACTTGTCTTAATCTCCCGCATTCGTTTTGCGAAATATAATATGTTTTGATGTTTTCATTGAGGGTGACGCGGGGCAAAAATGGGAGGTAATTTAAATTTTTTTAAAGAAAATTAATTGGAACTCAGATAATATTCCAAGAAAATTATAAACGTATGGTTATACTGTCTATTAGATAGTGTCATTATTTTTTTAAATTATTAGCAAGCATTTCTCGCTTTTGCCCATTGAAACGGGTAATAATGAGACATGCACGGTTAATAATAAGACACTAACCTCACTTTGCAGTGAATAACTTTAATCAAATGACGGTGCGAATATAAGACAGAACAGGAAAATTTTGTTTCCGATTTTTTTTTAATATTTTTTTTCTGATCACAAATACGAGGAGGGTTCAAATTTAACCCGGAATTTTGCCGCCATATACAAATTTGTACCTATATGGCGAAATAGATTTTCTTGATAATACACTGGACAACCTCCAAGCCGTGTGTGCTGCTGTTGTGGCTACAATTATTTTTGTTTAGTATCTGCAGCCATGATGGAACAGGGAAAGCCAGGCAGCTCAGTTGTAAGAGGGCTAGGCTTGCATGTTGCAAGTCCCGGGTTCGAATCCCTATGTTGGTGGAGATTTTTTCTCAGGCCTCTGGGATCGGTACTAGGTCTGGTGAGACCATTCACGGTTGGGCTTAATTAACTGTGGTATACTCGGAAGACTGGTCTATGAGATAGAGTAACAAGACCACTACGCACGCAGTAATACATACATACATGACACAGCCGTCTGACTTAGTAATGCCTAAAAAGCGATTCCGAACAGATTGGCTATATACGCATACAAGAAACACACAATAAATAAAGAAAGAAGAAGTCATGACGGAACCACCAGTTCATAATTCTGTTGCGCAGCGAATTATTAATGAAAACATAAAACCTGCCGAAGTTCTTGAACGACTTCAAATACAATTCGTAGTAGACACTCTGTCAAAGATTCAAATGTTTCACTGGTGCCAGAAATTCCGAGAAGGCCGAACTCAGATGGAAAATTTATCCCTCGCTAGGTGACCACCAATCTTACTGTGTTTTGGGAGGCAGAAGGAGTTCTATTTACAGATTTTTAGAAAATAGGCATACAATTAATGCCTCTTATTACGCTCAACTGCTTGACGGAAAAGTTAAGCCTGCATTTCCGACGAAAAACGGAAGCGTTCGGTTAGGAGTGTGGTTCTCCTCCACGATACTGCTTGCCCGCACACCGCCCTAAGAAAGAATAATTACGGAAATTTAAGTTTTTTCCTTTTCAGTGTGCTCCGCACTCTTGTGCACAAGCAGGAACGTTCACCACGATTTTCTGTTGTTATCCACTGACTAATTTCCGTAAATACTCGTACATTATAAAATCAGTATTGCAACTCAAGTTCAAGTGGAATCTTAGTTAAGTCTGCTTAAAGTATGACTTGAATCACCAGAGCTACATTTAAGGGCAGGCATTTCAGTACAGGTTTAAGTTGAACTTAAGCTTAAGTAAGTGTAAGTTAGGGCTTAAGCAAAGCCTTGCTGCACTTAAGTCGTAGCAGTTTAAGCCTCCTTAATCTAAACTTGAACTTAAACCTGCACTTCATATAAGTCGGCTTAATGTACGGAAATACTAAGCCTTACAGATTTCTGCTTACTTGATAATACAAAATTATTATTTTTGCTTTTGAGTTTGTTTGTGTAGGGTAGTTAGGTTGTTTAGTAATGGTACAGCTTATAGTCTCGAGTAAAAAAATTTCAAAATATTCCTCTAAGGTTGGTTATGTAAGGTTTTGGTAGTATTTAAAGTTCGACCGATTTAGTTGTTTGCATTTCGCAAGGAACTCGTTGTCCTTAAATATTTTCATATTCCCAGCATAAACTTCGTTTGCTTGGTAGAAAGCTCAAAGGAGTAGGTCTGGAGGCGATTGTAAACGGATTAGAGAGTAGAGGGCCCTCGGGACAGCTTGGTACAGGCCGTGCCCGGACTTCGTTCCGCTCTCGCCAAACACACTCGTATATTTCCATTTCCATAACCAACCACATAGGAAATTGCATCGAAATATATTGTTATACGCCGCTGTGCGTACTGTAATTGATCTAGTTGCCCGGCGTATGCAAATTTAAGTGATATTAATGGTGGTAGTAGTGTTTGTGGGTACGGGGTTGACCGTGTTTTCCATCCCTCTGAAAATATTTCCCTTAAACCGCGACATCTACTGAAACTATTCGACACCAAGCGTAATTACTCCCCCTTGTTCGGATCGTACAGGTTTATTTATTATTAAACCGACTTAATGTTCAATATCGTCACGTAGATTTCTCGGGTCTAATTATGAATGCAGTTAACATAACTGCGAGGCATTTGCCGTGCAATTAAGTTTACTTGCTAAGTGCAACATTGATTATACCGGCGAGAATGTTCGCATTTAATATCTAAAGTAATTTTTATGCTATTAGGGAAATAGGGAGCTTCTATCTTTTCTTTTCCTCGCTTTTATCTGCTTTATCTATTTGCATTGCTGTACTTGCGTACCTTAAAGAAGTGGCGAATATTTTTAAAACGTTTAGTTAAAACTTCGATCCGATGTGTGAATTATTTATTAACAAATTTAAACAACGTAATAATTAACACTAAACAACTTAAACACTAAAAACACAACCCGAAACACTAACTAATTTATTTATACCGTTTATTTATATTCACGCACGCACTTGTAGTATACACGTGTTCGCACTTCGCTACTGGTAGACTTTTGGTAGACTGCCCGCTCTCAATAAAACGCGTCTTTTATATACCAACTCGGTCTTCCAGAATCCACCAATCCAGAACATTCGAAGTCTCGAAGCGATGACGTAGTCAAACAGTCGCGGTAACTCCAGAAACTTTTGTCGACGCTTGACGCATACGATCTCACACGTGCTCTCCCCGACCGCTGACGTGTCTCGTTACAACATTGTGATTGGCTTTGGCGAAATGATGTTTACAAATGAATATACAGGGCACTGACCTGTTCGCCTTTGACGACGGCGTGTTCAGATGGCAGTTTCAGATGTGCTCCTCATGGCGCTAGTTACCAACGGAAATTGTTTAGTGTTGGATATAATAGATTGCCATAAATTTAAATTTAATTAACGGTTTGCGCTGTGCTGTCAAATTTGATTTTTGTACTTTCAAAACTAGTTATTTTTGTTTATTGATATTTTCGCGTGTTGTTTGCTTGTTTTTATTACATATATGAGTTACTGATGGAACTGATTTTGTGTTAGTTCTGGCAGCTCTAACTGTTATTTTAAATTAATAATTCCTAAGGTATGTTTTATTTCTACCTGCACAAGTTTCAACCCATCTAGATCTTCAGATTAAACAATGGCTTGAAAATTTACATCTTCATTCTGGTGCAGTATTGCAGTTTAAATTAAATTCTTTCTAATGCGATTTAATGTATTTATTTTCATATACATTCTATTATTTACCTTGGATGCTTAAATGAGCTGAGATTAATCTTACATTTGACAGTATGCTGACACCTCACAACTGTTGAGTTAAGTTTCAAACCAGGAAGTTAACGTGCGCCTTACAGGGCAGGCACAAAGTCAATATGGTATTTTTAACACTTAACTAAAAGGCCATATAACGACCCTTTTGGTCAAAATCGAACAGGCCGTGATTTAAACAACCTCAAAATCAGAAAGGTTGTTTTGCAAACTTGGGTTAATTAACACCATTTTTTTTTTGTCGCATTATACCCCTCTTAAATGCCAAACAGCACCCTGTAGCTTGAATATCAAAGTTTAGTGGCGAAATACTCGCTTCTTTTTGTCATTTTCTCTCATACTGCAAAATCGATTGCTTAGATAATTCCCACAACAGGCGATTTTACATATCCAGGGCGACCAAAAAATAAACGTCGGGAAATAATTCTTGTTCTCCATCAAAAAGCGAATACCAATATAATTTGTCTATCAAACAGTATTATAATGCCTAAAGAAGTGATGGCCTTGTCTTTACTCGCATGTTGTCATAAGTAGAATGTGAAGCCATTACGGAATTTTAGGTGTTTCTCTAAGCCCTAGTAAATGGCTCAAGCATTGCTAAAAGAAAAGGTACAGCAACGCGAATCCTGCGAAAGTTTCAGGTTCGTTAGCTATCTTAAGTCTACAATCTCTGTGTTTTCATTACTTATTGGTATCAGTCAATTATTAGAACAGATAAATCAAATAAATTGAAACTCGTTCAGTGTTATATTGGAGAGCAGCTATAGAAATTCCAAAATCAAGCAGTGTTTAATCTCCGAGTTCAGCTGGAAAATTGGAAATTAAAATAATATTTTTGTTTGAAGTATTCGTGGTCGTTCATCAGAATGTCGTAGTTGCCGTAGATAATTAACGAAAAAATTAAATTTAATTTTCTACGAAAGAGCTTATAATATATAGCGAAGCAATGCTCCTGTCTTTACTCGCTTGTTGTGGAAAGCCAAGCAGTTCAGGGAATTTTGGACAGAATGGTTCTATGTTTCCTTAAGCCCTTGTAATTCATAGAAATTCAAAGCATTACTAAAAGGAAGGCTAATATAAAATCTATGTTTTCTATACTCATTGGTTGCAGTCAGTTTTGGGAACAGACAAACAAAATAAATGGAAATTCATCAAGTATTATATTTGTGATCAGTTACAAGAAAATACCTATCTTTTCGAACAAAAAAAATGTTTAGCACCGAGTTTAGAAGTGGAAAGATGCAAAATAAAAATTGGAAAGGATTTTTTGTTTAAAATATTTATGGTTATTCATCAGAATCTCGTGGTTGCCGTACATTTCCGTATTTCTTTCCTAAAAACCCTTAGGCTGAATAGGGAGATAGATCTTCAGCCTAACCGAATAAGATGTAATGGCCGCATGAAAAGATATTCAACAAGATATTTGCAGCTGTCCCATATTTTTTCCCGAACACATCCTGATTCATGTGTAGAGTTGATAAGAAATATAGGTCCTGGAAAGTTTCAAATTGAACGGAAGACAAATGCGTCCTTCATATCGAGCACCCAAATCTAGCAATACTTCAAACTATACAAAATACGGCCATTCTTTTTAACGAAAGCCGGAGACAGCCGAAATAAAAGGAGGAGCGTAAAATCTTTCTGCATTAGGGTTAAATTAAAATTTTTTGATGTAGTTGAAAAGGGCGACAGTTATATGGTGTGGAAATTTTAATAAATTTCAGTGTCGGTGTCTTGGATTTGTGTTGGCGGCGCATCGATCATGTCGAATGTCACCTGCAGCCTGCAGGCTCCGGCATTACCGATGCAATTTCCCGGTCTGCACCGGCATCTTGATGCATAGCTCGCGGGATTGTCTACGTACGAACAAAATAATCAACAACCTCCCATTTTTCTCTTATTCGCCCCGAAGATAAATTGCACGCGACCTATTAGAAAAACGACTCGTACGAAAACAAAAATACGCAGAATAATATTGCACAAGTTTACTTTAAAGCGAACACCTATAAAACAAAAAGCAATCGACAGAACTTGCTCAGAAATTACTGGGGGAATTTACGTCTAAGGAAACTCGGGGTTTATTATAGTTTCAAATAATTTCACTTTCCAGGAAACTATTAAAGTTTAAATCTTCGAACAAAAACAGTTGCAGGTAAATACTGAGAAGTAAATGAGGTATTTTCTCCAGCCGGCTGTAATTCTTCGTTTATTGTCTTCTTCGGTTTTACTGGGATGGGGCGAGCTGATTTAGATTTTAAATTAAAATTTCACCTTACTGTTGGTACAAAACCATCTATCCTAGAGATTTCCGAGTTTAAATTACACGTTTATTGTACATTTACCATTTTATTTAGACCACAGTAGGCTTTGACATTCGTTTTCTGAGTGTGTTACGGGTTTTAGAATTGACTAAAGCACGAATAAAAAACGCACGCGTAATATTAAAACCACACAGCTTGCATTTTTATAGGTGATTTTGTTTAATGTTCTTTGAAATCACGAACCTTGTGTGTCACTATAATTAGGTTTGATGTAGGAAGCCTGGGAGTTTTCGTCATAAGTCATAACTGACTCAGGTAGTCAGTAGAGCGCCACACTCAAATATAGTAAAGCAAAGTAAGTAGGCCTTACATCCATGGCAACAGTGACTGTAATAACATTCGAGCTCTAGTTACCCTTGACCACGGAACTTAATAGTGTCACTTACGTCCCTAGGATAATAATGAACAATGATAACAGAAATGAAAGTTGACCGTTGTTATTGTTACCACTGTTATTACATATATTGTTTTTTTACGTTGCCAAGTATAGGACGTATAGTTACCACAAAAACTGATCACAAATTAATTCCTACTTTGCAAATAATATTTTCTTGTTCTTTTGAACTTGCTAATGGTAGCGAAAAAAATATAATAAGCAACACGGAATGAATGGACTATCAACATTTTCGGAAGGCGACGAGCCTTGGCTTCGCCTTGGCTCGTATTTGTCTACCTCAAATGTTAATACATCCTTACATTCCTCGTAACTTAAATAACTATAAAGCGGTTGTTTATTATTGCCGTTCTCTAGAAATTACAGTGGTGTTCCCTAAGGCATCTAAAAGTATTTAAGCGGACTTAAGCAGGATAACACAGTTCAGTAATCTTTATTCGTTCATTTTCAACCATGGCATATTTTTCTTTAGTAAATATTTGAGAATTAATCCTTTCTCTTCCCATTCACCAAGGCAGATGGGAGCGAGTCCGATGAGCCCACCATCAACAAGCAAAGCTTGTACAAATGAGGTGTCTCTCAGGGTAGCCCAGTCCATTTTGTCTTGTTTTATAAGAAACCATTAGCGGACCCATGAGGTGGTAACTAACTAAGCCTGAAACGCTTTAAGTGAGGAACTTGTAGATGAAAGCATACGACACATGATTTTTGGACATTGGGCAGCCTAAGACCGTTATCAGACGATCTACCAATTTATCATTAAACTGGATTCATGAGAGGTTATAAGCCGCCCGCCCGTCGGACAATTTTGAGTGCCAACCTATTAGGGGTTGAGGTTTTAAAGTTCACATGCTGAACGAAGAGGTTACATCTCTCCACGTCACTTTACACTGCTGAACCAGTAGGGCGGTTGGTTTCTCTGTTGGAAAGAGCTGCCTAAGCCTGAAGCATCCTGGTAGCAGGACGTCTTGTTTATCTTTGGCCGATTCCGGCGAATACAGTAAAATGATGCTAAAAAGTGTTTCGCTTGTTAAATTGTAATCATCTTGCTGAAGCTGAAGTTTTTTGATCCTATAAACAAATTGATGGTGGGTCTTTTGGTTGACTCACTGTGGCTAATTTCCCTAGTACATAAACCAATAAAATTTAGTTTAGTTTGGTGAAACGACGCCCTCGTTCTGACCTGTACGAACTGCCATTGACCTTACCAAGGCCAGCTAAATTAAATATTTCATATTAAGGCCTTTCCACTTTATGTAACCAAGACGCTAGTTAGAAAGGACGATGGCGCCATCTGTGGTGAATTTACAAAATTTACTATAAGAACTAAAGGAAAAAATGTACCTCAAATGGCGCCATCGTCCTTTCTAAATTGCGTCTTGGCTAAATAAAGTGGGCAGGCCTTAATATGCAATATTTAATTTAGCTGGCCTTGGCCCTTGCGTGCCTTAGCATTAAACGTTTGTTAAACGAAAAGCTGTTTAATGTTCAGACAAGTGTAATACCAACATAATACACTGAAGTTATTACCTACTTTGATTTGAAAGCATTGTATATGCATTGTAATTAATGTAGAAGAGTTCTTTTGAGTATATGCTACCCTTCACTCGACTAAGAGGGTGACTCAGCTACCCGTACACAGTGCACAATTCCCTTTATGTGGTACAATCAGTATTAAACTCAGTTCTACCGATGCAAGTTGTTTTATTTTATCTATATTTTAACTATCTAAGCGACCAGTGTGGTCCACCAAATAAAATACTTGTACTCAGTGACCATCGGGGTCCATCAAACATTTTAACAAACCTAGCTACCATTGTGGTCCGTCAAATAATTAAACATCTTATAAATATCAAAAGTAGCCAGGGTGGCGCATTGGTAGCGCGTCAGGCTAGTGTTGCACTAGTTCCCGGTTCGAATCTCCTGATGGGCAGAATTTTCCTGCAGTTTGGAGGTCGGTATCGAGTCCTGGTGACCATTCGTAATTGGGCACCTAATTAACGACGCTGTCTTCAGAATACATGCCTAAGAGGTAGAGTAGCAACGTCTTACACTTTACACATGCAGTATGTAGATATTAAACGGCGCACCAATCACGTAACTCGCAGAGTCGGGGCGGATTGTGCACTGCACCCGTAAAACCTAATACATTAACGCACCAGCTTCGACACCGAAAGGTATAAGAGGTTACAGACAATACAAACATACATACATAAATATCAAACATATACTAATATCAAAAATAATTTGGTGTTATCAACAAACATTGGTCCATCGAGCTGGACACAAATAATTAAACATTTTACTGTACCAGAAAATATTTTGGTATATCATCATACATTGGTCCTTCGAGTCGGATGTAACAACAAACTAATAAGTTCAGATCAGGAAAACTGTTATTTTCACTCGCCTGTCGTAAGTGCCATTGTCCTTACTTAACTTGGCAAATATTTGTTAAACCAAAGGCTGTTTAATGTTAAGACGAATGTAATACTAACATAACACACCGAACTCATGTCCTATTTTGGTCTGAATGGATCGTGAATGCATTATACTTAACGCGACGATTTTGACCGAGGAAAACTGTCATTTTCTTTTGCC
This sequence comes from Melanotus villosus, assembly GCA_963082815.1. Classification (NCBI taxonomy): domain Eukaryota; kingdom Metazoa; phylum Arthropoda; class Insecta; order Coleoptera; family Elateridae; genus Melanotus; species Melanotus villosus. The sequence goes on from OY720420.1 coordinate 10,638,587, forward strand.
TTTCCGAACTGCAATTATCCCTACTTACCTTAGCATGTGTTAAACTAAAGCCTGTTTAATCTTCAGACAGGCGTAATACCAACATAACAAATTATGGTCTACTTTGGTGTAAAAGGATCATGAATGCATTATACTTAACAGGACGATTTTAAAAACAGAAAAACTTCTAGAAATTCCTATTCACTCAATAATAAATAGGGCGAGGAATTCGTATTACGGATTATTATCACGTGTTGAACTAAATATATGCAAACAATTTCCTAATTTGGTGGTCTGAAACGGTGTGTATCTAAATTTTACGAGATTTGTGTGCGATAAGAGAACGGTGTTAGGTGTTGGAAGGAAATCAAACACACGCCTATGATTTCGATTTGAAAAATTATAGCCTGGGAGGCCGTAAGTGCGTAGGTTTACGGGTAACTTTAAAAGAAGCCGATCGTAACGCAGGAAAGTCACCAATTTTATTGCACGTTTGGTTCATGCTGCATGTAATTTATTGAGCATCACGCGTGTGCTGCTGCTGCCTTCGGGTCTAGAAAGACTATCAGCACGCATCGCGACTAGAATAACTGATGCCTATCGTCTTATAATCGCTGCCCATCTTTACTACAGGTTTCCACAAATTGCATACTAAGTAGTCGGGTAACTCTGCGGATGAATGTTGCGAAATAATTTAATATAAGGACCTAATGTGCAGTCGAGTTTTTCGTTCTGTAGTTGCTGATGCGACTTAAGCATGGGATAAAGTTCGGAAAAAATCGAGAGATAATTTCAAGTTTCATGACGAACCGAGCTCAGCTTTTATCTAGTGGAAGAAGTTTTTAGAACAAAGCACGTGCGGTGTTACGGCAGGACTTCAAGAATTAGCAGAAGGATTCCGGCTTTTATAAGTTGCGGTTCCAAGGTATAATCCGAATACCAAACAGGCGTCAGCTGCTGTACAAGACGCCCTTGCTGCTTTGCACGCCGGTCAGCTCGTCTTTCTTGACCTTATTTTGATTACACATCACTAAGTTTGCTATTGCTAAAATTCAGGATGCGTACACCTAAATTCAATGGTGAAAGTTCGTAGACTGTTTCAGATTTTGACAAGGAGTGTGATAAATTGTATCGTGCTTAGTTGACTACCTTTGAAAAGACGCTAAACTTATCCTTAATGTTCATTACTTTACTTTGGGGGGAAAATGTACGAAAAATCGTGTTTCACAGGTTTGACTTATCCGTATATATTTGTTAATTGTAACAATTTGAATTCATGCATCCGCAGGAGTACAAGGATGTTCGTGTGAAGTTAAAGTATTGATTTTACAAGTAAAACCCGAACGAAGGAGCTGATAAGCAAACTACCAAACATCCTCTGACAGATATCGAACACATTATTAATTTCTTCCTTCCGTATGTTTTTGCTAAAAACGCGTAATCGAATGAATCGTTTTCTGACCTTGATATTTTAGGGCCCTAATGAATTTCCGATAATGGCAAGTTAAAGCTTTCACCTTTTTGACAATCTTAACATCAATCGCCCATCAGTCATGTATTGTGACGTGACTTAATGGCGCCGAAGTATACCAATCTCCCTTTTCTTTTTCTTACCCTGTATAGGAAGAATTTAGCTGTTTCTTTGTGATTTTTGCAGTTATTTCGGGGTTAACACGCACAAACAATTTCAACTTCTATTTGCATGACCAAATTATCGCTATTGATACTAAAAGTTTCTGGGAAGCAGAAACTTATGAATAATACCGAGTTACGTAATCAAATATAGTTTTTGTTTGATTTCCCCAACTCTCGCAGTTTTCCTGTGACGTCAGGAAGTTTGTAAAACCTTTGTGTAAAATTGTCAGAATTCGTTTCTAACAAGTTAAGTGGTCTATCTATGACTGCTTAAATAATGATTTATGATGTCATTCGTTAGTTACGTAATGAAGTTGATTACCAAACTCATTTTATTTACTCAGGGAAATGCATAGTTGTCATAGCGTTAAATCAACTTTAAGTCAAAAATATAGACGACATTAGTGTGAAACGTATGAAATGCGACACTAAATTTCAGTCAATCTGAAAAACTTTAACTTCCAGCCTATTATTAAGAAAATCTGAAAAAATTGTATTTCCGGAAAATCCTCTATACTATACTTTTAAATTAATAGTTCTTGAATAGTTTTATTAATGAAACATTCGCCTAAAATTTTCTATTTTTCAGGTAACCTAAGAATCCTAAACCCAACAAATTTCAGCCTATGTTTGAGGAAACTCCTGAAATGCTTTGAACTTTCCAGTAACTGTTTAAACTCATTTTTTTAACGAAAATATCAATAGTTTTCGCCAACTAAGAAGCAAATCGTTTTACTCCTGATAAATCTGTAATTTCCTACTTTTTCAGGAAGACTAAGCACATTCAGCCTGAAAAGGCTTAACCTTTGTTTGAGGATACCCCTGAAATCTCCAACGCTTCTCAATTTTTGAATTACAATATTAATAATCTATCTCTACCAAGAAATTTTACTCCTGAAAAATCTCCCGAATTGTCTTGTTATTTCAGGTAACCTAGAAACATTCAGTCTGAAAAACATAGTTTATGCTTGAGGAAATTAGTAGGGTTTTAAAACTTCAAAAAATCGTTTAAACGCATTGTTAAACAAAAATACCAATACTGTTTCAAACGAAGAAGGTAATTGGTTTATTCTTCAATAAATCACCTGAAAGTTTCTAATTTTTCAGGTAGCCTAATAATCTTCAGCTCAAAACATCTCAGCCTATGTTTGGGGAAACTCCTGAAAAGCTTTGCACTATATCTAATAATCATTTAAATATTGTTTTTCTTTAAATGAAAATATCAATAATTGTCATCCTTTAAGAATTAACTAGTTTTATTCCAGTAAAATTGACTGTAATTTCCTATTTTTTCAGGAAATCTATGAACATTTATGAATAAACTCAGTGTATGTTTAGGGAAATCGCTGAAATTTCGTAAACTTCTTAAAATTAAAATATTAATAATTTGTCGCAACCAAATAATTAATCGTTTTAGTCCTGAAAAAATCGCCCGAATTTTCCAATTTTCTACAGGCAACCTCGGATCTGTGTTTGAGGAAAATGAGTTTTAGAACTTCAAAAAAATCGTTTAAACGCGTTGGCAAATAAAAATACTAGTAATTATTATTAACTAATCGGTTTTGAAATTTCAGAAGATTATTTAGACTTAAACATTTAATCGACTGCTTTATTCCTGAAAAATCAAGCGAACTTCTGGCAACCTGAAAAAGCGCTGAGCTTTTTAAGTACTAAGTCCTAATGGTATTTGTAATTTTCTAATAAATATGTTGATAATTTTTTTAAGCTAAGAACTATTTGACCGAGTGTTTCAATTTTTCCAGCTGAAAAGCCTCTGTCTATTTAATTTTTTTGTCTGTTTTTGTTTGTAATCAAGAGGTATGCAACCTGAAAATGATTTTAAATTAAACTGCCTTAAAGATTCTGAAATTAGAAAGTTATCTTCAACCTCATTTAGCAAATAAAAACAGAAGATACTGAAAAGTCAAGTTTTCTTCTTTGAAGATCCATTTTGGATTTCAGTTAGTTTAAAATTTTTGTGGCGATTTTAAAGCTGCAGCTCCTACAGGTCCTTAAAATTACAATTTTCACTTTGAATAAAACATACAATCCTACAAGAAGAGCAGAGCTTCTTTCTGAAAATCCCACCTGAAAAGGCATATCCGTTTTTTCTGTAGGGCTAATATTTTTCGTGAATATTTTCATTAATTTCCAGTCGATGTTCTAAATAAAATTTTCGACCATTTCCGAATTCTGAAACAAAGATTAGGTTTCTTGTGAAATTTTTCACCTGAAAACAGTTAAAATCCTGCAGGCTTCAGAAGGTTGAGGTTTTTCATTTCTGTTTTTGATTTTTTGGTGTAGATGTGTTTTAGAAAGAGAACATCTTGAAACTCCAAGGGAAGCCTGAAGTTTCACTGCATCAGCAATGGCATAGTTAAGTAAAAAGTTTGAGTTAAAAGTGAGATTTAGATTTTGGCTGCTACTTGAAATACGTTGCTTCATTCGCTGAAATTTTGATGTTAGAAGATATGCACAATTTTATCTTGTTGCTAACTTACTGAAAGCTTCTAAAAGCCCTGCATTTAAATATCAGATTGCTTTTAAAACGATAGGCAAAATATTATTGACGGTTATAGACCATTAAAATTAATCTTTTTAGGAGATGCTATACTTTTCAGGAAGACAGATTGAGTTCCTCAGGTTTCTTCAGCTGAACTCCAGGTCTTGAAAACCACACATAATCTTCAAAATTTTTGTAATATTTGCGTTATTTGCTTAGGTAAAATTTTTTGGAAATACGAAGACGAAATAAAAACAATATATGAAAATTTTATCTTAGGAAAGTTTGCTAGCGGTAAAGATTTTGATGCAGGCATATATTTTGGGTTTTTAGTCGGACTTATTAGGCATGTCCCGGTTGCCTGGCATTCCAATCCGACACTGTGAAATACCATTTCATCAATTGACATGAAGCAGATCCCTGTGAATCAATCCTGAATTACGCCAGGCCCACTCCATGCCAATAGGGTGTGGAGGGATTTGTTAAGATAAGTGGGGATTGGGAGCACTGCATAATGTTAACATGCCTGTGACGCTAACCGCTAGACACCGCTTCTACAGTGCAAGGTAGTTAGTAGATCATATATTCAATGGGAGTTGAATATATGACCGAGATGGTTAAACAAGTGTTTTTCCATCTTATACTAACACTATTTCTAGTATTACTTCTAGTTTCCTAGGCTGTGAAATACCATTTCAAGCACAAATTCGAAATCAAATATTTTACGTCACATGTGAGGCACATTGTGATTATAATAAATTATAATAAAAATTCCTTTATCCTACTAGTAACTTTAAATGACTATTAAACATTCAAACAACCGATAAATCTACAAAGACCTCTCAAAATAATTTCCAAAAAATTAAAAAGTAAATCTTTCCGCCAAGAATTATCTGATCCTTCAGCAATTTTCTCTTGCGATGTGTTCTGGAAGGATAGAACCCCTTAAATGTGACATACATTTCCTCCAAGGCTTCTATACGAACAATCTTTGTTTAATCGTGAAACCCCGACACGTAAAGACCTCACGCCAGATTAAACAGAAGTGTTATTAACTGGAAGACTGGAACTGCTTGACCCGATAGAAATCTGAGCGACACCCCAAGATTACTTAATTTTGTCAGTAATGGTTATGTACTTTCTTAAGAACTATTAGGGCTGTATTAAACCAAAAAATTATTTGACGTGGATCTTAATTAAAATTGTTGTATTCGGGGATATTTATGGATTTGCGAATGTTTCCTTTTTTGCTAAAGTAAAGTAAAAAAAGCTTGTATCTTAGAATCAACCACTTATTCAGCTACTTTTACGTAGAAAGCCGCAACGTCTATATTTAGCGGCCGCCCTAAGCCCTTCCTTTGCCGGTGGAGATTGAAAAATGTTTCCATATCAGCGCCATTTATTTTATCTGTCTAGGATACAATACGAATGTTTCCTCTTTGTTGGCCGCAATGCAGGTGCGTGTTTCCTGTTGAATTAGAAATTAATTGTTCGCTTTAAATAGAAAACAGAGATGAACTTATTTTTGTGTTTTTTTTACGGTGCATTAAAGATGCATCCCGTTGAATTACAAGCGAATTAATTAATTTTTCGCGCTGATGAAGACGAGCGCTAGTTGAATGGATTTATTAAAACGGAATTGTAATGAGAATTTAATAAGCTTAAAATTAAAACGGTTTTTATTTATGTAATTCTTCGTTTCGTACTTGCTTTTATTTTTATTTTACAAAATTGGCTCTCTATTGATAAAATGTTGTATGTGTTGAGGTACTAATTGAATCCTGTCGTCCCAAAGCAATAAACTTATATTGCCGTAATAGAACGGTTGTGATTTCTGCTCTCGGACTTGTCCGATGGGAGAAAATTACAAAAAGTAAACATAAGCGAAAACTCGAAAACTGACAGCCACATTTAAAAAGCAGGACGGCCGAGATAGGTCGTTCCCATCAAGGCAACTAACCGAAGCATCTCTACAAAGCTCCAGATCTCTTGATTGTGCCTCAAAAGATGAACGCTGCACTCCTCATTGTCCTTTTTCCACGGTGCTTCAGCTTTCTCGTAATAAGTCCTCTGTACAGAACAATGACGGATACCGGTTTGATCTCGGACAATAATAGTTTTGATGCTTTGTTTTCCATGTTACGCTAGTACTAAGGACAAATAAAATGGATTTTAGTTTTGGTTCAGAGTACGTTCTTGCTTTTGTTGTTTGATGGGTGTAGAAGTTATCGACACTTTGTTCGAAATGTTTATCGTGGAAATATGTAGAGTTGAATAAATATTTATCTTTGCTACCCATACATCGGAATTTTTATTCTAATTTTGTATCAACTAATTGTATAAATATATGCATAGCGAATTATTTTACGCCTCTCGCATCCCTGTCGCCAAGCAGCTCTATTGTTCTATTCTTCACCTAATCACCACTATCTATAGCCTCTTGAATTTCTTTAAACCGCGTTATTTTGGGGCGTCCTCGCTCCTATCGTTCTCTTGGTTGCCACTCCCAAATATGTTTAGGCCGTCTGTCATTTGACATTTTCCCCACTATCCATTATCTCGATTGTTTCTACAATATCAATATAAATTTCGATTCCTTGTCGTATGTGCCCATTTATTCGTCCACAACATCGTCTCCAACAGTCCATCTCCATAGCTCGCAATTTTTATTCATTATCCAAAGTTCTGAACCATATACATATGTATATTAATATTTTCTAATATTATTTTATATAGTGTACTATTTAGTTGTCTTATTGCCGTTCTTTCTAGCCCTATTCTCTTATTTTTTCATGGCTCTCCGGTTGTTTAATAATATTTACATCCAGGCATTTGTATTGTATCGAAACTCGCCATTTGTCGGCATGAGCTCGCGAGTGATCTTAGTTCGAACGCGTATCTCTTGGAACTTTCTGGGAATATCTTGGTCGCCATGGAATACCCTAGTGAGCCTAGTGCGTTCCAGAATGAGATCGAAGACTGGAAGTGGTATTATAAGGCGCATTCGGTAAACGCACTAGTTTACTGTTGGCGACCAAATGCGTAAATGCGAATAAGCGTATTGAACGTTAAAATCTATAAATGTATGAGGGTTAACATAGTCGTTTTAAAATAAATAGATGGTGTAAATAAACTAGTTTAATATTTCATGTTGCTGTTAGTTCTGTGTTTTTGCTATTAGTGATAATTGTTGTTGTTGTTGTTGTTACGTGTTGGGGTGCGTTAATTATGTTAATAAATAATTCACACCACGAACCAAAGTTTAAATTAATTTTAAAAACGTTACAATATCTTGTACAAGCCCTTACTTTATGTGTTCCCAACTCTAAGGGCGGGTTGGATGATTTTACAGCTTTGTAAAATTATTCATTCGTCAAAATCAAAATTCGAATGCATATGGCAAATAACAGATTAATAAACAAAAATTGATGCCCTTTTGTCAACTTTAATCATTCGTGAATTTAACAAAAGTTTTGTGCAACCTGCCCTAAGTCTTCAGCTCTACTACGTATCAGTAAATCTGTCTTATTTAAATTTATAGTTAAACCTTATTGCCCGTATTTTTCTTTTAAGTTTTCTTAGCATATACTGAGCATCTAATTCTAGGTCTTCTGCTATTATCACTTCGTCGTCTGCAAAATGTAACGAATATTGTGTTTCATTCCTGATATGCATATTTAATACTTATACTTGTGCAGTTTATAGTGCAGATTATGTAGATTTTAAATAATACTGGATGGATACAACACCCTTGGCGCAGTCCTTTCTTAACGTTTATTTGTTCAGTCAATTCATTTACTACCTTTATTTTTGTTGATATATTTTTATACAAGGCTTTAAGCTCTCCAATAAGGATTTCACTGATGTGAGTTTACATAAATGTCAAATGTAGTTCTTTATTGCAAGCTACTTTCTTTTCGGCCATAGAAAACAAACTATATTTCTATTATTCTTCAAATTCTTCCTCTAATCTCCTTTTCGAAAGGCGATATTCCATAGACATTTCCAATAGAGTCCAGAGCACGTATAGTTACATAATCGAGGCACTCTTTATTATTGCCCTTTTTGTAAAAGTTTGTAATATGAGCTACTTTGCAATCTTGTGGTACTTCTTGTTGTTATAATACACAATTTTGAAATTTTTTTTATTAGTACGCCTGGCTCGGCTTTTATTAGTTCTATATTGATTCCTCCTGGTCTGGTGCTCGACCATTTTTTATTGTCTTTAGTACTTTTTGTATATCGTCATTTGTGATAAGATTCTAAATGTTATATACGTCTTTAGTTGTTGAGGTGAAGTGTGCGTGGATTCGTATTCTTATCTTATCTGACAGTTGTTTTCCACTATGACTTGTCGATTGATTGAATAATATTTCTTTGTGGTGTATTCGACCTTAGATTTGTGATAACTTTCCATGCTTCCCATCTTTTAGTACTACCGGTACTACCCAAGTAATGTCCAATTTGTACACACTTATCCAGCCAAGCTTCATTTTTAGCTTTTGCTACTTGTGTCTTTACCTTTCTATTTAGTTGTGTACTCGTCATCTTTGGTAGATAGCTTTTTTCCTATTAGTGTTTCTATCTCTTCAGTCCACCAGTAATAGTTCTTCTTCTTCTTCTTCTTCCTCTTCTTCCCAGCCTCCCCCCCCCAACCAATCTTCCCATGATCCCATGGCTGCAGAGGGCTTATGCCCTATATCGGCCGTTGAATGCATCAGGAACAAGGCGGGCCCTGTCGAATTATGCTGTAGTCAATTATCGACTTTAGTTTTCATTTTTTCTGGTGCCAGGTAAATTACTGAATATCGTTGTGAGGCAACTATACGTTCAACATCTCCAGCGAAAGCTCGTACAGTTCAATAAGCTTTTCTCTCATTGTTATTGGTCTTATCTTCTCCATATGATCCTGCCGTTTTGTTATTTTCTTTGCTACCTATTCTAGCCCTTAAATCTCCCAATATTATCATTTCGTACACGCTCTATTACATACTCTATTTTTTCATAGAATTTGTCTTTATGGTGTCATCCTCTCCGGCTGCAGATGCTCCTATTACGGTTACAATTATTTTTTCTTTCTTTTATCTTTAATTTCACTTGTATCAATCGCTCTTCAGTTTGTTCCTAGCCATTTACTGTTCATCTCAATTTTTTCTTTATAGCTATTGATGCTTTGGCTCTTGTGTTCTTTCTTTATCGCACTATATATTTATATATGTATACTATGTATAGACATCGTATTCTTCACATCTTTATCCTTTTGTTTTACTTTCTGTAAGGACCATCACGTCGGGTTTGTAGACACATCCCGATATCTCATGGCCCTCAGTACAGAACGAGAAAGCGCGTATACTACTCAACCTAAAAACATGGGTTAGGTTCGTTCTGTCAAAGTCAAAATATGAAAAAATATTATTAGTTAAAACCTAGCTTTATGTTATAATAAGCTGACAAACTTGCAATGTAGGTGGCAGCTAATAAATGTATTTATTTTCAATTTCATAAGGATAACAATTTCAAATTTCACGCGCTTTTTCCTGAGTGCCGCATGTTTTTAGGTTTCACTATTAGACTTCCATCTCACTCTTTCACAAATTTGACGTGCATGTCGTGGGCCATGAGATATCGGGATACGTCTACTTTCTGAGTTCTTCATGTACTTAATTTCCCTTTATGTTAATTCTTTATACTTATAATCTGTTTATGAAGAAATACACCAATGAATAGACAAACGGATAAAATACCTACAAAGGAATTAATATCTTAATCAGTGACCGAGGCAGGCTATGCTTTCACAAACGTTTTTCGTGATGAAGCCATCAGCTTTGTTAAACGCAACCAATCGAAATGACATTTTACAGTTGTTGTTCTCACCGTGTCACCGACGTTTGTTTAATTTTGTCTCGTATTAAAGTTTGGTGATTACTTCAATGTAAAACGCACGAAATAGACCAGCATCTGTGAAAACTCCGCGATATAACCTCAAAGTGGCATTATGACAGTTGTTTGCATTCAGAAACACAGCATGATTTACAACGATGTGGTTTTTCGAAAGGAGAAATTTTGTTGATCGTATTGTATTTATGCCACGGTAAAAGCGAAGTTATAAAAAAGAATATTACAAGCAGAACTTCAAAAATGAAAATTCTGAAGCATCAGTATTGTCCTTTTGGTTATCTTAGTGCCTTAAGTTTATGGGTTTTAAAGAAGTTGTTGCATTTTTATTACTTTTGTATTTATTACACTATAAAATAGATATAAAAAAATCCTTACAATAAAGAAAGTAGTAGAACCGTTATAAAAACTACATAGTTACGACGCAATACGTGTTTCCTTTCGTCTGTTATTAATACGAAAAAGAAAGGCCTTAAAAAATCCGTAATCCTCGAGCGCCTGAAAATTTCTGAATTTTATAAAGAAAATCTTAGGTAGTAAACCCACCGATTCGGAACGATGAACGACGTACATCTTCTTAAAATAACTCGTAAAGATACTTTTTTAAACAAATTTTGGTTGTTGGAATTTATTTGAGGATACTTGAAAGGAGATCTGTAAAACGTGCCCGATATTAGTTACCACTTAAGATTGAACCGCAATTAATCGATAATAATTAAACGGAAACCTTGGTGGGCGGCTTAGAAATACAAGCGAAAATGGAAACGGGTAAATTGGGGATGCTTTCAGTAAGGATTGAATAACCATTGCGTCAAACTTGACGCAATCGTTGGTAACCATTAAGGTCGAATGAATACACGTGTGTGGGTAGGTATGTGGTTCTATTTACCATTCATGTTTTCACATATTTTTGAAAATTTGCGTTGTTGGCACATATTGGTATTATGGAACGTAATCGGTAAAGAATTTCATTAGTGCGTTTTTCTTCCTTTTATCGTTTTATTTATCTTTTTCGTCGTTATTTACTTAAATATTTGATAATTTATGAATGCTAAAATTAACAGAATTAAACACTCAGTATAATTTAGCCCTACTGAATATTTATTGATATCAGATATCACTAACAATAGTAGCTGCTCGAGACAACTCGTTAACTTTGTTGACTGGTCGCTCTCGCCGGCACGCATTTTTACATATGTGGCCGCTGCTTATTCTAGAATACGGTTGAAGCCTCCAGTGTGTTCTGGGCGTTTATTTCCCGATGATACAATTTTTTTTGATGTTTCCTTCTTCTTTTCTTTGACTTCGTCATTAATTTTCGACCTAATAAATCGAAGTGTTTGTTGAGATCGAATATATTTTTTCGTTGTATAAACCGAAGCCTTAATAAGTTCCACAAACGAACGTAGAAATAAAAGAAAGAAGTCCACCTAAACGTCCTAATCATCTGGATTAAGTACTCGAACAACATACTCGGGACCAAACCCTTTGAGGGGTGAACAAAGCAATATTTTCGATTAATTTCCTTCATTGAAAAGCAGCAGTGGCAATAACGTTCTGAAAGAAGCGCAATGAATTGCACTACCGATACACAGGCACGGCACAATACAAGAAAAATAGACGAGCGCCTGTACAAATATCGATGTTTCCGTTCCCGATTCCTTATCAGGCGGCGAATGAATGGCTTAGCTCATGCAATACATCGCGGCTAGTGAAGCGGAACTAACATTGCAGTAACGGTGCTCCTTATTGCAATCTCGAAAAAACACCGAGGATTAAGTTTCTGTAGTAGTTTGTTTGTCCTACATTCGCCAACTTTCAATTAAATCAAGTAGGCTGTACCGCAATTTCTTTATCAAGCGTGAAATTATCGCTGCAGATTCAGTCCACATTCCAGGGGCGAACGAATGTGTTTACGTTTTACACATAAAATAACATTTCCTGTTTAATAGATAATAAAATGCTGGTAATTGGTTTAATTTGCATTTGCGAAACGCCATGACTAGAACGATGATACAGGGTGGGAGGGCTGACTTATATAAATTTTCTTTTATTTGTAAAGAGTTGAATATGGTTAACTAGTAATTATGGTGAGGTGCAGTGGCGGCTCGTGAGTTTTTATAGTGGGTGGGCACATCAAAACCGAGCTGGAAACAATAACTTTATTGTCGAAATCGGGGATCGATTGTATAAACTTTTTTTCAATCGACAACATTGCCAATGCGTCGAGCCTGTCCTCAGACATGGTGCTTTTTATGCGCTTTAAAGTGGAAAAACATCTTTCACATTCAGTCGTAGACATCGGTGTTGTAAAAGTAATGTCAACTAATTTATTAGTTTCTAAAAACACTTGTGAGATTATTATCAGCAATAAACACCAAAAGTGACAAAACACCACCTACGTTACACATATCGTCTCGTTCATAAATTGCTCTAAGTTCAGTTTTTTTACTTCGGTATCCATGTCTATAAAGAGTAAACAGCAATAGACAACAAATAAACAACAATAACCAATAACGAACAAACTGTAACAACGAACAAACCACGAAATCAAAATAAAAACAACAAATTAAACCCAAAATCAATTAGAACGCGATTCCCACTAAATGTGCGTAACCTCAAACACAATCACATAAACAGCTCTCACGCGATCATGACTTCAACTGTTCAGTTCAACTAACTTGCATCTTGAATCTGTCACGGGTCACGATTTAAATGTGCCCCAAAGCCGGTAGATAATCCGCGAATTTTGTTGCAGATTTCTAACCGCGCTTGCACAATACTCACCAAAAATAGGTATCAATTCATCTTGTCTCCGGAAGAAAGTTTTGATAACTCTTCGTTTCGGCAGGCGACGCGGCAATGGACTATAATGTTGATATTATAGGTATAGTAATAGATTGTTGTGTTATTTGTGTTAAAAAAAAATAAAAGTCAGAAGTGCGAAGTGTTACTAAAAAAAGCTTTCTTTCTCTCGAGTGTAGGGAGAACACGTGCCCTTTAGCACCAGTTGCCATTGGTGAGGTGTACCTTGGTAATTATTATTCCACAATTACAATAGTTAGACAGTAGTCTTGAAATCCATCAGCAACGGATATGCATGACACTTGTTATCTACCATATTTCCGATGTAGGTAATAAGAGTGCTTATTTTTGTGATGAGTTTGATTTGATTGATGGGATTAGGCCGATGCTGACAATTAATGAAAGATAAGATGTCGTTAAGTAAGAGCAATAACAGTGAAGAAAAAAGTGGTGAACGATGAATGATGAACTTCTGGGCTAACGGAGTACCGAGACTTAGTCTCACACCTCCTTCATCTGTGGTTCTTCTACTTGGCGGAAGTTTATGGTGATGTTGTCTGAGCCGGTTCTTATAGATGCCCCCCCTCGCTGGAGGAGACTAGTCGAAGTACCCACTTCCGACGGTGGTGGTCCTCTTCGTCTCGGTCTCCGAGTACCCATGATGGGATGTGAATAGGTTTTGGAAATCCTGAGCATGACTCAGGAGGACGGAAAGGATGTCTATGGGCCTTTTACATCCTCAAGGGCGGATAGGATGCTCTTGTCCAGGGCGACCAAATGGGTGAAGTCTATCCTGGAGCAGAGCTCCAATTGAAACCTGGGACAGTCACGGTCGAGGCAAGCTCGGTCGGGGTCACCACAGGCCTCTTATGGGGGGACGGAGGCGGTGGTTGCAGACGTGGAAGGTTGTGGTTGGGAGTGAGGAGTTGTTGGAACGACATTCAAGGAATACTTATTTTGTGCGACGTCGGCGGCGTAACTACCAGCAGCACAGGAAGCGGTCGAAGCTTTCGGCTATAAGCTGCACCCCTTGTTAATGGCGGGATGAGCGCCGTTACAGTTCGCGCACGTGGCGGGAACCTCCCTTGGCTTCTTGCATTACCCGGTGTGGTGATCCGCTGCACACTTCACACATCTACGAGCAGCGTGGCAGCATCTCTGGAAGTGGCCGAATTTCTTCCAGCGATGACACTGCCCTATCTGGGTCCGTCTACGCGGCGACTCTACCGTGATTTTGAGTGACAGGACGATCTTGGCCGGGAAAATCTCTTTAGCCTTGCTGGATTTAGTTAGCTTGACCAAAACTAGCGGCATGGGGATTCTCTCCCGACCGTAACGCATCCTGGCCACAGAGATCACGGACAATTCCTGGCTCTCAAAATCTTCTTTCACGTCGCCGACGCCAACCAGTTCCGGGATGCCTCGGAGCACCCCCTTCAACGGTTTTTCCTGCGCCAAGGCATAGGTGTGGGAAGGCAGAGTTTGTTGCATGAAGAATGCGGTAATCCTCGACGCTGGCGGGGGATAAGCTAATTTCGATGGTCTTAGCCTTGGTAAAGTTTAAGCGTCTAGAGCGAAGTTCCGCGGAAATCGCTACTAACGGGAGGAACGCGGGCGGCTTCGGGGGTTTGAATGTCAAGATTGACATCGGGGAAAACCTGTTGCGCTTCCGTTTTCGCGTCTTCTACGGAGACTAGAAATTGTCGTCTGCAGTGGCATCTTCGGTGGGTGTGGTTCCGGTGAATTCAATGGTGAAGGCGTCTTCGGCGGTTAACTTGTCGTCCCTAGCTCGTACCTCTTCGGGGTTAGAGGTGGCTTGCATGGCTTCTTCCTCTGCGGCGATGCGTTTGTCCTTCAATTGACGTTTGATCGTGAGCACCCTCTCCATGTAGTCATCCAAACGCTTCCGGGCTTCCTCGGGGGGCAGATGGCTCAATGATCTCGCGAACCTTGTTCGACGTTTAGGAATTCTTTAGACTTGAAAAAGCCTGTACGACATTCGACTTAAGGAATTCTCAAGGCTTTATAAAGCCTCGTTTAAAAAGCAGTATGTCTAGTTGTGAGAACAATCGAAATTCTCAACAACGCGCAACCAACCTGGCGCTGGGCCCTGGACTGAACACGTTGTTTAGATGAATCTCTAGATACGTCTGCTCTACTCAATATTTGGCTGTAGATTGTCTAAAAAAAAGAAGTGAACGAATCCCTTGTTCTTAATCATGAAAATTGTTAAAGCTGGCGATGCCAGTGGATACTGGTGATATTCCACCTCAATTAGGGCATAAATTGAAAACTTCAATTGTTGTTTCATTGTTACTTCAAGAACTTTGAATTAAAGGAAAATAACTAGAATGAGTTGCTATAAATTTTCATTGAAAGTCAGCTTCATTAAGATGAAGATATCTGCCCGTACACTAAAATACCAGTCGGTTAATGATCGTTTGCCCATTTAATGTTTGCTCTTGTTTGTTTATATGAAAGTTTGTTTCAGCATCTGAAGTTTATCGTGATTGTATTAATTGAAATTTAGAGCACCAGCAAATTCAGTTCTCTATTAATGTAAAACATTGATTTGACTCGGTGAACTTTACACGTACTGTAATTGTTTGTCTAACCTCATACGTTGTATAAGTTGATGAAAACCGTTCTGTTTTTGTGAAAAGAAAGCTTCTCGTTGATTATGCTTAGATACCTTTTTTGACCCGATTGTACGAAGGGTACGATAAGTTATCAACGAGTATTTTTAAAAAAGAAAATTCCCGAACCGTTGTATAATAATTATAAAGTTTATCCAGTCGTAAATTGATTTTGCGTGAACATTCACCAGACTTATCCTGATATATAATTCAGAAACTTTAATGGAATTAAAAATTCGATCACCGTTACTTATCTGCATCTATCATCTCCAGAAGAAAGTAGGGTTCAGATTAAAAGTTCCATTTCGGAGTAACTTTTTCTCCGGAAGGAAAATGTTTTTAAAGTTGCGGATGTAACATTAATTTGTAATTGTATTCGGTTCATTTGAATATAGATGGCTATTTATCTGTGCGAATGAATAATCTGGAGTAACGTAGAAAGGATTTGCAAAGAATTGCCGCTTTTTCCCCTCGGGCGCACGGACTTTTGTCGAAATACCGGCCCATAATAGCGAAATGCCTCCACCTCAACCCCCTCGTTTTCCTCATTGTCCTTCCAGGCCAGTGATCCGCGAATTCCCGGAAATTGGATAGTTGTTGCTTTATGAGCCACTTGCGCGATGCAATTTACTTTTTACCCTTCAAGCTAAATGTTTTAAGACTGCAAACGCCGAAACGCGTTATGTTCGAGTTCTTCCGCAAAAATTTTGTTTATACGTCCTATTAATTCCGTACAAGAAACTCGTATCCGGTACGGTTCGCGAACCGAAGAAGGATCTTTTTGGAGGAAACAAGTGTTTTAAGTGGCCCGTACCCGCGAGACTCATCCCATCAGCGCGGCTTCCGGTGCGTGACCCTAACGATGGGTCCGGCGGGATCTCTCAAGCAGCTGATATCAAATTTCGCAATATTGACTGGGACTTTACGACAGTCGCGAGTGTTTCATAGGATTGATGAATAATCTCGGGTGTTGACAGACGTTCCGACCCGTATCCAACTTCATGCTACCCTCAGCGTGAACTCTTTATAATCAGGAAACTTTGCTCCGCACGCTAGACTACGCCCTCATCTATGAACATGCGGTAAAGTTTCTGGGATTTCATTTTTTTTTCTTTTACTTCAATCCTCGACTAGATTAGATACTTTGATTTATTTTTGAAACGTTTGTTGTTTATTCCAAATCGCGCAGTTTCCGTTCAATATTTGCAAGATGAAAAATCGGTGGGGTAAGGTTTTGTTTTAACGTCTATTAAAGGAGTTCTGTTGCCTTTTTTTATTATTTCTGCCGTCCCAAAAGGAATTTTTTGAATCATTGCTACTCTTTTAGGGGCTCTTATAATTCATTTCCTTCTAGAGTGAATCGCCCCCACCCTTCCAGTAGTTTAAAATTTTTCTAGTTATTTTGCATGTGTTTACTACGTTTCTCCATTTCTTTCTATCTTTAATTTTATTCCTCCATTGCTTGGAAATCGTTGATTATTTACCATCTTTTTTGTTCTACCTCTTCTTCCTTTATTATTCTGTCATCAACTAGGCATACGCGAAATTGAAAAAATACGGAAAATATCGATATACGGAATCAATCCATGTATCATTTCAATTGCTATGTCGGATTAATCGACGTTTCGAATAAATACATACCTCTACTTATTCAATACGTGAAGTAAACTGATTTATTGATTAATCAAGTACTCCACGTTTCGATTGTAAACTGTTTTACCTAACAACTTCCGAATGAAATATGAATATTATGAAATTATTTCATAAATAAAAATTTCTTAAAATATAGATTAAATCGATATAGGCGGCTAATAATTGAATCGATATACCGATATTTTTAGTATTCTACATCAATATTCGATATCGAATCAACTTAAGTGACATGCTGAATTATATTTTGTGTCTCTGTATTTTCCCTTATTTCTTTTCCTATCTTGTTAGGTTCCAATACAGTTCTGATGATTTTGCCTTCCAGTATTTTGTACTGTCTTGTCCTCCTTTTTGTAACAGTCGGACGCATGAGACTCTTATCAATACTAATTTTTGTTGCCTTACTGATGTTTTTATATTTTGCCAGTTATTTGCGTACGTTAATCAGTTTATATAACCTATTAAATTTATGTTCTGGATATCATACTCGTACTTAATCAGTCTTTTTAATAATCTCCAATATATTTTTTCGAACGTGTGTTTTCGTATTTTCACTTTTTGTCTACTTTCCATGTTATGTATTTTCACGAGTATGGCCGACAGCATGGAGGGTTCAGGCTTCTTAAGTCGCTTTCATACGCGATTGTCTCACGGTGCCATGCGTATGGGGTGATATGGTAAGCATCAGTGTGTTTTGGTTTTCAATTATTTTTAGTGACACGGTAGGCCACCCCCCGAGCTTGCCCACCCTGTAATCGAGTACTTTAACCACTCGATCTTCTCTTTTCTGCGTATTTCTTAATTATTTTCAGAGTTATTTCCAGCTTTTCATTGTTTCTGAAATAATTATGATAATTCGGTTGTCATCGGCGTAAGCTAAGACATGCACTTATTTGCAATAATGGTCTTTCCACATTTCCTGAATTCGTTGTGGGCTTTGCTGAATTTGCCCGTCTTCACTTTAAAAAAGTGCTGATTTTCGATGGTTTCCACAAGATGGCGGAGGAAGGGGGATTGTGGAAATTTAGATTTTTCACTAACCAACCATCTTATACAACATATCAAAAATTCAGAACTACCCGACCTTTTGTAGGGTAAAATCCCTTCTCCCTCGCGTATGGATTTCGCGTATTCTCTCTTGTTGTGTTATGTTTCTACACTTCTCTCCTCTGTTTTTCAGTTTCATCCATCTTATACTCAATTCGTGTTCTTTTCTTTGCCTTGCAAATTTTATCTGCGTTCTTCTTCTTTCCCTTATTTTTATTTGCTTGCCTCGTGATTTATTTAATTCAAGCTCCTCTTTTGTTCCTGATCTTCGCGTGACATTCTTTGTCAAACCATTTTTGTTTTACTTTTTTTCTTGAATCCATTTACCTACTTGCTGCGTTTTCAGTTCCATTTTTAATAATTTTCCATATTAAATTTACATTTGCTGTTGTAATTTTCTTATTTTTTCATTCTTTATTTATTTTTTCTCTGTATTTCTTCATTAAGTCCTCATTGTTCGTCTTATTTATAGCCCATAATTTCACTCTTTTCTGGGAATGTCTATTTTTTGTTATTTTCTGTTTTATTTTTAGCATCCGCAGATAATCGTCGGTCTGAACCCACACTTGCTGCTTGTTGGCTTCTTACATTTTGTGTATGAGTCTCGAGCTGGTGATTAAAATGTCGTGTATTTGGTTCCTATAATTAATTTGTCCTGGATATTTTTAAAATTCTTTTGCAGATGAATTTAGTACATGCTGTATATAAATTAAGTAGAGCAGCATAAACCCTTACCTTTTGTCCAGTATTATTTGTTTTACAGCGTAATGCCTTATTTTCCTTATAGCAATCTTCTTTCTTACTAGGTTGCTGTAGTCTTCCATTATTCCAATTATTATTGAATTTCTATTTGACGTTCCTCCACTTTCGTTAATTTCTTATGTTGTGACGTATGCATTTATGTTGTTTGTTTATTTATTCTGAACAATCTAAGCCTGTGGGAGATTTCAACGCGCGTCTACTATTATCGTCATTGACAGCACCCAACTTTAATTTCATTGAACCCAAGGAATTTACGCCTCTGGACGGAATTGATATGGGGCCTACGGTTTTACCTCGTAACCGAAAGAGGACTTTATATTTATTTATTATGGTTAGATTATTTGGTTCTCCTTTTACTCGTAGCTATGACATTCTTTCATACAACGGCAACGCCTTAAACTGTATTTTTTCACCACTCCCATGTTTTTTCTCCTCTGACTATCATAACGTGGCACTCTTTTTCTGTATGCCTTCTTCACTTTCTCATCTCAGATCCTAAAGGGTTACCATATCAGCTTTGTTGCTTTCCAGCTCTTCTGAAATCCTTCTGAAATTCTTGCCTCCCTTCCATGTTACCGTTCTGGTTACAAAAATACATCCCTTGATTTTGTTTTATACCACTAATCATTATCGTTATCGAATTGATCCCCAGGGTCTTCTTAAGTTTTCCTTTTCCAGATTTTGTGTTTGCATTTTGACGTGCCCTCTTCCTTTCTCTGAAAATTATTTTCTGCTGGAAGAACTTTTTATTTTAGATTAACTTTTCCCATCTGGGGTATTTTAACTGGCTACTGAATGTTTGAGCTTATTCATTTGATCTTTCATCTGCTGTCCGTTTTGAGCTATTATTTCCATTTACTTTCTTCCCTGATCTCCCACTTCTTCATTTTCGTCTTCGTTATCCTTTTCCATTTTTTTTAGCTTCATATTTATCATTTTCTGTTTCAATTTGTTGTCCTATCTCATTTGCTGAGTTAAATTTTACTTTTCATTTGTGAGAATTGGCTCAACCAAAATTGGTTCCTTTTAGTTTATTAGAGATTTTACGTATTTACATCTCTTCCATTCTATTCCAATTATTTGCATGTATTCTACTTAAGTTGTTATCTCTAGATTTATATTCCTTTTCGTTGCCATTTTCATGAATTTTTTTGTACTGCTCGTTGCCTTTTTGCGAACCTTCTTCTATACCAGGCATAGGCAACCTTTCCTAGTTCTGGAGCCAAATTATCATTCTGTCTCCAAGCCAAGGGCCGGACCAAATTATTAAATTAAATAAATTAATATATATTAAATGAATTTAAACAAGTTGCTACTTCTTATTTGATTTATTTATAATATAATGTGCTGGTATAAAGCTCTACGTTGGCAGGCGCCTTAAATGCTATGCTAAAGCCCTGATTATTGGTGTCATAAAATTGTTATGACCTATTTCCCGTCTTATTTTTATAATTTTATGAAAATCCTCCTAACTTCGCTGAGGTGGATCAGGGCCGGATCAAAAGAAGTACAAGGCCGAATCCGGCCCGCGGGCCTGGGGTTGCCCATATGTGTTCTATACCATATCATGCTAGATTCATCTTCTTTATTAATTTTTTCTCTAAGCTCTTGATCCTCATCACATGCTTTTCTGTGTTTGGAAACAAGCCATCTTTTCATCTATCTTTTCTGTAACCTTTTCTCAATCTTCAGTGGTTGTGCCCAGTTGTTTTAAACTCATTTCTATAACTTGTGCTATTCTTTATAGTTTTCCTTTAGGTCTGATTGTACTTTTTTGTTATTTAAGATTTGCTCCATCTTTTTCTGGTTCTGATATTTTCTTTTAAATTTTCGCTGCTTATTTTCATGTTTCCGCATCGTCACAAAGTGTGTTATAATGTTATTAATACCTGCAAACTTGTCTGAAGTTTTTCTTTGTAGCTTTTGTGTCACTAATCAGTTTACTAGTTAGATACGTACTTTACCACTATGTTTACAAAAATGAATATTAAAATAATTTCACCTTCACTCTTGTTAATCTTCAATTTAAGAATTTTTCATTTTTAGTCATGATCTAGGCTTGCGGATGCCAAATATTTCAACGTACGTTATCTTCTATGGCCATTAGCACTACCCGAATTCTGTACTTTCAACCTCTTGAAAGTATATTTATCGTTGTCAAACGTGACTGTAGTATAGAACCTATACGAAAAAGGGCTTTTGCCGTATTAAAAATCGCACTTGCCCTTGCCCGGAATAGAACCTGTAAACTTTGGCTTACAAAACAATTGTTACTGCTTCTACACCAACAATGCAGGCGTTTGGTTTGATTACTTTCTATCGTTCTTGTTGAATTTCATACTTGGCCGTTGACTTTTTCTATTCTCATTTAGGATGTTAAACATTTCAGTCTATTTGAACCATCAGATATTTGAGAATGTACACATATTTTTTTGTCCTGTCTTGGTAATCGATCATAAATTACTGGTTTATAAAATCTTAAGTTCATAAAGTGGGATTTTCATGAAACTCAATGCTTAGGACTGTTGGCAAGTAAAGGTAAAAAAGGTAAATGTAATGGCACTTACACTTCACGAGGGAGTATGGCCGGCAACATAGAGGGTTAAGGCCTTCTAAAGTACCTTTCATACCCAGTTGTCGCTTATGCGTACGGGATGTGGGTAAGTGGAACAGCTTTTTGGACACTTCTTTCTTGGAAGAAACGAGAACGTTCTTTCCAAAGTCGAACGCTCCTCCCAAATAGAAATTGAGCTTCAAGTTTACATTACTGTTTCTCAATGGGTTGATTTCTAAAATTACCAAGTTTTAAACCTTTTCGAAGATATTCTCGCAGATTTGTTAATAGAATAGTGTATTGGCAGCATGTTAAAATACTCAGCAGCCCATTAAATATAAAAGTGAGCCAAAAGTGTTCTTTTGGAATTAAAAAGTTTAGGATGAATGTTTCAAGCTTTCAACAAGCCAGTTTATCATAAGTAGGTAGAAATGGCAAGCATGGAAGGTTTTGTAAAGCTTTCTCGTTATTTATCGTCGGTCTGCATATGTTTTAATGTGAATACGTTTGATAGTCGTGGTAGTATGCAAAATCCGCCAACAATATAACGAAACTTTGAACATAAATGGGAGTATAACTGCCTTAAGGTGTTGTCTGCTTTCAAGATTACACAGGTATTATTTGTACGGCGCTAGTTGAAGTATTTAATTTCGCAACAAAGTTTCATCTTGTCAAGAAGTAAATTTCAAGAGTCTCGTTCATAATAAAGTCACGTTGCAAGATAACTATGCAAGTTTTTGCATTTTAACCTGCAGCCGGGAGTTGTTCACCTTATTTTCTTATTTTTGGGAGTGAGGACAATTCAGCGGAGATTTGTGGCGCGCTTTATCGCCTGGAACACATTGCTTTTATCTTTCTCCGAGAAAGAAATTTGTAAGATTACAGATCATGCATACCTGCCGCGGAACGGAAGAATTCTTATTACTATAAATTATGGGCCAAGTTCGCGGTTATGACGGCCTCCGCACTTGGCTGCAAGCCCGGATTTATGGAATTCTTATTTACAATGAAATTGTCGAGAAGACTTTTTCGAACTTTCTAACCTTTCACGGTTCCCTTCACATTTTTAATTGGGAAGGCGCAGGAAAAACCATCTTTAGAAAGATTATTTTTTGGATTTTAAACGAAATTTGAAGCTTTCCCAAAATTATTTTTATATTGTGATTTATAATACGATGAGTTTCTTTACTTAAACTGATTAGAGTTAATAAACCGAGACCAGAGGTAAAGCAAACATTTTCGAGTGAACGCGTTATTTTTTAAGGAGTTCTTACAACTGTAATTTATTTTAATGTTGCGTTATCTTCGAGGAACACAGTCCTGACTTGAATATTACAGGAGCGTTTCGCAAAATTTAATTTATTTAAATAATACATTAAAGTCGGGGATAACGAGGAAAATATTTATCTTTTAAAGGAACGAAAATGTTTATGCGAAGTAACTTTTAGAGTTCTCCTCGAGAAAGCTACATTAATTCTTGAAAAGTTGGTGGAATGGTGATATCGTGTTTGTGTTATGTAGCGTTATAGATCGAGATATAGGCTAGGATGAGACCGTCAGTGCAGAGCTCTTCTAGCACAAACGACCGAAACTTGTACAGTATTTCATGCAGGAGATTTAGCGAGTTTCGTCTTCTAAGTCTGGAGCTTTCTACCGGGAGAGAAATTAAAAGCCCAAGAAAAGCAACTAACTATTAGATATGACGTTGAAAAAAAGTTGAAAGTATGGTGGAAACGGCGAAGGATGAAAAACGTCCCTTAAGAAGAAAAGCTACGTGGTACACAAAAAATCCACTGCTGACGTGGATATGTTAGCGTTATTAACTACGACAGTCTGTTCAAATATTAGTTTGACGCACCTCGCCATTTCGGTGGCGCTGGCGATGAAAAATTAGACATTTCTCTGAGGCTCCCCGGAGAGTTTTCTTTTGGTTGCTATCGAAATTAATTCCGGACGTCTTCAGAATTCCAGAGCACGTTGTTTTACACATTTATTCTGTTCTAAATTTGCTTATCTCTGAATAAATAAGAAATGTTGCTTGAAGAATTACAAATCCCCCCCTGCTTTTTCAGAAGAATAAACTTTTCGTATAATCAGATGCGCTTGCACCATACCGAAAAATAAACCACCTTCTTAATTTAAATATTGGACGTACAAATATTATCATTAGACGGAAGAGTATAACTATAAAGAAAATTTTAAGATTTAGAATGTTACCAAATTGTATTATTCTTATTATTCGTAGTATGCTTTGTTTCAATAATCAAATATGTATGAGTGACTAATGGCATTCTATTTATTCAAAAACGTTTTAGTTTTTAAAAGCTTTGCTACGCACTTCTCATAAATTATTCATACTCCTCTTATTAGACAATTAAAAGTCGCAACTCTTATTTTAAATAGGTTGTTATATTTACATACCAAGGGTGGTAAATGGAATTTAATTGACCGAGCAGATTTATCGTAGAAAAGTCCTGCGACCAAGCAGATGTCCCATAATGTCTATCATATTTTTTCCATTGCCAATGTAAACTGCCACTAAAAATTTTAACAATTTGTAGAAATGTATTGTTTACTGTGGCCCAATATTGAAGTGGTGAAATACAAATAGCTTAACGTGGCGTTCTGATAGAGATATTGCACTACGAAAACTGCATAATAACTCACAGTCTATCCTTTATCTACAGCACGACCAAGATTTTTTTATTCAACCCGCTCAGCCTTAAATAAATATACAAAAAAATAATAGAAGAAACTGTCACGTGCTAATTCCGCACTACGACAACTTATAGGAAACGTCGACGTCCTTAGGCTCGCGTCTAACAAGCAGTCGAAGAACGGGGGTTCGAAACGCCAAACCCGTCAAATAGGGGAGGTCTTAATTGGGAGGAAAATGGGCGCCACTGCGGAAATTACCCAAGTTGGTCTCGAAGAACGTACCGCAGATAGTTCCTTTGGGCTCGAAAGGGAGGTTGGGGGTGGTTGCACCCTATTGCTGGATGTACTTACCCTTACTTACTGAAATGAAACACTGGTACTGGTAGCTAGGCTCACAGGGCTATAGACAAATAATTAAAACAGACACAAAACACAAATAAAAGGCAAGAATGAATTAACAACGAAATTTATTGAATGCAGTTAATATTCAAAATATGACACAAAATGAATCTATAAGTTCTATCTTAAATTAAATGAGAAAGGTGATTGAGGGATGCCACATTTACTCAAGTTACGGAAAATACAATTAAAAGCTAGGCTTCCTTAATCGCAATCAAAGGTGTGGTGATAACAAAACTTAAGCTGAAAATCTGATTACAAATGATTTTACACATGCAACATAAAATAGGTAATTATCGCGATAGTTCGCATGGTTTCTGAATTATTAACGCTAAAGCAAAAGGTAATACACGCTAGTTGAAGCTCACAGCCAAAAAGGAAATAAAATAAATCGGCTGTGAAATGGCCATCCATTCCAAATTATTACTTAACATCCACGATCTAATATTTCAGTTGCTTTCTTACTTATTTAACTTTGCAATTATGTATTTTCTTTTTTCAAGTTTAATTGTTACAATTGTGAAATATTGTTTTAGTATTCTGAAACCTTTTTCAGTTTGTCTCCCAATTGATTTGAATAAGTGCCAGGTTTTCGGAGTATCTTTTTAGGTTTTGGACAACTTCTCTTAGCAAGCATCGTCGTTACCGGCTAAGCCGACGATTTTTCCGTTTTTCTTAGTCAAAATTATTGCACAAACTACTACAAAAGTTTATATTAAGGGGAACACAACAGAAGAGTTTCAAAAATCGAATAATTACGATTATCTATTCGCAGTGTTAAGTAATGTCAAAAGCTGAAGAAATAGACAGGAACTATCCTAATTAACGTTTATACAGGGAATTTTTCTTTTTAGTATACATATCCCCTATGTATACTTTTATAATAAACGCAATATATAGGCAACCCACTATACACTATAAACGTCACGTCACGTGGTGCGTAAAGGTTATGTTTCATGTTTGTAAATAAAAAATAAATCAAAATTAGTGGAATATCAACATAATTTTAATTCAACGATTATTCTAAAACATAAAATATCAACAATACAAAACAGAAAGGAAAATAAAAACAGCAACAGTTAAAGACTAATTTTTTGACATTAACTTAATTTGATGATTTTTGCCACAGCATGCTAATTTTTTAACGTTTATAGTGTATAGTGGGTTGCCTATTTGCGTTTATTATAAAAGTATACAAATAGGGTATATGTATACTAAAAAGAAAATTTCCCTGTACTATTGTTGATTACATACATCTGCGCATGCTCAGATGTGAAAATAGAGTCAAAGTTAGTTATAACTTGTGCAATAGCTCTCTAATAATTTGTCATTTTTGTCCTTAAATTGATCAAAAACAACAATAGTTTTTTATGCTTGAGTTACGAAGTAGTTGTTACGTCTCTAGGGACGTAACTGTATACTAGCCCGTCTACTGTCCAGGACCAGCAATAAACAAATGGTAAAATTAACCTACCTCCTTCAGATATTGCCAAGTGTACATGGTAAATGAAAACTCATCAAAACGCCAATGGAAAAATGACAATTGTTTATTGGAAACGTAAAGTATAAAGGACAGGTTTTCTCTTTGCAGTGTTAATGAGTGAGTTATAAAGAAAAATAGGCTTATTATCAGAATTAAATCAACCTCATCCCCTATATTATCTTCGAATGCAATTACGAGTTTAGATACTTTTGTGCTGCACCAAATTTCTATCCATTGTCTGTTAGAAACATCGTCAGATCCCCCAAGATCCAACACACTCCAAAAGTTTCAAAGTTTAGGTGGGTAAGGTGCGATCTACCTAATTTTCTCGTGTACCACGTTCTTATACGTTAAAGTTTTAACACTTTGAGGTGAAGTGTAGGATAGTTTCTATAAATTTTACGTTAATCCTTGCTCTTTGTTCTTTCCATGTTGACAAGCATTCTCGTCGAAGCTAAAATCAAGTCGACCTTAATTTCAGCGATTAGAATTTGGCTGAAAAGAGGAACGACGCTAAAAGTTGCTAGTGATAGTTAAAAGGGGGACGAATTAATATTTTAAAACTAAATCCCGGAGACTTTTATGCGGTAGAATTTATCTCGTGAAATGGGAAGAGAATAACGGTCACGAGGAAACTAAATTCTGAAACGGAAAAAATCCCACAGGACAGCTAAAATGCAAATGGCCCACTAAATAATCAAATCGCGATTCCGTCGATTCGTTAAGATTAAGAGGGCATCATTAGCATACATAAAAGCGCCATTATGGAGAATATTAGAGCCATTAAGAAAGTTCCAACGGCAAAAGAAGTAAATAAACACAAAGCACGCGCGCTCGAGATGATTACCGATTTTAATTAACAAAGTTCACCCCGTTGCCTACAAGTGTCGGCGACGGCTGCATACGGTGACGTCGTGGCGAATCCAATAACCGAGAAGACACTTTTTCGCTGACTATCGGATATAATGCACTAATTTAGGCGAACCGGGAGTTACGTCAACGTGGACCTATCCTAGAATGCGGAACAAACAAGAAATTTGCGGATGACAGATTTCCTAGCCGTCCTGGTACAACTCTGAATTGTTCGGGCGCAATTCAGATTAATTTAACTGGAATATTAGATCATTTCCACGTATTAAGTAAAGTTAATTGCAATTAGCGTCTATCAGTTGTTGTTGTTGTTTCGATCAAGTGTTCTAGGAGAATGAAGGAATATGTGGGAGGGCCTTTATTGTTCCCTCATTCGGTTGTTTTGTAAAAGACATATTTGTATTGTTTTTGGGAAACATTTTCTCAGACGTTTGAGGCTCCTTCGGACCGCTTCAGCAAATTCCGGTAATCTACAGGCTCAAAAATTAATGTGAAAGAATTGCAATATATAACGACGCCGATTTTTTATTTTAAAATTCTGATAAACGTAGACGTAAGGAACTGTTTAATTAATTAGTTTTTACGTTTACTTTTTTATATGGAAAATAAAACAACAAACCAAAAAAAGCTCTCGTAGGACAAATTTCATTGGAATTGGGGATGGAATGAGGATCTTAGAAAACCTGCAAATTATTGTGTATGAGGAGTATTTATAGAGCAAGGTTTTGAAAGGTCAAGTTTTATCATATTTTTGTGAAAAAACATTCGAGCGTTTTTCTTTGAGAAAATCCGCTTAATAAAGATTGATAACTCTTTGTGGTTCGTTCTGATATTTAAAACTTGAAAAGTAAATAAATTAGCAGCGGAGATAGAAAGATTCGTTATCTGTAGTAAATGTCTATCCTAATTTCATTATCTTTGAATTAAAGATTATAAACTTTAGTTATTAACTCTCAAATAGCATTAATTATACCTATATATTATGCAGGTTATCAGGGTAATTAAAAAGACCATATATAGTGACTGTGAATTTCTAAATAATTCACACCACTGACCGAAGTTTAAATAACCATTTAAACACTAAAAGCACAACACTAATATTAAACCGAAACACCAACTAATTTATTTATACAGCTTATAGTTTATTTATATTTACGAGCGTTCAATACGCGTTGCGTATTCGCACTGGTAGGCTTGTTGTTGGTAGACTGAGGTTCGCTCGAGAGAACGCGCCTTTTATATACGGTCTACCGTGTTCCAGAATCCACATTCGAAGTCTAGAAGCGATGAGTAATCGAACAGTCGCGAGACGATGACGCAATCGGTGGACAATCTGGAACAGCTGACGCATACGGGCGAAATGATTCACGTCCCGGCTGATAGCTAGCGCGTCTCGTTACAATATATACATTTTAAATTTATTTAACGAGTTGCAAAACCAAGAATGAATTTCTTTGGGTGAATTTTTTCGCGAAAAAAGGTGTGTAGATTTGTATTGTGGAAATCGTTGACAGCGTTTTAAACAATTTTTCAGCTTCAAAATCGTGGCTGGTGCAACTGTTTTGAAACCGTAGATTTACAGCTTTTTTTCTGAAAAAGCGTAGACGTAGGTGTAAAAGCTAATGAATGATCTGTAGGTTACGAATTAGTCGATTATATTTAAGAATGAAAAATGAAACAGTTTCAAAGGTACCTACATCAAATTTTTAAAACATTTTCATCTTTCAAATCTGCGCAAACGATTAATTTTTAAATTTCCATTTTCACCATTTTTTTCTAACCTCTTACACAATGTATGTAAGTGCTTAACTCGTATCATTTTTTTAGTGGTGCTAAGGCATTACTAACAAATTGATTTCTTTTTGAATTATTCAAAATCATTGGCCGACCTTTTTAAAAATAATTTCTATACAGGATGTCCAAAATGCGTGGACATAGCTTAACCATAGATTCCTGGACGGAAAATAAGATGATTTAATCTAACATGCCTATATCCAAATTCGTTTTGTTCAGCCAGTATTCTGTTAAAAAGTTCTTTGAAGAAAAAATATTTTTTTATAACTACAAAACGTTTGGATCTATTTAGATAATATTTGGCATGGCACTCCATACGGACATAAGACATCTTTTGAGTTGATACTGATATTACCAACGAACCACTAGTGTATGAAACATGGGTGCCATAGCCCATATCAGACAGTAACTCTTTAGGGTCATCTAATTAGGGTCCTCTGATAATTTAAATCTTTCAAACACCTTAGATATGGAAATAAAATTCTACGAAATCTCTAAAACATTATCGTTCTTATTACTATAATCTAAATTGAAAACCTTTTTTCACTATTTTTTGGTCCAACTTCATTCCAAATTTTTGAAGTTAAAAATTTATTTCCAGAAAACCTCTTTTAAATTACATGATGTAATGATTGTAATATTTCGATTTTATTTCATTTTCGAACGGACGTGAACACTAAAATGCACGTGTTTTTCTCTAAAACTCCCAGGAAAAACTTTTGTAGTTTTGTTTTTGAAGACACTGTTTTGGGTTTTAAGGTACGACTTTTTTTTTATTATAACGAATGAGGGTTATGAAACGTAAAAGTGGGTTTTTTTGAGGCATACTACAAGTGCAATTTTTTGGGAGGTTTGGCCAACTTCAAGCTTGAAGCTTTTTATTGTCTATATTTCCTAGATTTTGTTTAATCTTTACTTTACAGCTCATAAATGCCTGCCTGACTTACAGTAGATTAATCAAACATATTTAGAAGTAATAATATTTGGAAATTTTCACCGTTTTTCATAAACGAAGATTTTCTCAAAAGAAGCTTTAACAAATTTGTTATTTTGCTTCGTCTTTTGTGCATTTATTGGTCCACTTATTTATTTATGTACCTATTTAGTTACTTATTATTTATAGTATTGAAATTTCTATAAAATGTTTAAATTTAAAATAATTTCTCAACATTTAAATGCGAAACTTTCGACTGTTAAGCGATTTGCGTTTTTTGTTCTGATTGGTTAAATTTACTACTTTTTGCGATTTCCGCAGAACTTCGAACGATTTCAATATTTTGCGATATCCTCTGTTTATATTCCAACAACGCGTCGAATGAACGCATGCGCAGTTCAGAATATAACCAGCGGATATCGCAAAATATTGAAATCTTTCCAATTTCTGCGGAAATCGCAAAACCTTGAAGTAGTAAATTGCCGCTTAAACTGCGTTCAAATTTAACCAATCAGAACAAAAATCGCATTCCGCAAATCGCAAGTCGATTGTGCATGTACCTAGCTTTACCTTAAGTGACCACAAACTATTCGATATCTGCAGAAATCCATTAAAATTACAATTATTATCAAACATGTGATAAACGAAACCCAAATCGCAACTCGTCTAATATAATGAACTTCGATTTGTTTTAATTGGAAAAATCTCTACACAACAATGATTTCAGTTTTAGAGAACTTTTTCAGAATTAAATTAAAAATTGGATTTTATGGTTTTAAAGTCAGGAAGTCTTCAGGGGTTGCTAATGTTTTACCTGATAAAAAATAAACTGGGCAATTTTCCAAGTTATCACCCAAATGCCATCAAAAATTATTTAATGAACTCTAAAAAGTATATAAATAAATAAATAACGTTTGAGTATCCAAGCAAACGGAACGACATTAGCTACCTGGGCGAGTGGGTGAGAGATTTATGGCGGATTACATAAACATGATAACAGCTTTGTCAAATTAATTATTCTTTAAAATGAACAAAATCGAATCATAAATCGAATTTACATACATGGTAAATAATACATTTGTAAACAAAAAAGGTGGTCTTCTATCTACTTTGATCATTCGTTAATTTAACAAAGATTTTGTGCAACCCACTCTTAGTCAGCTACTTTGTGCTTGCAAGAATGAAGCAACAGTATATGGCGTAATCAATTTAATAGATTAATCTCAAAATTGGAGTAATTAATCATAAATGAAAGAACTTTGTATATGCATACTATTCCCCTTTTTTATAAATAAATTGCTTCTCAAGTTGTGAGCAAGCGGTGCTGACTTTTCTTCTTATTCTTGGAGTGGTACTGATCAGCATATGTGTTAAAATGTGCTTTAAATTTTCATAAAAAAAGCGACGAAGAAGCCCAGCTTTCCTTTACCTTTTGGTATCATTTTTCTGTCCATTTTTTGTTGTTGTTTCTTTTCTTTACTTCCCTTATTTTTGGTGCTAAAAACTTATGTAAAAGTAATTGCTTTAGCTTTTAGTTTAGTCATTTTTCTTCTACGTTGTTTCATATTTCGTCTGTTTCTTTCAATCTTGATATGCATCTCCAAGGTGTCCCATTACGAGCAGTTGAAAAACAGTAGCATGTTTTCCAAGGTTCAGACTGATGAAGTTTATTGGAGTTTTTCTTGCACACATTGGTCCTGCTTCGGTTTTGAGGCTGTGTTGTGCCAAGTAATATATTTTACTTTTGTTAGAAACTGTCGGCGTTCCTCTAAAGGGTTGTAAAAAACCGAACCTTTTGCTTTTGTTTGTTTTTTCCTAAATACTCTTTATTTTTGTTTTGCGTTTGCTTCTTTTTCAAACTTGTTTTATTTTTCTTTTTCTGCATTTCCTATCACTCGACTTTTTATTATTAGGTTAGGTGATCTTTCTTCGCTTTAATTTTATCTTTCTAATTTGCTGCGGAATTTGAAAGTGATTTGACTTTATTCCCTTTTTAACTCCCTCTCGTTTTAGGCGACATTCTTTTATTTTGCAGATTTTCCCTCTGTTTTTCCATTCTGTTGTCTTCTGTGTCACAACTTATTTGTTAAACATTTTGTATCTCTTTTTTAATACTGTGGATAGTTATTTTACTACGCTGAATAAGGTTGAACTCAAAAAACTCAAATTACTATTTAATGACGGGCTATTGGCGTAATTTTCGAAGAAGAAGCAATCCTTGAATATCTA
Organism: Melanotus villosus; assembly: GCA_963082815.1. Taxonomy (NCBI): domain Eukaryota; kingdom Metazoa; phylum Arthropoda; class Insecta; order Coleoptera; family Elateridae; genus Melanotus; species Melanotus villosus. Next base: position 10,670,420 of record OY720420.1, read on the forward strand.
TTGTGGCAAGTGTTTTGACGTTTTTGATTTATTGTGGATATTTCGTCACCAGTTATTGAAAGCTAAAAGTTAAATGGGCAAATCTAATAAATTAACATCCACAAAAAATCGTGTTTTCTTATGTCGTTTATATCCACGGTTTTTTGGCAGACCATGGGAAGTTTATCTATTTGTGAAAACATGCTTCTACCGGTAATTTTTTATAAGCCGCCGTCTCATTTTTAAGTCTTTGAAACTTTCTCTTCGTTTGTTTCTTTTTGTTTTGCTTTTTTCAGACTTGTTTGGTCAATAATGGACATAATTGTCCTTGAATAATCATTCGTTTGAAGTCCACCGAGAGAAGGATCATTTTCAATACCTATATTAAAATTTTAGTAATTTTAAAGGTAATATGTGATTTTTAGTAACCTCGAGAGCCTCTTCCAGGGGCAAAAGTTTATTATAAAATCTGTTAAAGGCATCGTTAATCAATTGGGATGGAGCAGCTTAAGAAAAGGTATTTTTATGTAAATTCAAACAGGCTTATTTTTTGTAAAGAAATAACTAAATAGCATTCTTAGAATTTCCTTTTAGCGACGCTCTATATGGAAATAATAAAACAAAATCCGGCTTTAAATGAGAACGTCTTTAATAGTAATTTCACATAAAGACCTTCCGTAATTCAATAATAACAGGGCAGGGCTATATTCTTTTCCATTTATCGCAGTACACCAATTACAAGCATCCAGCCGGTAATTCCATTTAGAGTTCGATATTGGGCATAGTGCATCATCAGAGGCAACTACGTTATCTCTGTATAGAATGTGCATACCGTCTGCAGTACGGCTTTATTCTAAGGGCTGTAATTCCTAGTTCAGTGGCATCTGCAGCCGTATGCAATACTCGTAAGTTATGGGTTTGCATATTGCGACGATGCCATCTGCCTCTGGTAATCGGGTTATGAAATAACTCGAGTACAATGCACGAAAAGGAATTAGGGCGAATTAGATAGAATCTTCGCCTGCTATTCGCTATTATTCCTATGTGTATTATCATTTTTAGTTCATACGTTGGATTATTACGTTTGCAATTAGAATTTTAGCTTGCTATTTTGCTTGGAGAAAAAGATAGGAATTAGGGTAAAGTGGTGGAAAAATGGAACAGTTTGAAATTTGGATCACAAATAAGATAGGTCTCCGATTTTTTATTGTTAATGTATGACAAATCGAAAGTTCGAAGCTTAGTAAATATACCATTTGTTCCTTGGTGGCATTTATAAAACAATCTACAGTTGAGAAGTTGTAACTAAGAGATTTCTGAAAATATTCTACTCTGCGTTTAAAAGTTTTATGCCCAAATTAAAGTTACTCATCTTTTGTTTTTACTATTCAGTTTAACTATTTTAAGATGATACAGGCCTCTACCATGGTTCGTAAATACATCTCAGTTTGAGAAAAGCTGCAATAAAATTTAAAATCGACTAATCCTTACTAAGAATGCGTTTAGCTAGGAAGGATTGTCAAAAAAAGGACACCAAATAAGTTTTCCCTAAGCGGTTGAAGAGGATTTAATCGCAAAAATAAAGATTTTGGCAAATTGGGAATTTGCTTTGACTAAAAGAAATTCAATTATTGAAACATATGTTACCGAAAATAGTATTTAATCAGCTTGCAAACAGGGAACGAAATTTCTGCAATCGCAATAAATTGAGTGTGAAGAAGCTTGAACAACTCGAAAAATGTAGAAGGACTGCTATCTAATGTATGGTTTCTATGATCTGTTAGAAAAAGGTACATTCAGAATTGTAAGATAAACCTTCGCATATGTACAATTTGGATGGAGACATCCAAAATTCAAGGCGTTGCTTTGAGGGGGCAAAAGATTCATAGACACAACGGATGTGCTTCAGCCATTAAATAAAGAACGTTTTGTCCAATTGAAATTAAAATGGAATCAAGCTCTTTTGGAATGGCAAAGAGCCAATCAAAGAAAACTATCCAAAAGCGAATTTGATGATCTTTCATGTGAAGGCTGGCATCAAAAGATAACAAAAGACGCGGTAAAATCGACATTTTTCTCAACAGGGATATACCCTTGCAATAAAGCACAGTTGCAGGAATTTGTAGGTTATAATCGAAATACCTGGATGCAGCAAGATGGGACCACTTGCCATACCTCGAACGAGTCTCTGCCAGTGGTGAGAGAAATGTTTCCGAATAAACTGATTTCACGAAGAGGGGACATTGCGTGGCTTCCCAGAAGTCCAAACTTAACTTCAGTGGATTTCTTTTTGTGGAATTATTTAAAGAGTCGGGTGTGCATAAGTAAACCCAGGAAAAAAGAATATTGGAGAAGAGATGGCTGGAATCTCATAAGTGCTGTGTCGAAGAGTGTCCGAAAGTTTGCGCGCATGGATAGATGAATGGCAAAGACGACATGGTGGGCACCTGAACGACATCATTATTTAAAAAAAAAAATTGTCCAGTATCTTTTTATGTACAACAAGATAATAATGAAGCAGCAGTTCTAAATTGTGACCGAAACACAGAAACCCCACCGTCTGTCCCAAAGCCTTCAAAAGCCCCATCGTTTCTCGTAGGACCTTCAAAAAGAAGCTATTATTTCGAAGAAATATTATTAAATAAGTTTAAAAAATAAGTGGCTAAAAAGAAATATTGACATCAGTGCATGGCTCCTGACATCGCACATTAATGGAACGAAAGAAAGTGCAAAGAATAAGGCAAAAGCTTCATGTAAAACCTAAAAGCCTAAAAACAAGGAAATAGAAGATTCCAAAAATCAAGTAGAAACCAGCGGTGAAACGAGGAAGATTTTAAGTATGCTTGTGAAGATGAACGTAATTTGGAAGGAGACAACAAGGAAGATCGCCCGCCCGCTCACTGAATAGACTGAGAATACATGAAGCCACTCAACTTGCGCAAGATAGAGAAGAATGGAAAACAACTATAAAGAGATCGCTACATTAAACAGTGTCACCGTGCCCTTACAGTATCAAGGATCGAAGAGAGAGAGAGAGAGATGAGGCTAATAGAATTATTCTTCTTTTGTTTTACTATTCAATATAATAACTATCTAAAGACGACAGAGAGCGCTACTATGATTTGTAAATATGTTCGTATGGCAAAATCTTCCCCAGTTTGAGAAAAGTTGCAATACAATTCAAAATCGACTAATCCTTATTGAGTTGGCGTTTAGCTAGAAAGGAACTGTCAAAACAAGGACACAAAACAAGTTTGCCCAAAGCGGTTCAAGATGATTTAACTGAAAAAGTAAAGATTTTAGCAATGTGGGATTTGCTTTGACTAAAAAAAAATTCAGTTTAATTGTTAAAACATATGTTACTGAAAGTAGTATTCAATCAGCTTTCAAATAGGGAAAACCAGATCCTGACCGGCTACGAAATTTCTTCATTCGCAATCATTTGAGTGTGAAGAAACTCGAATAACTCGAAAAATGTAGAAGGATAGCTATAACTGATTCGCAGCTAATTTGTGGTTTCTGTGACCTCTTAAAAAAAAAACCGTTGTATATTTAGAATTCCAAGATAAACCTTCGAATATCTACTACTTGGATGAGACATACGTTTCGTTAGATCCATCCAAAATTAAAGGTTTTTGAGGGGGGAAAAGGTTCATAGATAGGTTGAAGTATCTGGAAAGGAAAACACTATTGTGATGGCCTGTATCTCTGCCTCGGGGGTGCTTCTGCTACTGTTAATTATTTGTCAGGGACAAAATCTATGGTCTAGTTGGAAAGGAACTAAAGATCTTACTATGTAATATCCGAAAAGGGATGGAAGGCTACTTCCATTTTAACGAGTGGTCCCATAAATTTGTAAACATGGTACAAGGGAGACCCTTATTTGCTATAGCTGATGTCCACATTAGTAGTCTAGATAAATGTACAGTCCAAATGGCCACAAAAGAAAACATAACCTTATAAAATTACCGGTACATACAACGTATGTGCTTCAGCCATTAAATAATGGTTGTTTTGTCCCATTAAATTAAAATGAAATTAAGCTAACCAAAAGCGAATTTTGTGATCTTTTATTTGAAGCCTAACATCAAGCTATAACAGAACAAACATAATTTTTCTCAAACGGGATATACCCTTGCATTAAAGGTATTATATCAGGATGAACGTTTAAGTCCTCAAAAATTTGAACACTATTTAGCTGGTGCAAATATATTACATTTATTTGTCCATTGAAGAGGAAAGCAACAGAAATTCACAGGAAGACAATAATGAAGCAGCAGTTCTAACTTGTAATCAAAACGCAGAAACCCCACTGTTTGTCGCAAAACCCTCAAAAAATCACGATTTGTCACAGAGCCTTCAAATAAAGCTATTCTTTCGAAAATATGTTACTATTGCTACTAAATAAGTTTAAAAAAACCAAAAAATTCGGAAAAGTGCCTAAAACAAAAATTGCCAGCAGTGCATGAGTCCTGACTAGTATCGAATATCAAAAATTACTGCAAACGAAAGAAAGAGTAAAGAATAAGGCAAAACCTTTATGTAAAAACTTTAAAAACAAGGTAACTGAAGAATCAAAAACAAATAATCAAGCAGAAGCCGGCAGTGAAAGCGAGAAAGATTTTAAGTATGCTTGTGAAGATAAATGTAATTTGGAAGAAGAGACCCCCGAAATTATTGTAGCGCTTGACCAGCAAGAGGTGGCAGATAATTTTGAAAACGCTGAGCTAGCCAAAGATGACTTTATTTTAGCAAAATTGTATTCAAAAAAGAAGATTGTGTACTATGTGGCACATGTCGAAGAAATAAAAGATGATTTTCATGTGTCTTATCAAGGACGCAGAGGAAACAAGTGATATTCCAGAAAAGTTTGACGTCGCAAAAGAAAATGTGATGAAACTACCACATCCAACTGCAATTGGAAGGACAGCAAGAGCCTCCCAGCAATATATCTTTCCTATACTTACATTTAAGTAACTATACATAGTGGCCCACTGAAAACAGTGAACGCAAGTTTTGGCCACTTAATATTATCAATTTAAATGCTGATAAACTTGTCAGATGAAGTGCTTTTGTTTGCTACGTTCAACTTTTTAAGCCTACTAGATCAAAATTTAAATGTAATTTTTTCTGGAATTAATGATCGGATTTGAAAAATAAAAAGACTGTTGAAAAGAGAATCGAAAGACCTTTAGAATTGTGTAACGTTTGACACCCCTTTCTATTTAAAATTTTTGGGGTGAAATTCACCCTCATCTTAGGATTGAAGTTGTGTAAATAATACTAATCAATTCAGATATCCCCCTTGATAGTAAAATTGCCGTGTTCGAGCGTTTTTCGCAAAATTGATGTTATGTGGCGAAAACTTGCGTTTACTATTTTCAGTGGGCCACCCTGTATTGTATAGTCCATTAATAATTTTTTACTAATAAGTAAAAAGAAAATAGTTTCTTTTGTTAATATTTGTATGTATGTATCATCGGAGGAGAGCGTCGTTAATTAGATGCCCAACGACGAATGGTCTCCAGGGAGATTGGAACCAAGGACTAGCGCAACGCTAGCCTGACGCTCTACCACTGCGGCAATCAGAAAAAAATTGTATGTGTTGTTTGCAAAAATTATTTTAAAAAATTTCTGGTATCAATTTTCCTGTTGTTTTAATTTCACACAGTCGTTTGTTTAAAGCTATCCACTACCAAGTTAGATTAGTGTCTTTATCGTATCATTGATTATAAAGACAACTTTATATTAAACTTTTATTAATAATTATACATAACATAATAACTAATAACATAGCAACTTCCAACTTCATAATTCGTTAGTTACATAACATAATAACATAGCAACTTCATAATTCGTTAGTTACATAATATAAATAATAGCTATTTATGATACAAGTGTTAAAAGTGAGATTTTATTTTGTGAGTGGGGGAGATTGCGAAACGAGCGTAGCGAGTTGAGCAACCCCACGAACAAAATAAAATCACTTTTAACACGAATATCATACACTATTTTTTCTACAAACGCCATTGAAAGCATTTTAAACTCTCTTATTAGAGATTCCAAAGGTTACCTAAAAAATCTAGTACTCTGTGATATTTACGAAACAATTTAGAATTGAGCTTACATATGTATTGTTTGACATATGCTTGTCAAAAGTGAAAAAGAATAATTTAAGATGAGTTCTAATCTAAGCGAAGAACTTCCGGTCGATATAGAAGAAGCTGCTAGTAGGGCAACGTTAGATTTGTCAATTTGGTAGGTAAAATCAGTCTTTGATTAATATTTTAGTTGCTCTGTCATTGTGACAGCAGCCTTTTAATACTAGTGTTAAAAGTAAACCACGTGATCTACTTTTAACACGCTGCGATTTAATATTACATTTTTAATTGCAGTATGCCGTGTTAAAAATTCAGTTTTTAGTAGTGTTTGTAGAAAAACACTATTTGTGTACATGAATTGTTGTCAATGATACGATAAAGCTTGAAATATAACTCGAATATTTGCGATTTAACCCGACTCGGACGTTGCGTAGTTGACTCGGCTTGCGCCTCGTCACCTAGCAACGTCCTCGACTATTATAAATCGCATAATATTCTTGTTATATTAATAGCTATAATACTAGTAACTGTGCATGTCTCATTACAATCCGTTTCAATGGGTAAAAGCGAGACAGAGCTTTGTGTAATTTTTCTGAAATGCTTACTAGTAACTTAAAAAATAATGAATATTCTCTAATAAATAAATAATCTCATGTTTACTATGTATTTTTGTTTGTATTTTTTTAAACTTTTCTTTAAAGAACATTTAAATTGCGTCTCAGTTTGGCCGTCCCCTTCACTCTATAGTGAAAATGGAAGGGCTTTAACAAATAAATACCCGGTTGGAAGGTTTAATTGGGTTATTTTTTTCTAATTGTGGTCATTCAGTTGGTTTCATACAAATTAAGTTAGGAAATCCTTAATTTTCTCTGATAGGGTTTGGTAATTGATACCACAAGGAATTAATCAAAAGTTTCAGAAAAGTTTGATAGTTTTATTTTTTAGTAAACATACCAATCAACAAAAACACAACTTACAACAAAACTTAAAGAAAATCGTATTTGCAAGTCTCATCTCAGAATGGTAAATGGCAAAGTTGTTTTGTATCAAATCCAATAAAACGATAGAAAAAAGTTTTTGTATACAGTGATGTTTGATGTATACAGTTCGAGAGTAAACGTTGTTTCTTTACTTATTGATCCACCCTTAATATATATTGGTTCTGATAATTCTGTTATCACATGTTTGCTATACCTTACGTTCTGCGGTCGGTAGGAGCTTGTAGGTAAACTAAACTGTTTACGTACATCTGCGTTGCAAAGCACATAGCCCATGTTGGATTCGGACCACAAACCGCGTATCCGTAGCCGGTAAATGGCGTCTTGGTCCCAGGTGCCTCTCTACCCAGTTCCCTCGTCATTAATTTGCCTTAGAATTTGATCTTGTATTAAACTACAATTGTCGCAATTGCGAATGATGTCGGAAATTGCATTAATTACAGCCCGGTCGGGAGTTCTTTAGAAATCGCCTCTCGAATAACTTAATTTTAATTGTCTTAGTTAAAATTAGGATCGTGTTTTGCCCTCTTTTTTATTTCGCGTGATTTGGGTGAATATTGCGAAGTTAATAGGCAGTTTCGGGCAAAAACCATAATGACATTACTGACCGTTAACTTCTTGCCTCTTCCTAATCCGGAAATTAGTTTGTTATACTATAACGTGGAGATGATTGATGCAGGGCATGGACGTCGGAAAGTACTTGATTTAATCGTTTTAATATTATAACCCGATATTTTAATTTGTGGATATTCATGTCAAAAACACAACGTTAGTTTATATAAACGTTCTGCATTGTTTGTTTTTTTTTAGTTTGCCATACTTGCCTATTTGTTTTTATCCTTGTATTTTGTTAATTGTGCCTCTCTTGTTATTTTTTAAATTTTGTGTTATTTCAATACTTTAGCGATTAATCTTTAAAACTTTTCAAAATTACGTTTGGATAATTATTTTTGATGATTTTAAGCAATTGTTAATATTTATCACAAAAAAAGCCACCACCTCCACTGAGTTTATACACCGATCGATCAATGCCCAGCTAAGGTACAGAGGCAAACCAATAAGGGTCAATATTTCAGTATGGGTTTAAGCTAAATATTTATTTAAATTGACCCAATTTAAGCTGCTTTAGCTTAGTTTTAAATTAAACTCTTATTAAAATATCAACCCTCTAGAATAATAGGTCATTACTTAAAGACTATAAACCATTCCAAATGTTTTTTGGTTAAAGTGGCCTCGACTGCTTTCGTTTTATTGAGTTGCAGGTTGCATTTATAATTTGAAAATTCCGTCACCTAAGCCTCAAAGCAAATGCATCTTTGTTATCGGTAATGCCGTAATTAATGGAAATCATACTCTTAAAGTATAGTATGTTTCAATTATGTGTAAAAACCCCAATTTGCAAAATATTCAGCTCCATATACAATACTTAAACCATCATTTTTCAGGGGCAGGCGTTACCCAAAAACGGTTAGAATCTCTTAACACAAAGTAGGCGATATTTTTTAGTTAGAAATCAGGTGTTCGAATCTCAACAGAGGTGTTATTTTTCTACCTACAGAAATTAAGTAAAATACATTTCAAAAAATTAAAGTTAATTCAACCCTGTTGCTTAATAAAATTTTACTCGACAGTCATTGTTTTATCAATACTTAGTCATTAGTGGATGATTAATTAAATTTAATTACGCTAATTGTTTTAATTTAAACCTAACTACCGTTGCTAAAAAGGCATATAACACCACCAAAAATATTTAAACAAAATTACGCTAATTTCAATAGGTACTAGTTATTTATTTCAATTTTTTTCGTTTCTAGAAAATTGCAAAAATAAATTGTGGGTATTTTTTTGGAAAGAGAAGAGCTGACGTATGTAGCTTCACAAAAAAGTTAATGTAAACGTAAACATATCGACGTGCTTGTGGTACTTGTCAGCATAATTAATGTATTAGGTGTAGTTCTGATTGAGTTTCGATGTTGATGTTAATTTTGAATTAACCTTGAAATTTATGTTTATTCTAGGATAATTACCGAGTCTGACTAACGCACTTTGTGTTTGTTTATAAATGAAGTTGCTAGCTAGCATTCATCATTCATAAATCTTTTGCACTTTCGTAGATAATTCAAAACTATACTTTAAATTGTAGATGTTTTTACGAGTTTCAATATTTTAAACTCAAAATATCTAAAAAATTTGGAAAATAATAAGAATGATGAATGAATGAATTTTGTTAATAGATGACTCAAGGCTGGTCTCACAAACAAATTTAACAGCTTCATCAAATTAAGAATTTGTCAAAATGAATAAAATCGAATCAAAATTCAAATTCATATAGCTTTAATAGTTTTATACAAAAGTCAACTTGATTCATTCGTTAAATTATCAAAAGTTTTGTGCAACCCACTCTAAGCCTTGATGGGTTGTTAGACACTTGTATGGAAGAATTATGGTTGAAATTTTAAACGAAAAACCTACCAAGTCTGATTGTTGTGCTAAAATAGCTGTTAAGATAATTTACATTTTGTTCAGAGTTGGAAGAACCAAACATACCCAGAATTTTATCATTTTTGATCATTTGTTTGCTTGTTTATTTATTTAGCGGTATAGGGTTGTAGCTGCTAAATCTAATTAATACAGTGCGCCCAACAAACTTAATAAAAGTAACATGCTTTTTTTTGGTTTCTCAAACGTGTGACATTGTGGACCCTCCATATTATTAAATGCAACTGTCATTGTGACAGTTTAAGTTTATGTTATTCAGTTTTCGTCTTATTTTTTGTTTCACTAAAATATATTGTGGGCGTTCGTCTTAAGGTTTTAATAGTATATTACATACCGAGGTGTAACGTAGTTCATTACTTCGCGTCTCGGTTAACTATATCTCGAGACAGTAATGAAACTTTTCACCAAGGTTTGTATACTATTTTATTTACAACCATACATATAAATTAATATGAATCATTTATAATAATAATTAATATTTTGAACAAACAAGCTGTCATTTAATGAAAGTGGGTGTGGCCGGGTGGAAAGTAACAGTCAGTAAAGGTCAATTTTCCAACTTACAAAACAGTTAGTAATAACGTCATTACATATATGGTTGAAAATAAACATTTTAAGCACTAAATTTTCATAAGCATTCACCTTGCACGTCTGAGAAATGTAGCAAGTCGGTGAAAAACATAACCTTTAAAATGTCATTGTGACACTTAACAACACGGGGGATTCACAATGACATACAAAGCTTGGTTTGTTTGAGATGAAATTTTGTTGTTTATAGTAACAACAGATCAATAAAAAACCAATTAGGGTAGGCTGTGAAATTGAATTATTTTGAATTGGTACTTTAGCCACATCCACAGAATGACATTTCTGACATGAATTTAAGGTTATAAACTTTGTTTACAATAAAAATGTCAAATTACAAACGTTATAAAATGTCATTCTGTGGATGTGACTAAAGTACCAATTCAAAATAATTCAATTTCACAGCCTACCCTAATTGGTTTTTTTTATTGATCTGTTGTTATAATTTACAGTTTATGAAACGAATTGTTCCAATTAATCAAAGACGTGCGTTCTAATGTTTATGCTTTACTTGATTTGAAGTTTACTTTATTAAAAACATATTTAAATTTAGGGATTTCGCAAGGGGAATTGATTGAATGCTTGCAGGGGTGGATAGTTCATCACAATTACGGACACCTATTTGTTGTTTCGAATTCTAGAGTATATAAAATCAACGAACCCGTTTTTAGATGATGTTTAAACAAATGTTTTTGGACATCATCGTTTCCGTTAAACCACAAATCGAAGGTAAATAGGTTTCAGATTTCTTTGGGCTCCTACATTTTTTTTGCTCTAAGTTTTAATCTTTGGTGTTTAATAAGTAGTCCGGCCCTGTATACAGCAGTTGTTCCTCATTTTAAAAAGGTTGAGGTTCAATTTAGGGAAAGTGGTGTAGCGTGAAACAGCTTCTCTTATTTTTTATATAAACATTACTGGTGAATTTGAGGTTGTCTTGTAGGTTTGAATTTTTTTTCATGTTTTATTATTTTTACTTAGTAATATTTATACATACAGATTTTTCAAAATGAAGTCAAAATTGTTAAGTCTGAATTAAAAGTATTCGCATGCAGTGAAGAAATAAATTCTCTGAAAGGTTTCATTTTGTAAATTTGTAAACGTGATATATTATTTCGCATCTAGATTCTTTATTCTATTTAAAACCTTTGCTTAAGTTCGAAGTTTTGTTTTTATTTCAAATATTACAGGGTTATAATCTGATAACACAGAAATTTCAATCAAAAAATTGTAATATGCTCCTTTCGCCTCCTTTCAATAATAATTCAGAACCACATCAACATTAAATTTCAACAACAAAAAATTCGTAAAGAATAATCCCCTATCATCATCGTCATTTGACATCGAGCAGATCCCCGTGGATCAATCCTGGATTACGCCAGGCCCACCCCATGTCAATAAGGTGTGAATTTATTTGTTATGATAGGTGGGAATTGGGAGCACTGTATATCGTTAACATGCCTGTGACGCTAGCCGCTAGACACCGCTTCTGCAGTGCAAGGTAGTTAGTAAGTCACATATTCAATGGGAGTTGGATACATGACCGAGATGGTTAAACATGTTCTTTTCATCTTATACTACAATATTTATATATTCATCAAGGATAATCCTTTGCGATTTACAAAACTGGCTAAAAGTTAAGAAATTTGTTTCAGGCAAATTAATCTACCGTCGTCTTTCAAAATATGGTTCAATAAAAAATTCCATATAAGTAATATATTGAAGTGTTTATTAATTAAATATTTATCTGCCTTATGTAATATAATTATGTTAACACCTCAAAATAATAACGATGCTCCGACTAACTCAAATTTTTAATTAATTTTTAATCAAATTTTAGAGACTCTTAAATCAGGTTCGTTAATTGGGTTCAAAATTTAAATTAGGAAATGTTGCAATACTTTCCAATAATACAAGTCTTTTACAAATTTATAGATAATAACAAAAGTGCAAATTATAATTAATACAATTTCAGTATACCTGTAATTCACGTAATTGGTTCAATTTCCTAATCCTTTCTAAACAGCCTCCTGTCAAACCAAAACTGTCCAACTTCATCAATTCCTGACACACCAATCAAATATGTAATAATAAATAAATACCAACAGTCAATAATACAAAACCAAATTCCAACATCACTTCTAATTCAATCCAAATTTATTTATCAATTTGTTTTACATATTGTTACCATTTTTCAAGTAAGGAAAACAACCAGGTTATGAAAATTTTATCTTGAATAATCAACCAAATTTAATATTTTTCAATAACTCTTATAACTGAGCTTATTTTGTTATATTTATTTATAATATTGAATTTTCAAGAAATTCTCAGTTCACATATGATAATAAACCAATTATTTTCGGGACTATTTTAAAATACGTCTTTGCGTTGTTATATTTCAAAACTCACTTTTTTATTAATTTGTTTATCTCCCTCACTTTCAACTTTTTATTCTCTCCCCTGATTATTTCCTTTCTTTTTTAAAAATCCTAATATCTAATAAACATAACAATTTTTAAAAAAATGTACATCAAGATGCCAAATGATTTCTTAAAACTAGTTATTTAACATAATTAAATCTACAACAGACTGTTATTAATCACCTGTAAAAGATAACGTCTCAATATGTAATTTTTAGTTTAGTCGCTGGAGTGGTCGGGTGGTTAAGGCAGTGGTTCCCAATGTGTGTTCTGTTGAACTCTGGGGTTCCCCGAAATAATGTTAGGGTTCCGCGAGTCAGGCGCCATAATATTAGCAAAATAAGTTACAATAATGATTAATTTTTTTCTATTAATTTAAGGTTGAAATATGAAATTAACTCACGTAATATAACAAAAGGATACCATTTGCAACTTAAATTTGCGAAAACAACATTTTGGTGCAGCATTTTTAACGAATGTACTGATTTATTAAAAAAAACTATCTAGGTTCTGTTGCCCTTTGCTACCACATATTTATGTGAATCTGAAAAACGAAATATTGTAATAAATTGACTGCTGCACCAGCTATGTGAATTCAACTATCAAATATTCAACCAAATTTTCAAAGAATCAACCACAATCTTCTTATTCATCTGTTATTGCATAAAGTTGTTGTATAATTATTTTATTTTGTACAATTTGTATTTTATATTGTCATCCCCTGTGCACCATACGTATATGGTTGAATAAATTATTTGTAGGTAATTTTGTAATGCTCAGCTAAGATTAGGGCGTTTCTAGATATGGGCAGAGTTCCGCGGTATGTGAAATGTTCTATAAGGTTTTCACGAAAAACTAAGTTTTAGAACCACTGGGTTAAAGCATTAAACTACAGCACGGACGATCTCGGACGAGTCGGATGCTGGGCGGGTGGCCTATCCAGCTACTGAAAATAATTGGGAACCGAAACGCAGTGGTGGAGTAGCGAAGGTGTGGTGCTTACAACATCACCCTGTCCGCATAAGCGTGCGAGACAACCGAGTATGAAAGCAACTTAGGAAGTCTCCAAGTTCCTGGCAATACTCCTTCGCGGAGTGAAAGTGCCTTTACCTTTACCTAGTTTTCATTTACTGTAAATAATTAATTATTAATGTTATCCTTTTTTTCTGAGCATTTTGCCACAATTTTTTTAAATTCCGGAAGTGCTAGAAAAATGTTATGAAAAAAGTATAGAATGGTAAATCCACCCCAACAAACTTCTAGGAAATAATTATTAATATCAATTTAAAAGAAGAAAATGTATTCTTATAATTTTTTGTTTTGGTTAATTGTCAAAATTAACCAAGTCATAAAATTATGAAAAATTGAAATTACGTAATTAATTACGTTTCGAATGTGTTTTTTAATGTTCTTTTAATTAGTACTTATTCGTCAAAAATATAAATAATTAACGCCAGAGTACTTAGTATAGTAAATAATTGAATATTAACAACTTCTCGTTGAGGTTATTTCCTTGCAAAATTCATAGTTTAAATTCAACAAAATTTGTTTCTAAGTCATACTAAGAGGGTTACTCAACTTACTGTATCTCAAAGTGGCAAATTACTGCCCTATTTATATAAATGGGGGCTCTAATAATCTTTTTTATGGCTATTTTTGTTCAATCATAATTTCAAAACACTTTCCTGTCTGCACTTTTGTAACGATTTCACTAAATCATACGTTATATTGAGACCATCCATATCGGATACTTATAGTGGGATGAATATAAATACTTAGGTGTATCAAGTGAATTATTGATTTGAACTAAATAATTACGGTTACACCTATTTACTGAATTAGGACTAACCCCTACACTAATGTACAAAGAACGACAGAAGAGACCTTTGCCCTATATTATAGGGATGTTTGAGCTTCGTAATAATAATAAGAACAACTAGAACAAATCGCTGCTTGTGATTTCTCATAGACTTGTTGATTTGTTAACTTGTCGGTGCGCATTTTTACATATCGTTGCTTACTCTACAATACAGTAGAAAATTCCAAGGCATTCCGGGCCTCCGATTGCCATTGACGTCCCGCTACACTCTTAAAAAGGACAATAAGTAAATCTAAACAAGTATATTGGCCAGTGGATAAATTCGGCACTGAATGTCTTCGCCTTTTTGACGCGACAAAGATGTTTTAATTCTGATAATGGACTTATCAAACGTTCGGCTTTTTCTAAGATTATTGAGATTATTTTTTGCAGTGTGTTAGGAAAGCTTGTGGTGGATTTTGCGAAGTTGGTGGTTTCTATTTCGTGTTAATTCGAGATAGTGTAGTAAAGTCGTATAGCGCACGTAGAAATAACATTCCAGGGGTTTGTGTAGGGAATTGCGAGTAAACGGGTCATCAACAGAAAGGTGTTGTTGATTTTATTGCGGGGTGATAAGGGTGCGATTCAGTGAGCAATTTGCTTGCCGTGTTGTACACTTCTGTTTACCGTTGGTAATCGTTACTTTGGTCCACGACCAAATGCAGTCGAAGAACTTTCTTTCATGAAAGCTCGCTCGATGCAACTGCACGAAGAAAACAACTTTTTGTTTTTCTCTTATTTTACGCCGTTGGCTGGCTTTATTATAAGAAACGCTATTACCGGAAGCATAAGGAAGTTCTTCCAACTAGACACAAAAGCAACTTTAAACGTCTATAGAAAACTACATCTGAATCAACTAAAGCAGGTGGAGTAACATAAAACTTTTTTCATAAATATTGGCCAACTTGGATCCAATATAAAATGGAGAAAAATAAACCGTCGTCGACGTGGACGTCGTCATTTTTGCTTCTAAACTTTTCAATCCACTTTATTGTTCGACGAAGTTCGGTAAAGAGTCATGGTTTGTATCTCAATAAGCAAGTTTTGCAGTTACAGTTTAGGTGCATGTTCGGGTTCCGGTTGGCGGTTATATTTCTTGCGAAGTTGTGGCTAAACGAGCCGGGTCAAAAACAGTCACACTAAATCATGGCAACACCGGCGGCGGCAAACTGCAGAATCCCGCCGAGATGCCAGGGTTCTGGACTCCTAAGCACCGCCACTCTTCACAAAATATTACTTTTAAAAACAATAGACGTGTTTTTCATAACACTCATAAAAGTTCACGGGAATACGCTAAAAATATCGCGCCATTGTGCCAAATTTTTACAGGAAACCTAAACAATTCTATTATTTCTTGTTTTTACGGATTTATGTTATGAAAGCTACATTCTAGGTTCTTTATACCGGTATGAAACAGATTAACCTGGATTATTCGAGCCAAACTTTGTTTAATTCGAAAATTATTTTTGAAATACCTATTATAAAACTCTATGAACTATGAATTTTGGAAAAAAATTAATCTTTTTTAATCTCGTTTGTCAGCCATTATTTTATTCTAAAGCCATTTTATTTTTAACGAGTTGGAAAGTTTTTGCAAATTGAGAAGTTACGACAGTAATTAATTAATTCCAAAAATAACTTTAATTATGCCGAATTTCCAGTTATTGATTCGTTCAGTGAAGTTGGATTTGTAACAGCTTGTTTAAGTTTTCCTAAAATTGATTTGTTATAAAACATACAACCTGGAAATTATCTAAATTGTTGGCTTTTTTTTAATTCGCTTACGGCCGGTACATCATTACGGGTTTAAGCTGAAACTTAGATTAGCATGATTTAAAATAAAGCTTAAGTCCTAGTTTAAGCTGGTTTAAGTCAATTTTTAACTTAGGGGTGGTGTTTCAGTATGTGTTTGAGCTAAAACGTGCCTTAAGTTGGCGTATATTGGGACTTAAGTCTAGCCTTAAGTTTTAGTTTTAACACTTAAGTTCTAAAGGTTGGTGTTGGGGTTAATTGCTACTGAAGTGTAGCAAGACTTGTCTTAAATCCTTGCTTAAGTAAAATTTTACCTTGGATTCTAAGGGGTTAGTGTTACCGTACGAGTTTAAACTAAAAATTGAGGTACCGTGAGACGTCCGTGTAGCAACACTTTGCTTAAATCCTAGTTTAAGTCAGCTTAACTCAATTCCCAGCTTCGAATCCAAGGGTTGTGTTTGACTACGAATATAAGCAAAAACTCCAGTTGGCATGAATTAGGACTATGCGTAGCAAAACTTAGCTTAAGTACTGGTTTAAGCGAGCTTAGGGTTATTCTTAGCTTAACCTCTAAGGCTAAGGGTTACTGCTTTAGTACGATTTTAATTTAATACTAATAATAAATTGGGACTTGAGTGTAGCAAGACTTGGCGAAAATCCTGGTTTAAGCCGGCTTAAGCCAATTTCTAACTTGGACTCTAAGGGTTGTGTTTGACTACGAATATAAGCAAAAACTTCAGTTGGCATGGATTAGGACTATGCGTAGCAAAACTTAGCTTAAGTGCTGGTTTAAGCTAGCTTAAGACTATTTTTAGCTTAAACTCTTAAGAGTTAGTGCTTTAGTACAGTTTTAAGCAAACACTTACCTCAGGTTGGCGAAAATTGAGACTTGATTGCAGCAAGACTTAGCTCAAATCCTAGTTTAAGCCGGCTTAACAAAATTTATAACTTGGACTCCAAGGTTTGGCGTTTGAGTATGGATTTAAGCAAAAACTTAGCTTCAGTTGGCATGAATTAGGACTTCAGTGTAGCAAGAGTTGGTTTAACTCCTGGTCCTAGTTTAAGCTGACTTAAGTTAATTTGTAACTTGAACTCCAAGGGTTGGCGTTTAAAGCAATAATTTAGCTTCAGTTTGCATAAATTAGGATTTAAGTGTAGACTTAAGTCTTGGTTTAAGTCGGCTGTACTCAGCTTGTGGCTTAAACCCTAAAGTTTAAGTTGGGTCTTAGCTTAAGTAGGCTTAAGTAGGGGTTTAAGCCAAGTTTCCTCTTAAGCTAAATCTTAGCTTAAACACCGATTCTTACTGAAATTTAGTTACACATATTTTTCTATTCTTGCAATAGTTTGCTGAGCCCCCGCTGAAAGGTTTTATACTACTTTTTTCTTTGCTGAATGTGTTCGTTTTTCAGCGGTATTTATGACATTTTTATTCTATTACTGGTCGAATAGAACGAAATAGATGTGAGATAATGATCAATATTTAATCAGTTGTTTAAAACAGATCTTTTATCTTGAATTTCCAATTCAAATGGCAGCCAATCTTCTAATCAAAGTCAAATATACATCTGAAATTATGTGTTTTGAGCATTTTGAGTTCGCATTTCAATTTCTGGCTCCTATTTGCGAGATATATTGATTTCGGTAGCAGAATAGATTGTCTCGAGATTAAAATTATATGCCCTAGTTGTTGCAACGAAAGGGTTTGTTTAATGCTAAGGTCAGGTGTAATATTCCAGATTTCGGTGCAGTAAAGTATTTTACGCGAGTTGGTATTGGATGTTCTCACATTTACGAAAGGGTAACAATAATAAATTAAATGGTAATGTCGTCGGGGGCACATAAATGTCACCACTATATCGAATGCGATGTGACCGTTATATAAATTTTCCAAAAGTTCTTGTACACATGCATCTTTCTAATGGTTTATTTTCGAACAATTTGTTTCCTGGTATGTCGAATTCGAATTGTCTTTTGGCGCTGCATGGTGTTGCGGAAAGTAATGGGCCGGAATTTGTCATCCGCCGATATATCATGTTGAAACGTGCGGCGCCCCTCTTTTTATTATTAAATTTTTTTTATATAAAAAATACGTTGTCTGGTTGTACGTACGTACGTAAGTGATGAAGTTCTTTCAAAGAAAGGCGGGCATCATTCCGTCAAGGGGCGCACATTTTGCTACCGGGATTTATGCTTCGGGTTATTATGACCTCGCTGTATTCCTGGGCATAGGCAATTTTATACCGAAGCTCGTATATCACGAAAGCAGAATGATGACTAATTTGGTTTAAAATTAACTCGCCTGGGGCGTACTTTGACCTTCCTATGGAAAGCTTTGTTGCTAGATTACGTGCGCTGATATCCTTCTATTACTTGTCGGAAGCCTATATTTCCAAACGCAGATTTTTTTAGTCAAATTGGAGATAGCTGCATCAATTTTCGGGGTAGGCATTTTTATTACAATTTTATTTCGGATATCTTTAGTACAATCACGTACGTATACGATGTACTGTCCCAATGGATCCTATGTTCACCCCCAAATTAAAGAGAAGTCAAATTATCTGGAATCACAACAGGATATTCCATGAAGCAACGTTTGGACTGTAATTTTTGTCGAATTTCGAAATGTGCTACTGTAAAAACTATAAAAGACCGTAGAACGTATAAAAAGCCATATTGATTTTAATATATTGCACTGTACAGCCCTACGTTGGGTTCGACAAATTATTTTGTACTGTACTTTACAATTTTAAAATTTCCTTTGCTCTTTAATTTATTTGATTTCGGAGATCTCACCTCACGGGTCGTTAACTAGGTTCGTTGTATTTTCAATTTATATTTAATTAACAAAAACAAAATTTTACTCAAATTTCAATGCAGATTTTGTTATTTTAATTATGTTTTTCGCCCTATCAGCCCTACTTAAAAATATCTTAAAATTGGGTTTTTTTTAACACTCACTATCTACACTTGACTTCCCCTTCTTTTCCAAAATTTCTTTATTCCAACACCAAAATCCAATTTGCATCTGCTTGAATTGCCTCTGTTTTGAAGTGTTGTTACGAAAAACTTATCCAACGATAATAAAAAGCCATAAAAATAGTAACAATTTATTTTTCTCGGAACTCAATTAACGGCGCAAGGCCAAGGTTCAAAATAATAATCAAAAAAATATTACATATTGACTAGAGTAATTGTTAAAGACTTGATATGATAAGATACACACAAATTTAAATATACATATAAAAGATATAAATTTAATACGAAAGATCAAAATAAATACATCTAGAAATATCTAGATGGAAAGACAAGCGAAAATTTTAAATATCAAAAAATTATAGAAATTCATCCATAAATTAGGGAAATGACAATTTATAGGAAAATTAAAAATTAAAAGAATAAAAGTTAATAAGCAAAACCTAATTCATGAATGAATCATACTATGCAAAATTTTACGTACGAAAGTTAATTACTTACTAAACAGGAAAATAACATGTGGCAAACACATGTTAATAATACTAAAACTTATCAACAGTAATTACATAATTGGTGATAATTTTTTGATAATTTTAACTAGATTCACGAATCTTTATTGCTATGGAATTTCCTAATAGCAATAAAGATGAGTGCTAATCTAGTTAAAATTATCAAAAAAATATTATTACCACGAATGTAATTCGGCGCGATTATTTTTTAAACTATTACACAATGATGACAGTGCTGAATTCTTAATGTCTGTCAAAGTCAAAGCTAACTTTTTATGCATTTATTTAAACAAAGATCCAATCACAGACCAGGTATTGCTCTGTGATCCAATGAAACAATGTGAAAAAATTGTCGCTGTAATCAGCTACTAGCAAATTGCCAGTGTAATTTTGATGCTATTGGTCGTTTTGAAATTTTTTCTCATTATGATTGGCTGTCAGGACTATTTAAAAAATAATCAATAGCAAAAATTACAAAATTACAAGAAATAATAAATTAAACACTTATCTCCTTAAAATTCGTTGACAAAAGCAGGTGTTGATCTAACATAGAAAGCGAAGAATTTGTTGAAATCCTATCCAGATCGACAGCACCACATGGAGAATGGCGACAAAACGTCATGGCGTCCTTCCACGTGTTTCGTAAGTTTGCAATTAAAGCAAAATTAAGAACTCCAACCAGGAACTGTAAAATATGAAATATATCCAAACAGGAAAACGGATATAATATAACCCAAGCAAGGCGCACAATGTCAAAGAGAGTGCAAAATTTAATTATCAGAATAAACTAGAAATACATCGAAGCGAAGTTCCATCCAATCAACGGAAGATTTAAATCAATCAATCGAACATTTAAAGTAAATGAACCGAAGGTTAAAATAATTTTTGACGGAGCCCGTAGGTCCTTTCGTATGAATTTTCAACGGCCAAAGAGACTCGTTCAACGTCCGACACAATGAACTCGCCCCACCTAATGCGCACACTCATCCTCAGAACTACGACCTTACTAAATTCATATACAGAGTGCGTAGAAAGGAATGGATTCACAACAATATAAAAATATAATTAAGACATGGAAAATTAATAGCACACAAAAGAATATATGAAGAATAGAGTCTGTAAAACCGAAAGAATTTACTTTTGAACGAAAATTAGGACAAGCAAATGGACTAAATAACCAGGCATCGCTTAAAGATGGAAATTTATGCGCCGGCACAATGGAAATAAAGCATAGCAAATGCTGTCAGAACCACGAACGAAAGAAAATCTTTACAAGATACGAAAAGGGAAAAGCTAAATGAATTAGTCAAGTGAAATGGGAAATTTTGAAGAAAAGAATTGAAAATAAAGTTAAACAAGCACAACAAAAAAAAATTCTTAACGCTAACAACATTGGCAAATCAAACAAAAAATGATACGATTTATCGCTAAGCAAAAAAATCGTAACAGTGCCTTTACTTGAAGTTCAATTTTTAATTGAATTTTCTTCTTCCTTTTGATTTAATACTGATTCTAATGATCGTTAACTTTATTTAAATTGAAATATTCGTTTGATATTTATTGTTTTGGGACGAGGAAACCTATCTGATTGTTGGCCCTTTTAATGCAAAATATCAATTTTTTTATAAAATTGTTTTTTCTGTATCCAGGATATTTTATCTTCAATGTGTTTTTCACTATAACAACTATTTACAAGGTTTTTAAAGTAACTAATTTTATGTTTCTATGACTACTGAATTTAGCTAATTATTCTCTAACAATGATTATAACAATAACTTATTTATATTAATAACTTAAATTTAATCTAGCTACCTAAAATTTATGTTACAATTTTTATAATTTAAAAAAAATCTGCATTAACAATCTTTGTAAAAATAACTTTCGTTAACAAATCAGCAAATAACATAATCTTTGATTATAAGCATCCAAATCGAATATCATCTCAATATTATAGAACATAAAAAGTTTAGAGAAGCAATACCTATTGTACCTTGTAGAATTAGGATAGCGAGTGAGATGTGCACTTTAATGTTTAACCAGTGCAGAATCTCTCTTTACACGTGATTGTATTTCTCACAAGCTTTCTAGGTAAATCTGATTTAATTTTGTTTGGTTCTGCCTAACAGTCTGATCTCTGGCAGGTGATTGTATTAATTTTTCAATTATTTTGCCTGGACAAAGCATTTACCCATTTACAAAAAATAAAAATCAAATAATTCAGCGATAGTTTTCGATGGCAGCATACGACTATAGTTTCGAAGTCATCGTCAGGCCATATGTAACCAATCGATGCTGTTTCGCACAAAAATAGTTAGAGAAGTTGCTGTCTTTTACTTTTATTTTTATTAAGCTATTGCCCCAGTAATATTGCTATTATGCAACCATTTATTTCATTTTGCAAGGGAAATTCCTATCATAAATTGATCAGTGCGTAGGGGGCTGAACTGCTCAAATAAATTTCAGCAATGTGCTCGTTTGCGTAACACAATGCACCTTTACCTTTAAGCTTATCTTATCTCGCTGATCCCTTTCTGTGGACCGAATGGAGGCAGCTTGTTTTATCTTCTTGATTGTTTTCCGCGAGGTAAATGGCTTTTTCAAATTCGAATTAATATTATTAACGGTCGTTGGCCTTTCTAAATTTGGCTGTTTTTAAAAATCAAAACTGTGATCGCATTACCCTGGGAATAAGTTATGCTGCTTAACAAATATGCTTATTTCAAAGGTATTTACAAACATTCAGTAGCTTATTTATTTATTTCATAGATCAGCGCAACAACTTTAACACCGAAAGCTACTAAACGTTGACGATATACATATAGATATACAGATACAGATGGTGTCGTTAGTTTAGTCGATCAAAATTAGATGAAAAGATTTACGATCAAAGTGTGCTTAACATATTAAAAAGCAGAAAACGTCAATATAAATCATTTTTTATATTTATTGAAAATCGCATCAGAACCTTACTCTAAAAAAATTCTGTTTTGTGCTAGGAAAATTTATCAGCAGGAAAAGATTCCATTATGTATGTCATGAAAGTGGAAATTCCAACTCCCCGGGGCGTAAAGGACGCAGGAGAATACTTTTTTTAGAACCGAATATTGCTTCACTTTGCATACTTAATAAATTTATTTTACTGCCGATGTGACTTTACCAACAATTACTATTTCTACTGCTACGAAACATGCCAAAAATAAATTCTAATGTAGGGTAAAATGTGCGTTAGTTACAAGGTTCCTTTTTATAGAAGGGAAAAATCGATGCTAAACGTAATTTTTCGCATTTTCTGATCTTTAGGAGATACAAAAGAAAGTAAAGTTACGAAGGGATTTACCTTAACCTGCATATTTATAGTGCGTGGTATCAGAATTTATTTTGACGTAGGTTTTTGTTTTTTATTTTAGGATGTATAGCACGTATGATTTTTTTCTCTCGGTTTAGACGGATTTGGTTTGTGATGTTTTGAATAAAACGAATTTGCATTTCTATTCAAGTTTTTACTATTTCTTTCTTTTTTTGCAGGTGAGTAGTTTGGTTCTATGTTGTATATGGAGATGGATTCGCTGCTATACGCAGTTTCAGAGTAAGTTTCACTTATTTTTATTTTTTGTCTATTTTTTCAGCTTTATTGGAAATTTAAACTAGAGTATCTATGTTACGAGTTAACCTTATAGTGCTGCATATTGATCACACCTTAAGACATGAAAACTCTTTGTATAAATTGCAACAGAAACACTAAAAATAAGTAAAAATTCCATTTGCTATTTTCGCGTCTTTGTCGTGTTCTATATTCCTTAAAGTGAGCTGTCAATTTTCAGTACAGTTTTTTTGCACGTGTGTGTTATTTCAAAAGGTGACAAAAGTTAAAAAGTTTCCCCGCTTCGCTGTCGCCTGTCAATGTAGTAACGAGATGAATGAGGGGATGTCAGCTCACTGAAACCGACATCATCTTACGTTTTTCTGTTTCGTCTGGAATACGAAGTAAACGTAAAAATTTTTCTCCAAAAACAAGGAACCCATAAAGTTTCGGAATTGGGTTTTATTAACGAATTGGTTCTTTTGTTTTGTTAATCTTTAGGCCATTAATGCGCGTACTGACGGTTATAAAGAGAAATATTGTGCAAATTGAGACATGAGCTATCAACGTTATGGTTTATTTTTAAAATTCTTAAAATGAAAGGGCTTTTGATCTTTTTAAAATAATTTCAACACGAAGTAGACGAGTTACAAACTCCGTTCGTTCAGCTAGAAGTAGTTTTGGTTGGTTGGTCTTTGTTCGAGTACAAGGCAAGTTTGAAATACATTCGAGATTAAGAAAGTTTTTTCATAGTCGGTGCAGTTCAAAGGTTCGGTAATGAAATTCCGGGTGTACACCTGTACACGAACCAATTTGAATTAAACAAAAGATTCTTAATGACGCAAGGAGCGTCCCAAAAGTCTTCGCATCTTGTCATCGATGGTTAAATGTTCGTCCTAACTTGAATTTGAATCGTGACCTATTAAATAATGTCGGGACTTAGTACCTAATGGATGTATATTGTGGCGAAGTCGGTTTAGCTTTTATTGTTGGTATTTATAATATAAATAAGTGATTTTAATTAGTTTGGTAGATTCTTTGACAAACGACGCCAGTTGAAGATTGCTTGGCTTGTTTACGAGAGGTTTTAAATCAAAGTCGAAGTCTACTAGCAATCATGTATTTCCTATCAGTGCTTTAGCGTTACAAAATAATATGAATTGTCCTAAGTCCTGAATTAACGTCAAGTTATATGAATTATTACAAGTTCAGCTTCAAAGCAAAGTTATATCAATTAATCTAAGTTTCAATTTAAAGTGAATACAAAATTATTCTAAGTTGAAATCAGTATGATTTACTCTAAGTCCAGAGTCCAAATAAATTCTCTAACAGTTAATAAACAAGTTCCATTTTCATTGAACAGTTATACAAAAGTATGCTAAGTCCCAATCACATTTGAAACGACTAAGTCCATGAAATGAATTTAAACAATTTACACAAATTAAAGTTAAGTTAAGATTAAACAATCTTGAAGGATGTCGATTTACCATAGGTACTGCTTGCTTGATGGCGGAGTATAAACCATACCGTTCATGTGATTCCGTTTAGCTTTTATACAATAAATTGACTCCCCTCTTACAGTATTCCGTATCTTATCTTATGCGCGTGGCAAGTTTCAGATTACATGAGTACGATGCACTACGTACGTGACTATCTTGCATTCTTTAAGAGATGCAATTTTGCCACGTGCCTTCTCCAGTAGAATGATCTGATCGAATGACGTCATGTCAACACACGTGTACTAGTGAATTGAACAACTTGAATGCACTTCAAGCTTTGCTTAATATTTTTACATTCGTCTTTGTTACAATATAGTTTGCACATTGGACACTGGGGGCGCTGACAAAAGATGGTTTTTATAGGTCATCAAAGTCTTTATAATTTTTTTTAAATACATATGTTAAAATAACGCCTACTGTCTTATGGTACTAACTTGATACATCCATAATCCTTAGCCTATCTACTCTTTCAGATGTAAGGCGATTGTGGGAGTTTACTTCTCTGTATTGACTGGTTTCTTCAATACTTCTTTCGAAGTGTTTCTGTTTTGTGTTACTTCTCTTGTTTGTTTGCAGGGGATGCCCCTTTTTACCACCGCACATCTCATGTCTTCGATCCAAGTTCTTCTTGGCCTCTTTTTGACGAGTTTTTGCTTTAACTTGTTTATTATCAGTTTTTCTTTTCACATGCTCATACCATCTTAGTTGACATTCTTCTATTGGTTTTACTTTTAGTTCTCTCTGTACGTTACATTTCTGATCTTATCCATTTTGGTTTTACCTACTTTTCTTCTTAAATATCTCATTTCTATAGCTGTCATTTTCTTTCTTTGTCGTTCGGTTAATGTCCACGTTTCTGCACCAAATGTAAGTATCGGAGTAACAACTTTCTTGAAAATTTGTACCCTTGTTCCCTTTGGTATTTCCTTTTTTCGGAGAAAGGCCGTCTTAATTCTGTTGAATAGTCTTCCGTCAATTGTAATTCTTTCTTTTATTTCCCCATCCATTCTTCCGTCTTCTGTGATTATTGATCCTAAATATTTAGATTTTTGTTGTATGTTTTTGTAGTTCTTTTTCTATTGTCATAGTCGTTGTCTTTTCCTTGTTTATTTTCATATTGAATTTTTCTAATACTTTTCTGTACTTCTAAGTTCCTGTTCGGGGTTCTTTCATCCTTCGCTATGACAACTGTCGTCCGAATAGCACAGTTCGCTTATTTTAATTTGTCTTATCTTCCAGTAACCCACTTCTTTCAGTGCCTCGTCTAGGACCAATGAAAACAATAGTGGGCTCAGTGTGCACCCTTGTCTTACACCTAGTGTTGTTTCTAATAGATTCGATTTGCCTTGTCTTGTTCTGACGTAATTCTGTGTATTTTAGTATAGACTCTGAATTGATGTAATTATTGTATGTGGTACTCTTCTTTTTCGTAGTGTCTCCCAGACGGCTTTTTCATATCGATGAAACACAGATGTACGTTGGTGCGGTCTCGGTGGGCGAGTGGTCGCTCCGCTTACCCGCCGAGGCCACAGTGAGATTGGTCTGCTCGGGCTGTGGGTTCGACTCGCTTACCGTGCAAGTCAGTTTCACTTAGTATAAGTTAGTATATAAGTTGCATGTATGTAGTATGTAAGGTAGTAATGCGAAAAGCGGTTCCGAGGGGTACGGTAGTATGCATGAAAGGAAAAAAAAAGATGTACGTTAGTACCTTCTTTACTTGTCTCGTTGCGAATCTACGAATAAAAAAAAGAGGAAGTAGCATAACACCAACAGTATGCAATTTAGATGGTGTATCAATATGGCGGATTTTAGCAGCTCATTGGCTGAGAACACTAAATACGTCAACTGTCCAAGACAAAAACGTAAAAAATTCGTGTCGGTTGGTGTTTCAATATGGCGTCTGTGACGTATTTCCGTTGCACTTGTAGTTATGCACCATAATACCTTAGTCTCCTTCGTGTTTCTTTTTATTCGTAGTTGTGAATATTGCATCATTTGTGTGTTCTGTAATTTCTCTCAGCCTTTTTTTTTATTATTCTAGCATATATTTTGGCCACAGTACTCAGAAGGGTTATTCCTCTATAGTTCTGGCAGTTTTTACTGTCATGAATTCGAAGATTCCCACGGTCAGTGTCAGTGTTAACAAAACATGCTCCTGGTTGAAACCGTGTCCTTGTTGAGACGGAAAAACTCAACGTTTCACCCACTTTTTTAAGGGGCTTCTTCAGGAGGAATTAATCATCGCCAATGCCCCTTATGTTTGCAATAGAAAAATCCGTGAGGCCATTGAAATAGTTTAACAATTCTAATTATACTAATTAAGCAAACTATAATAATTTTTGGTATTATCAGCAAGACTCCTAACAACTTGAATTGTGACACTGGCTATCATCTATCAGACATATGGAGTTCTGTAATCCCTACTGGCTCCGCCCCCTCCACATTTAACTAATCGTCGTCTTCGTCCGATACGCCTGACCGATCACGGCCGGTATAAATCCACTACCTTTTTAGTTTTTCTTCGGAAGGGTTTCGCTTCTGGCTTGGTTGACAAGTTGAGTTACCGTTCCCTTTTTCCTCTTGTT
The DNA here is from genome assembly GCA_963082815.1 of Melanotus villosus. Lineage (NCBI taxonomy): Eukaryota > Metazoa > Arthropoda > Insecta > Coleoptera > Elateridae > Melanotus > Melanotus villosus. The sequence goes on from OY720420.1 coordinate 10,697,755, forward strand.
AAAAGAGTTTTCGCCTCTGGCGTTATTGACACGTTGAGCTACCGTGCTCCCCCTTTTCCCCCTGAAGAAGCCCCTTAAAAAAATGGGCGTCTCTACAATGAACGGTTTCAACTGGAAGACGTTCTGTTAACAGTTTTTACTGTCTCTTTTTTTAAATATTGGGGTTATGATGCCCATTCTCCATTCCCTTGGTGTAATTCCTTTCAGTGCTTCATTCATTATTATTTGTCTTAGTTCTTCTAGTGCGGTTTCTGGCAGTGCTTTCAACATACCTGTAGTTATCATGTCTTGTCCGGGCGATTTTCCTTGATTAGCTTCCATTTCTAGGTTCTTGTATTGTGTGTCTGGTTGTATTTCATCATTTATTTCTCTTCCATCTAACAACTCCATGAAGTACTGTCTCCATCTTTCCATAATTTTGTCCTCATCTTCTATGATATTTCCGTCTTTATCTTTCATATTGTAACGAAGTGCTTTTTGCATTTATTGATTATGATGGTAGAGACTTATAGCAACTTCATTACGAGTGTTTAAGCTTTGCTTTTGCAAGAGGTTATATTAAAATACATCATTAACTAACATCAGATATATTGGTATTACTTTAGATACAAACATTATTTAACTGTTCAACAAACATGATCAAAATACATAACTTGTTCTAAGTCTGAACGACTTAATACACCGTACAAAACATTAACATTTACTTACATGAATACTTTAAGAAGGCACACATCTTTGTAACAACCAACCTTTGACTTATGGCCAAGGGTTAGGTCTTGGTAAGAGCCTCTCGTCTGAGTATTAATCAGGCATCGTAGTGAGACTCAATCAAGAGACTGATTTCCCTATAGCAGGGTTCCTATATTTATACTCCCAAGATGTGTTCTTTCTCTCTAACATTTTAACATCTGCTTATGGTAGTACAGGGGTTCCATTCATTTTTACATTGTATGAATATAGGTCATAATGCTCCCACACGCAACCCACGTTAATTTAGTATAAACAAATGCAACTTTGTATTATAATGTTATACTTGCATAATGCAACCAGCTGTCCATCTGACTCATATTTATACAAGTGCATCTTTCGTTAGTAAACAGAATTAACGATCCTTACTTTGTAACAATTGCCCAACTTATTATATCAGACCACACCTAAATGCTAACTTATTTAACGCATTTTTTATGGCGATATTTCTACGTTATTATTTAAATAATCCACTGTTTTTAATCAATATTTTTAATTGTTGATGTCTTTTTCTGATTGATTGATTTGTCTTAAAATGCCGAAGTAAATTGTATAATGTAAAGTTATTTCGTAGTTTATTATACGTATTTAATTGTGCTGTTCATATCTGGTGCTACTTAACCAGAAATGTATGAAACAGCCACGCAATTTTATAAGGTTCTGTCAGTTTTATTAAGCAATGTCTGATAAATAATAGTTAAATAGGTCCCAAAAAATGAACCGAATATTTTGTTATTTACGAATAAATTGTAATGACAAGGGTTGATTCCGCAACTTTTGGTTCACTTGTGTATTGAAAATGTCAAGAAATATTTCGCAAATGTTTAAGGCAGCAAAATTGCGAGGGGCTTTTCTTTCGGTATTTCGTTCGCTAGATGAATACGCAATGAGGGTAAAAACTATTTCTATTATGCAGCGGCGGTTGTTATTTTGCCGTAACAATTCTTGGCCGTTGCAGCAATGCAGAATTGTAAAAATTCGCATCGCGTAATGCTTGCTTTCGAATAGATTTCCATGGTTGCGGTCGGTCATTATGTCAAGTCTAGTATGAAAGTGCACGTGCAGAATGCAAAAGAAGTTAAGTTTTCAGTCTCGTTTGATACCACGTACAGGTAATATACAATTTCTTGACAATTTTTACGTAATATTCGTAGTGGTGCTTATTTTCACGTTTGAGATTTTGCAGTAGTTGTAGATAGATGTGGATATAGAAGCCCAGCGGAATTAAATGTAGAACCCGATGGAAAGGGTCGAAAGCTGAGAATGGGCGGCTGGAGTGTTCTGCGATAGAAGCGAGCGCATATCGCGGCGGTAGATCTTCAGAATGGCTCCTGAAGCGGCCCTACTTGCATATCCATCTCCTGAAAATGTGAATTGTGCTCTTTATTATATATTCTACCCATTTTTTATTGCTTATATTGATCGTATAATTTATTAGTTTTTATATCCGGGCTTCCGGCTAAATTATACGATTTTATTTTTAAATTTAACTTTAAACGGGGGAATTCGCCAAGTTGCCACTTTTATGCGTTTTCATGCTAAGCCTTCCCAGATTCAAATTTATCGGCTGCGAGGATAGTAAATTTTTGCCCGGAATTGCTCTCTACTACCTTATAATGCGTTTTTTATCGTTTCACTGATAAATTCGTGTGCTACATTTTAATCCTTCAACTTAATACCGGGACACACTTCACCCGAATACTACCGCGTAATGGTATTAAAATATATATCCACCAGAATACGACTTTACCACTAAATCAATTGCTTGCCGTAATTTATGTACCATGCGAATAGATACCAACAGTTTAAAGTTACTAACTGTAGAACGTGCCTCCGCATTCCTACGTTACCAAATTAGATGTATTTCTGCCTCTGTTATTAGCACAATGTAATTATTTAAAAGCTTTTAGTAAGTTCTCAATCGGAAAGTTCAGAACTAAATAATAATGCGGTTTTCGATATTCCCATGTATCCTCTTTCATTCTATGACGAGCGTACTCGTATATCTTGCAGTTTATTCTCACATACACACAATATAGCATTGTGAATACTCGTTGAGATCGCTGGTAACCGCAAGCTAGATCTCGTTCAATAAGTAAATAAACAAACTATCATTGAATGCAACCTTCTAAAATTCACGAAAACTCGATAACCTAACCTCAAACTGTCATGGCTGCATTCAGTGATACAGATTCGCAATAACATTTTTTTAAATCACATTTTTAATTATTGGTCATATTATTCAGTTCTATAAAAATGCTGATTTAAATCCGAAGCGAAAAAGCGTAGGGTATTTTGAGGGCAAAATTCAAAAATTTATGTCAGCATATAACAGTAAACCCTTTGCAATTCGGCGAGTGCGTAAAGAGCCCTGCATCCAAAATAAATACACATTAAAGTAATTAAGTTAATCCCTGGTGTGCAAGGATCGGGATGAAGCAACTACGGGCCGAACCCGTTTCTAATCCTGAGTTTGTCGAGCACTGTTTAACTTGTTGTCGTTCGGGGATGTGCGATAGCTACTCTTACCTACAGTCGGTTACAACTTGCGCAAATTAATATCACTTCGCAGAGCGCGTATTAACTAGAATTTGAAATATGAGGCTTAGATAAACGTACGTGAATATAACGGAGCTAATGCCGCAATCCACTGAATGTAAAGTTATATATACGCGAATTACAATAAAGATAACGAAGCGCTTCCAAAGATTAGGCTGCAGTTTCATTCTAATGAAGGGATTAATTTTCGTCAAGGCCTCGCTGCGCCCTATTGCCGTTAAATAGATATTTTAACGCCTATCTGTTGTATCCCTACGTTTATAATGCTCGGCGTTCCGACAAAAATTATATCAAAATTATGCCACTTGCCTTACATTGAAATTAAACAAACGAGATTCAAAATTAATTTGAAAGATACCCTCAAAAACCAAACCATTTAAGCGTATATCATGTGATCAAATAAATATTTTATAGATTTATTCGATCACTTGTATTTAATTTAAATCGCTAAATTAGGGGTTTCCAAGGTTTCCTTGGTGCTTTGATTAATGGCACAATTGTGAATTGATTACCAGTTACTCCTAAATAACCTTAGGTTGGCATCACACCGTCTTTGTTCTAAGTCAAGCCTATTGCTGTTCGGCGTGAATACGTAAAGATGCGTCTTGAAGTCTTTAGGATTGTAGAAGAAGGTGCATCGCACCAATCAACTGAACTATCAAACCCCAAGGTAGCGAACCACCTAGCTGTAGGTGACACACTTAGGTATTAAATATGTTCAATAGAATGCTCAAACCTTCCGTATTTCCCCAATTTTTGAACCTTTTTCCGCCTAAAAGACATTTCCTCATATGTTTTCTAAATTGTAGTTTTATTTTTAAATATCGGCCGAGTGAGTGTCGATTCTAAGAATAGGTATAAATAATTTTAAAGAGGAAATATCGAAACGGGGTATCGATTAGGAAAGTAACAATGTAACGAGGGAGTGAGTGTGATGTTGGTGGTTGCAATTTGCAGACACAGCCGATCCGCCCCGTTTCGGTGGTGTCCACGTTAATTGCTACGAATTGCAGTCGTTACGGTGTAACACATTAATGCATCAGCACCGACGGTTCGACCACATTATCAGAAATGACCAATCGTTCCGTTAACTCTTCGTAATCATTCCGTCAGATCAATCCGGGCTTATCCTAATCCGATCCCATGCTAGTTCCATTCTATTCCGCGCCATTGTGTACTGGCGGGCTTACAACTTTACCGATCTCAAATAACAATCGGGTAGAGGATAACATGCAGGATTTCAGTTTCAAAAGCTCTCGCTCCTGATACAGCGCCGTTAGTTAACGTTTCAATTATTCCATCAAGTGTTGGTGTTTGGTTTCTTTCCGAGGAGGTTTTTTTTCTTCTTTTCTCGAGGCAAGCGAATGCCGAATTTCCTTTACGGAAACTGCTCTATTATACAAAGTGGCCCCAAAAAAAGCTTGTTACACCAACCATTTCTTTTTTCTCTGATTGCTTTCTAGGAACGTTGCGCCGCTCACATCCACCTCGAGATGTATTATGAAAAAAGACAGGTAAACGAACACCACTTTCCAGAATAAGCACTATTTCCATTTCCTTTACTTCCTTTGAGATGCTAATGCTCGCGAACTAATGGAGTTTCGTCCGACCGAGATTTCCCTAGTTTTATTTGTAATTTTAAGGAAGAAAAAGGCAAATAAAGATACCATAGATGTACAACCTCGACCTTTTTAACAGCTTCAACGACTTAAACAGATTTTATTATTATTAAATTCTTTATTGAAATATCTAAACTCGTTCTATTCGAAATTTTTCTATTAAATTTATGGTTGTTTGATATAAAAACACACAGATATTTCAGTACAGACTTAAGCAACAGTTGAACTTAAATAGTTTAAGCTGAAATGAAGTTCTAACCTAAACCTATACTGAGATACCCCCTCTTACGACTTAAGTCGTAGTTTAAGCTTACTTAAAACTTCTGGTAAAATCTATACTGAAATTCTGATGCCTTTAGGATCGATGTTTCGGTAAACGTTTAAGTACAAATTTAGCTAGAGCTATCTTAAACTCGAGCTTAAGCTTTATCACCCATTGAATGGTTGGTGTTATTGTTTTAGCGTCTGCTTAAACTAATACTGAAATATCCACCAGTACGACTGAAGCCATAACTTAAGCCCGACTTAAGCTAAGCTTCTGGTTAAACTTAGACTAAAATTATAATTCTAAATAAATTTAATACCCTTAGGGCCAGTATTTCAGTAAAGGCTTAAGCAAAAGCCGTTTTAACCTAGGGCCAGGCTTTCTCGCGCATTGAGTTGGTGTTGTTATTTAAGCGACTGCCTAAATCTACTAAAATACTAAGCCTAAGGGTCATTGGCACCAAGCTTATTTCAAGTTTAAGTTATATTTCGTTTAATTCATCTTTAAATTTTAAGGATCACTATTTCAGTATAGGTCCAAGCAGAAGCTTAGCTTCAGTAGGCAAAGAGAAACCAACATTATCATTAAAATTGTTAATAACAAATGTCCTAAAAATAGAAAAAACGTAGGATTGAATTACTGCGACTGCAAATTCAAGGATTAATTTATATTTATTAAACATTTAAATTTTGCTTAAATTACAGTTTAAGTAAGCTGTGTTATTAAGCTTAAGCCGGCTTAAACTGAATCTTACTGAACTTAAGCTGTTTAAAACGGTCTAAATGAAGCATTAATTTAAGTGTCCACTCTTACGAGTCAGTTCTAATTTAAGCTTCTGCTTAAGCCTATAGACTGAAGTATCAACCCCAAATAGGTTTGATGTGTGTAAAGATATTCAGTACAATTTTAAGCAGAAGTACAGTAGACTTATGTAAACTAGGGCTTACCCTTACTGCACTTAAGCTGTAAGTTGGATCGGTCTAAACAAAGCTTTTAGTTTAAACCTCTATTTAAATATCCAACCTTATGGCTTAAATTCTAATTTAACCCGCCTTAAGCTAAGCTTTTGCTTAAACCCACCTCAACAAGTTTGGTGCTCTTCTAGCATGTTAGTACAAGCTTAAGCAGAAGCTTAGCTCAAGTAATTTAATCTGACTGAACCAGAGCTTTAACTTAAATATGCACCGAAATACACACAGCCTTAGAACTTAATAATTTCTAATTTTAAATGGCTCAAGCTAAGATTTCCCTTAAACTTAAAAAAAATCTAATGAAATTAAATTAGTTTGATGTTGGTCAGTTCAAATTTAAGGTTAGATAAGCAGACTTAAATTACGGCTTAAGCCAAGTCTTAGTGTATTTGACTGAGGCGAAGCTTCAACTTAAACTTCTACTTAAATTTATTAAAACCTAATCAACTTAGATGGCTTTGATGCCCATACGGCTGGCCACTATAAACTTAAGTTGAAGTTTTGCTTAAAGTAAGTTTAAATTAGGTATTGAAACGAGCATTGTTGCACTTGAACCGTAGTTTAAGCCACCTTCAGCTAAGCTTTAGCTTAAACCTACACTGAAATCCCGACTTTTATTAGTTTTTATGGTTTCATATTAATACTACTCGAAATTTCATAAAAAAAGGGCAATTAAGTTAGTCAAACTTTAAACTAGCCTACGTTCTTGTTAAATATTTACCAAACATTAAGTAATGATAATAATAATGAAATTGCATTGGTTCGATAGTGTTTACAAAAGAATCGTTTTAACTTTGTTAAAGTTGTAACAAATTAAGCGAGTTTAGTTGTTTTGTGTCGGGGATTTAAAGGAAGCGTATTTAATTAAAAGGTGTAATGTGTATTTGTCGAAGTTTACAAAGCGAATTTTTTGGAAAGTTTGGTTAAGTTAGTAAGCTGGAAAAGCAGAAACAATGATTTTCATCTCCTTTATTCGGTAGTCGAACTTTTCTTTACCGATAAATCTTTCGTGATTAGTTTCCTTCGGTAGCGGCGGTGAGTGAATGAGCGACAGCAAAAAGGAAAACTTTCCAGCTGAAATGGCTGAAAACGAATTAATTTGGTATCGCGAAAGTTTTCTTTTGTAAATAACGCATTAATCCGGACCCCGGTTGTCGTCGTACCTTGTCTTATCTCGGCAGTTATCAGTTACCGAACGAAATCCCTAAGCACCGCGATTAGGAGAACTCCAATTTAAAAACTGCTTTACAACTCGGACTTGTCTAACTCTACTAAGTCTAGGATCAGGAACTTAGTGAGTGGAGCTTCTTTTCTGATTCCGTGTGTCCCGTTTTTGCCTTAGTTTTATTTTAATCCTCGACCTTTTGAAAAAGTCGTGGCTTAAATAACTGAAGACGCCAAATTCGCTGAACCTCACAGTATAAAGAATCGGAGCATTTATCCCGTTTCTCTAATTTACAGAACTACTATTCTTTTATAACACTTTTTAGATACTTTTCCCTGTAGTTTGCTTTTACTGCTCCGCTCCAAGGAACATACTCGGGAAAAGTTAGACTCATTAACGGAACAAATTAAAGAATAGCCAAATTAGACGCAATAAAACAACGAATGTTAAATTCGCCATGAAGACTACACAGCAGCTTTTATCTACATCCATAATGCAATTCGTTTTTTTCCCTGGTTTTATAGACTTAATTACGCTCATCTATCGACAGTTTCCTTACTCAAATTACTTTGATGGCGAAAAACCTTACAAGTTCGACGCGATACATTTATTAAAGCCTGACTGACGATGACGCCCGTAAAACGATAAAGCTGTAAAGGGTTACGAACAGGTAGAAAGACATATTCTGTAATGTTAAAAATTTGTCGTGAAAGTACAGCCAAAGGATACTTCAATAGATAACTGTCACTCTCGTCGTCGACGATAGGGATCTTCAATATCCTGACGCTTTTAAGGTTTGGATCAGCGTTTTGCCATAAACTTACGACAGGATAAAGTATACTGTGCACTAACTTACACGTATTGACCGGAAACAATTTACTTTTACCCTTTTTCTTTTGGTTTTTGTGTTGATTGATTTGGCCAAACTACAAAATAAAGTTCATTGGTTGAATTTCAACAAATTTTGGTAAGCAGCACTTTTCTTTAGGAGATTTAACCTTAGGAGGGTTCTATTCGAACAAAGTAATGTTCCCTTTCTAGCCTAGCTGCATTGGTCTTTTTCTAAACTTAGGACAGTCTTATTACGCTTTAGGCGTGAACTGCAATTGTTAACGTTAAAAAATTGAAGATATACGCTTTTCCGAATATGAGTAAAGTATGGTATTTGGAATGATAAAGATACTTTCGAGGGTGGCAGCTGGTTGGTTTTGGCAAATAGTCGGGTAATGCTAATAAGCAATAACCATAGCAGTTGATGCGCGGTGAGATCTCTGGCACTCTCAGGCCTAGATTTCGCCCAATGCAGAAATAAATAAGTTTTATAAATACTACCAATTTTAAAGTTTCGTAAATGTATCAGTTCATTTGATATAAATACAGGGTTTAACAGGTATGAATGGAAAGATGTGGAAGCTAACATAGTTCTATGTGCTGCAAAAAGTTCTCATGACAAATTTTGCTATTATTTTAATTCTTAAGATACAGCAAGACAAAGTTGAAGGGTGTTTGAGTAAATGAATTAATGAAGTAGACTTATTGTGTTGACATAATAACGTCAATTTCTTGTTAAACTATTTTTAATTTTAATTGAGTTGAACATAAACTAACTCACGCGAAGCCCGAATTTGAATGTTCTGTTTTTTTTCCTTTGAGAATACCTTGGCGAAACTGAAGATAGGCAGTTTGAGTAGAATTTATAAAAAAATTTATGATTTCACTTTGGTTAAATTATTTTATTTTTTGTTGCGTTATAAAATTTAGTCGCAATGTAAACAATTTTCAGACTTAAAAATTAAATAAAAACTAAACTTTCGTAGCCAGTTTATATCAAAAAGTATAAAGATTAGAAGATTCTGGTATAAGCATTTTATTCTTAAATGCAATGGCTCGGTCCATATTCTCACCTCATATTTAAAGCTGTCTTTAATTAAAGTTATGTTTAACGTAAATATAAAACGACTTAGATTTACCTGATTTTAATATGTAGAACAGAGATGTGCATATTGCCATGGCAATTTAAATATGAGGAGAGAATACCAACCAATATACAAATAATATAAAACTATTACCTAAATACAAGCTGGCCCGATATAAGTGTCCCAAAATGCACTGGCTGTTTCAGTTTCCAAAAATAAGCAAAAAGTGTTAGATTAGCATGGGACGACCAACGCTTGATTTCCGAAATATTGGGTGTTAAAAATTTGGAATAGAAATCGTTTTTTCAGGTATTTCTAGATAGGCTTGTACAAACAAATCTTCAGTTTTGAGCTAGTCCGACATCTAATTTTACTGTTCGATTCGTAAATCGCAATGTGTAATGTAATGTGTAAGAAAGGGTATTTGTCGAAACTGTAGTATTAATAATAAATGGTGTATTTCAAAAATAAAGCGTATTTTAACTTATTTCTTAATATTGAGTCGCCTGGTGTATTTTGGGACATCCTGTATTGAAATTACAAATGACTTACGTAGTCAATTTAAATTTATTACATTTGTAGTATCTCAATTTATTTTTAACATTTTTAAACTGCCTTTATCCGCTTTGGGTTTTTACCATGTGCACAACTGGAACAAGCCAGTGCAGGTACAAAGTGTGGAATGAATTCGAAGACTTCCACTGGTCAGTGTCAGTGTTAAAAGAAGGGGCTTGCCTCTGGCTTGACTTACAAGTTAAGTTACTGTGTCTGTTATGTTATGTATGTTGGTAATGTTGTTATGTTATGTATGTTGGTAATAGCACTTCAGTGACATGCGGGTTGTAGCATGGAGCAACATGAAGACAATAGTAAATAAAACAAACAAACTTTATTAATAACTGTTTTATTAAATTATCATAATTATATCCAATGGGATATCACAGTGCCCTTCTTGCTCTTGCTAAAACATTTTGCTCTAGCGTGGATCACACGTTGAGTTACCGTGCTTTTTTAGTGCCCTCTTTTTCCTCCAGATGAAGCCCCTTAAAAAAGTGGGCGAAACGTTGAGTTCTTCTGTCTCAACAATGACACGGTCCCAAACCGAAGACGTCAAACGACAAAATAATAATAATAATAATAATTTAAAAATAATAATAATGGCGATTAATACAACATAAACGCAATAAAAAATGATACTTTACAACGAGCAAACTGAACTAACTAACTGATATCAACAAAGAAACATTGATAATCTTCGAACATTAATGCAGCTTATTATTAATCCCTAAAATTCTCAGTACTACTCAAGCTTTTTAAAATTAGACTTGAGGATTACAACCAGTTGTAAACAAACTTGCCTGTGCAACACGCCAGGAAAAGAACTGTTCATCTAATTACATCAAATGATTTCCAAATTATTTTTAACCTATTTTTATGGCAAAAATTGAAAAACAAAATATGTACCATAAGGACCTATGTGTATGTATATTAGAAATCTACGAAACAAAAACTAGCAAATTTTGATTAAATGTCTGTGAAAAAAATATATCAAGGTTTCTTAATTATACAGGGTTATTCAAATTCGAGGCTCACCATTGGGATCTCAGAAACCGTAAGAGTTACAAAGACTGTTAAATTGGGGCAAAGTTGCGCTATACAATGCTGTTTAATATTTAAAAAAGAAATTTGATCTACCTATCTTAGTTTTTTTATTAAGAGCAAAAAACGGAAAAATGTCAATTTGGTCTTTTGAGCATAATTTGGTTGTTATTAAAAAATTTTCAAATCTGTTAAAACATTCTTGAAGCAACTTTTTAGCCGTAATACTGCAGTGGTATCAAAAATTTTCTACGACGTTTCGGTTTTCCGGAATCATCATCAGGTTTGGTTTTTCTTATGGGCGCCATGTTGGATTTTTATAGCTTCTCATAGAGTTTTTGATGGTGATTTCAACGATGTATGACATGATGGCGTTTCACTGCCGAAAACTGCTGTTATTTACAAAAATGGTAAATTTTAATAGATTGCCATGGAAAAACAAACAGAAACAACACAAAAACAAAATTTGACGTTCACCATTGGGATTTCGAAAACAGTAAGATATACGAAGACGGCTAAATTAGGGCAAAGTTGCCCTATAAAATGCTGATTAATAATAAAAAATAAAATTGACCTTTCTAATTTAGTTTTGTTTTCACTATCGTCAAAAATACAGAAAAATGCTATTTAGTTATTTAGTTTATTTAGGAGTACAGGAGATGTTCAAACTGAAGGCCGTTTTTGTGTTGTTTCTGTTTGTTTTTCCATGGCAATCTATTGAAATTTACTATTTTTGTAAATAACAGTAATTTTCGGGAGTGAATCACCATCATGTCATACATCGTTGAAATCACCATCAAAAACTCTATGAGATGCTATAAAAATTCAACATGACGCCCATAAGAAAAAATGAACCTGATGATGATTCCGGAAAACTGAAACGTTCTAGAAAATTGTGGATACCACTACAGTGTTACGCCCAAAAAGTTGCTTAAAGAATGTTTTAACAGATTTGATAAATTTTTAATAACAACCAAATTATGCTCAAAAAACAAAATTGACATTTTTCTGTTTTTTGCTTTTAATAAAAAAACTAAGATAGATAGGTCAAATTTCTTTTTTAAATATTAATCAGCATTGTATAGCGCAACTTTGCCCCAATTTAACCGTCTTTGTAACTCTTACGGTTTCCGAGAACCCAATGGTGAGCCTCGAATTTGAATAACCCTGTATAGAAATTCGCTCACCTTGAGTTAGAATTGAATTGAATTAGAAAGAGACGGCTGATTTATGTTGTTGTATACTTTGCTGAATTATTAAGTAGTACTTGAACTGATTTCTGGTTTTTGATATTGTAACGTTGTTATCACCAAAAGCAATGTTGAAAGTCAGACAAAATAAGTTAATTAAATTTAGTAGAATTACTGATAATTCTTAAGTACCAACGTGGTGGTGTATTGTTACAGTAGAAATCACTCGCTTGCTGTTTTACGTTAATTATCGGATTTATATTAGTCTGGTTGTATATTATTTTCTTTAGACTTTCCCAATTCCGTTAGGATGGTATGGTTGCATGCAATAATGCATACGTCACGCCTCTTCTTATTTGACCTTTACTTAGTGGGTTTAGAATCTTTAGGGAATTCGTAAATTCTTAGGTTGGTTTTGTTTAGGAAATTCTGTTGCAAATTTTTAGTTAACCTTCTTCTGTACTCAAACACCGTCGCGGATAGACGTCGTTTATTTTGGTTTCAGTATTTGGTTTTCCAAAATTAGTTTGATCATCCGAGGTACGACATATTGAAAATGCTATTTAGTTTGCCTTTTGGGCCTTTAGTGAATTTAAAACGTTAGTAGTTTTGGATTTTAAGCATTTTCAAACCTTTATTGGGATTTTAACTGTTCGACGACCATTTTGATAGAAGCATTTCGAAGGGCTTTCAACTTCGTATCCTACAAGTTTAGTTTTAAACTCAAGGTTTGATTTTGAGGTTATCTTTTGTTATTTAGTTAAATTTAAAGACATTCAAACGTTTTAGTAGATTTGATACGGTATTTAGTTGTGTTATTAGAAATTTGGCTAGAAACATTTATTAGAAATATTTACCGTATAAATATTTGTAAAACTTTCAAGGTCAATTTTAGTAAATTCGTGTATAAGTGCGAGTAATTAATATTTTGGTTGCAGTCACAGCAACGTGAGTTTCTAAATTGTATTTTTGATTTTGTATATTCAAATGTTACGCGTTTAAACTTAGTCATTTATTATTTCTTTCAAATATATTATATCGTAATTATATTTTGGTACCAACAGGTTTTGCAAGACATTATTATTTATGTACTATTGATTATTCTGTTATTATGTTTTCTATAACTGCAACGATGAACTGAGCTCAATTCCGTATGCGTATTTAATAATTTAGTTTAAGAATTGTCCTTTCGAACCCTCAGAGGGTCTACGTTCGTTTAAGTACGATCTTAGCATTTTGAACGATACAGTCTACGTTCGTTTAATTACTTACGATTTGGGTTAATTTGAACCTTAAATTTATTTCGTTCGTTTAGTTACGATATTGTCTTTGAAGTTTTTTTGTTTGTTTAATTAGATCTCGTTGTTAGAAATATTACATTTAGACTTACGTTTGATTACGATGTTACTAGTAATTTCTTTATTTGTTCGTTTGAATTAATAACTTCATTATTAATTTTCAATTTCAATTGTGTATGTGTTTTGCTTAATAGTTAATATATTCTATTTCGTTATTACAAAGCCTTGCGTTTTATTATCAAGTCAATTGACTTTGGAGGTCTATTCTTCAGGAGGTCCGACTGAAGACGTTTACGTTATAAGGATCTGGCGCCCAAGGAACATCGTTAGTTTATTTAGTGAGCATTACTATTTTTCTTTTAGGAATCTCACGCCCACTCATCATAGTAGCGGGTTTATTTAGTGTTATCACCTCCGGATAACAATTGATATACTTCACCTAGTGCTGGTGTAGCAGTATTTAACCAACTACACCGCGTGGGGGTTTTCTGCGAGAGATTTTATGTTAAAATTCTGGTTCAACTAACATAAAATATATTGTCCAAACTTTGATCAAGTTTCACAAGCTTTTATTTAGAGTTAGAGTTAAAGTTAAAGGTTAAACACTTACACAATTTTAGAGGCAAGTTCCAAGTACAAACATCAAAGTTAATAAAATGAAACAAAGGGTTTAATCCAAACTATTAGCAAGTCTTGAGGTAGGAGGTACATGCATTAACGATTTAAGATTTGCCAAATGCGATTATCGCAAACTTTTGCGGTGTTATTACCAGCTAATTTATGCAGGAGCGATTTCACTCGCAGAAAGTAGTATCTTTTTCGTGAACGAACAGGGTGTTTTGTAGAAGTTGGTAGAGGTACATTGACAATTCTTACATTTCGTTACGGTCTTCTGTCATCTCATAACGTAGTTTTATATTCCTGTTTATGTTGTGGTAAAAGGCGTTTTATACTTTGGAATGTATCATTTATAAGTTGCATGCAGAGCCTAAGAGGAAGATTGTGACTGCTACAGTTAACAACGCGGCGTATGAACGCATACGCAGTTTAGAATATAACCAACGGATATTGCAAAATATTAGAAATCGTTTAAGTTTTGCGGAAATCGCAAAATCTTAAAGTAGTAAACTGCCGCTTAAACTGCAATCAAATTTAACCAAACAGAACCAACATCGCATTCCGAAAATCGTAAATCGCATGTACCTAGCTTTACTGTGAATTGAATTAAATTAAATTGCATAAAAATAATCTTACATCAAAATCGTGGGAAACATCACTAGTACGAAGGACCTGCCTTCTTGAGGACATGATTCTCCGACGACCACACCAACCATAAAGAGCTCTGCTGAGCAATTCCTTTTATAAGAAGTCAGCTCCCATGCACGCGTGTCTTGGAACAAAGGCATACACTTTCCGTGTTGATGCTACGTGCCGTGATCGTGCTGAGCTGTGCATTTTAAATAATGCTATTTCACCCTAGATAACACATCATATCAACGGGTGTGGCGATGCATTCCCTAACATCGCTTCATTACAATATTTGACTTGCCAACAAAACCTAATTTTGTAGACGTTTAACCTTTTCTTGCCTTTTGTAATTTTTTTTTAGGTTACTAATAATTAAAGGCTTACTTCCAGATTCAAAACGTATCCGTTTCTTCGTCGCTGTCGTGATTTAAAGTTCTGTTCTCTGTGTTTTGTTTATGACGTAATTGCAAAGATTTGCTAGCAAACGTTTAACGTTTTTTTGTGTGTATTTACGGAGTCATTCGTAAATTATCCCCATTTTCCCGAAGTGTCGTAGAATTTTAATTTGAAGCAATATAATCGCAATAAAAATAACGAGTAAAGAGTTTTTAATGCTAATTTCCTGTAAAAACTCGAGGAAGAGTTTAACGACCGTAAAAAATATATGGGAATAAGTTATTCAAACTATTTACGTTTTTAACGACCAGTGTTTGATTAAAAGTTTTTAGAAGTTCAGCACTTAATATTTTGCTAAATGCTATTACTTTATGACGGTGCACACGCGAACTCGTTAAATGCGCTTTCGGTTCGTAATTATCATTTTAATGGCTACTTTTGTAATTATCTCGAGTTGGTTAACGAACGTGCTTTAGAAAAGTAAAATTTAGACGTAACGCGAAACGGGCCGGCAATAAAGTGAAAAATGTCGGCGGCGGCGGCGGCGTCCGATGTCGGAAAGAAAACCGTTTTTAAGAAGTAAAGAATCCATCCGAGTAAAAAGCAGTTCGTTATGTGCAATTTTCCAACAAAGACGTATCAACAAAACTTTTTACTTTATTTTCTAGCAATTCCGCTAAGCTCGCAATGGTCGCAGCGTTTAATATATACGACCAATATCCATTTAAGTTCTATAGGCAGCGGTCTCGGTGGCCAAGTTTCCGAACCATTCGCCACTTACTCAGATTACACATGACAAAGCCTAGCTGTTACATGGGGAAATTGGATTGTATTAGATAAGGAGAATACATTGCCCGCTCTCAAAGCTATTGACTTATACTTTTTGTCGCTCGTACCGAACAACTTCCTTTTATAAAGGTTTCTTACGACCACATTAAGGAAAGAGTACCACCTATTATATTTATCACGCGCCCTTTTTTTGCTTTTTACCGGCTAATTTTCCCCACACAAACAAAATTTTATCTTCTTGTCGGATTCTACAATACCTAAACGAGTAATTTATAGTTTTGATAGCCTTCGGCGCCTCCACCAAAATGTTCGGAAGTATTTTTTTTTTATTAAGTACAAATCTTTGAAACTTTTAATGCTAATTGTCTTTCTGGGATTTTTTAATTAGTAGTTGTTCAATGATTTAACAATGAAAATATTTTTTAAACAAGCTAAGATTTTCAGTTTGTTTCGTCTTAAAATATGTAATCCTAAATAAAAAGGCCATACAAGTTTGTTGATTGGCGTTTCCACCTATAAGTAATACATTTAGTTTGCCAAATTCTATTTTTGAAAATTTTCAATTTTCTTCTGAATTTTTAATTGTTTTACTTACTTACTTACTTGCTTAAACCTGCCCTCTTCACACCTCTAAGTGCCGCGGATTAATTGTTGTAATTATTATTAAAAACTTTTTTTATATGACACATTTCCATTCATTTAAAAGTTCGAAACATAACTAAAATTATATAAGTTATCCCGTTGGATATCAAAATTCGCTAAAAGTAAGGTCCATAAGTTGATGGTAGCGAATTTAATACGGGTCTGTGTGGTTGCTTTTAACAAAAAGGTTCTCGTTTCAACTGTGGAGCAAATACCCAAGTTCTTAAACAAACAATTTGATTGCATTGTTGTATGTAACACAGACTGTATTGTGCTGCATTCGATGCAAATGCATCGCTTCCATTTGCAGAGTCATTCCGGAATCAATCCACCGTTTTAATTAAAATAACACAAAATCCAAATGAAAACGTGCGCCATTTCCAAGCGGAAACCCTTTTACAATTTTACATTCTTTCGTCCCTTTCTTAGAATTTTAATGAGTCCTACGTCGGGGAACTATTTTATTTAAATTAGTTCGAAAGTTTTTCCAACGCTTTTAAACTAAGTTTTTACAGTTCGAGTTTATTCTCAACTCCATTTATTGGTAATAAAGCGAGAAGACATGCCTTTTTTAAAAGGTGTTACGTTAATTTTAACCGACTTTGTACGTTCCGTTTCCGATACGATTTAATCTAGCAGATCAGTGCAAATAGAATATCCGGCGATGTATCACGGTCGCTGATTCAAATTAATGCATAATTGTATCAATCAATAAACATCGCAGAATTAATCCGGTTTACAGAAGCCATTAGACGTAACGACCTTTGTAGTTGTCATCTTTCATCAGCAGAAATTAGAAGATATTGCTCATTCTAAATCTAGATTTGCTTTAATTTGTTGAGCACACGTATATGGTGAGTTTAATTGTAATTTATTGGTTATAAACGGATTAAACAAGATCGCAGTACTCGAAGACTGTATAATATTGCAATGAAAACTGTTTTATTGTTGCATTTGTATTTTCACTGAAACGTATTATTAATTCAGTTTTCTATACCTCTCCTTCCTTTCAAAATACACCAGCTATTATTCGATGCTGCTATGTATTTGATTATCTACTGATCTTTTGGATTTTGGACAGATACTGGGATTAATTATATTGTTCCTTATTGAAAAACTGATTCGTAATTATAAAGAAATTCATGCAAATTTCAAGCAATAATGTTAGTTCTTACGAGGTTTAAACAACATTTACAACGGCTTTTGAAAGCATCCCGACGCTTTTATCAAATTAAGGAAATATGGTTGACTCTCGTAGACTTTATTTACGATACAATATTTACGAACAGTTTTCGAAGGTTATTCGGCACCTCCACCAAATTTAAAGCAATAAGGTTGGCTTTAAACTTTCAACGATATCTAAGACAGGATCCGAAAGTTGGCTGGCGTCTCCACCAAATTTAACACAAAGCAGTTGCCTTTCGTAAGCATTAATGAATATTTACGAAGGAAAATTGCACGGTATTGTCAACAATATGATTACTTTTCGTAAGTCTTAAGAGATGTAATTTAATTAGCAATTTTCGATAGTTGCACGGCGCTTCCCCCAAATATTGAGCTTTACCGTCGTAAACTTTAAACATTATTTGCATCTTTAGATAGTTGCACGTTGCCTTCACCAAATTTAAAACAATAAAGTTTACCCTTCTAAGATTTAAACAACATTTAAAACAACTTTCGGAAGTTTCAAGGCATCTCCACCAAATGTAAGACATAAGGTTGGCTCTTACAAACATTTACAACAGTTTTCAAAAGTTCTTCTGCGCCTCCGCCCGATATAAAGCAGTACGATTGACGTTCTAACTTTAAACAATATCTAAGACAGGTTCGAAAGTTCCTTGGTGTCTCCACCAAATTTAACACAAAATAGACTTTCGTAAGCTTCAATGAATATTTACGAACGAACTTTCGAAAATTGCATTCCATCAATTTTAAAACAGTAAAGTTGCTTTTGGTAAACTTGAGATGATGTTCAATAAGCAAGTTTCGATAGTTGCACGGCACCTCCACCAAGTGTAAGGCACTAAAGTTAACTCTGGTTAGCTTTAAACAATACTTATTACAGCATTCGAAAGTTACACAGCGTGTCCACCAATTATTAGGCAATAAGCTTAACCCTCCTAAATTTTAAACATTATTTACACCCTTCGATAGTGCTTTAAAACAATAAGGTTTAACCCTCGAAATAAATAAATAACATTTACAACAGCTTTCTAAAGTTTTTTGATGTCTCCATTAAATTTAAGGCTTACTCTTGTAAACTTTAAATGATATTTACGAAGAGTTTTCGAAGGTTATTCGGCACCTCCACCAAATATAAGGCAATACGGTTGGTGTTCATAAACTTTAAACTACCTATGTCTTTTGAAAGTTGCCAGGCACCTCCACCAAATTTAAGTCAAAACTGTTGAATTTCGTAAGCTTTAATCAATGTTAGCACTGTATTTCCACTAATTTTAAGACAATGAGGTGGCTTTCGGTAAACTTGAGTTGATGTTCAATAAGCAAGTTTCGATAGTTGCACGTTGCCTTCACCAAATTTAAAACAATGGAGTTTATACAACATTCAGAACAGCTTTCGAAAAAGTTTCAAGGCATCTCTACTAACCGTAAGGCAAAAGCTTGGCTCTTAGAAGCTTTAAATAACATAAAACAGCGTTCGGAAGTTTTCTGGTACCTCCAGCAAATTTAATATTGACTCTCGTAAACTTTAAATACTATTAACGAATAGTTTTCGAAGGTTATTCGGCCCCTCCACCAAATATAAGACAATAAAATTGGTTCTTAAACTTTAAAAAATGTCTAAAACAAGTTCCGAAGGTTGCCTGGCGTCTCTACCAAATCTAACACAAAAGAGTTGACTTTCGTGCGCCTTTTTAATGAATATTTACGAACGAATTCTCGCGATTTCCATCAAATTTAAGGCAATAAGGTTCCTTTTTGTAAACTTGAGACGATGTTCAATAAGCAACTTTAGATAGTTGCAGCGTACGTTTACAAAATTTAAAGCAACAAACTTTTGTAAGTTTCTTGATGCCTCCACCAAATGTAAGGCAAAAAGGTTGGCTCACAGCCTTCAAAAATTTTCCTGTGTCATCCAGTTTAAGGCAATAAAGTTGACTGTCATAAATTTTAAGTAATATGTACGACTAGTGTTCGAAGGTTGTAAGGCGCCTTCGCCAAATTTAAGTCAAAAACGTTTAACTTTTGTAAACTTTAATGAATATTTACGAAAGTTGTAAACACAAGCTTACAGCAGTAGCAACTATGAAAACGAATAAGAGGGAAATCCCTGAAATCTTTGTATCAGTAATAAACAGGCCACTAAAATCTAGGCGTCTTTGGATTTCAAACTGACATAACGCTTCTGTCGTGTGTTCCCAAAAAGAACAAGAATGTGTTGCTAATTTCGTCATTACATCACGATGATAACATAGATAAAGCGACGGGAGTTGAGAAGAAACCCGACATAATAACATTTTGTAATTTAACTAAAGGAGGCGTTGATACGGTGGATACTAACAGTAGGGCCCTTTACAATAATAACGTTTTTCGAATTTTTTACAGTGTATGAATAGGTTTTGCGTAATACAAATATTTTTATAACATGATAATAAATCACCTAAAATCCACCAATGAATTAATAAAAAAAGGAGAGTAAGTTGGGGTTTATGGGACCCCACCAGACTAACGGTGTAACAAATTTTCACCTGACTAAGGAAAGATTTAATGTAGGCACCAGCACACTATTAAACATCTTAACTTTTGTGACCTTTGAGATTTCTTTTTTGTTGATGAATAATACAGTTTAGTGGCTGACTTAATTCTGTTGTTTAGTTCTCCATCTATTTTCACATCTTCTGTAATTGTAGCTCCCAGATATTTGAATTCGATCACTTGTTGTATAGGTTCATTTATCCATGCTTTTGGTTTTATCGACGCTTATTACCATATTTCGTTTTTTCAGTTCGCTATTTAAAATGTTTAGATTGTGTTGTAGTGTCCCATCCGTTTTTGCCAGTAGCACTGTCATCCGCGAATGCCATTTGTGTTATATAAATAAGGCATTAATTTGATAGTTTATAATAGCTACGCAATTTTGCCACGACGAACAGGAGAAATAAAACGTTTCTTGGTAAATATTTTAGAATTAATATGGCGTGTTATTGACTTTAATATCGTGTATGATTTGCTGGCACGTAGTGTTCCTTCAACCCGCAATCGAAAGAACAGAACTTATTTATGACCTTCCGTGTCGTAGGTATGGTAATCCGTTCTTTTTTTAACGGCGACGGTGTGTGAATTGTAGCGAATATCTCGTTTCCTATTGCCCTATTAAATACATTTTGTGGACAGACAAATGTCAGAAGTCTTCCTTGATTGCATAGTTTTCATTGCCTTTTTAATCTGATTTCGTGAGCGAAGAAAATTCTAGGGCAAGCAACCAGAACGAACTGACACGCAAACAAGTCAAGAAAACCGGCTGAGAATTTTACGGTCTTATTTTAAAAAACTGTTTGCGCCACTAAATCACAAAAAGTTTTTAAAGAATTTTAAGTGGAAAGTTAAAATTAAAATGAATGATGTAATGGACTGTTTCCTTTTGTGCTCTTTCCCCGTTGTAAAAGTTTACGGGCCGAGGAAACTCTTTCGGTTGCGGAGGAAGTTACTTTTGTCTTAAACGATTCATCTTTTAGTGGCCGTTCCTGCAAACGTCTCCGTTAACAGAAAATATTCGTAAGCTCCCCAGCAATCCGACACGTCCAAGTGAACCGACCGACCGACTCCCTTTCGAGATAGGAATCGCCGGAGTTAAGAAAAAGGGCAAACGAAAAAGCAGTCGGTCGGTACGTTTATTTTCCAATTGTAACACGTTCAAATCGAAATGAGGAAACGAAAAAGGAAGTCGCTCGGATTCCGAGGCTTAGAATGCAATGACAATCTATCGGTTCACTTGTGGAGGGCTTAGCCCTGGATCTCGACGATTTCCTCGATTTTCACCGCGAGATAACCGCTACCAGAAGCCGGCGTCTTCGCCGTACGTGCCGAAAGATAACGCACTATTACAAAGACATATTGCTTGCCACCTTTATTAGTGTAATCTAATGCATGTAGGTTAATTAACCGCCTTTGTTGTTTGCGTAATTAGATTTGATTTGTCTTATGGGCGGGATTTTCGTTCTGTTTGTAATTGCGTTAATGAAGGCGGTAATTGGGACATGTGTATGCTTCCCTCATGGCAATTCCTACGAATACAACCTACAATAATATAACGGGGAGAGAAAAACAATTCCCGCCGTGCCGTGTAATTTCCTCCAGTAATAATAATTTGACACGATCGTGGATAACCTAGTAGGTAATAAACACGTCTCGTTTTCGTTAAAACCTGCCAATCGACCGAATGTAAAATGAATCATTTTCGATTAGGAAATCTAGGGTGGAAATGCGGGAAATTCAATGCAGAAATCGCGATTACCTATTTCAGACATCTTTTAGATAACCTTTCATTGCGAGGTGTTTCAAGTTCGCTAACAGGAAATACGTCTACATGTCAGCAATTTCCTACACTTAGATCGATGCAGACGGTTACATATCTACATGCCTTATGGATTCTGACACGGAATTCGTTAATTGCTGGTTACATAGTGCGGTGTCACGTGAAATACTTATCGATTATTTTATGGGCAGATTTAAGGAAAAACTGCCCTTCTTAATTAGTATTTTAAGTTAGGTAGACTTAAACGACGATCGACGTAGTATTCTTATGGAAAGTTGAAGTTATATATGACTGTTTAAACATTTTTCGTCTTCAATGGGGTTTTATACCGCAGAATTAAGCACAAACAGCTTCGTTAAATTAATCATTCCTCAAAATTAGGACAAAATCGGAGTAGAATTCAAATATATATGGCAGATAATATACTAATAACGCTAATTTGTCCATTTTTATCATTCGGTAACTCAGTAGAAGTTTTACGCAGCATGTAAAAGTAAAATCTCTATTGCTAATTAATAAAATGTTTCCTTTATGCCACAGCAAAGCGAGAGATTTAACTTAGGATATTTTCGGAATTATTCGGAATATTTCGGTAAAATCTGGGAATTTTGTACTTTACGCTAAACAGACAATTATGTCTAAATTTATAATTGTAAAGGCTTTGCAATATTTCATAGTTTGTAATATTTACAACATAAACTTGTGCTGCGAATCATATAAATAATCCATTCGGCTTGTCTTGAGATCACTATTGCCATGTTCAAATATTCATTAAAATTCATGAAGGTCAACCGTGGTGGTGTCTTAAATTTGGTGGAGGCGCTTTGCAACTTACGAAGGACGTTCTTAGACGTTGTTTGAAGTTTCCGAAAAGCAACCTTACTGCCTTAAATTTGGTGGAAGCTCCGGGCAACCTTCGACAACTACTCACTGAGGAACCTTAAGAGTTTACGAAAGCTAACTTTATTGACTTAAATAAGGTTGAGACGCCCTGCAACTTTCTAAAACGATTCATAAATATGTTTAAAATTTATGAGAGTGCTGTACAATTGCCTTAAAATTGGCGGAGGCGCCGTTTCGAAAACTGTTTGAAATATCACAATTAATAAAAATCAAAATTAGAGGCTGTTACTAATTTATTACCTTGCCCTTTGGTGATAACGCCATGGAACTTTAGAAGGCGATTCGTAAATATTCGTTACAATTTATGAAAGTCGACTGGTTTGTCTTAAATTAGGTGGAGGCGCTTTGCAACCTTCGAAAAATTTTCTTAGACATCCCTTAACGTTTACGAAAAGCAACCTTCTTGCCTTAAATTTGATGGAGGACCCATGCAGCCCTTCAAAGCTGTTTATTAAACAACGTTAAAGCCTACGAAAACTAACTTTATTGCCTTAAACTAGGAACAGACACCTTACAACTTTCTAAAACGATTTATAAATATCGTTTAAAATTTATGATAACTAGCAGCGTATTGCCCTAAATGTAGTGGAGGCGCCGTTTCGAAGTTTCTAAAACTGTTTTAAATATTAAAGTAGATAAAAATTTACTTTACTGTTAAATTGGGTGGAGACGTCCTTCAACTTAGAGGTTGTTGCTAAATATTGTTAACAGTTTAAGAAGGCCAAGTTTATTACCTAAACTTTATTGGACACCACTTAAGCTTAAAGCTTATTGCTTAAATTTTGTGGAAGCTCCGTGCAGCCTTTGAAAGCTGCCCATTAAACAAAGTTAAAGTTTATAAAAACTGACTTTATTGAATTAAATTAGGCGGAGACGCTATGCAACTTCCTAAAACGATTCAGAAATATCGTTTACAATTTATGGAAGCCAGCACCGTATTGCATTAAATTGGTTGGAAACGCTGTGCAACCTTAGAGGCTGTTGTTAAATATGGTCAAAAGTTTAAGAGGGCCAAGTTTATTACCTAAAATTTGGCGGGGACCTCATGCAACTTTAGAAAGCGATTCGTAAATACCCATTAAAATTTAGTCAACTGATTTGTCTTAAATTTGGTGAGGGCGCTTTGCAACCTTCGAAAGACGTTTTTAGATCTCGCTTAAAGTTTACGAAAAGCAACCTAATTGCCTTAAATTTGATGGAAGCGCCGTGCAACCCTCGAAGATTGCTCATTAAACTTTACAGCTTACGAAGAGACGATTTATTGATACCGCTTAAAGTTTATGAAAGCCAGCACCGTATTGCCTTAAATTGCGTGGAGACGCAGTGAAACTTTAGAGGTTGTTCTAACTATTGTTAGAAGTTTAAGAGGGCTAAATTGTGTTACTTAAAATTTGGCGGAGACGCCATGCAACTTTAGAAAGCGATTCGTAAATATTCACTTATAATCTCACAAGAGCATTAATTCTGGCCGGGCCGAGCGGAACGCGAGGGCCGATTACGTTGTTGAAATGCACTACTAAAAATTTTCCGGACATGAATTAATGCTCGAGTGTAGATTCGGTAAGAAAATCGTACCGACATCGCCATTAAAAGCAATAATAATTCAGTACATATTTAAATTTTACTTAGAAACGTAACCACAGCAACTTGCACGTCAGCTGTCACATTTGACATAAAAATTTCCAGTTACTAATTTCAGCTAGGTTGGTCTAGCGATCAACAAAAAATTTCCAAGAAATTTGAACGTTGCCGTAGTAACTATATATTACGTTTCTATTGGTCGTTAATTAGTGTCGTACGATTTTCAGTAAAATTTATGAAAGTTGTCCGGTTTGCCTTAAATTTGGTGGAAGACCCCTGCATCCTTTAAAAGCTGTTCGTTAAACAACGTTAAACCCTATGAAAACTAACCTTATTGCTTTAGTAAATTAGGAAGAGACGCCATGTAACATTCTAAAACAATTCATAAACATCGTTTTTAAAGTTCATGAGAGTCAAATTTATTGCCTTAAATTTGGGGAGGCGGCGTCTAAAACTGTTTAAAAAATAGGAGGCATCACGGAACTTTCGAAAGCCGTTGTGAATGTCTGATACTTTGGTGGAGTAAATGTTTAAAACCTATAAGAGCCGACCTTATTTCCTAAAATTTTGGTGGAGGTGTTGGGCAACCTTCTTAGATCTACGCTTCCTTAATAATTGCAAATCATTAGTTTGTGTAAAGCAATTTTTCAATGAGGAACCAACAAGTTGATTCGCTTAACCGCATAACGTCTAAATCAAACTAATTGTTTGAAAGCCGAACGATCCGTGGACAACTTAATAAATGGCATTATGGTAGCATACTTTAAAAATGA
Source organism: Melanotus villosus (assembly GCA_963082815.1). Classification (NCBI taxonomy): domain Eukaryota; kingdom Metazoa; phylum Arthropoda; class Insecta; order Coleoptera; family Elateridae; genus Melanotus; species Melanotus villosus. Next base: position 10,722,913 of record OY720420.1, read on the forward strand.
AAGAAGAGGTGTACAATACTGAATTAATAATACATTTATAGCCAGATAGAGAGAGATCTAACTTCGGATATTTTTGAAATTACTCGAAATATTTCAGCAATATTCGTAGACCTGGGAGACTTTTATACTTTACGATAAACAAACAGTTTTCTCTAAATTTGTAACCATAAATCTAAGATTTACATTAACATGTGTTGTTGTGTGAATCATATATGCAGGTTTGATAATCATTTCGACTGATTTTGAGGTCACTGTTGTCATGTCTCCTTGGTGTTTTAAAATTATGGTTCGCAGTAGAATCATCGTAGTATGTACATATTTCCGTTATCCCAGAAGACTTATTTTCTTTCTTCAGTTCAAGCATAAACCATTCAATTTTTTTAGAGAGTTTTGATAAGTTGCAGGTCCAACATTTTGAAAATTGTCACACCTGGGTAAGCTTAAAAAAAAAAGTGGTTGTCATTCATAGATAATGCCCCATAATTAATAGTAATTATAATCTTAAAACTTAAGGAATGACAAACAAACACACTTAAGAAACCCAATTTACAACACTTAAACTGTCATTTTTCCGTAGCCAAGTCTTATCCAAAAACTGTTAGAATTGGTATAACAAGCCTAGATTTCGCCCAGTAAATAAACAAAGAAACCTATAATTGGACAAATGACAATGTTATGGGCTAGCTAACTTCCATTACCAACAGAGCGAACGAAAATCATAGCCAACTGTATGCCGAACTAACGACTGAACGATGTATAACCATAGCACCTATTTTTCCCAAAAGAATGAATACCGCCCCCAAATATTAACATAATGTTTTTGTAGCGAAGGAGCGGGAGATGTTTAATACTTAGGTTCGCATGGTGTGGAAAAGCAATATTTATATTTTATATGATCTTTTCGCTGGCTTTTATGCGAGTCATAAAATAAGCCCCGGTATTCAGAAAAGATTCTATATTTTACATCTCAGTTTCGGCATCGCCTCATTCCTCTAACAAGATTTTGAAAGTTTCAAAGACGTCGAAATTATTCAGCGATTTGTTAACTCTTGTCACAATGCCCTCAAACCACTCTAAATTCAGAATACGTGCGCTCTCGTTCGCATTCGCGGAACATTTGATTTGCGTCCGGGCTTTTTTTCGAAAATTTAGTAACGCGATGCGGCGACAATTAAACTCGAAGTTAATACCGGCCGATTTTTAAAAAACCGTACAGCTGACAATTTAACGTGGCAAATGTTCCAGAATGAGTGAATCGTAAGTTTTTATTGCCGAGTGAGGATTTCTAAAAATCGCGCAAAATACTGGAATAAATCTTTTTAATGGCCCTTATTGTCAAGTCGCAGATTCTTTTAACCGTGATCGTCCACTGCTTATGCTCTTAGTTTGTAACGGAAGGAAAACGGACCCATTAAATTTCTTTATTTTAAGTTCAAACCCCCCGAAATCTAGAGAACGGTTGTTATGTGCGCAAGTGTAATTCGCCCGGGGCTAAGTGGAGCGTGTTAAGTCGCAATTCCAAATCTTGGCAATGCACAAGTCATGTAAACTTATCCTCTTATCTACCTAAGCGGTTTGCCCACATTAGAGAGATCTCACGGGCTTACTTGCACTTTACAATGCAGCTGATTGCGGCTCCCACTGCTTACTTAGCGGTGAATACGGTTTTGGTGATCGCAGTTCCGCAAGCTTTGCTCCTCTTACTTGCCACTCTGAGGGATAATAACGCATTATTACGCGAATTAACTAATCTTAAGATAACAGACCGACCAGGATACGTGAAGACCTTCCAGGAAGGATTTGCCAAAATCCCCAGGGAAACCCAAATCTGAAGAAAATTTCTTGGCGAAAGGATTATTGGAGACCCAAAATTGATTTAACAACCTTCTAAAATTATTTGGAAAGATTATGTTAAAGTGAGAAAAACAAAATTTAATATTTTCAGGAGAGCTTTAATAAGATACTACAAAATTATACTTACAAAACTTGTACTACTTAATTTATAAGGTGAAACACCTAATAAAGAAAAATCACAGAATTAATTGAAACTTTTCGTGCCAAATTAAAAGAAAATTCCATAGATTTGAAGTTGGAAATTAATACCAAAAACCTTTTAGGTATCTTAAGTCCTTTCACTTAAAACACTCAAAATTCTCAATAGATACCTTCAGGTTCTTAAATTTGATGGAGGCGCCAGACAATTTAAAGTTTACCTTATTTATTGTCTTTTAAGTTTGATGGAAGCGTCGTGAAACCTTCGAAAACTGTTCTTTACACATCGCTAAAGCTGGTGATAGTCAATCTTATCGCCGTAAATTGGATGAAAATATTCAGTCGTTGTAGATCTTATTGACAAGATGATCTTTAGTTTGGCCAAAGCGTTGTGTAACTGTCCATAAATATAGTTTAAAATTTATGATATCCTTAAATTTGGCGGAGGCGGCTTATAATACTTATTCTGATTCTAAGCTAATTGACTTCAATTTAGTAGGGACGCTTTGAAACTTGCAAAATGTAACCCTTTTGCATTCAATTTGGTGAAGACTCACTATAAGTTTCTCTTGGAGATCAGGTGAACATTACTACAGAAATGTTGTCAAGAGCAGTTTTTACGTCATTGAGTCAATCTATAATCTGAAAAACATGTTTTTAATCCGTAACACATAAGAATAATAAACTGCAGATTAATCAGATGTCAAAATCAAGTGATAAGTATAATCAACAGTTCAAAAAGTAGGTAACCTGAGCTCAGGTATTCGATTTAACGATTTATCAATATCATCCAATAATTGCGCAGAGGAATTTTTAAACGACCCATTTTCATATTACCAATTGCATGTAAGTTCACAGGGTTCCCAATATTCTGGCTTGAAACCTGAAAAACCAGGAAAAGTCGAGGGAATTGGAATAGTTTTTTAATTTGATCCGGAAAAAGTATAGAATTTAAATAGGTATCAGTTAAAATTTTCCTACGTTCAGTAATCGGACGTATTTTTAAATTTTCACATTCATACAGCGTGATCCAAAAGTACCACAGATCGACAGTAGATTCGTAAGTACCAAAATATTGCGATTTACCTAGGTTTACTTTAGCCCAAAAGTTAATCTTAAGGGAGATATAGGGTGTCAAAGTCAAAATCTTAATTTTAATTTTCTTCTGTAATTTCAAAAGTTTTCGAAATATTCATATGAAAATTGTGGAAATTAGCTGATTTGGGACGAAAAAAATAATCCCTCCTTTACAGTTGCGGTCGTGGCTCAGTGCGTCTGACCACTGAGATTAAGATTCGCTCCGGTACGATTCCCAGGGCCACACATACACCGAAAAGTCTTATTCCTTCTTCACTTTCGTGGTTTGGAGCCCACGTTAAGTTGTAGGTGTCCTAGGCTACTTGACTCGCACATTACAGACATAGAGAAAAGACTGGTAGCGCCCTGTAAAGGGCACACACTTCGAGAAGAAGAAGAAGATCTCTTTAAATATTAAATTTTGAATTAAGGTAATCCTAAATAAATTAATATTTTGGCCCTACGAATCTCCTGTTGGTCTGTATTCCATTACTTATGTACCATCCTGTAAGTATGTGTTTTCCTAACACTTCAAAATCTTGTGCTTAGTACTAAATAATACAACTAAGGTAAGGTTATAGTTATTTAGTAATTGTTTTACATTGTGTTTCTGTATGTTCCGTTGTATCGTTTACACCCTGTATATCCTGTATATCATTCCATAATACTACGTGTATTTCCTTTCTGTGAAAGTTACTCGATTAATTTGTTTTTTAATTACTAGCAATTACAAAATTAATTACTTTCCCTATAGTCAGGTATATCAAAATATTTTAGTCAGGGAAATTAAGGAAAAGTTAGGGAAATAGAAAGTCTACCTTCAGTGTGAACTCTGTTTCAGAAAATGCATTAAATTAATTTTGGTAATAACACTAATTTGCGTTCGTTCCTAGAAATCACTAGAATCTTCTGTTTAATTAACAAATCTGAGATCAGGAAAAATTTTTCGGCAGTTATTTATATACCGTGATCAAAAAGTAAATTCATAAGGGGTGACTATGAGATTTTGAAGTTTGGTAATGGTCATTTATGGTTAATGAATTTTATTGCGACATTAATTTATGTCATACTGATTTCTAAAAGATACCTTGTCAAGTTTTCCCAAAAATTGATAACAGTTGCTTCAATAACAAGACTTACTTCGTAAAAATGTGACTTTTCTGTATTCCTTACCCATTTTAACTTGATTTGTCATGATTGTTTTATTCTCTCGAAGCAGTTTATAACCTAAAAGAGCACTTTAAATGTCAAATTACTTTTGTACTTGGGGAACTATACCAGAAGTTCAACCCCAACTTAGTTGAAATAGGAATGTAACGAGTATATTAAAAATCACAAAATATCAACTAATTTCGCCCAAGAAACTAACAGTTGACAATGTTGTTAGCAGTTCTACGTTCCGTGTTTATTTTGCAAAATTTCACTCATCCCTTATGCTTTACTTTTTGATCACACTATAGAAATAATTGGTAAAAAATCTTACAGTACCCAGAACTCCAAAACGTACTTTTTACTTCTATAATATGGCACAAATAGTCTTAAGTAAAAAGTTTTCTAAACTTCCCATAATAAGTAAAAATTGGAAATTTTTACCCAGATTGGTTTTATGCCCTACCATTTTGTTGCTTTATTTTACTTTTGCAATGTGAATTCCATTAATGAACATTAAAAACAAAAAATAGGAGGAGAGACAAATATTCTCCTTCTCCTTGCTTCTGAACGTTTAAGACTGAAAAAATTCAGATTTTCAGCCTCCTACATCAGGAACTTCCGAAAATCGAGAGTTTAAAACTTCTACTTAAATAAGCAAAATGGTTTGTGCACGGATTTGTGTAACTATTACTCAAAACTGTAGAGTCGGGTAATAACTGACAAGTTGAGACGATTAAATTGTTTCTTGGAATAATACGAAATAGTTTGTCTTCGAATTCTGTTTCATATAAAAAAGAAAATTGTGATCTATCTCACTCTGTTAGTTGAGTTGCCTACACGCTACATTATGAATAGTGAGTTACAGCGATATTTCTAAAATCTTACTTCAATTATTTTCGTGTGGCTTTTGAAAAGGTGATGTTTTTATCTATCTATTGACGTGATTTTTTCGATATCTCAATTTTTGCAAATGCTATTTGAATTTTTTAAAGTACGTTTTTTAATGCTAAAACGTTATTGTGTTTTAATTTAACAAAACCGAGGTGTCTATAGACAGACAAAAGATAAATGATCAGAAACAAAAATCGCCCGCCATCCCTGCATTAAAATTGGTTCTCAAAAAATGGAGCAAAGTCTGCATACAATCGACTATTTTTCAAGGTGTAAACTCCGTCGTTAAGCCAAATTCTTACATCAAAGGCTTATTTGTGAACTGCTTTAATAGTTATTTCCCAAAGCTTTTGAATAACAAGCTTTAATAAATGACAAAGAATCTTAGTTGGTCAAGACCTCAGTTTTACATTAATTTTTTTCTACGCAGGTTACAGAATTACTTAATTAAATCTAAATATTTGCAGTGTAAAATACACTACAGGAATTGAAGCCTTCAGGGCTGTAATTTGTAAAGAAGCAGGCAAGTTAATATTAAAAACAAGAGAATTTCAACGAACTTTTTTCTGAAAAATACCATAAAGTTGTAAATATTATGAAACAGTCACCCAAACATTTTTTTGTTGAGCAGAATTGTTAAAAAGCTTAAGTTTAAAGATTTTGAAATAGTTTACCAAACAAATAATATTTTAAACTTTTTGACAACGAATTAAAAAAAAATTAATCTGTGCTTGAAATGCTTGAAAATGTTTGTTGACTTCGCAAAATAACTGCTTTAAAAATTACATTATTTTAACTGGCTTAACCTTTAAATTACTAACCTAACCTCACTATTGTTGAAATTTGTCTGCGAATTTGCGAATCAAAATTTCAGAATTTCGTTTATATAAAGGATTTCTTATCATAATTAGGGTTTAGTTTATGAATTATGAAAAGAGGTATTCGTAGAAAATTTCGTATCATTAATAAATTTCTGAAATAGTACTGAATGTTTTTCAGAAAAAATGAAAAACATGGGGTTTTATGTATGTTTGATGAGGAGAAATTATTTCCAAACAATTTAATTGAAAATTATTGATATTTTTATTATTTTTCAGTTTCGTTTTGAAACAATCAGCTGAAGCTTTCAACCCATTAATAATTAATTTTTGTAATAAATACATCGAAAGCGGCTGCTAGATGACGATCTCTTCATTCCTTTTGCAGTTTATCTATTCTATAATTCCTTGAGGTTTTTATTATTGGACAAGATCTAAGATTGCAATTAATAATAATTTAAAAAATAAAAAACTAGTTCTAATTAAATGCTTCTCTTTGCAAATAAAAAAATATTTTCTCCGAATTTGAAAAACAACAGCTCTAAAGATTATTGTAAACTCAATCGTGAGGCTGTGTTTTATTTCTGCAAACCTAACTTTAAATTTGCTGACCTAATCGCACTATTTTTGACGTCTGCCTCATTCTCAGTGGTTTTAGGCCAATCAAAATGTTGACGTCTTTAATTTAAAGGATTTTCGTGTTGTTGGATATTTCGTAGTATGTATGTATGTAATCGTTAACCTCTTATACCTTTCGGTGTTGAGGCTGGTGCGTTAAATGTATAAATCTAATCTCTAACATACAATTTGTTATGATTCTTTAATAAATTTATGAAATTACACTAACAATTAAAAATACACAAAGAATGTTGTGTGCAAAATTAATATACATAAGTTGATGATTGAAGATTCTAAATTATTTGCCTCATTGTAATTCAAAATTTGCGGTTTTTTGAGTTTGTAGGGCTCTGTAATTAAAATTTAAATTCTAGTCTCTCCGTTTCTGGTGGAGTATTTCCCGAGGTTTTTATCAGTAAATGCAGGTTAGTTATTTCAATGAGAAGTTGAGAATTGTTTCAAATCATTATTTAAATATCATATCTGTATTGCCATTGTAGGAAATGCAGGAAATCAAATATAACGATGATTTGAAAACTTAGAAAACTAGGGATTTTGTAAGCTTGACTTAACGAAATATCTTAATATGTAAAAAATTGCCATTTAGGAAGGTATTTGAAGGAAATTTTATTTTATTCTAGTTATTGACGGCTTTTATATTTATTTTTTGGAATAATTTTGAGCTCGAAAGCTGTTTTATTTTTGCACTTATTGACATGACCTCGATACAATTTATGTTATTTAGTCAAAAGTGTTTAGTAGAAGGATTTTTCCATATACTCAGTTTTCAGAATTTTCATGTGGGTTTTATGTTTCCCTTAATTGAATTAAATCTAAAAGTCTCTTATTTGATACAATGGCGTTTCGACTGCTAAACTACAATAAAATAACCGAATACGTATTTTAACTAGGGATGACAGCTTTACTTACGGAATACCTCCCATGATAAGTAAAATATGCCTTGTTTTACTTTCGAATGAAACTTAATTTTTATAAACATTTTTGCGAACCTCATTCCTGCAGTGTTAGTAATATTATGTTAATAAAGATGTAAGAAGAAAAGTTGGAAGTTATAAAATTTGCAGTAAATAGGGTCATTTCGTTAGTGCTAGCTACCATATAAAAATTTGCAGCCTGTTTGTACATTTATGATGAGAAAACTTGATACGCAAGTTTTTTCTTTTTAGCAATTTTCCATTATGAGGTTGCCATCTTCTGCTTTCACAACGCCCACGTTCCTCTATTATGGGATATATAGACGTTTTTCCATTTAAAGCCGGCCTTTTCCTTTTTTCTTCTACCCCTTCGTGATTAGTATAAAACACTAGAAGCGGAGCAGCAGTTCACGTGGTGAACCTGCAACGGTTGCGAAAAGTTGTTTTCTTTTTAAATAAAATTTAGGATTCCTCGTAATTCACGGATCGCGTATTTGTAATTCAAAAAATGTCTTTTGAGTGTTATTCCTGCAGGAAGCACGTATACCTTTAGAAGTACAACGTAGCCATCCGTGAGGCAGTAAAATATTTATATAGGAATTTTTATGCTCGCAGCAGTGGCTTGATTTTGTTCCAGTGTTGACGGAGGGAGTCTACCACGAACCACTCGGTCGCTTGTTTATTCGCAGCCGTAACTTAATAAAGGCAGTTTACAATATTTCTGAATTATATTTCCCTATTTCCCAGGGAAGGGTGGTCTTACGGGAGTATTTTACGTTCCCCCGTTAATAGAAGTTAAGTTCCCAAATTATCCCTAATAAGGTTACGTCCTCACACACAAATTAGGAGCTCAAATTACGGTTGTTTAATCAACATTACACCGATCTTGGTGCTGGGAAAACGGGCGACATATTTTCCTTCTAACTGCAAATATTTTCCCCGTTACGTTTGTTAACTCGTTGCGCGAAAGACTCCTCGCTTGGAAATTCGTTTAAGTGCTTCAATTACATAATTTCAATTAAAGGAACAATAGGCGCGAAATCGATCGATGAAAAGTAAATTAGCCTTTCTATCGCTTTCTGCACGAGTTAACTCGGTTTCTTACCTTTCTTTTACACTTTTAATAAAGGTTTATTCAATATTAATATTCGAAAAAATATCCGTTTTACTCTGCTGTAATCTCGATTTATATTTATTTTCATTTTTTTTAATTTACGAACTGCCATAGTTCAAATTTGCTTTTTTCAATGTATAAAACTGAAACAGACAGTTATTAAAGGCCCCATCAAGGCCTTTTTTGCTTTATATAATTAAGAGACAGATGATGAGCCATCATTAAAATCACGTATACTGATTGTTTACTGGGTTTTGGTGAAATGATGACAACTCAAATTAACAATTCAGCCCACTCTTGGACATAGGCCTCTCTCAAATTCTTCTAAATCTGACGGTACTGTGCCTTCCGATGTCAGTCTCGACCTACCACTTCCTTAACATCATCGAACCAACGCATCTGTGGTCTTCATTTGCTTCTTTTTAAAATTCATGGTCTCCAGAATATTAGTCCCTGTGTCAATCGCCCATTAATTTGTCTGGCAATGTGACCAACCCAGCTCCATTTGGACTTTGCTATGTATTCTGTCTGTGATGCTTGTCTTTCCTCTTTCCACACGTGATCTCTGAGGCTTATTCCAGATGGACCTCTGCGTTACTTGTAATCTTTGGGCACTTCTGGCAGTGAGTGTCATAGTTTCCAGGTCATAGGTGGTTACAGACAGAATGCAAGCATTGTAATCCTTTCTCTTTAAAGTTGTTGTTATCTTGAATATATATGACAGACCTATTCTCTTAGTTTCTGCAGTTTGGTTGTCCTTGCTCAGTTTGATTTGATGACCAATATAAAGGCGTATTACATTTTGATATTAATTTAGTTTTACTTAAGTTTATTTCCAGGCCTATTTCCTGAGATGCTTGATTCAATTCTACCAAAATTATCTTTAGTTCCTCGATATCGCTGCTTATTAGAGCGAGGGTTTGCTTTGCTTTGCTTTGCGAGATGTTTTATATTGAAAGTCAAATTCAACTAACATAACATATATTGTCCGAACTTTGATTTATGTTTTTACAAATGTTATTTAAAGACAAAGTTACAAATAAATACTTAAACAATTTTAAAGACAAGTTAGAAACGTTAAAGTTAATAAATAAAACATAGTATTAAATCCAAACTAGTAGTAAGTCTTACTATGAATTGAATTACATTTAAATAAAATTCAGAAAAGTACTCTTACATGCAAATCGTACAAAACCACTCAGTACGAAGGATGGGACCTGACGTCTTAACAACATGACTGGTTGACGTTTTACACTGACCATAGTTCCCTTCTGTTAAAGTGGTTCCTTATGTAGAATCAGATATCCCCACCTTGAACCACGAATGTGCTAATCTGTATAAAAGAATATTGATTCATCAATTTATGCAGCTGCACACATCGTATTTCTTATCATGCAAGTGGCTTAGGCCAAAGATCTTGGTCCATAAATGACCATGCACAGTTGCACAAGTATCGTGTTTCATCATGTTTACGTAATGCGTCATATCAACCGCGCGTGCAAGCTAGAAGGTCGCATAAGCTCGGGTGAACAGCTTTTGGGCATACTGAATCTCTTTGACGCACACCCCCCTGGATTTCCACGTTGTCAGTTAACGTGTCTTTGTCGATGCGGACTTGCATAGTCGCTCTATCATAGGTGTTCTTAATAATGGCTGAGTATCTTGAATCAATTATAGCACCATCTAGAGCTTTTAAAACTGGCTATTTTTCTATTAAATCGAAGGCCTTATTGTTGCCAACAAACACTAGATTCAAAGGAATATTATAGTCTCTTCTATTAAGGTACGCAGGGTCTGTAGGTGATCTTTTCTAAATCCAGCTTGTTCTGGTGGCTGTTAAAAATCGAACTTAAGGAGATGATAAACTGATAATTTCTCGTCTTTTGAATATTAACAGGACCTCTGCGTTCTTCCACATTGGTAGTATTTTCCCTTCTTGAAGACACTTGTTAAACATAATTATCAGTATCTCTATGATAATACTATCAGCGATCTTTAACATTTCAGAAGCGATTTTGTCCTCTCCTCACATTTTTATTTTTCATTTGTCGTGAAGCTGAACTTATTTTATCTTTTGTTATTTCAGATATTTCCTCTGAACCTGCATTTGCGATTACTCTATTTAAAGACCCTGGATCTGTAAAGATGACTATAAAATTCTTCATTAGCTTTTGCAATTTCTTCCTTGGTGGAGACTAGAGTGTTGGGATTGTCTCTCGTTTTATTTATTTTTGTGCTACCCCTTGACTATTTAGATTTTAATACTTTCATATTGTCGTTTCTTTCTATCATATTTGATATCATGTTTGTGTTATACGTCATTAGGTATGTCCTTCCGATTTGGTTTGTAACTTCTTTGTTTAAATATTTGTGTAGACTTGAGCCCTTACTTGAACTTCTTCTGTGTACCATTAATCTCGTAGCATTTGGACTCATTTTGTTATTTCTAGATATTTTTGTATTGTTACAGATTTTTTTTGTTGCTACTACTTGCCAGAGAATCCATAGTCAATTCTTTCAAAGCTTCCGTGTTTCCAGTTTTTTTCATTAGTTCTCCTTGATATAGTCTTTGATTTACTTTCAGAGTATCAGATGTTGGAATTTTCTGATTTAGAAACAGCTTTCTTGGTTCTGTATTAGTGTTTATGCTTAAGGTCGCTCGAACAAATGTACGACCATTTCCAGTATCAAGGCGATTCAAAACCAACACATTTGATAGGACATAATCAATTTCATTTTTTGTTTTATTGCCTGGGCTTCTCCATGTCCGCTTGTGTTGCGGAGGTTTTTTGAAAAAGGTGTTTATACAGTATAATTTTCCTGCAGTTAGGAAGTTACCCAAAATTTCTCCTTTAGTATTCTGTTTACCTATGTAAACCTAACTATCCAACATACTCAGTTTCTATCTTTTGTTTGCGAACTATTTGGCATTAAAATTTCCCAAGATTAGCTTAGATTGTGTTTTCTCCAAACTGTTCGACTTCTTCTTCGTCGGATGCACTAGTTGGAGCATAAGCGGGGAGATAATTTGTAGCTCATATCGTTTGTTCAATTTAGATAACTCTATCTGATATGGAAATGTATTTAGTCACTTGATGTTTTATGTGTCTGTGGATCATAAGAGCTACTCCACCAATGGAATAATCATTTACGGATTTTTTTTCTGGAATAGGACATGCCCTGACTGTAATGCTGTCACTTCTTCTTCGAGAAGACGAGTTTCTTGTAGTCCTATGATTATGCCAAAGCCTCTGGTGATTTTATATGAGTCCGTATATTATATTTTCTTCTTCTTCTTCCACTTTTCCTCCATGGGTTTGTCGTCTTCGGCTTCCATAAAAGTCTATTTTCCCAATCTCCCGGTACTGGGCGTCTTTCTTTCATGACGTTACTGATGTAAGTTTTCCATTTTATGGGTGATCGTCCTCGTCTTCTTTTCCTCTTGCTTCCAATTTAGTATAATTTTTAGCCACTTTTCTTTAGTCATCCTCTCTAGATGTCCGTACCATCGTAACTGTCTATTTTCTAGTAATAGATGATTTTATCTCAATTTCTTGCCATATTTTTTCGGTTCTCCACTTCTTTTCCTTAGTAATTTGTAGGTGTAGGCACCTTGTGAGGAAATCTAATTCAATCGTCCTTATTTCGTCTCTTATCTTGTTTGTTATCTTGTATTGTGTTTTGTCAAAATTAATTTTTAGTACTTCAGTCATGTATAATTCCATATCTTTTTCTGGTTTTGTAAAGATCACGTTGTCGTCCCTCGACTAGAAGTGTTTGTAATTCTTTATTTTCTATCGGTATTCCTCTCCCTTCATATTTATGGCTCCATTTTTTTAAAATTATCTTGTGTAAGTATGTAACCAAGAACCAATACATCCTTGTTTGAGTCCTATTGATTTCTATATTCTGTGTCATTAATTTTTTATTTTTTATCTTTGGTATTCTTATACATCTTCTCTACTATATTTATCCATTTTTCGCATAAGTATATTTAAATTTCGCGTCGCTGTCCAAATTTCTTGTCTTGGAACATTATCATACGCCTTTTCTAAATCAATGAACGTCATATACGTATTTATGTTTTTTTTTCTATTGTTTGTCGTCCCCAAAAGATGTTATCTACTCGTAAACAGGATCGGTGGCATTTAAAACCACATTGTTCTTTTTCTAAGTCCATCATGTTTTCTTGTATCTTGTTTTTAACTAATCCTTCCAAAATTCCAGCTATAGATGGTATTACACTTAATCCTCGACAATTCCCACAGTTCTTGTCTCCTTTTTTATATATTGACGAAATATATGCTGTGTTCCATTCTATGGGATTTTATCTCCTTCCTCAATTTTTTGAAACATCTTTGTTAATATTGTGGCGAAGCCGGTTTGTCGATAATGTTAGATGTAAATAGAAATAAGTTACTTTAATATTAATATCTTTGACTAGCGTCACCACTTGGTATATTGCTTGGCTTTTACGAGAAGTTTTTATTCAAAGTTAAATTCAACTAACATCATGTATTTCCTATCTGTGCTTTAGTTTTACAACATAGTACAAATTAGTTCCAAGTCCCAATTACATTTAAAACGACTAAGTCTAAAAAAAGAAGTTAAATATTTTACACAAACATTTCACAAGTCTTGAATTAAATTTAAGTTAAAATGAAACAGTCTTACATGAAATTATTGGAATATTGTCTTGGAGGGTGTCAATTCTGTCGTAGATACTGCATCTTTGATGGCCGGATATAAACCATGTTTTTAGTGTATTTCAGCTCTGTATTTATACAGAAAATTGGCTCCCTTCTCTCAATATTTAGTATCTTATCTTATGCGCGTGGGAAGTGCAGAATTACACCGGAGCACGTGCGAGGGTATCGAATTTTACCGTACGTTGCACTTCCATGTACGTGCTTATCTTGCATTTTTTAAAGATGTAACTTCGATACGTCGCACTTGTAGCTCACTAGAATAGTGACCTTATAAACTGACGTCATCCTGCTTGCTTGTGCGTTCAGATTTTATAGTTTTGGTATTCTTACATTCACCTTTGTTACAATATCTGGGTAAGTTGGTCACCTCCATATTTCCATAGTTCCGTTTTTATTTGTCCTGGTGCTGGTGTTCTATTATTTATTGATTATTGCAACGCTTTCCTTACATCTTGTATATCTATTTCTTGTGTATTTTCTTGGAGTTCTTCTTCTTCTTCTTATTTTATATATACTGTCGTCTGTTTTTTTGTAATAATTGCTTATAGTCTTCTACCCATTGATCTGTTGGTATGACTGGGATATTCGTAGTATTCTTTATATTGATTCGTGTAGATTTTATTACCCTCCAAGCTTCCGTAGATTTACCGAAACCCAAAGTGTTATCTATTCTTCTAGAAATATTTTTGCATTTTTAATTTCTTGCATCTTTCATTCGTTGTTTTACTTTCTGTCGACTTTCTACATACTCTACTCTTGTATTAGCTGTCTTATTCGTTAGCCATGCACTGTATGTTGGTATACTATGTTCCTACGTATATTCTCTTTTATTTGTTTCTAAGTTGACATTTTGAATTTAGCGAACTTTCGCGTACCCCAGAATCTGTGAGACTCTGGTAATTTTGTTTTGAAATCCGCCATTTTGAAGTTGAATTTTGAGAGGTAATTGGACATTAAAACCCCGGGCGAGTTGGAAAGGAATTTGGGTAAAGAAAAAAGTTTGTAGTAGGAATAAGGAGGGTGAGGGACCTGGATTGAAGAGGGTTGTTTATCCTTTGGGCTGGTCTGCCTTCTACTGGGATAGTAAAAGGGTTTCGCCACTAAAAGCGTAGGGTCTGTTGTTAAAAGATATGCCGTTGTGAATCCTCTTCCATTGTCGAACGCAACCGTTATAATGGCGTTTTTAGGTTATGTCATCCGATTTTCGAGAAATTTGGCCGATTTTAAAATATTTTGTTGTTGTTTCACGATAAACTTTAACGATTAACCAGGTGAAAAGTCCACAGGCAGATGCTAAGAAACGTAGAAATAAAGCAGCATTCTCGGTAACTCACCAACGCAGCCGTCATTTACGACAGTTGGTTGCATTCAGCACTGCGGGAGGATCCATAATGACATACATTTTCGAAGTATGGCTTAGTTGAGGTGAAGTTTTATTGATCTTAGGGTACAAATGTCTTGTTATTAACCAGTTTGTGAATTCTAATAGTTTCAATTAAGTAGATGTTATTGAATAAAATCAAGGAAGAAAGAATTAAAAGTGCTTTTCTCGCTGTCGTAAACAAACCATTTGATCTCATATTTCTTTGTTGTGCTTGGCCCTCTTCTACTCCATAATTACTCCACTTCAAAACATTTTTCACGTTTCATATAAGGTTTGACACATCTTTCTTGAATTTCATTTTTTAAATTTATTCTATTCTGATATTTCATTCTAATGCGGTTTATTTCGATTCATCCGTAATAATTTGTTAGATTTTTGGCGTTCTAATGTGGTTTTAGGTGTCCAAAAAATATCCGTTTTATTCTGCAATAATTTCGATTTATATTTACTTTCATTATCTTTTATTTACGAACTGTCGTAATTCAAATTTGTATTTTTTACGTATAGAACTGCAAGCGACAGTTATTAAAGCCCCTATCAACGTCTTCTTTTTCCTTTTGGAATTAAGAGAATAAAGGGTTTAAAATTAGTCACTCCAAATATTTACTCTTCGCACAATTATGTTTTAACAACTTCTTAAATTACGGAAGCGTATAAAGAAGTGGCAAACAATTAGTAAAGCTCCGATTTTTAAAGCAGTTTTTCGCGAAATCACAATTAAGTTCCATTTACGTCGCCCGAAGTAATTCATACGCTTCGGAATTAACAAAAAAAAAGAAAAATAAAACCTCGAGGTGATGCGGGGCTTTCTTGGCCTTCTTGGAATTTCAAACATGTTTTGGTAAAGCTGAATTTTTACAAAGTTTTAGGCTTCAGGAAAGTTCTAGTTAAGGATAACACTTCGTAAACTATGTGAATTCTAAAGCAGGAGCTTGGAACAAAAAGCTACCTCTTGTCTGACGTGGTCAGTAACGTGAAAACCTCTTTTCATCCGCACCGTTCAATTCGAGACTTTTACAGGGAGCAATATCGTCGCCGTTGCGAAAACAGCGGTGAAATTATAACCGGAACGGCCTTAGTTTAATTAAGCAGCGGCCGTAACAGTGCTGCAATTAGCTGACTATCAATAGCGCCATTTAGTAATGTGGCAGATTAATTTGGAATGAACTCGTACGGCCTATAATCTTCATGAAGTATCCGTTGATATCCTATCAGATCCATAACATTTCGCATGCAATATCGAACACTATAATAGGAGCGAGGATAATAATAGCCAGATGATGAGCCGTCATTAAAATCACGTATACGTTTGTCTTTTCGATCTGTGCTTCGATGAAACGATGACAGCTCAAATTAACAATTCAGCTAATGGAAATCTAATTTGCCATTTCATTAATTCCACAACATGCGATCAACAAAATTTCGCAACTAAAAACGTAGGCCATGCCTTATAAAACATATGCCGTTGTGAATCCTCCCGCATAGCTGAACGCAACCTAGTCATAGTGACTTTTGAGGTTATGTCACCCGGTTAATTTGATCTTTAAATTTTTTTTGTTTGCTTCACAATAACGTTTTGTGATTAAGCAGGTAAAACCTGCATCGTAGCAATACATCAACGTCTGCGAAAACTCACTACCATAACCTCAAAGCGTTTGACAGTTTGTTGCATTATGTCATTTGATTTTCGCAAAGTTTGATTCTATTAAATTGATTTTAAAACATTTTTTTTGTTGTTGCACGGTAAAGTTTAGGGATTAACCTGGTAAAATTTGCACAGTCAACGGCTAAGAAACGTAGAATTAAAGCAGCGTCTGTAACGTGCCACCTGTCATTAACGCCTTTAGTATAAACTGTAAATAAAATTTCCATACAGCAAGGCTAGTGCAGGTGCCCGTTAAACGGAATTTTTCCGCCCCGGATATAGACTCAACATTGAGGCGCCGAAACCGCTTAATCAGTTTGACGGAAAAGGCCAGACCCCGATAACCGGCGGGGAAGAGCGTATATAAACGGCACGAAAACCGAGAAGAAGAACCAGTTCCGCTGCGTCGGCCCGACCAGGGAAGACGTGAATAACCGCAGCTGCACGTCGGCCGGACCAGGGAAGACGTGAATACCCGCACCTGCACGTCGGCCCGATCAGGGAAGACGTAAATCCGTACCTGCACGTCGAAGACGCGATCCAGTTTCCAGTAAACCGCCGTCAAACCGAACTGCGGGATAAACAACGCTAAAGATCAGGGGTTCACTTACCTGCCGTAACAAATCTTGTGCACCCGCAACGATCCCGTGTCTACCAGGCGGAGAGGAGCACGCACACCGAACCGCCGAGATATTTAATACTTGTTATTTTATATTTATTTACTCCAAATTGCATTTGCACCGGCCGCAGCCATTTTCGCACTGAGTACCTACAACAATCCCACCACTGTCAACACAAGACCGACCTGCGCCGAGACGCACGCAGCGAGGTGAACCAGGGATGCTTGCGATAATTGTTGGAGCAGCATTTGTTTTATTTAATTAATTTGTACATAGTTATTTACATACTAAGTTACGTGGATTGTTTATTGAACTTACATTTTTACTTATTTTACCATTGGAAATACATTATAGTCTATTATACCGTTTTACAAAGATCTCATTCGAGCTACGACATACCCTTGACCCAAACCGAGCTACCCCAAGGCACTTCAGTAACGAAGGGCGTATACAATGTGCGAAAATTCGCTAACATAACCTCAAAACGTCGTTGTGACAGTTAGTTGCATTCAGCAATGCAGGAGGATTCAGAATGACATACACCTTCGAAGTATGGTCTGCTTGAGGGGAAGTTTTAATGATTGTAGGCTACAAATTAATTCTATTAAGAAGAAAAAATTACAACGAATGCTGCTTTTGCCTTTGGTCGAACAAAAATAATTCATCTAGAGATTTGTTTGGAATATTTTTCTTTCTCCTTTACTTAGTTTAATTTCTTTTGTTGGGTTTAATGCCGCTTTTAGCCCTTTTCCATTGCCTTTCGCCACATTCACTCCATTTCAAAAGACATAACATTTAACTTTTTCTTAAATTTCTTTCTTTTTTCATTTATTCTTTTCTATGATTTGTTACTTATTCGATTCTTTCGTGATAATTCGTAACGTTTGTCGGCATTGCATTATCTTTGGCTTTCTAATGTGGCATTACGTGCCCTAAAATTTTATACTCTTTTATTTATTTAGTGCCCATTTTCCGTTTGCAAACCTACCTACTAATGCACGTCATGGTCGCTCGAGTTCTAGATTTCTCTTTGCTAAATTACCTTAAGTAGAATCAGCGTCTAAAAGATAATATCCAAGTGTTCCATCTCGGAAATATCCGTGGCTGTTTTCAGATACCGTCGAGTTGAAATTGTAAATTGTTCATATAGTACATTTTCACAATTAATTCAATTCGTTTTAAATCCCAAGTGAGCTCGAAAGGCTAATCTGTTTGATTAGTTGGGACGGTACTGATACCATTTTGGAATTAGAAGTCGGAGAATTAGGAGGAAAACTAGAAGGAGAATAATGCGTATTACTCTATTAGTAATAATCCAAAATAATAGGTCCCAATCGTAAAACGAAATTACGTTTAGAGTTTAAACTCGTGCCCAAAAGACCTCATTGGATTTTAGGACATTTACGGGGCGCGTAATTTGGCGGATACCAAAAATTATTTTAAGTTTTAGCTTTATCATTTTAAGTTTTAAAGGTTTTAAAAGTTAAATTTAAAAATTATAAAAGGGGCGACCTTTTACAAAGGCAAATATTTAAAGGAGGCCGTGGAAATTTTCCTAAATGGAATTCAAACGTCGAATGAGCTGAAGACGAGAAGTTTCAGACTTATTTCACAATGAACTTCTTAACTCTGTTCAATTTAAACTTAGCCTATTACTCGGTGGATCCCAGGTATAATGTCAGAGCTCACTTGACCGAGATGACGGGTTTTTACTGGAGGAACGTTTTAACTTAATCACCCCTGACGTTTTGGCTGAGACATGCAATTGCTTAGTCGGAATTTCTGACACGGTAAGTGCACGAAGACGTAATGTAGATGACAAATTCTGAACGACATTGTGATAAATGGTTGCTGTGGGTTTTGAATATAGGTTTAGTAGAACAGATATTCTACAGGAAGGCACAGGTTCTTAGCGAATTTTTTGCTTGATTGAAAGGAGGTGTTTTAATAAAGGTGCTACCTTTAAGATTAGCAATAATTGCACACAAACCAAGTTGAAATTTGCGATCTTGTCAGATGAGAGCTAAGCCGCCCCCAGGTCAATAACCGAATAACTTCTAAAAAATCATTAGAAATACCGCTTGCGAAGCTTTTTAATTTTTGAAAATTTGAGGAAAGTTCTTGGAGTATTGGAGAATCTAAACTTTGCTTCTAAGTAGGGGGATAAGTAGGTATCTCAATACAGGTTTGCGCAGAAGCTCTGCTTAAGACGGCTGTTATGACTTAAAGCTGAGAAACTTTCAACATGCAGCCTTCACTGCTTTTTACAATCTTGTAAATAAGTCCTTATAATCTATGCAGGATCCGTGAACATCGTTTTTGATTTTCTTAAAATTTAGCAACGCAGTCTCCTTCATATTTCGTCATGGTATGTGTTAAGAACTGCCTTGATTTTAAGAATTCAAAAACAATAATACGAATCGTATCGGAAAGAAGGCGAAGTACAAATGAAGAAGAAAACGGAATACGAAAGATCCCCGGGAGCAACTTTTGCGGTGCAAGTGTGAAAACAGCACGTAGAAGTCTGAACACGTCGACCCGATCTATTTACCCCGTGCACGAGGATTGAAATCGAAAATCCAAGACTTTTAGGGCGGAAAAACATTTCCAACTTCTATTACGCACGTGATAGTGTGGCACTGATAGCGAAAAAATAGTCGCGAGGTGTGGGACACCATTCTGCTTTGGCGTATGCATATATATTACGTGAATTTCGCGAGAACGCGGCTTTTTATTATCTTTACACCGACGCCCTTGTCCTTAACTCTCGTATGAAAGAATCACTGCCTGCAAGTGATGGCCACAATTTCGTTCTTTTACCCATCAAAATATGAATCGTCTTCGTAGGTATATCTTTTGGCGGCCTTTATTCTTATTAAGGTGATAAGATTTGTTTTAGATGTTTGGGGAATGCAGAAAAAGAAAAACCTTATTTTAGAATCACAAGAAAAATTGTATTCGTTCAGTTTGTAAATTCTCATCAAGTGTTTAGGAATAGACGAGGACCATCGCCTCCACCACATATTAATCAACGGAAATTTCATTTCGCCTTTATAAATATTAATCTTCATTACTTAAGATTTCATGTTAAAAGAATGACAATCTCAGGTATGAGAGTATAGGATAAAAAAAGATCAAAATGTTCCATAAATAGCCAAGAGGAAGAAGAGAAATGGCGGATCGAAAAGGACATTGAATGAAAACGACGCGCATATGAAAGTTAACAAAGCAGATACGTTTTAATTAATTTTGAGAATTCTGTATTTAGAACAATATCTTGGAAATGATTCGAACCACTGGCCTTCGGTAATAAAAACGTCTCCAAACTTGAATGTCTAAAACCCAAGAATGTAATCTAAAATAATTAATTTTTAATCACGTGAACATTTTATACTCAACTGAAAAGTCAAATAATAATGAAAGGGCTAAAAATTTTAAAAGTCAAGAATAAAGTGTAAATTAAAGAAACGGAGCAAACGCAATATTAGATAAAGGATTATATTGAAGAAAAAATATACATTTTGCACTGAAAAAAACGCGAAAAGGAGGAAATAAAAAGAAACAAAAAACGCAGAGCGTTCAAAAATATATCAAAAGTCAAGAATAAATTAAAGAAACAGAACACCATAGGTTTGAATAAAGGATTATAATAAAGAAAAAATTCACATTTTATACTAAACTAAACTGAAACTCGTTGGCGCAGTGGTAGGAGCGCTGGACCCCTAGCTAGGGGTCTTGGGTTCGAATCTAACGCAGTGGTAAGGATTTTTACAAAGAATTCGTCACTGTTCGAGATCGGTACTTGAGCGAGCGAGCCCATTTGATCGTTTGATTACACTTGACGATTCTGTCTGCGGAGTGTTCGCCATCAGATAATAACAAGACACACAAACTCTGCAGAAGCCAATGGGAAACCACTGCAGAGAACACATTTCCCTAATAAAAGCAGCTTAAGGCTGCGACCAACCAGCTCTAAGAGGTGATGACCACACACACACACACACAAAACTATAAAGAAGAAAAAAAAATAATGAAAGGTTTAGAAAATGTATCAAAAGTCAAGAATAAATTAAAGAAACAGGAAGACCCAGATCTAAATAAAAGAATATAAAGAAGAAGAAGAAGAAGAGAAACATGTCAAGATGTACCTCAAATGTATTTTACATGTTGTTTAAAATAAAAATAAAAGAAATGGTGAGTAAAAGAAAATAATCCAAAATACCTAACAAACGATTGAAAAGAAGAAACAAAAATGAACACACCGAACAAGGGAGCAAAGGTGAAAAATAAATTATTGGAAAAACAAACAAAGGAAGATGATAAAGACAAGATGAGAAATAATCGAACTGAAAAGGAAGGAAAAGCTTAAGAAAGCGGAAAGATTGAAGAAGTAATAACTTTTAAATTATTGTTACACTGATTTTAAATTTGAAGGAAGATATAAAGAAGCTAAGGAAATACAAAAAATTAATATAGCTAAAGCAACCGAAAGAACAGAGGAAGAAAACGAATGGAAAAAGAAGGAAAAGCTTAAGAAAGCGGAACAGTTTGCCAATACTGCATCCATGTGAAAACTGCAGAAGAAAATGAAAAAAGGAAAATCTAGTAAACGATTGAAAAGCATGGCTTAACGAAAAGGATATTGAATAAATAAGAAGATTGCCAAGCAGATACGTTTTAATTAATATTTAAAATTATGTATTTGGAACAACATCACCTTCACAGATAATTGAACCACTGACATTTGGAGGTGATATTTTCCATACACAGAATTAAAAAAAAGTTAGAAAATATATAAAAAGCTAAGAATAAATTAAAGAAATTAGAAAACGTAAGTCTAAATAAAGGACTATCAAGAAGAAATATGTTAACGAAAGCAAAAGGAAAAAGTTAAGATAAACCTCAAATGCATTTTATATTTTGTTTAAAATACAAATGAATACAAAGGCCAGTAAACGAAAAGAACAGAAAATATCAAATAAACGATAGTAAAGCAGAAGCAAAGATGAAGACAAATAAGCAGACGAAAAGAGTAGTAAACAAATAGTGAAAAATAAACGATTATAAAAACAAAGAAAAGAAGATGACGAAGACCAAAAGAGATAAGAAAGAGATACACAGAAATAATCAAACTGAAAATGAAGGAAAACGAAAAAGGTTGGATAAGTAGCAACCTTTCAATTATTGTTATACGGGTTTTGAATCCGAAATAAGGCAAAGAGAAGCTAAAAATCACAAAAAAAACTGGCTTAAAGAACGTAAAGAATTGAAGAAGAAGAAGGCAAGTTTAGAAAAGCACGACATAAAAATTGGCCAATGTTTCTTTCACGTGCAATTGTTTAGAAAAAGAAAATACAGAAGAAAATAAAAAGAAGAAAAACGATAGAGATTGAATCAAGAATTGCAGAAGCAGAAGATAAATAAAAAGAGGTAAGAGGCTAAGAAATTCAGAAGAACGAATGATGTAGATAGACAGAAAGGCGATCCAAGTAGAAAAAGGAGTACAAACAACAAAGAAGAAAATAAGTAAAACAAGCTGAAAGACAGAAATGAAGAAGATCACATCATTTGCAAGAAAATCGTGGGGAACAATAGCAAAAGAAAATAGAAGTTTTAATAATGACAATGAACAAGAAGAAGAATGAGAGGAAGAACACCATCAAAAACCAATATGAAGAAGCCTAAATAATTATTGCCTTCTTGCTTTAAGAACTATTCATAGGCCCCTACAGGGCCGGCTTTTGAAATTTACCGCCCCTAGGCAAATTTTTTTTGGCCGCCCCTCAATTTGGCCTTGAAATTTACTAGCCTGCAAATATATCCGTAATGTGTTCCAATACAAAGTGAATGTCCCTCCCTTACAATCCCCACCACCGTGCACATACGCGATAGTATAGGCCTAGTGCTCGTGAGGTACTAGAAGCTAGTCCCGCCACCAGGACAATAGGAGACTGGGACGCTTTGCGCTCCCACACGGCCACAACAGCATTTCGACTGCTGCTTTGCGGGAGGCTGCCCCGCTTGTCTTTTTTCGTTTGTCACTCATGGCTAATTATATTTGTCATAGACTACACAAATAAACGTAAAACGTCAACAATATCCTCAACACAATACGCAACTATAGTAAGACCGCTGCGCACACGGCGCAACTTGCCTATTTTTAGTTTAGACCTTTGTCTGTCAGGTCAGTGACGAGTAGACTGACTCACACTTGCAGTTCGGCCGCACTAGCTCGGGCACGGTAGTACCGCACTCTGTCCAGATGAGCTGAACACAACACAAGCAATACATATCTCTTCCTTCAAATTTTATTAAAACGTAACTGTCTTCTCGTATGACAACTAACATTGTTGAATTTGTTTCGTTCTAGTACCGCCCCCAAAAGCTGCCGCCCCTAGGCTAGTGCTAGTAGGCCTAGTTACAAAGCCGCCACGGTGACTCACATGGTTACAGCTGTCGTATTTCGCAAACTATTTATCATGGACGCCCCGTAACAGCATGTGTAGTATTGTTTTTGCGAAGACTAACACGTTGATAATAAAATTCTTATCAAACGTAAGAGTTCGAGACTTATTTGGGTTTTCTCATTTTTTTTAACCATCACCCCATTTAGCTCTTCCTTTTTAACAGTTTTTAAGTCGTTGCTGACCCAATGCCACATCAGCGTGGTAATTAAAATTAAGTAAATTAAACCGTTCGTCGTTGCTTTTTATCTTTTATTTTTATTTTTATAACTAGAAACAAAGCTCCCGTTTTCCTTTTAGTGAATTAATTCTACGAAATCGTAACAATAAATTAAGTAGAAATTTTCATAGATTAGTTAGAAACATTGCATGTAACGCAAATGCAGGTACAAAAGGGATACAAATCAGTGCTGTCGTTGAAAACGTTTCTTTTAAGAGTTGCATGTAAGCTGGGCGAGTTGCAAGTGCGGATGAAAATGGGAAGCTGTATATAATTGTCAGCGAAGTAATCCCCGCTAAAGTGTCCCGGGAGCGAGCTTCGGACTCACCTCCGGATAAACGGGCACGATTTACGGCGGGAGCGTCTAATGTTCGCCCTGGAAACCCCCTCGGCCTATCCGGGTTCCCTGCTGAATGTGTGGAGCTTCTATTATTGCATGTTCTAACGTTTAATAGAGTAACAGTGGAAATTGTCTTCTCCTGTAATGGTTTCATAAACAAAAACCTTAGGCTTTCGGCCCTCGACGGTCGGCCGTTCCGGAATACTTCAACTACTAAATTGTATTTGAAATCTGCCACAAAGGTTTATTAAATTTTACACACGAGGTGTACAAATGACCCGGATACATTCCATGTGCTTTATTAAATTGTTTCATTGCCTTAAACATTTTCTTTCATCTCACTTTACCAAATCGTTTCATTAGTTAAGTCAAAACTCCAAACGTATACGTCACATCTATCAACAAGCCAGTAAAGACTGTAATGACTGTAATTAATTCATAATTGCAATAAAACAACCGAACTAACACAAAGAAATTGACTTTAAAAAGGATACTTTAATATTTAAATAAAATGGTATTTACTTCAAACAACCCTCGTTTCCTCGTAAGTTTAAAATGAAAAATAGATTTTCCGCTACAGAAAATAACTTCAGAACGAGAAAAGTTATAACACTACAAAACGTTGCATTTATTTAAGTATAACAGAACGGAAATTTAATTACTCAACAGCGAAGCTTTATAAATGCAAATTCAACACGATTATTTTTAAAGTATTTCGAGTGTGCATTGTAAGTGTATAAAAGTATTCTTCATTCAGTTGGAGAATATTTTGTATTCATATTTAGTTGGCGGAAAAACTATATTTAGAGAAATATAATTTTCGCTACTTTTATAATTTTTTTTTAAGTATTTATCAGTGCCTTCTTTGTAATATAATTCGTTTATTGGAAATAGGCTTACATCCAAAAAAATTCTAAATATTTTTTTGGCAAAAGAAAAAGGTTGCAATTTTGACTTACCATGTGATAAAGAAAAATACATTAATTTATTATCAGCTATGTATCACAAATCAGTCCGGTTATCTCTCATATTGGTTTGCGTTACAATGTTATTTCTACGGTGTAGGGCTGTAAACCCCACCCTCTTCCTTTACTCGGGCTTGGGACCGGCTGAGAGTGATCCATTTGAATCTTCCTCCTAGACGCAAGGCTGGAAGAAAGAAGTATAACAGCGATACACGATCACGATTTGGCTATCTCAATCCAATGCTGGATGTAGGCCTTCCCCAATTCAGTCCAGTGTTTTTTGTCAGCAGCCAGTTTCATCCACTGACCTCCAGCAGTTTTCTGTACGTCGTCTCGCCAACGAGTGTTTGGACGGCCAATACTCCTTCGTGACACTCGTGGCCTCCACTCTGTTATTCGTTTAGTCCACCTATTGTCTTTCATACGGGCTATGTAACAGCGATATACGATACTTAATTAACACAAGGGAAGAAAACAGATTTTCTAACAGCAACAGTCTTACGATACAAGATCACCAATTTGATAGAATCAGTGAATTCAGTGAAGTACATCGGAGTGACATTAACTGAAGAGAATGAAAATCGATCAGAAATAAAAGCCAGATTAACGACAGCCAACTGGTGTTATTATGCTTTTCAAACGTTATTGCGATTAGCATTGATCTGCCGTAAAATAAAAGTACGACTCTACCGAACAGCAGTCATCCGTCCAGTCGGAAACTTGAGTTTTGACTAAGGCCGACGTAGAAACCCTCAACATCTGGGAGAGAAAGATCCTCGGAAAGATTTATGGACCGGTACAAGAAGCACGGGAATGGAGAACCAGAAAAAAAAACTAAGAACTGTATGATCTATGTACATATATCAAATGCCAGATTTGATGACAAGACATTAAACGAACCAGGTTGAGAGAAAGATCCTCGGAAACATTTATGGACCGGTACAAGAAGTAGGGGAATGGAGAACTAGAAAAAAACAAGAACTGTATGATCTATGTATATCAAATGCCAGGTTTGGTGACAGACATTAAACGAACCATCTCAGGCTAGGACATGGAACGAATGCCTGATACTAGAACAACGAAGTAGATCTATAGAGGGAAACCTGAAGGAAGAAGGAAGACAGGGAGCCCAAGGAAGAGGTGGCTGGACGATGTGGAAGAAGACATCAGAAAGCTATGGACACAGCATAAAGGTTTATACTGTGCTATGGATAAGAAGGTGGATAGTTAAAGCAACCGATGAAGCAGAATGGCTGACTCTCGTGGAGGAGGCCAAAACCCTACAAGGGCTGTAGTGCCAAGGGTGTAAGTAAGGTAAGTATGTGTCATAAAGCCTTAGAATTTATTTTGTTTATGAACTTGTTATATAATAATTCGAAATCGAATCGAATCGAATAATAGCATTGTTAAATAATACTTATTTAAATAAAATGGGAGGCAAGTGAGATTTACTTTGTTGGGCATCGATAACCAGAGTAAATCACAAAACTTCTGTGGTATTTACAATACATTTTTCACACAGATTGCCAAGAAAAATTGAAATAAGTTTTGGTATCTGTCGGTTAATCCACTTTACTTACTGCCCTAGGTAAGTAAGTTCACATTCACTTCCCTACTGTCGTGGCGTTCAATAGACAAATGTCAAAATCAACCTGCCTCCTTCAAATATGACTAAATTTAACATGCTTAACAAGCAAAAAACTAAAGTCGAGTGAAAGTTAAAAGTGGACGAAAGTAAAAAACCAGAATGAACAGGTACAAATAAAGCAAAACAAACGAAGATTGCGAATAAAACAGAAGAAGGAAGAACGAACTCTACAAAATCTACAAATTAAAATTGTGTGAAAGAATTTTATATTGTTTTAATTCAAAATGCGAAAGTAAGACACCATAAAAAATTTACAGTGGATAAGTTTGAATAATCAAACATGAAAAACAAAAGAAGATTATGAATAAAATAGAAGAAGGAAGAACTAATTCTTCAGAATTTTTCTTTTTCTTTCTGTTTCACTCTTATACCCTTATACCTTATACCCCAGTGTCGAGGGAGCCGAACACAGCGAGCCGCAGAGTAAAAATTAAATTACAATAAATTAATTATCTTCTTCTTTTGGCATTACAGCTCTTTAAAGAGCCTTGGCCTGCTGAACAGCTACCCCTTCTAAGTATTTCCAGTCTTCCTCCATGTCATCCCCCCATCTTTTTCTGGAACGTCCTCAAATTTAGTCGTCTTCCTTCTGGTTTCTTCTCATACGCCATTTTATATGTTCTTCAAAGGTGGCCTAACCATGCGAGATGATGGCTGTTGATTACTGGTATAGTATCCGGTTCATTGTAAAGCTCTTTTATTTCTTCGTTTCTTCTTATTCTCCACTCTCCTCTCTTCTTTATTGGTCCAAACACTATCCTTAGTAATTTCTTTTCAAAAATTTGTAACCTATTTTCGTCATCTACTGTTAAACACCATGTTTTCGATACGTAGGTTACTGTTGTCCTTACTATTGTTTTATAGATTTTCAATTTAGCCATTCTGGAGAGGTTGCGGGGCTTCAAAATATTTTGTAGAGAATAATAGCATTTGTTCCCTGCAGTTATATTTGCCCGTATATCAGTCTTCGTATCATTTGTCTCTGTCATTATACTTCCAAAATATTAATTTTACATTGGTTTAATTGAAAAGGTAGTCGAAAGCGAGAAAATCATTGAAAAAGTGTAATAAATAGTCACGCGAAGAATAGAAGTAGAAGAAGAAGAACGTAGTAGAGGAACGTAGAAGAAAGTAAAAAACCAGAAAACTTTTAATGAACCAAAAAGTACAAATAAAGAAACAAAAGAAGACAACGAATAAAATAGAAGAAGAAAGAACAAATTGTACAAAATCAAAAAATCTAATTTGAGTACGTATATTACTAAACATTGGTTTAATTTAGAAGGTAGAGGAAAACAAGAAAATCATTTAAAAAGGACAATGCATCGTCACGTATGAATAAAATAACACGAAGAACAGAAGAGGAAGAAGAAGACGAAGATGATTAATATAATAGGGGAAGAAGGCACGAAGTGTGAATTAATTATACGTTGGTTTAATTAAGAAGGAAAGTAAAAAATCATAAAAAGTTACCATGAGCAACCACATGCGAATAAAGGAACATGAAAAAATGACCAGGAATAAAATAGAAGACGAAAGGACGAACTCTATGAAACCAAAAAATTAAATTTTAGTGAATTAACTTTACGTTGGTTTAAGTTAGAATAACGCAAGAAGTTGTTCAATGAATAATCATTACAAATAATGAATAATGAATAATCATTACAAATAAAGGAACATGAAGAACTGAAGAAGAACACTAATAAAATAACAAGAAAAAACTTAACAAAAGCAAAAAATTGATTAAAGGCTGAAGATAAATTAATTTTTATCCATAACAAATTAGTATGGTAAGAAATGACCGGCGAAAAGGAAAGGCAGTCAAATTAAGGAAAGAAGTTCAGTAGGCAGACGAAAGTTAAGAACGTAAATAAAAGGAAGATAGAATGGCGAAACATACAGAAGGAACTTACAACAACAGAAAAACGGAAAGTACACAATGAAAATTCGAGAGCTACAAATGAGAAGGAAGAAAAAATATGGGGAAAAAGTAGAAGAACAGAAAGGGGTGAAAGAAAATCAAATAAGAAGGAGGAGGAGGACAATGCAACTTTGTTAGTGTTTTACGAGGATTGTTCAATAGAAACACGTTCAGACGCCGTAAAGCAATATTCAATGAATTTAAAAGAAATCTCCATTAACATTAAGGTATGAGTTCCACTGGGGCATTAATCTATAGATTCCCTGCTGGTAAAATTCCTGCAGCTGTTTATGGAACCATTCTCTAACAGTAAACTCTACCTCAGCGTTCGAATTAAACCGCCCTTTTAACGATTGTTTTAATGGACCAAACACATGGAAATCGCACGGGGACAAGTCAGCGCTGTAAGTTGAATGTTGTAAGACTTCCCAACGCATACGAACAAGCATATCTTCAACCGTTCGGGCTACAAGGAGGCGAGCATTATCGTCCACCGTTTGTGAGGTTTCCGGGGCGTTTATTCTTGATGCTGGCGCATAAACAGATGAAGGTGTCTGTATATCGTTCAGCACTGATATTGACGCCAGGCACACCTTGGTAATTAAAATATATGGTCACCATTACTCTTCCTACTGAAGGTTGAGATCGACATTTGTTCGCCTTCGAAGATTCTGCATGCTTCCACTGCTTACTTTGGTGTTTGGATTATGGTTCGTAGTGATAACACCAAGACTCATCTTCGGCAACAATTTGATGTTAAAAGGCATTACCTTGTTGCGTGTAAAGCATTTTCATCTGATGCTGCAACATGAGCATGTCCTAGACGGGCAAAATCTTTAGTTTCTTGTCGAAATGTATTGCACCATTCAACCACTGTCGTATGAGAATAACTATAGTTACCATATACAGCTTCCATTCTCGTATAAATTGAATAACAGCATGCAGATGATCTTTGGACGGATTTTCTACCATAAATGCCATTTTCTAACTTAATCACACCGCCTAGAAAGAAGCAAACGGCAAATACTTTTGACAGACGCGTCACTAGTACTTAAACAATCAATAGTTTTAAAATTTAGTGTTCCACCAAAGGGTTTTATGCATAGTAATGCTGCACTACGAAAAACTTTATTGATATGTCATACTTTTATGTCTTTTTTTTTCTTTTCTCGCTTATTTTGTTTTTGCTAATTATTTTTATGCTTTCTCAATATTTTCTTATATACAATTTAGTTTATGGGCATAATAGGTACTGGGTACCTCTGCCCTACTCTGTAATAAATAATAATAATAATAATATAAACAACTGAATTCCAATACCGTGGCGATGAATTCGGGGCTGCGTAGCCCAAACGTGTTTCTATTGAACAATCCTCGTGCTAGCTTAATTTTTAATTTCCTAAAACTAGTGATAAAACACCTATAAAAAGGCATCAAATCTCAAATTTACCACAATAAACTTTCAGAAAATATTTAAAAGATTATTGATTATTCCTTATCTACGGTTGGCGTTTTATATATTTTTTATTTGAACGTATGTTATACAACTAATAAGATACTTCTAAGAACATTGTTCTCATTTTCAACATTTTCCAAACTCTAGAGCAACATCAATTTTTTTGAGGAATAAAGGGCTCTTCCAGCACTTAATTTTAAATCGCTGACGTAGGTCGGATCTGCGATAAATACGGGAATAAATCAGACTTTACTGAAGTTCTTTCCTTTGAAGATAGGTTAAAAAATTAGTTTCTACGAACCTTTCAGAAACAGATAGTTCTGGAAACTTTTATCACTGTAAAGAATTCAAATTCTAATCGAGCATCTTTTTTTATTAAGGATTACGAGAGCAGAACAAATTTTCCTAGAAATCCTGTTTATTTTTAATGATGAAATTCTATCGTGCTGAAATGAAAAAAATCGCAAAATTTGTCACTGAAAAATTTTGGAATTTTTTAATGTTCAGTTCATATAAAAAATCAAGATGGCCGTGGTTCGATTTTACGACGATGAGGCGTAAATTTTTCTCGAACGAGACGTAATTTAGTTTTTGAGTAACGAAAAGGATCCGAACAAAAATCCATCAAGGAGAAACGGAAAATGAAACATGAAATGGCCCATCTGGAAATAACAAAAAAGTAAAAGTAATTTAGATAACGGCTCAAGCATCAACTATCTCGGAGAATAAGCTAGTAGAGTATCCGAACACTATCCAGAAGCGGATCCAAAATGTCGCGTTATTCGTTCATTTTGTTTTATACAAGCGGCGATATGTCTTTACCACCCTTTTATATTCGCAATGTTATTTCATCCATGTTTCATCCTCACAATGGCTTCGAATATATGAAGATATGATACAGCCTCCCTATATCTAATAAAAGAGCTCGTTGTTTCGGGATCCATCTCGCTCGAATCCACTAAATACCTATTGCCAGAGGCAGAGATCGCGAGTTATGGCAGCACACGTCCTTGCCGAATTGCACACTAGATTGTATTTCACCAGACTCTGCTATGTAAACAAAAAATATCAACACGCCCCTGAGTAACAACAGGAAAAAAAATGCTCTCCGAAGGGCCGCACTTTATTTCTCCCCCGGTCTTATCTGCGAAAATGTTTTTCGACGCCGTACAAAAGGCAAAACCAAGACAAAAACATAAAAATAATTACTTAGAACAGTTTAAGTTAATTTATTTGGACGTTTAGCAAAACATCCTAACTGGATGGCTATAAATTTTCGAGATAGAAAAAGTTTGGATATGCTATGCTTGATTAAGATAAACTTACTCTGTAGACTCTGGAAACTTGTTATGGTCTCAAATGCGAACCAAGTATTTCGTCTCGTTTTATTTTTCTGATATGAACATTAAAACCCTTCTTGCTTAGTCCGCATTTATTTTTAATCCTATCTTTCATCTAAAGCATTTTAGAAGCATTTTAGAAGCATTAAGAAAAGCATCAACTGGAACAGTACATCGATTAAATCCTTAAACGACCAAAAACTTATAAGGCTGCTTTAACAAATAAATACGAGTGTAAATAAATGAATAGGTACACAAAAATACGCATAGAAGTTCTAAAAAATTGATTCAATTTATAAAAAAAATAGCTAAAGCTGCAGGAGAGAATCTAAATTCCCCGCTTTTAAAAACTAGGTTATGCTGGTTCTACGTCATCTACGGGGTATATAGTATGTCCCGTTTCAAAACGCAACACATGGAAATCAAAAAGTTTGTTTTTCAAATTGTATCGCTTATGGGTTTTAGAGGAAAAAAGTAGATAAACAGTGTACAGAATTTTTTTCTGGGAATATTGCATTAACTAACTAATAAATAATATAGCTAATTTTTAGCTACTAAGTATTCTTTTTTAATTTTTAGATTTTGTGCGCATATTTACAGGAAAGTTCGCCATTCTATCCTTGCTCGATAGCACCTTTATTTAATAATTAGAGGGAAAAGTTATATACAAAAGTTGTCTATAGTTACAGGCTTTATAATATAAAATTGTTTTCTACTGTAGAGGGTGTTCCGTTTTCAAGGGACACTATTTTAAACTAAACGTATCATTTTTTTACATTTTAATAGAATTTTAAATCGAAACTTACATACTCTAAAGTCAACCATTTTTTGATTATTGGAAATTTCTTATTTTAAATAGAACACGTACTATATTTTGGCCATAAAGTTATGTAGTATTAAATTCTCGTTTCAGTGATATAAGCATTGTCGCTTGGGTAAAAAAGACTCAATTTATCATAACATTTTAATGTAATTGAAACAATTTTATAGAAACAAAATATTTTAATGATTCTGCACAGAAACAAGTGGTGCTCTTTCTTTAATTCCATCAGTCTTATTATCCTTGTTCCAACTATTTTCGGGCGACTTATATAAAATTGACGAAATCTTCTTTCTAAGAGTCCAATGGTGCCTCTTATAAAAGCATAATAAAGATAACTAACGAAGTAAAATACTCCCCTCTTTTTTAAGAAAATTACGTTAACAGTGCAAATTTCATGAGTTGCCAATATGCTTATCTGAAAATTTATTGGTTTCGCTTTTTAATACAGTTTTAAGCAGAAAAATTGCTTTTTATTGCTAATTGTCACTTTTTCATTTCACGTATTTGTTGAGTAATTTATTTTTATAGACTTGTTTCGAGTATATTCAAATTTCCATAGCCACCTTGACAATTTTAATCGTATTATTGGTTTTTAAACGAAACTAAGTCAAATTAGACACAACACTGTGTCAACATATATAGAAATTATAGGATGTTCTATTTTAAGTCACAAATTATGGTTATTTGAAGTTTTCATATTGTGACTGTTGAGTGCAGACTACCCCTTCACTCAACTAAGAGGAGAACTCAGTCACCCACACATAGTGCACAAGTTTTTACCTAGCACATACAGTATTTTTCATCTAGCATTTGGGTTGTGACAACGCGTTCGTGCGCAGTAGGTAATGCAATCCTAGTTTAGAAAGAGATGAAGTATAGTTGGCTTGTGAATTTATAAGCAACGCGTTGACGTCTCAACCCAAATCCTAGGTGAAAAATACTGTATTTACCTACTTACTTAATTCAAAGCCTTTTCTACCTTTCGGTGTAAGGCTATTTGAGTAGAGTGGTGGTGTCAAGGGCTCGGGTTTGTCTTGCTTAGCACTCTCCATGACTTCCTGCCATTTGCTTTTGAGTTTACTTCCTCCCATTTCACATTTCTTGCTTCTGTTGCCTCCTTCACTTCTTCTTTCCAAGTTCTCCTCGGTCTTCTTTGCTTGTTTTTTCCTATCGGCCTTGCTTCATACACTCTTTTAACCGTTCTGCCTTCCCCCATTTTTATTAAGTGTCCCAAACACCCTAACTGCCTCTCTTGCACTAGTGTCTTTATCGGTTTAGTTTTTAATTTATCTCGGAATGATGTGTTTCTGATGTGGTCTATTTTTGTTTTGCCGTCTATTTTTCGCAAAAACCTCACTTCCATACCCTCTATTCTACTCCGGTGTTTGTCCACCGTTGTCCAAGATTCGCATCCATATATGAGCGTTGATGTCACAACTTTTTTGAATACTTCAACCTTGGCTTCTTTTGACACCTCTCTCTTCCTTAAAAACGTGGTCTTTACTCTTCTAAAAAGTCTCCCTGCTGCTCCTACTCTTTCGTTGATTTCGACGTCTAATTTTACATTTTTATGTATCCAAACTCCAAGGTACTTAAATTTTTCCACCTGTTCTAGTTCTCTGTCCACTATTTGTATTTTATGTTTGTTTTTGTCTCGGGCTACTATCATCGTTTTAGTTTTTTTTATGTTAATCTTCATATTTTTCTTTTTTAGCTCCGTGTTGTAAATATTAATATTTGTTTGTAAATCTTCCTCGTTCTTTCCAAATATTACCATGTCGTCTGCGAAAAGTAGTTCTGTTATGTTTATATTTATCATGTTCCAGTTGCCTACTAGATAACTCTTTCTCTTTTTTTTACATTATTTTATTACTTGGTCTATTACTAGGTTAAATAATATGGGGCTGAGGACAGAACCTTGTCTTAAACCTATATTGGTCCTGAATTCCCCTGACGGGGTTTGTCCTGTTCTTATGATAGTTCCACTGTCCTCGTACAAGGCTTGTATGGCTGTTATTATTGTGTTCGGTATGTTCACTTTCCTCATGGACCCCCCATATATCTTCTCTAGGAATTCGGTTAAAAGCATTTTCTAAATCAATAAAACATATGTGAATTTCCCCTCCCTTGGCTATGGCTTTTTCGCTTACTTGTCTAATTATAAATATTTGATCTTGTACTCTCCGTTTTTGTCTGAACCACCTTTGTATGTCTTCTAGATCTCAGTCCAAATCTTCCCTGGAATGCTAAGCAGCGATATGCCTCTATAATTGTGGCATACTCTCTATCTCCTTTCTTAAAAATAGGTCATATATTTCATTGAAAAATTTTGGCAGATTTTCTTTGCCAGCTTCTCCCATGAAGTTTACCATCTCTGGGGTGTTCTCATCTATACCCGGAACCTTTGCAAACTTGAGTTTTTTTTATCGCCATATCTAGTTCCTTTCTTGCGATTTTATTTTCTACCATATTTTCCTCGGTTTTCTCTGTATCTTCGTCTTCTGGTGCGTCTTTCTTCTCTTTTCCTCCTTTCTCTCCTTCTGCTAATAGGTCCAAGAAACACTCTCTCCATCTTTCCATTATCTCTGCTTCCATTGTAGGCACTTTTCCGTGTTTGTCTTTGATGTACTTCCTTCTTGGTTCCTCCTTCTTCCTCAGTTGCTTCAGTGTGTTGTAGAATAGTTTTTGGTTGCTTTGTAGATATTATAGTCATTCTCCTTTTTTGTTTGTAAATATTTTATCCAGCATTCCTTCTTTTTTTTACGTGTTCTTTTATGTCGGCTGTCTACCATGGTGTTGCTTTGATTCCCATGTTCGTTGTCTTGGTTATTCCACAACACTCTCTAGCTGCTTCAATCATGTTTTGTTTTATCGTTTTCCATATGTCTTCTATGTTTTTTTCTGTTTACCTAGCACATTTAGTATTAAACTCACCTTTACCGAGGTAAGTTGTTTTTTATTTATACTTTTTTTAAGTATCTAAGCGACCATTGTGGTCCATCAAACAAAACACTTGTACTTAGCGACCAATATGGTCTATTAAACAAACAGTTTGCATTAGCGACCATTGTGGTTCATCAACAGACACTTTGTGCTAAGCGACCATTGTGGTCCATCAAATAATTAAACATCTTATAAATAATTAAACATACCAATATCAACAAACATTGGTCCATCGAGGCGGATATTAATCATCATCACCATTCATAGGTTCTTCGATGAGCCAATTGTAACAATAAAACATCAATTCAACATTTACTGTAGCAAAAAGTACTTTGGTATCAAACAGTGACCAGAACACCCAGAATTTGTTTCTTTTCAAAACGCATTTGAAAAAGTGTAGAAAATAAGCTTTTGGAGCGTGTCAAATTAAAATTTTTTGTCTTTTCTGGTGAAGGAATAATTTCTGTTTTTACGAACATCTAAATCTGAAAAGTAAGTATGATATAGATTTTGATTCACACTAAAGCAAGTTTTGCAATTATGGGGTTTCACTAACGTCCCCTTGGCCGTGCTATAGTTCAAACCACGACCGGTGCCGATATGCCCCGCACGGCGCTAGGTACCGGTTATGGTTTATAACTCAGCTAAAGAATTGGCAAGGAGGAAATAATTTTCAAAAACTTAGAGCATAGTTCTGATTACATACGATATTCGATGTCTGATGAGTTAAACGTGTTCCTATTGGTTGATCATTTAAAAAAATATTTTGACGTTGAAATGTGACGATAACTGTTTAGCTTTTATCAAATATCGGAAGTTCTGATGCTGGATGTAATTCTAATGTTTCTTTTTTTTTGTTTATGCTTTCCTTTGAAGATGGAAGTTGAATACTATTACTTTCGTCAGAGAAAGTACCTACATATAAAACGCAAATTAAATTTTGTTTCTCCTATTAAATAAAATAAAATGAAAAACGAAATTACGAAAGTTCGTAAAATTTTCAAAAAGAAAAGGGACACAAAGAGGTTTCTGTAAGTTATTAAAGAAAATGCGACTTTTTGATATTTCTGAATTCACGTATAAATTTCTTATTGAAATACAGGGTGTCCCAGAACGTACCAGAAATATTTTAGGAATCAATTGGGTAACTCATTTGGAGTCAAAAAGTCTGTATAAACATATATCCATATTTAGAACCTCCTTGACTTTTAATCCACATGATTAGCATTTCGTTCAATGACATTGATTGTTTTGGACGGTAAGTGGCTTCTCGCGGAGAACACCCGAAGCTGGCACATGATCAGGCCTGTTAAAAATCTAGAAAGTTGTGGTTTAATCTAACTTATAAATTAAGGTTTTTAAATCCTTTGCAGGCCACAAAAATGGCCCAAAATTCAAATTTAGTCCAAGATTCTTGTAAATTTACTTAATGAACATTCGTCGCTCTTTATGGCGTTTTATTTTATCTGCGAAAGTAATCAAACGATTTTAAATTCATGCATTAGTTTCCCAGACAATAACGAAATAATTACTTCCGACACGAATCACTCTTTCGCCGGGCGGTGTAAAGTAGTTCAGGGCCCTTAATGTTCTATAGTAGAGACCAACACGGCGATAACGCAGAAGAATGACGTTTTAGGGACGTTTCTCAGCTGGAATGCAAAGGTATCCTGAACTTATCCGAATGAGACCGTATTTAACGTTTATTATGCCGACTTGTCAACTGTTCTGCTTTAATTAAATTCGCGCTTAGGTATCTCTCTCGTTGGGGCAGGGAAAAATGGCCACTGATCACGACACAAACTCGAAATAATTTGCGTTCTTCCCCTGTTATCGTTGAAAAAAATATATTTGTACGGCGGTTCTGGTTATTTGTTTAATTTGTCTTTGTCTTCCGATGTGAGCTCTTGATTATCTTTCCGGACGGATGATAAAGCGACACGTTTTATTAACTTGGCACTTTCTTTTTAAAAAAAATCCTCCTCTTTTTAACAGCCGAAAACCCCAATAAATTTTTAGAGAGTCTCGTTGATGTCCGTGCTTTTCAAATTAGCCCGGAAATAAATGTACGTCTCAAATTGTTAATGAAGATGTGACGTGGTGGCGTCCACACAGGAAATATGATTTTCCTTACGAATGCAATCTCCAGTTTTCGGAGATGCAGAAGTGAAGCGACCGCAGATAAGTCGAAACTAACTAGAATTTCATTCTGACCGCTTCCCCAAACTGAAACTGGTCAGCAGTTGGGCAGTTGGCAGATATACGGCCATTAATAACATTCCCATTTTGCATTATAATGCAGCTACGGGATTTACTACCAATGTTGGAAACGTCATAGTGCGTACTTAAAATTACATCTGGATTTATGGGAGGTTTTATTAATGATACTACTAATTGTCCTGCGGCCCGCCGCCTACGTTCTCCACTACTACTGCTGCTGCTGATGCCACCGCATTCAAATTGCTTTGCTGTTGTAATTCTTTTTAAATTTGTTTGTTTGTTTGTTCGTGGTGCTGTAGTTTACGTCGACCAAAGCAGGTTGGGTTGTTTGTGGCTGTTATAATGATAAACCGATACAATTCTGGTTCATGTGTTCGCAACCATGACCTTAGGATCCTTAGAAACCTAGAAAAAGCTAGGAAAACAGATGAGATTAGATGAAATTTGATAGATTTTGTGCGTTGTACTTTTCTGATTTTTTAAATGTAGCTAAAGGCACCTATAGCTTAAGCATGTGGCCTCAGTAAACCTACTTTAAAAGGCTAACGGGATTCATATCTCGACATTTTCATGCTACCGACGAGATTCGAACCCTTTGTAGCAAAGCAGACTTTTACTTCGCTGCATCTTGGAGCTTCCTTTTCCGATTTAAATTTTACAAATGTTAGCGGGTTTTGTCCATGCAGAAAGCAATAATGATTATTAATTAGCTCAACATTGACTTGTATGATCATTAGGTTCCTAACGTACTTGAAAGGATGCGAATATCAATCGGATTTTTAAAAATCTGTCACGTATTCGAATCTGTGTTCTGTTAGTCGTAATCGTAATATACATTTAATTGCTAGAAGTTCGAAGCATTAGTTGCTAAACAAATGTAGTATAAATAGATCAGAATTTTACTTTAACACGGGGCTGACCACCTTAGTAGCCTTCTGAATCACCTAACCTAATCATGTGAGTTCTATGAAAGTATATAAAAATTTGCAAAACATATGACTACTTCACACAAATTTGTTGAATAAATATTGAATGTTCAAAAACTATAATCAGAGACAATGGTTTTGTTCTTAATTACTAAACATTTTTTTCAAAATCATCCAGTGTTTTGACAAATAAAACTAAAAATCACGTTTCCCCATTCCAAATAAGCTCAACGAAAATTTTTTACCCAGAAAATTCAAGTTTTACCTATAATATAAGAATCTACCAACATAAATACAATGCAATTTTTTAGACTCTAGCTTTAGACTGTAGAGTGTAAAAAATAAAAGTTCGTCAAAATGAATGAGATCGCCTTTTTATTGATACTTGGCCAGAAACGTCAGTGTTAAAATTACAGAGGTTAATTAAATTATAGTTTGTCATATGTATGGTATCAATAAAAAAGGTGATCTCATTCATTCTAGTGCTTTTATATTCTACAACTGAAAAATTGTATTGTACCCTCGTTTAAAGGAGAGTTTACGCTCCCAAACAAGCGGTTTTTCCGGTAACTATATAAAGTTTGGGGGGAGGGGGGCGCAGGCCACGCTACTGTTGCGATCTTCCTCCTCCTTATTTTACATTCGATATGAATTAATTCAAAAATTAATTCATTAATACCTTCAATCTCCTTCTTATTCATCTTTTTCCAATTTTATTCAGTTCCTAGCTCCGTCCTTTTCTATTTTACTTCAGCAATTATCATCAACTTTCGTTAAATATTTGGGTTTTTGATTTTTATCTACATTTTGGGCACTGGACTACAGCGCGGACGGTCTCGGGGTCGAACCCGAGTCGGATGCGGAAATCGAAAGGCATGATGCTTACCACATCGTCCTGTATGCCTAGCGTGTGCGATAACCAAGTCTGAAACCGACTTTAGGAGGCCTTAACTCTCCATGTTGCCGGCCATACTACCTCGCAGGGCATTAGTACAGATACCTTTACCTTTATTTTGGATTTAATCCCAAATATAAAGTTGAGATTTGCTTTTGCTATTTTTCTTCTTGCGTTTGTTTGGTATTAGATGCTGGCTAAACATTTGATTTCCCCATTTTTCTGCCTTCATGACTTTCTATTACACTTTTGCTTAAGAGATAAGTTTTATAACGGTTCGCCCCTTTGGGAAAATATTTTCGAGCAATTTTTATTACTTTTTGAAAACCTTCTATCACTTCTGCGGAAATCTGAACGATTTGTCTTCAGTTCTACGCAACAATGCTCCGCCAATTGAGCCACAGAGGAAAATCACTGAACATGTACTCTTTAAAGTAAAATATCCTTAAATTGTAAACGACTTTCTGTAAGATATTTAAAGATTAAAGACTTAAATTTTAAATTTCCTGTACAGACACAAAATTTCTCTGCAAACGCTTAAACTTTATAGTTGCTTAAACCGTGAAATTATTTAATTGTTGAGGTTAAAATCACAAAATCTTTAGGAATAGTAGAAAATTGTAGAATCGCAAGAAACATGCTGAAATTTAAAATAGATTCTAAAGTTCGCCTCAAAGCCACAAGCTTTGAAACCAAACTTGAGTGTTGTAAATTCATAAAAATTTAGTTTTTGTTAGGAAGAGCGATGTATTTTTGTCATCTGAAATTTATCTTTGTGGGTTGAAAGTTTCAATATGAAATCAGTAAGTAACTAAGGTTGAAATCTCGAAACCTTTAATAATAATGAAATAATACTGAAAATAAGATCTGCTGAAAATTTCTGAAATTCCAGAACATCTTGGGGCATCTTCAGGTTTTCCTAACTTTCAACTTAAACTAGAGAAAATTCAATTCTGATTTTAGGATTATTATTTATTTATTAATTTCATTGAACAATTACTAATTTTCAATAATTAATATTCTCTTCACCTCTGCAGGCATTTGAGATACAGAGAAGAAATCACTGGAAATATGTCACCCACTTTCTGTAATTAGGTAATGTTTTATATAAGTTTTCTTCTTCTTCATGTCATATCCTTTTTTAGGACGTTGGCGAGGGAATCAAAGCCACATTTTTTAAACGACTTGGCGTCGTGAACATTGTTATACCCCCCTTTATAGTTACTACGGAAATGTTTTCTCTGCAGTGGTTTCCCGTTGCCTTCTGCAGAGTTTGTGACCTTGTATTGTGTCTTGTTACTATCTGAAGTCGACCACTCCTCAGACAGAATCATCAATTAAACCAGACTATTAAATGGCTTTACTTGCTCCAGTACCGACCTCGAACAGTGGGGAATACTTTTTAAAATTTCTTGCTACTGCGTGAGATTCGAACCCAAGACTCCTAGCTAGGAGCCCAGCACTCTTACCACTGCGCCAACGAGATTCTATAAGTTTTAAGAACAATAAATCATAAATAATATAATTTTAAACTACGCCCATGGTCTTTCAAATTCAAAGCATTTTGTTTGGATCCATGTAAGTCTACTTGATTAAAATGTAAAAACAATTAATCTTACTGGTATTTTTTATTCAATCATACGTTATCTTACATCGTTGAAAAGAGAATAAAAAATTCTATTCTGTAACCAAAAAATCCAATATGGCGTCCATTTAACTTAAGGAAGTTGATACGAGTAGGTACCTCAAAAGCAGCCATCTTGAATTTTTGCTCGACATCAATTTTAAATTGGTTTTATCTAAAACAGTGACTTTCATATGAAACTTTTTTTCGTACCTCTTATACTTACGAAGATATTTGACATACACGAAAATGACAGTTTTTAGTTTTCCTTGAATAACTTCTGACGGGATCGATATTTTGAACTTTTTCAAACAGATTTTAAATCAGCATATAAAACTGCAAAACATTGCCAATTTAACCAAATCTCCATCTTCAATAATAAGAAAGTTACCCATGCAATCCCACTCGATCTGGGACACACTGTATATTTTTAGTCAAATTGTTTAAATTTTAACAAGTACGTGGCGTGTAAAAGTTTGAACATGAACCCTAAAACTAACATGTGTGTGCCCAAGATGTCCAAGAAAATGGTTGATGATTTTCCAGGCTCATATGTTAATAAAGAGGTCTTCGAGTTTAAGGTGTTATTCATTTTCCGCTTGGTATAAGAACAAACAACCAAAAACGTTGCACTAAGTTGGCTTTATTATTGTGTATTCTGACCTAATTTTCCTATCGGTATTCGGAAGTTTTTTCTGAAATTTATCTTAGTTGTTTTGAATCGCAACATTTTTGTTATCATCATTTTTTTCTTTTTATATTTGTTCGCCTCTTTGCGCAAAAGTAAATTACAAAAACAATTCGTAGCAGCTGATTTTTTTTATTTAATTTTCTTCATTATAATTCTAAACATTTTCTGAAAATCCTAAATAATTTTTTTACTGACAATGCCTAGAATTCATATTTAGTTCTTGCGTTTTTTATTGATTGTTGTTATTTACATGAAATTTATTGAAGGGTTTTGTGAATAATCTAACGAACAGATTTTTAAATTTTATCTGCTGTTTGTAATTATTGTAGGTTGAGTTAACTGACTTATTTTTCCAAAATCGTGCTCTTTGCTCATGTGCTGCAATATTTAGCTCTGAATTATTGCTACAACTTAACTTTTATAATGCATTTTCGGTTTGTTTATGTTATGAACGTGTTGTTTAAATTTTAATAACAATTCGTACAAGGCCAGTATAATTAACATGTTTGTGTAAAAGAAAATGTGTGGTAGTTGTTTAAACTCGTATGTGAATATAAGATAAAAATATCATTTATCTCTTTGCTGAGCAAGGTAAAACCTGAAATGTTTCATTAAAGCTGATTTTATTGGATAAAATTTTCTTTACTAGCATTCTAAACATTTTAGGAAATATAATTTATTTAATTCTCTACCTTGGTGTTTTTTTGTTTGTTTAAAAGTTAGATGCATAATCTAGCTTATGTCATTCAAATTCTAATTTTTTAAAACGGTTTTTGCTTTACTTTTCCAATAGTATCCTTTTAAATAGTTTTTGATTAGTTTTAGTTAGCTCTTAGGCAACTCCAAAACTATTTAATCGATAAAAATAGGGCTTTAATTAAAGGAAAAGAATAATAAATGTTACAGAATTCAACATCTTATTTTTCTGTGTAATGTTAGCATTCTACTTCCAAATCTTCATCTCTATGAATGTCAAACTCGCCATAACAAGCCTTCAGAAAATACAAATGTAATATTTCTGAACGAATAAAACAAGCAAAAATTTTAAATTATGCCCATGTTTTTCTTCCAAATTCAAATATCTTGTTTTAAAATAGCATAGATTTTTAAATAATCAGTAGCTGGCTTTCATGATATTCACAGATAAATTCAGGTAAATTTAAACGGAAAAACTAAGTCTTTAATTCAACATAGCGCATTTATTCTGTGATTTTCTTGTGGAACGTTACAGTTGCAATTGTCTTTACCGGTGCAAAATGCAGTATTTTGAATCAATAAAATGCGGAAAATTATTAATTACGCCTATTTGTTGTTGAAACAGCGGCTACATATGGTTGCTTGGTGCAAAGTGTGATAAACCATTGCCATTCCTTTTTAACTCTTAATCATCACAGAATTTAATGTTAAATTTGTATCTTGCAAATATTGTAAAAAGTTCGCTCTTAATGTTTGTCGAGAAAAACGTAATAATTGTGTTAAAAAAAAAAATTTACATAAAAGAGGTAAAATTATTTATTTGTAAAGCAAGAGCAAACGCACGCAATTAAATTTTGTTGGTTGAATTTACAAAAAATACAAAGAACTGACATGACTTTCTAAATGCCCTGGGAAATATTTTAACAAAAAAAATTTTTTTTGAGGTTTCTTCTTTTCGCATCATTTATTTTGTATTTTAGTATTAGCAAATAGGCCGCTCCTTGCATTCTTTCGCCCTGGATCGACCCTCACAGCCCCAATATTTTAAATACTTTCTCATTTCTCATTAATATTTTTCTGAAATGCCATTCAATAATTTATTATTGCAGAACTAGGCATTCTTGGTGGATTGGTTGGATTATTGTTGCAATTTTCTTGCGATTATTTTGTACTATTTTGTACCTGTACCTTTGCAGTTCTTAAAAAGTCTGCAAACTGCATAAAATTAATTTTTTCATTGTTTATACGTGTAATTTCTTTGTCTTTCTGTGTTCGTATTTAAAAACTCAATCACAAAGTAAAACCTGCCAAACCTGAAACAAACTCTTTGGATATACTTTCTTATCTTTGCTACTGTCTTAAATTTAAATGTAAATTTTTGACACAGTTTGCCCTTTGAGACGAACACTTTTGGAATAACAAAATTGTCTGGAGATTACCTTTTCGGCATTTTTCCTTGTTTTTTGCACATTAAAAAATCAACCCTTTTCGTTCAATGCACGTTGAAATTATCTAATGTATTCCAATCTGTTCTTGAAAATATCAACACGAAACGATTAACGTCTAACAACGTTGTATGTAACCTGACAGATTAATTTAACAGGAAGAAATTACACACTCACACAACTTCAGCCCCCTTAATAAAGGCTTAATAAAGATTGACATTCATAATGGTTCTGGGCGGTTTTAACCGAAATTATGTTGAAGGACTCGCCTTCTGAGAAGTCAAGAATTTCGAAATTTGTTTTTAGCGTTTTTGAGCGTCGAAATGAACTTGACTCGTTTGTGAGAAAATGAAGTCGGTTAACCAGGGCTGACTGACAAAAGCAAAGAAAAGACATAATTAAATCCGTGGTAATGGCGTTTTTAACATTTGAATGCTCTTTATACGGTAGAGCACCGTTTTCATATTTTCACAAAACAAATTGTCGCTTTATTTCTACATTAAATGTAGGTAATAAAGTGGTGATAATCTCATATTTATGTTGATTGTGCCTTTATTCGTGCTAAACGGGTTGAGATGAAAGAACGGTAGGGTTGTTTTTAATTGGACCACTTGTCGCGCGCAAAGCCGCCGTGCCCGGGTGACGTGCAAACAAATTTATTCTTTGAGCTCAACATTCATTACACTGCTCATGTGTTTATCCGAACCGTGCGTGATGTCAGGGGTTGTGCCATTAAACGAACTAATTTCAATCAGTGTTGCCACGGTACAAAATTACTTTTTTTTTCCTCCTGAACTCTCAATATTATTTCAGAAGAACCATTCGATGAAGCCCAACATTTTCTTGTTTGCAGGAATTTTTTGGTTTCCTCTTAACAGACTTTTCATTCCGTTCATAATTTCGTTAATCGGATTGCAAGAATCTTTGAAATCTGCCTACCTAATTTTCGTTTAGGATAAAATGCAAAAAAATCTGTTGCTGTTAAATTTGCGTCCTTATAAACCA
Organism: Melanotus villosus; assembly: GCA_963082815.1. Taxonomy (NCBI): domain Eukaryota; kingdom Metazoa; phylum Arthropoda; class Insecta; order Coleoptera; family Elateridae; genus Melanotus; species Melanotus villosus. Next base: position 10,767,490 of record OY720420.1, read on the forward strand.
AAACCTTTGGGTTCAATTTCCAGTTCAAGCCGGTTACATTTTAATACAAAATATCCCTGTGCCTCTTTCTAACGCTAAGTAAATTAATGAATAACGTAATGTCTGAGCTAAAACCTACCAAGGGTTGAAGCTCTGAATTCGAAAATATTTCAACAGGGTGGTACTGAATGACCATGATAATTGAAATAGTTGGTAACCCCATGCTTAGATCTCACCTCATAAACAAACCAGCAATATTTCTAATATTGACTATCCCACAAAACCTTTATGGTAAAATCTGTACTAAGAGGGTGTGAGCTAACTTCTGAAAAACCGGCTATATGGCCATGGTAGTGGTAGAGATTTAGCATTATCAAACCTAGATCTCGATTTATAAACAAACAGGCAATATTCGATTTTTACTGGTTAGCTATCAAAACCTTTGATCTAACAAAGGTCCTCTCCAAGTGACCATGGTACTTGATATACCTGGTATCCGCAGGTTTCGCCCTATAAACAAATGGGAAATGTTTCTAATACTGATCATCCACAAAATCTCCTTTGAGGCAATGACGATCTGTTAAGAGGGTGTAAGTTCTTTGAATTTGAAAATATGAAGTAGGGTAGTGCTTAATACCCATGGTAGTAAAAATGTTTGACATTCATAAGCCTACATCTCACCCTACAAACAAAGACCCAATATTGCTTATATTTCGTATTGTTTCTTATAAATATTCATCAGAGTTTTTCTTCCCCTGTAAATTGGAATGCACTGAAAATATTTAATTGATACAAAACATTTAAAAACTTTTCAGAAGAATTTTTGACAGAGCATTATCTCCCAAAATTAAAACTGCGTATACTGCAAGGAAATCTGAATTTTTTTAGGAGAATTTCTTTGGGAAATTATTTTACTGAAAATTTATAAAAACTTGAAAGGTGTACCTCCTGAAAAGTTTTCAGGAAAATTCAAGTTTTGTTGCAGTTCAAAACAAAAATCGAAGTTTGAAAGCTGAAAACCTTGAAATATTTCGGCTAAGCAATTTTTCAGGAAAGTTTCTTGTCAGATGTTAAGTTATTTTTTTAAATTCAAATCTTGAAAGGTTGTAATTCCTGAAAAAATGAAGTCTTCAAGCCTTTTCAAGAAGGTTTATTGTAATATTTCAGTTTCTGGGATATTGTTTTGCTGTAATTAAAAAAAAAAGAAGTTTGCATCAAGCTTGAAATATTCTGAAAATATACCAATTAGCAACATTCAGAAATTTTGTGTTTTATTTCACCTTATTGATTTATTTGTGGACTTCTTTCAAAAATTGAGGGATTTGTGAGAATGTTCTGGGTTCCGGCTTTCCTGAGAAATTACTTTTCCGTCAATGAAATAAAAGGGTTTCTCATCCACTGAAAGATGAAGCTTCCTGAAAATACTTCAGTTCGGTCGAGGTTAATAAGAATTCTTCCAAATTTTTCAGGGTCAGTTTCTTGAGAAATTTCAGTTTATGGAATATTATTTTGTTGCAATAAAAAACAGTGTCTTTGGAACCCGAATTATTCTGAAAATTAGGATCATCTCAGGAAGTTACCTGGTGCCTTGTTAAATTTTAGGTTACTGATTTTTTGCTAAATTGATTTTCTGAAAACCAAAGGATTTCTTTGGGGTTTTGACTCTCTTGAGAAATTATTGTTCTGCCAATTAATTAAAGACTTGGTTTATTTTCCCTAGAAAGGTAAAACTCCTGAAAATACTTCAGGTCAGTTAAAATAAGATGAAGTGTTTAGAACTTTTCAGGAAGCTTTTTTATGAAATGCAAATTTACTGAATATCCTTTTTAAAAAAGAAACTTTGAAACTTCAAATAATTTGAAAATTAGTATCTTTTCACTAAAATTTCTTGTAGAAATTCAGGCCACTAATTTTTTTTTAAGATTGGGTTGCTGAAAATTAATTAAAGACGACAAGCTTCTTTTTCCTTTAAAATTGGGTATTATGGTACTTAACAGAGATTTAAAACTTTTCAGTTCTGACGAAATTTATGTTTCTGCCAATCTTTGGAAATTAATTTTTTAAATTAGTTGAAAACTTTTATTCTGAAAATTAAATCTTCCTGAAATTATCCTAGGTTGCGCAGAGTGAACATGAGCGTTTAGAAATTTAGAAATTTTGGGTTTCTAACTTTCTTAGGAAATTGGTATTTGAAGTTCTGAAATTAACTAAAAAGTCCGGGAGAATTCCTGTAGAGTAGTTCTTAATTACCATGGTAATTGAAACCCTTGGCATCCGCAAGCCCAGATTTCACCTTATAAACAGGCAGGCGGATTATACCAGGAAGTTTTCTTAAAGATGGCTCATAATTTCGACATTTGATGAAACACAATGTTTCGTGTTGGCTTTTTGAATTGTTGTGGACAGGCAATGTATTAAAATTGAAATCAAGCTGCTTGTAAAACATACATTTGCAGCTATTTTCAAATAAAAACATTTATATTGTGAGCAAAATTTGATTTATTGAAAATCAAGGTGAGCTCTTATTCCAACCTCAGAAATCGGCCTTCCAAGCTTTTTTGATGGTCTAAGTGGCCTTTCGAAGTAAGTAAAAAAATCAAATTGCAAGCAATTATAGAAAATGTGTTAATTTATCAGTCATTTGCCTTTGTAATTGTTGCAAAAAATTGGAATGAGCAAATGCCGACTAAGAGTGATGGCCTGAAAGTGAAGGACTTTTATAATTTAGAACGTTCAAAAGAGGATCACAACGCATAAAATGCGTGCCTACGTATTCATGTTCTTTTCCGGTGTATGCAAACGGATTTGTTAAGGATCACTGCTTTCGATACAAAGGGAGAATATTCACTGCACCGTGTAGTTAAGAAAAGTAGAAGCAAAAAGGCGTGGTGCCTTCAGTTTTTTGTGCGTTCTTTGTTTCACTATGGCCTTAATCTAAATTTCCAAATTAATTTTTCTTTTTGTTAGTCAGTTAGCTGGGTTAATTTGCACTTTATTGCAATTTAGTTGCCTTCTAAATCCCCAAGATTGGATTGTCTTAAAAAAAAAGCAAACAAACAAAAGAATGGAGATTATGTTTTTGTAGTAAAATTAGCTGACGGTGGTAGATTTTATCAGAAACACGTAGCGCCCTAGGTGTGCTGAGAGTTCCATCCCCGTAATTATGCGCACGTGCTTACCGTGTTTTGTATATTGTCCTGAGAATTGAATACCAACGAGTTGCTCGGGCTACACATTCTTGATATGTTGGCTTTCAGTAACAAACGGAACGCATACATATTACACATTTTCACGTACACGTGAAATAAACGAGATCCCCAACATTCGTGGTGTGGTATTCCCTACGTGAACCACAACCTATTATGCTATTATTACCAAACCGCTTCGCGTACAATTTGATAAATAGTTTTCAGAAAAACAATTTTGCCCGTTTCATTGAATAATGTCCTGTTTGTTGGCGTTTGAAAACGATTTAAAACGATTTCCAACCATTGATGCCCGGGAAAACATTGTAAAAGAAATGAATGATACTGTGGCACCCGTTCGGAAAAATACGGAAACCGATAAACAAAGAAAGCTCTGAATTTTATCTAAATTTATTTTTAAGACATGCAGGCCACACATAGGAAAGCCATGAAAGTAGTGGAAAATTTTTAATTTCATTTGAGCGAACGCACGTGTAAATTCACAACTCGATACGCAGCCGTAAGGTATTAAATAGTTATATTTTCTTTATAAAAGGAGTAAACGTTTTTTTTAATTTATTTGTTACGGCACAGTTTCGAAATGGGGAAGTCAGAGGGTTGTCGAAGGCGTGGGGCTTACCGCATCATCCCGTACGCATATTGTGTAAGGCAACCAGGCATTAAAGCGACTTAGGAGGCCTTAAACTTTCGTGTTGTCGGCCATACCCATTTGTTAGAGTTTGCAGTAATTACTTTCCCTTTTCATACATTATTTAAAATAATTGAAAATTAGAATGTGGTTTGCCCTATTTTATTTTTGTTTTTGTAAGTTTACAATGCTTAAAAAGTTGCAATATTGGACTTCAGGATATAACTAAAGAGGTTTTAGGCTAATTTTTCGAAATTAAAAAAAGTTCAAATATCCTGTTTATCGATTCTTATCAATATATTCTGTATGTTTTCTATTTTTCCTTAATTTCGCAGACAGTTTTTTTGCTAAAAATGTAAAGACTTTGAAATTCATTTTTGGTATTGAGCTAGAACTCTCAAGAAATCCACAAATTTTTAGGGAAAGAAAATCATCGCAAATTTAACAAGATACTTTCCTGAAATGTTGCTAATTTGGTATGTTTTCAGAATATTGCATGTTTCAAAGAAACTTCATTTTTATAATTGCAAAAATACAATATTTTATAAATTGGAATTTTTCAAGAAATTTTCCTGAAAAGTTCTGAAGATTTCATCTTAACTATAACCAACCTGACGTATTTTCAGAAGTTTTACCTTTCAAGGGAAAAGAAACCTAAAATCTTTAATTAATTTTCAGAAAACGAATTTCTCAAAAGTCACAGAACCCGAAAGAAATCCTCCAATTTTCAGAAAATCGATTTCAGAAAAATTCAATCACCTGAAATTTAACAGGATACTTTCCTGAAATGTAGCTATTTTCTGAATATTTCAAACAAACTTTTTTTTATTTGCATAAAACGAATATAAAAAATATTAAAATTATAGTTTAAGTACACGAGCAAGCGGAAAGACGACAGGTCATTCCTCTTAGCAAACTACTCGTGGCAAGATATCATATTGCATCGTTTAAGAATGTCAAATATGCAGGGCAACGTACGGTCACAGTCAAAGTCACACACGTGATCTGGTACAAGTCGATATTTCGCACGGTTATTTTAAAGGAAGGGGTCAATTTTCTGAATAAATACCGCAAGAAATTACGGTAAAAATATGGTTAAGTCTGATCCATCAAAGCAGTAACATTAAGCAGTATCCACAGAAAGTTGATATCCTCCAAGGCGACGATTGCCAAATTTTTTATTTGTTAAATTAAAAAAATATTTGTGTGAATCGTCTAAGTTCTGTTTATGGACTTAGTCGTTTCAAATGTTATTTAGAACTTGTAAAATATTCAAGTAAATTAATTAAATCAGTTTTACGGACATAGTCGTTTAAATGTAACTGGAATTTAGTTCTTAAATGTTGATGATTTTATTTTGAATCTGAAATTAGAATAAATTAGGTCAATTTGAACTTAGCGTAAATTTTGTATTACATTGAATTGGGGACTTAGACTAAAACTGTAACATTTGGTACCGCTAAAGCACCTATATAAAATACATGAATGTTAGTTGAATGGGACTTTGATTTAAAACCTCTCGTGAAAAGTCAAGCAATCTCCAAGTGGCGACTTCGGTCAAGACTCTACCAAACTAATTACAATAACTTATTTATATTAATTATTAACAATAAGTCGAACTCCGACTACGCCACAATAATATTTTACAAACTAGAATTTCTCAAGAACGGTTCCCGAATAGTTTTGAGGACTACTTATTAACTGTGGTGGCCGAATTGGAGTATTTTTTTTCACAGTATGAGAAACCTAAAGTTGTTATTTAATAGCCAGAAAAGTAATTTCTCAGGAAAGTCAGAACCGAGAATATTGTCAGAAATCTCTAAATTTGTTGAAAACTAAATTCACAAAAAAATCACCGACCTGAAATTATTTAACAGGAAATTTCTGAGTGTTGATAATTTGGTATATTTTCAGAATATTTCAAGTTTTATAGAAACTTATTTTTATTAATTACAACAAAACAATATTCCAGAAACTGAAACTTGATAAGAAACGTGTCTGAAAAATGTTTAAACTCAAAACAATATTCCAAAGACTTCCTGAAAACTTTTGAAGGTTTCATGTGTACTTTGGCTGACCTAAAGTATTTTTAGAACGTACATATACGTCTTTCAAATATTTCATTAATTTTTAGAAATAAATCTCCCAAAGAAGTTAGAACCCTGAGCTTGCAGTAGAGGAAATAAATTTTAATTTTTGGAAATAATGCTCAGTTAAATATTCTTCTGAAGTATTTCTTCTGTTCTTTTGTTTTTTCAACAGTTCTTCAGGGGAAGAGAACCTCTAATCGATATTGAAAAAACAAAAAACCTTGAATTTCACCAAAAAAATTCTTGAAAGCTTTATTATTAAACATGGCCTGAAAAGTTGACAATCTGGTATATTTTCATATTATTTCAAGCTTGAAAGTTTAAAATTTCTTTTGTAAATTGCAACAAAACCATATTCCAGAAACTTGAATTTCTAGAATGTCTTAAAGTTTTAATGGCTTCATATTAAATTTAACCGACCTGAAGAATTTTCAGGGAGTTTCATCTTTCACAGGATGTGAAATCTCTTAATTACTTTTAAAAAAAGTAATTCCGTAAGAGTAAAGTTATTTCCCAAGAGGGCTAGAATCCTACATTTTGTCAGTTCTCCTGAAAAACTCATAAAAAATGTGTAGTATTGACAAAAAACTTTAATTTTCAGAAATAATGGGCAGTCTACCGGTCTTCTGAAAGGCTTTTAATAATTTTGTGTTAAGTTTAGTAACACAGATAGAAATCTGAATTTTCGAAGAAATTTTCTTGAAAAGCTTTAAAGGTTTCATTTAAACACAATCACTTGACATATTTCCAGTTATATAAAAAGAAAGTTTTAAACTTTAGATTTTTATTCTTAAAATCTGCATTTCAGGTTTTAAACGTTTCAATTTTGGAATACTTAACACTTTTGAAACTTCGTGACTGAAAAGTTACAAAGCCAAATTTCAAATCCTTCAATAAAACAAATATTTTAGTTCTGTGAGTGTATTCCTGAAATCAAAATTTGTAAATTTTATTAAAGGTAATAATAAAACCTAAATTTTCCGAAATTAAAAAAGTCCAAATACCCTGTTTATCGATTCTTATAAATAGTTTCTGTATGTTTTCTATTTTTCCTTAATTTTGCAGACAGTTTTCTTGCTAAAAATTTAACGACTTTGGAATTCATTTTTAGTATTGATTTTCTCGAAACATGTAAATAGGAACCAACCAGTTTGTTTGCATATTTTTCTTTATAAAAGGACTGTAAATATTTTTTAATCACATCACATCACCTCGAAGGCGTAGACGAGACAATCGGTATGAAAATGATTTATGAGACTTTAACCCTCTATGTTGCCGGTCATACTCCCTCGCAAGGTGTAAATCCCGATACATTTTCCTTTAGTTGTTACAAACTGCAGTAATTACTTACCCCCTTCGTATGTTATTTGAAATAATTTGACGTTTAGGTTAGGTTTTTCTAAGACCTAAAAATTGCCATATTTTCAAGTGGTTGTTTCCTTTGATGGACTTCCCTTTATTTGTAGTTCATTTGAAATTCCCTGGGGGGCCGAAATGTTGTTACGTCCTATCTGGTTCTTGCGGCTATTTCCTGTTTACCTTAACCCTCCCATTTTCACACGTCTGTCCATTGTCACACACTCTTCCGGAAAATTAGTTCACCGTTTGTTAAATTTCCTGTAATTTTCTGTTGAGGGCATAAAGGGTTTTTTAGTTAATTTTCCGCACTCTAAAAAAAAATATTTTCTGTATGTTCTTCCTTAATTTCTCAGACAGTTTTTTTGTTAAACATTTGAGGGATTTGCATTCGTTTCTGGTATCGATTTTCTCGAAGCATGTAAACAGGAAGGAACTTTGATTAAAGGTAGTCCCGCTTAGCAATTTTGTCCATATTATTATGTAAAATGTTCGCTAAATAATAGAGGACGAAATGGATTAGGTAGCATAGAGGCAGTTTTAGACTAAAAGCACCCCGGCACTTTATACATCACGTTTGCTGCAGCAACATGTCGCACAAATAAAGTCTAAATTAAAAGCCAGCAGGATAACGAGTGGTCTGTGTGCATCACGGTCTGCTACCAACCGAAGCTTAATGCATCAGGAGGCGTAAAAAGCCCTCGCTCAAGGACATAAATCGAAAACTAAAAAAGCCTTGTTGAAAAATCCACGAAAACAATGCCAACTCTGATTTATTACGTTAATTTATTTGATTAATTTCCGCAGTCCGATTGTAAACATTCCGATCTATATATTTTGTAGATTTTTTTATGATGCTGACCGATTATAAAAATCTCTTCGTAAGGGGGTCGCACTTTTTATTTAGTAAAAGTAAAATGTTGTAAATTAACGGAGTTTTAATTGTTTAATTGAAAAGCCTCGTGGGATATCCTTTTAAAATTAGTGTGCTCGGTGGTTTTTACAAAATTCCTTTAGACTCCTGATTAATAATAATCAAATTTTTACTTATTAAAAAGTTAGGTTTTCTGGGTGTGGGAGAGTTGAAAAACCACGCCCCCGGCTCCTCCGCCAAAGTTAAGGACAAAATTAAATAGAAGATGTCGAGTGTCGGGCAAATAATTTATTTGCATTCTTAATTTTTTATCCGAGTCCCTAAAAACAAAATTTCCTTATTTTCGGGCACATAAATTCCGGCGGTAATGCCCAACCGGGGTACGCTTTATAATTCCTGGTGGGTATAACCAACCACCCGGAGCCACCGCGTATATATTTCAGTCAGTGTAAAGTCCTGCGCTTCTAACAATTTCGAGCGACGTTACCGGGTAGTAAGGATTGGTGGCTCCTGAATATTCAGGTTCCATTCTTGCGGCTCCGTTATTAATGCACATTTGCAATGTAAAGAGGGTCATTGGCTGTGTTTACTTTACAATAAGAGCTCACCTCCGAACACTCCGCGCTCATTACCGTACCACCATCCTCCTGGGATAAACCCCGGTCGAAGGTGATTCCACTCTCGAGGAAAACTCGACGACTTATACATTTTTAATACACACTTCAGCACAGTTTAATTCGAAATACTTTATTTTCTTTGTTCGCTATTCTACAGATGCTACTTTAACAGATTACTTTTCTTTTAAAAGTGATGAAGCTGGATTAAAACGGTGTTGACTTTAAAATTTGTTGGGGAACGTTGGTTTTGTTTGATTTCTTAATAATTTAAGATTCCTATTTTAACTAGTATTATCCTACGGGGAAGCCTTGATGGTGAAGTGGGTTGCGGGTCTGTTTCGCAAACGGCTGACACACGTTCGCATACTATTAAGAAAAACTAACATTCGTTCTCTATTCTGTAAATATTTATTTTAGTATAAAAAGGTCCAAGTTTATTAAATTTACTTTAAAGCAATGCTTAGTTTGACCTATATATTCTTCCTTGCAAAAGACATTTACATTCGTAAACTTTTTTCTTTCTAAAATGGACCAATAATACCCAACAGGATTTGCATTCAAAATTTTTTAATAAGGTTTTATGGAATTTATTGTGGCGTAACGGTTTTAGGGGGTCCTGCTAATAATTAATACAAATAACTTAGGTAGAATCTTGACCGAATACGCCACTTGGGGATTACTTGGCTAATTGCGAGAGGTGTTAAATAAAAAGTCTCATTCAACTAACATTCGTATATTTTATCTACGTGCTTTAGCGTTACCAAATATTACATTTATATGCTAAGTCCCAATTCAATGTTATACCAAATTTACTCTAAGTTCAGATTTACTTGATTTTATTCTAAGTTACGTTTCAGAATAAAGTCTTTAACATTTACGAGCTAAAGTCTAGTTACATTTAAACGACTAAGTCCGTAAAACGGATTTAATTAAATATGTTACAAGTTTCCAATAATATTCGAAACGGCTAAGTCCTTAAAAGGACTTAGACGGTTCATATAAAAAGTCACAAGTTTAATTTTAATAAATAGAACAATCTTACATGAATATCTGGATCAACATCGTTTTGGCGGATATCAATTTTCTAAGGATACGGCTTAGTGTTGCTTTTTTGACGGATGGAATTTAACCATGCCTTTAGGTTAAATTCTGGCGTATTTATTCAGAAAATTGATCCCCTCTGTTGAAATAATCGTGGGAATATTGACTCGTCATCTTACTTAAGAATGCTTAGTCAGTATTTCCCACACTTGTGGAATTTGTATGAGGTGTCAGGTTTTATCGTTCACTGTCCTTTCATATACGAACATTAAAGGATGTAACCTTGACGACCGCACGTGCGACTTCTAGTCAATGCCCTGATCGGATGACGTCATGTCAACTACATGTGAATGAATTTGATAAATTAAATTTATTTTAAACTTTGCTTAATATTTTGTACATTCGTCTTTATTACATTATTTTGAACATGATTAACCTTGGGGGAAGCCTTGGGAATGAAGTGAGTTGAGAACCTGTTCAACAGGTTCAAACCTCGACGGAATTTTAACTGTTCAAAAAATAACCGTTGTTCTCAAGCTTTTTAATATTTATTTCAGTATAAAAAGGACCGAGTTTATTAAAAATATAGTTCTAAAGCTACGTTTAGTTTGGGCTATATATTCTACCTTGCAAGGCTCACATTTACTTCCGTAAACTTTTTGATTCTTTTCTGAGAAAAGCTTGCATTTAAAATTTCTTAATAAAATAAGCGATTTTTTAGAATTTATGTTAAAGATAGTTAACCTTCGAGGAGGTTTTACTGGCGAAGTGGGTTGAGATCCTGCTTTGCAACTGGCGAACTGGCTTACACTGGTTGAAATCCCGATGGTCGCATCGAAACTATCGGGGTTTGCTTCTTGTAAGTCAACAAGGTCATACTATTAAGAATTACCGTCACTCCCTATTTTATTTATTTTAATACAAAAAAGGACCGAGTTTATTAAAAATTTACTTCTAAAGGTTGGCCCATACATTCTTCCTTGCAAGAGTAAATTCCTAAGCCGACCAATACTCTAAAAATCAAAATTTGTTAATAAACCAGCTGGCTTTTTGGAATTTATTTCTTATGGGAGGTTCCGGTGGCGTATTGGCATTGTTTACTATGGCACAACGCGACGCATGGTTCTACTGCGGTAAACAATGTTCAAAAATTACGCCGCGTGCATTGAGACAATTCTTACTGCGTTTCAACATATTCACGCGTTGAACCGCAGTAAGATATGGCAATGTTAAAGGTTGCATTTTCAAAGGCAATCCTTACTCGAAGCCGTTCCGTTAAATTGAATTTAACAATATAACATTGAAGCACGCAATGCCATTTTTAGAAAAGCCAGTTCATTTTTACTACTTCTGCAATTAGCAAAAGTGAGTAGGTAAATGACGATGTGATACGATTCAAATACCTTAATAACGAAATCGATTAAGGCACAAGTATTGAACGCTTTACACCTTTGCAGGACAATATCTTTGAAGACACGAATTGATGCTTCAACATAGTTATTGGTATTATTTCCTCTTGTTAACAATGAGCTTCTGTATGCTAGTAACCATTCTTCTCTGCGATTCCAATAATTATTTTTATGTAGTTTTAAATTATCATATTTTCCTATTTTCTCATCATTTAAAAATTTATCGTAATTATCTTGTGCTTGTTCGACTGATGTTGAATATAGAATATTTCTAAACATGGTCATAATGTATTTTCTGCCATCTTTCAAAATACCATGCTGATTTTGCCACAGCCACTTCCACAAAGCTTGGCATAAATGAAAAATGCAGAGAAGTCTAAGCGGTTATGTTGTTAAATTCAATTTAACGGAACGGCTTCGAGTAAGGATTGCCTTTGAAAATGCAACCTTTAACATTGCCATATCTTACTGCGGTTCAACGCGTGAATATGTTGAAACGCAGTAAGAATTGTCTCAATGCACGCGGCATAATTTTTGAACATTGTTTACCGCAGTAGAACCATGCGCCGCGTTGTGCCATAGTAAACAATGCCAATACGCGTCCCCGGTGACGGAGTGAGTTGAGGGCCTGCTTCGCGAGTAAGTAACATACGTTCCAAGCTCGACTGACATGGAAACCGTCAAGGTTTGGATTGTGCTAGTTATTCTTGCTTTACCAGAAAAATCAAAAATTTAAACTTCAATGTTGTTCATTTAGAAAATCACGAAAATCTGGTTCTAGTCAGAGATGGAATGTTTTTCTTCCGAAATTTGACTTTGTCGGTTTAATATTTCCGACAGGAACGAATAAATACATAAACTTCAAACACTGCGTTTAACAGCTGCAAACGATAGCGTTGAAGTCTTGAAAGGTTAAAATCTCGAACTTTTAGTTATAATATGCTGAAAAATTAAAAACTGCAAAAAATACTCTGAAATTTCAGAATTTAAACTTCTAAACTTTAGACTTACTTTAGGTTTCATTCCTAACTCTAAATGGTGAATATCAATAGAAAATCTAATTTCTGATTTCAGGAATAAGGCCCACAGGATTATTATAATTGTATTGTATTCGATGTTTCAAAGCAATTTTTTAGTTATTACAAAATTTAAACGTTAAAATCCTGAAATGCAGATTTTTGAAATAAAATTGCAAAATCTAAAACTTTGTTATAATACTGAAAAGTGTAACTTTCTGAAAATATTTTAGGTTCGTCCTTGCGTAACACAAAATATTTACAAAAGTTTTCAGAAGAATTTGAAAATTAAAAATTCTTCCGGAGAATTTCTAACAAAATTCAGGGTTCTGATTGTCTTGGGAAATGACTTATTACTTTTCTAGAAGATTTCTTGTAAAATTTCAGGTGAAACCGATTTTCTGAAAATTGGAGGATTCTGGCAAAATTCAGGTTTGGAGGGTTTCTTAAGAAATTCTGGAGTATTGTTTTACTGCCATTTACAAAGGAAGTTCTAAACTTTCAGCTTGGAATAATCTGAAAATACGCCAGATTGGCTATTTTTCAGGAAAATTTTTGTTTTTAATATTTTTAAAGCTTTGTAAAATCCAAGTTTCAAGCCCATTGATCGACGTTTTTCGTCTTCTGAAAATTGGAACGTCCTGAAAATATTCGAGATCATTCTTAATTAACACAACATAATATATAAAAACTTTTCAGAAAATAATTTGAATTTTGAATCTCTGAAACTTCAAGTTTTTCAGCAAGAAAATTTGTGGCGAAATTTATGGTTCTGAAAATTAATAAATTAGGTTTCTTTTCCCCTGAAAGGTAAAACGTCCTGCCATCAAGCACGTCCATGCTATCGAAAAAACAACTTGTTTTAATTTTTAACTGTAATGTTCTTTGCCTGTCTTATTGACATTTGCAAACCTTACTTTTGATCTTTTCTAATTTAGAAGAAGTAAAAGTCATTACAATTTTAAATATTCGAAATTTGTTATTAAAACGGCTTTAAACAAAATTTTTTTATTTTTACCCCATAAGTATTATTTTAGCATTATAAATTGACGATTTTATTAAAAATCTAATTCTAAAGTTACGTTCTGTTTGTCCCATATATTTCTCCTTGCAAGAGTCACATTTACATTCTGAAACCTTTTAAGTTTTTTAACTTCGAAGAAATCTTCAAAATCTAATTGTAAAGTTACGCTCAGTTTGTCTCATATAATATTCTTCCTTGCAGTAATCACCTTTCAATTTTTTCCCTAATTTAAACAAAATAAAAGCCACAAAAGCTTTCAAACATACGTTTGTCTTGAAAACAGCAGCCCAAGACCCAACGCCCGTAGGCAAAAAAAATAAAATAAAAACGGGCATTAATAGAGCATCCCCCATCAAAGCGATGTCAAATGCAATAAAGGGCACACATAATGTGTAGGGTCACGGGACTTTTAGTGCCGCATTAACACCTATTGCATGGACGTAATATGTGATTATTTGAAAGCCATAATGCCCATAATCGGTTTAATTTAAACAGCCAATTAACGATTATATTTAGCACCAATTTGGACCCGCCACAGGGTACAAAAGTACATTTATGGATTATGTGCGTTAAATGGGCTCGACTTGTGTATCAGCACAACAAAGCATCACCGGTCCAGAATATACCGACACACCGGTTCATGTTTGTTAACAAAGTTTAGACATTTACAGAACCATTATTCAGGCAGATACATTGAAATGGAACAAAAAAAATCGTTTCTGTTTTTATGGATTAAATTTGAATTCCCACTAAATAAATCTGGTGGAAAATTGTAATACCTTTTACGCTTTCGTTGATTATTTCTGTAAATATGGTAGGAATAAAACATTGTGTTCCTTTTAGAAGCGCACAGAAATTTTTAATTGTACTGATCTGAGTAGGCCTTAATACAAACATCCAATATTTTCTGATTTTTTTACTTTTTCGAAAAAGTCGAGTAAAAATTGCATCCATTCTTCAGTCATCGCTCAGACTTGCGATAACTAAAATCGAATGCGTTTTTAGGGACAAAGATGATGTAGGTTAATTAACAATAGAGTAACCCCCCCCCCCCCCATTTTGTTGTAATTGTCGTTGTTTTAAAGCGTCGTCATATTTTGAAAACCAACAATATTGCTTTTCCAGCGTTACATATATTAAATATGAATATGCAAAGGTTCGTCTGCATAAATTGACTTTAATATGCAAGGTATTACGGTGCCGGAATTGCTGTATTTATTGTTGGTTTGCATAGGAGTTGGATAATAATGCGCTATTTTTGTTTCAGGTATGTTGCAAACCTCATTTGTAGCTAGAACGATGATTTAAGGAGGTAAGTGTTTTGTGTTTTTTACTGCATGGAAGTAATCACAGGGTAGGCTTTGGATTTATTTCTAAAAAAAATTTTCTTCGTGGTTTTCACCAATTATTTTTGTTTGTGAAAAAAAACATTTTTTTTCTATAGCAGCTGTTAAAGTGCTACTTTTAGGCTTTGGATTTATTTCTAAAAAAAATTTTCTTCGTGGTTTTCACCAATTATTTTTGTTGGTAAAAAAAAACATTTTTTTTTCTATAGCAGCTGTTAAAGTGCTACTTTATCTATTAATTTGAGTAGATAAAGAATCACTTTAACAGCAAGGGTAGATAAAGTATACTTTAACAGCAAGGGTAGATAAAGTAATTTATTTATTGTTTGTAACCCTAGGAACGCCCATACTAATTTTAAAACGTGACTCGATTTGTAATTTTTTAAACGTCAATGTCAAATAAAATTTATTTTATAATTTTTTCCTTTAAACTAAATACTGTAGAAAAAAATAGAGTATTATACACGACGATAAAATTTAATACGCCCTCGAAGATAAAATACAATTTTATCGTCTTGTATAATAAATAACTATAACTCGTTGAGTGGATAATTTATAAACGATTAATGCATGCGTGGCGATGTGTGTGTGTTAGGCCGAAACAAGTTAAAATACTGAACGAACATTTTGGAGGTGAAATTTGCGAGTTAAAGTTATTAGCAATTGTAAAGTTATTTGCTTTTGTTTAGCGTGGGCTTTCGTCAATTAACTTGAACTATAAACGTGTAAATTCGTGTAACTTTTTATTGTCCATTCGGGTTTTATTCGCGCTTCCAATTTATTACTTTTATTTGTACCGATTGCCTTTAATTAAAGTAATAATTTACTGTTATAGGGCCGATTGAAAAGGTTTCGCGTAATCGATAAAAGTTATGAGTTTTCCTCTGTGTGTGTTCGGCTGCCTTATTAAACTGAAAATATGGGAGGAAAATCGCATTTAAAAACGTACATCGTGTTATATTTTTTTTTACTCGTCGTGCTTTTCGGTTTTTGTTTGCATTTTAACTAGAATAAGCTTTGCCGGCAAGGGACTTGAATCCCTTTCAAAATTAGATTAAAAAAGTTAATGTATTCGCACGCCGGTTTCCGTCAATAGTCCTATTGTAAATTCCTTCCCGTAACGGCAGCTTTTAATAGGTTTTTTGCATGAATTTCATTACTCTCCTATTCACACCCATCCCTCTACTATATTTTTATTTAGTTTCATTATCGGTGTTTTACATTTTTTTGTTCTCAAATTCGTGATTGATGAATAAATCTGTAATTCTATCCCGGGCGGGCTTCGCACTTTTTATGTTAATTAAATCTCCTCAGCAGCGCACTAGACTGTTTACAATTATCCTTTTTTTAATATTCAAAATCCCCTTTCGATTGAGAATGCAAATCTTTACGAGAATCCAGATATTCAGAATCGAAACAAACCGGATGTTTTCAGTTTTTAATTTGGCAATTCTGTATTTGTAAAGCTTATTTTAAGTTAAAGTTTCGTTTGAAGACTTTATTAAGAAACTTTCTAAAACTATGACGTGTTGTGACCATAGCGATGTAAATATGAACTTGCCTTCCTAGTGTAGTTTTAAGTATATGTAACTATCGCTTCTACCTTTAATAGAGCTAATACCTCAATATTGCGTTTACTTTTCTTATCATTTGTAGCTTCATTTATAACTAGCCATGTTTTCCTTATGTTCCTCTCAGCATTTTCTATTTTGTTTTTAAAGTAATTATTTTTTGTTTCTTTTATTAATTTTGTTAGTGTGTTTCTATATCTTTTATAATTACAAGTAATTTCTGGTTTTGAAGGATTATTTACTAATTGTTTATGGAGCTTATTTCTTGTACGTATTGAAGTTAATAGACCGATGGTCATCCAAGGTTTAATCTTTTTATTACGAGAGTTAACCTTGGAAATAATTTGTGCCTGTTTAAGATAAGTTTTGATTTTTTTACAAATAATTTCAATACCACCAACCTTCTCGTAGTTACTTCAGATATCCCAAACTGCATCAGCTTCAGATATTCTAAGATTGTCTCTAACTTTCCTAATGTGAAAATGTATGTCTTAGATTGCTTCAAATTGTCTTGGACTGTGTCTAACAATACCCCATTAAGCTACAAAACATTGTCTCTGTGATCAGTCCTTGGACAGGGTTCCGATTGTTCTGGAAAATCTGAAAAATCGGGGAAAATCAAGGAATTTCGCATTTTTATAATTTCGACACGGAAAGTCAGGAAATTTATTATTTGTGTGAAAAGTCAGGGAATTTTAATGTTGCTAACGAAAAATTTTCTAAGACCCACGTGTCTTTTCTGTCAAAATTTAGGCGCACTCGAGAATTCGTAACACTTCAAAACCTGGGTTGTGCTTATACCAAGTGATATAATTTAAATCTACAGGCAAAGGTATACACATAGTTATTTAGTAATTTGTTACATTGTATTTCTCCGTTTCGCGGCACCAGGTATATTATTTAAGAAAATTATGTTTGTTTTATCTTTGTACCTATGCATTTTTATGCACTTAATTTTGAAAGCTACTCAATTAATTTATTTTTCAGTAAATTACAACAGAAATTCTTTCAACAGTCAGGAAACTGAAAATATTTTGGTCGGGCAAAAGTCAGGGAAATAGAAAATCGACCTTCAGTGGGAACCTTGTCAAAGAATGATTTGGTAGGATAAATAATTGATTTTCGTGAGGCAAATTTTTCAACCATTGGACGACTTTTTGGTTCTTGTAAAAGTGAAAGCAGTTGTTTTGAAAATCCTACAATCACGTAAATCCTGTAAAGGAGTCTGAAAATAACTCTTCCGTGCTTCCTCTTATGGCCGAAGCCTAGGCCAATGGCCTGTTATTAACTCATAACTATGAGTTCTGTGACCCCTCTTTACACGTATGCCGGGCAGGAGGCTGGTTTTACCCATCTAAAAGGGCAAAGAACATCAACTCGCAGTGTTGTGAGGTTAACGGTCATCAAAGGTCTTAGTATTGTAACGTAGCAGGCTTGGCCCATATAATAAAAATAGTTAATAAAAATAAGTTAATTAAATAATTGAGGTAGAGTCTTTGACCCAACTCCGTTACGTGGTGTTTACTTAGCTGTGCTAGAGGTTTTGATTGAAAGTCTAATTCAACTAACATAACATATATTGTCTGAACTCTGAATTATGTTTTACAAATATTATTTACGGACAAAGTTATAAAGAAATAGAATAAACAAATCTAGAGACAAGTTACAAACAAAGGGTTACATCCAAACTATTAGCAAGTCTTACAATGGATTGCATTACATTTGAATTAAATACAGAAAAATATTCCTACATATACATTGCAGCAACCACTAAGTACGAAGGATGGGACCTGACCTCTGAACACCATGACTGAACTAACTTGAGGAGTCTGAATGTTTGGACCTCAATCTGCCTACTCCCAAGCATCTCGACTTTACTGGAGGGGTCTGAATGCATAGGTTTTAATCTGCCTACTCTCATACACCCTGACTACACTGACGCTCTGCCACTGACTGACCATCCCAAGTGCATTTAAGCTCTTCTATATATACCCTAAAGCCAACTCCCACCTTGTACCACCAACGTGCTAATCTGTGTTTTCCAAAGAATGCGGATTCATCACTATCTGTACTGCAGGTGGCTTAGTAACCTTATTTACAAAAATAACTATAAGCTGCAGCTGGATAGATATCAGGTTACATGAAAATTATATTTTTTACGACTTGCAACTGCATGGATAACCTTGTTACCAAAATAGACATTGTAGTTGATAACAAATGAAGCAATTGCAATTTACAAGCAAGGTTACTTTATGCAATAATAATATTTTCATGGTATTATTATTCCATTATGTTATAGTATGATGACCGGGACCGCCGGCTTAATGTGCCCTTCGAAGCGCGAAGAAACATACGCGGGGATATCTACATGGGAGACTGAGGCCTTTTACACGTGGATATCCCAAAATAACTCCATTTTCCAATTGAATCTAATTGCTTTTCCCATTTTGGTTTGGAAATGCTCTAAACTGCCTCAGCTTTAGATACTCAAGAACTGTCTCAAACTGTTCCTAAGAATATGTTAGATTGACAGAATGTCTTCAATTATGTCCTCGTTCGACAACAGAACACTGCCTCTGTGATTAACCCTTCAAAGCATGATTTGGTTCGATAAGTAATTGTTTTGCATGAGGTAGATTTTCCGATAATTCGTTGAATTTTTGTTTTTGTAGAAGTGAAAGCACTTGTTTTGAAAATCCTGCAAGCATGGTTTATTCCTATGAAGGTGTCGGAAAATACCCTTTTCTAAAAATTGTATCGAAATGCTTTTCGATCGTTTTAGCTTCGCAACGCTCCAAACTGCCTGAGCTTCAGAATTTTAAGATTGTCCCAAACTATTCCCAATGTGAATATGAATGTCTCAAATTGCTTCAGATTGTTTTCGAAAACAATAAGACATTATTTCTGTGATTAAGCCTTCAAAGAATAGTTTGGTTAGCTAAATAATTATTTTTCATGGGACAGATTTTCCAAGTCTTCGGTTTTGTAAAAGTGTTTATTTTACAAATCCTGAAATCACGTTTTGTCCTGTAGAACAATCTGAAAATACCCCTTTTCCAAAAATTATTGCATAGAAATGCCTTCGACTGTTTTAACCTCGAAAGGTCGCTAACTGTCTAAGCTTCGTATATTCAAACTCAAACTGTCCAAAAGAATTCTTCAAATTAACATAATATATCCAGCAAAACCTCATTCAGAAACAAAAGGCGACATCTGTGATCAATTCTTCAGGGAATGTTCCATAATTACATGACCTTTTGTTTTGGAAGTCCCTTAATATCGTTTGTTCTTGTACAAAAGTCTAAAATGTTTCCTTTTCCAAAAATATTCCAAAGTTATGGGCCAAGGTTTTTCATTTTTCCTTCTCCTTTGATGCTTTCCAAATTGGCGTTGAATCTTAGTTTCCAACGATTTTCTCTCTTTTCTGAAGACAACCTTTTATGATGGCATTCTTTTTTCCTTTTTGTTGTCTCTCCATTGTTAAAAACGTTTGTGTTGATAGTATTTTAATGAGGAGCAAATTTATCATTGGTTGGGTATGATATGAGTATTTTGACCAACTCGCAAGAGTGCGAAAATTATTTTGAAATGTTCCCGATGTAAGTCACTTACTTATTTTTATATCCCATTCTTGTTTGTGTCTTCTTATTTATCATTCGTCTTTTGACATCTCTTCTTCTGTAATGAATAACTACTACTTCTGCTTAACATGGTTTTAGAATACCCATTACAGTTATACCTTTTTCTATTATGCAGAACATCTAACGACTGTTCGAAAAGCGTTGGATATAAGCCCAAGACAGTTTAGAAGAAACTGACTACTCCACAAATGTTGAAAGATTTCATTATTTATAAATAACCCACCTTCTAATAATTTATAGTGGCGAAGCTGGATTTCAAGACTTTTGTAACACATGTTAGCCCTCATTTTTTTCAATTTTACATTGCAGCCCTGCTTCTTGTTCTTTGTTTCTACTAGGACAGTGCTCTTTCTCTATCTTCTCTATTCCATCGACGGCAATAGCCTGCTTTGTTGCCATCTTTTAAAGTTTAGACAGCCTTCCAGATGGCCTCTTTCCCGGCGGCATTTTTATATCATTTGGTTATTCTGTTATCCATTTTCTTTCCATTTTTTGCTTGTTCTTCACTGAAAATTGGCTTGATTGGTTATTTCTAGCACTAAGGGCGAATTTTCAATCGATAAAACCTATCTATACAAAATAGTCGAATTAATAATTGTAACATAATTATCATAAGGGCTTTTTAAATTCTCGCTAATGGTAAATTATCCCCCAAAAACGGATTAAAACAGTTTGTTCATCAGAGTTGCAAATAATTAAGGATCATTGAAGCTACTTTGCCCATTTCACCCAACATCACATAAATGCACAATATTCCTCTCTCGTTTTAAGCTCTTCGATTAAATTTTAATTAAAAGTATCTACAAAGCGTTGGACGATTTTAAATTAATGAATTATTATTATAACATCATCGAACCAATATTTCATTATTATTAATAATTACAATCATGTTTATCACGCGAACAATAACTCAGATAAATCTAATAAAGGGAATAATTATAGTTTATTGAAATAACTGCGACCGATGCATGCGGAGCCGAACATCAAAAACACAAAACGCTATGGATTGGAAATGGATTCCCATGGCGTAATATTTTACAACCGCATGCATAAATTACGCTGGTACGTACCACACGACCCGCCCCATAAATTCGGACATTCGTTTAATGTGTTTTCAGTTTAGCTCTTCGAGCTTTAGGGCACAACGTATAATAGAAAAGTTATGCGAGCCTGATTTCCTGGATTTAAGTGATTTTTTCGCATTTGCCCTGCTCTCGGACCTCGGTTACGTCCTCTGCAGATTTTTTTCCCGGTTCGATCCGGACCAAAAAACCAAAAAACAGTATCGCTAATGAATCCGTCATCGGGTTAATTAAATAACCAGCAGATAATTACCTAATTGATTGATTATCCCCCAGTATTTGTTGTTTATCTGACGGAATTCTGTTGTGTGGATTTTTAATCCCTCTACGAGGCTGTTAACTAATTTACTAATTACCTGTCGTTTTGTATTTATAATTTTACAAAACGAAATAGTTGTTGGCGGTGTTGATAACCCGCTGGAAGGAAATAACGGTGAAAAAAAGCTTTCAATTTACCGCTGTTTACTTTAATACAACGCAACTGCAAAGTAAAACACAATGCAGCACAAACGGGGGCTAGCTTAGGGCTAAACTAAGTTACTTATAGTTATTGCAACCACCAAGAACTGTTTTCGTTAACAAATTTGCATAGCTGGTTGAAGCTGCTTACACATTTGTGCAAAATCGTGTGTGAATTAGAAGCGAATACTCGGACCTATATTCCTATATTCGATTAGTTTAATTTTTTTTTCGAGTAATTAAAATAATCAAACCTATTTGATTACAACTTTCACTGTTTTACATAATTCGAATTGAAAACTGAAAAATACCTTTGAGATACCGGCATAATAATAAAACAGTTACTTTGTAACTGTCATTTCGTTGGAACAGTGACGAGAACTGTTACAACTTTATGTCGGGTTTCCACTGCTACTTCTTGTGTTTTGCAGCACTACAGCGCTACAGTAGCGATAACGTAAACTATTTAGTTTCCATTGTGTGTATCTGTGTCACTTTAAAACACAAGTTCTTTTATAATTTCTGCAGACAAAAACAAAACGTTTAGCAGTCCTGCAATTAAATTGCCGCTTATACAAAACAATTTAAATCAACCAACAAAAACGCGTGACGCAAAATGCCAGAAGCAGTGGTGGAAACCTAGTTTTAGAACAGAACGAGGACTGTTATTCTTTGGAACAGGAACAAGTTACTCCGTCCACAAAATAACGGTTTTGTTGATCAGCTTTTAGTTATCTGTTATTCTTACTTAGGCCATTTTGCACAAACGTGATTTAACAGCTTCGTCAAAATGAACATTACCCATTGGTAAACAAACAATGAAGCTCTTTTATCAACTTCGATCATTCGTTAACTTTACAAAAGTGTTGTTTGTTAATTGTAATACATAATCAGCAAGTGAACTTAATGGAGGTACAAATATTAGAAGCTAAAAAATCGGAAAGCCCCTTGCCCGGACAAGATAGCGAATGAACTGTTGAAGTACAAAGGAAAAGATCTTAATGCGGAATTAAGAAAGCTCTTTCAAACAATCCTAAACACACGTGAAATTTTAAACGATTGGAAGAATAGCATAACAATCCCTATATTTAAAAAGGGAAACAAGAAAAGACCTGAAAATTATAGGGGCATCACACTGCTTAATTCTGCCATGAAGCTATTTACAAACATATTGAAAATAATCGTACGAGGAACAACAAGAATTTCAAAAGCACAAATCCACAACGAATGGTATCTTTATCGTAAGGCAACTCGCAGAAAAGTCCATTGCGTACAAAAAACCGCTATACATGTGCTTCATCGATATGCACAAAGAAATAATACGTATCATTAAACAACTTAACACCCACACGGAAACTAGAATCCGAATAAATAACAAACTAACAGAAGATGCTCCAATTTCTAGGGGGATTCTTTAAGCCCTATCCTGTTCAACTTAGTTAAGGATAAAATTATAGAGAAAGTTAAAAGTGCAAGCGAGGGGTACATACTGGGCAACCAACTAGTAAAAATAATATGCTATGCAGCTGACGCCATGGTATTATCCGAAAATGAAGACAACCTACAAAGACTCGCCCACACCTTCTAGTTAACAGCCAAGAAACATATGGAAACATCGATAGATAAGACGAAGTCCTTGATAGATTCTAGAAAACCAAGAGGGTGTAAAATAGTAATCGAGAACAAAACGACAACATTTAAAAATATAGGAATAGAGATTTAAAGTGACAGACAACTACAAGCAGAGATCAAAACACAAATCAACCAAGCTGCGAGAGCATCAGAGTACATCAGAGACATCATATTGAACAATAAAGAGATGAACGCGGAAGCTAAAGTGACCTCAACCACAAAAAAATTATTACGCATGGCAGAAATGAAAGTATTGTGCCATATAACAGGTCATACAATTCAGAACAGAATAAGGAACGAAAACATACAACAAGGATATAACGTACAAGATGTGGTTAAATAGACTCGAAAACGACGAAAAGAATGGAACCAACATATCACGCGAATGCCGAATAACAGACTACCCAAAATAGTAAGAGACGATAAACCAGAAACCACCAGACTGTCGGGGAGACCACCGAAACACTGGATGGACAGCTGGACCTCGACATTGCAAGAGTAAAATTGGAACAAAGCCTAGTAGAAGATGATGAAGAAGAAGACATAAACGGCAGTGTTAACAAGTAATACCTTTCGTTCTTTAAAGTAGGTATAATTCGACGTGATTATACAAAGATAACGATTTTTCCAATCCTTAGCACATTTAAAGCGCGGTTTAAACAAAGAAACTCCAAAAAAATACAGTGGTAACCAAGGAAATTCTAATTTAAATAAATCTGTTCTATGTTGAATAGTAGAGGACCTACCACACATCCTTGCGGTACCCCCTCTTCCTATATTGCAGCTTAATGATGGGCAATTGCCCTTAGAGAATCAAATTTACGTCGAGAAACTGTAACAGTTGTGAAAGTTAAGCAAAGGCGGGGGCCTTATATAATATGCTGCCTTGAAGATTTTTGTCTTTCCCTCTCTTTCATGGAAGTCAATAACTTTGATTTTGTTTAACTCCAATTGTTATACAATCTGTCCTTTGGAATGGGACAATATGTATTTCATAAGGCTTAAAGCGTATATGCAGTATCATTGCTGATTACAATTTGACGTGTGAAGTCGAGTTCCAGCCAACTTAATACTAAATGTAATTTATATGATGCTTCTATGGTATTTGACATTAAATAAACTAATTATTGTTGAAACCGTGTTGGTAGCTCGGATGGTTTAAACCTTTTTAGTCTTTTTGGTTCATCGTTATCGTCCATTCGGTAATGCACAGAGTCATTTTGGTGAGCAGCAAGTCTGTCTGTATACCGCGTACTGTGTATTTCTGAATTTCGCATTTCACTGTGGGTACACTTAGGTCACTTATAATCACTTTGTTGGTAACATACCACGGTGCGTTGACAATCATTCGAAGCACTTTGTTTTGGAATCTCTCAATGATTTCCACGTTTGATGTAGACGCAGTTCCCCACAGGGGAATCCCATAAGTCCAAATCGGCTTGAGGACTACTTTATAGAGTAACTTGTTTTCCGAAGATAGCTTGGATTGTCTTCCGGTTAGCCAGTATAATTTACGAAATTGAAGACCAAGTTGTTTACGCATGTTGAATATGTGGGTTCTCCAATTTAGTCTCCTATCAAGATGCAGTCCTAGGTATTTGGTTGATTCTGTGTGGTTGAGTTGGTGTCCGTTTGGGGTTACTGGTGGGGAGCTATCCCTTTTCGAAGTGAATGTAACATGGTGAGACTTGGATTCATTCACTCCAATTCGCCAAGTTCTGGTCCATCGTTGAATTTTGTTGAGAGAGCTTGGAGATACCTCAATTCCGATTGTGGATTTACATGGGAGGCTAGAATGGCCATATCATCTGCATAAGTAGCTGATGTTGTTAAACGAGGGGTGGGTAGGTCGGCTGTGTATAATAAATATAAAATAGGGCTTAGGGCACTACCCTGCGGAACGCCTGAGGAGATAGGTTGGAAAATCGTAGTTTCGTATTTTATCAAGAAATGCTGATTTGATATGTAAGGCCTCATAAGTTCATATAGATGGTAAGGTAATAGGTAAGTATGGTTTTAATTTGTAGCATAAGCCTTGAGCCACACCTTGTCAAAGGCTTGCTTCACGTCCAGAAACACCGCAGAACAGTATCTTTTCCCTTCCAAATCACTGTATATTTTGTCAACTAACCTGTGCACCTGCTCGACTGTGGCGTGCTGGCTTCGGAAACCAAATTGGTGTTTAGAACTTTGAATACAATAAAAATGTGTTCGACTTAAAACGTATACAGGGTGATTTTTAAATTTTTGTTTATGAAGGTCTGGCATCGAAGTTTAAATGGCCGTTTAACCCACATCACGCATCATAGAATCAGGCGTTTGAATCTTAAGAAAAATCATGATTTTAGTATTTAATTATTATGATTAAATTTTAAATTATTATTGTTGACTGCTGAAGCTTAAACGGTATTTAGCACAAATATCGCTAAAATAATTACTTTTTTGGGGAGAGGGAAGTTTTAGTTGACATCATGTTGATAAATGTTTTGACCTTAAGTGTTTGGTTTTTTAAAGAAAATTTCAATATAGTAGTTCGTGAAAACTTAGGAATTCTTTATTTTTTTTAACGTAGCTCTAAAGCGAGCAGTTTTACAATAAATGATGTATTAGGCACCATAAACAGGTGATTATCGAAATTACACATATTGAAACTAATGTTTCTCACAAGCTCATAAAGACAACTTTAGAATTTTAACTGTAACTGACTATGTGAACCAATGTAAGTTAGTAACTAGTTAGTAAAACATAACCTGTAAATAACTGAAGTAATATATTTGTAGGTTTTTATGGTTTTAAAGCACAATTATCTTAAGTTTAATCATGGAAATACTTTAAAAATTTTGCTAAATCGCACTTGGCTTCCGTGTGATTTTTTTTACTTAACTAACTAATTGTAATAATATTTACTAATTTACAAGCCTTGAGAAGAACTAAACACTGCCTCAGTTTATTTAAATTAAATCAGTAGTGTAACGTTTTTAAAATTAGTTCGGTGAGTCCGTGTGAATTATTTATTTAACAATAATTAACAAAATGCAACAACAACTTAACTCTATCACGTGGAGCGTTCAATGCCTTGCGGTGCTTACAAGTAGACTGTCCTGAGCGCGTTCATTGGCGAGCTTATATCGTACCGATTCGATTTCATTCTCGAACGTAGTTATTCTCGGATATTCTGTAGCGAACGAGATCATTCGCGAGTTCCAGTCGACAGATAATCCGTTTCGTTACAATAGTATTTACTTTAAAACTTACATATTTGCTGCTTGAGACTTCTCGTTGACTTCTCATTGACTTATCATCTCTTGTCGAGGCGCTTTTTATATATACCTAGTATACCCATAAATACTGTTAGATACCGATTAGAACGACAAAATAAAAGTGTTTTTGCATAATATTTTCAGGATTTATTAAATCGGTCATTATAAATACAACGGATTTATTTAAAATGGCCACCCTTAACCTCTAAGTACACAAACTTTAAGACGTCTGGGCCGTTCGTCTATAGCAGCACGCACTGCATCCATTGAAAAATTATTGACTGCAGCCGTCAGGGCTCGCTACAAAGAATCAACATTAGGGTCTTTTTGAGCAAACCATGCCCTCTAAAAGTGCCCATAATTCATAATCTAATGGATTGAGATCTGGGTTACCAGAAGGCCAATCTTTTGCTGTTAGAAAACGAGGCACATTGTTTCTCAGCCAAGTTTGAGTTGACCTTGCTTTATGAGCGGGTGCGGAGTCTTGCTGAAAGATTCAAGGCGCGCCTCGAAAAGAGGTTTCGCTACATCTTCCAAAACATTCTGTTGATACACAGCGGCTGAAGTTTTGACTCCCTTTTCACAAAAAATGAATGTCAGTTACTCCATCGTAACACACTCCCCACCAAACCATTACAGTTGCTGGATGATGGCCTCTCTGAACCCTTAGCACTAGCTGAGATGCTTCTTTGGACGACCTAGCATACACCCTGTCAATTAGTTTGTTGAAAAATTACTCCACTAAAAATGCGCGTACTCAGTCAACAACCTCTTTGCTTTTTCCCTCCTACCTTTCTTTAAAGCATCTGTCAGCAAATGTCCCGCATGTCTTTTGTAAGCAGCTAATCCTAGGTCTTGTTTAATAATGCGAGACATCAAAGTTTTGAAAATTTGCAGATCCCAAGACATAATTTTCTGCTTATGAAGAGGATTTCGTTTAATTCGAGCACGGCTTTGACTGCCTGGGCAGTCCGAACTGAACGTGGTCTTCCAGATCTTGGACGATCCTCGACCCCTCCAATCTCATTAAACAATTTTATAGTCCGATACACAAACATACGGCTAATGCCGAGAGGTTGCACAGTCCTAAACATTCCACACTTATGTAATGTTATTACAGCAATACGGTTCTCTTTATCACCACACTCCATTGGTAAATAAGCAAAACTTGACAAGAGACACAATGTAACTTACAACTTTAAGATTTGATAATCGCAACCATATGTCGATGTCATGGATATCTTGATGCGGGATAGATTTGATTTTGTAACGGTATTTATGGGAATACTACGTACAGTCGGTCTTACTCTAGAATATCGTAGAAGCTTTCATGGTGTTCTCGGCATTCGTTAATCGTAACACAATCCCCAAATTAATACTAAGACAAGTTTACGATTTAACTTCTACTGTTGACACTAAAATTTTGCCATTCTCATCAATTTTATTATTTGATGATATTAATATTTAATTCCTCACGTCCTTCTTCTTCGTGTTAAAAATATCACTAATAAATGTGAAGATGTTACCAACGATTGTCCATTTTTTGACAAGAATGCGTCTTAACGATGCTGAATGAATCTTAATGAAAATTTCACCCATTAGAGATATGAAAGTGGCCTTTTTGGGTAAGAATAATTTGAATTTGTAACCGTATCCTGAGGCTATCACCAACAAGATTGGAAAGAATCGCGAAAAGAAAGCGGGTTGTAACGTGAAAAATAAGCGTTCCGCGTTTCATCAGTCATTCATCTGATTCAGAAGTAAAAGCTTTCTTTACATTATACAAAAGCGTCATCAGATAGAAACGAAACGAACGAACGAACGGGAGGGCATTTCGATTCGCATTCGTAACGTAAAGAAAATTGCATTGCAAAGTTCCACGGAATAAAACGAGCATTGTACATACCTACATCGTTTTAACACAATAATGGTCTGAATGTTCTGTTTTTTAATGTAATTTGGTTGCTCCAATGACGGGACGCTCTGCATGTGAACGGAATACTAAATCGATCACGTAAAATGAAATTTGTTTGCGCTGTTTCGATGCAGGGCAGAATAACCGAACAGAGACCTTACTTATCCTGGTCCTCGGCGGCTTTTGAAGAATTTCCGCATTTGAATTTATCGGGTGATAATTCGGCAACTGGCGCGCCTGTATTTTCCCCTGGCACGAAATTCAATTAAGATTTCCCGTTGAAAATTCGCAAACGAAGGAATTTAAGTCGACTGACTTAAACCCTAAGCAGCCTACTGTATTAAGAGAAGCCTCCGCCTTTTTATTCCTAAATTTAATAACTGGAAAATTGCTCGAATATTTAAAAAAAAATCTACTTACTTCGTGTATATTTTAAATGGAATTTATACAAAATGAAATTTGAGTTCGTTAGGTACTCACCGACTTGCGAACGAAATAATGATGGCCGGTGGTTCTACGTTTTATTCAGTGTGTTGAAATTCTGCTCGCGTTTCTACAGTGCACCAGCAGCTAACTGCATTCCTATAAATTAGCTCAAATTTGAACACGACTACGATTAGTAGAACATCGGCTTGTTAATTCAGTCGTCCCTGTTTCGACTTTAATTTAATTCGGTTCCGCTTTTTCTGACCTTTTTTACTCCCACGAAAATTAATTGCTCCAAACTGGAGCCTTTTCTATTATCCCACGATGCATTTTTTCGAGCTTTTATTTTCACTTTTACAGTAAAAATGTTAACATAAATAATAACAGCAAAATTTAAATTTACGGCAATAAGTTCAGAATTAATTTAACGAAAATCTACGTAGGCCGTGACATTAGGCGATCAATTAAAAAATTTAAAACCTCTGACCTAAATATTAACCCGGTTTTGATCTAAATGTGTTTTTTTTTTTGGTAGTTAATTGGGTGTTATTTATTTATCGAGTGGTCTGCGAGCAAAATTTCTGCCAGTTCTGTGCCTTTTAAAAATAATGCATCTAATGATCAATTATTTCAGCATTTTAGAAAATTAGGGAGACAAATTGGTCATTAAATTCGAAGTGTTCGATTATTTTAGCTTCATCTAGATTTGGTTGAAGTTTTTTGAGGTTTTACTACTGTTTATTATCAGTTTTGATTAATGAAGCCTCAGCCTTAATGTTTGGCTTTATTTATTTATTTTAGTTTAAATTATTGTTGGTTTAAGAACAAAATTGATGTTTAAGGATTCTCTCCTTTCAGGTCTTGTTAATCGGTGATAAATCGTTTGGTTTACAATATGCTAAAGTCCAAAAAACTGGTGTGGCTGGGAAAATATTTTTAATAAATTTTTAAAAACCACCCCAGTCAAGCCAAAGGTCAGTGGTTCGAATCCCCACGTAGGTAACATCTTTTACAACTTTTTTAAAATTAAATCAAACGCCTTAACTTAAAAAAATGTTGTCAGAGTGATAATTTAATATAAAGTAAAGTAGGATATCCTTTGTCGTGGTTGTACAGCAGATATTGACCGAACCAAACCAATATCTTACAAAGCAAAAAAATATAAATGCCGCCACAGTTCTGAAGTATTTGATAAAAGACGCCATATAAGATACTGTTGTATCTCAAGCACGTATTTCATCTGCTGTTAACTTACACCCGAATTTTGTCGTTTTCGCTAAAATATAACAACCAAGTACTAAGATAGATACTCTGGATGTTTTTACGCGTAAGAAAAATAACGGAGAGATGGTTCATTTCGTTTTTAGGGCCCTGCGAATTTTTTTCTTTTTTCTGCCAAACTAAGCAGGTCATTGCAAATAAAAAACCTAGCTAAAAGAATTTTTGAAATTTTAAATGTTGTGAAGTCAAGGCCCGCTGAATTAAACATTACATATTAAGGCCTTACCACTTCATTTAGCCAAGACGCAATTTAGAAACAGCGGTGGCGCCAATTGAGGTGAACTATACATTTCTCCATTAAAAAATGTATAGTTCACCGCAAATGGCGCCACCGTTGTTTCTAATTTCGTCTTGGCTAAATGAAGTGGTATGGCCTTATATGCAATATTAATTCAGCGGGCCTTGGTGAAGTAAGCTTGGATATGTTAATTTTTTAACAGATGGCGGTGGCTACTCGATTTATCAGAGTGGTGAACCATTTTCTTTTGTTTCTTGTAAAAGGCTCCAGGTTTTTGATTTACAAAATTAACTATTACTTTAATAATTTCGCAAAATATTGCATGATTTGCTCAGAAGTATGCTTTACAAACTACTCTTTTTGTTTATTCATCTAGTGGTCGAGCTCTAGGCTTACGGTTCCAAAGATCTCAATCGTATTCCTTAAACAATTTATTTAATTATTGCGGAAGCTTGAGGTTCTACTGATTTTTTTTATTTTTTAATTCCTTCTGTTTTTAGGGCCGGTCTTTCCATCTCCTAATAAATTTATTCTCCTATTAAAAACCGGTTAATACAATCGTTTCCATGGAAACTATTTGCCAAATAGCTTATTAGGAGGTTTGTTAGGAGATGGAAAAAGACCGGCCCTTAACCTGCTTTTTACAATACAAAAATATGCGAATGCTAGGCTGAAGTTTATTTGGCTAATAAATTATCGAAGTTTTAAATAACAAGCCTGCACTTTTCGCCTTGAAGTGTAAAAAATCTAGCAAGAGATTTTATTCGCCATGAATTTTTCATTTTTTTTTCAATTTAGTGACCACTCTTATTGCTTGTTTATTTATTGGGTGAGATCTAGGCTTACGGTTCGAAAGATCCCAACTCATAAATAGTTTTTTACTTAATTTGTTTATTGGTTAAGTTTGCGGTTCCGGTGATCTTTGTTATATTATTCTAATTGTTTTGTTATCTTTAAAGGTCCTTTCTACATAAAAATAATGTAGAAAGGTCAGGTTGAAGTTTATTTGGCAAATTAATTTTCAAAGTTTTGAATAATAAGTTTACATTTTTCACTTTTAAATCAAAAAAATCTGGCGATAAATTTTATTCACCTTGCATTTGCATTCTTCATTTCAATTTATCATACAGAAATTGGCTGTGAAAACTCGTGAACTGCAAAAAAAAACCTAATTTTAGTAATAACAAAAACGAGCATCAACAAAAAAAAACCGTTAATTACCTTTTCCGTGTGAACGAACGTGTTTTATTGCATTTCGGAGTTTAAACTAAATTTAAATTTATGTTTTGATCATACAGAAACATTGTAGTTCTTGTTTTATAAATTTCCGCATAGCTTTAGGGCACCAGTGGCTTTCGATAACGGTTTTCTGAAACGTGCTTGTACTTAACGTGCTTAATTTGTTGGCACGTTAATTTCGGGAAAATCCCAGCGGAACAATTTCTGATAACCTTATCGTTCTAATTAATCACTGACAGTGGTACGGTTATTAAAAACTATGTTAATTTCGACCGTTTTATTTTTATTTATGATGCTGTCGATCTCGATTTATTTAACTTCTGCTTTTTTGGTGTGCTTTTCCAATTTTATTTTTATATTTTAGAATCCTTTATAATCTATTATCTTCAATAAATTGTCCTCTTTAATAATAATCTAAGTTTGTTGGGAAAATTTATATCTATTATGTATTGTTCCTAACCTAACTTTTCGATTAGGACTTAATTGACAGTAGAAAGGTGAAAGGGAACTCCGTAGAATTGTCCACAAAATCACTTCAGCTACATCATCACCCTTGCAAGATTATTTTAATGAATTATCAAGATAAATAATTAAAGTCCAGTACCCTAATACGAGGGTTCGGTGGGGCAAGATAATCAACTGAGGATTAATACTCGGATACCCTAGCATAACAACAAATCTACAAAGCAAATCATTCTGATTCCCTTCAGAACATCTGATTGAAATTAAGTATGACGGCTTGATTAAAGACTTGTGTTTCGTTACCCTTTGCTTTAATTATTATGCTGTGTTTTGCCTTTGTTTGATAGTTTCTTGTCGTTTTGTTGCCGAGGATCAATTAAAAATTGTTAAATTCTTGTATTTACGTTTAGAAGTTATTGTTTCAGTTTTTTAAGAAGCAGTCAAGTTGAGAGGTCCCCCTTAAAGACCACAAAAGGGCTTTAATTTGGCATTTCTTTAAGTTCTTTAACCAGTCCCTCGGTAACAAAACTGCAGGGCGTGCTTCGGCTATTGATTGATTTTTCCTAATTACCCCAGAGATCATTTCAAAATTTTCCAAAAATTACCCCCATTGGACGTCTAGACAGAGTATTTAAAACACCTCTTTCTTGGTTTTGTAAAAACAGGCGGCCCTTTGAAATATCTCTTAAAACCATTTAATCCAGTATTTGTACTTTATTTTATTTGCGACATCATAAATACCGTACAAATCCCTCCCAGGCGTCGCGCGATCGGTTCCAGGGGATAAATAAGTGGCTAATGTTCCCGGTTCGTAGCACCAGCAGGTCGTTAGGTCAGGCCCTGTTGACCGACTCCGTGATGGAATATCCTTCACCTTCCGGTGTGCACCACCATAATACTCACGTATCCATAATTTCCCTTTACTTTGTTATCCCTTACTTTATTAAAAAAAGGAAACCCTGAACTTGGGGATATAATTTTACAGCGAAGGGGAGTTTGCCGCTTTTAGGAAATAAGGTTATTACGGGAACGCTGGATTTTCTCTTCGGGTTTTGTGTTTGATTTTGAATAATCAAATTCAGGTCATTTCTTCTTCTTATGGGAAAGTACTGTAGGCTATCTATTATTGAAAAATGTGCTATTTGCAGGAAGTATAGTTAGGTCTTGAAGGAAAGAGGCATAATCAAAGAATTATTTAAAATCCTCTGTCAGGGTATACTAAATTGTTTCTTCGTGCTACTTTATTTATATTGGTTTTTTAATATCTTAAAAGTTTTTGGCACGTCTTTCCACCATAGCAAATACCATGAAATTTTATAAAAATAGCGTGGGAGCTTGAACCGAAACTCTTCATCTTCTTAGTCTTCTTTTTTCTCTTGTTACTATTCTTTTCTCTCTCCCTCTCTGTGTGTTCTACAATCTTTCCCTCTTATTTTCATTTTAGTCTTCCTTGCCTTTCTCATTCTTCTTGGGAAAGCATATCCTTTATAACTTCCATTCAGTCTTGCTACCCCTTTCTTTTTCCAATATTAGGGTTTTGGAACACCTGCCCATCGTTGTTTTGTGCTTCATCATCCGTTTTCTTATTCTAATTTTTTCATTTGGAAAACCACAGAGAAATTGTAATGGTAGAACTAAACAGAAGTTTTATATAATTTTCCAGATCAGAAATTTCTTGCGAGATTTCATGGAATTCACCTTGAATTTCTTGGATTTTTGTCAAATGCAAGTATGCATCCGAATAGAATCTTGTGAATTTCGAAGAATTCCATAGAATTCCCTGAAATAATCGGAAAAGGAATTTGAAAAGAATTCCGTTAAATTGTTTAGGAGTTTCCGTAGAGATTCAATGGTTTTCTTTAGAAGTACGAGGAAATTACTTGAATTATGTGAATTTCCTTGCGATACCATCCCTGAAGCCCTTAGAAATTACTGTTTACAACTGGACGGAATTTCTGAAAATTTAAGAAATCTGTGGGATTCCTTGAGGGATACGTTTAATGAAATTCTATAGATTTTTGATAGAATCCGTAGAATTACTTCCTCAAAGGTATTTTGTGGACGTTCAATGTGAGCGAAAAATTAAAAGAAATTCCGTATATTTTCCTTGATAATTCATAGAATTCCCTTAGAATGTCCTGGAATTCTTTTCATACCTGTGCAAAGTTATTATGTACAGCTTAATAGAATCCAGTCCTGCCAACTTTGAGAAATTATCAAGAATTACCTGGAAGTTAGTGTAATTGGAGAGTGAATCTGAAAACGATTTTGTTTAATTTTCGTAGGGCCTTTGCAAAGGATTTGTGTGGAATTACGTGGGTTTAATGAAATGTTAATAGAATAATTATGTCGAAATCCACTTGAATTGCCTTGATTTTCGTGTGAAATACCCTACGATCCCATTCATAAAGCGCAAAGAAATTATTGTGAACAGCTTGTAATTTACAAAGTTTCTTGCGAATTTTCGTCATTTAACCTGAGCGAGAAATTGAATGGCATTTTTGTGGAATTTCGTAGAATGTCCTTAGAATTACCTGCAATTACCGAGAGTAATCTGAAAAATAATGATACATATATAGAACTAAGTAGAATCCTTCGAATTTTGCGGAATTGTTCTTTTAACTGAACACACAAGAGATTTCATCAAATTTTTTATACGGATTCTCCAAAGGATTCTGAAGAATTCTATATTTTTCATTAAATCGTGTGGGATTCCCGTAGAATTGCGTGGAGTTCCTAGGAATAATTTAAAATGTCCTGGAATTCCGTTTGTGAAGCTCATGTAATTTTCCGTACAACTGGATTGAATTTTAAATTTTAAAGAATTCTCTGGAGAATTGCGTTTAATCTGTACCAAAAATTTAATAGAATTTTTCCTAAAATTATGGACTTTCCATAGAATTCTCGGGAATTCCTGCTGCACTTGAATATCTACTGCAAAAATTATTATAATTATAATTTCGAGGATTTTCAGGAAACTTCCTGGGAGTTCTTTTATTCTGAAGGGCAAACTAAAAGGAATTCTCTTGATTTTTCATCCAAAACAATCTGTGGAGTCCTCTGGAATTACAAAAAATTCCTCTGGATTTCGTTCATAAAGCTTAAAAAAATACTGTATGCAGTTGAATGGAATTTCTGGAAATTTTAAAGAATTTCGTGAGATTTCTCTAGAACATCGTTTAATCTGTACGAGAAATTTCATGTGAGCTGATGGAATTTCTATTGAATTCCAGAGAATTCATTTTACACTTATGTAGAACTACTTAGAATCTTACAAATTTCGAGGAATTTCAGGTAACTTCCTAAGAAAAGGAAACTATAAGGAATGTCGTTGAATTTTTATGGAAGTTTCCAAGAGATTCTATAGAGAAATTATAAAATAAATCCTAGAACCTAGACTGTCATTCATAAAGCTTAAAAAAGTTATTGTATTCAGCTGAATGGAATTTCTGGAAGTTTTGAAAAATTCCATGGAATTTATCTGGAGTATCGTTTAAAACATTTTATTCACAATCATTATAGTAATATGTCGATTCCTAACCTTTTAGAGGTTGGAAAATACGTCATTCCTAACTGTAATGACAATCTCTTGGGTGGAAAGTGACAGAAAACACTTCCCACCCACGGGCGGGTAATGTTTATGTACGATTGCCTAGCGACACTGTCATAAATCTATATGTTAAAGTAGGCTAAAATAAATTATAATAGAGCTGTCAAAATATATTAATAAAATTCAAGATTTATGATTGTGAATAAAATAGTATACATGCCTCGGTGGGAGTTTCATTACAGCCTCGCGCTATGTCTGACCACGAGGCTTCGCCTCTCGGTCATACATCAAGCCCTCGGCTGTAATGAAACATTTTCCACCTCGGATGTAATATACTATTAATGCATGATTTTTTTAAAACTAATAAAAAAAAAAGGATATGAAATATATATTTCTATTGCCTTTATTGGTAAAAAATAACAACATTTTTTTCCAAATCTGTCAATGTTAAAAAAACAAAAACTTATATCGTAGTTATGTAACATCATGGTTATGATAATTTTTTTTATCAAACTTCGGTATGGAACTTTTTTAAACAATTTTTTTTTATTTTTAAAACAAATTCAAACCGCATTTTTCACAGAATGTCTATGAATATCTAGTACAATTTGGAAATTTGCACCTATTTCTCGTAGCCCAGGTTATCCAGTGTCCTATTTGATCTAGTCGTACATCTCTAGGAGGGACGTGCTGAGTTGGTCCTCTTGTTCTTTTTATAGCAAGCTCTCTTCTACTGTATTAAGATGGATGTCCACGTTTATGTTGGTACTTTGCGCAGCTAGGCATAGGCATTTTGCAACTTCTATTCGAAACTGAAAAAATGTAATTTCTTCCATTGCATTATTCTGGTTTGCTTTGCTAATTCTTCTATAAAGGATCCATGCGTTAGTCAATGTCATGTCAAGTAGATGTTAAAAAATACTTATGTACCATTTGTTACTTTTGGTGGGTATTTTGTGCCGAGCTATATTGGCATCAAGTAAATCTACTCCACCCATATGCTTGTTATATTCATTGATAAATATTATTCAAATGATCTATTATTGGCCTAAGTTTATGGATCCTATCGTGATTTATATTATCTCGTGGCAAATGCTTTTCGTTATTTTTGAAATGTAGAAATTGTCTAATCTATTTAGAGTTTTTTATCATTTCTAGGCCAACGTCACTATTCCAGTAGAAACGTGTATTTGGAAGACATCATATTAATGATTCCAAAATACTTTTTAAGTTCAACGTTAATAAGATGTAAAGGTTTGCTGACATCAATTTGTTGTGCATATAAGCATGATTGTTCGATTATATTGTCATACAATTTATCCGTAAAAAAGTATGAAAAACATTCATACGGTGTATTGAGCTCTAGAAATTCAGTACCACGGAAAGCTTTCTGAACATCACTCAACATCAAGTTTTTCTTTTTCCAAATAATGTTTACTTTATTCTTCTTCGATTTAGTTGATTTGGTCTTGTTCGACAATATTTTCACCAAGATTTTCTTCATCTTCGATGTTTTCCATACAGGGTATATCAACATCTTCGTCATCTATTTCTGGAATATATTCAGGGTCATTTATGCTATCTGTGTCTGAAAAGTCTAGTCCGTCGTCACTAATTTCACTCAAGTTGTCGATAATGTCCTTCAGTTTCTTTTGGGTTAAATGCTTTTTACTTGCCATGATTAAATCTAATAAAAAGAAAACTATAAGTACTTTTTAGATTATAGGTGTTTAAAAACAGTATGTGGTAAAAAATAAGTGCTAACTGCATAATGTTGTACGTTGTACTTCTACAACATACATATTTTACCACACCATGACGCCAAATAACAAAACATATAGTGTATCTATGTCATCTACTCAGCTTATATTATTGACTGAATGCGAGCGGGATGTATTTGTTTGTAACATACGGTAGTCTATAGGCTAAGTAAGTTTTAAATGGCGGTTGAACGGATTTTTGTTTCCCCGCCCTATGCCGTCCACATCTACGCCGTGGTCCATTGGCAAAGACAACGTGTCCAGCTCTGACTCGTGAAATTTGCCATGCGTTATATTTTGTTGTAACTAAATTTGAAACTGAATAGGGCGGGGAAACAAAAACCCGTCAACCGCCATTTAAAACTTACTTAGGCCTTATAGTGTACAGGAGTGAGAGAGCAATGTTGTAGGAATATCGCACCATGCATTAAATGGTTTTCATTATATAGATACTACCAATAAGAGGTATAATTCGCAATGTTGTATTTTTGCAACAGTATTCATTAAAGGGTTATATGTATGTACCAGAAATGTAACAAAATTCCGTAATTTTTTGTAAGATCATTAGACTTCTACAAAATCCTGAAAATTCCTTTGACGCTTGAACATCTACTGTTAAAGTATTAAGTAAAAATGTATACAATCTGGCGAATTTCGAGGAATTTCACTTCCTGGCAAAGTGAAACTATAAGGGATATCGTTGAATTTTCAAGGGATTTTCCAAGAGATGCTGTGGAATTTTCTGAAGTTGGAACACAGAATCGTATTGCGGAGAATTTTGCAGAATTCCGTGAAAATTCCTGTTTAAAGTGAGCTGGAAATTTCGTGGATTGTTCTTGATATTCCTTGAAATTCATTTTATATCTGAAAGTCAATTGCAAATGTATTTTATACAACTGAAAAGAACCCTTCAAGTTTCAATGAAATCTGTGGGAGTTAGTTTAAGCAGTGAGGGAACCTAAAAGGGGCTTCGTTAAATCTAAATGGAGTTTTCTACGGGGTTCTGTGAAGTTCTATTAAATTATGGAGCTTTTCATGAAATTGCTTTAAATTGTTGTTGTAATTGAGTGGATTTCCATTTATAAACTGCGTAGGGATGAATGTGTAGAACAGGTTAGAAAATTCTGAGGAATTTCGGTGAATTCGCTCAGAGCTAGAAATTTATGGAATTTTTGAAACTTTGAAGCTCTTTTAAGTTATTCATTTCTTATTCGTACACTGTTTAGTTCTTTGTTTTCGTTTTCATTTATTGCACATTATATCCGTGTGCTTCCTTCATGTTTACTGTGTGCCCCAATCATTTCACTAATTTCCGTAATTTACCCAATTAATGAAGTTGTATTGTCAGTACTTTTGAATATGGTAATCAAAATTGATAAGCTCTAGCCTTTAGCAATGGCTGTTACGTCGAGGCTTATAATCCGAAGTGTATAAGGTAGTAATTCAATAAAACCGATGTAGCGAGTCGTAAGAGCAAAAATAATGAAAGGACGTAAGTGTATATTATTCTCAATTAAAAAGGCGTTGTGAAGAACGTTTATGGTAGGACGGTTATTACAGTCGATAACATATCTGCAATTAATATTGAAATATAGTGACTGGCGGGACAAAATACACGATTAAAAATACGCCAGGAGCTTTCCAAAATTAACGACTATAAAATACAGTTATCGCTTCTGCAGGATATAAAATGGGCGCTTAAATTATAAATTATCCGGGTTGTGTTCTTTATTAGGTACGAGTTTCAAACTGGAGATTACACAGAAGACATTAATTCGGAATTTCCGATAGCTGGTGGTGCTGTTCCCCGTTTCTGCTTTGCTTCATAAAACACGCCGTGAGGAAACAATACACTTAGCTTATTGACATTAAACTTGTTTCAGGAAGTTTTCGAGCTCCGGCACCTCTTTATGCAATTTTCGCGAGCTAAAAAAATGCTCGCCTTATTGAGTTTCCGGCATGTTTTGCTTTGTTTTAAAACGAGACGGGGCTCATCTTCGGTCGGCGTCCTTCTCGTACTGCTGCTTGTATTCACGAAGCGCGCTCCCGAAAAAAAATATTCAAATAAACTAATTTAAATTATGTCATCTCGAAGATTTATGATATGCGCAGGGACGTTACTGTTACTGCCGCTTTAAAAAAAAAAAAGAAAACGAAACAAAAATAAAGATTTATAAAGGAGGCCTGTTTTTACTTTAACAAACGCCAGAACATTTTTTCCTCGGAGGTCCGTATACATAACTAAACCCTAATTATTATCGAATTTATCTTTTTAAGATTAATAGTCCAAACAAGGAAAGCGGGGAAGAGTACGTTTTGTATAACACAATATCGGTCCCTTCCTGTTGAATACCTCCGCGAAAATCCACCAGGACAAAAACAGTTGTTTATTATTACGGAAAAGAAAAAAAAACTTTTTATCGCCCTTAATGGTTTAGATCGGCAGAATTATCACGGCGTCTTTTTTATTCCCTCTTTTCGATAATTCTACAGAAAAATATTTTAGGTGGGCTTTTCTTTAAGTGCCATCAGGGACAAACAAGTGCCTCATTTAAAAACATTGCAAGTTTTCTGTTTTAATTTGCCTTTCTAAAGCACGTGGGGCCAACGTTAATGCTTTTAGCGAACTTACTTTTATAAATATTCTTTTTAAATTGACGAAAACGCCTTTTATACTTTTAATATTTTTGTTTGTTATCTTTAAATAGGTAAACTTTCCTTTGAGTAGCCCCAAAACTATGACGCAAATAACTTTGTAAAAATATTGATTGACACAGATTAAATGCATTTAGGCGAACATCATTAATTCCTTAAGTCGTCCGACATATCAGCACAGACTTAAACAGAAGCTTGGTTTAGATTGAGCTCGAAAATTTAAATTATTTTAACGTAAATCAAAAATTCTAATAGGTACAGACCGATTCATTGGCCTCTTTACAAACTTTGGCAATCAAAACTAGATGCAGTTTCATGAAGAAATGTTCATATGAATGTAGTTATAGGGTTTTTAAAATAATTATTTCTTTGAATACTAATGAGCTAATGAGTAATCATATTTTAAGAAAATCAAAAACATTTATTGTAACAAACAGAAAGCAACATTTAGACTACAGTAAATGTTCATTTTCCCAATAAATGGATTGGTAGCGGAGGTCCTATACCATGGCCACCTAGATCACCCGACTTAAATCCGTGCGATTGTTATTTATGAGGTCACTTCAAGCAACTTGTTTATGCCGTGGAAATAAATGATCGTCATCAATTATTGCAGAGGATTCGAGATGCTGAAACTTATATTAGAAATAATATGCGCGTGCAAGAGAGTTTAATTGTCGTTGCCAGTTGTATATTCGGCAGAATGAACTAATTTTTGAACATTTACCCTATAACTTCCTATCAAAGAAAGATAGGACCTACATTCATATGAACATTTCTCCATAAAATTACATATAGTTTTCATTGCCAAAGTTTGTAAAGAGGCTAATGAATCACCCTGTAGTTTGAAATTGAACGTAATTATACGAGATGTATGCATAACTTGCTAGTCGTCAAAATGTTGTTTAACAATTTCAAAAATTTGTCTTTAACACCTCAAACCTTAAATTTTACTGGTCTTCATATAAACTACGCATAATGATTGGGATCAAAAACCATTACGTTCTAAATTATAGAATTTTGCATTTAAATTTATAATTTGAATAACTAATAATAATAAGCATTAATTCCTAAAAATATCAAAATTGTTTGGGAAATAGAGTTTTTAATGGCATTTTCCAATTTGGAATTAATCTCTCAAAGCTCTATTTTAAAATATAAAAAATATTCTACATTTTAAAAGCAAGTACTTGAAAATGAAGTGCACATTTCGAATATCGCAATTACCGTATGCAATTCGGGTAAAATCAAAGATTTACTGCTCTAATCAAGCTACTGAGATTAAAATTTTTCTAGGTGTCAGGCTCTAAATTTACTTTTAAGTCCGTAAACTCTCTTAACTTCAAAAGTGAAAACCCAATACTGAAAGCCAGGAATCCTAAATTTTGAAATTTAAAAATTATAAATTCACATTTAAGAACCTTAAATAGAAATTAAAATAATATATAAATTTTTGCAGTATCTCCAAAGATTCTACAGTTTTGAAATTAAAATTGAACTCGTTTTTTATCTTTGTTTTCTTATTTCAAAATTTTAAAATAATCTCAAAATGTAACATTTAATTTATTATCTTAAAAACATTAACATTTTCTGTAATATTTTAAGACTTCATATTTAATATTCAGATCTTTGGATTCTTAGATTAGGTAAACAAATACAGAAACTCAACATTTTAAATATGCGGAGAAAAATTCAGAAGCCAAATTTTCAAACTCTGGAATGTCAAGTTAAAAATTCAGAATTTCGAATTTAAAATTTTTTGTTTGTATTTAGTACCTTCGCACTTTGAGACATAAATATTTCACTTGAAATTGAAGTTCTAAAATTAGAAATTTAGAATCTCAGAACATTGAATTTTTAAACTCCCAGAATGTCGAAACCTGAAACTTTAAACGTAAGTCAAAATTAAAAGAGCGTTTTCAGTGTTAAGGCCGTGTCATTATTGAGAAAGAAGAGGGGCTCCATCAGGAGGAAAACGGAGCATTGAAAGGGCATGGTAACTCAACGTGTGAACCACACCAGAGGTGAAAGTCTTTTATTCTCTTTACCTTCAGCCCTCCAAAATTACCACCGAAGACATTGTTAGTTCGGTCGAGTCATCCCTACGTACACTCTCTAAAAGTAGTGCTAACATTGTTCATTTCGAAACAACCAGGTGTCTTCGTTCTGCGAAATCTGTACCTTACAATGTCCCAAAGGAAGAAATAGTTGCACTAAAATCTCTTCGATCTAATTCTAACATTGTAATATTACCAGCTGACAAGGGTAATGCAACGTCGACTTAGATAAAACTTAATATATGGTTAAAGTAGACAGGGACAGTGCTTACACCTTTCATCCACCATTCCTCGTACCCCCACTTCCAAACTGGAACACGAAGTTGTCACACTCATCAAATCATCTAACCTCCCATAGGATATTCAAAGTCGTCTAATCCCTCGTGAATCCAAACCGCCGAGGTTGTATGGTCTTCTTAAGGCATATACGGGGAAATCTTCTTCGCATATTCTCAATTCTTCCCACTTTGTAAACCTCATCGACAATTTCACTGTAGACCCTAATGACCTGCTTGTCAGTTTTGACGTTACGTCTCTCTTTACCAAAGTCCCCATTCCTGACTCAGTAGCTATCATCGAACAGTTACTAGTTCAAGGCGTAAAACCCGCAAGTTTTACTATTCTTGCCGAAAAGTGCCTTTACTCGACATACATATTTCCTTTTGTTAACAACCGATTC
This sequence comes from Melanotus villosus, assembly GCA_963082815.1. NCBI lineage: Eukaryota > Metazoa > Arthropoda > Insecta > Coleoptera > Elateridae > Melanotus > Melanotus villosus. The sequence continues at coordinate 10,809,983 of OY720420.1, forward strand.
TATAAGCAAGTAACTAGTGCTGCTATGAGTTTGCCCTTTACAAACATTTGTATGGAATATTTTGAGACAACAGCACTGGAATTCTTTGATTAAAAACCCAAGGTCTAGATGACACTTTTATTATCTCGCCCCATGGAAAACATAGCATTGCTTCCTTCCCAGAACATCTCAATCATCAACACCCTGATATCACTTTTACTATGGAAATAGAATCGAACGGTCTCTCCCTCTCTCCGCCACACGAATAGGTATCTTCACGCCAACTCACGTCATCATCCGGCACAAAAACCCTCCGTAGTCGATTTCATCGGGCTATCACAGTGTCTCAACCCGACCGTCTTCATGTCGAGTTACCGGAGTTACCCCCTATCCAAGACAGTTTCGTCAAGAATGGGTACAGTAAAAGGGACGTTAGGAAGGTCATCGAAAAACAATTATACCCGTCACACTCTGGAAGTCATTAGAACACCTGTATACCCCAGGCTATGACCATCTTGCCTTACATTTGTCAAGTTACTGATCGCGTAGGTAGGAAAACATAACATTAAAACCATCTCCCTTCAGTAAAAGATAAGCCTCAACCCCTGTCATCAAGAGGCGTCTATATCATCCCTTGTGCTTGTGGTTTAGTGTACATTGGAGAAACTAGCCGCTCAGTACACACACGTATCTATTAACACAAACGTTGCTTGAAATCTGGTCTTCTCTTACACTCAGCTGAGATTATCGTCAATGCTCCTCATTTTTCAACAGGAAAATCCGTCAGGCTATTGAAATCATCAAGGCCCCTAACAACTTGAATAGTGACACTGGTTATCATCTGTCAGACATATGGAAGTCTGTCATCGCTACTGGATCCGCCTCCCTCTGCTCCTGACCAATCGTCATCTTCACCCGATACGCTTGCCTGGTTGCAGCCAATATAAAGTCATTTTATTTTCTCTGGCTTGCTTTACAAGTTAAGTCTTTCTAAAAGAGTGTCGCTTCTGACGTGGTTGACACGTTGAGTTACTGTGCCCCCTTTTTCTCCTGATGGAGCCCTGAAGAGAGTTCTTCTTTCTCAATAGTGACACAGTCCCACCCCGTTCTTTTAACACTGACACTGACCGTGGAAATCTTCGAATTCATTTCACAGCCAAAATACCAGAATTCTAATTTGAAAACTCAAAAAAAAGGATTGATTTTTGGAATTTTTAACTCAAAACGTCAAAACACTAACAATTCTAAGCCTTAACTTGAAATTGTAAATTAAAACTCTTAAAATCGAAATTTTGAAAATGTGGGACTCTGAGATCCTTATTTAAGTAACGTCTTTGAAGCTAAATTTTCAAAATTTACAAATTATTTTTAATGCTGTAATTCTTGCGATATTAGCTTTGTTAAAATATTGATGAAGCTTAGTTAGTTAAAATATAGATAAGAATAAAACAACTTGCCTCGGTAGAAGTCAGTTTACTAACTATGCTAAGTAAAAGCTTGTGCGCTGTGTGCGGGTGACTGAGCCCCCCTCTTATGTTAAGTAGAATGGAGGGGCAGCATACACCCAACAGTGGTTCTAAGTGAGATATTTTAGCGCTAATAAGTCGTAGTTTAAGCCGACTTAAATTATGAATCCCTGTGCAGATAACAAATTTTCCGGAATTAATTAAATCTTTAGATAATGGACGAATCCTTAATGATTTACCTTTAAAATAATACAATTTCTGTGACCAAATAAATTAATATCGAATCTCAATGAGCCATGACAAAGTAGAGGCTATTCCATTCTTACTGGCGAAACCCTTGGTTGCGCAGTAGACCAAGTGGGCCGTCTTAAGATACTTAAGAGCAACATAATCTTCTTAAAAAGACGCTGTGCCGAAGCACAGTGGCACGGGTGGCAGTGAAGGGTGGAGTTATTGGTGAACGTGACCACCTTTTCTGACCGTTCCTTCGCCACTTAGAATGGAACAACCTCTACAATCGGTGTTTAATTAAATTAGATAATTTTTTTCGAACTGTTTGACGCGATTGTAGCGTTTGCTCTGCTTTGAACATTTTTGCATTGATTTCAATTTGATCGTTCGATATTTTATTTCCGCATTTTCAAAAAAGAAAAAAACCCGCCGTGATTTGGAAAAAACAAAATAAAAAGCAACGAACCGATATCAGAACCAAGTACGAAAGTTGCACTTAATAAACATTAAGGGAATTGAATGATGCAATTGAAATTATCTAAATGAAATCTAAATTAAAAAGGCGGAGTTAAAACTAATATTGTAGTTAGTGAGACTCTGCTGTGGATTGTGCACTTTATTTCAGTTTAAACAGAATACGAGAGCTTTTCAGCATTGCATCGGCTCCCGTCGTCGAATGAAAACACGGTCGGATCGGATTTTAATTTTCAACAGGGATCATTTTTGGCATTCGCAGGTGATGTAAATAGATCTTAATTTAAACTAATCAAAAAGTGCTCAAAAATTCATAAACTCGATGGGAGTGCCATTAACAAACGTATTAAAATCCAATTTGCAATATGCAAGAACATTACACCGGGGCAAATGAGCATAAAAACGGCCAGTTTTAAAGCCGGCAGCGCATAAAAGCAAAAATAATACCGTATAAAAAACGCAAACGCACGATTCGAATGCGAACTGTTACGACCGTATTTTTAAAGGTGTCCCCCTCGACGCTTTTTCGAATTGCCCTTATTTTTTTTTTCTTTTTCTATATATGCCGGCGTTCGCATTTTACAAATTCATTCGCTACAAAGAAAAGGTCCTCGGTTAGCCCAAGCCCTCGTCGAAATCGAACGCTCTCTCTGCCTTGCAACAACAAAAGCTTTTTATGTTAGACCGCCGAATTCGCTTCCGACGGCAAATTACGACAAACCAATCAAAATGTAAAACTCACGCGCACTTTTCAGGCTCCAAACTGAAACTTCCATTTATTTAGAAAACATTCTCTTTTCTCACTTGGGAAAAATCATGCGAATACGACTAAAAAAGACCTTTCATGCCCTTTCGTTTATCTGATTGTTTGGAACATTACCACAAAAAAAAACAATTTTAATATGAACACAAACATTTTATAAAAATACTAAAAACGACGAGGTAAAAATAATAAAAAGGACGAGATGGAAAACATGTTGGAAAGATTAGGACGGGACGGTTCGAAAAACTAAAAAGGAAATTCGCAAAACAAACTGAATCATATTGGGCGCCACGTTTTGAACTTCCGGATTGCCAATCCATCAGGACTTCCACTAATAACAAACGAACTTATTTTGAAAGTTTTTGGACAGTGAAAAGGATTACAAATCACGAAAGTAGCCCGAGGGATAATTCTATAAGCGTACCACCAAGAAATAATATAACGCGTGATCAAAAAATCTTTCAGTTTCAATTTCAGGACGGCTATGAATCGTAAGCAGCAGGTTTTTTTTATTATGACGTTTCGCTTTTAGTTAGGTTCGATTAACTAGTAACAAGTGAAAGAGCGTATTAACAAATGCTCTGCGTTTTACATACAATCTATGGCCGACTGAAGAAAGACTTTTTGATCCCTCGTTACACTGGTGGAAAAAATAATGAAATTGTTTGATTTGTTTAAACATTTTTTTATTATTGAAAAGGGCGTCTGTAGAGTGAAATCATTTTTAGTTTGTCTGTGTTTTGACAAAATCTTTTTAGAAAACGTTTTTTGTTTCGACACAGCATTGTGCTACAACAAATAGATTCGTAAAAAAGCATGCTTTAAATAAATCCCTGCAAAAAATTTTGATTAATGGAAGTTTGAAGTTTCAGCATGTTTTTGGTTTTTGCGTTCCCGTAAAAACTTGTCCCTGTTTGTTTTTCAACGTATTTCTTTTTGTGCTTTGCTACTGTTTGTTTAAAATTTTTTCAATGTCACATAGAAAAAATTTGCCAAGTAAATAATTATATTCTGGAAATGACCTTTTAATATAAAAAAATAACCTAGGTCTTAATAACATTGCAGTTTAAAGGACAGAAATTCGAATCCCGGTTGGGTTTTTAAATCCAGGTTTACCTAAGATAAATCGTGTTAAGTGAGGTTGGATTGAGTGGATTAAGTCAACTGTTGTTATAGGACAAATTTACGAAATTACTAAAAATAACAATAGGAACTGTCTGTAATATGCTTTGCAACCCCAGTATGATCTAACATTAACTTAAAGCTGTTGCAGACTGTGTGTAAATATTTTTTATGTTTACCAAATATTTCACGATGATAAAAATCGAGGTTAATTTGTGGTGAAAATATAATGAAGTATTTTATAAATTCTAATTTCAGGTTGTAACCTTTACAAATCCGTCTGTTCGATAAATAACTCGACCTATGTCAACGTCAGACGATAACCTATTGATAGTTTTATAATCGAATGTAGATTCAGATCCTGCCAGGAATGTATATTTAATTGGCATATTTTGGAAGTTGGTTATGCATTTTTAATTCCTAAGTCTTAGGACTGTGTGTTGTTAAAATATTTTTTTGCTTTCGGGGTTAGTAACCCTCTTCACTGTGTATAGGAAACCTGATTTTGTTTTATTTATTTATTTATTGGGAAGGAGTTAACTTTAAAAAAAAGTCAAAAAAATTACTTGCTGTGGTTAGTATAAAATTTCTAAATTTAAATTCATGTTTCGTGCATTGTAAAGTTTATTACTCAACAGCAGTGCACGTTTTTAAAATTAATATATAACCTCGTTTATTTCCTAATAATATTAAAACTGTCGCATTTCGATGATAACTCAAAAGTCAGCGTAGTGTTCAAATGTCAAGCGAATACGGACATTAACGTGTTCATACCCGAATGTTAGGACCTTCGTTTAACCACAATACCTACTTTTGTCTTCGAATGTACATACATTTTAACGGATCCCTGTATTTTCTAACATAATGTATGGTTGCGGATAAAAGTTGTCAAAACGTTTGAATCAACGTTAATAAATGGATTCTGTGATGACCACCATGCGGTTTCACAATCGCACGTGCGTTTAGTACAGAAAAGACCTTTGTTTCTGGCTTTACAGTTTCAGCTTTTGTTTTGCCACTTTAACACCGGTCAAGTTTCGTACAAAGTTTCAGTAATATCAGTTGTTCGAATATAAATCATTAACTTTGTCCGTTATTATTTTCTGGCACTTCGATAAAAACCTGTAGTTTTTTCCTTTAGTTGTAGGCTTATTCCGAAATTGATGATTTATTAGCTGTAGTTTGAAAAACCGCAAGATCAAATGAATTTGTGATTAGAGTAGGCTGTGAGTTTTGTTGGGTCATATTGATTGGTTTGTTGTCAAATCTGGATTGTCAAACTTTTGTTTCTCTGGAGTAAGTTGGAAACCTAACCACAATTTGGCAGTTGACTTGTTTGTGACTTTCACTTCAGGGACATTGACTGTTTAAAAAAAAAAAAAAAATCGCAACCTCCTCTAATTATAAATTTATTTGATCGCAGGGTAGATTTTTAAAGTTTGCTTGAAACCATGTGAGTTTAAAATTTTTTAAATGTCTAATCAAAATGTTAGGGAGGTAAAAGTGTTTGTCATTTTTGGGTAGTTTGTCAAATTCGTTTATTAGTTAGTTATGTTAGTCGGTTGTTTAAACTCACCTAACCTCTCATCTTACGTAAAGGGCTGGACAGAAAACGAGGTACATACACAAACAGTGCAGTGCGTGGGACACCCTTGCAGCTTCCAGTGGCAGCGCATTCGCCATTGCCATAAAACAAACATAACAATTACTGCTCTGCAAAACTCACCACTTTAAGGTGTACTCACCGGGGGTCGCCGCCCCCCTCGTTTCGGTGCGCCCCTCACTGGATACAGGTTTGCACCTACTACTACTTCTTCACGGACTAGCCCCCGATTACATCTTGCGGAGCTACCTTAAAGGTCCTCTTCTTCCTACCCCTGGAGTCACACAGCAGCGGGTGTAGTTAATGCCATTGACACTCAGAACAATATCTTAATTGCTTACTAAAGTCTCATACAACTCGCATACCCCTATCGCAAAGTCAGATTGGGACCACACAGATACCATGGGACCGCACAGATACAACCAGAAGCAGCTTCACAAGAGCTTACTACCATCCAGTGCCTCTTTGTAAATAATCTTTCCTGTAAGCTAATTCTTTGATTAGACATGCACAATATGCAATATAAGCAACAATCACTAGTCAGAGGTACCACTTTATTATCACACTTTAATTTATATATCACTGCAAAACGTAATTCTATCTTCGGGTGTGCCGCCACCACTGATACTATACTAATTGACAACCCTCCTTGGTTATTGGCGCACACACACCCCTCCCTTCTTATATAACTTAAGTCTGCATGTGTTTGTTTATTCTTAGGTCAACCCTTGGGATAATTTATTGTTTTCATCTGGAGAATAGTAAACTAGGGCATTGGTACTTCTAAATCTCAGTTTTATTAAGGGCTAATACAATATAAAAGTAATTAAACGCATAGTAAATTCAGTCTCTAACAAAAAGTTAGTAGTTGTAGATTGGAAAGTTCATTCAAGAAAATATGGGCTTTTGCCAAATTGCATGTACTTACTTCCATTTCTTTGCAGGTCTTTTGATCTGTTCTACCATGAGATCGAAAAAAAGATGATTCTGAGCAGGCCTTGACTAGTACAACACGATTGGCAAGACTGATTTCAAAATGTGGCAGTAGGTTAGAGGTTAATAAATGTCAAATAAATTAAAACACAAAACAGTATTTATTTAGGGAACAAACTGAAAACTAAGATGAATACATGTTAGAGTAGGTGTTCAAAATGTGATCCTTCACTAGTATTACAACGATAAACTTAAATAATTCTGGAAACAAGATTGCAAAACTGACTTACATTTGAAATGTCACTGTCACATTATAATTCATAGGCATTCTAGAACCAGTGTAACCAATCGTGTTGTACTAGTCAAGGCCTGCTCAGAATCATCTTTTTTTCGATCTCATGGTACTTCGTTCTTTCAAGCCTCTTGTAATTCGGACGTCCAGCTATTTTTCCACCTTTTAGGTGGCCCGTCCTCTTGCTCTTGCTGTTTCTGGCCTAGCATTCATGCATATCTTATGAGTCTATTGTCTTCCATCCTATATACGTTTTCAGCCATTTACGTCTTCTTTCTCTTCCCATTCGACTATATATTTTACACCACACATCCCTTTATTGTGTTGTTATTTATCATATCTGTTATTCTTCTATAATTGTTTGGTATTTTTGGGGTCAGCACGAGTTTCTATGCAGTCATTATTGGCCTTACACAAGATTTATATATTCTTTTTTCCTTAATACTTAGCTCTTTATTTTTCCACACTACAACTTTATTAGTTTGCATTTTAACTTCATTTATTATGTCTCCATAGCTGGTTATTAATACTCCAAGGCATAGGAATTTCATCACTTGTTCTATAGCTTTTCCTCTTATTTCTAATTTACATCTTAGAGATTCTAAGTATATCTACGAGTATTATAAGGCACTTTGTTTTGTGGACGTTTCTAACCATGTTCATTTACCAGTTTTAGCCAGAAGCCAGGGTGGCGCAATGATAAGAACCTCAGGCTAACGTAACGTTAGTCCTTGGCTCGAATCTCCCGATGGGCAGGATTTTCCTGTAGTCTGGAGGTCGGTATCGAGTCCTGGTGATCATTCGTCGTTGGGCAATACAAGTCTAAGAGGTAGAGTAACAAGGTCACACACGTACACACACGCCCACATACAAAGCAAGGCTAGTTCGCGTCCATAGCAAAAGCTAAGCTACACGTGCACCTTGGATAGCGCTAAAGAACTAGCACTACTGGCACTATGTGATCTCCTGGCTACAAATTGCTCTACAAGAGAGATCAATGCCATGCGCTAAATAAATAACCAGTTTTAGCTCTTCGGTTATCCTGTCCATAGTTATACAGGCTCAGGCTATCTTCTTGCCTTATCCCTGCATTTGCTTCTATTTTATTTGTTAATTGATGGTTATTTTTTATTGTCGTATTTCCGGTATTCAGTTCGTATATTAAAGGGGATATTTGGTATGGGATGTTCGAATTGTGTATAGTGTTGTTATGATGTCTTTAAACCTAACTTGGTCAGGTCAAGCAACAAATTCAAGTAAAGTACTATCAAATTAAGCGCATTTTTTTGTTTTCGATTGGAACCACTATCAATCCTATCAACTCAAACGGGGAGCAGGAATGTGCATATATTCGATTTTCCATGCTATTTCCCTATGTTCGCCCCTTAAGTCAAACACCCGGTATAATGTATATGTGCTTTTATTTTCTTCTCTGCCAACTCTTTACTTCCTTATTAAACCAAAGTGCTTTGTTATTCTTTGCTCGGACATTAATACGTCTTGTACCTAAAGCTTCTTTGCCTCCATTAAGTATATTGGTCTTCAGCTTCTTCCAGCTTTCTTCTACAGAACCGGATTCTAGTATCATGTTGTTCCTTATTTGTTCATTTGATCTTCTCATGTATAGTCATATGGTGGTATTGCCCTGAAGAACTTCTGTGTTCATTTTTTCAAAGTACGGCATCAGTGCTGTTTTATTCACTTTCATATTTATTCGTATTTTGCATAAAATCATTTTATGGTCTCATCCAACATTGGGTCAGTTCTGTTAGTTATTATATAGTCCATCACCGACTATCTATTGTTTGATTTCCATGTATGCATAGCGTTACGAGACACGTCAATAGAAGTTTCTGGGTTTACCGCTAGATGAGCATCGAACTTACTGGGTTGAAAGCCCACATTGGTATAAATAGGCGCGTTCCCTGAGCAAGCGGTAGTCTACCAACAACAAGCCTACCAATGCGAATACGTAACGCGTAGTGAACGCTCTTAAATATAAATAAACTATAAACTGTATAAATAAATTAGTTAGTGTTTCGGTTTAATATTAGTGTTATGTTTTTAGTGTTTAAGTTGTTATTTCGTGTTAATCGTTACATTGTTTTAATTTGTCGTTACCACCAGTATTCTGACACATATTTGCTCTCATCGATGTTGTTCTTCTATTTATTTATTTATTAATAATCTTACCCCTGATGATGCGTTATCTTGTTTGTTTCTTCCACTATATATTAATATGCAATTTTAACACCGTACTATTCCTTTTCTTTTTCTCTTAATTTCAGATAGGACGCATAGATCAGTTTTGTGGTTTTCTATTTCTAATATTATTTCTTGATCTTTGTTCCTCCATGTTTTTATATTCCGAGCTGCTAACCTAGTTACGTCTTTTTTCCTAATTCGTTTCCTGTTTCTTAGACGTTTCGTTTCGTCTTCTTTGAGTTCAATCCTGGTTCCGAGGCTTGATTCACGGTTCTTTGAGCAACACTATTTTCACCACGGGCAGGTAGCTAACTTCAACCCTCCTTTTGCATCCGGACTTGGAACCGGCATTGGCGGAGTTACATGTAGTTTCCCCTAAATTATCTGATTTTTGTGTTCCAAACACATTCAGAACAGATTATATTATCGTAGACGTAAGATATCAATCAAGCCTTCCACAGATGTATTTAAAGTGATAGGATGACGGTTTAAAAAATCTTTTTTTCGGTCCACTTTTGGAATTATAAAAAAATTGCCAAACTTTTGTTTGTGTGTGGAGTAAGGTGTGAACCTAGGCTCAAATCTGACGGTTTGCGGCCTTCACTTCAGTGACATCAATTACTTAACAAACAAAAAAACCGCAGCCCCTTCTAATTATAAATTTATTTGATCGCAGGGTAGGTGTTTAAAGTTTTATTGGAGCCATGCAAGTTTCTAGATTTTTTAAATGCTTAATCAAAAGTTAATAGTTATTGATTGGAGTGTACTTTGTAAAAAATTTAGCTTCAGTTAAGAAAATGTGTCTAGCTTTTACCAAATTGGCGTCCTTATTTTCTTTTATATTATAAAACGAGATTTTTGTGTTGCAAACAAATTCACAATAAATTGTATTGTTGTAAGGTTTCAGACGAATTTCCCACGTATTCTTATTTAAATTGATAGGATTGGGTTTTAGAAAAATCTTCTTTACAACAACCTTTTTGTAATACAAAAAAGAGCTTTCCATACCCTTCTTTTGAGCTTTCACCTAGAACTCCGGCCTACACATTTCCAGCTACAAATATGCAAATTTCAATATAATTAAGGATATGAATTGAAACGTGAGGTTAAAGCAGTGGTCAGTCCTAAAAATAAATCCGGAAGGGGTCATTAATTCCGCAGAAAATAAAACTAAAAAGCTTAGAACGTTACAAATGGTCCAGTTACTCATGCATACAAATTCAAGAGCGTACTAAGTAACCTCCTATTACAGTTTTATACGAATGTGTACATATAACGCCGGTTATGGGTGACTGGGCGTATTTGGCAGAAATCCAAAATAATTACTGGCATCGGGGTTACGTCGATAATTGGCGATTCGCCAACTTATACAATTAAAATTTTACAACGAAGTGTATCGACTTATGAACATGATATGAAAACTCTTTGTTTTATTACTGCACAAACAAAATGTATAAATCTTGTTTGTTTGTTTGTTTCGTTACAGTTCGGTTAAGAAATAAAAAGGTAGAAACCTAGGTGAAATGTTAACTCAGAGAATGAGTGACCGAATGAAAAAGTAAACTTAAAGTCCTGAAAAATACTACCAGGTGAAACATTCGTTAAAATAAACAAATCTGCCAATCGTGCTTTGATTTATTCAGCATGTGGATATCACTGATATGCAAATAAAAGCGAGATAATTTAGTCTTCAAATATTAATGTATTGATTTTGTTCGGGAATATGATACGAATGTAAAAAAAACGTTTCAGTAACACACAAAAAGAGGTAAACACATTCGAACGTTCGCATTGATAATTAATGTCATAGCCTCATAGCCCATAATTCCGAAATGCATTTTAGTCCGTTTTACTAAATAATAAAAACGGCAAATAATGCTCGAATCAATTCGGTATTAAAACCCAAAATGAACGATGAATAAACAAAAGGATAGAAAGGAACGCTTTAATATGTATAAAATAAACACGGGAATTAGTTATAAAATTTTTACTTTCGTTCCGGTATTTTTTATTAAGCAAAATAGGGCGTAGTATTAATTTTGAATTATTAACAAATGTTAACTTCCTTCCCCTTCAGGAAGTCGGCGTTTCTTAGGGTAGGCCACTGCTTAAACTTCCTTGCTTTATTAAAGCATTACACCATAACAGGGAAATTAAAGTCCTTTTTATTAGTCACAATTGAGGTACATCTCCCCCTTCTGTGGTTTTTCTTAGGTATTTTTGATAATCTCCCGGGGAAAGTCTTTAAGCTTGTTTTTATTTTTATTAAATACCTTGGTTAGCTATGTTACTGTTGGGGAAGTTTGAAAGTGAATATTAAGTAGCGCTAAATTTTGAATTCGTTTTCTGGATTTGAGGTTTAACTAGTTCAAATAAAAAAATCGACCACCTAAATAATCAAAAATTTAATTGTGGTGGAAATAGCATTAAAATTCTTGAACTTTTTGATAATAAAGCACGGTGCATATTTGGTGGAGGCGCCGCGGTAGTATCATACAAGGTGATGCATACTTATCTGCTCGATTCAAATATTCTGCAACTCTTTATGCACTGTTTTCTGTCAGATTTCGGTTAGATAAACTAGAGGAACTGGAACGATTAATATGCAAAGAGAAGATATCCAAGGATGATCGGTAATTGTTGAAATTTACTTTGGAAACATTGTTTCCTGTCCGCTTGGGCGGTGCCTTGCAAACCCATGGTGTTGGGTTCGATTCTAACTAAAGTTAGATGAAACTTGCATACATACATAATCCATTTCCTCTTCTACCGCAATTCAGTGTCGAGTATCATTTACACTTGCTGGTGTGCAGTGGAGGTGATGGGTTCATTTTTGTACTTGCATCACGCTCCAACCAGCTTTCATCCACAACACATTCATACACCTTAAGCCCAAGCCTCAACCAACGAATTCGACCCAAATCGGCTCCATAATACTATGGCCACCGCTGGAATCGAACCCGTGTCAGCCGGCTAGCTAGCAGGCACTTACTGACTGAGCTACCCAGGCTGCCTTAGATTAAACTTTTAATGCGAAAAAATCTAAAACTTCACCCTCTCGGAACTCGATTTAGACAAACTAGCGAAGGAGTTTCTTTTTGAAAACAACGATGGAATCGGAATGGCCGCCGTTGACAGACGTTATTGTAAAATCAGGTGAATTTTATAGGACCAAGACTACAACGAATCGTGCAACAAAATCTTCGGTTTTAGCAAGAGGGTGCTATACCTCATATTGTACAAGCTACTTCTAACCGCCTTTTATCCGGGTTTTAAGGTCGCCATCTAGATTTTGACCTTGTCTGATTGTTTCATTTGGGGCTAAGTGAACGATCGGGTTTCTTCTTCTTGCTTATCTTTTTCTTATTTTTCTTCTGTATCATTTACAGCGTCGATGTCGGTGACTTTGCCCATCTTCTGTAGGTGTTTTTATCCTTTGCCATCTCTTTTACTTCCCTTAATGTGTCTCTTTATTTTGACACTATTTTGGATAGTTTGTCAGACTAGAGTTTCCTTTGCGATTCTGTGTATCAATGTTCATTCTATCTTGCCTGGTCTTCCCCTGTATTTTCCCCAAAATATCTCGTCTCTTTTACTGTTATTTTTGATTTGTTTTTGCCAACCATGAACAGGCCTTCTGCAGCGAATGTCAGTGTTAGGCCTTTTGTTGTCTTCCCTTTCTACATCACAATCTAATTAATTTTGCTTGCTTTTCTAATATTTATTTAGCTACGGGCTCAATTCTTCTTCTTCTTCTATGTCATATTCTTTTAAGGACGTTGACGAGATGGTCAAAGCCAACATTTGCAAACGAGTGGGCGTCGTGAACTTTATTACATATATCCCCCTTATACTAGGGAAATGTGTTCTCTGCGGTGGTTTCCCGTTGCCTTCTGCTGAGTTGGTGACTGTGGATTAAGTGTATAGTGTATGTGCCTTGTTATTATCTGCAGTCAACCCCTTCGCAGACAGAATCGTTTATTGTAACCACATGAACCATTCCTGAATATGGTTGTTAATAAGTATTGATAAGTTTCGACTTCTGTTTGTACGACTTTTCTCTCTTGGTCTCCTTGTCTTTGCTCTTATTTCCGTTTATTGCCAAATGATGTGCTTCTAGTTGCTCCTTTGATTCACTAAATAGTTGCGGTAAGTCCCTTTCATTTTTAGCAAATAAAATTCTACCGTCACAATCCGTTAAGTTCTTGTATGTAGGTATTGTTCATTTTTAGCGAGTAAAATGATATCGTCAGTAACCTGGGTTGCAAGTTCCAAGTAAATTTTGCATTTCTTAATTATATCGTGCATCACAAAAATTTTTCTTCATTTTGAAAAAGTTCAAACAAAACCAATACCTACCTTCCATATTTTTTTTTCGTTCCTTAGTTTTATTTTGTCGTTCAGTTTATTTAATGTGTGCCATATACATATGTTCTCTTGGTATCATATCGAACGCTCGGTTTAAATTTAGGGACGCCAAATGTATTGTATGATAAACAGCCTTGCAGCAGTCGATGAGTAACTTGGGCATAACCATAAGACGTTGTAGGTAGGATTAACAAGTTAGAATAAGAAAGTTACTCATCGACTGCTGCAAGGCTGTTTATCATACAATAACAAATCTTAGGCGTGTCATTACTTTTGCACGTAATAGTACGTCATTACCAATTTTTTGTGTGTCTATAACATGTGTATAGTAATATCAGGTCATTGTATTGTAGTACCATATCCTGGGTATATGTTTATAAGCTTCTTGGTTTTGCTCTAACTATCCTTCGACCTCTTCCCTTAAGAGAAGATCCCTTAATCTTCTTTGTAGTATCATCGAACAGATTTTCAAAGGTGTCACGCATTATGTGCTATAGTTTTTAGGTTCTACGGGTTTGCCCCTTTCGGTATTAGAATTTTGTGATTTTTATTTTAATAGTAGATTTTTCTTCCATTTCTCATATACCTACTTGTTCAGTTGCCCATACTTGGCGATGTATCCTCCAGATTCAAATTGTTCTGCAACTGCAACAATATTTCTCTGGTGAATTTCCATTTCTGATTTTGTTTCTTCTCTTTCCTTTGCATCCTCTTGTTGGGCATTTTCAATTATTTGTTGTAGTATTGTAGTATTCTACTATCTACTTCGTCTTTTATTCTTTCATTGTTTTTAACTTTACCTTTCTATTTTTTTCTGCATCTTCATTATGCCCGTTTTCTTACTTCCGCACGATCTCATAAGAAATTCAGTTGCCAAATATCTACCTTTGTTAATGCAATTATTTCCATAGGAACTATTTGAAAGGCGGCAATGAAAAGACCTTCAATCCCTTTAATATTACCCAGAACTTTCTCTGATTTTCTCTGAAAGATTGCTCTGAACTTAAAGTTTTTAAATCGCCTGATTACTAACTAACTAACTAATTAGAAGATCAGGTTTATGCCAATAAACCCCAAATTTATGAAGATTCAAATCGACGAATCAACACCAAACATTTTACGTTCAGGAATAGACTATGTTGGGCGAGCCTGATTTCTCGAAACCAAGTTTGTCCCTCTCAAATTTGTTACCTTTGGGAAGATCAGGTTTATCCAAAATTCACCAAGAAATTAAGACAATACTAACGACCAAGTCGACGAATTAACAACAGCAATTTTTCGTTTAGGAATGGATCACACCTGGTTCTGTTGGGACCGTGGTCATTTCAGGGACCTTAAAGTATTATAGATCAAAGTGGCCAACAATTGATGTTTGTTTGATCATGCAAAGCTTTTGCAAGTTTCAAAAGATGTGGAAGAACAATCTGAGATATGGGCGCCTTGTATTTTGGTCATCTAAATATGGGGATATTTGGTCTTAAATGCTGCTTTTTAGAAGTAATTCAAAATCTTTGTTTTTGGATCATCCATCGTAATGAACAAAAAATACATTTTAATGGAGGAAATTTCCAATCTATGACAGTGTCGTGCTTTTTCTGGAGGCATGGGGGTCTAAAAATGTTCATTGTAAAACGATTCTACCAGCAATTTTCTAATTTAGTTAAGGCTTCCTGAGAAAGGACGTCGCAGAACAAAAAAATTCTATCCGAAACACTTCAAACATATTTTTATTGTCTAATTGAAATTTCAACCCGAATTCACGCGTGGTAAAACGTAAACAATTTTAAATTTTTCCCTTCCCGTTTCCTCCAATTAGGGGTGTTTTTAATGTCGCTCTTTTTTTGTTTTTTCGTAATTATCTTTTTTCCGGATGCGCAGGTTTGATGGTTGATGATTATACAACTTTTTTACGGGCTCGTTTCGTTTATGGATGCTTTTCCTAAATTTCGCTAAACGTTCCGATTAGTTTCGTCGAAGTATGTTGTTTGTCTAATTGAATCTCTCTGCCCTTTTTTTCGACGGGCGAAACGTCGATCATTCGTCGAGGCAAATTGATCGGACTGACGGTTTAGTCAGTGGAAGTCAATAGATGCGTACGTGTAATATAATTAAGCGGATTTGATTTAATTACTCGGTCCAGCGGGCCGGGCGAAAAGGTAAATAGTTGGAATTTATGAAAGCGGATCAGATGAGGCAGGAGTGAGTCGAGTCGAGTCGGAGGGTGTTTTCCGGTGTTACAGTAGGTATTAAGTATTATCCTGATTTAGCGACCGTTGCTCTTAACCGACACCCGACTTTTAGACAAATTTACAGTCGTGCCCGTGCACACGAGCAGTTTCGAGCCAATTTCCCTATATTACAGCGCGATGGCGCGCGACTGCAGGGTTGCCACCATTAATCATGTTGCCCCAGCCCGCATTTACATATCCCGCTATCAATTTTTATCCCGTGACGTCATAAATCGCGGCCACAACAATCGTGCTGTATGTGAATAGAAAACGGGATTCGCTCAGAGCTCCGAGCTACAATCCTATTGTTTTACACAAGACAAGTTATTGCCACCGTGCTAAGGTTTCTCTGCTTTCCCGGAGAGGCTTTTTTCAATAGGATCTCATAATTTTAAAAACCTCCAGAGATATCACCTACAGATAAACGCGAACGCGGCCATTTGGAAAAGTATTTTTTTATATGGGTTTTATTGTCACATTCTATTTTCCACCCGGACTTTTCTCTTTTATTTTATGCTTACCGATATTTTTTAAAGCAACTGAAATCGCTCGGCTCCCATAAATACCTGTCGTATTTTTACCCCCGAAATTATACCCGTATTATGCGACTCTTTCGTTCGTTTGTTTCAATTCCAAACTGATTTTTTATTAGAATTTTAGATCGCTCCTCCTCTTCGTTTCTTCTAATCGCTTTCATAAATTGAACCTTAATAAATTATTGATATGCTAATATCTTCTTTCAATATTGACAAGCCCCACGACCATTCTACGTGGTGGTTTACCTACCTTGTACTTTAATTTGATTAAATTGGTAATGCCACTACCATGAGCTCCTCGATACCTTGTCGCATAGCCAGACGTTTGAAACATCTAGAAGTCGATAGAAAATAGAGAATATTTAGGAAATATTAGCAAAGTTGGGGAGGGGGGGGGGTGATTAAAAATACTCGTTATATTTCCAGTTTTTAACGCAGGTGAAAAAGGCAATCTAGAAAAGCTTTGAGAAAATAAATCAATTGGTAAAAAGCCAGGAAATTAGCCCTTGGCCCCTTTGGTAGGTTACTTAATTAAGTTATGTTATTTTTTTAGAAACGTATGTATGTACGTATAGCAAAATGTAAATTTCGTTAGAACACTGCAATCACCCCCCATAAAGGATGTAAATCACCCACGGTTACCTACAGGAAATTAAACTTTTACCAGCGGTCAACGTGATGTCGAAAATGGTATCTCATAATAATAAATCAAGCTTTTAGATGCGGCAACTCTATCGAATATTCGCCGTTATAAATTGTATGTAAATGTTAACAGGGCTTAAGTTTCAGCTTTGTGGGTTTCCCTTTACCGGTCAATTTATTTGCCACTGTTACAAACTAGCGTGGATCTAACCGAGTTGGTTGGTATCCTTGATCCTTAGTCCTCCTCGTATGCCATACCAACGACGGATACAAAGAATGAAACCGAGCATGAACTAAACCTTAATTGTAATTGAGATTACGCCGCACTGTTCGAATTCGAATTTCTAGGCTTGATGTGGCTTTAAGACGGATATTTGAAGGCGAAGGGTGTCACGATCCGAGCTGTAGGACTTTTTCTCTTGTGGTTAACTACTTCGGTCTCCATGTAGTTTGAAGAGCTTTCGGTTTAACGGGAATTTGTAGCTCAAGTTACCTTCTCTCTTGAAATTCAGCCCCTCTTCAGTGGAAATTTAGCGTTAACAAAATATATTCTTTTAATCCGTCCGTCCTGTATATCAAAATATTCCGCGATCAAACAAATTGCTAATTGTGATCGAAAGCTCTGAGTTTGTTATATAATTGATAAATTGGCTAGTTCAACTTTCGTGCGCGCGCAACCTGACAGACAGCTTCTGACGCTTAGCAAATGTGCAACAACTCTAATTACAAACTTATTTGATCGTAGGGTATTAAGTAAAGATGCAGTTATTTGTAGGCTTAAAGGAATTCATTTTTTAAATGTAATTGTATTGTAGTATAGTTTCAATGTAATTAAAACTAATATCGCAAGTATACCTTGATATTGAAATTCTGATTTTCTAAAACGAAATTAGGGGCTTCTTTGATGTGCCCTGCTTTAAAAACAAAAACTTTCAGTTGGAATCTTTATGGATTGTGAAGCAGTAACTGTAAATTTCAGTAATACACTTACCGTTCTCGTGATTTTACTTATTACGTATTCCGTGGATGCTGAGAAACAATGACAATGGGGTAGTTGAAACTTCTTTAAAAGTAATACTCCAACTTCGTTCCAAACTGTTATGTCTCTGGATGATTATTATATACGTGGTGTTGAGTTCCTTCGTTCCACGAACTGTTTGTACACTCTCGTGCATACTTTGATGTGTTTTGTTTGATGTGAACAATGACCTACGTTGGAGATAACCCCAATTTTTTCCTCTGCTGATTCAGCAACATTTGGTCATATTTGAAGATTAGTTTATCTGTTGTCATGACGTTAGGCGTGTGTGAATTTAACACTCTAGGGCGTAAATTAATTGATTAAGTTAGTGATAAGTCATGTTAAAGTATCGTGTTACAAGTTATTTATTAATTCCTTCTGTACAAGAAATTTATTTTTGGGAAGGATTTTTATTTTTGTTTTTATGGGACTAAAAATATCGTTTATGCCATAAGAATTAACAAGATTTACTGTAATTCGCAAGGCCCTCACTGCCCTCGAGTTACAATCTTCCATACTCGACTCTAACTTACATCCCTTATTACGTAAATCTACCTAGTTTTTGAGATGATAAATAAAGTCCTTTACTATTTGATATTTCTTATCCGACTTACAAGTTATAAACCTCAAGTTCTTAATCCATTTTATTTTTATTATCGCGCTTTATTCTAAATCTTAACAAAAATTTAACAAACTCAAACTGTGTTTTTTTACAGCTCTAGTTTTTAGAGCTAATAAAAAGTACAGAAAAATAAAGGACAGATATGGTTTATTTTTTTTATGGAAGCGTCGACACTTTTATGAGCAATAAGAAATAAAATAAGCAAGGAAATTGCTTCTTGTTTTCTTAATCTTCGAATAAAGTAAAACGTCAAGGTTTTGACCGATAAATATTTCTTTATTAGAAATTTCTGAGGTGATTTTTAATTGGTTGTTGAGAAATATCACAAATATAACTCTGACGTAATTATTTTAAATATTACAATGATTTTTAATAAATCTTAAGGAAGTATCATTAAATAAAAAAGAATTTTCTTCTGTAACAAGCTTTATAAATCATAATATTGTAGAATAAGTTAGGTTAGATTAGTTTAGCTTAGCTTAGGTTGGGTTGGGTTTGTTTAGGTTAGGTTAAGTTGCTTTGAGTCAGGTTAGATAAGGTGAACTCGCACGCCTCCACCGATTGTCGCATTTTCGGTGCGAGCCAGCGCCCGGATTTCGATGGATTCCGAAAGAGCGTGGCCGATTTGGGGAAAAAGGCGGTTTCGTGCAGTTATAAACGGACATCGTTTATTGGGTAGCACCGTTAATTTTTGGTAGAGCTCCCAGACTTATTTTTATAGTAAATACTCGTATATAAAAGTCGTACCAACTTTGAATTCTTATAAATACAAAAATAAATAAGTGGTTTTAATAAAACCATAGTAGCTAATTTCTAACCATATATTTTTTGAAAGTAAAGCGTGGACTGAAAATCACTGTGCAGCTGGTTTTTACTTTAATTTTGGCATTGATTGTTGTTATCTAAAGCTTATACAACATGACGTGACGTAATACCTACCCTAACATTTGGCACAAAGATGGCTGCAGACAGTTCTGATTTCAATTTTCGTCAACATTTTTGTTTGATGGTTTATTCGCCAAGTTTAAGAATAACGTAACTAAACGAGAAGGGATAAACAGAAGGCAATCAGTCGAGTTTTATTATTATTTCAATAAACTTGTAACAAAGGCATAAACTAGTTTTTGAAATCAATCTTAGTTACTTTCCAAAAAAGAGCATAATCTGGAAATTGTATTATAAGGAAAATTGGAAAGTTTCCTTATAAATAATTTATCCATAAAAGTAAAGCACTGATAAGAGCGCCTCCAGGGTGAACGAAGAAGCTCGTAGGCAAAATAGTTAAGGGAAGTTGCATAAGCAAGATACATAGAGATTGTTGATGGCAAATTGTTAGAAGCCTCCAGAGACGGGCGCAGGATGTAGGCCCGGCACACCGAACCGACCGTATCGATCCAGTACACTTATCCTGCCGCCGTTGATCCTCCACACTTTCGAAGGTACTTTGTAGGGATAGCGAGTAAGCTTTTTGCCGATACCATTCGGTTTAAAGCGCGCAGACGGTTCGCTATTGCACCCGAGATAAATAAGCATGTCGAAACTTCAATACGTCTTCGAACACTATTAGGTCCGTGGACACCCACGAATTCGATAAACTCCTTCTTCACTCACTCTCCTTCCTTAACAGTGATGAAAAAGGCTTCGGTTTGTTTTACGAACTTCCTGCTTTTTTATTCACCTCTTTTGCGTTCTCACTTCCTTTGTTTATTTTGATACCTCGTTTAGTTTTCCTTCAGATCCAAATTTGAATTTATTTTGAATTGATCACTTGATTTGAAACCCATGAAACAGGCAATTTTATTTAATGAGAAGGTCACAGCCTTTTATTAATGCGGTTCTGATACGTGTTTTTTTTTAAATATCTTTGATACACATTAATTATCAAGGCTTGCCATGAGAATTTAAAAACATCTTTGAAAATAAATCAGTCAAGGCAACTATGATTTGTCGTAATGAATTGGCTTATCTTTTACAATTACGTCTTTCAAAATGGCCACTTTCAAATAAGTTTAAAACTAAAGTTTTTAAAACTGACTTGCTTTTACTTCCAAATCGTTTCAGCCAGCTAGTTTAATGGTACATTTTAAAAACTAATAATTTCACCCTCCGGATTTTGTGAGTTGAGCTTTACTTTCCAACAGAGACCAATATCGTTCTTGTTAAAACATTCAGAATATTAATCCTTGACAGTTACAACAGTAACTTGGCAATTTGTTTGCCTGTCATAAATTGGATTCGCTAAAATAGTTGACCATGAAACTTGCAGACTGCTACAAATATTATTGATCGTAGTTGGCCTTATAACGATATTTATCTAAAGAAATAAATCGAGATGAATGTCGGAAATAAATGGCAGTTTTGAAACTGTTTTGCTCCGACTGATTCTGAAACTTATTGTTGCAATAAGAATAATCTCCTGTTGTGACTAATGAATAAGAAAAGAAAAATATTGTTTGTTATTCTGAAATGTTTATTGAAACTTTAATAATTATTAAGGTTTTGCTTCTTTTGCTTTGTCGCACTTTCCCTCTCTTCCCCCCTGTTTCTCTCGGAAAATGTTTCCCTCCCTTTCTCCGTCTCTTCTTTTCTTTCTTAATACCTTCCTTCCTCTATCGTGTCTTGCTTCCTCTCCTCTTTTATCAATTTATTCTTCCTTCCCTCCCTTTCTCACTTAGCTCCTTCCTTCCTTCATCGTGTTTTATCTCCTTTCTTGCTTACGTTTTGTCCTTCTCTTGCTTATTTTTCTTTCTCTTTTGCGTGACTATATTTCTTCCTCCTTTCCTTACCCTCAGCCTTGCTTCAACACTTCCTTTCGTCTTCCCTTACTTCCTCTTTTCGTCTTTCCTGATTTTATCAATTTATTTCTACTTTCCTACTTCCCTCCATCCCTACCTTTCCCTTCCTCAACACCCCCATTCTCCCTTCGTTTCTTTCTTTCCCCCCATCCTCTTTTCCCCACTCTTTCTACCTCTTCCTTGCCTTCTTCATTACTCTTCCAATTCTTCAAGAAGTTTTTCCAGTGGTCCAATTTTGTAGAACTTTTTCAGTAGCTGAAAATTTCAAGCAAGTTGAAACTTACCTAAAATATAAAGGCTATTTAAACTATTTAATACAACTACTGCAGTAATAAATAAAAGGGGGCAAAACATCAAACATTTACATGCTGTTTAAATTTCGGCGTTATCGCTAATTGGTGTTGAATGGTAATAACAGTAAATTACTCGCATTCAAAATTATTAAAAGCTTTAAACCTGGACGTTTTGTTGTTTTGTATAACAAACAATTATTAATCTAGCGATTATCATAATGCACTCGAAATATTGCTACGGGCATTAAATAGATATTCATTTGTTATTACGTCAGGCCTTTATGCGTTTATTTGGTTGCTTTGTTGACTATTTAACCTATTATTTAATTTGTAACAGAAATCACATGCATTTTAAGGATTCGCCTCCAAACTGATTAAATTGAGGAAGTTAAGATTAGATTGATTTGGGTGTATGGACATCCCGAAATTATTAATAAATTAAAATTCTCCGGTTAGTGGGAATTTCGTTCAAGTTGAATAAATTTGAAAAACAATCAAACCCATTAATCTGCATAGTTGTGTTTATTTTTATTGCTTATTAATCGCCTGTATTGGCACTAAATTATTGTGGTCGATGATCAATTTCATTTCTAGGCAGTTATAGTGATTTACAGACCATTAAACTTATGCGGTTCAGTATTCTAAATTTATTACCGAAAGTTTATTAGATGAAAACAATTTGAATTTGGAAATTTATAATGTGAAGAAATCAATCGAAATTTTTACTCTGTTTTTTACTTTTTTATTTATCAGAAGTTCTTCCTCTTTTTGATACAAGAAGTTAGGGGAATGTATTTGAGTTTTTTTAATTGTGAAGTGGCAGCCTACAAACAACGATCTGAAAAACGGAGATAAATCATTGAATTTGCTTATTGAAAATTTATGAAACATCAAAGCTTTTTTTTGTTAAAAAATTCTAAAAAAAGCTATTTTTTGGAAGGGAGTGAAAGCTAGTTATTTACGTAAATATTAATTCATGTTCGAAGCTAGGAAATTTCAAATATTTTAATTTAAATCTTCTATTTAAATCAAACCAAATTTGTAAGGACTTTTTTCCCAATAGGATTAAGCTTCGTACGTTCCAAATTTATTAAGCAAAAGCGAGTTTTTTACATCAGTTATTCGTCTTTATAAACTATTAATTATTGGTTTATAATGTCAGTATAACTCTAGAAAGAAAAATTTTAATTAAAAAAAAAGAAGAAAATACTTGACAGTTTCTTAATTCTCCTTTTTATCGTTGAGATAAGGAAAATTCTTCGATAATATAAAATGAAAATGTCATTCATCATTAAGACCCGCGTATGATTACCTCCCCCCAATCAACGTCATAATATCATCGGAAATAATGTTCTCTTTTTTGGAGCCGACGCCACAAGGAGCTGGGCTCTCCGTTATAGTTTTTTCCGGGCGATTTACTTAGCTAAGTCTTTTTAATGGGCAACCGTCTCACGTAATGGGGTATAAATAACTAGATTAATTAATATCTTCAGCCTGCTCTTAAAGTTTATCACCGACGGGGTGAAAGTAATTGAAAATGCGTTTCTTCCCTGTAAATGTATTTAGATATTTGCGACGTCTCTTTACATTTAAATTGTCGTTAGGAATTTTCATAACTCTGGAATTTTTTACACCAAACGAATACCTTTTTTCTTTGAGGAAACGTTTAATATTTATTTTTCTGTTTTTGTCGGGTTGCTGAATTAAATTAACATAATTTCCTTATTCGTTTTGGAAGTTTAATTAAAGTTAAATTTTAGAAGTTGGAGGATTGATATTAAATTGCAAAGGCGGGGGGGTTTAATAATTACCAATTATTTATTATTATTATTATTAATCTCCTTTTATGTCGCTTTTTTCCTAAAACTAATGTGACGTATTGGAAATACTTAAGCAAAGTCTTATCAAGAATAAAAAACTAATAAAGGGTCCCATTTTACGACATAACTAAAGCTTATCCAGGGTAGTTTTACCTGTCAATTATTGACTAACTGCATTATGCATGTGGCCATATTTTTTATAGCACGACATCGAGAAGGGTCTATAATCTGGCCCCATAAAAACGGAACATAAATGATTTTTATGAATCTCGCTTTAGTGGATGTAAACTTTGATTTAAACTACAAACGAAGCGTAATTTAGTACTTAAATGGGCCTTTTACTGACTAGATCAACTCGAGCACAAATATTTAGTAACTCGTGAGGTCCGCGACCCTCATTTTTTGACAGTTTGTAGCTCACGCACGTTTTGCCAATCTGACAAAAATAAGAAAAGGAGTTGTTTTATGGTTCTGCGTCTTGGGTACGCACAACATAAACAGCCGGGGGTCTTCTTATTAAGAAACTTAACGATACCGTACTGGAAATGAGGGCAATCTTTTGGAAAACTTACCGAATTTCATAACTACAAAAGAAAAAACATAAATTAACTTTCAATTAAGACGCTTTTTCCGAGAAAATGGGCAGGATTCTACTTTATCCTTCGTTACTGCAAAAATGCGGCAAGTAACCGTAAGAAAACTAATATCCTTTGTTAGATTTGTTGGGGAAAACAAAAGATTTTTGGTAACAAAAGTGGCGTTGTATTATTTTAAAAATCAATTTTGAAAAATTCCTACCAAAACGAAAAAACTAGAATGGGCGGGAAGGTTCGAACCCTGTTGCAAATTCAATATAAAGGAAATAATGGCCACATTGTAACACTCTTTCTAGTAAACACACAAAAAACAAAGGAAATCTTGGTCACATTATAACATTCTCTCTAGTAAATGTCACTAAATATGCGAAGCACAGTGAGGTAGGGGAAGTCCGGGATCTATAAATGCATAGAAAACATAATAATTAGCAATAATGTAATATAAAAGTTTAAAATGTTTAAAAAGAAAAATTTAACCAAATATTTGCTTTGCCTGTCATGCCTGGCAAAGTGAATACATTTTTGACTACTCTTGACAATTTTTGCAGTGGTAAGGGCCTTTTCTTTGATATGAAGTGCATTGTTCATGAGCCCACAGCTGACAATCTCCACACATTATTCAATTTTGTATTGGCTGTCCATTAACTTCTTTATACTTTCCAGTGCATACTGTAATAAAGTGGGTTATATTAAAGAATAACTTAAAACATTGCCATAGTTAAATGTATTAAATAAGATGGCGTTTGGGTGTGGCTGATATACCAAGTTGAGCAATCCTTACAATGTAGGAATGATGAAATAGGTTTACTAACTTGCAAACGGACTTACGTCATTTGAACAGCAGCTGCATGGTCATGTTGCGAAATCATTACAATGTGAAACGATGTTGTAGAGTACTTAATATTTACTAAGGACCACCTGCGACAAATGACGTAATCTGTTCGTGGAAAACCATGTCTCATGTTCATACAAAGTAAGAATTAATGCGAAATGATGTAACACGAAACAGTTGGCTTTGGCAGCTGTTGAAAATGTTAGGGAAGAAGGGGCAAAACTTGGAGCATAAGTATTGTCGGATTTCATACAGAATTCAGTTCCGTGGGGGAGTCTGACAGCGATGTCTCGGAGTAGGAAGATTGAGACCTAGATGACAGGCTAACAGGACCAACCTTGCAGTAACCCAAGGGTTGGATTAAAATGTCGTTCCGACGTTATTGCCAACATGAGTGCCTTCTTAAAGATGTTCATGTAAGATTAGTGTTTATTATTATTTGTAGAATAAATTGATGCTATTGTTTCGTACGCCGCATTGGGTTGTTCAGACCTAAATTATGTTATGTATAGAGACCGGATTTTAGGTGACATTTGTAGGTGATGAGTCATACAAATTGAAAAATTTAGCTAAATTTAGCGGCACACTAAATTATTTCTAATTAAGGTTTCCCCCACCGTTAAATTTTCTTTAATAAAAACTGATTGGTTTGGTGACTCAACGAAGGCTTGGCCACGCTGATTATAAATATATTGCACTATAATGATTGGTGAACTGTTTTAAAAGTGCTGCTAAAGTGTGCCGCTCTACTGAAATGATATTACTAAATTTTTACTAGATCCGGTCTCTAGTTATGTATTTGGATCCCGTTTGTTAAACATCTGAATTGTACTTGTAAATAATGTTTTACCAATATATGTGATGTTAGTCCATTCCGTATTTTAATGTAACCTTTCCAACCGCCAAGCTAAACACTCGTAATGAAATTAGGCTCAAAGTCTCTACCATCGTAATCAATCTAAAAGCATAGGCGGCCTTAACCCACTATATTGCAAGAAGCCACTTCGTTACAATACCAGACAAAATTAATCTTCAATTGGTTCTTTCCTCTTTTTTTTTGTTGTTGTTTTTATTATATTCTGTAGAGCATACCCGTTTTTTTACCTTCTGCAGGCTGGCATTAAGTTTCTTTTTCTGCTCTTCTTTAATCGGAGCGCTGGTCAAAATTTCTGCTTTTTGAGTCTTTCTGGCACCCGTTGATTTTCTTCCATTAAATTTTGGCAAAGGTCGAATTGTTGAGGGACTGAAATATAAACTTTCTACTGGTATGCCATCACGTTCTTCCCTTATATTCTGATCTGCGGTATTTGGTATGAGTGGACACATTCCCGAAGAGCCAGATGATGCTCCAGGTAGAGGATCTTGTAGAGAGCGACTGAGGTTCTTCCCTGTCTTTTGGTGTAAGTCGACGCATTTCCGAAGAGCCAGATGATATTCCAGGTAGAGGATCTTGTAGAGAGCATGTTCAAATGCTGTGCCAGAAAACGACTGAGGTTCTTCCCTGTCTTTTGGTGTAAGTCGACGCATTTCCGAAGAACCAGATGATATTCCAGGTAAAGGATCTTGTACAGAGCTTCTAGCAAGTTCAAATGCTGTGCCAGGAAGCGATTGAGGTTCTTCTCTGTCTTCTCTATCAGCGAGAGGGTGTGAAGTGGTTGTAGCAGGGGCATAATCTTCATCTCCAAATACGTTGCGATCAAAAGGCCACAGTCCTGAAGATTTAAAACCCCTTTTTGCATTCTTTGGTGTAGCCCTACTTAAATAGGCTTTACAAAATAATTTTGCAATATCTTACTGATTAATAATTCGTCCTACGTGCTGAGTTTGGAAAGTTAATACTGCCTGTCAAAAAAAACTTTTTATGGGTCCATAAACAGCCTTGTTAAGTGGCTGCATTCTATGTGCCGTATGAGGTGGGAACTACACAAATATAACATTATTCTTTGAGCCAAATGCTAATGCTGGATAATATTTATATGCTTCATGGTTATCCAGCAAAAGAATGACTTTATTTGTGGAAGACGGGCGCACCTCTTCAACAAAAAAGTTCAACCACATCAAAAATAATTCTCAATTTATCCAACCATTGGGAGAACAGGAAGCTTGGGTTCTTGGGGGAGCTCCGTCCAACAGCCTTTCCTGCGTTCTTTTTCTTCGACAAATTATAAAAGGGGGAATGAACTACCCTGCAGCATTACAGCAACAAACTACTGTTATAAGTTGACCTTGCTCACTGCTAGAAATTGTTCCAACTTGTTTCTTGCCACTGATTGACAAAAATTTGGGTAGTTTATTTGTAATTGTTATAATGCCGGTTTCATCCATGTTATATAACCTCATAGCATTGACCTTATGTTTTTCTAATTGTTCACTCAAAATATCATAAAATCTTTCAACTTGCGGATGATCGAAACAACGAGCTCTAGCCACAGATGTTGGTTCTGGCAAACGTATCAAAAAGAAGCAAGCCAATCATTGCCAGCTTTTTTATTATTTTTCCAACTTAACGGGCACTTTAAATTGTTTTTGTTTGCATATTCGCATGCCAGAGATTTAAAGTCTTCAGGTGTTAATCCGCGAAAAACCGCATCCATTTCTTTCAAGTAATTGCATAATTCCAATTCTTGGTTATCTGTAAATACACGTTTCTTCTCTGAACTGCCAGATTACAGTTGAAAAGGGGGAGTTATATTTAGTAGAAACTGATTTGATTGATGAATCAGATCTGCATTCTTCGATAGCAATATTCATGACACCTTCGTCTTAACTACCCTGTTGGGTTTTCCGTAGTTATACACCATCTAAAAGGTAAAATAAAATAATGTTGTACGTTGTATATGGTTTTCTATACAAATGTGCATATAAAGTAAAATAGGAAAAATATACGGGCAAAGCACTTACCTATCCGTTTTGCCCTGTCCACTTTACCCGATCGGTAGTTGTCTACAAACATAACCTAATACTTGAAAACGAATAGCTGCAACAGCCTGAATTTCTATTGGTTTTAAGAACGTATATTCATCATTACAAAATGCAGACATATATTATAATAAAACAACATTACTTACATTCAAAATATGTTAACAAACACAACAATATTATGCTAGCGAGTTTAGCTCCCACATTAACCACGAAAGTAACAATTATATTTTTATGCAATAACTAGTAGCTTATGTAGGCGCACCATACACCAGTTTGTATTGCATGATGCATATGCAAAAGGTATAACAATTATTCGTTTTGTCCGACCTATTCACTTTGCCCGGACTTCCCCTACCTCAAAGTATTAGAAGTAATCTCATAAAATACAAGGAGTGTGACAATTAGGTCATCACCTACAATACCGTGCAGAATATACTGATATAGGAAATCAATCACTACCTAAACAAACAGCTTACCTGTATTATTAGAAGTAAGAAAAGTGTATGTGCGTAATTATGTAATTGTATAGCAACTTGTTTGCCCCTCTTTAAAATCCAGTTGTGTCAGTTGTCAGTTCAGCATATTCTGCTATTCATGGCAGAGTTCATTATAGAGTTATTTGCGGTAAATTCACGTTTATTTTATCAACGCTTACCTGCAGGTTATTGGCTGCAGTGTTGATTACGTAATTCTATGTGATGATTGCCGTGTCATCTGAGTACATGGTGAGGCTTGCCCCTGGTGGATTGCGGATATCAGACATATAGATATTAAACAAGATGGGACTAATGATTGAGCCTTGTGGGCCGCTTTAGCTTGACGGGGTAGAGACATAAACGAACTTGTTTGCTAAATAAACGTTTATATTATTATTATCACCACTACCTAAACACAGAATGCGTAACACACAAACCGTCCTCTCTAACCATCAGTTTAATAAATACTATATAAATAAACATGGAAGCAATACTATAAGGTGATACAGATGTACAGGTATATAACTAATAATAACAAGTGTGTAGTGTACGGATATAACTTCCTGCATACTTCCTCTTAGACTTCTTTCTCGTCTTATTCCTCTTGTGTTCCTTCTTCTTCCTCCAAGTCTCCTTCTTTTCTTCCTCCTAGTCTTTTTTTGCCTTCATCCTTATGTTTCTCCCTTTCTCTTCCCCCTGAATACTTCTCTTCTTCCGCTTAGTCTTTGTCTTAGTTTTCCTTCTCGTCTTGTTCCTCGTGTCCCTTTTCCTCTTTGTTCGTGTTCTTCTTCTTCCTCCGCGCCATCTTTCTGTTTCCCTCCTGACCTTTCTCATCTTATTATTTTACTTTCAAGTTTTCTTTTTCTTCCTACTCAGCTTGTTACTCGCCTTCCTGGTCTTCTTCCCTTTCCCCTTTCCTCTATTTCCTTCTCATCTTCGGCACCTGTTCTTCTTGCTTGTTTCTTTTTATTTATTCTTATTATTTACCTTCTTTTTCTTTATTTAAATTTACTTAAAGTCATGATTACTCTTTCATTTGGAACAAGGGACTCCCCATATTTATTAATCCGCAAATTAAAGGAAGTTCGTTTATTTTCCAGTTCTTCTGTGTAGTTTTTCTCTCTTTCTTTATTATTACTTTCTATTAGTCCCGTTCCATATTCATCGTATATCATGTGAAAGCGTTCGAGTCAGTGTTGGAAAGCCCAGAGGCGAAAGTGAAACCGTCGTTTCGAACACGTCCCACCATTATTCGTTTAATAGGTAATTCGATATTTTAGCAACATATGGTGCCTGTAGTGAAAAGCGGTACTTTTTTTACGATAAATCGTTAAAACCGTTTCTGTAAGTTTAGGAATTGATGTGCGGAGGATAGGAAACTGGAATGGGGATATTGTGGTGGTACGAAAAAGTTTTATTAAGTTACTTTCTTATCTTATACAAGAAAGCTGTACCGAAAAATTGAACTTTTCCTATCAACTGTTGCAAGTTATCCAATTTTGAATATCGAACGCTTTTATTTGATCTTGATACAATATAAACTAGACGGTATCTGAACGAGAGAGGCCCAATTCATAAATTGGAGCAACGTCGCCGCCGCCGAAGGTTGGTTTCGGTTTGGTGCGTGCGAAAAAGAGACGGGCGAATGTTTCGTGGACGAAGCCTTGTGGAAATCGCGTTCTAACAACACGGCAAGGGGTGAGGAGATCTCACGTGCCCTTTATGGGCCTCTCATCATAACTGTGTAACTGCAGACCGGAGTCGAGCGCAAGTTTTGCATAACTACCCCCGAGAGTCGTATTCTGAGCATCTCTCTCCATCGTATCAAAACACTAATCTCTTATCTCTTTCCTGCTGTTGGTACTAAAACAACCCTTTATTTCTTTATTATTGTGGAACGAAATGACGAGTGAGACATTGTTAAGTCGCCTGGGGATACCGCTCTATCTGAGACATGATGTGCTGTTTATTACCACACGTCTACCAAATGAATGATAAATTCTAAATACAATACGTACGCCTCGAAGGGAATGTCTTGTTACAACTAATTATTAAATTTCAGACAATCTGCCCGAAAGACAAAACCGCAAAATCCCTTCCTTGTTCTAGTTGCGGTTCACTTTGCACACGCCCTTGTTCAAACTTTTACGATAACTTCTGATCGCCGTTAGATAAATCGAGTTTATGTTTGAAGTTTTAAGCCTCCACCAAAAATTCGTGGAGTTATTCAACAACGTGCAACAGTACATAGGAGGAGATCCCTGCTACATACGTTCCCTTAAGTAAACATCGCATGCAGAATAATGGATGTTGAAATATTTAATTTGCACTTCTACCACAGTCTGAGTCAATATGAACCGACACTTCAACTGGCATCGGTGTTTCATACCTTCGGATAGTGAATGCAAATGAACCGTGGAGTGTAATAACAATTAACTTGTAACGTGCATGTTTGCGCTATCTAGGTTTTTCAAAGTGCCAGTGGATTAGAACATTGCGCAAAAAAATTTAATTAAACTTGTTTTCTTTCAATTTTTAGTATTTGAAAGTATTTTGAAGGGACGAGAAT
The DNA here is from genome assembly GCA_963082815.1 of Melanotus villosus. Classification (NCBI taxonomy): domain Eukaryota; kingdom Metazoa; phylum Arthropoda; class Insecta; order Coleoptera; family Elateridae; genus Melanotus; species Melanotus villosus. The sequence continues at coordinate 10,840,771 of OY720420.1, forward strand.
GAATGAAATAAGAATAAAATTTGGAAAAGGTGATTTTTGAAGGGTTTTCATGGTTTCCAAAACGTTGCCCATGAACCCATTTTCATTAATTTCCGAAGAGAAAAATGCTCCACGACCTAAGCAAGAGAACAGGTTAAGTATCCCATTAATTCTATTCCCAGATCTCTAATCACGCATTGTCTGAACTGAACATCTATCCTGTTATTCTACGTCCTATACAGGATTTTTACTGATAGTATTTTGAGTTAATCCGTACAGATGTCTAAGTTAATTTTTACTGTTATACAGTGCGATCCCACCATTCATGAAATCGACTCGTAGTGTTCGATTCTTGTTTACGTTACCCAATTTGGTTCGGTTTTAATTCATAAATAATTCAGAAATTAATCACAAAAGGAAGGAAAGTACAAAAATCGATATACATCAAACGAAAAAAATTTATGAACGAACGATATGAATACCAACACTTTGTCAAAAAAACAGGCTTTAAAAAATGACGAGGGCGAAATTTAATTTCTGCGCATAATTTATGAATATTTGGGTTGCGTACAAAACGAAACATGAATAACAAAACTATGCGACGAGAAACGCATAACTCAGGGAAAAAATTAGAAAAGTCCGTTAAAGGAAATGTATTTCCCTTTAAATGTTTTTAATGAATTCAATTGCGAATTTGCTGCATTTATTTAGTGGTAATATTTTTTTATTTTGGCCTAATGCTAATTAAACAAAAAAAAATTATTTTTAAATAATTTAGTCTTCTTTCTCTTCCTGAATATTTCAAAGAATTATTATTATATTATTTTCAAAAATGAAAAAGCTGGATCGACGATTTAAATTTTGAACAGGCGTAGCTTCAATTATATTTTAAATTCAATGCATTTTCAGGAAAACGACATAAAAATACATGAGATAATGCAAGTCTTCACACGGGGGATTTTACATGAAATTGCATAGGGGTCGTGGGTGATCCCTTGTCAACGAACACGATATCTGCGAGTAAATTTATAAAGTTTTTCTTGTAAGATATGCCAAGAAGGTCGTCCACCTTTGCCTTAAACCTTTTCAGATTTTTGTGAATTTTTTTATTCCGCAATATTTCTTTATCACTTGAAAGATTTTTGCCTTGGCTGAAACGCTGCAAAAATACCAAAATTCACCCTAAAAATTATATGAGGGACAAACAAAAGAATAGACAATGTTTTATTGATAACTTTGAGATGAATCCATCGTAACCACTTCACTTGAGGTGACTAATGATTCTTATTATACGTCAGAACGGGATGCATTAATCAATCTATCTATACGTCATGAACATTATTGCGACTTTGTAGTTAGTATGGTAGTTTGAAGAACTTCGGGAAACCATTTGACGATTGGATGAATTCATCCATTTTATATCAGCAAGGCCCAAAAGGCTTTCACCGAACTAATTTTTCTAAGACACTTTTGCAAATGACTGGTGACAAAAAGGTTTAAAACTCCATTTTTTATGCAGATTCGCAGCTGAACGTCTTATTTTTATTTTATTTGGATTCGCAGTATTTTATTTTAAATTCATAATTTTAAACATAATCAAACTTCGGTAGTTAAATTGTGTTTTGATATTGGCGGGGTGTAACGGTTCTTTTCCTGCACGAACTTCTTAGTAATCTTTAATAACCCTTAAGATTGCATCATGCTTAGGTTACACTGTGGTAGAATCCGCCTAGTTATACTACTTACCTTTATAATTAGTTATTGCAGTTGTTGCTTGGTTTTTCAAAGGGTAAAGCCATAATTTGGCTTGATTGGTAAATTTTCATCAAAGTACAATAATAAATCGTATGATTTGCAAGTGCAGAAATTCTATTGGGTCTCAAAACGTAATTGTTGGTCATCGAACGTAAGCTAGGCGATGTGTATAATCCGATATCCTAGCGTTGTAAAGAGAAGTTGGGCACGTTAATTTAATTAATAAGTTTGACGATGAAAGCCTGTATAGCCCAGCGTAAGAGCTGCATACATTATTTAATTCCTGTTAGTGGTAGTTTCCGTGTTATAACGATGCATCCAGGACGATATTTTCATCGCCCGCCGCCTTTATCGTTACGGCCTCGTATTACGCGTCCGCTGAGTAGAAACGCTTCGTCTTCCATATATCTGTACAACAGTACACTTTATCTCCTGATGCATAGCCGTAATTTAATTTGGCAAATTTTTATGGGTGCTCCGAAATTTATTTTTATTACCTTCCTACTGTACAAACTGCGTCATTACAACCGCCAATTTGTTTAATTTTGAAATTTCTCCTCCGCCGACCGAGTAACGAGATGTAATTTGCTATTTACTTCACTGAAATTCTGTTGAAAATCCAACGTTTGGTTCTATCCAAGAATTTTCTATTAAGAGTAATAAGTTTGTGCACAAATGCGCATATAACATAGTTCGTAAAGTTTCCTCAACTTGGTCGTTAAGGGAATATTTAAACTATTTTGATCGTCGTCTGATGTTTATAGGGTCCAGTTTACTTAAACCGGAAGTTAAATGGAATGTGAATTGAAATTCATACTCAAAATTCGCGTTGAAATTTTTTATTTTGCAAGACTGAGCTAACAAGGCAAACATTTTAAAAAGGTAGAGAAACCCCAACCTCACTTTTTGGTCACTTATCTTAACATGATTAACAACTCAGTTTCTGCGGAAGTAAACATCCCGCCACAGCTGAGCTTCGAACTTGTATCTTTTTTATTGCAAAACTGCCTTCCAAGTAACCTCATCACTTTGAAAACCTTTATTAACGTGCAATAAAAAGGATCGCTTTTTAAAACGGACTTTAACAAGTGAATTTGCTATTAATTTCAGTAAAATAACTTTTGATACATTACAAAATATTGGGATTATTCTAAGCAGCCTTTTTAGGCTTGAAAGTTCCTTGAGACAAGATTTTAATCCAATATAATAAATCATTACTCTTGATTTGACGTAAAACGTTGTGATCCGGCCGTTACATTTTCTAGGTTCAGGTATTCTCCGCATGACGGCGCCACTTACCAACAGAAGCAAGGCCTACTGTATCAATAGCGACTTCGTCCTTATAAGGCCGCTCCACTCCGTGTTTTACAAATTTTTTGACAAGGTCAGAAACTATTTGTCAACCAATTTATTAAAAAATAAATGAAAATTAAATACAATGTAATGTAAGTTAATCCCGCTCGCGGGTAAAGACCTTTTCATGGCGTTTCCATTGGATGCCATCTTGTGCTATATTTTCCCAGTTGGGGCCCAAGGATCTTATGAAATCTTCTTTCCATCTTATTCTTGGGTGGTGCCTTGTTCTCCCGTATAGAGATGGATACCATTTTGTAGTTCTACTTGCCCATCCATTGTTATCCCTTATTATGTGCCTTCCCCATTTCCATTTCAGTTTCCTAATTAATCTTCTTCTTCTTGTGGCATATCCTGTTAAAGGACGTTGACGAGGGGGTAGTTATTAAAGGCACTGCTAATTTTTGTCGAAGATTTTTGTTTCTTGTTCTATCCTCTTTTCGGATCTTGAGAATTTTTCTTAGCATATGATGTGCCACTTCAAGTTTTTTGCTGTTGCTTTTTGTTAGATGCCATGTTTGCCATATATTACTTTTAAACACTTTTCCTTTAAGTTTTAAGTTAGTTGTTTCATTCCTGATCTTTTGGAGCTGCCAAAACTTATTCTATCCACTGGCTATTCTTTCTTGTACTATATTGTTTTGGTTTTGTGAGAATTAAATAGTTTGGCCTAAGTATTTAGCTTTATCTTTGTATTGAATTTCTTCTCCATCAGCATAGATTTTGAGTTGACATCTATTAGTAATTAGGCAGTTTCTTTGAAACAAGAGTCTTCAAAACGCTTCTGACAGATTACGATGTAATCAGCGACTCTTAGGATATCTCAAAATATAACAATAGCGGTTAACAGTAGGTATTATATTTGTTATGCTTTGCAAATCTTCTTACCGTAATAATTTTTAAAAAACTCCAACCATTTAACACGGCAATTTGGTTTTGCAGGAATTTCGAAAAATGGTGGATTTTATTTTTACACAAACGACAGATTCGAACCATTGCTTTAATTATTTCGTAAGAAATAAATATCCATCAAATAATTTAAATTGATTTAACGTATATACTCGCCAAAAATACTCGACATTCAACAATTTACTGTTATCTTCCGAATTGGTTACAGTTTATTTAATAGATGACATCACTATCCGGTCTTTATGGCCTACTGTCTCAAAACCTATTTCTAAGCGGAACGGACCAGCCTTATATTATGCAGTTGGTTATGACAGAAGTAATGATTGTCATTGAAGGAAAAACCAATTATACCCAATCACTGCAGCTAAATTTCACATTTCGATAACTAACGCCATGCGGAGTAACATAAAATGCAAAACACAAAATGTTCGGCTGAGAAGGTCGCCAAATAAACAAACAAAGCAACTTGGACTTCAACTATTCACGGCTCGACAGATTTACAAATTTATTTGATCACATGTTATAACTACAACTGTAAAACTTCTTAGTTTGGTCAGATGCTTCAATGCCTAATTAAACAAACAGTTTAAGTGTATAAAAATTCAGAATACTGAAATAATTTCATAATAAATAAATCTTAACAATTTACATTTTTAAAATGTAATTAAAATGTAAATACGTTTTTAAACACCTAATTTAAGTTTTAAATTCCACAGTACGCACATGGAAGGCAATGAAACGTAATTATCACGACATTCTTGAAAATTATTGTGACCTTTTGCAGGAAATTTATTGAAACTTCTTTGAAATTACCTTTGCCCATGTAATTAAATCGTTATAAGTTAATTCTTTGAAAAATATTCTCATTTGAAGTGAATTTAATTTTCATTTTTAAACCTTATCTCAAAGAAAATCCTGGAGTTCAGTTAAAAACTTTTGCTATTTATTTAAAAAATTCGTGTGTTTGTGTAAGAACTTCCACACATAGAACGTAATTTCTACCAAAACGACCCAGTTTATTTTTGATACGTCTGATTTCAAATTCAAAGATAAATATCGCTTTTGAAACTCCACAAACTGTTATTTGCTGAAGACCTAAAACACCGAAGACTAATGCCCACATGTGGACGACAGAACTGGCGCAGTTAATTTGCAAATTCTTCATACGGAAATCTGGGATCATCAAAAGCTTTTACATTTTTATTACCTACTTGTTATTATTATTATTTACTACATTATTATTATTCATGTAAATTTTTGTAGTGAAATCTTAGCTAGAAACTTGGAAACTGCAAAGAAATTATTGATTTGTAGGAAATCAGGATTTCTTTGTTAGTCGTTTGAAATGAATATACAGTGTGTCCGTGTTTTGATGCTGTTTGTGGTAATTGTCTTGATAAGACTAAACATTTCGTTTATGCAAATTAACTGCTGTTTCCAAAATGTCGATGGCGAACATCAGTCATATTGTATAATAAACTGAAAAGTTTGTTTACGAAAATACCCTTAAAGTATCGTTGGACCTAATGAAGTATTAATTTTGAAATTAATAATCAAGGGGCGTTTGTTAAAATTTGTCAAGGCACGTCGATGTTTTTTGAGGAAGGTTTGCTTATAATATCAGTAGCGGCGTGAAACGTAATTACGAAGTTTTGGAATTTATGAACATTTTGGAGAATCAGTAGTGGAGTTCCTAAATCGGAATAGCAAGAACCGTTTATTTACCTGGGAAATTTCTATGCACTCCAATGAATTTTACGGCTGAGGATGCCTGCCTGCCTTGCTCTACTATTTACATTTTCACTGGTTTCGGTACGCTTTAATTGCACAGCTCGATGCTTTTACATTAACTCGTGTTATCTTTGCTGTATTTTCTGGTAAATAATTGCTGATGAGGTATCACAAAGCGGCATCTCGTATATAAAGTAGATGCTCTAAGCAATATAATGGGTACCGTTTTAATATTCTAAGCCTTAGTTGTTCGGGTCCGGTTGTAAAATTTTATTAACTTCGTTAAATTCTAAATAACTTCATTCCGAAATTTCTGCTACGGGGAGGACTAATTTTTTTTCCTTTTTTACTGCTACATCAATGTTTACTACCTTTTTTCTTATTAATTTCCCCTTTAAATAAACGTTTTAAATTTTTTCATTAAAACAACCCCAATTTCAATTATTTTAAGATCCTTGCCGAAATTGGTTCATTACGAAATATGAGTAAACAGTAATAATAATATTTGAATTCTCTATTTTCATGTGGAAAATTCCCATGGAATTGTAGTTGTAAGTAAATATTAAATCTGATTATGAGTTTATGTAAAGCATACATTAAAGTTTTACATATTTTATGGGCGTCATTCATGGGAAAAATTATTCTTCTGTTGATCTGACAATACTACTGAAACAATTGACAGAGAATATGTTCTTCAACAAGCTTTTCTTCTGTAATGTATTGCATGAACATTAATTGCTTTGTAATGTGAATTGCCAACTTGATGAGAATAAACATATCTTATTCATATCATAAGTCACAACCCCAAACAGTGTCATTGAATTTATCCTTTGCCACGAAACAGTGTTGCCAGATCACCATAATGAAAGTAAACTCTGTGTCTTGGAAGAATTAAGGGAGCGGTGATTTGGAATTTACAATCATGAATTTCAAAAATTTCTAGGTGTTTAATTAACGCCCCTACTAGAACTCATAAGAAATGCTAATTAAAAAAATTAATTGTTGTTATTTTAAATGGGTGTAAAAATAGCTTAAATATTAACGTATTAAAACTCTGGATGGTATTCGGATTTATTCAACACTCCTTAAGGAAGTCAAGAAGCTTCTTGAAGCTTCTATTAATATTGTAACGTAGTGGTTATTAGCCAAAGGCGAAACCCTTCTCGTTTTCACCTCTGGCTTGGTTGACAAGTTGAGTTACCGTTACCCTTCTGCCTCTTGCTAAAAGAGTTTCGTCTCTGGCGTGGTTGACACGTTGAGTTACCGTGGTCTTTTAGTACTCCCTTTTCCTACTGAAGAATCCCCTTAAAAAAGTGGGCGAAACTTTGAGAGTTCTTCTGTCTCATCCATTTAGTTTTAGCATTGTTAATATTGAGGCGGTTTGACTCGTTAACTAGGTTGATTAGGGTTTGAAGGCCTTTTAAGCTCTCCACAAGTATGGCTGAATCATCGACATACCTTATGTTGTTGATAATCTCCCGTCCAATTTTTAAACCTTTCTATATGCCATTCAACGCTTCCAAGAATATTTTTTCGGAGTACCTTGACAGGATTTTTTTGGTGGTTTTGTCTAGTTTGATCGTAGCCACTTGGTTATATTTAATTCAGTAATCTGAAATCGTAGTTCTCTACCCTTGTTGACTCTAGGTAATCAAAAAGTAAGTCATGTTGAACTCGGTCAAACATCTTCTCAAAATCTATGAAGCAGACATATCCATATTTGCAACTCATTTGAAGAAGGACATGCATACAAAAGAGTGTTAATCCATTTCGGAAGCCAAATTGTTCCTCTCCCATTTTGATTTCATATAGTGAACATATGCGGCTTTGTAGGATTTGTAGCAAAATATTGAGAGTATGACTCATTACATTTATGAGTCTAAAGTCGCTACACGTACTGGTTTAACTCTTTGTTGATAGTGTTATAAAAAGAGATTCTAGCCAGTCTTTTGGTATTTGGCCACTTTAGTAAATCTGATTAAAGAATGTTGCTATTAACAGTGATGCTGTCATCAGATAGTTTAAGTAATTCGACTGGGATTTGATCTGATCCAGGGGCCTTATTGTTCTTAGCCTGTCGTATAGTTGCTTCGACTTCTGCTTTTAATATAGCTGGGCCTCTTTTTGTTTAATCATCGCAGAGGCAAGGGAGTGTTCTTGGTTTTTGCGATTTATGTCTTTGAAAAGGTTTGATATGTAGTTTTCCCATTCTTTGCAGCATTGTTTAGCATCAGTTACAATTTTCCCATTGGAGTTCCTTAGCATATTCGTTTTCTAAGTTTTCGTCAGCCAGGTTTCTTTGGCTTATTTGATTTTTCTTCTGATTATCAATTAATTAATAGATATTTTTCCTTGTCTCTATTTTTGTATTTTCTTCGCTGATTCATAAGATCCAACATTTTTTCGGCCATCCACTCGTTCGTTCTTTGCAGTTTTTCTGCTGTTCTTTAAAATTGCTTTTGCTTTGTCAAGAACTGAGGTTTTGATATCCGACTAGTTCTTATTTGCTATTGATAATTCCATGTATTTCATTATTTATCTCTCGGGCAGTTTTTCTCTTCGTTTCAGGATTTTTAAAGGACTCTAACTTCATTCTATTTGATTTATACGGTGCAAGAACACATACGAACTACTAATCAAAAAGACTCGATTGCTTTTTCTTTTAAACGAATGTAAAATAGCTTGGGTATTAACATAAAACTCGCGATGTTAGGTATATGCCTATATGGATTTATTCAGCATTTCTTAAGTACATAAGTCAAGAAGTATGAAGTTTCTTGAACCTTCTGACAACACCTTTAAAGCAATCAAAGAGTGAATTGCCTATGTCGTCACAATTGGAGGTTATGTTTAACAATCCTGTTCTTCGTAAAGTTGGATTTAAAATTCAGGATTCCCAAAATTCATAGGTGTTTATTTAATGCAAATATGCCACTGCCGTAACACATAATAACTACTAGGCAATTAAAAAAAATCGGTTTCTTTTATTTTAACCTTTTTTTAGCTTGAAAATTAACGTAAAACTCTTCGATTGTATATTTGTATGAAGTATGAAGTGATGCCTAACCTTGTATTAATTTAGCAACACTCCCAAAGAAATCGAGCTATGCTATGAGAATAATGTAACGAAGTGCTTTTTGCATTATTGATTATGATGGTAGAAATTTATAGCCAACTTCATTACTAGTGTTTAGGCTTGGCTTTTGCAAGAGGTTATATCAAAATACCGAATTAACTAACATCAGATATATTGGTATAACTTAGTTACAAACATTATTTAACTGTTCGACAAACGTGATCCAAATATTTAACAAGTCTTAAGTCTGATTGACTCAATACGGCGTACAAAACATTAATATCAATTTATAATAATAAACACTTATCTTACATAATCATCTTTAAGAAGGCACACATCTTGGTCACAAAGGTGGAAACGATATGTAAACCAACCCTTGGCTTATGGCCAGGGTTGATCCTGTAAGGGCCTCTCGTCTAGATCTTAATCATACATCGTAGTGAGACTCCACCAGGGAAGACTGAATTCTCTATGGCAAGTTTCCTATATTTATACTTCCAAGATGTGTTCTTTCTCTCTTACATTTTAAACATCTGCCTATGTTAGTACAAGGGTTCCATTCATTCTTACATTGTATGAATATAGGTCAGTTAGTATAAACTAATGCAACATTGTATTACCTTGTTATGATTTCGCAATACAACCAGCTGTCCCTTTGACTCATATTCATACAAGTGCGTCTTTAGTTAGTAAACAGATTTAATGATCCTTACTTTGTAATGATTTCGAAACTTTGTTATATCAGACCACACCTAATGTGCAACTTATTTAATTCATTTCCTATGGCGATGCTTTATATTATTTATTAATTAACCCACTACCTTACAATATGAGAATTTGAGGTTATGTTCTGTAACAATCCTTTTCTCTATAAATTTAAATGTAACTTTATTGTTTAAATGTTTTTATCTGTCTTGTAAACTGCATTGTTAACTTCACGGCGATAAATATGGCAATAGTCGTAGCTTTTCTAACCTCAAATTTTGACAGTATTGGGCTTTCCCTTTCGCTATGTCCATAATAGGGTTGCCAAATCGCTAAAATGTAGCTAAACTCAACGACTTACATGATTACCTTCTGTAATTGCGCCAGCCGTGATTTGGAATTTTAAATGAGGGATTTTTAAAAATTTCCATGCGATTAACTAACGCAAAGACGGCCTTGTAAGAGTTTATTAGAACTACCAATTAAAACAATCGATTGTTTTTATTTTAAACGGTGCAAAATGGCCCTGTTATCAACGTAAAATTCTCGAAAAGTTCCTTTACGACGTTGTAAAAGCATCTCGATGGTATTATTCGCATTTATTCAACTTTCGTATAAGTAAGCCAAGAAGTAATAAAACGAACAAAGCAATGACTCACTCGGGGCTGCAGAATTGGCCAAATGAAGCGGTTATTGCATATTCCGGTAGCATCGCCGGGCGCAACGGGACCGTAACTACAAGAAGTGGTTACATGCAGATTGCATTCAGAAACGCTAATGCAGTACTTTTTATGCAACATAACACTATTAGACGTTTTACTCTTCACTTCGTTAGCATTAAACATAAGATTACGAAAATCCCGAACGGGCGAATCTGTGTTCCTTTCTCTTGCTACTTATTTGTTGCTGAACATAAGAATTTACATTTATTAGTTTCGTTTTGGGATTCCGAACGGTACTGATTTTAACCACTGCTCGTGATATAAAACCACAAATACGACTCTGGCAACAAAAGTAACAGCTGTATTGTTGCAGCTCGATTTTAAGAGTAATTGCCTCGGATTTTCTTGATGATTTTTTTGCATAATAAATTCCAGGCGCGCAAGTTCTGGGCTTTTTCTTTGCTTGTTTGGTTTATTTACTTGTTTTTAGTTGATTCAGTATAGTTTGTCGCAGTACGAAATTTTGGTGGCAGCGTCAGGTACGTTAAATGCGAAACGAATTAATATTAAAAATGAGGACTTCGGTAAATTAATTTCCAAACATTAAATGCAGGGAGCATTGGAGTTATTTGAAAAATTACAGTTGGCTGTGTGACAGTTGTAATTTTTTGTTTAACATCCTTTAAGCGATTTTTGCTTATTAGAAAAGTTTGGTGCCAGCGGTGGGATTGACGTTACCGTACTCTCGTTTCCTCATTTACAAAGCTTTAATATTGCTGCATTTTTTGTAAGCAAAAAGTATCTGCATGTGCATTTCGTGAAATTCCATGGCCCTCTACTTATTTAGAAATGTGTAGTACTAATCTTCTTCTTCTTTGCCTTGAGATCTGTTTATATACCGATTTAATTTTCTTGGGAGATAGATTGCCAACTATCTTTCCATCTCTTATATGGAATTTCTGGTGGACGTGAACTTTACGATTTTCCTTACATTTTTGTTTTGTTTTGGTCAATTCGTTTTAAATGATCCTACAAGTATCTTCTCCTCTGTCTGTCTCAACGTATAACATCCTCTATGTTACACTTTTCTCTTATTCCCTGGTTTCTTATTCTGTTGGAGTTTTTCCTGATATCGTTCTTAATATTTGGATTTCTGTTGTTCTCGGCTGGCTTTTAGTTTTTATTGTATCAACCCTTGTTTCTATGCCGTATATCATCACAGGTTTCATACAAGTCTTGTATATTCTCACTTTATTTTCGATTAGCATGTGTCTGTTCGGCCATATTGTGGCGTAGTCGGGGGTTGGTTTATTGTTAGAAATTAATATAAATAAGTTACTTTAATAATTTAAGTAGAGTCTCTGACCAACGTCACCACTTGAATATTGCTTGGCTTTTTACGAGAGGTTTTTATTCAAAGTTAAATTTAACTAACATCATGTATTTCATATCTGCGCTTTAGTGTTACAAAATAATATAAATTATTCCAAGTCCCAATTCAAAGTAAATTGATACAAATTATTACAAGTTTCAATTCAAAGTAAACTGATATAAATTATTCTTCTAAGTCGTGATTCAAAGTAAAGTTATACAAATTTTTCTAAGTTTCAATTACATTTACAACGGCTAAGTCCATAACAAGAATTTAAATAATTCACACACAAATAGTCCTGAATTATAGTTTACGTAACTACTGCTTCTTTGATGGCTGGATAAAACCATGTCTCTAATGTATTTTCGCTTGGTATTTATACAGAAAATTGACTTTCTTCTTCCAATATTCAGTATCTTATCTCAAGCGCGTGGGAAGTGCAGAATTACATAGAAGCACGTATGAGGTGTCGGGTTTCACCGTTCATTGCACTTCCATATACATATACATGCATTCTAAAAGATGTAACCTCGACACGGCGCGTGTGGCTTGCCAGCGAATGACCTGATCAAATGACGTCATATCAACCGCGCGTGCGAGTGAATTGAATAAATTGAATGTATTTCAAACTTCGCTTAATATTTTTACATTTGCCTTTGTTATAATATTGCGTCTTTGAAACAACCTGAGATTGCAGCAGCTTTGTTTACTTGGTCTGTTATGTCACTTACTGGGTTATTATAGCTAAATACTTAATTGAACACCTATTCTTACTTTTATACTTAAAGTTCAGTAAGATGTCTTATATGTAGAAAGCGAGGTAGCCATATTTTACCACAAAGCTGCTTGGAAGTGAATATACACCTGTCAACCATAATTAAATCCGGCACCTAACAACTGCTAATCCCTTTCTAATAGCTTATTCTGCACTGTAAGTGAACTTAGACTGCTGGCCTCTACCGAGAAGTGGCAACATTGACCACAAAACTCCCATAAGAATAACATTGTCGTATTTATCCCGCACTGAACTTTAAGTATGAAACGAAGAATAGATATTTATACCACCAGTTCATCTCTAGAGAATGTCATACACTTTGTTTTACTCTGTGTCTATCTCTGGAGATCATCTTCAGATTCGGCTATTATTGTGGCGCTATCTACATAGCAAACCGTAAGATGAAAAGCTTTTCCTCTTCTCTTTTGCCAATTCATTAACTTCAGGCGTTAAGCACAGCTTAGTATTTGTTGCATTTGTATTAACTTTCCCCGTGCAGATAGCCTCCTGTAATCAGGATTTTAATTTATTCCATGCTTCTTCAACATCATCTTCTGTTGTCACGTTATCTCTCCTTAACTTTTCAATTACTCTTTCCGTATGTAGGTTTCTGGAGCTTTCATTGTTTAGCGTTTCTAAGTTGTATTTTTCTATATATTTTGGTGCTTTCTTCCTGACACATGGTCGTTATAATCGTAGTTTATAGAGTGTACTAGTCTATGATCGGTGCCAATGTCAAAACTGGAACTCTTTGTGGAAAGAGGATGTTATTACCTTAATTCTTAATTTATTTCTGGCACAAAAATCAATTAGGGGTTCTCCTTTTTCATTTACTACTTGTTCGTTGAATTTTTGTTTTACGTTTCGTTTCGATTATTTCTTGTATTTTTTTGTAGAATTCTTCTTATTCTCCCTTAGGATGAGTCATATCTAGAGCCTAAGTAGGTACTAAATATCTGAAGTACAGAGTGGTTAATATTAAGGGTTACTTTGCGAATTCTGTCATCTATATAGTGATAGTCTATATCTTCTATGCTCTCTGTATATCTTTAGTGTAGAACAGGGGTCGCCAAGGAACTCCCTCTATTTTACTATTACGTAATTATAATAGAACAAGCAAAAAAGTCGCTTATGTGAGTTTTTACATTGTTTACTTTGTAGTTACTCAACTCTTCAACATAGAGAAGATTAGTTCGTGAATGAATAACGATTGAATTATAATATGTGTGTTGATGAATTTTAGAAAATTAACGCTCACTTGAGACTGAGATCGAATACGTGTAAGTATAAGTAAATAAGCAACCTTGCACGTGTTGCAATCTCGCTCCCGCCGTGCCAGACGGGCGGAAACCATCGACATCCGTTTATTGGTAAATACGTCATTTTGTCCTACTTGATTACCCTCCTTGCTCCATCTTGCAGGTCCTATTTATGTCACTGTTCCCACGATTTACTCTTAATTGCGTTGTCATTCAGGATGGAGGTAATCCAAGTTAACCGAATTAAATATTACCCGTACAATCATGTCTTATATTTTTCTATCGACCCCTAACAATGTTATATCGACCCTTTTGGCGACCACTGATGTAAAAGAATTCCAACTCCGGTGTAAGATCTCTTAGGCTTTGCTATGCCACTATAAATTAAAATAAAGTTTGAATATTTAGATGTTCCTTGGCATTTCTTTTTGTGTCAGAGATTCCGCATATACCTATTGATTTTATGTTTCTCCATCTCTAAAAACTTCTTGATCTCTACCATTCAAAGATGTTATTTTCCAGCATGCAAATCTGGATATAGTCTGTTTCCGTTTCCAATCTCTTTTTTCGTTTCCTCGCAGGGGTCGTCTTCAAAGATTCCGGGGCTCCATTTTCTTTATTATCCATTGTTAGTTATTAGTGTTAATTTTATTCCAGTGCGTACTTTAATCGTGTCTATTTCCTTACTGTGGTTGTATCGGTACTGTGAGCTTGTTTATTTTATACTAGATAGGTAGCTGGACTCATCTTTCAACCTTTCCTTTCTCCGGGCTTGGGACCAGCAATATTGGTTTTGGGCTACTCAATCCACCCAAGGACAATGCAGGCGGAGATGGGTAGTACATACCTATCTACTAATAACTCTAGTAATGATGCGCGTTGAGATTCCTGGTACCCGCAGGCCTAGATCTCGCCCAATAAAAACAAACAAATAATTAACATGAACAAAACTTCTGGCTATTTTAACAGAGGAATGTCAACTTAATGAAGTAATTTAAAATCTTTTCACAACAAGGAAAAAACAGGACTTCCTGAATTTTTGCATAAAAATGTGAATACATACAAACTTTTACATGCCGGTATAAAAAAAGGGGGTAAATGATAAATTGTTCGATAAATTAGAAATATAACCTTCCACATTTTAACGGGGCACAATCCGTTTTTAACAATTTATAATCATTAATCTGAAAATTATTCCCTTTTGGCCTTTAGATATCGCTGAAAAAAAATCGTGGCGCTATTTTTGCGAAAGTACTTTGGGTAAACATTTTTTTAACGTTATTTCGGTATAAATCATTGGATAATTAAGTTTATTCTGATGCTATTCAACGGTAGTCTGCTTGTCTGCTTTGCTTAGGTTTTTGCGATCACGCTAGGCTATGGATTGGTTAGCACGCGATTTCCTACACTGAAAATTCGCTTATTGTTTCTATACGTTTACCTCGTAAACGACAAACGAAATTCCGACAATTATTTTAACGGCGTATCGGTTTCAGAACGTGTTACAGGAATTTACTGCTGAGATTTTTAAAGCTCGTGTTATGCTGTAAAGAATTTATAGAATGGTTTATGGTTGCATTCTGTATTATCACAGAGTTTACATTTGGGGGTTTATGAAACACTTAACGTCATTGCTTTCATGTTGCAGTAAAAACGTCGTTTTATTGTTGGCAAATACCGGGCTTTTTTTCGTTTCATCGCATTTTAATAATACTTTGTTGTCGAGTTTGCCGCACAGAGGAACTCTTAACTCTCTTCTCGATTTTCTCAAACGATATTCTAGCGTGCTGTAAAAGTGCATGCCGGCAGTTTTAAAAGTACCCCTTTTATATAAGTTTTCTTTTTATCTTTTAGGTATTAACGTCCTTCAGTTATTTCGTATTATGCCGTAAAATTAGTTCATTAAAGTTCTCGTGATCCTCGGCCCTTTTTACTAAATCACCCCGGCGAAAAGAATTTTTACACAGGAAAAAAAAGCGAGGAACGGGGACGATATGAATTGTAAATTTAATTATCGAAGCTCCGGCCGAATATTTACTGCTTGTTTTTGCCTTTTTTTTCCTTCAGTAGCAACGACCAGATTTGGGTTAAAATAGTTTTATTTTTATTCATGGACGGGCCCTTTAAAAGTTCTGAAAATTTTCCTGCCGCTTGTTTTCTGCAATATCATACATGCAAATTTCACACACAGAGAATCGTTTCCATTTCATTACTCTCTCAGTCAAGTTTAAATTTGTTTTGGCTGCCTTGTGCGCTTTTATGGGCACCAGGAATTTTGCTTTATAACTTTGAAGCGCTTCTGAAATGATGGGGCATTTTTGTATAACGCCCGAACAACGCAGATTGCAAATTTATCGAAGTAGACATCCACCCTATATTACTTATAATAAATACACGTATCCATTTATTACATACATTTAAAACCTACACCCAGATTTACGTATTTTAACACCTTACTTAATTAAGAATTAAGAAATTGCTGCCACCAAACCCCAGTATTACTCAATACGGAGATATGAAATTGTTTCAATAGTTTAAAAGTGTGATACTCTTAAAATAAAATTGCGGCAGAAAAGGAATGCATTTTATTAAAATGCAGCAAAGCAGAAGGCTTTAAAACTGTTTCCCCAACAAAATATTTTCAGATTATATTTAGCTGCTTACTCCATCATTTCAACTTTAATACTCAGGTGGAATCCCCTTTTAGAAATATTTCAAGTTGGAAACACCGTCTTTGAACTTGTACAAAGTGGAATTTAACGTTTCACTACCATCTAATTAAATTTCCTTTTGGTATCGAGCGAATTTTAAACATTTTCCCGTTTTTAATTCTTTAACAAAAACCAGTTTAACTTTCATTCTGAAATTCGTTGTCTTTTACGGCTTTAAGTATTTTGTCTTCTTAACAGAAAATGGAATTTCGTGATTTGAAACTCTCGGGAATAAGTAAATAATAAAAAGCATTTATACTCCGAGCATATTACCAACATTAGAGGGAACTCCTCAAGAACAGACAGAAGATTATTCAGCATAATTCGGAAAGTTTAGTAAAGCCATTAGCTGTGCATACTCGGGAGACAGTGCTGACACCAAGTTCTAACTGCAGGCATAATGAATTAACTGTTGGTTTGCAATTATACACTTAATAATTGCAACTGCATTCAAGCAATAAAGAGAGAAAGAGGAAAACTAGTTTAACTTTAACGTATCGTGCTTTATGGCGCTTCCCTATGAAATACCTCTGTGGTTTGCGGTCTAACTTAACCCTTAATTTCGGGTTTTGCCAGTATAAATATACTAAAATTATCGCAGAACGACGACAAACTGGGAAAAAGAGGGAGAGACGTTTAGGGCGGACGTAGAAATTATTTAGAAAAATCTGATATAAACAGCGGAACGCTTTTTATGTTGCCCCTGGTTATGTAGCTAGCGAGTACATTTGTATTTCGTAGCATTATCATTGGAGAAAGGCGACAGCAGTAACACGGAATTAATTTGCCTAATTTTTTCTGCGTTTTTGTTTCAAATTTTTAGTCAAATTTGTCTTTTAAGATCGACCCTCACCGCACAGATTTTGATAATCCTCAGTATACGTGTATACGTGTAATAAATCGAATACATAATTATCATTTAGTTCGGCGTAAATTGATCTTTGAACAATTAAAGGCCAGTTCACACCCTACGTATTTTAAGTCGCACGTAAAAGTAATAACCTGCAAGATCAGCGATGATATTTCTGCCATTAACAAATTATTCTAGTTTTTGAGGGTATAAAATTACAGTTGCACCAGTAGAATATTTATTGTACGAGGATGTCTATTGTAGAGCATTTATAAGTTAAAAATTGGCTCACTTTGTGAATTTTATCAACCATACGTGTAAAACGTGCAACGTAAATGGATCTTCATATTGGGACCCACCATATTAGTATTATAATAGCAACTTCAAAATGTTCTTTCGTTCTTTGGGCCCTAAGGTACTTGTCGATAACTTATACAGCGGAAATAGGCCTTTAAACAGTTAAGGGACGATCCACACTGTAGATCTTACACGACATATACGGGCATTTTTATGGTAAAATGATAGCCTTGTAGGTTTAGAATGGTCTTTAGGATGTTTACTGTATTCAGTAAAATACTTGTCGATGATTTGTAGAGATTTTAAGGCGTTAAAGACTGACGTATACCGAATTTTTAAACGCACGTTCAAATTATAGACTGTTTGATGGTATTTACATATTAATGCAGTACTTTAGGATTACAATGGGGCCTTGTTTATTGCATAATTTGAATATTAGACCATTATTGTCATTAATGTTTCTAACATGAAAATAAGCCTTTAAGGATTTAAAGGACAGTTCACACTATACGTACCTTCAACCGCTCGTTCAAATAATCTATCGTGCAAGATACACACTAACACTTTTGCAGTGAACTAACTTCCTGATTCCCTTTTCATTTTTTCAGTCAGAAGTTGATTTTTCAATTTAATTTTGAAATTTAATTTAATAAAAACTACTCGAATATCGTCTGTTAGGTTATACTTTCAGTGCAATCGTACATCTCTTGGTAGTAGTGGTAGTAGAAATTTGTTTTTTTACCGATTTGTTTATTTATTTATTGGGAGAATTATGGGCTTGTATGTTCCAATTATTTGTTTTTTATTATTTTTTTAATTTTCACTTTTTCGTAGGTGTGCGACTTGGTAAAAATTAAACAAATGAGGTCAAGAAACTCGTCGGAACAAACTAAATCTTTCTTTAAAATAACACAAAAATGATAATTAATAATATATGAATTGTACGAAGGGGAAACTGTTTAATTCTGAATCAAATTTCTAATTGTTTCAGATTTATTATACGTTAATGCAATTTTAAACGATCATTTTTGATTTTAAAATTCCAAACTAAGTTAAAAATAAAAAACTTAACTTTCTCTTATATCCTTGTTAACCCTCTAAAGGATTTTTCTTTGAATTTTGAAGAAGGCAACCCTTCTTTAGTATATTTTAAAGCAACGCATTTTTGAACCTTAAAATTAATACCTTTGTTTTGTTTCAGGTAAGCCAAGGAATTATTAGCAAGGACGTCATTAAAAAGGGTATCGTATTAATAATAAAAACTACAATAATTATTATTAAAAATGTTGCAATAATTATTATAATTTGTTTTAAAACGAATATTTTGAAAACCAAAACACAAAGCTTTAATTTATTGTATCATAAGTATTTATATTAACATAATTTCCGATTTTTTGTGTTAATTTTTTTTAATATGAGCCTGTTTTCACCATCAAAAAAAATGTGGTGTGTGTTCCACCAGGATTAAAATTTAGCACATCAAATTTCACGCCTGCAATTCTTGTTGCTAATTGTTAAAGCTTACAAAATTAGAAAATTGAAACAATGATTACAAATTATTGGTAAAATGTTAGCTTCTGTGGAAAAAATTTAGTTTTCGAAATTAATTAATAAAACTCTTGTTGATAAATTTCAAAACTTGTAAAGGTTTTTGGTTCTTGTCGCACTCACGCACATCTTCGATAACAACATTAATTTGGCTCAAAGTTCTTGCCGTTTAGGTGTTCTTTTAGGGAACCAAACAGATAAAAGTCATATGGTGAGAAATCAGGGCTATAAGGCGGATGTGGCAAACCTTCCCAGTGAAGGTTTGGACTGTTGCTGCCGCTGTGTGGGGGCGAGCGATGTGGAGTAAACGGACACTGCGGACTTTTTGAGCGAAAAGCTGGCATGACTTTGTTTTGCAGCAAATTGCTGTCATATTCAGCGTTGCCAGTTCTACGGTCTTCGAAAAAATTAGAGAAAATTACTCCTGATGAGTCCCATAATTGATTTCATTCAAAGCAGTGGAGCTACGCGGAGTACGTGGGGCGTTACATATACCTTCTCTTGGTGGTTTTTGAAAATTTTGCATAAGTCATAAACTTGGGCATTGGATAAATAAGAGAGTTTTACCCCTTCTCTAACTAAAAAGTTTATGATTATTCTTTGTGCAACAGAACTTGAAACGCCCATGTTCAACATTCAACAATTTTATTAAACAAATGAAACACTGGTGATCTGATTCCAACAATATACCAAAAATAGATAAAATTTTAATAAAAAAAAAGGTCGGTGGCTTTGTAGCAAATAGAATTTAAGAAAACTAAAAATTCCGGTAATAAGTTAAACATCCCTCGTATTTATGTTGTGATGCCACATTTTGAGTTTAAATTAGGAGCTTGGGAATGCTTATTTCATCATTTTCAACAGCAGAATACATGTTGACGATCTACAAAGTGTAAGTGGGCCTTTAAGTGTTTAAGGGACAATTCACACTCTACGTATTTTCATTCTCGCAGAAAAACGCGTTCTGCAAGATAAACTCTTGCGATTTTATATTGAAATGATGTTTTTGTTTAATGTGCAAAAAAGCTTTTAGAAGGTTTATCCTATCCGCACGTTCACTTCCTGGATGATATTTGTATTGCGACGCAGCATTTTTAGGATTATTTTCGGAACTTCAGAATATTTATTGCCGTAATATAAATATACCTACTAAAGTACTAACTAAATAATGCGCAAACTGTAATTCGGCCTTTAAGAGTTTAAAGGAAGGTTTATGCTATACGTACCGTACGTAAAATTACTTTATCGAACAAGATAAACGCGGCGTTTTTATGGCAGAACAATGATTTTTTAGATATATAGGATTACAAACAATTGCGTCTTTAGGTGTTGATTGTATCACTAATGAAGAGAAAAATACTTGTCGATGATCTGTAGAGCTATTAAAGAGTTAAAGTTAACTCATATTCGAATATCAATACCACATCCAAATTTATTTTGTTTATAAATATGAAGTTGCAGTATTTTGAGATTATGATTGAATCTTCAGAATGTTTATTTCATTATTGTGCGTAGTAAAATACTTGTTGATATTGTAACAAAGGCGAATGTAAAAATATAAAAATTATAAAATCTAAACGTCAGTTTATAAGGGGTCATTATTCTAACGAGATACACGTGCGACGTATCGAATTTCATCTTTTAAGAATGCAAGATAAAGCACGTACAATCAAGGGCAATGTACTGTGACATCCGATACCTCACAGGTGCTCGAATGTAATTCGACATTTTCCACGCTCATATTGAGAGAAGGGGATCAATTTTCTGTATAAATTCTAAGCGAAAATATATTAAATGCATGGTTTATATCCGGCCATCTAAGAAGCAGTATGTACCACAGAATTGATACCGTTCAAGACGATGTTCCAGTAATTACATGTAAGCTTGTTTTATGTTTTAATTCAGGACTTAAATATTTGTGTGAATTATTAATTTTTTTTATGGACTTAGTCGTTTTAAATGTAATCAGAACTGAGGATAATTTATATCACTTCACTTTGAATTGGAACTTACAGTAATTTATATCACTTTACTTTGAATTGGAACTTAGAACAATTTGTGTCATTTTGTAAAACCAAAGCACGTATATGAAATCCATTATGTTAGTTGAATTTGACTTTGAATAAAATCCTCTCGTAAAAAGCCAAGCAATATACCAAGTGGCGACGTTGGTCAAAGACTCTACCAAAATATAATTATATTAATTTCTAACAGTAAACCAACCCACGACTTCGCCACAATATTATGCATAGCGTAATGGGTTTAAAGGGTGCTTCACATTGTACGTGCCTTCAACCGCACGACAAAATAATCCATCCTGCAAGATAAACGCTGACGTGTATGCGGTGAACGATACTTTCTCTTTATTTTCAAAATTTACGATGTTAATGATATCGCTACGTAGGGTAACATACTTGTCAATAAGCTGTAAATCCCTCAAAGAGTTAAAGATTAACTTACATTGCGAATTTTCAACCGCATATCAAAATTATGTTTATATTGTGATGCAACATTTCGGGATTGTGTTAGGAGCTTTGAGAAAGGTTTTTGTTTATTTTGTGCAGTAACGAAAGTATTTGCTGATGATCTACTGAGTGTAAGTGTTTAAGGGACGATTCACACGGTACATATTTTCTTCTCGCAGCAAAATAATCTATCTTGATAGATAACCTTTGGGATTTTTGTATCAGAATTATAAGTTTTTTTAATATATGGAGTCTTTAGGTACCTAGTGTATCGTTTTAGTGTTGCCGAAAATTCTTAAAGGTTAACTCATATCGTGGATTGTCAACTGCACGTTCAAATTATTGAATTTCCTTGTATTATAATGCAACATTTTTGGGATTATAATGGAAGTTTCAAGATATTTATTTTCTTATCTGTATTAAAGTACCTGCATAATCTGGCCATCGCAAGTGAACCTTTAAAGATTTAAAGGGCGATTCACATTATACGTTAATATAATACCTTATCATGGTCCTGGAAAATAAATATGGTTTGTGGGCAAAACGGTGGCTTTTTAAGGTATTTTAATTGGATTTGCGTCTTTAGAATGTTTACTGGATCCCTCATAAAGAAAAATAGTTGTCAATGATTCGTAGAGTTACTAAGGATTAACTCACACTGCGTATTATCAATAGTAGGTCTAAATTGTAGAAGTTATATTGTATTTATATTGCGATGCGGTATTTCAGGATTATTATTGAATCTTCAGAATGTTTATTTTATTTACTATTATGTGTAGTAAAGTGCTTATGTAGAGTGTAAAAGATTTAATGGACGGTTCACACCGTATGTGTCTTTAACAGTACGTCAAAATAATTCATTTCGAAGATAAACTTCGGCGTATTTATTGCAAAACGATACTTTTTATGCATAGAATTGCTATTACGCTTTTAGGGTGTTTATTGTGTCACCGATGCAGAAAAATAGTTGCTAATGATGTGTAGAGTTATTGAGGAGTTAAAGGTTAACTCGTGCTGCGGATTACCAATAACACGTCCTAATTGTAGAAGTTTCATGATTATAAGTATTTATATCACGATCCAGTATTTTGGGATTATGATTGAATCTTCGAAATATGATATCATTATTGTTTGTACTCGTAGTAAAGTACTTGTCAATTATATGTAAAGGGTAATGGGTTTAAAGGACCGTTCACACCGTACGTGTTGTCAACCGTACGTCAAAATAATTCGTCACGAAGATAAACTTCGGTGTTTTTATGGCAAAACGATGTTTTTTGAAGGTAATATAATAATAGTCGGGGCTTACTCTATGATAGCAAATACCTGCCTGTAGCATAGATGCGTATTTAAAGAACTAGAGGTCCGCATGTCAAAATCGCACCACATAAATGAAAATATTTGCACTTGGTGTACAATTCTGCAATTAATGTTGATTATTTCACGTTTTGAACCTTAAAAGACAAAGTTTCCATGTTTTATTGTGCCGTTGGATGCATACAGAAGAGCACGAGTGTTCCAAATGTTACGATTTTAAGGTTTCTTATTGATCGAACTTAACCCTTGTAGCGTATTTCAAAGGGAACTAGCTCCGGGATTCGGTTGTATGTTTTGGATTAACCAAGTACATGGCTCGTTATTTTGCAAAATTTCAGTGAACAAAGCGAGTGTACATTACATAAACTAAAATTACTAGTGACCCTCTTCAACGCAAATTTAATGTTTACTTTCTACAGTTTGAAAGCTCGAAGTTGGATGATTTACGGATATCCAAGTTTAATTTTGTATACCAATTAACAATTGGGATTAAAATTCACTTTATGCCCTTTAGAAAATTAAAGGGTAAACAAGGAATTTAAGGAAAATAAAAATGGGCAAGCCGATGATAGATGCCTTTTTAGTTACGTACCTATATGTATGCTTGGTTTGAATAAACATAAAATTATTCATGACTCAAGGCGAAACAGCGCTTTGATGTAGTATCAATTTGCGTGTGCATTTAGAAAATGAAAATAAATTTTATCATTATTATAGTTAAAACCGTTCGTAGAAAATCGTAACGCGTACCTTATTAGAGGGAGGAAAGGTGGTTGGTTAAATATAACGAAGAAGGCGAGTGGTGGAATCAATCCTTTAGTATAATAACCGTGAAATAGCGTTTCCTCTCAAATGCTGTCAGATAAATCTGACATTTATGAACATTAATGGGCATTAAATGGTTTACAACCTGAGATTAGTGGGCCAGGTCAGTGTGTCAGTAAACGGCAGTGTCGGGGCCCGCCGGACGGCGTATTGACCTCCGCCGTTAACTTTTGCCCACGTGGCACGACAGGAAACATAGCGTGAGGCATAGCCACACCTCTTACTATGCTTGCTTGTGTTATAATTTAGGCGAATTGCATGAATAAAAAGCTCGAAAATTACTGAAACTGCTTGACCTACTAAATTCCTTCGGGCTAATTGGCTTTGCTTTAATCACAACAAAAAGGTTTCTGGACTTTTCGTCGTATTGAATAAACTTAATAATTTTAAAAAATCTATTATCGATTGCTTTGAGGTTAATTTTGGGAACGTGTGCGCTCAAACAAAATTCAAAATCGGTGACGATATTTTGATTTATGCCGACAGTAGATTTTGAATCTTACAGTTCGGCTGACACAGGGGTGACAGCGTTTAAAACGTAACTAAAATTGGATTAGGGCAAAACTAATTTAAGACAACTGCAAAGCTCGTTTTCAGCGAGTCTAATTTGCTTTTGATGAATTGCGAAAGGATTGTGTTAGCTGTTACTATTCCATGTTCGGGCAAAACACAGAGGAGAAATTATTTCGTTATTCTCTAGATTTTAATTTGGCCCTAATGGAATTTTGAGTGCCGTCAGGTATTATAATTTTAAATTTTCTTACTGAGATATTTCTGTTTCTCCAAATTTTGGGTTAGGTTGAGACAGTTATAAAAGCTGGGAGAAAAGAACCAAAAGCGAACCTTTTTTAAAGGAAAAGCTGTCTTTGATGTAATTGGGAAAGATTAGTTAGGTCTTGTATGGTTAAGAAGAATAAAAAGGTGAAACTCAGCTTCTTTGTACTTCTGCTCGTTTATGGTTTGGTTTTGTTCCCCGAAATAAACAGAAACTACATTAAACTTCGCGCAATTAAGTTCGTAAAATTAGGGGTAGTTGAAGGTGCGTGTGGGTGTAAGACCACTACGTGCCCAAACCAGGTACCTGGGCTTAACCGGGCCTGTACAGTGAGTCAACATGTTTATTGGTTTTGTAGGTAAATGTATTCCGTGTAAATAAACAATCTGAGCTTTGCTCTTTGTGGAAACCGGAGGTTAACATTCTGTTAAATACGTTTTACTTGTTTAATGTTTATTTAGAGTGAATTGCAGAATAATTTTGACGGATTTTATTTCTGCTTGTGCAAATAGGGTTGGTCCGTTTTCCTGTCTTGATTTATTCAAATTATTTCATTATTTGTTGCTTATTTATCGAGTTTTCCTTAGCAAACCCTGAAATTTGATTATTATAAGTTGGTTTGGTCTATAATCAGGCGTAGATGTGCACTAAAAAATCATGTCGCATAAACACAATGTTGAGAAAAAGCCTTCCAAAGTTTAGGTTGTTGTATTAAATCCTAGTGCATATTAGAGAAGATAACGAGTCCTCAAAGCCCGGCATCGGCTCGGCTCGGTTCGAGCTTTCAGCGAGATCGAACCTACGATTTGTTGAATCGAACCGAGCCTAACTTTTATCAAGATTGCTTGTAAAAGGCAGGCTCGACGCTCGGTAAAGTCTTGAAGCTCGGTAAAGTTCGGTAAACGCTCGATATTCAATTAAATTCAATAAATTAATCGAGTCGATAAGACAGGAGGTCTTCGTGCTCCTTGGTAAAGGCTCAAAACTCGGTAAAGGTTCAAACTTCGTTATAGGCTGGAAAAGCTCGAAACTAGGAAAAAGCTGGATGCTCGGTAAAAGCTCTAAGCTCAGTTACCGAGCATTTTCGACATTTTCTTCGAACCAAGCCGATCCGAGCTGAACTTAAAAACATTTTGAGTCAAGCTGTTGTATAAGATTGATTTCTTGTACCTTTACGTTGTTACCTATATGTTTCCTTAAAGCAGATTCCACTTTCTTAGTCCCTCTTCCTGCTCCCTTCCAACGAAAGGTAGCAGAAACCTTTATTTTTTATCGCTATGGGACTCAGCATTGTAAATAGAAACCTGTCGTTTATAGTGTATTTGTGGTATATAAGGTATTGGTCGAATCTTCTCCAGATCGAATGTTGGTGTTTCAATTTTTATTTTTCTTTGGCACTTGTAATATCCAGTTTGGCTTTCTTTCTGTGTTGCCTCCTGTTCTTCTCCTTTTAAATTCCTCCTTTCTTTTTCATTACCTATCTGCTTTGCACAATTTATAGTTTAAGTTCAATGTTACTC
The DNA here is from genome assembly GCA_963082815.1 of Melanotus villosus. Lineage (NCBI taxonomy): Eukaryota > Metazoa > Arthropoda > Insecta > Coleoptera > Elateridae > Melanotus > Melanotus villosus. Next base: position 10,866,655 of record OY720420.1, read on the forward strand.
CTGTTTCTAAAAATGTCTGTTTATTTCTGCTTTTCCTACAATAGTGCGATTTGTACCGTGGGAACCTGGGAACCCTTGCTTAGCCATTCCTTATATATAAGAAGTCAGCTTCCATGCACACGTGTTTTGGAACAAAGGCATGCGCTCTGTCGTGCCGTGCTACGTATTTTCACTCTGCTGCGAACGTGCCGAGTTGTACAATCCAGTTCTGCCGTAGTACAGAGAATAGGCCGATCCTGGGACCACACCTCTGTATGAGGTGTACACAAATTTAATTCGAGGTGTACACGAATGAGGCAGGAACTTAATTCGATGTGTGCACGAATTTAATTCGAGGTGTACACGAATGAGGGAGGAACTTAATTCGATGTGTGCACGAATTTAATTCGAGGTGTACCCGAATTAAATTCGTGGCTCATTCGTGTACACCTCGAATTAAATTCGTGTACACCTCATACAGAGGTGTGGAGGTGTGGTCCCAGAATCACCGTACTCTCTCTACTTGCCGTGAATATAAAAGAATGTTATTCCGGCATTCCCGCGGACTCCACAGCTCGCCCGAACGTCATCTTTTCTGGGTTCCATGGCGGTCTTCCACGTGCATCTCACATACTTGGGTGCCTTCATTCCAGTCTCGTGTAATGACCCTAGATAACACATCATGTCAACGCTCATAGTTGTTTTCCACGATGCATTCCATCAACTCTACATACTGTAAACACGCGTCATCTGTCGACAGGAATTCTGGAATGATCTCGGTTGCTACGAAATGTGGATATGGTATCGATAATTCACAGTGCGAGTGAATTTTTAACTCTTTAAGAACTCTACAGATCATCGGCAAATATTTTTCTTCGCCAGTGATACAATAAACACCCTAAAGGGTAATAGGAATTTTATGCATAAAATAATCATCGTTTTGCGATAAAAACGTCGGCGGTTATCTTGCAGGGCAATGTATTTTCACGTACGGTTGAAAGTACGTACAGTATGAATCCTTAAAGGCTTACTTATGCTTTGCAGAATACTAACAAGTACTTTAGTACATACAATGAACATCTTGAAACTTCCATTATAATGCTAAAAATGCATCACTTCAGAACTTCTTAAAGGCTTTTCTATACAATAAGAACACCATTTTATTTCAAAAACAATGCAAAAACGCATTTTGTATAAGAAAGTAAAACTACATAATGTGTGAATCGTCCTTTAAACACATAAAGGTCCACTTACGCTCTTCCGATCATCAACAAATACTTTCCTGCACAAGATAATGAAATAAATATCCTAAAGCTCCTAACACAATCTCAAATCATTTACATTGCACGATTTCAAAGTGCGAGTGATAATTCGCAGCGTAAATTAATCTGTAATATTTTCATGGCTCTACGGCAGGTATGTTACCATAAGTAACGATACTATTGTGGCGAAGTGGCTGGTTGGTTTATTATTAAAAATTAATATAAATAATTTACTTTAATAAATTAGGTTAGAGTCTTTGACCAACGTCGCCACTTGAATATTGCTTGGCTTTTTACGAGAGGTTTTCATTCAAAGTCAACTTCAACTAACATTCATGTATTTCATATATGTGCTTTAGTGTTACAAAATAATGTAAATTCTTCTAAGTCCTGATTATATTTAAAACGAATTTAAACAATTTACACAAATATTTCACAAGTCCAGAATTAAAGTTAAGTTAAAATATAAAAACAATCTTACCTGTATTCACTGGAACAACATCTTGAAGGGTGTCGATTTACCGTAGGTATTGCTTGTGTGATGGCCGGATATAAACCATGTCTTTAGCGTATTTTGGTCGCAGTATATATACAAAAGATTGACCCCTTCTCTAAATATTTCGTATCTTATCTTATGCGCGTGGCGAGTATCGGATTACATGAGTACAATGCACTACGTACGTGACTATCTTGCATTCTTTAAGAAATGCAACTTCGATATGTCGCCACGAATGACGTCATAACAACGGCGCGTGTTAGTGCATTAAATGCATTTCAAACTTCGCTTAATATTTTGTTACACTATTAACATCTCAAATTCTATAAATACATAAAAAGCCACGTTCACAACAAAAATGTTAACGTGTATCTTGCACGATAGGTTATTTTGACGTGCGATTGAAGTGTGAACCGTCCTTTAAATCCTTAACGGCTTATTTATATTATGAAAATTAATTGCAGGTGGTTTAATACTAGCAGTAAGGCAATAAACAAGTCCCTAGTACAATTCCAAAATACTGCAGTGCCATATAAATATCATCAATATCAATCTAAAAATTGGATGTTCGTTTAAAAATTTGATATACCTACGTTAATCTTTGAAGGTTCTATAGATCGTCCGATTACCGAATCAGAGATACAGTACGTATACATACTAAAGCTCATTCTATACCTACAAAAATATCATTTTACCACAAAAATTCCAGCGTTGTATTAAGCAAGGCGAATTAATTTGCCCTGAGATTGAGAATACTTACAGTGTGAATCGTCCCACTTACAGTTTACAGATTATCCAGAAATACTTTACGACCCAAAACAACGAAATAAACATTTTGAAGTTATTATAATCCCAAAATGAGAAATTCCAGTACAAAGATCATCGTTTAGGTTGAATTGAATTGAAATTGTCTTCTACTTCTCACAAAACTTTTCATGAGTTTTTTCTGAAACTTTGCCCTTATTTTCATGTAGCTGTTTTGAATGCATATCCACAGAAAGAGTTTTTTTGCTTAGTTATGCAAACACTCTAAGTGCATCCCATACTCTCATCTTACCATTAAGACTTTTTAGAGTTGCCATTTTTTGTTAGTATTTTGTGAAATAGAAATTACAGTATGCTTTGTCTAGAAAAACGATATCATAACCATAGTAATATCATTAAGTGTTGCAAGCCTTTCTACAATATGGATCTGAAGTATTATTTTCCAAACTTTAGTCTAAATAGACCAGATTTTCCCTCTAATCGTTTTCTACGCTTGTTTCTTCCTGTTCTGCACCAAAAGAATAAAAAAGTATTAAAATGGCTGTAACCTCAACCATTAGCGCTACTTGTTTTATTTGACGACTCTGCCACCTTTACTTTTCCCTTTGTTAGTGCTAATTGCGCTAAAAATTGACCTCGAGTCATAATATTATTATTGTTGTTAAACAACCGAAATTGTTGCTTACGGTATTCATTTTTGTGACACTACTTAATTGCTTTGTTAATTCCTTCTTGCAGTTGGTTCGATATTGCAAAGTAGAAAAACCAGATAAACATTCAAAGCCAAAACGTTGAGTTGGGGTTCTTTATTGCAAAATATAAAATGAATCCTATTTAATCGAACTGTTCGAAACCCACAAAAATGAAAATTTGTGGGTTGATTCCTTATTGCATATCTATGCCCAACTAGGAAATGAGAAAGCCAGAGCCTCCACCTGGGTTTTGGAGTCCCAGAAAAGAACTGCAGGAAAATGAAACTTGTGTTTTTATCACTGAGGAGGTGGCTTCGTGTGTTCGTTTTGTTTTTGCAAATGCGATTTAAATAAACGTAATTCCAACAAGAAATTTAAGTACGAACATCGGAGGAAATTTCACGTTTCGGGCGTTTTCTATTCCTTTAATTAATGTGTCAGAGATGCGCTTTAGTGTCATTACGATAAGCGTTAACTGCAACCAATTAAAAGGTTTAGATGGGTTTTCGGAATTTTACGATACTTCCCTCTAGTTTTCTCGGAAGAATCGACTGAACGAACAAACGATCCGGAGTAAAAGGAGCACGTGCAGCTGCAGTAATAGCAGTAGCAAGCAGCAGCAGTAGAATAAACGAACAGCAAAAAGAGCAGCTTCCGGACGAAGCTCCGCAATGCAGTAAATCCAGGCGCGACACAACCCACTACAGAGCGTCCGTGACTCCGGGCGACTCGTGGATGCTGCGATAAAGTTACCGGAGGAGGTGGCGGCGGTTGTAGAGCACCACTTTTCGAGAGTTGGCCACTTGCGGAATACTTTATCCACCTTCTCATAACTTTAGGAGCTAAGTGTCTCATAACTTTAATCCGTGAAGAAAAACGACTTTGTTTTAAAAAGAAGGAAAAGTCCTCTCACGTCGGCCGCACTACGAATTGTAAACACACCACGTAATTGCTCCCGGCCTCTTCTCTTGCACTGTTACCCTTTTACGGACGCTATCGAACTTAATTAGTTCAAGAAAAAGCCAGACTTTGCGCAAACATCGCTAAGGATTCTTCAAAGAATAGACTTGGAAACACGAAACAAAAGATACCCTTTAATTTTTTTCCCTCGGTTAATTTTTCAAATCTTAATCATCCCCCAAAAATCGATAATTAATTAACGTCCAATCTGCATGTAACGAAATAAATATAAAAGTTAGGCTGAAACTTTTTAAATTTAATTTTCTGAAAGTTTTTTTTCTGTGCTGCTGGAATACTTTCAACTCAGGAAAATATTTTGTCCGGACTTTTTTGTCTAGAGAAACGTTTGCCTCGGCAAGTTTTAGTCCAGGGAGTTTTTGTTCGTTTGCTTCTCGAGAGAGAATACTAAATAAAACTAGATGACAAAATTCAGAAAACTTGAATGATTGGCTAAATAAGTTTATGTGGGGTCAAATGGGGCACATTTACATCTTCGGAAAAACAATATTGTTGGGAGTTTGGAGGGCTAAATGAAATTACTTAGTGGAATAAACAAAATAACAAAATGAATAGCTTGAGCAGATTTCCTTTTTTTCTTAAATTCGTGTTTTTATTTTTTAAGGATTCGTATTTTTGGGAGTATTTGTTACGAAAAACTTATCAAACGATAATAAAAAGCCAAAATAATTGTAACGCTTTATTTTTTCGGACTCAATATCGGCGCTAAGCCAGGATTCAAAATAATTACAAAAAGAATTAAATATTAACAAGATTTAACTATAGACTTGATAAGACTTAACACACAAAAAAATAAAGCTGAAGACTAAGTATGTGAACAAAAATCAAATTTACACCACCTGAAGGCTTAATAGCTAACGCAAGGAATATCTGAACAACAAATTCACCCCTAATGGCATAAACGTTTATCTCATAGGAATGAAATTAGTGGTAAAAAAAAACCAACTAACTCATTCATTGCGGAACCTTTTTAAATATGAATATAACACATAAAAATCAAAAAAAATATATATATCTAGAAAATATCCAGATCAAATAGCAATAATTAAATTCTAAATAGCAAAAATTAAATTATTCATTCAATGGTAGCAATGAATAATCAAGCCCAAAATTTTAAATAAAATAACAAATTAATAATCCACAGGGTTAAACCATGAATGAACAATTTAAATATGAAATTTGACTACAAAAACATATGGGGCACAAATGTTAACCATACTAAGTGTATCAATTGAAATAGACAAAATCACAAGATATAATAATAATTAATCACTTATCTCCCCAAATCAAACGTTAAGACGGCAGGTGTCGAATGGAAATGGACAGAATAAAATTGTCGAAATCCAAAATTGAACTGCAAAATGGTGTCCTCCGCGTGCCTCGAATTTCCCAATTAAGCATAGATTAAAATTCTAGCACCACAGCAACGGAAAACAACCAGCTACTTCCAACCATGGAAATTAGATGAAAATTAAACCCAGTACAAGTTGCACACGTGTCAACGAATGTGCAAATTTCAAATAAACTAAATATTAATGACTCGAATAATTAATACATCGAAGCAAATCCATCCAAACATCGGATACTTTATTAACAATAGATTCCTTTCAAAGGAACATAATTCAAATAAAATTGTACGTTGAAATTAACGTTGCAAAATGGTAGTCACTTCAAGGAAGTTCAATGGCAAAGAGACCTCGTGTCAAATTCAAGTACGACACCTCGACAGAAATCCACACTGCGCATGCGCGAATACAGATGCAATTAGAGTTGCATAAAATATACGAAAATTCGCATTTAATTATAACCTTCAACTCATGAGATTTCAAACACGAAATATACACGGTGCGTAAAAAGTAATGGATTCACAACGATGTGAAAATGCAATAAGGACGTCGAATTCATATAACACAAAAAGAAAAATTGAAAGATAGAGTCGGTAGAACCGAAAGAATTTACTTCCGAACGAAATTAAGACAAACAAATGAACTAAATAACCAGGCATCGCTTAAAGATGGAGATTTATGCGCCGGCACATGGAAATATAGCATTACAAATGCTGTCAAAACCACGAACAAGAGAAAACCTTTACAAAATAAGAAAAGGAAAAATAGCTATATGAATTAATCAAGTAAAATGGGAAATTTTGAAGAAAAGAAAAAAAAATAAAGTGAAACAATCACAACATAAAATCTTAATACTTAAACAACACTGGCATTGGATAAGAAAAATTGGTACAATTTAATTGGAAAGCAAAAAAATTGTAACATAATATATTTTAATACGAGAACTTGTTTAATACGTTTCTCCAAAATGAAGCTTTAAATGTTTAAAGCTTATTTCAAAAAGTGTTGTGGCTGTGAAGGTTCAAACTCAAACCTTTGTTTATTTTTTACTTCTTTAAAAGCTCTTATTAATTAAATTATTATTATATTAATAGTACAATCAAAACTGTTAATTATCAAAGTCGCTGATGAAACTCCCCACATAAAGTCACAAGTTATTTGTGTAAACCAAAAATCGATCCTTTATATTCAGCTGGTAATGTTCCAGTCTCGATTTTTCTTTGTAACGTCGGTTTAAATTTCCAAGCAAGCCTTGTATGCCCATTGCCCGTTGCATCAGTGAGCTTTAAAGTGCAATTTTACCGAAGGAAAATGACAGCAAGCGTCTTCAACAGAAATACTGCATCGCTTTATCGAAAAATCCCCTTTTAAGTTTTTATCAGAAGTTTTACGTATATTCGAAACGAACATTCTTCGAGGCACTCGAGTGTTCTCCCTGAAACGAAGGTGTCCGTCAATGATTGGAAATTGTGGGCATCGGGCTGATCGGATATGCAGGACGTCTACTAAACCAGAATTCCGGTTATGTGCAATCGGATTTCTTCTCGCGAGGCTCGTTACTTCGAATAAATTGACAAGTGGACCGTTCTGAAGTTGTTCCAACACCCGGAGGTGTTGTCGGTGCTCTTGTAAATTGATCCGTGAGTGTCCTGCACCTTTTGAACGCCCTTCAATCATTTCATCAATGAATTGTTTGAATCGCCTGTTGACTTTTTTATTTCTTTGATTTCTCCATCTCCGTATAAATGTTTACTAAGGAAATAATTCTTTATTGTAACAAACATTATAGTAAAGAAAGATGGCAAAGTTTCACATTTTTCCTCTAAAAAATCTCAGCTGATTTTGGCTGGGTTCGAACCGGCGACCTTTACAAGGCAACCTAGATATTCCTTTACATCACCGAGACCAACGAAACAATTGCGTTAACAAACGAAATTACTTGTATTTGTTGATTTCAATTCTTTCTCGATTAGTCGTTGCAGCTTGAGGTTTACCTTCAACATCACTCAATAAATTAGGATATTTATTAGAAGTATTATATTACATTTATAATTTTAGAAGTTATATTTACCAGCTGAAATTGCCCTAACGAAATGAACTCCAATCTAAGATTATTCTGCTTGTCATTTCAAGCTTTAGTTAAGGAAAAAAACGTGATGTTTTTAAGGATAAAAACCAACAAAATGTAAGAAAATGATTTATTTTCGTGGGTTACAAGTATTCCCTGTAATTACAAGGCAAAAAAGTCTTGTAGAAACATGTAATATGGAAATTTCTTTTTGTTTTTCTCGCAAGTTATTAAAATTTTCTGGTTACTGTGACGTCAGACAGTTCTTAAAAGTATTATCAAGATTTAGAACTGAGTTATACAGGGCCATCCATAAAAACTTTAAAGAACAAAATTGCTGCAATAATCTTTAGACCAAATGTTAAGTTAGGTTTATATTATGCAGCAAGCTGTCAACAATGACGTAAAACGTAACCTAACACTTAACATAAAAATTGTAGAGACTCTGTTCTCCAGACTAGTCTGAAGGAGCTTGTTTGATATTACTACTAAACTAGCGATCTAACGAATTTGTATCGTCATTCCCAACTAAAGTCACGATTAAACTAAAAACAAAACGAAGTAGCCTTATGTTGACTTAATGTGCAGAAGAAGGACGCACGGCGTATTTAACCACATCAATCTTTTGCGTTTTATAAAGACTTAGAACTTGCCATAATATGTGTATAAACAATAAGAAAAAAACTTCCGATTATTCAGTTTTGATTTAACACAATCAATTGTAGAGACGTGAACTTCGACGTATCTGACTGTAAACTTAGCACGAAGTTGCAATAGATATAGGAATACGTAAAGTTCGCCTGTCTTTGGCAGTGATGTGAAGTTTGAAGCGAGAAGAAAGGTATGTTTCCACCAACAAAGTTAGTAGAAACATGTCGATTTGCTCCCATTTTTCATTTCGAATTTTCAAAAAAAAAAAACAGGTGGATTTTCGATTCGCCCCTGAACATATTTTTAACGTTGATTGAATTTTCCCTGTAATCTTTGGAGAGCAACGTCTGTCTGAAGTTTTCTTTTGTTGATGTTCCTCCAACTGAAATAAACCTTGTCAGTCCTCACTTCTACTCCGCAAAATTGCAATGCTTTCCACTTTGTCGAATATCCGGCTTCATTCGGTATCATTACTTGAAGTGTTTATTGCATGGGTTGGTAATGTTAGTAACGTCGAGTTAGCTGCATGTGCCTTTAGAAAGGCAAAGTATTTACTGCAGATTGCTATTTCTCCATTGCGATGGGTTCTTTGCGTTCCAACGTCGGATTTCGTGCATGTACCGCAACCGATTTCTGATTTTAAGTTTTACGTGCGAATAAATACCGACGCGACGTAAGTTTTCTTCTGAGGTCCCTTTTAACGGCGAAATCGTGAATTTCTAATTATCGACCGAATAACGATGAGAACGAGGACTATTCAGACGACTGTAAAAAGTAACGAGTCGAACGTTCAACACAAATTAAGATGTGATCAGTAGAGCAAGCTCTTAAATAATTACATTCGGCGCCCGAACATAAAGAGAGCGGCTCCAATTGCACTTCAGACTTCAGAAACTCATTAAAGATCCGTTTTATCTGAAGGAGAATGAATCGCTAACGGATGAAAGTATGTGTGTATCGTCCTTGGAATTGATAAAACTCTAGCTTTCTTACCCGAATTCTAGGGTTTGATTAGTTTTTTGCAGTTCTTAACTCGCTATCAGGATAAATCATCGAATTCGACCCTAAAACTTTATTTCGTTCACTTGCAAAAACGTTTACTTTAGTTATAATTACTCTCGTAACGTAAATTACAGCTCTGCAGATTTATTACCCACTTTTTTGGCTGTGAATCTCATGCAGCTGTGGTGATTTTTGTGTTGAATTCGGTGGGGTATTGAGAGAGACATTCTCCCCCGGCAGTTAAGTAATCCTCCCCCAGCTGAGCTTTTACTTCAAACAGTTATTTTTGTCAGTGGATGGTAGTTTATATTGTTGTTGGCGAATTTACAATGTATGACGTCTCCCCACAAGACTAATCCCCCCCCCCCCCCATAGATTACACACTGGGGATTTATTTAAAAAAATTATATTTGTAAGAATTTCAGAATGCTTTTATTTGAAAGAGCATTAGCCTTTGGGCGCTGTAAGAACAGCCCTATACGCTAGGGTGGAACGAAAAAATCAATTTTGGACATGCGATTTGTAATAGTGGCAAAAAGTTGCCATTTGGTCTATTCATAAATGCTTCAAAATCTGAGGTTTCTAGCTTCAGTCTTTGAGGTGCCGCAAAGCCTTCTGAAATTTTCAAAATTTTTGAAAAAATTAAATTTCAATATGTGATAGCCATTTTATGAGCTTATTAACTGTACAAAATTTGAAGTTTCTAACTTTAGTCCTTTAGGTGCCGCAAGCCGTCTGAGAATTGAAAAAGTTTTCAAATTACGCGCCCAACATCTACCTCCTAAGCTAGTTTTGTTATTAGTTATTATTGTTGTTGGGTGTGATGGTACAGCTACCAATACTGGCTCTAAAGGAGGTGCTATAAAACTGTTAGAAGAAAACCTTGTAAAACCATTGCAATGGATGATTTGCTTGATTCATGGAAACGAACTGCTATTACGCCATTTGTTTTATCACCTAGATGGCAGAACAGCAGGGCCAAAGGCATTTTCGGGCACAATTGGCAAGAATCTACAAAAATTGAAGAATTGCCGATTGTGAAATTCCAACCTATTAAAGGTAATTTGCCTACATTACATGTTTACAAAGACTTTAGTGCAGATCAGAAATACCTCCTAGAAATGTGTCAAGCTATCGCCGACGGATCGCTGCCTTCAGATTTATCTAAAAGAAATCCTAGTAATCTTTCACATTCAAGATGGCTGACATGTGGGAACCGAATATTACGTTTGTATGTCTCAACAAAAAATCCTTCACAAAACCTTTGCATATTAGCAGAATTTATTATGAATGTTTATGCTCTCGTTTGGTTTTACATCAAATTAAACCCGTTCCTGAAAGGTCCAATAGATTTATGGAGGCTCTAAACTTTTCTCACTATCTTTCTGCTGATTTGAAACAAGTGGTGGACATAGTGATTCAACGGAACGATTATTTGGCTCTCCAGAAAATGTCATTTTAAGCATGATAAGTGATGAAAGGAAACACATACGTAAAATAGGATTTCTTCGAATTTTCAAGGCCAGAGCGGAAAACACAGAAGGAATTCGAAAATTTTATATTCCTGTAATTAACTTTAAGGCTAAAGAATATTTTGACATTGTAAACTGGTCAGATTGTAAGCTGTCAGAACCTCCTGTAACGATGCTTTTAAAAGACCAAGATCTCAGATTATTAAAGCATTTTTGCAGTTCCCTTACCACACCCAAGATGTGGAAAGATATATCAAACTAGTGACCGAAGCATCATCCAAAGTCTGCGGAGTAACTGCAAGAGATGGATTTGTCAGAGCAAAGATCCAATCTTGTCAAGACATGCCATGTTTTGAAACCAAGAGGGACTTTAAAATTTGAACGTTAGTTATATCTATCTATTTTTTGTTACGTTACATTTACCAATTTGAAGTTTGTTTCATTTTTCCAAATACATTAGCATGAAAAATACCACGTACGTAACTAGTTGTATTAAAATAACTTTTTTATAAATAAATTCCTGTTTAAGTTTGAACGCTCCTCGTACATTCAATGGTCAATCAAAAAGAAGCGAAGAAGAAAAAAAATCAAATAATGAAGAAAAGAAATTAATTAACACAAAAGGAAAAAAGGAAGATCGATATATTATGTACAAAGAGAAAATGCAAAGGAATCGAAAACAGACAAAATTTGAACAACAATGGTAATTTCAAGAATATTAAGATGAGCTAAACGAAGAAGAACTGAAATTACTACAATGCCTCTGTGTAGAAATCATCGATTGTTTCGGAATTTGGAAATTTTATTTTTAGCATTCGTACCACAGCAAAGAGTGAGATCAGAAGCTAGTAGCAAGAAGAATATAAGAATATCTTATCAAAAGCTAATCAAAGTTAAATAAATAATTCATTTCAAAGCTATTTTATATCGTATGTAAAACAGGGACGAACGATATAGAAAAAAGTTAGTGAGTAGTAAGTAATAATAACAGAGCAGGAGGAAAATTCAGAAGAAAAACAAATAACAGAGGAAGTTAATTAAAAGTCAAAGTTAGAGAAGTTAATTTTAAATTTTACACTCCAGTTGCATTAGAAGGAAGGAAAGGAAAGATATTGTTATGCTCTACCGATTTGAATATTGCATACAATTTTAAAATTTTCGGACTAGCTGAAACTTTTTTTTTTTTATTAATGTTACTTTTAGAACATCTCTTAACTCAGGTCGTTATAGGGATCGCTTTTATGAATTTAAAATTCATAAATCAAAATTAAATAAACACCTTCAAAATTCTATAAATCCTAAACAATAATTAACAACAACACTTTCTTTTAAAATTAATAAATTTATAAACTACCTTTCACTATCGACTTGACCAACACACCTCCTGTTTCTTTCCAAAAATTCACTAGTTTCCCACTCACTTTTCAATCCAACAACACCCCGCAACAATCCAATTCCAACTTTATCAAACACCTTACTTAAATTATTTTTCAATAATTCAAATTTATAATTTCTTTTACGAAGATTTTATTTCATTATTATTCAAAATTTTTACAAATTCCAAATTATTATTTTTATACAGAACTTTTCATTAAATTATACTTTTATTTGCATTTCTATTAAGTTAATATGGAATTAAATCAGTTTTTAGTTTTCAATTTCATAAAAACCCAAATCGGTTATTATGTAACCTTCTTATGTTCTGTTTATTTTCCTATCTCCCCGGTTATACAGTATGTCCACGGATTGAGTTACAAAGAGGTATGATTGACAAAAAAATTTTAAATTTAAATTGCATATTTGGGAATTAACCCCTGCTTGGCTTGAAACTAATTTTAAGAATATTTTTGATTGTTTCAAATCAAGGAGGCGTTGGTGGTAGATAAAAAAGTATTTTGTATTTAGTTAAAGTAGCTTTTTTATATTAACTACGGAAAAAAATCATTACGAAAAGTTTTTCGCAATGTAAAATCATCGATCCACGCAAAATTTCAGAAAGATCGGCTTACTTTTATGAAGTCGTGTCTACTTATTGTTAGACTTACTCAGTTTACAAAACGTTTAATTTCAAATTTTATTTACAAAAAATTATAAAAAAACAATTTATTCAAATAAACCAGTTCCTAAATTAGCGATAATGTGAATTTGAAAATAAAAAAAAGTCTAACAATAAGCAGCCATGACTTCAAACCGAATAAAAAAAGAGGAACAAAGATAACAATACAAAAGTGAAAACTAAAATGAGTAATCCGCGAAATAATTTTGCCTCTGATATTAAATCAAAAGAAGAACAACTAGAGAGCAAGTGGAAAAATCAGAAGAAAGGGCGAAGAAAGAACCTTATGCATGGAAGAAAAGCTGAAGTATGAAGATAGAAAAAAGCTAAACAGATGGAAATAAGAATAGCCTAATATCATTCAGAAAAATATTAAAAAGCAAATGAAAAAGTAAAATAGAATTGAAGAAAAGTTCCTCTCTTTTCTTACTGTGGACGATGATAAATAATTACAAGAAAATCGGGAAGAAGAAGAGAGCAAAGCAAAGAAGAACACTGTTCATGTACGATGATTAATATTCGATTGGTTTTGAACTTGGATTTTTTAAATCTGTATCGTTTGCATTTGTTTTTATACTTTTCCGTGCGCCTTTTCAAAGTTTATTGTTTGCTGGTTTTACTTACTTCATTCTACGGTGCTTATTTTGTAACTTTGATTTACCAAAATCTTTCTTTTCATTTGCCATAAATATTTATAATATTTTTTAGTTCAATTTGGCACTTTTTTTATTTTCCTTTTTTCGAAAACCTACGCCAAAAAATTAACAGGCATAAGTTTTCACTGTTATTTGGTAGAAAACTGTACACTCAGGCAAAATTGCAACAAAAGTTTATTGACGATTTTCCATGTTTACCAGAAATACGGACTTCAAAGTTTTCTGGAACGTGTAGGTCCGGATTTAACTTCAGCTGCATAAGTTAAAGTTAAATCTCCGGGAGGTTTGTTCGAGCGAGCGTTTATACGTAAAACGTTTGGGCGAGGAGGAGGCAGTTTATTTTACATCTTACTATAACAAATAATACAAACAGAGAAGTTGCACGGAACATTAGCTTAAAGTAGTGCCCATATACCAAAGTAAATTACACAACAGTTACGGTAATAACTCGGGCAATAATCATACTTATAGTAATATTCTTGGTGATAAATGCAGAAGTTGGATGCGCCGTGCATGCGAGTTTGGGGTCTAGAAGTGCACTCGGCGTGGTGTTGATAACAACGGGTGCAACTATAAGTCATGTTTAATGACTCCCTCAGACTCGCCGCAAAACGGGCCTTTTATTTGTACATCTCCCCTAGACGAGTGTTTTTAACGATGCCTGCACTGGCTACTTTTAGTTTTCCATCTCGCAATTACGGCTGTCTAAGCACCATTATTAAATTAGTTATGGCTTATGGAGAACGGACGACACCTTCTTCACTTCTCTCACTACTGTTAAGTTCGCTCGCAAATGGAAAATGTCACCCCGCTGAAGTATTGGAGTAATTCAAACAAAAATTGTTAGAAATTTAATTAAAAGTGTAATAAATCAGCGCTCATAAACCCTACGGGCGAAAGTAAAACAGTTTGCAGAAACGCATTTCATCTCCGTCCGTCGTTTCTTCCTTATGCTAATGATTGGTTTGCTAATGTTAGTTGAGTAGCAACCTTATAACGAACGTTCAAAACTTACCAACTTCTTCGCCTTGTTGAAAATGTGAGATTATTATTAAACTTTCGAGGCGTTTTGGGTTTATTAATATATCGAGGTAGACATTCGGGTATACTTTAACCCTTCATCAAGTGTTTTTTAGGCTAGGAAGAGGCAAAACTTTTATCGCATTAGTTTAAGCTTCGAAATTTTCAGCCTGATGATGATACCGAAATGCAAACAGCGCCTTTTGCGTAATGAAATTATGATATGTTGCTTTTTTTTAGGTCTTTAGATTTACAGCTTGTTAGGGGATTCCTCTGCGAATGATTGAGATTAGTTTGCGATCATTTGTTGTGAACCTGTGTCAATCCCATTATTTAGATTAATTTTTAATGTTCGAGGATTTCCTATTACTTTAAAAAACTCTTATACACAATACACATCATATATTCCATAGGAAATCTGTAAACCTGTCAACATTGGTTGAAGACTCTTGCCCGCTTAATTCTAAATTTTTCAGTTTCTTTGCTGTTTTTGGTTACTTTTTATAGTCGAATACTGAGGTCCTTAAACAATATGCTCTGTCAAATATAACATTTTTCAGCCGCAACTGGGAGTTGAACATATTCCCCCAGGACTTTGAGCGGGAGCGCTTACTACAAACGTTCTGAGAATCCCTTTTTCTTAATTATTTTCTATCTTCCGTGCCTTACTTTGTTTCCTAATTTCTCTTCTACAGTTTCGGATGTCATTTTTTACCATTTTAACTCAAAACTTGGAAATTTTCGTATTATTAAATAACTTCAGCTGGCCTATCTGCGATTGTGCCAAGAATTTTTTTTTTAACTTTTTTATTTACCATGGTAGAGTTTGCATATTACATTAGTGACAGATATACAATACAAAACATTAATGGGCTTAAACGCTATATGAATTTGATTGGTGAGCGTCCGCTATTAGTTGGCACGTAAGGTTTGAGAGGACTATTCGGTATCAGATTTATTATCACTGGATATTGTTAAATCTAGCGGTACTAGTCTTTTGGGTCATCTTATGGGGGAAGGGTATTTATATTATGAGTTATTGCACTTTTGCACTTTGTCATATTAGTGAAAAACTGTTTGGCGGTGAAATGCACGACACTTGTAATTCGCTATGAATTTGGTTATTCCTTACGAACCAGCTGGCATAACATATTATGTGAAGAATCTTATTTTGCATAACTTGCACTTTAGCTGTTCCCCAAATGACACAACCGTACATGATTGGGCATATAAGCCATTTGTATACTAAAACGGAGCACTTGATTTTTTACTAAGATTTACGATTGATTAATGGTATAACTGGTACAGCCTTGAGTAACAGTCATTGAGTTTTTTTATTAATATAGTAGCCCCAGGTAAGTTTTCTGGCCAGAGAATGCACGCTTTTACGAAGCTCTCCGGACTCCTTCAATGTTTTTAAGTTTTCTTTAGGAATCACGGTTTTATTGACACGTATAACTAGCACGCGAGAGCTACCGGAACAATAGCAAAGCTCTAGTAATTGTAATAATAATAAAACTGGTGAATAAATAAGCTAAAAGTGGATTAGTGCAAGTGGTAAGCGAGAAGAAGGCGATAAAAGAGGCGGCGCAAGGATCACTCAATCACAGGGACCAAAATCAAGCATGTACAGGGCACATACGTGGAATGCCACGGCGAAATCACAGGTGTTGACCTGTGCAAAGCTGAGTGTGATCACAACTGTAACATTGAGAATTCTAACAGTAGAGTAGTTTAACCTAACATAGACCGAATAGTAATAATACTATATCTTATTAATGCTTCCAAATTCGAGTTACATAATTACAACGAGAATTATAGTAAATGTAATTAAATTGCATGCGGCGTTACCACTAACACTTAACTTCGCCCAACTCGCGTCACTTAACCGGAACTGACGTTACGACTGCTGGCAGGTAGTTTGACGACGACCCGAGCCTTCCCAAAAATCAGGGGAACTGAACTTTTCCTCGGTAGTAAAGAAATAACAGGTCAACAGCCCTAGGGCTCTAACGATATTCACAAGGCCAGCTGTAACAAGAGGACAAAAGTGACCGATTGAGGCAAGGGAGCATGTGTTTACAATAAATATATTGCTAAGGTAATACATAAATAGGGAATAGAAACCAAATAAGAATGGTACCTAGCATTACAAAGATTCTGCAATTCTGTAATAGGCAATACGTAGGGTTCATAGTTAGTAAGTACGCATAAACACAAGAAATCAACGTAAACTATACTAGGGGCAAGAAAATAGCAACAAAATGGAACGAGTAATCATGTACACCGTCACCACTGCCTATTTTTAGCAATAATGAATCAAATAATGGAAGGTAGAAAGAACAAAGAAGAACTCAAGAAAGATGCCCTGGACTTATGAAGGAAAACCACAAACTATGAGAGGGAAAACTAAGAAGAAATGCAACTGCAGCTGGAAGAAAATATCAAAGACGTAACTCCCAAATACGACCATCTGGATCACAGCTTCGGCCTCGCCATGAAAATCAATACCTACATAGAAGATTTGGGAGCAGAAGGATTCTGGGGTGGATACGAATCTATTCTCGCGGCGACGGAAGTTTGTAAGACGAAAGTCTTACAAACAAAAATATAAAATTATCGCAAGGCAGGTTACAAATCAGAACACACACTGAAGAGGGCACGGAACAACAATTGAAGTACAATGAAAATAATAATATTAATAATGATAATAGTAATGACTAGACTAAGCTAGCATAAAGTAACATGTAACAGGGCAGGCATGTCTGTGCTAAGGCGTTTCATATTATAGACCTAGGAAATTAGCAGTAATACGAGTATAAGATGATAAAACATGTTTATCCATCTCGGTCATGTATCCAACTCTCATTGAATATGCAATCTACTAACTACCTTGCACTGTAGAAACTGTGTCTGGCGGCTAGCGTCATAGGCATGCTAACGTCGGTGAATGATTTTTTCGAAGAGTTTAGAAAGTGTAGTTAGTTAGCAGGCTGATGGGTCGATAGCTGTTGGGAGAGGTTTTATCCTTTTAAGGTTTGGGAAATACTATTACATTCATTAGGTCAAGAGCTGGAAGTATAATACTTAAATAACATCTGTTGATATGTGACATTTGAACAATTTTAGCTCTTTTTCAATTGTATGTTATAATATAGTTAGGACCATTCGACTCTAGCGTCTACCAGTATACAAAGTGACCGAAAAATGCGGACCTGGCAAACGCTAGTGTCGAGTTATCCTAAGTATTCCATCGGCGATAGATTCCTTAAATTAAATCTTGAGAAAGAACACTTATTTCTAATTAATTTGGCAGTGTATTTCGTCCAAAGTAAGGTTAGATTTTTTAAAAACAATTGAATAACTGCTGAATTGTTAGAGATAGACCCCTATAGTGCTATACCATTGCACTCACTGTTGAAAGACGATTCTGAATATCTGAAAATATACAGGGTATTCTATTTGAAATAAAGAAGTTACGTAAATAACTATTGTTACGTGTTTTAGTATTTTTATCATTTCAGTTTGAGCTTAAAAAAAAATAAGTTTCCAGCTTAACCGAAGATATAAATTTGTTGATAATTTTAAGATGTTGATTCTTTAATCTTCCAGCACCAAATGAGATAGGGCAATTCGTCGTGGTTAATGTATTTGAAATTTTGACATTTCTCAAGTTTTAAATCACGGTAGCGATTAGAATATATGTCTTTTGAACAGCGAGGTGAATTTTTTTACTCCGCCGCCTTTACCAATGGTCTATTTTTCCTTTGTTGTACTTTGACTTTATCCTTATCATATAGTTCCAATTACTATATGTAGACGAATATCGCATCTTCAGTGGATTGCCTCTGTAGCTGTATGTCTTTTGAACTGCGAAGTGAATTTTTTACTCCACCGCCTTCACCAATGGACTCTTTTCTCATTGTTTTACTTTGTCCTTTTTTTTATTTAATTGATTCTTTTCTAATTTTTTTCGATTTTTATTCGTTCTTTCTTTATTTTCTGCTTCAAAAGTTGGAAGTTCCAATGTCAAAAAGGCCCTCTGCGGTGGTTTGTTTATAATAAGTATTACAGACTGTTGAAAAGTCGGAAAAAAAATTAAATGTAGATTGCAAAAACCTGGCTAAAATTCCAAATATTGTTACGTATTTTACTATTTAGTATGTACAGGCAACAGTAAACTAATATAAGCCCGAATCAATGTATACAAATGTTTCGCATAGTATTATCAGAATTAGATATAACACATCAGTGAGTAGGTATTTGATAAACAATATTAATAAACGATAACAATATGATATTTCACAGTGTATCACAATATTGGTGAACATTATAAACTAATGTATTTCGCGAATTTTATTGTTATTTTAGTTTGAGCTGCAAAATTTTCAGGTTTGCAGTCTGAAGTTAATCAAAGATATAAGTTTATCGTTAATTTTGAATTACTGATTTTATGTTCGTAAGTTTTCGATGCACATATTAAGATCCTAGGTTAGTTCTTTTTTAATACAATTTAAATGTTGGACTTTCTGAAGCTTAAGAGCTTCAAACCGTAGGCGCGATTCGAATGTATGTCTCCTGAACTGCGAAATGAATTTTTACTCCGCCACTATCATCGATGCCCCTTTTTTGTTGTTTTCATTATACTTTGCCCTGTTATTGTTTAATCTAGTTACTCCCTTTTTTGTCAATTTTCCTTTGTATTTTCTTCATTTTCTGCTTCGAACTTGAAAATTCTAAATGCTCTCAATGTTCTCAACTATAACGGACTAGTCGAGAATCGACAACAAAACATTTTAAATGATTAAAACGTGGAGTTTTAAAAACCTAATGAAAACACCAAATATTGTGACGTGTTTTAGAAATTTTATCATTTTAGTTTGAGTTCCAAAATTTTCAAGTTTTCAGCCTCAAAGTTAATTAACGATATAACTTTGCCGGTAATTTTTATAGGCTAATTTTGTGTTCGTAATCTTCCAGCATCATATATGGCGATCCTAGGACAGTTCGTGGTTAATGCATTTGAAATTTTGGCATACCCCAAGTTTGAGAATTTCAAGTCACAGTTGGACGTCTAATGTATGTCTTTTGAATTGCGAGGTGAGATTTTTACTCCACCGCCGTCTCAAAGTTATACTTTGAATCTGTTCTTATTTTGTTTAATTAAGTCTTTTTACAATTTTTCTTTGTCCTTTTTCACGTTCTACTTCGAAACTTGAAGATTTCAGATTCCAAAGAGAATCTTTGCAGTTGGCTCGATTACATCTACAACAAACTGGTGTCAAATCGAAAACAAGCAATTTTAAATGTCTAAAATGTAAATCATTAAAAGTCGAACTAAAATTCCAAATATTATTAATTGTAAATTTTGAATGGCTTATTTGCATTGGTTATTTTTCTATAACGAATGTTGAGATCTTGGTTGTGGCACTCAAAATGTTAACCTTCCTGAGACTTAAAAGTTTCTAATCACAGTCGAGACTCGCATTACAAGATGAATTTTTTAGCTCGCTCCCGTCACGGAATGTCCTTTTTCTTATTATTATACTATGACTTTGTTAATATTTTATTTGGATAATCCTTTTCCGGCCGAGTTTTCCTTGCTGTTTCTTCATTTCCTCATTCAAAGCTTGAAGCTTTCAATTAGCAAAAAACACACATCTTTGGAGGTGATTTATTATATTAACTAAGAATAATGAACTGTGTCTAAAATATTGGATTTTCAATCGAACTGAAATCCGGAGTACCATCTACAATGTATGAAATTCCCGTTACGTACAATCAAATCTAAAACAGGGCTTTTGATTCAAAGCCGCGTTCTTTGTTAATGCCTGTACGACAAAGGAATGTAACGAGCGAATATGAACTCAAACCGACAACCTATTACATAATTAGAATTCCGTTCTTTCGACTGGATATATCAAAGCTGCGGTGTAAGTGGAGTTGATAAAATAGTGTAATACGAATTCTGCTCGAATAGTTCGAATCGGTTTACCTAATTAAAATTATAATTCGGGTCTCGCTGTGCAAATTTCTAATTAATTCGATTGCCCCTTTCCAGTTTCCACGTTTCGAAATTTATTTCTATTTCGTCTCTCGGTTTTCTTTAACGAGGTTAATTTTATCAAGTATAAAGGAGGTCAGGTTTTACATAAAAATACCATAGGAAAAACTTTTCCATTGTAACGTTATCAATTAGAAAACAAAAAAGAAAAGAAACGTTTTCAGTTTTGTTTGAAAGGAAGTTTGTTACAAATGGAAATGGCCCGAATTTTCCTTTGAAATTGAGACTTGTCATATTTAATAGGCGAGCTAAATTAATGCGGGAGATAAACGAATGTTTTTTCTTGCAAATCACTGTTATAATTAAAATTCCATTAAGGTGTGCCCCTTTAATTCGGAAACTCATCCAGTACTAATGCAGAATAGGAAACTGAAACACGAACTTCACCGTTTGCAGAACAAATGCTGGATTTGTTTTTATTTTTTATTATTTTAATTCGAATTTTCCGCCATTTATTTTTTATTTTGTCGTGAATTTGGGGCGAATCAAAATCATTTGTTTCGTTTTAGGTTTTGTTTTGTCTTTGTCAAGTTTGTTTTAAGGTTTTTCGTATAGCTTGTTTGTTTTTCCCATCAACCTGTTTGCTTCTCGGGTGTTTTAAAATTTCGTTTGTTTTTAACTTCTGTTTTTCCCATTAGTCTGTCTACTTCAGGCTTACATCTTGGATGTTTCGTTCGTTTACAACTCTCGTTTTTTCTGTAGCTCGTTTGTTTTGCCTGTAACTCGTTTGCTGTTCCCTTCAGGCTATTTGCTTCTTGAATGTCTTAAAGTTTTGTTTGTTTTTAACTCTTGTAGCTAGTTTGTAGTTCCCATCAACCTGTTTCAAGTTTCATTCGTTTTCCCATTGTTCGTTTAATTTTTCCATTAGCTGCCTGTTGAAGTCTACATTTAGGATGTTTCGGGGTTCAACCCTTGTTTTTCTGTCAGCGTACTTTTACCTCAGTCTGTTTGCTTTGATATTACGTTCTGAATGTTGTTTTTCTTGTTCTTTCCAAATTTGTTGAGGGTTACCTCTGAATATTTCAAGACTGCGTTTGGTTTTCCTGTAGATCACTTGTTTTTCCCTTGAATCTGCTTCGGGTTTACGGCCTAGTAAGGTTTAGTTTGTTTTTAATTTATGTTTTCCCATTGTTCGTTTGCTTTTCGCAACGGCTTCCCTACCTCAGGTTTCGTTTGTTTTGACTCTTGTTTTTCCTTTAGTTTGTTTGTGATTACCCTTTTTTTTAACTTTTGTTTTACTTTGTTGTTTTCCAGGTTTGTTTAAGAGTTACTTCTTGGATATTTCATGGCTTTGTTTTTGCTATAGCTCACTTGTTCTTCGCATCAATCAGGCTGTTTGCTTTACTGCATTTTTTGGACATCTTAAGGTTTTCTTCTTCTTTCGTCTCGGCCAACTATGGACCATTTTATTTCAACTGCTTTTCTCCTTTTCTTCCTTGTGTTTCAACATTTGTCCAGTATTCCCGCATTCTTTGCCTCTAACGTTGAATGAATAATATATATTATTCATTCAACGCCTCTAACCTCTAGGCGCCGGCTTGATGTTCGTTATGAACTCCGTTTTCTTAAAGAAGATTTGGAAGCCCACCTTTGTCGCTTGTGTATGTGGATTTGTATTGCTGCTGTATCTACGGAATCAGAAAAGATTGCGAGATCATCTGCGAAGGCTACGCATTCAACTACCAAATTCGTGCTCCTATAGCTCAGTCTGACGCCATTTTCAACACCTTCCTTTGCGCCACTCACGGATGACCTTTTCGAGGACACAGTTGACGAGTAGAAGCGAGAGCCCATCTCCCTGTCTGACCTCCGTTCTGATTTCGAAACTTAGTTCTTTCAGGATCTTGATAAGGGTGATGCGAACAATTGAGTTGTAGATCTTCTTGAAGTCAACGAAGGTCACCACGAATTTCTTGTTTCTAAACTTCCTATATGAGAAGGCGGATTTGAGATTCATAATCTGTTCGATACATGAGCATCTTTTCCTGAATCCTCTTTAGAATACCAATCTCCTAATTATGGATGGATCCAGTTGCTCCTCTGTCCTAGTTTGAAGAGCTTTCGAGAGAATCTTGTAGGTTACTGGAAGGAGAGAAATGCCATGGTAGTTCACGTCCGTTCTGCCGCTTTTCTTAAAAAGGAGGTGACTGAGGGCTGACGTCCAGCAACTTGGAAATCTCCCAAATCTCGCGAATGATCTCAGTCAGCTTATCAATCGCCTTATCACCCGCGTGTTTCCATAAAGGCCAACGCGCACTTAACCACGCCACGGCGCGTTATTTCATAACAACCAATGTAATTTAAAAATTGCCGTCCGGCGTGGCGCGCCGTGGCGTGGTTAAGTGCGCGTTGGCCTTAATTCGGCGACTATCGGATCTTCGTCTGGTGCTTTATTGTTTTTGAGTGACAGAATGGAGTTTTGCTACTCCATGATGGAGTTTCGCTACTCCATGATGGAGTATCGCTACTCCATGATGGAGTTTCGTACTCCATGATGGAGTTTCGTAGTCCATGATGGAGTTTCGCTACTCCACGATGGAGTTTCGTAAGAATGGTCCGTTTGACAACTTCTTTTGTGGGTGACGACGAACGTGTAGTGTCGTCGGAGATGAGTCTCGTTTTTGCAGCCTTGCAATTGAGGAGGGATTCACAATAGCTTCAAAAGGAAAGGGTCGAGACTCGGCTGTTAAAAGAGGTGAGGCCCCTCCTGCTGATGATAAATCCTGTGCCGAGGTGAGGGACAGTTTTCATTACACGTTTGCCAATGTTACCCTTAAAGATCTTGTAACCCTGTGACTCGAAGGCATGTCCATCTGTAAACCTTGTTTCTTGAATTCCCGTGATTAGAATTTGGTGTTGGGTCGGGATGTCAAGAGGGCGTTTCAGTTTACCGACCTTCTAAAGTTCACATTAAAGGTCTCAAAGAAGTTTCGGTGTTTGTGTTTATATTAATCTTCTCGGTGGTTTCCCATATCTCCAAGCATGTCGGTGCAGACTCCCCAGAATCCAAATGTACGACGGTGGATTGTTTACCACCTGGGTAGCTTTCGCTGAGTTTTCCTCCATGCTTTTCACAGTTGAAAAACCGTAGATTGGGGCCGGCGATGTTTCACGCCGATCAAGGTACTACAAAGGTTGTGAGCCTTGGACTTCCCCAGCACTGATCCAGCTTCCCGCTGAGAGTAGTTACCCAACCTTCCACTGGGTTGCTCGGCTTAACAGCGCTACCTCTACTAGGATACGTGCTGAAGTTGTAGTGTAAGAGGCTATTTTACTGTTGCAGATGGTTGGAAACAAGACGTTTTTCTCCCATTTACAAGAGCCATTAAGACTCTTCCCAGATCAATGCCCAGGACCCATCTTAAGGTTTTGTTTGTGTTTAACTGTAGTTTTTCTTGTATCTCGTTTATTCTTCCAATTCGTCGTGGATGTTTTTAAGGTTTTGTTTGTTTTCAGCTTTCCTGTTGCTTGTTTGTTTTTGCCTTTCTTGCCGCAGTGTTATTTTCTGGATTTTTAAATAATTTTTATTGTTTGAGGTTTGCTTTTTCTTTTTTTTTCAAATTTCGCAGAGAAATATCTATTTTATTTGAAATTGATGCGTAAAAGCATTTAATTTAATATTCCATGTGTGGCGAAAATAACAAACCTCTAACTAAATCTGTTTTGGCATAAGAATTAACACATTAAACCAAGAGGGATCACGCGACAGAAAAAAAGTGAGAACAAATTTGTCCACCGTCCATAAATTAGATGAGAATCGGTACTCATGGCGGTCTGAAAGCATCCGGTTGAGTGTGATAAGGAGTGATGCATGCACAAATGTGTCATATCGTAGAACCAGTGCAATGTAACTTACTCATCACTGAGATAATGATATCTCGTATTCCATTTCGCATGAGATATAATTGTAGCAAGGGCTGATGATCTCTGTTTGTAATTACGGCACCAAGAAATTTAATGCTCGTAATACGAGACACCCGTTTCGTGTATTCTTCGTTTCTAGGGATTTTAAGGCGGATTTTATTGCGTCAAAATGAATTTGATCAACTTTATGGCGAGATATTTTTTTTCTTAAAAAGAATAACTCGGACAGTGGAACGAAAGTAATTAGAAACTTCTCATTAAGAGGCGAGAGTTTTTCTGCTTCCTCTTACAATCTCTTTGTTCACATTGGTGCTCAATAAAAAAGGTTTATTTAGGCTTTTGGGGGCCTTCTAGTTTACGTCGGAATGCTTTACAGGCGTTCTGTAAAAAAATGTAAATTTTTCAAACGACGGCATTATTTTATCTCGGCCTTAGCTTTAAGAAAATTTGATTGCTGAAAGAAGGACGTTTTAGGAATAACCGTCGTCTCGTTGGATAAATAAATTGAAAAAACCCTTTGTAGATGAGGCCATTTTTTGGATGTTTGTCTTTTACTAGAAGGGTATTGAAACAAATTTTCTTTGGCACGTTTTTACCATTAAGTAATTTTAGGAATTTTTCTGTGGAGTTGCAATTTTTATTTTATAATTGTAATGGCCTATTTTAAGTCTTAGGAACTTAGTGGGTTATTTGGCAATTTTTTAACCTCACCTAAGAATAGCATATTTGGTTCTCCCTGTAAATTATCTGTAAATTGCTAAGCATTTTGCACCGAAATATAATACGAATTTTAGTTCGTTTAAGCTTCATACTTGTTGTAGTCAGTAAAATTTTATAGCAATCCAGTTCAGTTAATATATTATAAAATTAGAGCAAAATCCGTGTGGTCAGCGTTTAACTTCTCTGTCATAAAGCGAACTTTATGATCTTCATTATTATAAAATAAAATGAGCACTGTTATGACTTGCAATCCATACGTTTAATTATTATATAATTATGTTTCGCTTTTATACGTCCTGGTTTGATTTCCTCAATTATCTTTTATAGTCGTTTTAGAATAAACAACTAAATAGGTTCTTGCCCTTTGGTTATGAATAAAAATCCTTCATTAATCTTAAAGGAAAATCGCTTATAATCGCAGTTCTTAATTACGAACATTAAGTATTAAAGTTTTCAATCGAAAAGTTGAAAGGGCGTCATTATCCGAAAGAGTTTCTCTTATTAACGTTGAAATCTGTGCAGAAATCAAATCGGGAATAAAAATCATTCGGCAAAAACATTATCGAGATAGAAAGCACTTTATTTCAGCACTTGCAATTTGCATGTCAAAATCTTTCATCGGAAATGTTTGTCCGCGTAACCATTTTCGTGAACTTAACAGCGGCACATTTTTGAGTATAAAAATTGGAAATTCCATCAAGTTATTCATTCGCTTAATCGAATTTTCAGTGGCCGATATTTGAACACCAAACAAATCTAAAGCGTTCTGTCAACACTGGGCGTTTTAACAAAACCGCCCTTTCTCTCTGTTTATACACGGCGGTGCATTGCAGTTTACCATCGACGACAAATTGTTTGGATCCATTCCAATTTAAACTATAGACTTATTAGCGGAATTACGATCGTTTTTTAAAATATAAATCCGTTTAAATATGAATGCGGGCGGACCTCTAAAAGTATGCCCAGGTCTTATTTGTACGGGGAAATTGGAAATGTCGGCAACGAATCCCTAAAATCGGTTTTCTATAAATAATACGCCGCTAAGCAAAGAAACTTTAAAGTGGAATGCGAAATTGCTCAATTAGATGTAAAAATCGAACGGAAATGCCGTTTTGATGCGATGTACACACCGTACAAAAAGCAACATGTTTTCTCGAGATATTCTCGGTTCGGATTAAAAGCTAAACCATCCGAGATTTTTAGAATATTGCACAAATTCAGTCAGTATTTTAAAGCTTATGGGAGGAAACAAATCGCAGTTAGAAATCCATGAAGGAAATTATGAAAAAGAAGATGGATAAATTATGGTGCGTTTAAAATAATATTAAGTAAGAATTAGGTCGTAGTAGCCCAGGCTGTTGTTTTGTTACCAAACATTTTGCTTGTAATTTGGATAACCAGGTTTTGGAGTTTCTCGGTGGTGTAGAGGGCGAGTGCCTTATTCAAGGAGAAGAGGTTCTAGGTTCGAATTCCGCTGTAAAAGACAATAAACTCCGATTCTTGATACAGGAAAACGAAACACTTCCAGAAGGACAATATGGTTTCCGAAACAGTCGCTCCACCATAGATCCCATCTTCAAACTCGCCAGCGACATCTCCATAGCTATAAATAGAGGATACTGCACCCTTGCCCTCTTCCTGGACATCGAGAGAGCCTTCGACAAAGTTTCGAATGAGGGCCTCCTATATAAAATGCTCATGCTCGACTTCCCTTCCCTTTCCAACAGATCCTACCGCATCCAACACCAAAAACACCTCCCTGATTAGTTCACATCCCAAGCAGGAGCCTTTCCTCTTCCTACTATATTGCTACGACCTCCCTTATACCCTAATCACTCAGTACGCAAACGATACAGCCATATGGATCTCCTCCCGCTCCACAGCCAACGTCACCCGGCGATGTAAGTACACATCACCAGATTGGAGAGATGGATGAAACAATGGCGAGTTAAACCCAACCCAGACAAAACGCAAATGATCCTTTCGAAAGCACCCCTCATATTCCGGAAGAAAACATCAACAAGGTTGTAACGATGCGGGGTGTTGAAAATTCCCAATTTTCTGTAACTGGTGAAAAACCCCGAAGCTTTGGACCCTCGTTTGTTTTTGTTGTATATTTGTAACCTCGTCTTTGATAAAGGGTAGGAAAGAAAAATCACAGTTCAAAGTACAACTTGAAGTTTAGGTTTATTCACACAAGCAATGATATTCATGAACAGCGAATCTTAACAACTGTTAGTCGAAATGCGGGTGTCTGTAACCGAGTTGGTGTGTTTTGGCTGCGAATCTCCTGAAAAGATCGATATAACAAAGGAGATAGGAACCTAATAGGACACTCTCGTACGATTAAAGAGTCAAGGGAGTTTTGCAGGAGCCTACTGAGATTTGTGAGATCTCACATTAGCTCTCGTACAATGAAAAGGGTTAAGGACTATTGCAGGAGTCTAACGAGATTGTTTAGATCTCGGAGTAGCTCTCGTATAATTCAAAGGGAATTGCCCCTTTGCTCTTCTGGTCCATTGTATTTATACAATAATTTTTGACAACCTCCAAATAGAAGGGGTTCCTTTTATCAAATCAAATTGGACTCCAAATTGAAGTTTAGCCGTGATTGGCTAACCGGTTTTGTAGCAAAATCGGCGTAAACTAAGTTTCCCATAGCAATTCATTCATATTTCTGCCACGATTTATAGCTATGTTGCAGTGTCGCAACGTAACCTGATATTCAGCACCAATAACTTAGCTAGAATTAAGAAACACCCTTTTCGGACACCGTCCCTACAAGGAAGTGGCCTGAAAAATAATTAAAAATGCCTGTAAGGAAAACATAAATTAAAAACCAACGAAACGTTTCGTTTTATGCATCATATATTTCTTAACTAATTTAAATCTAGCATCGTAAAACTGTATACAGAGTCGCCTTAATATTACTTGCAATATTTCACAAAATAAACAAGAAAAACCAATAAGTCCTTATTTTCAAATATCTATAACATGCGCGCCGGTACAAGGTACCGACGTCAACATTTCCCTCTGGGATCAAAACATTCCCTACTCCGTAATTATCATTAACCCCAACTTCCAATTGGTCCCTGGTCGTGTGTTCGTCCATCGCTCACCATAGAATTTCGTTAACGTCTGCACTCAGAAGCCGCCTCCACGGATGCAAACCTCAAACCCTGCTGCACACATATACAACCTTCATCAGATCCATCCTTGATTACCGATTTATTATGCATCAGATATCCAGCCAGCACTTCTCCCTCAAATTCCTCTCCTTCAAGAGGTCGACGTTAAGAAAATTCTACAAACTTCCTTTCCACTCCTTCAAATCAACTCTTTCTGAACAACCCCATCTCGCGTAGATAACCTCTGCTCCAGATTCGTCGACAAATCCATCAACGGCCCCCAGTCACCATTTAGCCTAATCCTTCTTTACCCCATTGCCATTACTAGAAAACCAAAACCAAAAAGCCACACCCACAGCTATGCTTCTGCAGATCACAGATGATATCCCCGAATGATACAGCGAATGGAGTAGACTCCCCTCATCCAAAGAAGGCCTCCTCCTCCAACCACTCACACCGCCGGACCCATCATACCGCTGGACATCCACAAGATCATCACCGCTTAATTTCAAATTATTATCCAGATACTCCTTATACTTATATATTTATTAGTTTCGTTCATCTGCTACAAAGTGTGTTGAAATGAAATATATCTAGTATGCTTTGAATTTCCCATGTAAAATAATTGCCACTCTCGCGCAATGCTGTTATGCTAGTAGACGGAAGTATTAACTGTCCTAATCGCAAAATATGCCTCAATAATAAAAATGTTTTCTGGCACAGGTTACATTTTGTGTTGTATTGTAACAAAGACGAACGTAAGAATACCAAAACTATAAGATGCGAAGGCACGCACGTTAATATGACGTCATTCGATCAGGTCATTCACTGGCAAGCCACACGCGCTGTGTAGAGGTTTCATCTTTTAGAATACATGTATATGGAAGTGCAATGAACGGTGAAACCCGAGACCTCGCAGAAGCTACTGGGTAATAAGATAAGATACTGAATATTGGAAGAAGGGGATCAATTTTCTGTATAAATACTAAACGAAATCACACGAGAGATATGGTTTTTATCCGACCATCAACGTAGTAGCATGTATGACAGAAGTGACACCCTTCAAGATAATGTTCCATTAAATACATCTAAGATTGTTTTATGTTAACTTAAACTGTAATTCAGGACTTGTAAACTATTTGTGTAAATTATTTAAATTCGTTTTATGGACTTAGCCGTTCTAAATGTAATTGGAACTTATTTCTTAACTGTTAAAGAATTTATTTTGAATCTGGGCTTTGTGTCGATTTGAATAATTTTACTTTGAATTGGAACATAGAGTAATTTATGTCAGTTTACTTTGCATCAGGACTTGTAATAATTTGTATCAATACATTTTGAATAAATTGGGATAATTTATATTATTTTGTAACACGCACGGATATGAAATACATTAATGTTAGTTGAATTTGACTTTGAATAAAAACCTCTCGTAAAAAGCCAAGCAATATTCAAGTTGGCCAAAAACTCTACCTAAATTATTAAAGTAACTTATTTATATTAATTTCTAACAATGAACCAACCCCCGACTACACCACAGTATTAACAAATGTAATTAGTGAATTAGTTTACTTTTTAATTTTACAATTAACTGACAGCTCTGGATAATGCAATACCAATAACAATGTAGTGGCACATGAAGGTTTACATGCAAACAAATTTCAAATGAAACTAGAAGCAATTATTTTTGAGACACCCGGTATTATTTATTATATTATATTTCTATCAAGTATTTATCTTTGTAATCAGTAATCACTAATCGAAGAGGGGCATTACCCCTAAATGGTTTTGTATGTTGTTATTCAATATTACAATAAACGTTTGAGTTAAGTTGAGTTAATCCTACTGAAACTGAGTTTAAGGTTGGTGCAGTTGGTGTTTGAATCTGTTAGGTTAAGGTGATTGTAACTTCCGACGAAGTAAAGCTGATAAGCTGAAAAAATAAAACTTTTAAAACGTAACCTAAAAATTAATCCATTCCATTGTGATCTGTACTAAATGCGCAGTTTTTTACCAGGGAAAACCTTGTTTACACATGGCTTACTATGGTCTAAAAGACACCTGAACATATTATACCTACAAAAAAGACGAAAAAATATTTTTAACAAAATACTTTCTCACCATAATAAATTTAGTCTCGCTGAGCACAATTTCCTTAATTTCCGTTAAAAATGATTTTTTAACACTTTAAGAGAACCCTTGGCACTCCCCAGAGTTAATAAGCAAAAACAGGATTAACTTCATACTTCGTTAATGAACTCTACTTGTTCTTAACAGTTTTACAGGTTTCAAACATTGTTCATATACCTCAAATTTTGAACTTCACCAACTTTTCTTACGTAACATTCAGAAACTTAATCTAACTTGTTGTATTCGAACTTCAGGCTGGCATTTTTGTAATTTTGAATTAATTAAAGCATGTTTTTTTAAATGTTAAACTTGCAAAAAGTGTATTTATCTAATCGATGTAAGAGAAGTTTCTAGGGCTATTATAAAAATAATGGTGAATAAAATTCTTTTTATAACCACAGGGCAGGCTGCCATGCCCGTTTGGCTAACAGAGAGCACATAGCGAATATATGTGCGTTACTAAATTCAGTGGTAATGTGGCTAGGCCTATGTTTGTGCCAAAAGCATGTTTGTAAATAAATACCCAGAAAGTTAGCTAGCACTAAATATGTAGTAATTTACTCGAAATGCGGTTGT
Source organism: Melanotus villosus (assembly GCA_963082815.1). Taxonomy (NCBI): domain Eukaryota; kingdom Metazoa; phylum Arthropoda; class Insecta; order Coleoptera; family Elateridae; genus Melanotus; species Melanotus villosus. The sequence continues at coordinate 10,897,580 of OY720420.1, forward strand.
TTTGTTTCCATCGCCCCTTTGTTTAGGGGCAGCCTTAGCGCGTACTTTTTCGACTGTTCGACTCGGAAAAAGACAAAGGACTCTTTTGCTTTTCATACGCTTAACGCGTATGTCGGGGGCTCTGTAATCGATGCTTAAAGCAAAAGAACCTTTTGCCACGGCCGTAGAAACTTTGAAGAGTGACAGAAATGCATGGCCCTTGAGGTGTTTAGATTTAAAGCCGTGTTTGAAAACAAAGGCTCGCTCTCTGTTTGCTACTTTATCTACTTTAACTCTTTGAGGATTTTTTTACTTTCGTATTCGGGACGAACACGCTTTTTTTAATTTAACACATCTCTAGTAATTAAACAACGCCAAATCTCTCAAATTTTATTAAAAGAGAACGAGAACAACGCCAAGTGGTGATTTTCAGCTTTTCGTAAATGAAAGATAGCTTGTTTCCTTAGAGTCGCCCTAAATTGGTCGTCTTAGAATTAGGAAGAATTCCTCTTTGAGTTTTTTCCAGCAAAAGCGTAGAAATTTCTTTTAATTCTTGGGAGCCAATGTTGTACAATATCAAACGTAGTATCTACATAGAAACTTCCAATATTCCATTCTTTTCTTTCTATTTATCTATTTTTCTTACTGTTTATTCTTATTAGCATCGAATGCTGAAATCCTTAATATGTTACAAATAAAAGATTCCAGCCCCGACTGGCACTTAAATATGTGTCCCTGGGACTCCGAAACGAAGCAGTTACTCCAAACAGCACTGAAGGTCCATTTTTCTTCTGCACTATTTATGAGGTTCTATCTCCTCTTATTTCGGTAGGTACTTAATATTCCTACTAATTTTTTTATAACTGTTTTCTCTATCTTCTTTTTAGACACATTTCTTATATATTTTATTTAAAACGATATGGCAGTTCATCATCGTTATCAGTTTATTGGTTTTGATTTACCTATCCTTTTTCTGTATTTATATTGTTATTTCAATGAGCTTTTTTCCTGCTCTTTTATTGCTTCAGCTCCCTTGGCGCTCTCTATTATTTTGAGCATCCATTATTTCGATTTCTTTTTCTTCTAATTACTCTGTTATTCGCTTGTTTTTGTTTTAACAACTGATGTAAAATTATGTCGGCGTTTACCCGTTTTAGTTTTGACTTTTGTACTGCGATGCCGTTTTTCTTTTCTTATTATTTTCTCTCACTTTCTTTCATGGTTCTTCTGCGTTTTATTCGGGCGTTTATTAACTTCTTTAATTTTTTTCTTTGCTTTATCTTGTTGGCGATTTAACGTCGAGTTTAAAAGTTTCCAAAATTCAACACTACTGTATTCAATAAAAATTCTCATTAATAGAAACCCTTACGTCTCGGGATAATTCTGTAGTTTTCAACATTACAAATTTGGAATAATTTTGTCGTGAATGCTAAATGAATTTCAGTAGCTTTCAGCATAGTAAAATTTATGTTACAATTGAAAAAGTGTACGCTTCAGAAGGACAATTCAAACTGAACGAAATACATTTGAGTCAAATGTATTTCGTTCAGTTTGAACTGTCCTTCTGAAGCGTATTTGAGTTGAACTGAAAACCGTTAACGTGAAAAATTTCAGTTGCTAAGACTTCAGGAAGCTTAACCTTTTCTAGTTTTCAAAATTCAGAAAAAAATCTGACAATGAAAACTTTGGTAACTACTTGTTATTTGAAATTTCGGTTCTGCGTTAAAACTGGCAAATTTTACGCTCCTGAAATAGACCCTAAGTGACTGAAAACTGTCACAGTACAAAACTTAAGAAACTTCAGGAAAGCTAAACCTTTTTGGGAATTCAACATTAAGAATTCAATACTGTTTTAATCTAAACTTTTCAGTATAAGATTTCAACAAAAGTCAAGAGGAATTTCGGTAGTTTTCAACAGTAAACAGTAAGTTCTTCGTTAAAATAGGCGAATTTCGCAATTCAGAAACACGACTGTGTAGTCACCAAAAATTTATAATTGGCTAAATATATTTAAGTTTGCCAAGTTTTAACTTATTGAAAGATCACAACTGAAGTTTGACTTCATATATTTAACAGGCGAATAATCTGAGTAGCTGAAAATGTTCCTGAAACACATCATTCTGAACGTTTAAAAAGCAGTCTTTGGCGCAATGAAAATTTGTGGAAAATATATAATTTAAATTAAATTTTAATGTTTAAAATTTAGATTAAGTAGGCCATAAGTATGAGGCCACTAACCCCATCTTCTGAAACAACAAGGCCATGAAAGCCGACAGCCTACAGGCACGCAATTGCCCCCAGCAGGGTTTATGAAAGTCAAAAGAAGAAGAAGAACAAGAAGGCCATATGACCAAGTAGTCCTTGCCATAATTTAAAAAAAAAACTGCCGTTCATTTTGGAAGATTGTAATTTTCTTTATGGCTAGGCCCATTTGAAAAATTATTTCAAGTGTCTGTGTTGGACGGAAGGAATCGATGTATTGATACATTGAAGTTTGTACTCGAATATACAGGGCGTTAGGTAATGTTTCTGCCAAACTTTAGGGGTGGGTTTGTAACGATAAGAGGAATAAAAAATTCTTATACCATTTTTTTTTCTCAGTTGCTTTTTATTTATCCGAAATGTTGCTGTATCTTTAACCCTTTGTTTTTGTTTTTCCCGAGAATAAAAAGTAAAATTAAAGCATGCTTTTTCTCAGAAACTATGCATATTAGAAAAAAATTGTATAATACTTTTTTGTTCCATTTGTCATTATAAAGCTATTCCCAAAGTTTGGCAGAAGCATTACCTAACACCCTGTATTTGAGCTTCTTATTAATTATATTTTACGACAATGTAAAGAAAATTCATCGCTTTAGTTTGAACTCCAAGGCTTTCAAAATGAAGTTAATTACGGAAATAAGTGTTTCCATAATTTTCAATAGCTGATTGTTTTGTTCATAATTTTCCAACACTCTCGTAACCAAGTTTTTAGCTAATTCTTAGGCGCTATAATTTTGGTTTGAGCTCTAAAATTTTTCGATTTTCGGTGCAATGTTAACCAAAAGTACAAATTTATCCATAATTTTGAAGCGTTGATTTTTATGTTTATAATTTTCCAATGCCAAATGTTGACATCGCAGAGCAATTCTTGATTAATATACTACTAAGCTTGGCTTCGTTAAGGTTTAACAATGTATGCGTTTGAATTTTAACTTTTCTCATTGTTATCAATTTATTAATTTTTCATTTCTATATCCTCTTTTTAGACCTTACTCTTTTACTGCATTTCCTCTGACTCTTGGTGTTATTTTGAGCATCCATCAGTTACTTGATATTTTTTCTGTTTTCACTGCTCTGCCATCCCCTTCTTTTTGTTTTAACATCAGATGTAAAATTATTTCGACATTTACTCGTTTCAGTTTTCACTTTTTACTGTGGTCCTATTTCTTCTTCTCTTGTTATTTTTCTCTCACTTTCATTCATGTCTATTTTTTGTTTTATCGGGCGTTTTACATCTTTAGCTTTTTTCTTTGCTTTACCTTTTAGTAATTATATAAAAATAAGTTAAAACTGAAGAATTTCAGGCTTAATAGTTAATGAACAATTCTCTATATTTTCAACGTCATATAAATTCGATGTAATTTTTCCACGAAATTTCAATTGAGTTTCGATAACTTTCAGCACATTTAAACTTTATGTTAGAACTGAAGAATTTCACGTTTCAGGAACAGAATTGAATTACTGAAAAGCGTAGTCAAACTGAACGAAATACATTTGCGTTGAACTGAAAATCGTTAACGTGAAAATTTTTAGATAGGTTTCTGAATCTTCAGGAAACTCAACCTTTCTAGAAGTTTTCAAATGTTAGCAGTGAAAATTTAGAAAATATCTTCATTTCCGTAGAGTTTCACTAGCTGTTAGGATTTGAAAATTTCAGTGGTGCGGTCAAACTGAAAATTTGACGCTTTTGAAACAGAATCGTATGAATAATCTGAAGAATTGAAAACTGTTAAACTAATAAAATCGGAAACTTGAGGAAAGCTAACCCTTTTTTATATGCTCTTGAAGTTCAACATTAAGAATTCAGGTTGGGGTAATATTTTCTGAATAATCTGAAACTTCTCTTTAGTTTTTTATGTAAACTTTTTAGTTAGTTTAGTTTCAGTAGTTTTTAACAGTAAATCTAAATTGTACGTTAAAATTGTCGAATTTCGTAGTTCAGGAACAATGTCAGTGAAAAGTGGAAGCTTAATTGGATTTTAAATTATTAAAAAATGTTAACTGAATTTTGATTTCATATGGAATTGCATATTTAACAAGGTAGTAGTCTAAAAAGTTGAAAATATTCCTGAAACTTTGATAAAGGTAAATCACTCTGAAAGTTTCAAAAAGCTGTACTAAAAATTTAAAAACAAAACGGTCTCAGACGCAATGAAAATTTTTGAAAATATGAATTACATTGTAACACTTAAAATTGAGATTAAGTAGGCCATGTCTTTGCCATAATTAAAAAAAAAATCGACTTAAAATTAAGTTTTCTAAGTTTAATCTTTCATTAATCTCTTCCTAATCTTATTCGTTTTTCTTCGCAGGTTTTTCTCGTTTTGTGTTTGTTTATTTATTTAGATTGTTTATTAGACCCCTTTTGTAATTTTTCACTTAACGAAGGGGTAGCTGACCTAATGGCCTGGACCCTGGACGTGGATAGAAATTTGAAAAAGAAAAGAATTATTATCTATTTTTTAACTTTCAACTTTCAATTATATGAAATGGTGATCTTATTAAAGAGGGCTTAAGCCCGTTTGAAGTTTCTGATTACGCCACTGTTAGTGTCTTTTTCTATTACCTACTATTATCCTTCTAATTTGTCTTTCCTTATCTTACATACCATAAAAAATTCCTTTGTGGGCTTTCTAAAAATGTTTTGAAAACCATTGAATTACTTTGAGTATTCAACTCATATGTCATCTGTCAAAAATCAGCCAATCAAAACGAATTGTATCGACAATTTTCACTAGAAAAAATTGTCGATAAAATTTCAGTAGTGATACGAAGTGACAATTTTTTGAAAACAGTTTGTTGCTACTTATATCTAACAGAGAACAATTTTCATGTAAACAAACGTGAATGTGGACTAATTTATGAAAAATGATTCGATGTAAATGATTTTTTTTTTCGTTGAATAGTCCCTTAAATACCATTCGTGGTCAAAGAGTTGTAGATTATTTTTGCTGTAAAATCACTCATGTTCCTTGTGATTACGAATACCACTCGTGCATGCAAGCACAAGGAACATTCGTGATGTTACAGCAAAAAAATAATCGACAATTCTTTGACCACTCGTGGTATTGTAAGTGATTATTTTTCGTTTTCTCATTTGGTGTTTGTTTACAACAAATCTCTTTAAAAACTCGTCCAATGATCAAAGGAAAGCATTAGAAGGTTTACATTTTTAACCGTTTTAATTTTTAAAAGTGACTTTTTTCGAGGTTTTGGAATATTAGATTTTTAAATAATTTATAATTGGCTTTCATGGTACCCCCTTATAAGTAAATCCAAGGTAATTTAAATGGAAAAATTTGAGTTTTTTAATTAAAAACTTCTTCTTTCTCTTATGGCTGAAGCCTATGCCGATGGCCTGTTAGAAACTCATAAGAACAAGTTCTGTGAGCCCTCTTTGCACGAATGTTGGACAGGAAGCTAACCTAACCCATCGAGAGAGGTGAAGGAGATCGACCCGCAGTGAATTAAAAACAATGTTTGGAATTTGCAATAAAAAGCAGTCAAAATTTTGTAAGTATTACTTTCTTGTGTTAACATTAAATTTAAGGCATTATTCGGATTTAGCAAAGTAAATAGGTAAATACAAAGTATAAACTACGCCCATTTGAAAAATTAAGAGTCCCCCCTCACCGAAAGATACTGAACGAAGTCTAATAAATCATTCAAATGAGCGGACGAATAAACGGAGAAGATTTGATAGATTAGGAGGAAGGTGTAAGCTGGAAAACTAAGTTAATTATATGTCCTAGTATAATCTATATTTTAGGCGTTAAAATTTAGTTTTAGTGCAAAAAGGGCTTACAAAACTCGTTCTTACGAGTTACTAACAGACCATCGGCCTATGCTTCTACCATAAGAGGAAGAAGAAAATTTAGTTTAAATTACAGATTTTCTAAAAAACTTCATTAAGCCGAAGACCATTGTTTTTAGTACTGAATTTTGGTTTCAGAACGATTTAGCTTTATTATAGTTTGAGGGATTTTTTCAAATTAAATATATGAAATCAAACTTCAGTGAAGATCTTTCAACAATTTAAAACTATACAAACTTAAACAAAGACATTTGTTTCTGAAGCGTGAAATTCGATAATTTTAACGTACAATTTACATTTACTGTTGAAATTTTACACTGAAAGGTTTACGTTAAAACTTAGAAACATGATTAGAAAATTCTTAATGTTACATTTCAATGACTCTCAAAGCGGTACTAAAGTTTCTGATTTTCTTTTAATTTGGCAGTTTTCAGTTCTTTAGGTTAATCCATAAGGTTGTGTTTTAGAAGAATGAAGTTTTTCGGTTTTTTTCACACAACTAAAATTTTAAAATCCTTCAAAAAAATTTCTTCTGATATTTGAACATTTCTGAATTTTCAGAAATTCATCTGAGGTTTTTCACTTTAACGATTTTCAGCTCACTCAAATATATTGCGTCCAGTTTGAATTTACACTTTTCAGTAACATTTCTTTAGAAATACAATTATATATAATTCAGTTGATTTATTTATATATTTATACTTTATTGTTACCTAATTTATTAATTTCTTACGATATCCTAAATTTTTTTCAGGAGCATTTGAAGCAAAAAATGTTCAGTTTTCTTCATTACCGGACTCCTTTTGGACTTTGACGTTAAATAATGGTTGTTATTCCAGAAATCCAGAACATTTAACCTTCTTGATAAGCCAACTTACAAAGATTTTGGTTTCAAATTCATATAAATCAAACAGCTACGAAAACTACAACGCTTGAATTTTAATTAAAGTTTTCCGCCACTCATAAACGAACCTTTTTTCTTTTACTATAATACATCATTGTAGTAAAGCAAAGGAATGTAAGCTTTAGAAAATACCTTCAATGTTAACGTTACGATTTTTTTCAAAGAGCTGCGGAATTTTTGTAATACAAGGCTCTTTCTTTTGTGAGGCAGACGATTAAATACAAAGATTAGATAAACGAAACTTGAAAAGAAATTTATTGAACACTGATTAATTTCAACTATCCTATGCCGAACGGTAGCCTTTAATGTTTTCCTTTTCGTTTTTCCAGATTGGGTATTTTCTGGGAAGAATGAAGTGCATCAGGTTTTTATTTTATTTATGTATTTATTGGGCGAGATTTAGGATTATTATTATTGTTTTTTGTTACGTCTGTTATTAGTTACCTTCTACATGTTCTTATCAGGCTCAAAGCTTGTCTTTCCATTTGTGTTAAAATATTTAATAGTAATTTATTAGGAGATGTAAAGACACATTTATTACTAAAACAAAATAGCAAATGGAATTTCAATCTGGAACAGCCCACTTAGATTCCTTCAACTACGTCGAAATAATGTTTGAAATCTCTATGTAAATTTAATTTTCTACGTAGGTGTTTGCTGGAGAAAAAAGCGGAATAATGTATTTTTCTCCAGCCGCATGTATATCGGTACACATGTTTCTTCTATTTTATATTTTAGATCCTTTTTTTTAATAAAGTAAATTTTGTGTGGGCTTATTGAAAATGACTGGGGTTCTAAGCGGATCAGAAAACTTTATTAAATAACTTTGAATTTTTCTCCTTCGTAAAAAAATCACTAAATCAGGACTGTTGTTGTATAAATTAACCGATGTTTAGCTTTCCAGTATTTTTGCTGTTGGTATTCTAATAATATTCAATGCTAGAAACATGCTTTCCAGAACTTTATCTAAAATAATTGATAATCTCCTCCGCTTCTTGAAGATGTTTTCGATATGGGAATCGATGATTTCTATTCAATTAGAATGGAAAAGGTAAAGAAAGGCATAAAACTCTCGAAAACGGTATATTTAGAAATAAATCAAGGACGTTTTCGTTGAAAAGGAGACGTCGTTTCATTTTAAAAGCTACTCCTCGAACATTTCATTGAGATAAACTCAAACGAAACCGCCCACGAGTTTGTACATTTTGCGTAACAGAATCTGCGTACGAATGTAGCCACAAAACAAATCAAAGCGGCAAATATTTGATACTGTTTTCTTGTTTAACTATTAAAACTTTCACGAGCGAGTTTACCATTATTCCAGTTCGCTTTTCCCTCTTTTCCTTTTCCATGTTAACCCCACGTATTGACACGTAACGCAAGGTCGGAGAATTAACTCCCAGTGTATATCATTTGAATGAAATCCAATAAAAAGCCCTTTCTCTCTCCATTTTGCCAACTTTCATTGAACACTGAACGCTTTTTTTTTTGTTATTACACCACCTACGCTCCCGTTATGCGATTTCGATTCAAAATTAAACGATTTCCCCGATTCGGTGGAGGCTTTTTTATTTTAAGCTGCCGAGAGGGCCACACATTTGAATTTGATAATTTTATTTGAAAATTTATCATCTCTCGTAGTTCGGATTTTAACTCACACCTTTGCAAATGGAATTAATTAATTTGATCAAGCCCGGTAAATCTTCCGCAAAAAAGTGGCATTAAAAATTTAGGTTTCAGCATTTTAGAGTTGGTGGGTAGAATGTGATGTTCTACCTCACAGAACGAAATAAATTTTCATAACGCAAACAACAGCTGCAGGGTTGTCTTCGCGAGTTAGTATTTTGATATCACTTAATGTTGTTATTGAGTTTTACCAGCGGACAAAGCTGCTGACGCTACTCGTTTAATATTTATGCTTGTGGCTACAAACACACCTCTGGGATTTCCCGGCTCGAATTGAAATTATGAAAACACGGCGCGCAACATATGGCGGCGTATCACAAAGGGTGCAAAGTTTTTGATCCTGTACGAAATTAACTTCATAATTGAAGATACTCACATACGTTATTATAGCGCTTCGGACCTGTCCGAGTCCTTTGAGGCCGCATTTTACATATTATTTTTTTTACCAACATATCCGAACCAATTCCACTACCTAACGGTTTTAAAATTGATGTGAAACTCTAACCGCGATATTATTCTATCCGTCTCCATGGTTTCAAAGGGATTTTTAAAAAAATAAGCTTTGTGAATAGACGACCACAATAAACCTCAAAATCAGACCGTAATTTAATTAAAAAACTATTATACAAATAAAAAACAACCATCATTCGCAGGTTTGTTAATTGAATTTTGGGGGAAGAATAAGGGAATTTTTTTGCCTTTGCTTCTATGAGAAAGGGTAAGTTTTTTGACATCAAAATTTAGATGAATCAGCTTATATTTCAGTTCGCAGACGAGTTTGATTTTGCCAATAATTCTTTGGTGATAAGGGTTCTGTAAGCAATCAACCCTTTTTTTATACTTTTAGGGAATTAATAATATTGTTTATAATTTCTCAACTGACAGTTTCCTTGTGTTTGTTAGTTCAGGTGAATAACTTTCACGAAAAGTGAAAAATACCGGTTTTCCCTTGCCATACCTTCTTGCTGATACTTTCTCCAAGATTTCCTCCACCATCCATTTTTTCTATTCATAGGCGTTGGAAAACGGTTGCCTTCTTTCTGGTAATTTATCCATTTATTTATCTTTCATCTGTTCGTTTTTAGTGTTTTTCAACGAATAATACCTCAGTTTTGTTCAATTGTTTCCAAAATTATTTCTAGCCGATGTTAAACAACCCTTTTTCGTGATAGCTGGGAACAATTTTGAAGTAAATTCTTGGAAAATATTGCTTTGGAGTTTCTGGAATTACCGAACAGTTTGACAATTTTCCCTTTCCATACGTTCTTGCTGATACTTTTTCCAAGCGTTTTCAGCGCCAACTTTTTTTATTCTTAAAAAATTGTGCAGCTTTAAACTTGAAATGATCGAAAAAGGGTTTCGTTGCCCTTTTTGCCTGGTACTTTTGCTATTTATTTGTCTCAGTTTTTAAAGTTCTTACCTCCGTCTTATTCAATTCTTCCTTAAATTTAATTTTTTGATATTTTAACAACCCTTTCTAATGACAGTTCAGGACAAAACTTTTACTTTCGGGCTTCAGAAACTATTGAAAAGTTTAGTGATTTTACCTTTTCATGTCTTCTCCGGCCCGGCGTTTATTTTTCCATTCATAGGCGTTGGAAAAACTGTCACCTTTTTTAATTTAACCTTCTTTCTGATATAAATTACTTTATCTCAATTTTTAAAATATTTTAACAAATAACTCTCCATTTTGTTCAATTCCCCTCCCGAATTTCTTTTTTGATACTCGAACAACCCTTTTTTCATAAGAATTCGGCAGAAAATTCGTGATTTCCTGGGGACACACACAAACTTTTGGGTTTCAGTTACCAAACCCAGCCCCATATAATTCCGAGTACACATATAGCGTTTGCTAACTAACGTTTAATTAAATTGGTTTGTTGACGCGCCGTACTCCTGTCTGCGACTCGTGCAGTTGTTTAACACTGGGTTGTTTGCAATGTACAGGTAGAAAGTCACCTGAACGTTGATTTGCTTTACCATTGAAATAATTCGGTGTTTGTTTGTTTGATTTGTTTAGGTCACTGCGTATAAAAGATTCACGTTGTTATTTACCATCAAACAGACCTTTTTTTGTTGCAAAATTAACCGTCAGTGTAATGTTTTGATCTAAAAATTGTATCCGGCCAGTTTACTTTATTAAAATGTCGTTAACGTATGGTTTGGATAGGCGGATGATCAGCATTTCGTCCAATGATAATTCTTGCTCCGGTCTGTAAGTGGCGCCATTCGGAGCACACCTACAACTAACACATGAGTAGGCCGGATAAACATCAATGTTATGGGTACCAAATGCAGTTAATATACCAGGCTCTAAACCCAAGGTAGCTTTGTTATTTAATAATGATAATAAAATTTACGAGTTCTTCATGTATTTAACAGAGGGGAGATTATATTTAGTACTAGTTGTGTATTAACTTCCTAGTGTTTAAAATGACGTCCATAAACGTCAAACATGAAATGGAGCGGTGTAGTTGTAGCTGCCTTTCAGTTAACGTGGCAATATTTTACTGTATCAATAATTAATAATTAAAAGTAAAATTGACCGTGCATGGTTGAAAATAGTAATAATAACCCCAACTAATTTGTCAAAACCCGATTTACACAGGAGAATTTTCCATATTCTGATGGCTTACTTGATTGCATCAAGAAGAATCAGTTTCTTGGCTGTTTAATCTTATCAGTTCCGGCTGATAATGTTATATGTATAATGTTTTAGAAAAACAAACAGTTGGCTTTGTTATGAGAATTCTTCAGGAATACAACTTTATTCAAACATATTCGTGATTCGTGAAGGAAAGCTGACGTTTAACAATAAATTTACAAATTTATATTACCGTCTTACACGAACTTATGGGGTGCAGGAATTGCCTCGAGCGGCATCGTTGTCGGTATCAGTTTTGATTGATGTTGAAACAATATTTTACCGTAATTTAGAGTTGGAAATTACAGGTAATGTACCGTAACGGCGAGTACGTGGGTTGAAATTGTTTGAATCTGTCTTAGTTAGGCGTCTTCTTGCTTTTTTCCTCTTGTTTTGGTTTGAGTTTATGAAGGTTGGTTCATTTACGAGTATAAAGGTAAAAATTAAGTGGTTAGTTTATTTTGGCCTGGATTTATATGCATTTATGTGGGTATAAAAAATGTGATTTTCTTTGATGTGCCTTCCTCCTAAGTATTAAGGGAAAAAATTGAGATGCAGACTTTAAAATTCGGCAGGGGGACAAAAAAACAAAACGAATTCGATTATCCCGAAAAAACGTCCTCAATGTTTACCGAATTCCATCTAACCGAGAGAAGAGAGTAAATCGTACAAATCTTTATCGAATGATTGGAACGCAATGCAGATGGAGCGAAACAGAGGCGGGTACGATCGGAGCTTACACACGCGATTTCCATTAAACCCCATCGAAAAGACGATTTCACACAAATCAGGACAATAACGGCGAGGAGCGCCGGAGAATTATGGTGATTATGTGACACCTCAGGTCGTACATCACCCCGAGATCCCCCAGAGTCTGCAGGAGTTTGCAACGGTCAGCGCTAACTTCTCTAATGACATCAAAGCCGAGACGTCGATACGACCGTCCATCACACGATGTTGGCAAAATAACACTTTTATCGCCAATTTAGTTCCAGCGGTTCCCGTGTTGCTTGCTGCTCTCTTATTGCGTAATTTTCTAACCGATCATTTGAAATTCTAAAACGATACTTTGCGGAACGAAAAGCTCCCCATGGATTTCAGATATTCCACCCGGAGTAAATAATCGGGATTTGAGCAGAACTCATTTGAATGTCTCTTTTAATACGTGGGCGTAGGAAAAACCAAAATAACCAACTGTTAATCGGTTAGTTTTTTCATCGTCCTTAGCTTCCTTAATGCACTCACTCGGTTATTATCCCTCGAGATTTTCGGTTAATTTGATATTGAATGGACTCAACCCGTCGTATTTGATGATTAGTCTCTAATTCTAGGAAGTTACGCAACATTTCGGGTCCGGGATATTTACCCAAGCTGTTCTATAGGATTAATTTCGCAATCCATATTAATAATGGCGAAATTCGCATCCGTTCCAATCCTCTGTATTACTCTAAGAACACTGAAATTTCTATTCTAAATTCTAATTGATCACATCTGCGTGGCGAATTTCGCTAACCTAATTCGATTAAAAATCGTGCGGAAGAGCGTTTCGTCGGGTTTAATTAATGAAAAGTTGCTCGAATGTTTTATATAAAATTAAATAATTTCGTTCAGTGGCGTAACCGCTGACCTGCATACCTAATTCTGACATTATCATAGTTGTAACCTAGAAAACATGGGAAAAATTTAATTTGGCAGGATGTGCCTGGTATCCGAACGAAAACAATTTGCATTACGAAATTACGAAATTTTCAGGAAATTTGATTAATTCTTGAAAATTGTTTATGCAAACCCTCGTCAGAATAATGAAAAAATAAATGCAAACTTAATACTTTTAGTATTTCAAACAAAACGCTAAAAGCACTGGGAAAATACCGTTCTACCGTATTCTGGAATACGCAGCCGCATACATAGAAATGCGACCAGACAAGTGCGGAAAGTCGATGATTCCCAAACAGCAGGATAAGCGCAATTTAAAATAAATACTAGTAATTGTAAATTAGGTCTCAAGTTACGGTAGCTATAAGGAAAGTTAAGCATCGTTGTCTCGGGTCAGTGCTGGAATGGGTGGAGGTCACTATGGGAGAGTAGACCCCTCAATAAAAAGTGCGAAGAATAAGGGATGTACAGGCGAATAATAATAATAATAATTGTAAATCAAATGCTTTATCGCTCGAATTTCAAAAACCTAAAAATAAACCCTGGCTTATTAACTTATGTGAAATATTTTGGCAACAATAACCATGTATTCCTAGATTTTCGTAGAGCGATAAATATAAATCATTAATTTTATTCAGCATTTCAACGTATTTGTTTTTAACAATGTTTTAGCGCAGGATAACAACATATCACCGAGTTTATTTACCATTGTTCGTATTTCATTATTTCGAATATTTAAACAAAGAATTTATTTCCAATGAAAAAATTGTATTTACATTGTGAATTAGGATTTATCGGCCTATTATTCTACGTTGTTACAAGGATCTACAATAACGGTCTTTTAGGGGAAAATGTGCTTCGGTCCTTCCATAATTTTATTTATTTATATTTAAAGGAATTTTTGTTGGTAATAATAAACTAACATTAAAGCATGTAATAAACAGAAACACTCGTTTAAAAACGGCGGCTTATCTTTAAAAGCAGAAATAATTGCGTAAGTAATATAGATTAATTTTATATTTTTACTGTGAAAAGCTTCTATATTTAAATGTACGGCGAATAATAACTCAGCTTGGGCGATTTTATAAACGAAGTTTTCGTTTTAATACCTTTGACCGTTCTCTGTGTTTGTTAATTGCCTTTCTGTTTTGTTTCAGGTACGTACCTACTTTAATCGTAACGCAATCCATTTTACCTGGGGTTATTGCGATGAACAAAGGGTTCAAAGTAAGTTTTTTTTTTACCTAAATATTAATTTAATCTAAATATCTTTCGCGCCCGCGGAACTCGTTCTCTCCTTAAATAGATTAAAATGCATTAAGCGAACCATTTATCAGAGACAAAAGCGACTTTAATTTAATTTTAAAGAATAAAAAGCTAGGAGTCTCAGAGTTTATCACTTTGCAGTGCAGTTTGTTTTGCGGTTAGTCCAGAAAATGCTTTGAGCAACATTAGCTTCAACAGAGCTTTATGTTTGGTTTTTGTGGCGTCCTTAATGATGCCTAAAAAATATTAAAGCTTCTCGTCTACGCTTCTCTTCTTTTAAGTTACCCGAAATATTTCGCCCGTTTATCTTTTATGCGAATGAAATTGTATTATGTGGGGTTAATTGATTTTTCACCTGACGGACGCTTTTCGTTGGTTTCCCTTTTGATTACTGTCACGAATTTTAGTTCTAAATTTAATTCCAAACTTAAATTACGATGATTTCTGCTTTTCACTCTGAAATATCTTTTAGTTGCAATTCTCTCGGTTACATTTATTATTAAGAAAAAGGAAAGCTAATTATTTGATGGAACTTTTGCAGTTTTTTCCAAAAATAACTAGAATTTCTATTAGAAATGTAAAGGAACTGTCTGTCGCAAGCTTTATGGCAAATGTTAGGTTAGGCGTTGCGTCACTTGACTGTCATTTGGTGCTCCGTTGTCAACCTGACAATTTCGTTTGTTTGTTTGATTGTTTAATGTAAAGCATTTTATAGACAGTACTACCTTGAAAACAGTTACTTAAAAGGCCTTTCTTATGCAAAAACGTAAATTTCTGGAGTTATGTATTAAATATTTTTTCTGTTTGGGTGCTAGAATAACCCCATTCTAGCACCCAAATGACGTCATTTGAGTGTTAGAATAAGTCGTTGGAGTGCTCAAATAGACTAGTAAAATTTACTGTATTGATGTTGGTAGCGTTGAACTGTCAACTGACATACGTCAAAAATTCTATTTCATACTGGGATTTGGACTTGTCCGGCAATAAATTTTCTAACCTAAAATTACGCCAACATAAACGTCACCAACCACCCCAAAATTCCCTAGATTTAAAATTTTTATTTTTTAATTTATAAAATGGCATAAAGCGGCAAAATAGAAAAAATAGTATAAAATACTCGTTGCAGAAGGTCTTTCAAGCACTCATTTGTTCCTCAACTCGCCGCTATGCGGCTCGTTTCGGAATTTCAAATTCGTGCTTGAATTGATGCCTTCTGCAACTTGTATTTTAATATACTATTAAATACGAAATCGGAAATTTTGTTTCCAAACTGTATTAAACGTAAATTTCAATTTGGAGATAGGTTTTATTGTCTTGATGCTTTCTTAATAAAATTACAATTTTCTCGGTTGTTATAAAATTATTTTTGGATTTATTATTAACAAAAAGGGAAGTTCATTTGTTTTTTGTCCTAAAATAATTAGAATTTTCATCAGAAATGTGGAGGAACTGTCTGGGGTAAGCTTTATGGCAAATATCAGATTTTATTTTTATACAGGGTGCCCCAAATTAAATTCTCACCATTGGTATCTTCGTAACTATAAGCGATACAGAGTCGGTTAAATGGGGAAAGTTTTAGCAAATTTTCCGCTGATTTCCAAAAGTTGAAAAATGCGTTTTAGTCGCAAAACACACTAACAAATGATAGATTGTGATACCTACATCATTGTAAAGGGAAAAAGTATTGAGTTGTAATATGCCAGCATCCAAGATGGTGTCCATAAGAAAATCCATAATTCGTACTCGCCCAACCCACATCGAAAGTCACAGCGAAAAACCATCAACACCATTGAATTCCTCTTAAAAAGTTGCCTTTACAATGTTCAGGTCTTATTCATATCAAAAATATAGTAACTTCAAACCAGGAGATCAGGGATTATGGAAAACAACCAGACGGAAATTATGTCAACCACAAAAGATACCTTCAGTCTCCTCAGGACCACAGACATATAATTCCGACGAAGAGAAATGTGAATTTTTCGCAGATCACTTGGAGAAAACGTTTACATCTCATAATCATGAAGATCCAATATTTAGAACTATAGCCACAAATTCTGTCGAAACACATCAGCCCATTGTGGAGACACACTTCAAACCAACATCGCCTAGAGAACTTGGTTCTATAATTAAAACCCTCTCAAGAAATAAATCTCCCGGTCATAATAAAATACCCAACATCTTACTAAACAAACTCTTCAAAAAAGCACTAGCGTACTTAGCAAGTATTCTAAATGCTTGCCTTAAAATTGGCTATTTTCCCAACCTATGGAAGCATGCAATTATCCTGATGTTTCCCAAAGCAGGAAAAAATAAGAAAGGCGTCGCCAGCTACCGGCCAATCAGCTTACTAACAACAACAACAACAACAACAATAACAAAAGTTATCTGTTTCCGGATTAATGAGGCAGTTAGAAGACTGAACATCCTATCAACTTTTCAATTTGGTTTTAGGGACGGCCACTCTACCTGTCATCAATGACAACGCATAATTGAAACTATAGAAAGAGGATTTGAAAGCAAGCAATACACAACTACCTTGATTCTAGATATAGTACAAGCTTTTAACCGCGTGTGGACAGACGGCCTAAAATATGTATAAAATTTTACTCCTCCAAACACCGTACTACATTAATTTTCATTTTTAAGGAATCGCACGTTTGCAGTCAAAATACATACAACTTTATCCTCTACTAGAAACATACACGCAGGGGTTCCACGAGGGAGCATACAGGGTCCACCTCTATTCAATATCTATATCTACAGGCGTGACTTCCCCATTATCAATGCAGACCTCGTGATATTCGCAGATGATACGGTTATATTAACCAAAAATGAACATCTAAACTACAAGCTGCCTCTAACATACTAAGCAGATGGTGCAAGCAGTAGAACTTAACAATCAATTATTCCAAGTGTGTCACTTCGAAGAATTAATAATCCATCTGTAATTACAATCAATGGTTACTCCATCCAGTGGAATGCAAACGATGAATAATATATTCGTAAAATATTTAGGTATCTACCTCCATACCAGGCTTACATGGAAATATCATGTAGTGGGAAAACTGAATGAGGTTTTAAGCGATTAATCCAACTATACCCACTTATGAATAGAAAGTCCACCATTAAACCTGGATGCACTACTCTACTATACAAGTCATCGATACGTCCTTTCGTCCTCTGCGGGAGCTTAATATGGAGAAACACACCAAAAATCAACCTAAATCGAATCCAGGTTCTCCAAAACAAAATTCTTAGAATTGCAGTCAACGCCCCCTGGTTGATAACCAACCAACAACTTTATAAATCTGCAAATACTACAAATCTTGAAAATTGCCTTTTATGAACTAGGTCAAAAAAGAATTACTTCATGTACGCCTAAAACGTAAGCTAGTCCAAGACATTTATTTGAGTGGTAATGGCGAGGAATAAAAATTAATGCTAAAACATAATATAAATTTAGTGCTCTCGCAGTGAACCGAATTTAAGTAACAATTGTAAATTTTCTAAAGTGGTCATAATTACTGTTTTATTATGTTACATGTTAGATGTTATCGATGCCGTGTATAACAGTGTATATTGTTGAGCAGGTATAAGTTCTAATAAAAAAAAACTTAAACTTAAACTGCTGGAATTATTAAATATGTTAAATACAAAATCGGGTTATTTGGCTCCAAATTCTTTAGTATAAAAATGTACCTAATTGTAATTTTGAATGACGTTCTTTTGTCAATATTCGTACATTTAAAAAGCCATCCTTGAGTTTAAGAAAAATCTCGATGTATTTCGACTTTGCTGTTTCAATTAAGATTTAAAAATCCACTTTCACCTGGAAAAAGGGGGAGTCCTTTTAATAATTAGCCGAATTCCAGGGCGTAGGATTAACCGTCTGCAAATTCGAGATTAGATTTGGAGGCGTGAGTGAGAATGAATATTTACATTTCAGCAAGTTCTCGAGATAGGCAACGCCGTTGTTAACATAAATATTGGAAAATTTGCAAATTAAACATTAAGACATCCAAGGGTGGAAATTCACACACTAAGAAGTGCCACCCATTTTCCGGAAACAAATATGTACACGTAAAGCGTGCGAGAAGAGGAGAAGAACCTGTCAGATTTAATCTTGGCAAAACACAACAAAGTAGCTGTTCATGAGGGGAAGAAGTGAAGCCACTCTTTACAGTAAGCTTATTTAGGCCCCGATGCTAATTTGGCAACCGTCTGCGCAACATGCAAATGCTACAATTAATGTAGCTGGTAGCAAGACGCGAAGCTAAAACAATATTTATGATTCACAGGAGTATTGAAGTGTTGGTTGTTGCTGGTCTTCGCTATAATTTGCGAGAACAAAGTTTAAATGACGTTACGTGCCTTATTCTCTAACAGACTCTCAACTAACTTTATTACGAAACTAAGAAAACCTTCCGACATGCATCCATCTCTTCAAATTCAGATTATTCCTTAATTAACAGGTTTTCCCTTTGCGGTAATTTCAGCCTAAATATTAAAGACTGATGAAACCCAAAATTCAACTGATTACGAGTATTTCTTTAAATTTCCATAGGTCACATCATAGGTATTTTCGAATAGATGAGCAGATAAAAATACACGAATTTAACCAATTCATCATATTTTAAAACTTTGCAAGTTTATATTATATAAAGCACAACGTAATAGAAGTTTCGCATCAGCTATTACAACTCCATGGTTCAATATTTTTGCTGCGACCTTTAAAGGTTAAGGTTTGTCGTATTATTTAATTAGGTTACAACGTACTGGGCACCGTGCATTTTTTTCTACGATTTCCGCATGTGCTTCAACTTAACTCGAGACATTTGAAAATTTTTATATTTTAAACCTGGCTATGGCGTGTGAATTCGTTAAAAATATCGTCTTAAACAATTGCAAAGTAGTCTTATTCCAAATTTATTATTTTAAACCAGTCTCAAAACCGTTTTCTTATCAACAGTCTAACTACGAGAATATTCTCTCGAATGTCCTTGTTTATCAAGATACACTTGATATAAAACTGAGAAAAGCACATCAGCATCCAAATAGCACGATTCAGTTCAGAGTTGAGGGAGTTGTTTTCACAATTTCTAGCGTTATTTTCTAGTCGCCACTTTTCTCCTTTTTTTTAAATATTTCCTTAAAATATTACAACTCGCGAATAAACTGTTTATCGGCTGTGGCACACGTTCGGAAGGACCTGAATATTTTTCTGTTATTGTAACGGAAGACTGAGATACATTGCTTGCAGGTATTGAGGTTTTATTGAATATTTTTGTGCTTGAAAACACGAGTGTTCGACTTCCTTCTATTTGATAAGGATGGTTTACAACTACCTTTCTTTGAATTCTAAGATATCTCTAAGTTATTGCTGTCGTTTCTCGGATAAACTTTTAAATAATTTTATTTATTACGGCTTCATTTGGTTTTCTTTGAAAGATTATACAAATTTGAACTCAGAGTTTTGAGAGTGAAAAATTTCTTTCGCGAATTGAATTCTGAATTTTCAGAACTAATTTAGACTATAAACATTTAATTTAAAATAAAACTTTCTTTAAGAACTTGTGTGTTTAAAACGTTTGTCGGGAAATACAAAATTTATTACAATTAGCGAATTTCGCCAATGCTCCCCTGATTTTCCAATATGTCCATTGGTTTCCATAATTATAACTTAGCAAATTCACTCAAAAGAATTTCAATTAAATAGGCATTTAATACAAAAATTCCTGAACCTTTAAAAATCCTCAAAGTTTGAAGAATTTCGTATTTAAACCTTTGTCTGGGTTTTATATCTTTGCAGATTTAAGAAAAAGTACTGTTTAAACCCTCATCAGGCTTAAGTAAGATGTTCTTTAAATTTAACGCAGCTTAAGTTAAGCTTGTGCTTACCTTTATGCTGAAATACCAACCCTTTGACTATGGAATTAACCTAAAATTCGTCTAATTTTTATTACAAAGATCAGAAAATCAAACCATGACGAACTGTTGTCAAAATATAAACTGAACGGTGTATACAACTCGTAATTTTTTAAGCTTTCCGATTTAATTGCCATTTCGAAGCTTTTCAGTTTTAGACACAATTTCATGCTGGAAATTTTATTACGCGAGCTTTTTATATAACAGAACTCCAAGGATATAATTGCGAAAAAGCAAAAGGAGAGAAAAATAAACGAGGCGAGAAAGTCATACAACTAATAAACAACAACAGCCATCCCCATCTCTCAAGCGTGTAATTCATATAATTGAGCATCCAATTTATAGGATACCAGTGCATTATTGTTGATAACGCAAAATTACACAAATTACACGAGCTTGTTAGTTCGTATGAACATTTTCATTTGATTTCCATGGCCATAATTTTACAAATATCTTTGATTGTTAAATTTGGTTAATTTTTTCTTTAAAGAAACCTGTAATTTATATGAGTTTTGGCTAGTTACGGAGGTTTATTATTAATTCAACTATTTATTTATTCCAAAACAGGCATTAAATCAATTTTGTAAGAATCTACATTGAATTCCAACCAATTCTAACATCAATTATGGAACTTGCTGCAATAGTTTTAAAATCACTTTTCTTCATGTTCATAGATTACAACCTCCTCCATAATACATCTAACTAAATTATCAGCAGTTTTACTGGGCTGGTATCCTTTGATATACTGGCAGTTCTCTAATATTTGATTTACTAAATAAGGATCGTGGAATCTGGCGAGAATATTCGCAAGTCTTCCATACATAACATTACCATATTGGTCCAAAATTCCACTCTTTAAAAAAATGCATTTGAGGGTCCTCTTCAATTTGTTACCTTTTGGAAATTTTTTATTAAACCACATTTTCCGAACTTCCATTGGGTCCATGTTTATTTCCTGCGCGCATTCGTTTAGGTGGAATTGATCCTGGAATTATTTTTTTTTAAATTAATCTACTAATTTTTAACAAATAAGTTAAACGTTTCTAACTGATTGGAAAATAAATTCACGAAGTAGACGTTTCAAAAACTATGTGTTCTATTTTTATATCAGAATATGATTGTTAATCTAATTAACACTATTTCAGAATTAAGAAAATGATAAACAAATTTTATAGAATAATCAACATACTTTTGTAATTTTTTTCGGCATTTCTTGCTGTACGGTTACAGAAATGACCAAAACTAGGACGAAAACAGCACACAGAAACTTCATATTTGCTCAAGCATTAACACACTAGTTTGGCCTGGAAATTTTTCGTCCGGACCGTTTAAATATTATACTAATTTCAATAATACGGGGAGTTAATGTAGCACGGTGTGATTGCTAATTTTCTTTCACACCGTGATCATTTCACGCTAGGTTAATTTATTTGCGTCGAAATTATTTTCATTTCCTGTAATTTAACATTACACCATTGTTGGGTTTTCATCGAGCCACCGATTCAAAATTTTCACGATAATTAGCTGCGTTCGCTTTGCTTTTGTTGTTGTTCATGAATGCTGAAAACGTTATGTAAGTTTTCGTTTCATTGTTCATTAAAGTTAATCATGTTTGGGGGGCCTTTTCTTGGCCAGAACTCTTTATCAAACTAAATAATTACAGTAATATCTATTTATTAATTTTTACGAATCTTCGCTGCTTGAGATCCGCTCTTGCTGGGGCGCACTTTTTATATATGCGGCCGTCGCTTACTCTAAAATATCATATAAACCTCCAAGATGTTCTGGGCTTTGGTTTTTCGAGGATCAGTTCCGCTGCATTTAACTTTGTTTTTTTTATTAACACAAATTTACAAGGTGCTCCAATGGAGCTACAGGTAAATGGGATGATTGTTACATTTTGAGAGGGGAAGCTGTCCAGCGAAAACACTCCAGTGGGCAATATAGTTATTGTCGATTGGCCATCGCCGCCTCAGTCTTCTTCTGATCTCAGGGGGGTTTCTCAGCTGACTGACTTGTTCATTTGGGTATCCTGCGAATCTGTCTAATAAGTAGTTGGTGGTAACTCTGCGGATGTCTTCTTCTACTAATGGAATACCTGAGTTATCGTACAAGGTTTTGTTGCCGACGTACCATGGGGCGTCGAATATCATCCTTAGGATTTTGAATTGTAGTATTTTTATGTTTGCTCATCCCCATAGCTGGACTCCATATGTCTTCTTCTTCTTCTTCTTGGTGGGTTTTCACCTGCTAATAGCTTCCATAGCCAGGCTTGGATAGGCAGAGTGGCTGTCTCTGTGCTATAAAACGTTCCATGTTGCCATGTCCATGCCATATTTTTTTCTGTTACCTTGAAGATATGATACATGGGAAATTAACCCTCGCCCGGCGGAATTAATTTTAGTTGCGCGGAAGGCGGAAATGGGTCTAGAGTGACCCGGCTCGTATTTTGGTGTTTTTACATCAATTTCGAAACACCAAAACGCTCCTAATAAAAGCTTGCACATGATAATATAAGCATAATACTTTGGTTTTTTATAATCATTTGCAGTTATTGACTTGCAGACTAAAAAGGGCAATAAATTCGACATCCAGAAAAATGAGTTTATTCAATAAAAATTCTTCTTACAAATAGCGCAAAAATTGATTCTTACATGATTTGCATTCTTTTTTTACAGTAACCTGTCCATCTGTCTGACACATAAATTTAAAACAACTATCACACTTATTAGTATATTTGTTTTCATTGTTTTCACAGAAAGCACACCTTCCTCGCTTACTTGCTACACTAACTTCTTTAGATGCTTTCTGTATAGGCCTACCGCAAACCTCTATTGCCTTTACCACAGATTTCTGAAAGCCTCTTCCGTCATTTTCAATTTGCACTGCTCGGCGTTCTATGTTTTTGGAAACCACTTGTTTTCCTAAAGCTTCGAGGAACAATTTTCTCTTTCTCTTCAGTGGCAAGCTTTTTTCCCACGTGGGAGTCTTTGAATTTCAAACAACGAATGCATTATATGCAGCTACATTAATAAAATTTAAAAATAGGGAAAGTGTCCAGCGTCGGGTAGAGCGTCTACATGAGTATACCCATACAATTTTGTCTAATGCATCCACACCACGTGATTATTTCGGGTTTAAAATTTTCATCTTCCCCCATAATGCTATGCTCATTATGCATTGTAGATAACAATACAACGCATTTTCGTGGTTTGGGTACGTATGATACTAAAGTGGCCGACTTTGTAAAAAGAAACTTGGACGAAAAAATACTTCTTCCGTATAAGTTCCTCAGTGATTTTGGAAAATCCTTTCTATTCTTTCTCATAGTACCAACCACGGTCATTTTTTGTTTAAAAAGTTCTTCTGCTAAGGAAATATCCGTGATGAAGTTATCGGTGGTTATGTTCCTTCCGGAGTTTTTCCAATGTTCTGTAAGTTGCCTCACAAGTCTTTGTCCCTGATTTTTTTCTGCAGTATCTCCAACCTTTCCCAAGTAAACGTCGAAATTGCAGCAATAAAAGTTTTCTGCATCACAAACTGCCCACACTTTTATTCCATATTTACACGGTTTACTGGGAATATAAACTTTGAATGGACACCATCCACGGAAAGTAACCAATTGTTCATCGTCTGTCCCAACAGAAGAAGGTTCATACGACGTTTTACAGTTGGATGCAAATAAATCCGCGATTTCTCGTAAAGGAGCTAATTTGTCTGACTTTTTTCATCTCTGGTGGCGATGTCATCAAAACGAATGAATTTCAGTATACTTCTAAATCTATCCGAGACATTGCTGCCGAATAGATAGGTCTGCATATGGCTTCATCTTTATTCTATAAATGGTTTTTATCTTCTCGAGATTCTCTAAATCTTCCTACCAGTAATAATATGCCGATAAAAGCTTTTATTGTACCTTGTAAGCAGCAGCCTTCTGGTTCGTAAATTTTACTATTGTATCAATGATATCACTACAAATAAATAAAGAGAATGCTTCTGAAATGCTTTCTGTATCCTTGCTTTTTTCTGTCAAGCCTTTCTGCTTTTTAAAAATATTATGATGTTTGGTCTTTGATGTAGCAGGGCTTATGTATTTCCGTCTAGCAACATCTTCATTTTCAGTGGACTCAACATCCCCTTCAATTCTTGTAATTTCAGAATCGCTTATTTCGTCATTTGCATCGCTACATTCTTCGTATTCAGCGTCACTTTTATTGCTGCCACTGTCCTCATCAAGTCGTCTTCGTCATCATCACGCATCAGTTCACCATACAATTGTTGCTCCGTAAGGGGAACTTCATTAGGATCCATTATTTTTGCCTATTATTTTACACAGTCATTATACTCCAGAAAACAAGAACATTTTTTTATACTTACTCAAGTCAAAAATCTCCTTTCAATCAAACACCAATGAATTGTTCAACACATACACAATAAACTGAGTCCAAAATATTTTTTCTAGCACCAACAAGTACAGTTCTATTCAATAAAAATCTAGTACAACTCTTGGGAATGAGTTTTGGCATTTTTTGCTATTCTAAAGTGGGTTTCTTGGCAACTGTGTTATTATCTCTGAATTTGACTTTTAACTAACAGAAACATAGTTTCTATAGATACCAAAGCCCGATCACTCTGCTCAAAAACAACTGTACTAGATTTTATTGCATAAAACTGTACGTCTACAACGTCAACACCACTGTGTTTCATACAAAACTAGAAATAAAACTAATGCTTCCGCGTAAGCGGCAGGTAAATGCACCGCCCACAAAGGAACGCGCAAGGCGGAAACCGGATCTCAAGTGACCCAAGCGGATTATCTCACGTATGCCAAGAATTTTTTCCACGAAATTTATTCTAAAGCATCTTCATAATAGCTTCGAGGAATACACAAGCACCTAAATCGGTATTTTGGAGAACAATGGAATTATTTAGAGAAAAGGCACTGGTCAACAATCTGGGTCCCTACTGGTGTGCTTTTCTATTAAAAAAACTTCCCTGACTTACCTCTAACCTGTGAGTATATTTGGTTGCCTAACCTTGGGACCCAGATAGTTGACTAGAGCCAGAAAAAATAAGTCCGGGTCACTTGAGACCCGGTTTCCGCCTTCCGAAGGTTTTAAAGACCCCCTGTCCTCGGATACCGTAATAGCGTCGGGGTCGGAAGCAACAATAGTTGACCACGTGAGATCAGACAGAAAAGGAAACTGCCCTCTAGACAAGTCGAAACAAGGACAGTCCTAGCTTTGGTAACTTGGGGCCTCTATTTCCAATACTCACAAGTTGTGAGTGTACAGGAGTGTACAGGAGAGGCTATGTGACGCATGCGTAGCAGCGTCATGTGTTGCGCTACACTACTCTTTTAGACCCCGGACTCCATATGTCTAGATTGGTTTTATTATGGATTTATAGAGTAGAAGTTTGTTTTCCGTTGCGAGCGTCGACTTGTGTCCCAGGAGGCAATGCATTTGTTTCAATCGCATGTTGATTTGTGTTTTCTTCGCTGTTAGTTGTTTGTCCAATGTCCGTCCTAAGTAAACTGGAGAGCATAACTATAGCCCCACTACCATTTTCGAAGAATTTAATAGTTTTATTTAAAATAAGTTAATGTTGGTTAAGGAAATGTTAAGGCAAGGTAGATGGGGAGTAATGAACGATTTTTAAGTTAGTCGTAAGTAATGTATTCAAATAATTAACAAAAAACGACAAAACATTGGTGCATAACAATAGCACCGGTTTACTAACGCCAAATAAAAACATAAACCATCAGCAATTAATAATGAGTTGGTCCTCCATTTTTTCTAATTAGCTCAAAAATTCTTGAATCCATGCTGCCAACCAATTTATTTAAGATTTCTGGCTCTAAATTGACCCAAGCATCTTGCAAAGCACGTTTCAGTTCATTTATTGTCGAGTACTGCTCATTATCTGGGTATACTCGTCGAACCAATATTCCCCAGAAATTTTCAATGGGGTTTATATCCGGGGAACAGGACGGCCACTCCAGTAATTCTATATTTTGGGTTTCAAACCAAGCCCTAGATTCCCTGCTAACATGTATCGTGGCGTTATCTTTATGGAATATCCATTGTCTGTCGTCATTGTCGTTAAAAAATGGTATCAGATGAGCTTCGAGAACGTCAAGGTTCTCTCTGCTGTTCATTCGCGTTGATGGGAAAGCCAAAGTTAAAATTCTTTCGTTGGAAAAAGCACCCCTTACCATTAAAGTACCACCTCCAAAATTGCGTTTCGGAAAGTATTGAGGCTCTTTCCTCAGGTCTCACCAAAAACAATTGAATCCGTCCGTCCGTCTAATTTAGACTTTTTTCATCGGAAAAAATAAACTAAAACATTTTTTTAATTATAATTTTAAAATAAATAATAAAATGATAAATTACATGTTCCCAATTTTGGTTCATATTCGCACGAGCAAATTCTAATCGACTTGCTTTATGACGAGGAAGAAGTCTTGGGGCTGTTTTTAATTTCTGGCGTACGATATTTTTGTTTCTATTTAAAATCCTTCAAATTGTCCATCGTGAGACATTTGCTTCACATTCTTGAGCTATTCTTTTGCAACTCTTCAAACTGTTGCGTGCCGAAGCAATTATTCTTCGCTGAGTCCTAGGTGAAATTTTCCTTTTTGGGTCTCCTTTCTTGTTCGATCCGTACTGAACTGGGTTTCTTAAGTAATTTGCCACAACTTTACGTGACCGGTTAATTCTTCTGGCAATGTCTCGAAGACTTAAGTTTTCATCCCGCAAAGCCAAAATTTTACGTTTTTCGAGATCAAAGAGGTAACTTCCTCGAGGCATTTTTGGTAAAGCGTTACAAATTAATGGCAGTCGGTAATTGTTTTTGTGTCGCGTACCGGTCATGGCTAACTGTGTTTTAAAATTGTCGTTTTTTTTTCGGTGGTGCTATAGTTACGCACCAACAAATTGCTAAATTATTGTAATAGATCGATCACATGTTCTCGTAATTGACTCTACTCTGTCTATTGCATTTTTACAGTTTGTTTAAATAGTCTCTAAAGCCAACTCTGAGTTATTTTAACTTAAATTAATTAAATCTGAAAAAATACTTGTGGGGCTATAGTTATGCTCTCCAGTGTATTTTATTTGGTTTGCAACAGGTAATTGAGCCCCATTTATTAATACAGGTGGGAAGTCCGTTTGCTTATTTGCAAAAGTGATTTGGCCTGATTTGGCCAGGTTGAAGCCAGTCTTGAAATTGCTCAAGGTGGGTTTGTAGGTTTTCGGTGGCAATTTGTGAATCTCTATTTACACCCACGATTGCTGTGTTAGCAGCAAATGTGGCGATTCTGGTATTGTTTGTGATAGGGATATCGGCCGTGAAGATGAGGTAGAGAAAGGGACCCCAAAACACTCCCTTGGTAGAAGGATGTTTCGAGGTTATACTTGGTTACTGAGATAAGATTTAAGTAATAGTAGATTATTCTACAAGTAGAGAAAAGTGGCAGTTTTCTAGCGAGTGGAAAATGTTTGATTCACGAGCGTTAGCGAGTGAATTACAATTTCACGAGCTAGAAAACCACTTTTCTTACGCGTTGAATACGCTATTTTTTGTGTAAGTACTAAAAGTTCGAATTTTCTAGACAAATTTGTTAAATTTATCAAGGTTATGTTTGTACGGAAACATAGCAACTACAACACGTACATAGTAACAAGTAAACAAACAGACTGTGTTGCTAGGAATAAAGTGTTGGTTGCTAATGACTCAAGCGTTGCTAATGAGTAAAGGTTGCTAACGAGTAAAATGCCACATTACTTTACTATTTTCTACAAAGTAAAATGACCGTTTACCATTGACTACATAAAAAAATGTAGTAAGGGGTAGGAAGAGTGAGCTTAATTTTGTGTAGGAGGCCATCATGTTAAACTCGAACTGTTGAATATCCAGGAGGGCAGCTGTACATAGTTTCGTTTCTTCTAGGCTCGTGAGAATTACTTTTATGGCATACATGGCTTTGTTTAGTTGTGGAGTGGTGCCAACGAAAACCAAATCTATGTGAACGTCTTTGGTAAGCCTTTTTAGCAAGAGTCTTTCGAATATTTTAGACATGATCGGTAGAAGACTTATCGGCCGATAAGTAGTTACATTATTTGGTGGTTTACCTGGTTTAAGAATTAATATGATTTAGACGAATTTCCATGTTAGTGGGAAGTAGGCCAATCTTAGCATACTGTTGTATATTGTAGTCAGCATTACAAGAGCTTTCCTAGCGTCGAATTTAGCGCCTTGTAGTTGCTGCATTTTGTTATCTCCTGTTTAATTCTAATGGGGAGTAGGGCATTGGGCATGGGCTACAGATAGCGTGTTATCAAAGCATCATTGTGATTATTTGCTTGTGGTATTGGCGTGCTGAAGACTTCAGGAAGATGCTCGGCAAAAATATTAGCTTTTACCTTTTCTGCTTTCGCCCGGGTAAGGTCTTTTTTCCTTATAGGGGGAATGTGGGTAATATGTCTCTTAAATTGCTTGGTAGCCTCCCAAATGGAATGGTCCTCCTTTGATAGGCTGGTGATATACGAGTATGTCTCAAATTCAGTGTTTTGCAGAGCTGTTTTTAGTTGTCTGGTGAGCCTGTTATACTCAATTTTATCTATGGGGCTTCAGCACCTCCACCTGCATCTGACTCTCCCTTTTTCGGCAATTAATTCTCTGATGAATAACGGAGTGTTACAAGTAGATTCCATTCCTAGGGGTTTAGGCGGTGTAGATTTCCATGCTGCTTCGTGTATTACCCTAGTAAAATAGTCAACTGCGATGTCAATATTATCAGGTTTTTGTAATTCAATAGTGAGGTTAAGATGGTCTTCTATGAAGCTACGGGACGAGGTCCAATCGGTTCTTGGAGAGCTCAGTCTGGGAGGTTTGCTTCGAGTAATAATTATATGTGTTCTTAGAGTTACTATAATCGGAGTATGATCAGATGAAAAGTACCTGACATACTGAACATTACATTTTCCTCGAATCATATAACAAAATAACTTCAATTTCTTGGTGTTTAGGCCTAAATGTACACTAAAAAATTGAAGCTATTTTATTGCAAAACCAAATTTCCCACTGCCGTATTTTCGAAAATGTATGAATTACTGAAACTTTACATGTAATCGCATTAAAAAATTAAAAACGAGTTAATTAAACTTTTTAATAAGTGTAGCGTGTACGTGGTAGATTAAATTTAAAACAAGGTACTCAATGTGCAAATTTTAATTTGCGTAATTTGTCAAATTTAACTGCAAAAATTCTTTATACATGCAGTACAGTTCATGAGTTGCCCGTGCACAATTTATTAATATTTCTTGGTAATTAAGAGTCTAGCGCTTAAATTTTTACGTGAGCGTGCACATAAAAGTCAAAAATTTGATATATAACTTGAACAATTTCTATCTTTATAACCATTTAATCTAAATTACAGGTACGCGTGTCGTACCATTATTATCTAAGGAGGAATTACAAGCGTTTTTGTCGTTTCAAAACTGATATCGCGGTCCCTTCCCCACGTTTATTTGTTATCTTTGTTCGAATAATTTCTTCGGTATTCCAGCTCGAATCTAACCTCCGTGATTTTATTTTAATTGGTGTCAATTTATTTTTTGAAAAAATTGAGCCTAGGTGTTAAAGAAACCAAACGTAAAGCAGGTTTCTGTTTTTAATTTTAAGAAGAATTAATACCCTAAAGTTGCTTATATCGTTGGATTTTATTTATAGGTAATAAATTAATAAATTATGGCGATTTTCCAGCGACTCCACTATTTGTTTCACATTGAATAGTAGGGGAAATGTGCCTGAGTTGGCATACTTTTTTTTGTTACAAATATTTTTTTTTAATCGAACATGGAGTAAAAATAAATATAAGTTGGTATTGTTCAAACCACTCTCTAACTATTTATGTTTCAATAAAATTTCCAAAAATTCCAAAAATGACTTTTGTATCACTTTGAAAAAAGCTTCCCTGTGCCATCTCACCCTGAATGTACAGGCTGAGATTGCATACATTCTTAATATTGACTAAAGAAATTTTTTTTTGCATTAATATAAAATAATAAAGGATATTTCATAAAGTCCACAGGTTTTTTTTTCCTTGGGTCCGTCTACCCATGGTTACGGAGACACTGCAGCCTACAAGGCATAGGGCGGGTTGCACAAACATGATTTAACAGCTTGGTCAAATTAATCATTCAACAAAATTATTAGATTCCCATTTTTTTGAAAGTGCAGTTTTCAAAACTTTCCTTTTAATCAAACAGCATTAGGTTTTAATATACCCAAACTAAACTTAGGAAAGGAAGTACAAAAAATACAAAATACTAAAGAATTTTAAATGTAAATGTCTGAATCGTTAAAAGATACTTTTTCTAAAATTTCCAAAAATTAAGTTTGGAACTCAGACAAGTTTTCAGAGGTTTGGAAAGTGTTCTATTAGCAAGACAAAGTTATTGGAACCCAATTTTTTAAGTTGATTTTCACTTATAATCTCACAAGAGCATTAATTCTTTCCGGAAATTTTTAGGTGTGTGCCGATTAATACGTTGTTGAAATGCACTACTAAAAATTTCCCCGACATAAATTAATGCTCGAGTGTAGATTCGGTAAGAAAATCGTACCGGCATCGTAATAATAATTCAGTACATATTTAAATTTTAGAAACGTAACCACAGCAACTTGTACGTCAGCTGTCACATTTGACATACAAATTTCCACTAATTAATTTTGTCTGGGTTGACCTACCAATCAATAAAAATCTTCCGAGAAATATGGGCGTGGCTGTGGTAACCATACCTGATATTAACCGTATTGGTCGTTAACCAGTGTCGTACGATTTTCTCAGAAATTTTCTTTCAGTCAAAGGAATTTTGGTTCTGGTATGTCAAAATTAGAAGTTAATAAAGAAATTACAAAAAAAAATTGAAAGAATTTTAAAAGGAAATACTTGGAATAAAAATTAAAGCTCTGAAAATTAAACAACTCTAGATTTCTTTTTATGAATTTTAGGAACAGACAAAGACCAGCTTGATTTTATGTTAGGAGTAGCATTTGTTTAAAAGAAAAACACCCAAAAGTAGGTCTGAAAATTGTTATATACCAAGACTAAGTTATTAGAAATCCCATGTGTTTGAAATTTTTCTCAGAATTTCTCTTTTAATAAAAGGCACTTTGGTTCTGGTATATCAAAATTAGAATTAAATAAAGAAATTACCACAAAATCGAATGAAATGTACCTTAAACTTTCAAGATACGCAAAATGGAACACTGTTTTCCAAATTTTCGGGATAATTAAGAATATTAAAGGTACAATTTTTAAATTTTAATTAATAAAACTTTTGGATTTATTTTCAGTATTTAACCAAAAACGAAATCCCTGAGCTTTTGAGGAAAATCGGAAGACAAATTTAAAATCAATTTTAAGACAAGATCAAGGACAGCTTGGTTACGATTATTAACAAAATTTCTCAAAATAAATAAAAATAAGGAAATTCCTATTCTAAAATTTGTAAAAATTGGGTTTAAACTCAGAGGAGTAGCTTTCGGGATAATTCAGTGGTGGTGTTTTAAAAAGCAGAATTTAACAAAAAATCCCAATGCATTTTTAAAGAAAATAACTAAAATTTTATCGCCGGAGTGGGGAGGCACTCGAGTGGGGGTTAAATCCGAGGAGTCACATGCTCGGCGGGTGGGCTACCCAGTCACTGAAAATAATTAGGTGTAAGGAAACCAGGCGGTTGTCAAAGGCGTGGTGCTTACTACATCACCTCGTACGCATAGCGTGCGAGACAACCGGGTATAGAAAGCGACTTAGGAGGCCTTAACCCTCCGTGTTGCCGATGGTACTCCCTCGTGGAGTGTATGTACGTAAGTGCTGATGCCTTTACTTTTATAAATCCTTTTGGATTTTTTGAAGGAAATCTTATTTGTGATTTAATTTGTAACTTATTTATTTATTTGTAAAACATCCTCATCAATTTTGAAGCAGTTTTTAAATGTATTATCAAATTAAGTTCATCCCACCCCTTAATTTTACAAGGGTGGCTTCTCTTTGTATAAATGCGAAACTGTTTAATACAAATCTCATTCTGTGAAGCAAAATTAACCGCATTTAACTGAGGTAACATCTGAATCGAAACTAATAATTCGACAGTCTGATTAAATTTAGCTCATAAGAAAGTTTTTCGTCTAACTTCTCACAGACCCCAAAAGTGAATGTTACCTTTAAAGTTTGTTACCTTTAAAGTTGCACAAAGAGCACGACGCCGCCTCTGGTGGCAAGTAGAGGCAATGTGGAAAGCAATAACCTTGCTGTCACCAAACCATTCATAATGTAACAATATGCCGAGCTTGAGGAGATACGGCGGCATTTTCATTATGAACCAATAATGTTAAGCTTCTTGCGAGAGGGCCCATTAATTACATCCAGATTATGATAATAATATTAAATAGCATTAATGAATCAATAACTGCCTGGTGGCATATTGATCTCTTTGGTGTACCATCAAACGTATCCTCTCGTCTTTTTGCACCAACAGCTCTTACTTGTGATACAAGACCGGCTTTTGTTTCTTTTGTGTCGCTTTTTGTATGGAAAAACCTTCTCGTCTACGGAATTATACGAAGGTACGGGGGAAGAGTCTATAATGTCTATATAGTAATTTAGTTATGGAAATTTTAAAATAATGACAGTTCCAATGTTTATTCTTAATTTATTTCTACACTGAATGAAGTCAGCCAGTTGTTAGTTTGATAACAGACGTTTTCAATTCTTACAACGTGCTGCCTTTTGTTTAATGATGTGATTATTTAATATTTCAAAACAAAAAATTAAAATGTAAAGAAATATCTTACCAGCATTACCAAATCACATTTCACAATATATCTTTGCGTTTCCACCAATTCTGAAAGAGGCTAACCAAGAGTTTGGTTTTTGTTGAATTATGGGAATGAAAAACTACATTCTTGTTAAAACTACATTCTTTCTACGCAGCCGTAAGACTACCTGGATCTCCTCAAGAATGCCTCTTCAAAAATACGTGATAATTATTAGTTAAATTAATGACTTTTACTAATAGATATCATATTCGATTTTTTAAACCGTCTCTACCTTGATTGGTTCTGGAATTCCTCGAACTGTTATGATCAAATATTACGAATGGCTCGACCTGCCTTAGAATACTTTACTGTCTTAAAATACATTGACATATCGTAGAGTACCATGAAGTGTGTTGGAATGCTTCGAACTGTCTTAGAATACCCCGAACTGTCTTGGGATATCTCGAATTGTCTACAGATAACATGATCGGTTGGTCTTGAAATACCTTAACTGTCTTGGAATATTTGAACTGTCGTGGAATGTATCGAACTACCGTGAAATATCTCGAACTATCTTGGAATGTCCCGAATTGTCGTGAAATACTTTGAGCTGTTTTCAAATACTTCTTACTTTGTTGGAATGCCTCGAACTGTCTTGGAATCTCTAAAATAGTCTTTGAATCCTTTGAAGGGTCTTACAGTACTTCAACCATCTTAAAATATCTCGAATTTCTGTGGATGGTCTTAATCCGACTAAGGATATCTACAACAACTATCTTCAACTGTTTTAATCCAAAACAGTATTGGAATATCTCCAATTACTCTAGAATTAATCGATCAACCTCGGAAAATCTCGAATTGTCTTAAAATATCTTAATTGGTCGGTCTTGGAATGCCCAGAACTATATTTTTTTATTTGAATTGTCTTAAAATACTGCAAACTGCCTTGTCATGCCTCGAATTGCTTTGAAATTCCCTAAACTGTCTACAAACAAATATCCTGAACTGTCACGTAGCACTTGAAACTATTCTGAAAATTTTTGAACTGCCTCCGAACACTTTTAATTTTGTTCTAAACCTACCTTGGAATGTCTCAAAGTGTTTAGGAGTGTGTCGAACTATCTTGGAATACTCTAAATTATTTTGAAATACTCTGAACTATTTTAGAATATCTCAAACTGACTTATTATGCCTGAAACTCTATTAAAATACTTCGAACTGTCTTGGAGTACTGTTGAAGTGCTTTGAACTATAATAGAATATCTCGGATTGCTTTTAATGCCCCGATTTTTTGTGGAATATCTCGAACTGTCTTAAAATTCCTTGATCGATTGGTCGTTAAATGTCTCGAACTGTAGTGGAATGCTTCGGACTGTCTTGGAATGCTTCCAACTGACTAGTAATGCATCGAATTATCTTAGAATAGTGTAAATGTTCATGAAATATTTTAAACTGTTTAATGTATCATACTGACTTAATATACCTGGTACTCTCTTAAAATCCCGTTGAAATATTCTGAACCGTTACAATTTCCCAAACTGTCGTGGAATTCTTCAAAATGCCTCGAACTGACTGGGAATGTATTGCACTATCTTTGAATGGTTTTAATTGGCGTGAAATACTTAGAATTATCTCATCTCAAACTGGCTTAGAATTCCCGAAACCGTCTTAAAATACTGTGAAATGTCATGGAATGCATTCAATTGTGTTGAACTGCTTCCAACTATAGTCGAATATTGCAATATCTCGAATTATCTTGGAACGCCTTGAATGATCCTGAATTTTCTCGAAATACCTTAAACTGCCTTAAAATACCTTGATGATTGGCCTTGGAATGTCTCAAACTCTCTTAGAGTACTTTGGACTCTTTTAATATACTTTAAACTGCCTTACGCTGTCCTGAACTACCTCAAATTAATTCTTGCAATGCCTTGAAAGACTTTGAACTGTTTCGAAATATTTGAAATGGTTTTGGAATGCCGCGAACTGCCTGTGAATACTTTGAATGATTTTTAAATACTTCTAACTGTGGTGAAATGTTTCGAATTGCCTTGAAAATTTTCGAACAGTCTTGCAATATATGAAATGCATTTGTAGTACTTTGAACATTTTTGGGATATCTCGAACTATCCTGAAGTATCTTAATCTAGATCAGTTGTGGAATGCCAGGAACTGCATTGGAATATTTTGGATTGCCTTAAAATTCTTCAAATGGCTTTGAAATGTCTCGAACTACCATAGAATATCTCAAATTACCTCAGAATCCCCCGAAATACTTTTACTTGTTCTGAAATACTTCGAACTATATTGAATATCCGGAACTGCTTTTAATGCCTCGAATATTTCGAAGTATCTTGAAAAATATTAGTAGATCGGTCTTGCAATATCTCGAACTGCCATAAATGCTTCAAAGTGCCTTCAAAATCCTCGAACTGGCTAAGCATGTTTCGAACTATCTTGGAATACCCTAAATTATCTTGAAATACCGTCGTGGAGCTTCTCAAACTGACTCACTACGCTTGGACCGGTCCTAAAATAATTTTAACTGTCATGGAATACTAACTATACTCAAATATTTTGAACTTTTTTAACGCCTTGATTTTTGTCGGAATATTTTGAACTTTCTAGAACTTTCTTGAAAAATACTAATCTTGTAATATCTGGAATTGTTTTGGAATGGCTTCGTGAAATACCTTGAACTATCTTGAAATATCTTGATCGATCGATCGGTTTTGGAATGCCCCGAAGTATCATGGAGTACCTACTGGTTTGAATTACTTTAAACTGTCTTAAGATGTCTGGAACTGCTTTAGATTATCTTCTGAACTGTATTGGAATACTTTGAACTATTTGGAAATATAATTGTATGAAAGTATCATGAAATACTTCAATTTGCCTTACAGTGTCCTAAAGTACCTTGGATTATATTTTGACCTGCCTTTAAAGACTTTCGAATTAATTAATTAATTAATTAAAATGCTGTGAACTGTCCTGAAATACGTTGACTGCTCTTGAAATACTTTGAATGCTTTTGAAATACTTCGAAGTAACGTGAAATGCTTGGAAAGCCTTAAACCATCTTAGAATGTCTAAAAACGTATTAGAATCCTCCAAAGCCTTAATCTAGTTCAGAATATTTTGACTGGTCGATTGCAGAATACCTGTCTTTGAATATTTCAAATTGTCTTGAAATACTTCAAACTGCCTTTTAATGCCTTGAATTGCTTTGAAATGCTTCAGACTGTCGTAGAATATCCTGAACTGCCGTGAGGTATTTAGCGCTGTTTTTAATTACCGTGGGACACTTATACTTGCACTGAAATACTTCTAACTATTTTGAAATGCATGAAGATTTCTTCAAATTATCATGGAATTCTCCCAAATACTTCTAATCCTGTCGAAATACTATAATAGAATATTTGGAGTTGCTTTTAATGCCTCAACTTTTCTCAGTATGTTTCAAACTATTGGTGAGTCTATAATGTCTCAAACTATTCTTAAATGCTTCAGATTGCCTTTGAATGCCTTGAACTGACTAAGAACGTATCAAACTATTGTCGGATACTCTGCATTGCCTCGAAATACTTTAAACTGTCTTGGAGTAGTTTTAATTGCGTTGAAATACATTTCGAACTATAGTCTGAAGCTTATTTTAATGCCTGGATGTTTCTTGAAATATCTTGAACTGTCTTGAACGATAGTGGTCGGTGGATCCTGCAATGTTTGTCTTGAAAAACACTGCCTTGGAATATATCGAGGGTATACCCGGAACTCTCTTAGAATACTTTATGTTAAAATACTTCGAACTATAGTCGAATGTTTAGAACTGCTTTCAATGCTCCGATTCTTCTTGTAACATCTCGAACTGTCTTAAAGTATCTTGTTCGATCAGTTCTGGAATGCCTCGAACTTTTTTGTAGTACTTTCAACTGTATTGAAATTTTTGGAGCTGTCTTAAAACGCCCTAAACTACCTTGATTTATATCTTGGGCGGTCTTAAAATACTTGAACAGTTTCGAAACATCTGAAACTGTCTTGAAATGTTGCTAACTACCTCTGAATATCACGAAGAAGACTCGAATTGCTCTCAGCATCAAGACGTCCAAGACTTTCTTAAGCTGTTAGTTTTAAGACTGTGTAAAATAAAGACTACCTCTCGAAACTAATTAGTCACTGTAATGAACATTTTTTGATAGGTTGAGATTTTCCTGATGATATGGTACGTTTGAAAAATGAATTTTTAGAATGTAAAGTTGAACGTTGGCACCGAAAATCGAATTTAATTACATAAAATTTTAACTCAACCCGAAAGCGCAAATAATTAATAAAAACTTGTCCCCGTAGGAAATTGCTACTTTAAATTTTATCCCGTTTTTAGAAAAATTAAATTATAAATGAATAAGTAACAAGGTTGCCCATATTAATACCGAGTTCATTTTCCGAGC
Organism: Melanotus villosus; assembly: GCA_963082815.1. NCBI lineage: Eukaryota > Metazoa > Arthropoda > Insecta > Coleoptera > Elateridae > Melanotus > Melanotus villosus. The sequence goes on from OY720420.1 coordinate 10,934,989, forward strand.
TCATTTAATATTCCGTACCGCTGATAGGAACAAAACTACACGACACTTTTTCCAGCAATTTATGCCCTCATTTATTTAAGTATTTAAAGAATGCGAGGAGTTTCATGTAGAAAAGTTAGTCGACCGTAAAGAAATCGCGAACAAATCATGCAGTTCGAGTTTTATCATCATCTGTTCGGGCAGACATGCAAACTTAAAGCGAAACAACGCCACGGAAATGGAACATCTTCGTCGTAAAGAACTCTTTGTATTAAAATTAAAGAAACACACTCGCTCCTCTCAGTAGAATACACCACTCGGGAAATAAAGGAGTGTTAAACAGCCCGAGCACCATTTCACCCTGCAAACTAAGTTCTTCGTCCGCCTCTCTCTTTCACCCGAAACGTCTCCTCAATTAGGGCCGAAAGGACTTTGTACACTATTTCAAGAAAACTAATTAAGCCGGGAAAATAAAAAATGTTTTAGGTCCGCAAATATTTTAGAGGTGTAAGCCCACTTTATGCGGCGTGTTTTCCTCCGCGCTTTATGCGGCTTGTTTTCTGCGGGATGGATGGAAATTTTGCTTAGTCCGCATTATTTTCTCTTCGGCATGAAATAGAAGCTGCTTGGGAGGTTTCAAGCAGTTTTTATGACACTTTTAGAGGTAATTTAGACAATCTGTCTTATTAAATCTTCTCGATATTTTTACTTCTTTTGTTCTTTTCGTAATAATTCCTTGTGCGAGGGGACTTCTTCGGGTTTCTTATTGTCACCGGAAAATATATTGTTACGTATTCGGACGCCTTTACGTATTCCGTTAGTCAGCTGTAGGAAACCTGGACGATTTTTTAAAACCCTACGGTCGGTGCCTTTTTTTAATTTGGATACGTTTTATTAATCTGCTTCCAATCGACGTTATTTAATCATTCACCTGTCGTGCGATAAAAATGAAAAATTTGGCGATTGAATCGTCCGTGTCATGTACATCAAAGTAAAAAAGTTTACATTTACACAAACTATCGTTTACTTTCAAATGGTATACATAATTGAATTTGTTTGCTTTACATACGTGTAAAAGTTAAGTCAAAAAATTTTGACTTTATTTTATATGGTTTGGGATATAGCGGATATTGTTGTGTGTCCAAAATTGTTGTCAGGAATATAATGGGTTTGGGTTTTTGGGCATGTTCACCAGAAATAATATAAAATAATAATAATAGAACTAATTAATTTATTAAGCTGCTTTACCCAGAGATGAATGTTTGTAGCACGTAACAGTCACACCAGAGACGAAAAAATCCATTATAATAATAATATACAGTACAATACTTTCTTACGTACTAAATAATTATGGTGGAACATCTATCTGAAAAAAAGAAACAAATACTCATTTATAGAAAGGAGTTTTCTAGCACAACATTTAATTTTACATTGAAATCCTTATTAAACGTTAGATTTTTATAAACAACCTTTATTGAATAACATGCCGATCTTTCACGCTTAAATCTTTTATTGTCGAAAGACATAATAGATCGTGGTTTTGTGAATGAGTTTGTCACGTGCCTATTCTGCACTAGGACATTGAAATCCGGGATGCACTCGGCTAGACTGCAGTGGAGAAGGGGAGTTCGAAACACTTAAAATACTACTAAATAACCCTTGTTAACCCTTCAAGGGGATGATCGTAAACGGTAATTAGGGCGCCACCATGATTGAAACCACCCTAAGATCTAAAAGAAGGAAACCCATCATGGAAGATTTCCAGGGCTCGGAGAAAGGGGTTGTCATATAGCTACATACTGCTGCAAGATGTAACTTACCTTGCTAAACTGAAAATAACTTACTTTACTTCGATGCTCAAACTTAAAAGCAGGCTAACACTTTATACAAAAATCTTAAACAAAACACTGAAACACAATTAAAATCGGGAAACACTGAATATATTCAGACTTTCCAGTTAAATCTAGCTTGTATGGTTGCATGCTATGCATACGTCTTAGGCGCCTCTTCTTATTTAACCTCACTTAGTGGGTTTAGTATCTTTAGGTTGGTTTTCTTCAGAGAATTCTGTTGGCAAATTTATTAGTTAAGCTTCTTCTGTATTCGACGTTTGTGGTGAACAGGTCGTTACCTGGGTTTTAGTTTGGTTTTTCCAAAGATTATTTAGATCATCCTAAGGTACGAAACTAGAAAATGATATTAGTTAGCCTTTTAGACCTTTAGAAAAACTAAAAGTTAGTAAGTTTTGGATTTAGTTATCATTTTCAACCATCTAATTGGGATATTATCTGTTCGTAAAACCACCATTTTACCTGAAGAATTTGAAGGGCATTTTACATCTTTTGGTATGTAGTACATTTATTTCCTTTGAAGATTTCGTACGGTATTCGTTGAATTTCAGCCCCTCTAGTGCTTTTTAGTACTTCCTGTACTTCTTGTGTTGCTGATTTTCGTGTACGAACACGTGTTAGTTCAACATCTGCTGTCCACGTGGTATTAGTTCGACATCACGTTTGGTTTGGAATTCGCTGATGTGAAGAAATCAGTACCCCGTGCTTTAACCTGGAATTTTCCTGAGTTCAACTTCTTTATTCTACAATTTGAAACCCAAGGTTTAAGGTCAGATAAATTTGATTTTGAGGTTATCTGGTTATTTAGTTAATTTAAACACATTCAAACATATTTTATTTAGATTGAAACGGTACTTAGTAATTAATTAGAAACTTTGTAATTAGAATTGCTTACCGTAACTGTAACATTCATTGTATTTTAAAGTATTTTGTTTGCAAAACTTTCAAGGTCACCTTTAGTAAATCGTACTTCAGTACGAGTAAATAACATAGTGGTTGCTTTCACAACAACGTGCATTTATAAACTTGTAATTTTATTTTGTAAAGGAATATTCAAATTGTTGCGTTTAAGATTAGTCAGTCAATTATTATTATTTTTATATTCAATCGTAATTGAATTGGTACCGACAGGTTTTGCAAGACATTATTATTATTTACTATTGATTATTGTTATCTATAACTGCGACTCCGACAAAGTGAGCTCATTTTCTCCGTGTGCGTTAGTTATTAATTTAGTTTAAGGTTACCGGATCCTTGCGAATCCTCAGAGGATTTACCTTCATTTAATTACGATGGTGTTAATTTGAACATTACATTTTACTTTCGTTTAGTTACGATACTGCTTAATTTTGAACATTCCATATACCTAGTTTTTTTCTTTTGTTTAATTAGATCTTGTTGTTTGAAACATTACATTTAGACAGGGCCGAGCCAAGGGTATCTGCCGCCCGGGTGCAAGATATAATTTTCCGCCCCTATAACTCCTTAGACATAAATAATGTTAATTGTAAAATTCTGGATTTCCTTGATAACTGTTAACTTGTTTAAAAAATAGAAAATCATTAACGTTACCTACTATAAACTTTATTATTTGTATAAATTTAAAAAAAATAAAATATTTAAAACAACAAACATAGATAATGCTTTAATAGTTAAGACAAAGTACGCCTACATAAATTCGAAATTTAAATGTCAAAAGCGACTTTTCTTGCTTTTTTAATTGCAAATTCTCTAATTTATTAAATCCGAAAAAATTCGTAGGGCTACAGATGAATTCGAGAAAGTGCTAATTAAATCATTAGCCACAAGGTATTCTAAAACCTCCTTGGCGGAAGTCGTATTGGTTTATTATATGGACAATATTTCAATTTCATGGCACAAATCAATTTCATTGACATCCATTTGTTTTGTAGATGAATCGGTTAATTTAATTTGTAAATCCATACAACATTTCATTAATTCTTCTTTATCTATAGATAAAGAGCCTAAATTATTTAAAAAGCCAAAATAGCAGTTGCACTCGTTTGGCTGTTCAAATCTGTCATTTAATTTTGATACTACTATATCAAGAATATAAAAATAAAAATTAACTTTGAAATTCAACTCTGGTGATTCGACTGATTCATCTCTATGTTCATAATCAAAATAAACCTTTGTTTTTCTCGGTCTAACCAAGCCTATAGCTGGAAAAACACTTTCGCAGTCTATATCTCCAGCATTTTTTTGTGCCTCATTAATCATAGCTGTAAAACTATGTACTTTCAGATCGTCTTTCGATGAAAACATTTTGAATTTCTTTCAACATTTTTACAGCTTCTGGTACAATAACACAACAAAATACAACTTTGTATTTACAATAGCGATCGGCACCGATGTGTTTATAATAAAAATAAATTATTGTATGCTTGCCGCCTTAAAAAATGCAACACTTTTGCTGCATTTAAGTTATCTTTATAAATACGAAAAAATGCACAATGACAGGTACAAGACTAACTTGATAAAAAAAGTTGCATTTATTAATCCCGCAATGGCGCAATCATATCGTAAATTTCTTTCATTTTTCATTTTGCCGCCCCTAGTATGTTGCCGCCCGGGTGCTGTGCACCCCTTGCACCCCCGGCACGGCTCGGCCCTGCATTTAGATTTACATTTGATTGCGATCATGTTACACTGAACATATCGTTTAGTTAGATTTCATTATTTGGTTACGAACTTAGTTATTTATTTATTCTCTTTTAAGATAACTTATTTTCAATTTCAATTGTGTATGTGTTTTTGCTTACCAGTTAATATATCCTATTTCATTAGTTACAAAGCTTTGCGTTTTATTATCAAGTCAATTCACTTTGGAGGTTTATTCTTAAGGAGATCCGACTGAAGACAGTACTTTATCTATAGGATCTGGCGCTCAAGGAACATCGTTAGCTGGTTTATTTAGTGAGCACTACTATCTTTTAGTAACCTCACGCCCACGCAACAGAGTAGCGGGTTTATTTTAGAGTTATGACCTCCGGATAACTGTTGATATACTTCACCTAGTGCTGGTGTACCAAGATGATAAATAAGTTAAATCGTAATAATTGGAGTAGGCACCGGACTTAAAATTAAAAACCCTTTTATGGAGTGATGTTGGCGCCTCCACTATTTGTTTCAAAAGAAACCCTGCCTTCGTCTTATTTCTTTCCACAAGACCTTGTGTTGTTGGTTGTTCTGATTATTTAAACTAGGACTTGATTCTTCCAACTTCATAGATTGCCGGGGATATTTTATTTTTAGTAATTTAACCTCTATTTTACTCGTTAATTTTCTAATAAAACAAATTATTGCAAACAAAAAAAAACAGCAAATACACTGAAATATATGGCGAAATATCAGTAAGATTAGAATAAATAAAACATTAGAAAATTAAAGGTTTGATTAAAAACAAGTGTGATCCTGAATTTAAATTTAATTAACTGTTACATCAGTTTAATCGACAAATAACGTGAGTTAGTGATAACAATCGTTAAACTGAATTTAGTACAACGGTGCAATACAAATTATTCAACAACACCAACAATTTAAACTAGCAAATAATAGCACCGAGAATACATTTTGCTACAAACACTACAATTTGTATCTAGCTGTTTGGTCTGGCTCGTGTTCATGCAATAATATAAACATCAACTTTAAATTTGTAATTTATATAATAATTCCGTTCGAAAATTTGTTAGTCTAATGACTTTTGATGTTAAAATTAAAATTCTGGCTGGGTAAGACGTAAACATAATGTCAAGAATGAGTTTGAAAACATCTTAATTATACAGGGTAAACGGGCGTTATGATAAAATGTCCCGGGGGCGTTTTGCATAAAACAACACAGGTTAGGAAGAAGCAATCCGGCAAAACAATAACATCAATAGCTACACGGCGAACTTGTTCCAAAAATACCGGTGATGTTTTCAGATTCTCCGGCACCAACACGCAGCAAATAGCGCAACCCACCAGGCTCTGTCTGAATTTACTTACTGACTACGAGCAAAAATAAAAGGATTAGAAAAGTTTGCGTGGGGAAAACTTTGTAATTTAGACGATAGCTAGCAGCTCACTTGCTTTAGTTAATTTGTGATGAACAGCTTTTTTAAAGCGCACAAACTCGAGCTGTTTTATTTCCACCGTGCCATACAGCCATTCAATTTACTCGAGCACTTAAATTTTATACTAAAAACCCCGGTGATCTACGCCCGGATTTCTTGTACATTACGTTTGTTTGTTTGTTTTGATAGATTGTTTTGTACAATATGAAATAGGGGAAGAGAGAGGAGATTTATAGTATAATTAGGACAATAATTATAATTACGTTACATAATTTGTTTACGTTGTTTTTGAGGTAGAAATTGGTCCAAATTTTCTTTTTTTCCGACTTTTATTTTAATCCCTTAATGTCAATATATTAATATTTTTTGCCCATTTTGTATTCTCTGCTAAAACTATGACGAAGTGTCGATAAAATATTCTTCTGGCATGTGTTCGTTACACTAACGGTTTTTTGGTCTGGTTGGATTACTTACAATTTTTCCAAATGTTCTTAAGTTTTCCTCTTTGCCAAGGCAATTCTGTGAGATCTTTTCAGTTTGGTATGCAGCATAGTTATTTAAAATGTTTGTAGTGTTCAGAAAATTAGAGTGCCAAAAAGTCAAAAATGTTGGAAAACCATGGCAAGCCACGAAAACTAAATCCCAAAGTCCAAACATTCAAAATACATAAACTGGGAAGAATGTTTTTTATAAGGCAAGGCTATCAAATGATACAGAAGTTATATCATTTCAAATTATATAATTATGTTTTATGTCGTTGCTAAGTTACAAGTTTAAGTCGATACAAACAATGTATTTTAAATTAAATAATAATTAAAACGTTAAAAAAAATTCAAAACGGTACACGGAACTTCCTATCGCTGTGACGCGCAACATTAACGTTATTTGTATTGAAGTAAAGTAATCCGTAATGTAGTGCAGCGTAACGTCATTCTGCAATACGTTTTGTAAAAACTACCTCATAATACGGTAGCGACAGACGTTACGTTACGTAAACATAGAAGGAGTAAGTAACGGAAAGGTTTTGCAGTTTTGCATAACGTTACGTTTACGTAGTCCTGTGCATGGGCTTTAAAAGGCATTGTTTTGGACAAAGCAAACAAAAACGAAGCTCCTAGTAATCTTAGTTCTTAACATATGGTTTTTTAAAATAAGAAGTCGCTTATCGTTCGTGAAACTCGCACAGTGGAGAAGGCAACGTTGCCACTAAGTAACTCAGACGTTAACGTAACGATACACAAAATAAAGGTCTTTGATAATCCCACTGCAATTCTGGGCCACAATGGCGTTATGAACGGTGTTCGCCAAAGAACTTTGGTTTTGTTAAATATTTTCAGAAAATACAGAATTTCCTGGAACATTCACGAACTTCTTGGATTACATATTTAGCAGTTCTTTGTGAAGTCAAACTTGAGAAAATTTATGAAAATTCTGGAAATTTCTAGCAACGTCTTTAGGCCACATCGTTTGAGAAAGCTATAAAATGTTTTTGAAAATCAAATAAATTCCAAGAATGCTCACGAACTCTTGAAATATCTTGAACTAGTTGGAAAGTTCACAAACTTCAGAAAATATTAAAAAATCCCAGAAAAATGTCTAGCAACTTCTTTGAGGAACACTGTTAAGCAATTTCCAATGTTCCAACAATCTCAAAAATTACAAGAAATGTTCAAGAACTATTCTTGCTGAGATCAGAAATTTAAGAAAATCCTAAACAAATTTAGAAAATTCTGGGAATTTGTAATGGCCCCTTCAAAGGAAGCTGTTAAAAAACTTAAAAAAAATGACATTAAAAACCCAAAACTTCTCCAAATATTCACGAGTTTCTTGAAAAACTGACTAATTCGTTTTGGAGTTCAGAAATATGAGAATTTAAAAAGGATTTCTATAAAAATCTGAGAATTCTTTAAATCTAGAGAACTATTAACAAAGTTAAGATGCCTTTAAAAACCCTATAAATTCCCAAAATGTTTACCGATTGTTTTGGAATATTTACTAGTTGCTTATGATTATGAATTTCAAAAATTTGAGGATTCAAAAAAATTAGAAAATCTGTTAATTCGTAATAACTTCTTCAAGTGAAATCGTTAAGAAATTTAATCCACTAAATAAGGACATTGAAAGTAATCTTAAATCTCTTGGGAATAAATCGAAATAAGATTTTAGGAGAGCTTGTTTGACTACCTTTAAAATTCTAAATAAAAAAAAATTGGGGAATTTTGTAAACTTTTTCGGAAACCCCTGAAAAATTTTAAAAATATCTAACAAATCCCAAAAGAATTCGCAATAATATTGTGATTTAATAATAACTCAAACAAATGATTGATAACACAGAATCGATTATTTATTTATCTTAATCTCATCTGAAAATCAGATCTTTAAAATCACATTATCAATTACATACGTTCAGAAGTAGTTGCTATTTTAACTAATTTCCAAACATAGTTTAGTGGTCGCCGAAATATTGTGATATCTTACCAGCCCTTTTTTTTAAAATAGCATCCTTTTCCTTGCCGTTTTTGGTATTCATATCAACTTCAATTATCGATCACTTATTCTATTCTCACCGCCTAACCTGTATTATTCGAAAACTCCTAGCATTATCTAGTGAACGTCTTTTTGTGACGTTAAAAAGGCACAAAAAATCTTTGAAATTAATAATAAAATTACAGTCATGATAGAACGCAGTCAACCTTATACATTATTTTAAACATTTCATTTTTTTGGTTATAACCAAGGCACGGACTTGTATGCACCAAAAAGTGTTAAAATATGCGCATATATATGCTCAAATTACATGCCAAATATGCAGTGGTTTTCATGAAATATGCTTTAAAATATGCAAATTATTGACCTTAATTATTTTATGTATATATTTAAAACAGAAATTTTTGGATGAAACGAATTTATTTATTTTAATTGTTAACACATTATTAAATACAAATAGCAAAAGAAAACATAATTAATACTAAACTACTTATATCTTTATAGAACTAATGGTAATTTTAGAGAAAAATAATAAAATAAATCTTAACTACCTATTTTCATTCAACAGTGTTAAGCGAAACTCGAAAGTAAAACAAAAACTAACTAACGAGTAAGACCAACAACGGTCAAAAACATGAAAATCCCATGGAATCAGTGGTTTATTAGTCACTTCTTGGAAAGTGAAAGTTTTGTATGCCTGTCACAGCCCTTCCAGATAAAGAGATACATTTTAAGCTAGGATTAGACGCCTGGGAAGTGGGCAGTTTTTAAAAGTACATAAATATTTGTAGGTAAATACATCATTTTAGAAATTCCCAACAAAAATAGACATTTACCAGAGAATTATAGTTTCTCCGAAATTTAGACATTCGCTCATTTTTCTACATTTCTCGTATTTTAGTGAAACTGTGTAGCTACATTGATCTCTAACCAATGTATAAAGAAATATGCTTTAATATGCTCTTGAAACAAATTTATGCACGAAAAGCCTAAAATATGCAAAATATGCAAAAAAAAATTGATTCCATTTAGGTCTGTTTTATTAGATACGCGTAAATACAAAAGCTCACTTAGCACATATTATTAGTATAGGATATGCATTTGCATAAAATCCGTGCCTTGGTTATAACAATAGCCGATTTTTGTAAAACGCCTATGTTCTACATCGCTACAGCGTTATTAACGTTACTTGATATAAAATAGTTCTCATTAATGCCAATCCAATTTCCAGTTAGAACGGCAGGGAGTTTCCACAAAACGAATTAACATTTACGTTAGCGTTACGGTTGTGTTTACATTAAACTACGGTGCTTAACTTAACTTAACGGTAACTTAACGGCAACTTAACATAGAACGTTATTCTTAAATCCATAATGTTAACGTCGTCTTAGAACGTAGCCTTAACGCAACGTCGACGTTTGTGTAACAAGCATGAGACAGTAAAAGCTGACAAACGATCGGGGTTTATTAGAGGTTCAATACAACACCAATGAATTTAACTCAGAACTACAGAATTTGAAGACCTGTTACATAATTGAAATTTTAATTCGTGTCTGGTTCTTGGCTAAGCCCTGTTCAAATAAATCGCCAATTGATTATACAGCTATAATTTGCGAAAATTCGAATAAAGTAATAACTTCCACTTTTCATGTTTGTTATCTTCCACCTACATTTTGCAATTGTTATTAACGAGTCATAACGACAAAACCGGATTAACATTTACGTTTTACGTAAACCTTAAAGTTATGGTATAAAATAAGCATTGAATTAAAGTTAAAGTTCATAAGTTATGGAAATATTTTAACGTAGGTGAACGTTACTCTGCAATATGTAATGTCAAAGTTGACATTATAAAACTGAATGCAAATTTAATTACTATTTACAACTGTAGAGATCTTTCATTAAACGTTTCACGTTAGCGTTACGGCTATTTAATATAAAACATGGTGACATTGAACTAAGGTGGTTTGTAACTTAACTCTTAAATACGTAACGTTAATGTCGTCTTAGAACTTTAACGTAACGTAGATGTTAGTATGACAGACTTGAAACGGTAGAAACCGCCGAATCATCGGTGGCTTATCAGAAATTAAATAAAATATCAATGGGCTTCAATTGATTTTGAAAGCCCATCACTTATGCAAAAACTACAGTTTAACAACCAAAGCTGATACAGTTCTTGGCCAAACTCACAAATGGATTATATAGCTTTAAAATTTGCGAAAATTAGGGTAAAGTATTTGTTATATTCGACTTACATTTTTGTAGTGGTTGTTAACGAGTCATAACTTGACTACTTACGTTTTACGTTAACCTTACCGTTATGATATAATATCCAAATATGTTAGTTAGCATCGAGTTAAAATAGTTCATAACTTATGGGAATATTTTAATGTAGGGCGTTACTTTGCAATACGTAATGCTAACGCCGCCAAAGAACGTAGTGTTAACATAACAGTAAACGGTAACGTTACTATGACAACTGTTTAAATCGGTACTTCGTTCAACAATTGAATTCACTCAAAAATGATTAGTTTTAGCAAGCAAAACTGGCACGTTTTCTTGGCCAAGTTCTGCTTGGAATAGATAGTGAATACTTTTCACGTTTATTATCCTCGACTTACCTTTTTGCAATGGTTGTTAGCGAGTCATAGTTTAATGATGAAACCGACACCTTCAAGAAACTTTGCTCGAAATAACCATAAGGCGGAACTTGCACAGTCCTGATGAAACCCTCTCGGTAATAATGGCACGTCAACGTATCAAGCTAATTATGGCCAAACACTTGCATCAAGCCATCAACGTCTTATTGTGTATCCACGTGAAAGTGTACACTAATACAGAGCAAAACCGTACTTGATGAGGGTAGTTACGACTTTCCCCTGCCGTCTTGATGTTAACGTCGGCAACGTATTTTCACTGGTAATTATGCATTGTTGCAGGAAAGTGAGCTCCTCCAAGTTCCTCGTTATACAAATCGTAAAAAAGCGGCGAATAGGGACTTAAGAAGAAATACACAAAAGAAATCTATACTTTTATTTCGTCTTAATAACCATTTGTTAAACAAACAGGGTCGCTACAAGACAAACAAAGACGGCCCACTTAAGTATCGTTCGCGGAATACCACTCTTTTGATGTAGCGCGAAAGCATCGCCTGAACCACCCATATTAATCATTCAGTTCTCGGTGGTTCTATTTAGTATTCATCCCTGCATCCTTATCGTTCGGGGGGTGGTAGCGGCGGCGGCGGCGACGTAGGGCGGCTGGATCACCTTTGTCTGCGCGCGGCATCAACATCTTGCCTGTCATTGCAAGCGGCCCGGCTAACTAGCACCTCCTCATTAGTTCATTTATTATTACATCATCCTGTCAGCGAACTTATCTGTTCGTACAACAACACGAAGTATAAATACAATATCTATCCATCCACCCATCCCTTCGCCGATTCGCCACGAATAACCGATATCTAGCTGTGTGTGCTGTTACATCTCCCAATTAACTCTAATCAGCTGTTAATCAAATTTTTCCAACGTTTACGGCATGTCCTAACTTAACCGAAACCTAAACTTGCCGAAGGTTCTTCCGTAGTTTTAGAAATTTCGGCAGGTGGTAAACAAAAGCTTAGGAGGGAGAAAGCACTTTTGTTAAACACAAAATTTCGTTTCAATTACCGTTCGTCGGAATTCCCTCCAAATTAATCCTCTTAGTCGGTAAGGAAATTTAACTTTAATACGAAAAGATTTTCGTTCACTTAGCTGTCATAATTTTTGGGGCCACGTCTGATCGTAGATTGGAAATCGCCGAAAAAAACGCTGAACCAGCGAATGGTCATCGATCCGGATGCGCAAAACCTTTTCTATTCTCCACAACAAAAAATCCGTCTCTATAATATCAGTTACTGGTTGTCCTGTTTACTAAAATCGGTATCTCTCAATCTCTCGCATTTTGATCAAAAATAAATCTTTTATCGAATGCCGTCTCGTAACACTGCCATAAAAGAACGGGAAACTACGTTTTCCTAACCTTATTGTTTTAAGTTTGTAGTGCACGCTGATAATTATTACATTTACACACCATATTTGTTTACAAAGGAGTTGCCGGTTAATTAGTTAATTAAGTCTAATTTGAGCTTTGCACGCTTTCTGCTAAAATTATCCTTCAATTTGCAACGAATGTTTGTTGCAGTTGCCTTCTTGCATCTTGTTATTAATTTAAACCCTTACGTAAACTTTAGAACGGTCGTTTGTAACGCAAATATATTTTTTTTTAATTTTAATTGATTTTGGAAACTGTTGTAGAGTGGTATTATAGTGACATTTAAGAAAAATTGGCGGAGGCGCCCATTTTCATAGATCTGTCTTGCCATTTTCTTCTGCGAATAACGTAATATGATAATAATAATAATAATAATTTAATTAATAAAGCAAGTATCCAAATTTTTACACAAGAAATCCACCATGAAAATGTCAAAACAATTTACTTTAATTTACTATTGATGTGTGGTATTATTAAAAAATCCAACAATACTTGTATTATAATTTGAAGTACTTCAATCTAGTCAAAATTTTCCATCCTTTACAAGAATAATTTTGAATGATTCAATACCCGCACTTCTAAGCTTTAAAAGACTGCTTACCTTCAATTAATTTCAGTTTCAATTTCAACTAGATTTAAATAACCCGTTCCGGATTTCAATTGACGTTGATTGAGAGGACACGAATTACTTAAAATAAGGTACGAATATTCGAACGTTGCGCTGAATTTACGAATGGGAAAAAGGAAACCACCTAAATCGATCCACAATTGATCTTTAGTTCGGATGGGAAAGAAACAATGCACCTTTTTATTCTAAAATCAACAAATACAGATTTTTAGATAGATAAATAGGAATTCAGCTGAAACAACAGGTAAACAAAATTAGGGGCTGCGAAATTAAATTAAATTCAACTGAATTAAGATAATTTAGGTTAGGATTGTTTAAATGGGTTAGCAGGTCTTAAATTGATGGCTTAAATGAATTTGAATAAATTTGAGGGACGAAGTTGCATTTGTCTTCCCTTTCTTTCATTTTCTTGTTTTCCCTTTTGCTTCGTGTTTTTGCCTTCTGACTTGGTTTCTTATTTTGTGGTATTTTTCTTTGTTGACCTATTTTACCATCTTTTTCTTTAATTAATTTATTTATTGCAATCGTCTGCTCTTCCTTTTCTCTTCCTTTCATTTGTTTTATTTCGATTTTAGTTTTTTCTGTTTGACCTTCATTGTTTTGTCCTTTTTTATTACATGATTTGCTGTGCCATTCCTTTTGCATTCGCCCTGGGTGTTAGTTTGTTATTGTATCGTGTTTCCATTCGTTTGTCTATTTGCTCTCTCTTTTTTATTATTTTTGTTTTACATTCTCCACTTATATGTTACAATAATTAATAGTCATCGTGAAATTTATTGTTGTTTTCTTTTATATTTACCATTTTCTTTCTCTTTCTCTCTCCTTCCTCTTTCTCGCTCTTTCCTCCTTTCTCTATTTCCTCTTTTGCACTCGTCTTGCTTTCCCTCTTTCTCTCCTACGTCTTTCCTTCTCCTCCCTCCTTCCTTGTTCTCTCTATTTCTCTCTTCTTCACTCAGCTTCTTTAGCTTTTCCCAGTCTTTCTCCGTCTTCCTCTAATGCACACTCCCTAATTCTTCATTTCTTATTATTTGGTGTTCCTTGTTGTTTGGACGTTTTCTGATATTGTTTTGTTATTTTAACTTTTCCATTTATTAATCGCCATCGCATTCTTTCTTTAGTCAGCCGACTTTCAACAAGCAACCTTTTTAGTACCTGCTTTATTTTTTTGCTTTGAATGGGTAAGTAAGTTTCGTTCGTTTTCACTGAGTTTTTCATCCAGCAAACATTCAGTGTTGTGTTAAATATTTGTGTATAACCTGTTCACTTCTTACTTGGACAATAGTCGACTATGGTTTCAGTTTATTTTGACAATAAAGGTTTGTTCGATTTTAGGTGGAAGGGTGCTTTGCTGCCAGTGTTCTTTTAGTTTTCATTTAAAAATTCGGAGACAAACCAGGCTTTATGGCACTAAATTAAGACCAAAATTTGGTAACAAACCCCTTTTTTACATAACCTAAATTTGGGCAAATGTCAGTGTTGTAGGTTTACGTACTTAACATTTAAGGATTAAAATAAATTAACAATTATAAATTATAATTTTCTTTGCCATAACATGAAGAAGAATTAGAAGATAATAAACTAAAATCATTGCCACTCATTGTCCAAATACAATTTAAAAAATGCATACAAGCTTAAAATATAAATCAACAATTTCAAAACAACTCGTAATTCAAAGCATTAATTAATCAGGAATTGTAACAGTTATTTCAGAAATTTATTTGTAAAACAAACTAAAAGCTTTTTTCTGAACAATATAATTAATTTGTTAACCGTCCAATGAGTAATTGTAATCCTTTCAATCTCGATTTAATGCATTTACGTTTTATTACCTGCAGCATTCACTAAAATACTAAAATAGAACAAACCGGTTGTTAAAATTGCATTAAGCTCCACAAACTTTTAAACACCTATTAACCAACTAAATAGTGTTTAAATACAAACTGGAGTTTCTGCGTGATTTTGAACATTTACCTGAACAAAATTCATACATTTTCTTGAAAATGGATTAAAATCAGATCTTTTGATACTATCAGCATCAGGAGTTGAGTATTTGGATTTTTTTACAATTAATTTTACGAACAAGAGTAAAAATTTCCTTTGTACAAGGTTTTTCCTTGTCGGATTTTATAGTCTGGCCGTCAAAAGAGGTTGAGCTTCCTCTTATATTGTAACTTTAGGGTAGTGCAAGGTCGTAGTATTGCTTTTTTGCTTGGCTGATTTTATTTTATTTCGAATTGATTGTGTTTTGAACCAGAAAGTGGAAGGTTAGCCGGGCTTGTACGAGTATATTGATCAAAACGTACGTCTTGAATTTGAATGAAACCACTTTTTACTTAGTCACGGACAGGAACCAACGGTGCTGAAATGATTCGTTACAAAATTTATTCATTTGTTTTGATTTTTTCCAGGAAAACTCGGATTTTTTATTTTGCATAAATCTTAAGTTTTTGATCTATTTGCCCACAAGTTGGAGAATCTTAGATAAAAAGCCTGGGTTTTTGGGAAATAATTTGGTTTAAGGAAATGTTAATTCGAATTATTTGTTTAAATTTAAATCTTTAGTTGTACTTATTTGTTGTTTATATTGTAACGTAGAAGTTTCTTATCTTTCATAAGTTGGTTTCTGATTTTGGCAGATTTTAAGGCTTGTAAAGCTCGTAACTTGTCTTCAAAGCAAATCATCATCATCATCAATTGACATGGAGCAGATCCCTGTGGATCAATCCTGGATTACGCCAGGCCCACCCCATGCCAATAAAGTGTGAATGGATTTGTTACGATAGGTGGGGATCGGGGGCACTGTATAACGTTAACGTGCCTGTGACGCCAGCCGTAGAACACCGCTTCTACAGGGCAAGGTAGTTAGTAGATCACATATTCAATGGGAGTTGGATACATGACCGAGATGGTTAAACATGTTTGAACGTCTTGTACTAGTATTATCGCTAATTTACTAGGTCTATGATATGAAACGCCTTAGCACAGACATGCCTGCCCTGTTACATTTTACTTTATGCTAGCTTAGTCTAGTCATTACTATTATCATTATTAATATTCTTATTTTCATTGTACTTCAGTTGTTGTTACGTGCCCTCCCGTGCTCTTTAGTGTGTGCTCCGATTTGTAACCTGCCTCATGGTAAATTTCTATTTTTGTTTGTAAGACTTCCGTGGATTCGTATCCACCCCAGAATCCCTCTGTTCCCAAATCTTCTATATAGGCGTCGATTTGCATGGCGAGGCCATAGCTGTGATCCGGATGGTCATATTTCGGACCTAAGTCTTCCAGCTGCAGTTGCATTTCTTCTTGGTTTTCCTTCACATAAGATAAATAGTTTGCGATTTACCTTCTTAAGTCCAGGGCTTTTTTCTTGAATTCTTCTTTGTTTCTTCTACCTTCTGTTATTTGATCCGTTGTTGCTGGAAATATGCAGTTCCCGTCACCTGCTATTTTCCTTACTTAAATTTTATAGTGGGCGGTGTGTATGCTTTCTCGTTTTCCTGCTTCTACTATAGTTTAAGGTGATTTCTTGTATTTATACTTACTGACTATGATCCCTATTTTTGATCTATGTGTGTATACTAATCGCATGCCCTACCTTACCAATATATTTCAAGTATTGTAAACACACGCCTTTCCTGCTTCGAACGGTCGCTTTTGTCCTGTTATGCCATCTGGCCTTGTAAATATCGTTTACACCTCTTGGGCCACCATCCCGTTATTTTCCTTCTACTGAAGGCAAGGTACGTTTCTGTTACGCCACTTTTTGGGATGACTCGACGGCAAAACTAGCTGCCAGCGGTCGTGTCGTCAGTTGCGGTCAAGTGACGTGCGTTGGGCGAGATTGAACTCCTAAGTGGTAACGCCGCTTGCAATCTATTTAATTTGCATTTACCGCGTTGTAATTATGTAGTTACCTCTAATTTGGATGCACCAATAAGATATCCCACTATTACTATTCGGTCTATGCTAGGCTAAACTACCGAAACTACCTACCTAATTCTAAAATTCTCAATGTTACAGTTGTGATATCACTTAGCTTTGCACAGGTGAACGAACACCTGTGATTTCGTCATGGAATTCCACATGTGTGGCCTGTATATGCGTGATTTTCGTCGCAGTTTGAGACCTGTTTTCGCCACCTCGTTCACTCCTTCATCCCTGTTCTTCTTCCCGCTTCCCGCTCCCACATTTAGTTTATTCATTCACCAGTCTTATTATTATTACGATTACTAGAGCTTTGTTATTGCCCCGGCAGCTCTCGCGTGCTGGTGATTCGATTTATTTTTCAGATAAAACCGCGTTTTCTAAAGGAAAATCTCAAAAACCGCCGGAGAATGTTCGAATACGTCCGTTCTCTTCGAGGGCACTGGGGTGCCCGTAACTTGTCTTCAAAGCAAATCTTTTAAAAATTCCAAATTTTTAATTTTCTTTTGATTCGTTACGAAGTGAACTGTTTTGATCCTGACTTTCAAGCTCGTTCTCAAGGCGAATTCGCAACTGAACGTTAACGCAGCCAGAACCTCAACGGAACGTAAGACGTATTGTTTCTGAAAAATGTTGGTTTTAGGTTATTTCTTCTACGTGTATTTTTTTATCAATTCATTCGTTTTGCCAAATTTATTAGCTATTGAAATGCCATCGTTGAAAATTTGTTGGTCGCCGTTTTCGTAACCGTAACACTAGTTAACGTTTTACTGTGCATCTTCTTTTAACCATTTAACAAGCCTGCTAGTTTCATCGTTTCAGATTTTAACAAATGCAATCAGGGTTAGAACCTTCGTGTTCCTTGAAACGCCTATTAGGCCACCACCAGCCCTTCTTCGTTTGTTATTTATTTCGTAACCATTTTGGTGTGTTTCGTGAATTGCCGTGTGTTTCTTAAATTGTCATTCGATATTCTTGCCAGTTCGTCTCTTCTGTGTTTCTTAGTTATTCCTACAAAAGCAATTTCGTTACAAATAAAATTACATCGGTGAGATTCTGAAAAGTCATCATTGTTTGTTAGAAAGCTTAAGTAAAACAAAACGCTTTGTTCCTGACTTGGCTTTCACTATCTTCGTCAAAAAACGTCGTCATTTATTTTTAAGATCCTTTCATCTTTGATGTCACCGAGAACTAAGATCTCATTTATTTTGATTACGTTACGTTCATTACGTTTTCTCTTTTATGGATAGTTAAATAAATTCCCGGCAGTAACGTCCTTTAGTTTAGTTAATAAAGGGCTCCGTACATTAAAAGCGTTAGTTGTTATTGTTATACGAGATAAAATGCAGTGCTACCAACCAGTTCAAGTTTCCAGTTAGTGTATGAAGTTACATAATTAACTAATTCAGTAACGTGTATATGTAGACGTTGGCGTTGCTTATAGTTTGTATAGTAAAAGTTAATTTGTAACCGCTTTTAGTTAGCTACTTATAACGACGCCTTTATGTGGTGTAAACTTAAACATATAGTTTATGAACGTAAGCACACAAAGGCATATCCTCCTCTCTGATACTTCAGTTAATACCAACGGCGATAGTTTTCCCATAGCAAATTCTTGATAGTAAACGTTATGTTACGGCACGTTACAACGTTATTTCTTAAGGTGCGCCTTCGCCGTTTCGTTATTTTTCATTTAATAATCCGTTAAGAGCTTGTATTTTTCAATTTTGTTGCCTGCTCCGAGAAGGAAAACTCTGCTTAATTGATATTGCAGGAAGTAATGATTCATTACTCTTAATGAAAAGAAGTTTTCTACGGCAAACTCTTAGAGCTATTTCCTCACATAAAATATTCATTGATTACGCTTTTTATCCGCTTTGCTGTAATTGACTTTATGATTAATTTTTATATAACTTCCCGAGCCTCTAAGACAACTTCGTTATTGTATAATCTGTAGCCCTTCAATTAATCACATTCGTATTACGGTGTGACATTCGTTGCATTTCCTTTCGTTTTCACAAATAGTATTTTTAAATGACGATTTATTTGGAGAAAATTGCATAAACTCACATTTTTACATAAGTTGCGCTCTTTATTAAAATATAATGTATTCTCTAATTTTTAGACCACTGAAGCCCGTGTTACTGTCGTTCTCTGGTGGGCGCAAGTCTTTTCCTGACATAAATCAGGCTTGTCGCTCAAAATCACATAGAATTATTTATTGTTAAAGTTTATAATTAGTGAATGGTGTAACGTTACCAATTGTAAATTTCTGCTATTTGGGTCAGAATAGAGCAAAGCATACAATTAAACGTGAACGTAACGTTACCGTAACTTAGGTAACTTAAACGGCAACGAAAGCGACTACATTAAAGACGTCCATATACAGGATTTCAGTTATTGTTTGTCTCACGAAGCTTACGGTAGTGTTAATGAAGTACCATGAGATCGAAAAAAAGTCGATTCTGAGCAGGCCTTGACTAGTACAACACGATTGGCAAGACTGATTTCAAAATGTGGCAGTAGGTTAGAGGTTAATAAATGTCAAATAAATTAAAACACAAAACAGTATTTATTTAGGGAACAAACTGAAAACTAAGATGAATACATGTTAGAGTAGGTGTTCAAAATGTGATCCTTCACTAGTATTACAACGATAAACTTAAATAATTCTGGAAACAAGATTGCAAAACTGACTTACATTTGAAATGTCACTGTCACATTATAATTCATAGGCATTCTAGAACCAGTGTAGCCAATTGTGTTGTACTAGTCAAGGCCTGCTCAGAATCATTTTTTTTTCGATCTCACGGTACATATGACAAATAAAAACCCAATAGAATTTTTTGTATATTTTAATACCACAACGTTAGCGTGTTACGTTCTGTCAATATTCCCATTACGTTAATGTGTTCAGTGAGTTTGCACAAGTAATTAGTTTTAAAGTTTATGGTGCAACATTAGCATTTATAAATTTGTGTTGAGTCAGATTTAAGGAAAACAGACAATTAAACATTTAACGTAACGTTAATTTAAACGGTAACGAAAACGATAGTGTTCGGAGAGTTAATAGAAATAAATATGGGTGAAAATTTCTGTATATTTGAATACTGCTAACGTAAGTGTTTTATGTTCTGCCAACGTGTCCACCACGAGAATGTCCAGTTGTGATTTGTAAAAATAAGGTGAAAGGTGCAACGTTAGCCGTTGAGTCAGAGTTAAGCAAGACAGACAAATTGTAACGTAACGTTAACTTAACGGCAACGAAAGAAGTTCATATATGGGATTTCGATAATTGTTTACACCTCACCAAGCTTAGTGTTAGCGAGGTACACATGGCAAATTCAAAAAAACTAATAACTTTTTTTGTATATTTTAATATCACAACCTTAGCGTGTTACGTTTGGTCAACGTACCCATCCCTAATACTGCCAATGGAAAACACGATCTTACTTATAAAAATGTAGAAGCCTTCTTTCGAGAACTTAAAACAAGAATCACTGAAAAATGAACAGGGGCAAATCATTCTAGAACCTAAAGACAGGACCAACGTTTGAAAAAATTATATAGAACTATACAACGACGAAGATGAAGATTGGTATTCTGATAATCAAGAAAACAACGACAGTGACAAAGACGTGAACATAACAAAATCAGAATATGACAGAGCAGTTAAAGAGTTAAGTAAAGAAGCGTCACCGGGGTAGACAATATACCAGCCGAAATAATTAAAAACATCGGAGAATCAAACCACAACATATTTTATAAATCAATCGATGAAATGTATAGAACAGGAAAGGTGCCAAAAGATTTTAAAAACAAGATCATTATACCAATACCAAAAAATAGGAAGACTGAGAAATGTCAGGATTACAGAACAATAAGTTTAATATCGCATGCAGCAATAGTATATTACATACCGAGGTGGAAAGTAGTTCATTACTGTCGAGAGATAATTATAGTTTACCGAGATGCGAAGCGTCGAGGTTTACTATATCTCGAGACAGTAGTGAAACTTTTTACCAAGGTTTGTATACTATTTTATTTTTAACCAAACATATAAATTAATATGAATCATTTATAATAATAATTAATAGTGTGAACAAACAAGCTGTCATTTAATGACAGTGGGCATGGCCGAGTGGAAAGTGATCAGCTGATTACTGGTGGAAAGTAACAAGTTTTCACCCGGGTAGAAAGTAACAGTCAGTAAAGGCCAATTTTCCAACTTACAAAACAGTTGGTAATAACATCATTACATATATGGTTGAAAATAAAAATACTTAGCAGAGTCATAGACGAATAGAAAAAATAGTAGAAGAATATCTTACTGATGATCAGTTTGGATTTAGAAAGTGTTCAGGTGTTCGGAAAGCAATTCTAGCACTACGAAAATCGAATGAAAAAGAAAACAAAGAGACGTATCTAGCATTTATAGATAATATGGAAAAGCCTTCGATAATGTCAGATGGGCGACACTTTTCGAAGTGCTGTTAAGAATTGAAGTCGAAAAGAAAGATTTAGAAATAATAAACGCCTTCTATAAAGACCAAAGGGCAATCATCTCTAATGGAGAATCACAAGACGAAGCAAAAATTTGCAAAGAGGTCAGATAAGGTTGTGAACTATCATCACTGCCGAATCATTTCAGAGAATTAGTAGATGTAAGACTAAAAATCTAAGGAAGAAAATAGAGATGATAAGATACGCAGACGATGTCGTAGTTCTAACCGAAAATGAGGAAGATCTAGAATATACACTGAAAATAAATAAGTCAAAAACCAAAGTAATTGTATGCGATTAAACAGGACAACAACAAGTGACAGTCTTCCTAGAAAAATAACAACTTCAAAACGTTAAAAGTTTTCGATATTTAGGAAGCATAATAAAGAAAGATTAAGAAGCACCACAGAGATAATAGATAGTATTAGGACAGGCAAAAGCAGCTTTTAATAAAAATAAGAACTTACTGGTGACAAATAGGATTTCACTAAAGATCATTTAAGCTATTTATCTGGAGCATAGCACTGGGCGATATTCCTAAGTAAAAAAGAGAAGATTACAAGCTTTTGAATTGTGGGGCTTCCGACGAATGATGAAAATTAGATGGTTGGACAGAATCAGCAATGAAGAAATACTAGCAAGGTCCCAAGAAGAGAGAACCCTCTGGAAGAACATAATTAAAAGAAGAGACGCACTAATAGGGCACATACTAAGGCATGAAGATTAAACTAAAACAATTATGGAAGGTATGTTAGACGGGAAAAACACTCCAGGACGGCCAAAACTGCAATGCATAAACCAAATAATTCAGGACATGAACTCCCAAACATATACAAACATAAAAAGGCTAGCCCTAGATAGACAAAGTTGGAAAACAGTGATGTAGCAAACCAATCGAGAAGATTGATGACTAAGAGAGATCCATCACATTAATGTCCAGTTGTGAATTTGTACAAATACTTGCTTTGAAAGACTATTCCACGAAAGTGCAAAGTTAGAAGGCAGACAATTAAACGTTAACGTAACATTTTAACGGTTACGTTGCACGGTAACCGTAACGTTACTTGATAAAGAATGCTTTGTTTGCATTGAATCAAAGTAACCTGTAACTCAACAACGATATTTTAACGTAGAACGTTATTTTTCAACGTGTTGTGCAAGGACTCCTCAATAACTTACATGATAACGATAACGTCTACGTTAAAGAAATGTATACGTTGGATTTCACGAAGCTTGCGGTGATACTTGTGAAGTTAATGTTACAACTAAAAATAAATCTGTCTTAGCATCTTACGTTCCAGCAACGTTCCGTTGTGAATTCGCCGTAACGTAAAAATTGAACCTTCACGTAACGTAACTTTAAAAAGTAAAAACCATCAGACGCTCATTATTAATTAGTAGTTAATTAAAGTCCAGTTCGTTAAACTTACAAGCCCATACAAATTCCAATTTATGTATACAAAATTACTGTAATTTGAGCCACTAGAATTCGCATATGTTTTGGCCAAGCTCTGTCTATTTCTACATAGATGAATGGATTATATCAGCTTCAAAATTGATGAAAACGTATTTAGTTAACATCATGTCCTCTTCTCTTCTGACAAAATAAGTTTTAAAATAAATTTATTGTCAACATATTAATTAAAATCATGGCCTATTGTGGTCCAGTACGGCTTTGCATAAAGGAAGATAAAAACTCAGCTCCGATAAATGCTAACTTCAACTAATAGCGAATTTACGAGTATTTGTTGGTTTGATTTTCCGTCCAATTAATCAAACATCTGGCATTTTAGTGAAGTTCTTGAAGTTAAATTGCAATTGGTCATCCAGCGTTAACCACTGCATTTCTATTTCGATGTAACTATTAAATTCATCAGAAGTTACTCTTGGGCTTTGTTGGAAGTTACTTTAATGAAACAAACCGAATTTCGTAAAATTAATTACTTAATTAAGTGTATTTGTTGCTTATGAATTCACCAGTGCGATGAATTTTTTAACCAAACTTAACCCGATCAAGCAAAAATGCCAAAAAATTGCGATTCTCTTTCAAGAGGACATTTTTGTAATCATTATTGAAGTTGAAGCATCTGAGCATGTTTGGAAAAGCA
Organism: Melanotus villosus; assembly: GCA_963082815.1. Lineage (NCBI taxonomy): Eukaryota > Metazoa > Arthropoda > Insecta > Coleoptera > Elateridae > Melanotus > Melanotus villosus. The sequence goes on from OY720420.1 coordinate 10,958,582, forward strand.
GTTAAATTAAAATGTGATCAGTTAATCGAATATGCGTGAATCGTTTGATGTTTATTTCGATACCTTAGGATTTAATTTGCATGTTTAAGAAGGAATCCACCTGAAGGAAAGCGAAATGAATTTATGTCTCTGAAATCTACTGATTTGTGCCTTTGTTGATTTCGTACATGGTTGGTTTACTGTAATTTCTTGTGTGGAAGACATAGCGTGTTTTCTAATATGTATTTTGTATTTTTGATATTGCAAAGAAAGTTGGAGAAAAAAGAAGAAGAATTTTCAGAACATTTGTTTTGCGCTTTTTAGATGGAATTTAAAAGTTAATTATTTTGTATTAAATTTCCTTTGTTTGAGTATGGGTTTGCTCTTTTAAAAGTGGTTTGGCTACGGTTTTTGCTTGGTTGTAGTCTCGATTATTAATTCCATAAAGTTATGACTTTCTTAATATAAGAAACATCACCAATTTGACGTTAACAAGGCAAGAAATTGTTACCAATTCGTAATTTATTCCTGAAGCCCTTAACCGCGTGTTTCTTACTTTTGCAATTTTAATTCCCGTTTTTTAATTTTTTGGCATTAGAAATGTCGTTCAAATTTCTAAACATTGCTCATCTTCAATTTACAGTTCGTTTTCTAACAACAATCAATTTGGAAAGAAGAATTATTGATTGAAAAATTAATTCAGAAAGTGTAACTTTCTGATCTTTCGATTTCGTTTCATACATTTTTGACATAGATTTCCCAATTTCATATAATGATGTTTACAGAATCCGAGTTAAGTTCTAAAAATCTTAGTTTGTTAATATTTAACAACATTGAATCGGGTTAGAATTTACATAACTACTTGTATATTCAAACTTCAGCTTCGAATATATTATTTTCAGAATTTAAAAGTTAAGTTTAAGATTCCGAATTTTCGAGTTTAAATTGTCATTCAGAATTTTTCATTGCGGTTGCTGGTTAGTGAATTTCGTTTCGGAAATTATTGCTTGAGGCCTTTTTGAAGCCTATTTATTTATAGATTTTTTTTATTTTTCTTCGTTTGCTGTTAGCTTACAACTGATTTGTTAGCGAAAACCTAAAAGTTAATTTGAAGGTTCTGAATTTAACATTCATATTTCCTTATTTGTCAATATTAGTCTTTTATAACTCAGCATTTAATTT